>OX038880.1:16736465-18091998 GCA_943789525.1 Agriphila geniculea
GCCCCCCACCACTTAAGCCCGCCGAGGGGGAAAACCTAGGACAATCATATTGGGCAACAAAATATGCTATTAAAACAATAAAACCTTTTGTAGAAATTAATTGTTTTTTTTTTCTATTATTGTTAAATTGAATGTTTTTTTGGTTTAATTCCACTGACCTACAATAAATTTATTGTTTCAGACACCACATTTACAACGACAACAAATTCAATATGTTTCGAATACGGATTCTGTACACAACCGGATAAATCAACAACGTCCTACAGCCTACACTTCTTGTAAGTACAATTTTCTATTAAAAATAACCACTAATAGCTATACCTAAATACATTAACTCATACATAATAGTGTTTAATAAAAATAAAATTATTTTATTTCATCAGATTTACTAATAAGATTTTTAGGAGTGAAAATATCTCGAGATCGTAAGCAAACGTTATTTCTTAAAAAAGAACAAATAAAAATTATTGCAATCTTAACTGATGTTGCAAAAAATTACTTGTATATAGATAAATCTTACTGAAACTCATTCAATTTTGATTTTATAAGTATAATAATTTTTAATAACTTTAGGTATATTGTATCAAATTATAAAATTTGGCTCATTTGACTCATTTTCTTAATTTTTTACCAGATTCCAGCGCGTTCAACGGTGACCGACCAGTGATCGGACATGATACTAAAAGAAACAGCGGCGCAATAGACAGCAGACGAGCGTTCATGGAGAAGCTACGAGTCAACAACACACCCGTCAAAGATTGGTTCCAAGCTCGCCTACTGGAAAACAGAATGAAGACTATATACAACTACTGCCCTCCTGGGCTTATTGAGCGAATCAGACTAGAAAAAGAAAGGCTAAGATCTGGTCTAGCACATATAGAAACGCTAATGAGAAACCCTAATGAACACGGTTATGTTATGTTGGATGACAGAGCGATTAGTGTTCTTGTTACTATAATAGATAGAATCCTTCCCAAAGATATCAATTTAGAAATGTTGAGCCCGCAAAGCTTTAAATATTGAGAGCCTGTTTTGCCTTGAGGTGTTTTTGAAAAAAAATACTGACATGACACCATATCAATACTTGAATGACTAAAAAATATTATCAACCAAATCCTTTCAAAATACTAAATTTGTGTTTTACGAAGGAAGGTCAAAGTTGCGATTTTTCGACAAGGATCATGAATTTATTTAATTCAATTCATGTCAAATTTAATATGATTTTATTTTAGTTAGATCATAGTGATTCAGTTGATTTTACTTTGAATTTATAGATTAATAATTTACGATTATTTTGAATATTATTAAGTGAATGTTAAATTATTTTAAAAACTTTATTTTGTTTTATTATTATGTGCTGTGTTACCTTCTAATTATTTAAAAATATATTATTTATTATTACACATCATACGAGAAACAAAACAATGAGAAAGTTTCTAATTTTACTATATAATAGCAAAGAAAATATACACTAACGCGAAAAGAAGCGACACCTGCGCATGGGTGCTGTAAAATTGCTCGCGGCTATGTGTGAGTGTGCCGGGCGATCGCGGGGGTGCCGCGACGCCATCGGGGCGAGGAATCTCCTCCGCGGATGCACGCGCTATCAGGCTTGCCTAGTTCGCTCGCACCGCGCAATAGTACATACATTACAGGCAAGTATGTACGACAAACTAGAGTGATATGTGTCTGCAGTCGGGCTTTAATCTTTCATCATTCAGGCAATGTAATTTGCTTTTCGTACAATACAATACAGGGCATATTATTGCTTTTCTCAAGTAATGCGAGGGAATTAATAGTATATTGTACATTGAGACGTGATGTGGTAATTGCACTTTCTTCCGAGTGACACATAGTGCTTTAAAATAAAATAAATTAGTACTTAAAATGTTAATGAATTAAAATAGTAACAATAATTATGGCGTCTTGTCTTTCACCCCGGAGACTCCATACAACCACCCCGAACTACATATCTATATTACACAGACACTGCACAGAATGACGTTTTTGAACTTTTGTATAGTAAAAATATTAAAAACTCGCACTTGACCGTTTTTTGACATTTCATTTAATACCTCTCATCTACCTCCGGAGTTTTTCAGGGGGGTCAAAAATACTTTATTTTTTTTGGCTCCGACGCACCGTTTCCGAAATTTCCGAACTTTCCAATTTTCTAATTAAACTAAATAAATCTAAAATAACAACTGAATTAATACCAATATACGAGCGGTAATCCGTAAAAAGCATTTAATTTCTAATGAACTGTACGTGCGGAAATTAATTTTAAAAATAAGTAATTGCTGAAGTTGATATTATAATAAGAATAACGATTCGGGCAAATGAAAAATAAACCTTGAAATTAATACAAATTAAGAAAACATATAACTATTATTCTAAGTATAACTATTGATCCATATAATTGAAATGCATTAAAATTAATATAAAATCAATACAAATTTATTTCATCAAACTTTCGTTTTATTATTTAGTTGCGTTAATATCTAATGATGCTAAATAGCCAACCCTATCACAAGTCGTAACGCGTATGACATAGCCGCCGCCAGACTGGCGCCAAGCTCACACATATAGGGAGTGACGCCGCTGTGATAATAGTGCACGAGTATTATTAGAGCATTCAGAAAGACATATTTTGACAAACAGATAAATAAATAATAATAAAATAAAAATAATGATAAAAAGCCATTTATTTCTTGCATAAACAGTTTCCATTGCAATATTCGTAACTTATTTTTTTAATACTTTAGTAATTTGAATTCATAGTTTAAATAAAATATTGCATGCATGATACATAATTTCACAATTTCAATACATTAATTTAAAAATTAACATTGATCTACTGACTAAATTATAATTATAAAAAATTCATTTGTAAATAGTATTCAATAAATTTAAAACAACAACTCAATATTATAATAAAAACCTTACATGCATTTATACAGACAAACAGATAACAACCCTTTAATAATCTCCAAAATAGAAAGCGCTTGCAAAATTTATACAAAGAATGTGATGACAATACACACTAATGACTGTTATTCAAAACAATCCTTAATGACATGACGGTGGTGGCGAGTTTACAATAACTCTCTGAAAGGTATGTGCTTATTGACAACTTCTTAAAATATTATTTGTCAGTACCATGGTCACCACCAAGAATTTAATATTCATATTCTAATATTATCAAAATTCTTGGTTGGCTCTAAAAAATACAACACAACTCTATTACTCTATACTTGTTGACATAACATACATACCTACTATAATTTTTATACATTTTTACGGAAAAAAAGATTTTTGGTGACTATTTAAAAGGTATTTTTTCCAATTGTGGGCTTGTGAGAAACTTTAGTGTTTTTTAGGGTTCCGTAGGCAAAGGGTAAAAACGGAACCCTATTACTAAGACTCCGCTGTCCGTCTGTCTGTCTGTCTGTCTGTCACCAGTCTGTATCTCATGAACCGTGATAGCTAGTTAGTTGAAATTTTCACAGATTATGTATTTCTGATGCCGCTATAATAACAAATACGAAAAACATAATAAAATAAATATTGAAGGGGGCTCCCACACAACAAACGTGATTTTTTTGCAGTTTTTTGATCGATATTAATAACAAGAACAGGTAGACAGTTAAAATTTTCACAGATGATGTATTTCTGTTGGCGCTATAACAACAAACACTAAAAACAAAATAAAATAAATATTTAAGGGGGGCTCCCATACAGCAAACGTGTTTTTTTGCCGTTTTTTGGTACGGAATCTTCGTGCGCGATTCCGACTCGCACTTGGCCGGTTTTTTTGAACTGAGCTCGTTTCATATTTTAAAGTATAGTACTTAATTTGAAATAAAGATTTTAGAATGTTCACACATTTATGATAATTAATACTAATACTTACAAACTTAACCTCTGAAGATATTTTATATTATACATACAGCCTCCTGTGTTGAAAAACATCCCACACTTTTTTCAGAAAACGCAGTCTTTTCTTGAGTAGATTTTGTTCTTCTTACATTGAAAAAACCGGCCAAGTGCGTGTCGGGCCACGCGCAGTAGGGTTCCGTAGGTACATTATACCATACCATATTTTAATACCGCTATCATTTTTCGTCTGAAAAAATAACTTTGTTTTTCACAGTGCTTGTATGAATGACAAAGTTATATTTGCGGTTTTTGAAAATGTACTATATCTCGAAAACTAATTACTGTATCTCGTTCAAAACAATTTTCGTTGAAAGTGTTTATTAAGATCTATAGTTGATATTTTTTTTAGATTTTTCACCCTCTTACTTTAAAAGTTAAAGGGGGGGGGACACACATTTTACCACTTTGGTGGCATATATCTTTCAAACGGTTGACTTTAAAAAAAAAAATCTTAGGAACCTCAATGTCATTTTTAAAGACCTATCTATAGACACCCCACAAGTATTAGTTTGATGAAAAAAAATATTTTCAGTTTCAGTTCCATGTATGGGGATCCCCCCCTTAATCTTTTATTTTTTTTATTTTTGTCTAAAAATCGTAAAGCGGTTCACAGAATACACCTACGTACTAAGTTTCAACTATGTAGTCCTAATACTTTTGGAATAAAGTGGCTGTGACATACGGACGGACAGACAGACAGACAGACAGACAGACAGACAGACATGACGAATCTATAAGGGTTGCGTTTTTTGCCATTTTGGCTACGGAACCCTAAAAAATGATTGTGTGAAAAAAATACTTCGGTTTCTTCTTCTTATTAAACACTTTGAGTAAAACTTCCTATCCAGTCAACGAAATAAGAACTAAGGAAGGCTAACTCCTAATAAATATTGCTTAAAAAATGGCACCTTCACCATACTCTGTAACACAAAAGGCCGCAAACTCAAAAATAAACAAGCAAAAACAAACCTTATCACAATGCACGCATAATCGGTATTAGGTTGTATTCTGACGCATACACTGTTTTCTATTGGCTGGGGTTTGTACGCAGATCAAACATGATTGGATATTTGGCTCGCGTCGTGGCACTTATTGGGCCGTTGTCGTGCCTTTGTCATTGAAGCAAGGACGGTGTAATATAGAATCCAGTCAGTACACCGAACCTACTACGGGCACTACGGCCGGCGGCGGGTGGCATTATTTAATTATTTTATGAAATTTGATGGCTAGTACATTATTATTAGTTAGGTATAATGTTTGTTTTATTAGGTAGACAGACAACTTGGTAAAGACTGATCGAATACGCTGGCTGCAAGTCGTCTGTAATTAGTCGCTCTGGAAAACTAAAGGAGACCTATGTCAGCAGTAGACGTCTTTCGGCTGTGATGATTTTATTGTTAGGTATATTATTTTATGAAAAATATAAAATGATGATATTGATGAATGATGATCATATACATATTTTGTCACAAATAGGTAAGATACTTCATTTCAAGGATTTAAATTAGGTAAGCTATTGAAATAAAATAGGTAAGCTTAATAAAAGACAATGTATTCTAGATAGATATTGTTTCAAACATGTAAGTACCTACCTACATACCATATTATGTAGATAATAAACATATTTGTACGAGAAACGTCTTAATATGTCTTCTAGAGGTGTGGTGTGATTGATAAAGAACAACGTATTAATACATCGTTTTATTTTTATTTTTCACTTATAAAAGCAAAAAAAAATTTGAATTTACCTATTTAGGTATTATGTAAAAGGTATTGTATTAAAATGTCAAAACTCATAACACATAAGTACGACCTAAATATCGACTCATAAAACACCTATTTTTAAAATACCGAAAATCCTTAATGCCGATATCCAAAAGACCGATACTTGAAAGATCGATTATTTAATGACTGGTGATAGTTCGAAACCCTGAAAGTTAAAATGCCGATAGTTGAAAATCCCGAAAGTCTGTTTAGGTCTATTAGGTGCGACGACGAGCGAGCGTAGCAAGCGAGGAGGAGGTGAGGTTCCATTGCGACCAACAAGCCGAGCGAGCGAAGCGAGCGTGCCGCGGCTGCGGCCGGCAAAGTGCCAGAACCGACCTGCTAGCATGTAACCCTCAATTAACCTTCGGTTTATTAAGCTTCGGGATTTGGATTTTAGGTAAATTAATGTTCTTTCGTGATTTTAAACATCGAGATTTTTTTGTTTGTAAAAATATGTGTTAATAACATTATGCGTGTTTAAATTTATGCTAAAGAATATTATGCTTAAACATGATTATGCTTAAAGTAGTTATGCTTAAAAAAATTATGCATAAGCTGTTATGACTAAATAATATTATGCGTAAACATCATTCGGCGAAATCATATTATGCTATGACATATTATGCCTTAAAATTTTATGCAAATACATAGGGAACCTTTGAGGTAACGTAATAACGTTGTCAAAAATCATCCAACGTTTGCGGCGTTAGTGCTCTCACAAGCGGTCCGAATCAATGCCTACATGCCTAGTACCTATCGTGAGCACTATTGGCGTAAATCGGAACGCGGCCTGTGACTCAGCTCCCTAGCATGACCACCGAAACACGATATGATATGGCGATTTTTAATGGGAGAGTTTTATACTTGTTTAAAAATGTGTGATAGCAGTGAATGTGAAGATTTGACTGCCCCACAAAGCGACTGAACACTTGTTGCATAATAGCGACCATTGTTTTTATTTATACGCTCATAGATATTTCTAAATAACGAAAAATATTTTACTTACCAATGATATGATATGTCCGTATTTTTTTTGCTGCCTTCTGCTGGTCTTTTACACCACTTGACCACACATAACGTCATTTTTTACCACTTTTATGCTAATTTTTTTGTAAGAACGCTAATGACTGTCACCGAGCGCTTGGCAGACATTACTAAATAGTGCTTCGGTTGTACTTTTTTAGCCCCGCCCACTCGGTTGTAGTTTGCGTGGTGCTATTTTTTGAGCAGAATTACCTTTCCATAGTTCTTATTTCGTTGTATCCAGTTTAGTTAATGACGAATGCAATCAACACAAAAATCTTGATCATGTCTATATCTGATGGTTAGGGTACATACGATGTTCATCCCACTCCGTGGCACCATTGACTCACGAATAAAGTTCAATATCAAGTAAATTGAACGATGAATTGCGGCTGACTATCGTGATCCTTTTTTGGATTAAGCCAGTTGTATATTAACGCAACATTAATACTAACAAATAAGTACATTCGCGGACAAAGAAAACGGATCATGGCCGCGAGTGTAGGTAAGTACTGTCCTATATTGTGTGTTATTTTCATATAAATTATCAAAAAACATGCTCCTTCAGTCTAGTTAACAAAAAAAATCTCTGCAATGATTTATAATTAATGGCTAGAATAAATGTTCAACTTATCATTTAATTAAAGCAAATGCAAAAACCTTTAAATTTCCTTGAAGATAAAATGAAATAACGATGATTTCAATTCCGTATTAAAATAAAAGTAATTGTTTGGAACCTAATTGCGGTTTTCGTTTATTCCTTTTTTAAGGAAATCAAGAGGTGTCAGCCTGCCTAGCATGACCACCGAAACACGATATGATATAGTGATTTATCACGTTTAACTGTCAAAAGACAATGGATTTTGACAATGGGGAAGGCAACTGTCAAAATGGCGCTGCGTACGCTTGTTCCACGAGAACTATGAAAACAAAGGACTTTTACTTAACAAAATCGTTTTTATAGTTTTAAAATGATTAAATTTTATGTAATAGGCTTTAAAAATGTTGGCACTTTCATATTTCCGAAAAATCTGGATATAGAAAAAAATTGATAAACTCTGTAAGAATAAAAACGTCTTAATTTGGCTTTAAATTCCGGCATTTGCATTGTAGAATAGTCTTTTATATCCATTTTGGGTCAATGGGTCTTTTTCGTTAACAAAATACCACAAAATAAATACCTATTTTCCGATACATTTTGTTCTGAACGTCTACTGTCTTAGGAACAAGCGTACGCAGCGACATCTACAATTAGCTTTGCGTTGCCAACCCCATTGGGAGTCGATAAAACGCTATATCACGCGATATATAGTAGTGGCCGGATAATTAGAAACACCAGTCGATTTTCATACAAACGAGGTAACTTTGAAGCATTGGTTCTCCGCCAGGGATTAATTTAGCTGTGATCTGATAATGGCCATCTAGAGAGTAAATGGAGGAGATCCAAATCGCTATACACACACAACTGATCTGATCGGCATTCTAAGAGATATAAGGATCAGAGTTTTCAGTTTCAGGATTTCCATACATTTTTGTGCTAAATTCGCAGTTTTTTTAAACTTATCCTTATATATCTCTTAGAATGCTGATGCTTAGTTATCTGGATCTTCTATATTCACTTCCTGGATGGCCAACATCAGATCACAGCTAGATCAATCTCCGGCGGAGAACCAAGGCTTCAAGGTGTGTCTAATTATCCGGGAACTACCATATGTATATCTTGTTTCGTCGGTCATACTAGGGGGGCAGTATTTCTTTAACATGCTTAATCGACACTTGAACTTCCAAATCATTCATCGACATTATGAACATGTTTCTTAATATTAGTATGAAAATAACGTGGTGACGCTTTTTCTTTGTCCGCGAGTGTACGAAGGTATAATCATTTAGATTTTTAATACGTTTGTTTGGATAAAGATTTATAATCTAAAACCATAATTAAAAAGTTTATCTATATTCAAAAGTTGTAGACAACATTATAGTCAAAGCACATTTAATATCATTTAAAACAAAAAATAGTTGATACATGACAAGGGACGTCTCAATTTTAAACAAACACTTTTTTTATGTAAAGCTTGTCCTTACAAGCTTTACATAAAAACCCCTTGGTTAATGAGTGAAAAAGCAACAAAGTAATTAGCATACAAAAATTATATCATAACAACCTTGTTTACTTACTTTTGATTTTTTAACAGTCATTAGTATTTATTGTTAAGAGTGTGCCTCAAAAAGGGTTGCAAATCTGGAGGGGATGTGATTAGTACTACCTGACTTGACCCAATATAAAATAAAGCAGGTTAATATTTTAATTTAGTCGGTCACTGTACTTTGCACTGTGATCTTCTAGTCTTTTAATTAAAAAAAAGCTGTTAAAATGTCACAGCAAATGTGGAATTATCATCCAAACATGAACCAATATTCGGTAATAATTTTTGTTATAAAAGTTTTATATGAATTTATCTAGGTATTTTTTTTAAATTTTAATACCTATTATTTTATTTTCACAGGTGCCAATACAAGAGAACTATGTGTCAAATAGTTCTAACTTCACACAATATGATCCAAATTTTTTCTACCAGGTAACCTTACCTAACCTTTTTTTACTGAGTGTACTATATTTTTCCTAATTTTAATTTTATCATCGTCATCATAATAATAATATATCCTAACCTACGGGATTTATTATTTTGGGTTCTTTTCTTTAACCGTTCTTCCAAATCAACCTTAAAGGAGACCATTTTATGCTAAAGTTGTTTACTTTTTTTTAGTATTTGAATCTGTGATTCAGAATCCGCTTGTACTTATTCACTTAAAATCTGTGCTGTGGTTTCTATCAACCAAATGTTACCTGTCAATGCTAAATTGAAATAAAGTTGACATTTCGCTTTTTTTATTTCGATAAAAGTAAATAAGTTATGGTTTGTGCAGCCACGTTTTTACATTTCATAGGGACTATTCTTCTCTTTGAATATTTAATATGGATAACGGAACGTTTTCCGATGATTCGTTGTTCCCTTAGTATTTTCATATAAAAAAAATATTCATCAATTAATAACACTTTTTCTACATGCCCTAAAAATAAGAAAGAACTTAATTCATGTAGCAGATATTATTAACTATATTTTAAGACCAAATTCGGTCCGGGTCTCCTATAATAACTACAACAATCTTACCTATTTAAAAAAAAAAAACTTTTTATTTCCAGGATTCACGATACATGTGTGCAGAAACTCAATGGTACAATTACCCGATGGGCATTCAGAACAGCAGCTGTCAGCAAGTCTACCACCAGCCTAGATTTGAAACTCAGCATGGATGGCAGCAAAACTCCACCCCCGAAAATTGGAACAGATGTAACTCAACATCAGAATGTAACGACGCTAAAAGACAGGTAAATAACAGTTAGGAACTTTAGAGTATACCCTTTCAACATTTTTCTTTATTTTTATAAAAATATTTTTTGGTTTACATTTAATTTTGTAATAAAATACTGAGTAACCTCATGTATTATCAACGACACTACTGGACGACATTTTTGGTCACCACTGCCAACTAATCACTGACCTGCATATATTTATACTGGACAGGCTTATGTCAAACTGTTTTTGTGCCTATTTGATTTTCGCCATTTTGGCGCTGTAGGACGTAGCGTGAGCATAGCGTGAGGGACATGGTACTAAAGTTTGAAGTCTGGAGAGACCATCACGGCAACCATTTTCATATTGTACGTCAAAATTAGTTCTTTAGACGCACGCTAGTGGTGTTTCAAATAGGCACAAAAACTTAGCTGTCAAATCATACAGACAGCCAGTTCAGTTAAATAAAAAACATTTTTTTCATGTCACTGCAACTAATGCTGTGAAAGTAAACTTAAATAGATCTGCACAAAGAGATCGTCTATGTCATATCATGATCTTACGAATCAGAAATAATTGATGTCGATAAATACCTATGTATAGTATTAAAACTTCATTACGCTGGTGTAGTTACCAAAAAAAATTGTAAAAGACACCCCAGTGGTGTCGTTGACAGTACATGGGTAACCTAATAAAATACGGAAATGTTAGTTCACCAATGTATATTCCATTTTTTTACTTTTTTCAGAAGACCGTTCAAGAAAGTGTAGATTTGACTACAGAAGTTACTACCAGCAGCAGTCAGGGGCCTGTTTCCAAGACCCGTCGGCGTGCTCGAGTGCAAATCTCCTGTAAGATATTATTTTACATCATTCTTTACCTATAAAATTCAATAACAAATTCTCCCTCTTTTGGTATTTTTAGATAAAATAGCCTTCAATATAAATTTTTATAATATTTTTCACAGTTGTCAACGCTGCAAATGGAGACTTCACGCCAGTGATCAAGCGCAAACGCACAAGAACGGCATTCACAACTTCCCAAATTGAGATCTTAGAAAGGCAGTTCCAGAAAAGACCTTACGTATCCCCCGAGGAGCGTAGGCTCCTTACGCAGAAGCTGCAAGTAAGCGACAAAGTTGTCAAGGTCTGGTTCCAGAATAGACGCTTGAAGAACAAAAGGGAGACAGAAGAAAATTGCTCATCAAGTTCACCTGATTCCTCTTCAAGCTTACCTGATAGTAATATTGAAACTGCATTTGCCAAAAATACTGACGAAATTTTTAATGCTATCGAACAAGTCATTTCTGAAGATTTAAATTCTGGAGATATAGTAGATTACATTAAAAATACTGTGAAATATGAACCTGTGTCTCCACCAGCTTTCAGTGAAGAACTAGATACAACTTTTGTACCAGTAGATCCATTGACAGCATTACAAAATGTTATACATTCAAATGAGGCTTGAATAATATTATTGTACTGTTTTGATATTCCAGTTTTATTGTTAATACTTAAGTTAGATTAAGCCTTATTAAGGTTACATGACCTAATTTATTTCATATTCATAATTTATTTGCTATTTATTCTACGAACTTGAATCTTTGTATCAATATAATTTAAAATTACTTATTTCGTTTGTGTTACCGTTTTTCTGCAAATTCGAATATTTTATCAAAGTTCTTAATTTATTTTCTAATGATATTATTTTAATCAGATTATAATTATTAATATATTCATATTATAATATTTGTTTAGATTTTAAGAAACAAATTGTCCAGTAGTTATTATGATTGTGATTTTTATTTAATGTTAAACTATAAATTGTTTATACTTTTATTATAAGTACTGAAAAGTAATAAACTGATAATTCAGTTATAATAAAAGTCGTGATTGTATTCATATTTATTTATAATAATTTGAAATAATTTAATTATTGTTTCTTAACAATATAATACTTAATTTCAATAAATGTATAGTGCAATTTATTTCTTTTTTAATCAACAATCCTTTTAAATGGACAAAGAAAATTATGTTTATTTCTTCTATTGAAGAAGTAAAAACTTTCATAAAACTCAAAATTGTAAGCGTTGTATTTCAAGGAGTGGGCAACGATTGAGTTGAGCTCGGGTTGAGGTCGAGTTGTGCGTTATCGTCCGAACGCAGCCTAATGGTAGCAATAAGAAAAGTTTGAAAATAGTAGGCTTGTTGAAAAAATATCGATATATTGATATTTTTTGTTCGATATATCGATACTTTTAGTCGATATATTTTGATCCGATACTTCGATACAAAATAACCAATATCGAAAATGGTATCAAAAACGATATATTTATTAGCATCACATCACTCAAAAGTCGACTGGAGACCTTTGTAGGGACATTTACGGTCAATTTTCCCATTTATTTAAATTATACTAAAAGTGGTTGAATACTGATAATAATAACTATGGAAGTTGGATAGGTACCTACTAAATGAATTAAGGATTGAAAGAAACCAAAATACTTCAGTATGTTGGAAGAAAGTTGATATTAACGAAAAGTCTAAAAAAATCTATTAAGATTTCTGAGCTAGGCTGAACTAAATACATTATTATTTTAAAACTGCAAATGTTCTCTGAAAATTTGACCGATATATATATTTTTATAAATATCGATGTATCGATATATCGATATTTTTTTTACTTTCGACATTCCTATAAAATAGTCGTGCATGAAGGATCATTTAAACATAGTTGCTGCAAAAATGTCATCCACGCGTGTTCGTTCCTTTCGCACTCGCAGCTAATAATATGTTTCAAACTAAAAGAATAGAAACAATATAGGCTTCGAACGAAAAGTAAACAGTTAAAATCTTTAAAGTTATATTAAATTATGTAATTTTGTAGTGTAGTTGTAGGCAGTATTTTTTTAGTTCGTTTTGAGAAAATCGATTTGTCTTATCCCTATTTGAACCATTATAATGAAGGTAGTTTAATAATATTCAAAACAATTACCTACAAGTAAATCAAGCGCCATCTTACATCCGTTCTATTATATTACTTACCGTGTGTTTCAAGTTAGTCTGCTCAAATCATTATTAAATAATTTCTAAGAAAAACGAAGTAAAAAATAACGTTCGAAAAATGTTTCACAACGTATTAATGACGTCATTGACTCCGCTACGAAATACACATGAGGTAAGATGAAATTTAATAATATTTCTTTAAAATTGTTGTATTCTTCCAAAAACTAAACTTCCAAAAAAGACGCCGTTGCTGTTGGTGTTGGAATTAAATCAAAGTTACAAAAAATACTTTTCATTTTAGGTTATTATTTATGGGTTCTTTCTTCATTTGTAATTTTGCATATAAGATGAACTTGTAATTAGGTAGTTACCTAAGTATTTAGAATGACTTCAATTTAATGTAGGTACATCTAACAAAAGAGAACACTTCCACACTATGTTTCATATGCTCATTTTTAAAATGTTAGTTTTTGTTTAAAAAGTGGGATTTTGACTCTTTTGTTATTTAACTGAAGTTACAATGACAAAAATACCAAATTGTTTAAAACGTCTTTCCTAACGGTAACAATATTAATATTTTCAGACGTCATATGGCTGGCCAAATCAGCCTTTTACTGGAATATGGCCTGAAGACAAAATATCAAAAGGTAACTGTTTATTGACATTTATTTGAAGGCTTAGTGACGAAATAAAATCTTTGCGCCAAATTCAATTCTTTTTACAACATTTTGTATACTTATGCAGTCCGATGACAATGAAAATCGGCAGCTAAACTGTACGTTAAGGGCCGCTGGTTTGAAGATTCATATTTTTTTGACAGAAACTGCACAATGCAAGAAGTTTTTCAGTGAAGTCGTTTTTTGAAGCGACCTAGTAATTTTCGAGAAATAAATTATTAAAGATCCCCAAATTACTCGGTTGCGTAAGATTTTTCCCATAATTTGTGACGGAACAAAATTAGTAACAGAACCGGAAGCGGGGGGACAGGAGGGGCGGGACGGCAACTTTTTTGGTTTTGAGGTTATGTTTACAAAACGAAATTCTCTAAAACAACATCTCCGGCAGATGGGGATTGGAGGGGGGATTAGGTTAGGTTAGTTTCCCAAATCGGCTTCATTAGGTACATTTTCAGTAGTAATATTAATATTTTACAACTGAATGTTAATAGTTAAAGAAAGTTTTATTAAGATTTTTCTCTCCCATCAGAAACTAAACGAGTAGTCCAGAAGAAAAGCAAAAGGCACCGCACAGCATTCACCACAGACCAGATTTTAGAGTTGGAGTACTACTATCGCAAAAACAAGTACGTAAGCGCAACAGAGAGAGAACGGCTGGCCAGGTCAATGAACTTGACCAACAGAACCATCAAGATCTGGTTCCAGAATAGGAGGATGAAGGAGAAGAAAAGCATCGAGGAGTCTAGCGAGTCGTCATCAGAGTGTGCGAGTAATGAGATCTCCCCACCACCCTCTTATCGCGTATCTCCTGAGAAGACTATCCAACCAGGTTATTATGTCCCTCATTACATAAATGCTGATGCACAGTACCAACTCCCTAACTTCACTCACTTACCTTCATACCCAAACCCACCCCCAACAGTCGATATTCAAAACCAATTGCCTAAAGCAGAATACGCTAGCAACGACATATCTCCACCACCAGCTTATTGTGTACGTACCCCTGAAAAAACCAAGCAACCTCTTTCATTTGTTCCTTATCAACAAACTCAAGTACCCACAGCAGAATTTACAAGTAACGAAATGTGTCCACCACCTGCTTATAGTGTAAGCACCGCTGAGACGACCATGCAACCTCCTTCATATGTTCCTCATTACCAAGATGCTGTTGAATCCCAATATGAAATTCCCAATTTCAATCTCCCATACCAATACCAACCACTCACCATCGATGTTCCAAACCAGAATATGGAACAACTCCAAAACACCTTGCAATTTGAGTCAAAAAATGAAACTTTTACTAACGATTTAAATGTCTATCCGACCAATTATTACCCAGATCAAGAAATTTATCATTATACAAGACCTCTTTACGATGATTGTGTGAGCAGCACTAACGAAATCAATTGGTCAGAAAATCAATTAGGGTGTAATTTTAGTAATCAGTAAGTAATGAATATGTAGGAAACGGTAAGTACCTAATTATACGAATGTATAAAAATTTATTATGATGTTATATAGGTATTTAAAGTTATGAATGAATGTTTTTTTATAATAATAAATGTATGAATATTTTTATTGCTAATTGTGACAAAATAGTATTATCTTTTTAAGTTAAGATTTATGCTAGTTACTTGTATAATCTATAATACTTAAGTGGTTTAATATTGACCAGTTTATATAAGTAATTTATCTAGGCTTACCATTAGTTAAAAAAAAGTCAAAATGTTGTAATAAATATTTAGTTTTCTAAATCTAATTTTAATTAGGCCACGTTATTAGTTAAGTTTCGTTGTGTATGCTATAATTCTAATGAAGTTCTGTAATTAACAACTCAATTATGCTTTTCATTCTAACCTAAAATTTACTTTTATCTAAATACAAACTTATTAAAAGTTGAACACGTCTACTATTTTCCTTTCTATTCAATAGACTTGTATAAATATTATTTTAAATACTTTAATGCGTTAGTTTGCAATGAAACTAAAATTAATTGATAAGGTTTTCCTTCTAATGTAATTTTTAATGCTTTGAAAAGTAAATATAAAAATAATGTAATGTATTCAGTGAAATAAAATCTTATGGATTATTTTTCTTATTTTTTTCACATTATTTTTATAAAAAATACCATTGTTTTTATTTAAAGTCTGTAGTTATCTTTTTGTATGATAATAATAAAATAATGAAGCGCGGAATCGCCTATTAAACGTGTTTCAAAAAAACCCTAATGCCAAATATGGTAGATAGAGACCATAAAACTGAATAACTTTTACTACGGGACCAACTCTGAAATCATGAAAATACTGTTTCATACATTTTGATATTTTCGTTATTATCTTTTGTATGAAACAGCCGATTTTTATTCGCGATTTCGGAGTTGGTCCAACAGTAAAAATTGTTCTGTGAGATGACTGTGATGGTTAGGAACCATCTACAGATGCCGGCATATATATTGGCAAGAGAAAGAAAGAGACAAAAGATGCGCAGTAGCCATAAACACTTTTATGGCTACTACACCATAAACAGTTTATGGCTACTGCGCATCTTGTCTCTTTCTTTCCCTTGCCAATTTACAGGGTCATTTTGAACTTACCATCCAAATTTTAAGAATGTGTCCAGTCCATGAAACTAAACAACTTTCTTTAAGAAACATGTATCAAATTTCGCCAGAAAATTTTGGTCATCCCATACTAAATTGATCACGTGATCTCTTTGATTTGTATGGAAAGTAGATTTTTATTTTACATATTTGACCATGTGTTCCTTAGAGAAAGTTATTCAGTTTCATGGACTGAACACATCCTCAAAATTTGGATGGTAAGTTCAAAATGACCCGATATATGCCGGGCAGTATACCATATTCGACATTTTGGGTTTTTTTATGTATGTAACTCGTTGTAATACAAAACTAATACAGAAATTCGTTTTGATTAGTGTTTTATGGGCTGTAAAAATAAAAACTCTAACTGAATCAAGACGTTTTATTGAAAATAATTATTCTTACTTAGAAAAATAACAAACAATAAATCCTCTTCTATTGAAAAAACAAAATTCAGTTCAAATTAGCTGTAATCTTCTTACTCATTGGTATTTGTTTCGTTGTTGATTTAAATGTATATTTGTAGTATTACAATACAAATACTAATGTTGTCATATCATACTCATACATAAGCTTTTATTACTAAGATTTTTTTTATAAAAAAAAACAAATATACCTAATATCTAAATGGAAAAAAATAACAAATACTTCAGTAATATTGCATAACATAGTAAAGATAATTTAACTTAAACAACA
Source organism: Agriphila geniculea (assembly GCA_943789525.1). Taxonomy (NCBI): domain Eukaryota; kingdom Metazoa; phylum Arthropoda; class Insecta; order Lepidoptera; family Crambidae; genus Agriphila; species Agriphila geniculea. The sequence goes on from OX038880.1 coordinate 16,753,528, forward strand.
AACAACATTCAAAGTTTTAGTTTTATAAGTAAGCTACTTAAGACACTAGAAATTATGATAGTTTTGGTAAGGAATAACATTGATGATATATTTTGGTTCCAAGTTTTGACTATGCATTGGATTTCTACCCGACACAGAGTTTTTTGGACATTTACAACAATTACAACTTTCTGTAGGCATGTAACATGTAGGCATGTAAGTACCAGGCATAGGTGACGCTTCTGTGGGCAAAATGGAAATACTTGCCGCTGGGACAGCGTTAGGTATATTAGCTGATGGCATAGTTAATTGATTCCACATTACATTTCTATCTCCAATAGGTTGTGGAATATTAACGTATATAGGAAGTACTCCATGATTATCAGAAGTGGTAATCTTAGGAGTTGGCACCTGATTATTTGTGGAATCAAACTTTTTCATCGACAAATCTTCTGGTGCGTCTTGTAGCTCTATTTTTGCTAGATTAATTTTTGATTTCATGCCATGAGAAATCGGCTGTTGAAGATTTAAACAACCCGAACCAATGTTATTGTCTTTTTGAGATCTTTGAGATCCATTATACATATTTTGATACTTCTTACATAAATCAATCGAAAATTCAGCAGAAGCTTTATAATCTGAAGGATTTGTACTGGCATTTGTATAAGTTGGAGTGGTTATTTGGGTAGGCATAGTAGGAGCAATTTGTTCATCTCGGGTTGGAGAAATGTCTTGATAATAATTAGGTCTGAATGGGACATTAATTCTTACTCTTTCATCTTGTACTACTTTTGTATTTGGACCAGAAGGTTTCGGCATTGATGTATGTAAAGGTGGCGTTGGTAAGCTTCGGTCACTGGTGGGAGATTTTGAGACTACAGACGGAACACTGACCGATACTGTATTTGTATGGTTTAATCTTTCGCCGTCCTCTCGTTCCTTTATTATTTGTTTTTCCCTCATCCTCCTATTCTGGAACCACACCTTCACACACCTGTCTGTCAGGTTCAGTGCCTCAGCAATTTCTTGGCGTTGGCTGATGTTCACGTATGGCCCTCTCTTGAAAGCGCTTTCTAAATGATTTATTTGCTCCGTTGTGAAAGCCATCCTGTATCTTCGAAACTTTATTTTCTTGTTAATTGTCTTGTTCTCCCTCTGAAAATTGAATTAAAAAATTTGGTAAGTTGCTAGTGACAAAATCAAAACTACTAGTAAAATACATAAGTAAGTGGAATGGGTGCAATAATTACTTTTGTATTTAATACTTATAGGTTTCATTTTTGAGAACCTTCAATAATATCCCAAAAAAAAATTAATTACTTATTCAAATTTTTTTTTGGATATTTTAATTGGTATTTTAATTATTATTCAATTCAGTAGTGATTGTACTCTATGATTCAGTTCAATTCAAATGGTTTATTTGCAAGAAAACGTGGTATAACAAAGGTCTTAAGTTTAAAAGTTTTAAATGTTTAAAATTTATAAAATAATAATGACCAAATCAAAAGAAAACTCGACAAGAAACTTTTTTAGGGTTCCGTACCCAAAGGGTAAAAACGGGACCGTATTACTAAGACTCCGCTGTCCGTCTGTCTGTCTGTCTGTCTGTCACTAGGCTGTATCTCATGAACTGTGATAGCTAGAAAGTTGAAATTTTCACAGATGATGTATTTTTGTTGCCGCTATAACAACAAATACTAAAAACAGAATAAAATAAATATTTGAAGGGGTCTCCCATACAACAAACATGTTTATTTTTTGCCGTTTTTTGGTAGATATTAATAACGACAACAGGTAGGTACGGAACTCTTCGTGCGCGAGTCCGACTCGCATTTGGCCGGTTTTTTTCTTTTTTCTAGTATAATAAACAGTAAAAATATGAAAATGAATGTTTACATTAAGTAAAAGTATTAAATAGTTAAAAGATATTACATTCAACCGATTTTTTGGAAAATAATTTACTATGTTTGATTTAAAAGCATTAGGTATGCTTTTAAATCAAACATAGTAAATTATAAAAAATATATATTTTCACAAATTAAACCATTACCCATTGGCCTACCACACGCTTCGGTGCAACTATAAGTGCAATAGGCAACTGAAGTTTAATAAAATAAATTAACTAATCGGCACCTTCAAGCTGATCAAATATTGAGAAGTTTTTAAAACTAGAATAAATACAATACTCACATTCTCTGAACATCCTTTCATATTCTCTAAGCCACTTTGCTTATCTGAAGTACCACGACCTCCACTTGATCTCGGCCAAGAAATATTCATTGTGACTACAAAACAAAACAAATCGTAAATACTGAATAGACAATAAAATTCTACTATATATACCAGTCCATAAAGCAATGCACAAATTGATGGTTATCGTTACCTAATTGATCAATTCACTAACGAGAACACTAAATAGATCCAAACCAATAGGAAAGTACATGAAGATAATTATAAACGAAAAAGTAATCAGATGAATCTTTTTACATCTAACTTTAACTGACATATTTATATTGTTTGAGCGAAGGTAGTAGAACAACACTGTTAGAATTTTCAACCTTTTAACTTTGTTAAGGGGTCGGCGACCAGTGAACTTCCTATACAAATGTAATACCAAAATGATTTTCAATTTTAGCATAATTTACTCTTCTTCTAATGTTATTTGGATTAAGACAGTATTTGTCTAAGGCTCTATTAAATAAAATCCAAAACACCAAACCAAATAAGTATAAATTAATGCGATATACTTTATTAGTTATAGTTTTGTATGAATAAAATAATTGGCGTTATTTTGAATTGGTTTAGTATTTTGGATTTTTCCTTTAGAAACCCTAGACAAATACTGTCTTAACAAAAGCTATCTAATCCGATTAACATCACAAGAAGAGTTAATTATGCTCAAATTGCAAATCTTTTTGGAAGGTATTACGTTTTTGTATGGGAAGTTCACTGTCGCCCGCCTTGTAAGGGGCTGTTTCGCAGGATTTTCAGGTTTAATTTAAAAATGGAATAGAATTTCTATTAATTCTTTTGTTAAGACAGTATATTCGGAACACATTCCATTTTTAAATTTTCAATACAAATGATCAAAACAACTCTGCGCAAGCCGTAATGAGGGCGATCTTTGAAAATTTCTATTAAATTATTAAATAGATATATGGAAATACAAAACACGGAATACATAAGACAAATACCTCATTATTCCAAAAAAAACTAATAAGTGACAAAAATAATATGAGTCGAGTCGTATTCTTATTTGTAACAAATAATAAACTTTCAAAAAAATACCTCTGACAAGCAAATTTGAAATTCCACTTGAACAGATTGTCTTCGTTTTAAAATACCTGATAATTTATTATGTTTTTCCCTATATACTATACGGCACTAATTTAAGAATTTTTCTTCCTAAAACTAAAGTTAACATCAATAATAGTAATGCTTTCATTTTTTAGATAACTTCTTTGGAAAAACTCAAATTTCTTTGAAATGCGTATAAACCTACCTAAAGCTTCAAGTGAGTTATTTAAGTACTGTGATTCTCACTGGGTCATTGGACCTAGTTTTATAATTATCAACTTTATTTTTCCAACAAAAACTACATAACTTTTGAAATCGTATTTCTAGTTTGTCATTGATAAACTCTCTAAACATTTTAGCTAATGTAATAATTAATGGTTCATAATGAATCGATGGAAGTAATCATTAAAACTACATAATTAAGAAGCAATAATTATGCTTTAATTGAGTCAACTCTCACCTACACTTGTTTCATAAACTTACTAATAAATGGTCATTGAAGACATGACGTAATAGTAATTAATTATTTTGATAATTATTTTACTAACTACTTTTACTACGAGTTTAGAAAAAATTAAATGAAATAATACATTTTGAAGAACACTTTTTTTAATGCAATAAGCATGTAAGTATTACCACGTGTTTGCTTATTTTAATTCATTTTCATCGAAGTACTTGGTTGAAGAAGCATTTAATGATGTTAGAGTGTACTTATTAGTGTAATTTTTATCAACTCGTGTCTGATAAAATATTACTTAACTACCATTGTTTACTACATTATTTTTTTACATAATGTTTTGAAATATATTGAGTTCTTGTATATTTAAGTTTGAAATTGACAACCTTGTTGTAGTATAGTCCCCCAGCGTGCCGTTGACTGTACATGTACTGTTGGTACATACAAGCGCTTGTTGAACTGAACTATCTACTACGCCTGCTGCCGCATACGGTGTAAATAGGGTTGCTAGACGGGCTGGACTTGGCTGGATTGTCCAGCTATTTCACACGTTATCCAGTGTCCCGGTTTTAGGCAAAATGTCTAGCTAAAAACCGACTTCAAAAAACCTACCTCTAAAAAGCAAGAAATAATATTCGTTATAATAAAAACACGTCTATTGAAGTCGGGTGGAGCTGGAGTACAAATTCCTTTTTTTTTTTATTCTAAAAGCCCCACCCGACTTCAATAGACGTGTTTTTATTATAACGAATATTATTTCTTGCTTTTTAGAGATAGGTTTTTTGAAGTCGGTTTTTTGTTTTTTTAAACAATTTTTTAATTTTTAGTGTAGGTACCTTTTGTATTAAGTAGTGTAGGTATATTATTTAGGTAGAAAAATCGGCTCAGCCAAACGTGAGTTAATCGCGGAGAAACATACATACATGCGGGTCAAACTACGAACCTCCTTTTTTAAGTCGGTTAAAGAACTACACTTAAGATATACCTTTTCAAACAAAAAAATAATTATCTTATTCAGTTCATAAACAAAGAAGTTATACGACTGATCATCGAGGTAGTTCAGACAAAAATCAAACTATTTTCGTGCTTTTTTCAATATTACTTGAAAAGTACTGAACCGATTTCAAAATTTTAAAAAATGGGACCAACTTGGAAGTTTACCTAATGTAATAACGTTTGAATTATTTCAATCGGTTCAGCCATCTTCGAGTAATCGGTGTACATACAAAAAACAAAAAAACAAAAAAAAAAAAAAAACGGGTCGAATTGAGTACCTCCCTCCTTTTGAAGTCGGTAAAAATGAAACGCACGCATCGCCGCCTTTCACGCACTTTATGCTGTGAACCTCAACTCGGCCAGCTTCGTGGGCTGCGGCCGGCCAGCCGATTTATATTTTGCCCAGCCAAAAATCCTATTGTCCAGATATTTTATAATATTGTTCAGAAATTTTCATTTTTCGATCTGGCTACCCCACTTGTAAAATTACCAAGAAACTTTACTTTTTGATACGGTGCCCGTTTGTGCTCACAGACCCACAATTAACCCAAAAAAAAAACATTTTTTGGTATAAACATGGTATAGGTACGTAATAAGTATTAGCAATAAAACAATTAAATGATTTTTCGGCATAGACATGGTAAAAGTATTAGCAAAAAACCATTGAGCGATGATTAGTCAATCAGGTTCATATTTTGGCGCCACCAGAGACAATTTACGAGGGCATGGTTGTTTCCTTTTATTTAATATTGGCCTGGTTTACGTAAAATAAAAATAAATGAATTGGCGGTGCTAGTGGATGGCTATAAGCGCCTTAATATATCACATCATTATTTTTTGGTACATAATTATTATGTTGTTAATTACATTTCTAGGAAAGGTGCAATTTTCAGATCGACTTCAAATTAATTTTAAACAAGTATGTTTTACAATCAGGAATTCAAATAAAAAAATCCAATCTGTCATACATATTTCTTAACGAGAACAACAGCTTCAAGCAATAACATAATAACACCATCATTATCAGTAGCCATTACAAGACAATGAAACTTAAAATGTCAACACTACATTTTCTTGAAAGCCGTTTTAAAGTAAACACGAAATAAAATACGACAAAAGACGAAAGAAACTTAGTGGTATTGAATACAAAGAAAGTAAATATAATTATCAGTTTATCGGTTCATAGGGAGATAAGAAGGTAATCCTTACCACCTCAGTAGTAATTGACAGTTAGCTATTGTATGCGATTCCCGGTTTCACCTTCTTAATTTTACAAAGTTTTTTTTTAACAAAGTGTTATGTTGTTTGGAACAAACATTTAATGCTCACAATGAATTATGTAGTTATGTGTAATTAGGACTACTTGCGATATTTTTTCAACCTAATGTATAAAAGTAGGTAGCGTAATAGGAAAAAATAAACTCTAGTGATCCCGGGATTGCCTATGTAAAATCCCGGGATCGATTTCCCTAGGTATAAGTCTACCTGTCTGATGTATTACTTAATTCGATAAATATACAGTATTTTAAGTGTCCTACCCAAATTACTGAGTGTAGTGTCTAAAAGTAAAATTCATTAAGCGATGATGATAGTTTTAAAATACACGAGTTACTTAAGAAAATAAATACCTTATTGTAGTGTCTAAAAGTAAAATTTACTATGCTATGACTATGATTTTATGCAATGATGACAATTTTTGCAGGAGTTAGGTACTTAAGAAAAAACCTTCTTGTAGTGTCTAAATAGTACACAGGCATTGAAGGACGAACGTGAAAATGTGGGCCGAGGCGAAGCCGAGGCTGAGGCACACATACGTGAGTCCATCAATGCCTAGTTGCGGCCAAGACTTGTATAGTACTTTTCTCAAATAATGCGCGGAAATTCAAACCAAGTAGTAACTTCTCTAACATTTTATTTTTATTTAAAATTACAGTAGGTAATTAAAAGTACCAAATCGCACCGTCTTGAGTTTCTACGTCTTTTACATAAATACTGTATATTATATCGTTGCATCTTCGTTTACCGAAAATGCCAAAAATCAAACCTGCAATAAAAATAAAGAACGTGTAAAGTTGTGATGTTAGCTGTCTTACTAAAACAAAGTGGTAAATTAGTACCTTACTTATCAATAGGAAAACTTACTTTAGGATCCAAATACACACTGTCTGATGCTTCTGTCAAGAAAGTTTGCACGGACTTCCTACATTTATACCCTTGTGAATATCTTTTGAGCATTGCAGTTAGGTTTACATCTGGTTTACTTAATGTTTTTTTTTTATTTTGGAGACAACATGTTTTCTATTACAGTTCTTGCCGCTTCTTGTCTTGAATTTCAGGTGGCGTCAAAATATCACTTTCGTCGCTTGAATTCATTTTTATAATAAATTAATTACTTATGTAATTTAAAGCAAAGATAAAATATTTGACAAAACAAAAACAACTTCAACAATAATTCTTTGCGCGCCAAGATCCATAGATAATACATGTCTGTCTAAAAAGTCTGTTTACTTGAGAAATTATTAAATTATTAAAAAAAACTTATACTGGTAACCCTGTTGGTGTTGTCAAAATTCTATGTTGTTTTTCAAAATTCAATGTTTACAATTAGAATTTCGACAGCACCAACAGGGTTACCAGTATAAGTTTTTTTAAATAATTTAATAATTTCTCAGGTAAACAGACTTTTTTGGTTTTTTTTTTATGCCGCCTGTCCGAATCGTATGTTACACGTAAGTTTTGTAACCAGGAATACGGATTAATGGGCGGGCGTTAGTGCGCTCATGACACTGTTACCGTGATTTGGAACTTTCCATTTGCAAAGCCAGTTCTAATTTTAAATATTGATGATGATCACAGACCTCATTAGCTGTCGTGTTCCATTGAAAATTTCGTTCCATTTTTGAATTACACGTGTATAATGAGTTTCAATACTAACATTGCCGGTCAGACGCCAATGCATCCATTATTACACGTTAGTAATGGATTCTCATAGAAACATTGCCGACGCGGTTTAGGTCTGTCCGGAAACTCCGATTTAGCACGAAGAAGGTTGTCAAAATAATGTTCGAATTTCCAAGCATGTTTGAGAAAAGTAAAATTTAGTATGCTGTGACTGTGATTTTATGCGTTGATGATAATTTTTGCAGGAGTTAGGTACTCAAGAAAATACCTTATTGTAGTGTCTAAAAGTAAAATTTACTATGCTGTGACCTTAGAGTAATTATTCTAAGGCTGTGACTATGATTTTATGCGATGATGATATTTTTTGCAGGAGTTAGGTACTTAAGAAAATACCTTATGTATATATATATATACCTTATGTAATAAAAGTAAAATTTAAATGCGATAGTGATAGTTTTACAATGCACGAGTTACTTACTTAAGAAAATACCTAAATTGCTATCTTATGTGTACTTTAATAATCCCATCATCACATCCTGAAAATGGTACCATTTTGGAAGTAGTTATATGCTTTCAAACAGCAAACTAAAGCTATGGGAAAAGCATTCCGCTCAAAAAATGTCACCACACGAAAAGTACAACTAAGTGGATAGAGCTAAAAATGCTGGCATTTAATTATGCAGCACAAAGCGTTTGAACACTGGTTGCTTATTAGCGACCATAATTTGTATACTTATAGACCTTTTCTGTACTTTAACGAAAAAATAAGATACGTTATTTCTGCATATTTTTACTGCCTTCTTTGCATCTTTTACACCATTTGACTATAAAGGACGTCATTTCTAATAAATTCTCCCTTTCTATCTTTTCTCTACAATATAAACTGCAATTTATTGAAAAGAACACTAACGTCAGTCACCGGGCGCGTGGCTGGCCCGACTAAAGCTGAGCGAGATGTACTTTTTCGGCCCCGTGGTGCCATTTTTTAAGCAATATTTGTTTGCAATTACACTTTCATAGATTTTAGTTCGCTGCTTTCAAATGAAAAAAAGATTTCTTCGAATTGGTCCAGCCATCTTCGTGTAATCGAGTGAAAAAAAGGTACCGACGAACTAAGAACCTTCTCCTTTTTTTTTAGTTGTTTAAAATACCACAACATTGTTTTCGTGCCCAATTTCTCACTTTACAATTTACTTTTTAAACGATACTTCGTAATTTTAAAAAATCAGCTTTTGCGAAAAAAAAATATCTACACGGATGGATGAGTTGGATATTCAACTACAGATTAAGAATATCAAGGAAGTTTATAATAAGCCTCTACAGGTTCCATACAACTTTATTGGGACATGAATAAAATCATTAGTTGTTCAATCAGGTTTATATTTGAGGTAATCAAGAGCTTTTTACACTAAATTGAATATTAGAAAATTTGTTTTAGCTATAAACATTTAAAAAAGTTATTGCAGAGATGTACAAACTTTTTTATTTATTAAACTGTGAAGTGTCTGTTTCTATAAAAATAAAGTGGTGAGACGATTTCTTTGCTGGTAAGTGTATGTACAATTTCCAGGTCTATTAAAGCGTTCATTTAAATTAAATTGTGTTTATTAATCACAAATTCTTTCACTAAAAAAAATTACCAAACAAATCGATTAATCATACAGCTGTCAAATACAATAACAGAACTGAAAGACACGAATTAAACTAAAAAAAATTATATCAAGTAAGGTTTATGTAACTTGAAGTGACGCTAACTTCTGGACTCTCGGCCCTCTCTTTCTTCTCCTTCATCCTCCTATTCTGGAACCAAACCTTGATACTCCTGTCCGATAGCCTCAAAATCTTTGACAATTCCATTCGCCTCATACGGTCTACGTACCGTGTTCTCGAATACTCCTCTTCTAACTTCGTTATTTGATTGGTTGTGAAAGCAGTCCTGTGTCGCTTCGTTTTTTTACCTGTACTTTTCTTGGGATAGAACTCTTGCTGTACTGTTTGCGTCACCACCGGTGGATTAATTTGTGGTGGTAAAACTGATGGATTAATTTGTGGTGGTAAAACTGGTGAATTAATTTGTGGTGGTAAAACTCGTGGATTAATTTGTGGTGGTAAAACTGGTGGATTAACTGGTGGGTTAACCCGGTGGTTAAACCCATTTGGTTGGTAAGTCTCTTGTGGCATGTAGACTTCTTGAGGAGGTGGTGACCAGAGACCAGGCGGAGGCATGGGCGTGTTGTACCCGTGCATCGGGTGGTTGATTGGGACACCATTGTCACACTGGCAAGGGTTGTTGGGGGGTTGGAAATCCATCTGTGTGTAGGTGAAGTTCCATTGTGACTGTAAAAAAGATGAATTATATTATTAAATAGGTAAATTATAACTTTTTGCATTTTAATATTAGCAGATTGATAAAAACCATTTAAATTCATTACTTTTATTCTCATCTAGAAAATTCTGTTTTTATGAACTTTAGGAATTTTTTGTGAAAAAATACAAGGTCATTAAACAAGTATATTAAATTAATGATATAAAATAATTAGAATAATAACACCTAGAACGATAGTTCTCTACAAAGCGAAAACAGAAAACAGCCAAAATGGCCCCGTTTTCAGATTTTTATTCTCCATTATTACCTAATCATACAGAATAAGTACAAAACAGTTTCAATTTTTCTTTATTTATTAGATTAGTTACTATATTATTGGGTTTTAATTACGATTAGGTAACGTATGAAGGATATAATCTGAATACTAAGCCATTCTGGCTAGGTATTAGTTGCCTCATTTTGCATACAAGGACACGGTTTCTAGGTGTTATTATTCTAAGATAAAATAAAACTGTCAAACTTTGAAAAATGATAATTCCATTATGAAAATATTTTGTGAAACTTACATTTTGACCAACTTGAGAACCGCTTGAATCTTGAAAGCTTGATCCTCCATAATTTTCGAAATAAACACCATTCTCGTCCATAAACGACATTTTACTTAATGCTATAAACTAACATACTTATTCTTCAACTTTAGTGTAACAAATAATGAAAAATGGTACCATCCCACTAATTTATACTTTTAATTTCGATTTAGCTAATTAGTAAAGTAGATGAGTAAAAACATCCCTTTAATTAGATAATTGGTCATACTGAACTCACTTTTCGTAAACAATTCAATATTATTTAAACAGGAAATAAATGTGTTTCAGATATACTGAGCAAAATTTTTAAATATAAGTAAGAAGTTTGTTTAAACAAATAACTTGACATTTTTGGGATTCAAAAGCAAAATCGTGGGTTCTGATTGCGCTAAAATAGCGCAAAATTTTAATCAAATTAAATCAAAACTAAAATACAGTCATTTCGATTACATTAATTTATGATAACATCTTACATTAGTTTAAATATTTTCGTTCAAATTCGGCGCAATTCGGTGCCAAGCCTAAAGTTTCAGAGATATATTTAAAGTCAAATCTGATTTTACTGTCATCTTACGAAAAGTTATAAAGATATTTTTAGTTCAAAATATTTACTTAGACTCTGATTTCCAAATTAATAGCAGTAATTTAGTTATTCTTAGTTTTTAATTCTATAAAATCGTTACAACCTTATAACGGTGTCAATATTACATTATATTTCATTGACTTGTACTAAAAAGAAAGAAATCATGAAGAAATAATATATTATAAATTGGTATGTTTTCAAAACAAATGCAGACTGTGATTTCCAAATGTTTCCTTTTATAACGCCATCTAGTTGTTCAAAGTATAAGCATTGGAAAACGAAAGCTTCGAAGCAGAGACGCTGCCTGCGTTGGAAACAGGTACGTGCTTACTACGTTGCATTCCAATTTTCCATATCATACTGTGCCGCTTATTTAAAAAAATTGTTTTGAGAATTTAAAAGTCAAAATAGTATCAGACATTCTTACAATACTTTAAGAAACTGTACACCTTCAAAGTTGTACACAAGTTCTTTGTAAAATATTTTTACGTTTATGTACGTGTTTGAATGCTAGAACTTTTCCACTACGTTGTAACTTCTTACGATGTCTATAGATGGCGTTATGAGTTCTCATAGCATGGAAAAGCTCCGCCAAAACAAACGCGAAAACAATGAAATTCAAGTTGACAATAGACAGTAGTGAAAGAAAAATCTTCTAAAGTAGTAATTTATTATATAACTTTCAAGTTATGTTTTAATTTGTATAAATTGCATACAACAAAGCAATAATGGTTAGAGAATTTGATTTTTTGTGTGCACTTTATCTTTTATTCAAAACTTTTCGGCAAAAGGCAAAATTTTGCCTTTGTTGCCCGTGGTACTACCAGTATTACTACCAGTAGTACCACGGCTAAAAAAACTCGTCGTACTACCAATCGATCCAGTAGTACGGGAAATATTTTTTTACCCGTAATACTACTACATTTTTAATAATAAATTTAGGTAATTTAAGACATATGTGTTGAAGTAAAATTAAATAAAAAAGGCCTCAAAAAAACAAATTAAGGTAAATGTCCCATACTTCGGCATGTAAAGGCTCTTACGATTTTGAGATTTTTAGAAATTTATCTAAACATGATATCAGTTTGAAAGCTTTTGTGTCATAAATATTGGTATTTTGACAGTAATTCAATGCATAAGAGCTAGACAACACCGTTTACAAGAAAGCTGTTTCGCACATTTCATAGATACATCTCAAGAATTGATAAAAAAATCACCCAAACATTTTTGGAAATACGTCAAAAGTAAAAAAGGATCTTCCAACTACCCTCAAAAACTCACGTACAATAACACCAGCTACAGCAATGGCGAAGATGTTTGTGAGGCTTTCAGTCGGTTTTTCGAGAGTGTCTTTGTAGCATCAGATGGAGCCGGGCCTTCCACATCGATTGAACCTCAGGATCACGATTGCGAGCACTTATCTCATATCCAAATAGAAAGAAATAGAGTCCTAAAACTTCTACAATCATTGGATAGAAACAAGGGACCAGGCTGCGACGGTATTCCATCCGTTTTGCTGGCTTCTTGTTCCGAGAGTCTTGCCACTCCTATCACAATTTTATTTAACAGATCCCTTAAGGAATGTGTCTACCCCGACATCTGGAAGCAAGCCAAAATTGTTCCTATTCACAAGAAAGGCTCTAAATCGTTAGTTGAAAATTATCGACCTATCTCTATCCTTAACATCTTTGGTAAAATATTTGAAAAGTTGGTCCTTGAACAAATTTATCCTATAATTGCAAAGGGTGTTCCGCAATCTCAGCACGGTTTTTTGCGAGGGCGCTCTACAGTGTCAAACTTGGCGTTGTTTTCAAACTACGTGCTTAGTGAAATGGAAAGAGGGGGGCAGGTTGATGTGGTCTACACGGACTTCGAAAAAGCTTTCGACCGTGTGGACCACTCCATCCTTATCCGCAAGCTCCAATGTCTTGGCATTCACGGCGATTTATTGCGATGGGTTCAATCTTACTTAACTAATCGCTCGCAGATGGTCGTTCTTGGCGGATTTAGATCCGATTTTGTCACTGTCCCCTCTGGGGTTCCTCAGGGATCCCATCTGGGTCCTCTCTTCTACAATGCGTACATTTTTGATTTACATAAAGTACTAAAACATTCAAAACATCTATTATATGCAGATGACAAAAAGATATACTTGAGGGTGCGGGATGTTAATGATTGTAAGTTGTTACAGAATGACCTTAATAGTCTTTTCAAGTATTATGGCGAAAATAACATTAGAGTAAATATCGGAAAATGTCAGTGCATAAGTTTTACACGCAAACCAAAGCCAATAATCTTTTCATACAATTTTAATAACATTGCAATTGAGAGGTCTAAGATGGTGCGCGATCTAGGAATTTGTTTCGATAGTAAGATGCTTATGTCCACCCACATCGACACCATAGTGGGTAAGGCGTATCGCAATCTCGGATTTGTCATGCGTACTTGTCGTCCCTTCAATAACCCCACTTGTTTAAAAATTGTGTACTATGCATATGTAAGAAGTCTACTGGAGTACGCTGCCCCGATTTGGTCCCCATGTTATCACACTTACATTGATCGCCTCGAGGGACTGCAGAGGAAATTTGCTCGGCATCTTAATTTCAAATGTAGAAAACTTCAAGTCGGGTCGTCGTATGCCGAGATTTGTCGCGCGTACAATCTGCTAAGTCTAGCCGAGCGCCGGCAGGTACTGGATATGGGGCTGCTATATGACGTCATCTGTGGTGGTCTGGATTGCCCTGAGCTTCTTGAGCTTGTGTATTTTAGTACTCCGCGACGTCGAACCAGGCACACTAATTTGTTAAATGCCCCATTTAAATTTACAAACTACGGGCAAAATTCTGTGTTTTGCCGATTACCAAGACTTTACAATAATAAGTTTGGTAATGTCGACCCTTTCCTGGGTTCCAAAAAGCAATTTATTAACAGTATCAAACAAAATCTTACACAATAAATTCTTTACATGACTAACAAATGCATGATATTATTATTTCTATGGGTTGGGTACACATACTAATATTACAAAAACTAATACAAACTAATAGTTATAAAATACAATAAACGAGCATTGGTTGTTGTTGTTTGTCCTTATGTCCATATTTCACTTAAATAGTTCTTAATATATATCCCTTGAGAACCATTGGTAAGGTAAACAGGTAAAAAAAAAAAAATCGTCCATTTGTTTCGAACCGATTAAGTAATTTGTTGGATAGTCGTAATTGGCCTTTAGAATTATGTTTTAAAATTGTAACTTAGACTGTAAGTGAGCTGTGTACTGTCCCTAATAAAAGAAAATAAAAAAAAAAATAAAAAAATAAATTATGGAGTATTAGCTTGAATTTATTTTTATGTTAATTTATTTGTGGACCTCTTGATTGAACCCTATTTCGTGATAAAATTTTGGCTCTGCTTCTAAGTTCGTGAGCTCATGTCCCATTTTGGGATAATGATTTTTACATTGAATTATGATTAGTATTCGATTTCGACCGCGAACTTAGCAGGCGTGCACTGTTAAGTTAATTTCTCTAAGTTGGTTGAATATATAAATTAATATTTACGGAGTAATTTGTTTCATTTAGGCCTTTTTTATTTAATTTTACTTCAACACATAATATGTCTTAAAATACGTAAATTTATTATTAAAAATGTAGTAGTAACACGGGTAAAAAAATATTTCCCGTGGTACTACTGGATCGATTGGTAGTACTACGAGTTTTTTTAGCCGTGGTACTACTGGTACTAATACTGGTAGTACCACGGGCAACAAAGGCAAAATTTTGCCTTTTGCCGAAAAGTTTTGAATAAAAGATAAAGTGCACACAAAAAATCAAATTCTCTAACCATTATTGCTTTGTTGTATGCCCGTGGTACTACTGGTAGTAATACTGGTAGTACCACGGACAATAAAGGAACTTCTGCTAACATTTATTTAGGGTGATGTATTATTTCACTTAGAGAAATTGAACGAATATTAATAGAGCAATTAGAAATTCAAGTAACCCATTTAGAGAAATTATCAATATTTTCTTTTAGTGGAATAAGGAATAATAATACTACATTTAATTCCACTTAGAGCAACTACGAAAGTTTACCTTCTAGTGATGTGTGTTTTGTTCTGTCTTTAATAAATAAAATAATATGACACAAAAGCACTCGCCTTTTATTTTAAGTAAAATTAATTCGGTGTAATAGAATAAAATAACTTTTTTTAAATTAAAAGAAAATCTACTTACTAGAAGTACCAGGACAACATAGTTATAAAGGAGGTTTCAAGATTAATTGGCAAAGTTATTGAAAGTAAGCGGAAAAAAATATTTCAATAAATCAATAATATTTATTTGCTTGAACATGGGTATTATTAGTACATTATGATACAAGTTAGCTTAGGTTACTTATTGCACACAAGGCTGTGGGTTGCAGCCCGAGCCGCAGGCGAGGGCGTAACTCAGCCGAGTGTGCAATAAGTAAGAGCTCACGAGTTTCATACGACGTTTTTCAACACATTTGCGAGGAAAAAACAAAGTAATTTACCACACAGCAACAAATACGACAAAAACAAAATGATAATCATGATGAAAAAGGCGCGCAGGTTTTTTTTTGTTTTTTTCACACGCCCAATGCATGAATATTTAGCAAACAAAGGGGTTAGTGAGCATACAGCCAACTTCAAAATTATAAATTTAGGAGATAAAATGCTAATATTTTAATATTTTTTAACAAAATATTGTAAATAAGAAATAATTTGATAATAATAAATATTTGTTTGACTTGATTAAGGACCTACACATTTATTTATTCCAAAAATGCAAATTAATTTTCAGCGGCATAAAACCTCTTTGTTGTTACTAAAAAAATAACTGTATTACCCGGTTAAATTGAAAATGCTCTATTTACTCGCATAGAACTTGCAGTAAGGTACCTATTTAACTTTGTAGGGACAATTCTATAACCAACTAGTGTTGTATATATTATTGCACGCGTTTGTTATAGTTCGGTTTATGGCCCTAAAAGCGATGTATTAGGGCTCACTTTACGAGCAAGTGTGTTGAAAAATATTTATTTGCATAAACAATACAGATGACATAAAATTAACAAAGTACGCCATACCTACCCTACCCTTGCGGGGTGCAAATTTTTATCATGCGGAGGCGGTCTGGAATTTATCTTTGATTTAATCAGAAATTTATATTTAATTTAATTTGTTTCTTTGAAAATATTAGGATTCTCAATTTTTTTAATACTAGCGGCCGCCCGCGACTTCGTCTGCGTAAAAAGTTTTTTACTATCCCTCGGGATCCGTATTTTTTTCCGGGATAAAGGGTACCCTATGTCCTTTTCTATACCCCTGACAACGTGTATGCAAAATTTCATGATGATCGGTTCAGTAGTTAAAACGTGAAGGCGTAACAAACAAACAAACAGACTTTCGCATTTATAATATTAAGAGTAAGGATTCTGCGGTAATTTGTTATAAATTTTAACACCCATTGAGAAGACACTTTTGGAGTACATACATACTGGTCTTGCATGCAGTGGATTGTAATACATTGCCATATCTTTTACTATTTAAGGTTTATAAAACTGATTCGCAGTTATATAGCGAAGGAAGCGTCAGTAATTGGAGTTCTTTAAAAAACTGTTTACAAGAATCTGTTTGTTTTAAATGACACATTTCCCGTATACACTCTTTTTGAGCTTTGAAGGCTTTCTCCTTATCTGTGGAGTTACCCCAAAATAAGACACCATACTTGATTGTGGAGCCTACATAAGCATGATATGCACATGAGAGCGCTACCCTGTTTGCAACTTTTCGTAGCAAGTACAGAGCATATGAAAACCGACCCAGTTTTGAACATAATTATGTGTTCTATATGCGGTTTCCAATTTAGCATGGCGTCGATATTGTATTATTCCACTGAGAACTTGGTGAAAATATTGATAATTTCTCTTAGTGGAATACCTGAATTACTTTATTTGATCAATTTCTAGTAGAACAGACATCCTTAAACTGTATTATTATGGTTGTCTTTCTTTTGGATTTATGTATAAAAACACTCACATAAAACGATTTCTTACGTGATTTTATGAAAACTTTATCAAAGTCAAGTTAGTGGGTTTTCTTTTTCTGCTTAAAAGTTACGACTGCGTGTATTGACTCCGTATGCATCCCATGACGTCACATTCCACTCATTTTTTTTTTTCTTTATAAAAAAACCGAGTAGATAACTATTACAATTTGACTTAGTTATAGCTATGAAAAAAATAATTTATAGTGGTCCCATGGGAAATCAATCAATGGGTTACAGTAGCGACTAAAATTGGCTTTTCTGAATTAATAATGTAAGTAGTTAATTTATAACCGGTGTACGTACTTAGATTTGAATCTAAGCCGGTGTGTCACATAGTAGGTTAGGTACAAGCATTAGACACATATGTATTTTGTCACATTTTACTCCATTAAATAAAATAAACACAAAACATTATGTTAAGGGGTAAGGTTACACTCTTACTGCCGTATAAATAAACGAAGAATAAGTTATACTTAGAATAACCAAAAAATTTATACTAAGATACTTTGAGACGTTAAACGTAAGGAGTAATATTGCAATATTTTTGGTTAAGCTAGGTATAAACTTATTCTTCGTTTATTTGTAAGGCTCTCTCTTGTATATTCGCGATTCTGGAATAACAGAAATAGTTTCATACAATAATTTCACGTTATTGTACCAAACTAACATCTAGAAGACATTGAATCATAGCGAATCATAGCGACGGTTGACAAATGTGGAATATTCGGTGAAGTACTTTTACTGCGCCTATGGCGGAGTTTGCTTATATTGAATAAACGTGAGTTGAATAGTGGAGTAGGGTTGGCACTCGATTATTTTACTAGATAGAACTAAAAAAAATTATGTAAAACAAAAACAAATATTGCATCTGTGAGTAAAACTGTGGATTATATAAGTAATACAAATTTTTTTTTTTATTTTTTTTTATAAAAAACAGGAATACTTCCTGTTCACTTCTAATAAACACAAACTTGCTACAGATACCGTATGTAATATAAGTAAAGTGGGAACCAATGAAATAACGCCTGAATTTTAATAATTTGGCATTTCTGTCGTTTTGTTACAATGACTTGTTGTTTCTATTAATAATCTCTTGTTTTTGTTGTTTGCAATAAAGTACTATGATTATTATTAATTCCAAATCAGTTATTGACAAAAATTATAATAAACTGTACAAGGCAATAATGACCCGTATATGTGGCACGTTATGTTATGTACCCCTTAAAGGTTAATTAATTAAAAGATATAATTACATAATAATGTAACCCTTTTTCTATTACTAAACGATCGTTATACAATTAATATCAAACATTATTACCTAATACAATTTGAGTAAAAGGTGGTTAAGTATATGTTCAAATTACTTAATTTTCTGTTTCTGTAATTGATAATTACCAGCACCTTTTTTGAATTACTTAAATATAATTGACGTTCAAAAAAGATCATCACAATTTCTATTTAATTACTTTTAATGTTGGTTTTGACTTCGCTAGCAAATGAGTTTGTAAATAATCATTTGCAGACTTGGGTTTGTAGATTAATAAATTACATCTTTTTCCTATATGTGAAAACAGGTGTTAGCTTATAATTTCTTTATTAATTCCAAATAATGGTCGTTAGTTTTCTAAGTAAAATATCTATATAAATAAAAATATTTTTCATTTTTCACATGAAACAGATATATATACCTATACCTATTAAAATAAAAAAGAACAGTAATCTATGTTTACTAGTTTAAAAAAACCTTAATCTTGTTGGTACTTTGAGGTTTGAGTTTTTAATACTCTACTAAAGTACAATGTTTGACTACAGATTTATCCTAGCCCACACGATTCTCATAAATTATATTACATAACCATCTGTTTAATTGGCTAAGAGGCACATTTTAGATTTCCCATTTCGTATTTACCTAATTAATAAATGAAGACCACAAGGGAAACATGAGGAATGTCAATCAAAAGCACATTTACGTACCAGCATTGAAATTTTAAAAGTTTGAAACCGCATGTGCACTGAAGAAAAAATCTGTTATTTTTTTTTAAGTTCGGTTCATGCTTTGACGCTCTTTCGCTCGCTTGTTTCATTTTGTCTCAAGATATCTTAAATCTGAGGGCGTAATTAAAAATGTGCCTGGGCCACTTTTCGTAATATAAGATTGAAGAAGAAGAAAGAATGAAGAAGAAAGAAAAAATAGCAGATAAAAAACAAATCAAATCAAATAATATTTAAAAGTCAATAAATTTTATTTCTCCCATTGGCAGCCCTAACCGCAAGCCGTCGCCGGAGATCATCAATCATCGGGGCAAGACAATCACAACGGCGGCGCGGCACATCTGCCGAGCTCCACCGGCGCCGCGCCCGCCGCACCGGCCGCTACCTACACTCGCACGGAATACTCGCAATCCGCAAATTGCTAAATTACAATCACAATGGCTTAGTTTGAACCAAGATTATTGTTCAAAAATCATTTTGAATCACAATTGTGCAAGACAATCACAACGGTGGCACATCTGCATGCCGCACTGAACAGAACTACCTACACTTGCACAGAATAGACTCGATCAATCCGCTCATAGCCACCTACACTAGGTGGCTATGGCAATATGCTAAATTACAATTATGTACTAATCATGGCATGGCTCGAACCACGATTCCTTTAATACATTATGCGGACAGCTTTTTTACAAACATCACAATCATAAGACAGTTACAACAGTGCGGCGGCAAGCGGCATAATATCTTCCAAGTTTCACCGGCTACGACAACGCACCGCACCGCGCCGCGTTGACACATCAATATCACCACCGTCTGGTGACAAGTTTTTGCAGACTACCAGACCACAAATTGTTAAATTTAGTACAATCATAATGTTGTGAACCTCGAAAAGTTTGAGGAAATATCGCTTTATCGATACATCTGGGGCCGTACCGGTTAACGAATCGAGCTTCGGAAAATTTGCCGAGTTTCAAATTAAAACAGATAAATCGAAGTAAGGAATTACTTATTGTACTTTTTGTTGAAGTTATTTGGAAGATATTGATGTTTGTGTGACCTCATGAATTAGTGTTCGCCATTTTGGCCCAATTGGGGCTCGATTTATCTGTTTTAATTTGAAACCCGACAGATTTTTCGAAGTTCGATGCGTTAGCCGGTATGGCCCCTGATCCGAGAACTATTTTCACTCTATACACACTCTCGCAATTCACAGTTCGTTTGTTATTGCAAGTTTCAAATTGCCATCAAGATTCCTTTGATAAATCAGACTTATACTTTTCTTATTGGCATCAATGTCCTAAAAAGTGGTGGATATTATTAATAATCACACGTTCCTTATTTTATTATGAAAGAAGCAATTCTTCCTGCATGAAGATTGGTCGAACTATTTGGGGTTAACATACTGACGGTTTCATCCACAAGATAGCACTTTTATTTATTTCTCATTACAATGCATATTAACTTTCCCGAATTATAATTCAAGAGAAACGCTAATTTTAATAATTAAATTCTCGCTACGTAGTTGTAGGACAATTTTTAACAAAAAGATTTTATTAAATCCCAACACTCTGGTTCCCGTTTTAATCTTCGTCTTACCTTGTTATATTCTCGTAAAAAATCACTTTCCATATTTCACTAGTGGAAAATTGTAATATCGCGTCGTGCGTGCCGCGTCTTAATAAACATTTTTTTTCGTCATGCGAAAATGACATTCTGGCGTCACGTGTGACATTGATGAAAAAATATAAAAGATATGGGATCGGCGCCGAGGAGCGAGCAATCTACTCGTTTTCCTTGTTCCTTAAATTTATTTGCCATTCCATGAAGAACTGTTGGTATGAGAACTGCGTAAAATATGACATACTTACCTAGTACCTACTTGAAGAAACTCTTTCAAGACATTTGTTACACGCTTCCATAATATTACTCATTTTATTACTGGCAACGATATTGTTTTGATAAACTTTATTTGGGTGTGTTCTGGTCGATGTATAATATTAAAACTGCAGCTTTTTCAAAAAAACCGGCCAAGTGCGTGTCGGGCCACGCGCCATAGGGTTCCGTAGTTACCTTATACCATACCATATTTAATACCACCTATCATTTTTCGTATGCAAAAATAACTTTGTTTTTCATAGTGTTGGTATGAATGACAAAGTTATATTTGCGGTTTTGGAAAATGTGCTATATCTCAAAAACTAATTACTATATCTCGTTCAAAACAATTTTGGTTGAAAGTGTTTATTAAGATCTACAGCATATATTTTTTTTAGATTTTTCACTCTCTTATTTCAAAAGTTAAAGGGGGGGGACACACATTTTACCACTTTGGCGGTGTATATCTTTCAAACGGTTGACTTTGAGAAAAAGTTGTCTTAGGAACCTCAATGTCATTTTTAAAGACCTATCTATAGACACCCAACACGTGTTGGTTTGAAGAAAAATTTTTTTTCAGTTTCAGTTCCATGTATGGAGAGCCCCCCCTTAATCTTTTATTTTTCTTATTTTTGTATTAAATTCGGTAAGCGGTTAACAGAATACACCTACTTACCAAGTTACAACTGTGTAGTCTGAATACTTTCGGAATAAAGTGGCTGTGACATACGGACAGACAGACAGACAGACAGACAGACAGACATGACGAATTTATAAGGGTTCCGTTTTTTGCCATTTAGGTTACGGAACCCTAAAAAGCGCTCAAATTCACATACCTATTTAATAATTCGTTATCATACCACTTACTTAAATTCAATTAGTTAACTAAAGTGACTAAAAATTATAAATAAAATACCACAAAATACCATAATAATAATCTCTTTCAATCAGTTTATACTTAAAATATTTTTTTACCGTGACAGTGTACATTTTTAATTTATATTATTTTTTAATATAAACACTCAAAACAATTTGCAGAACCAAATGAAAGCACAAGCAAAATTCCGCTATTACTTTCACTTAATATATTCCATATTTTTTGTGGTTTCGGTGCACAATAAGGCCCATATTCGCGTAGCGGGCCTGCGATTGTGTTTGACAAATGAGCATCATTATTTGACAGACGCGATCGAGCCGCGGAGGCAACGGCGCTCGTGTCAACATGCTGTTGTCTTTTGTTTTATTAAACCCGGCAGTATTATGAGGGATGAAGACCTAATAAAATGGTAATAACGTAGTGTGTAACATGTTTTAGGCTTTTTTCGTGATGTGACCCGTGAACAAAACTTGAATCACACAGCTGTGCCGTTTACAGGGCTATTATTATCACATTTCTTTATGAAATGTCTATTTAGGGCCTGTTTCAATTCAAAAAATTAGTTCTCAGTATTCTCAGTATCTGTCAAGTAAGCTACTCAGAACTTATTTTTTGATTATTATTATTTTTTTGATTATTATTATTTTTTTAATAAATAAAATCTTTATTGTAATAATCTTGTGATGAAACCTAGAAAAAATAATCTTATTATGAAACAGGCTAATGATGATTGGCGAGGCGAACGCGAATAACTTAGTAGGGCATGAATCGGCACGAATCAAAGCGAAACTTCGATAAAAAAATCTCATCCGTGTACTTTCGAGCTTATTACAAATGCAAGCAACGTTTGACTCGGTTTTATTAAATAAAAAATAAGAGGTAATGGTTTATCGCGAGGGGACATTAAAATGAACCCCTTGAGCTGGAGCATCAGGGCTGCTTCCGTGGCGATGATTTATGTGAGACGAGATTCGCTCCCGCTTCCTTCTCCGGTCGGCTTTGTGGCAACCCTAACATAATAGACAGCCGATGATTCGATTTTGTAATAAATTCACGGTTTGTGTGAATGACTATGTCACTGGAATTTATTATTAGGAATAAATTGTGTATGTGACTTACATGGAAAAATGTTTTTCAAGTTAGAATTTATATTAGAATGTTATGTATTTCGGAAACTTTCTTCTCTGCACATAATATATCTAGGTACTGGTACCTACTGTAAAAGGAGAGCTCGCTTCCAGTTTTTTTTCATTATTCCTAATCAGTTGATCACAGAAAATAGAAGATAATTAAAGGAGGAATCTAAATAGAAAAAAAAATATCTACATTCTTGTTAACTAACCAATACACACGAAAAAAAATACTTTCAACTAATTAAATGTTAGCACAACTTCAGTAAGAAAGAACTTTAACATTACTTTCAATCGTAAAAAAATAATGAGCTACATACATCATCTAATTTGTAAACAGAAAATGTTTAGTATCGTATATTCTTTTACCTTATCTTAAATGTTAACTAAACTAAAAACTGTATAGGATTTATTATTATCACGTTCAAGTTATGCTTCTATAACAAGTCAATAAATTTTCTCAGATTTTTTATACTACACAGAGCTGGTAAAACCGATTCATCCTAAAATATAATATTAGTGAAATGAATTCGAGTTATTGAAATCAAAATTGTATAGACAGTGTCATCGCAAGGTGTTTAATATCTGGGATAAGATTTTCATAAAATCAACGAATGATGCTGCAATTAAAAGATGCTACATGGGATCCCAAAAACTATTGTCTACTGAACTGACTGATAGCCGATGCAAAAGTTACTTTTGCAAATAACGATTGACAACAAATAACACTGATAATTTTTTTTTCTTCAAATATTTGGAACAGAATTGGGCCAAATAATGAACCATGTAGCTTCACATTCTCCGAGTCTCATACACAATTTAGACACTAATATAGTTGAACGATTTAACAGTATTATAGCAAAATTAGTTGACAGTATCCGCAAAGTAGATGTATAGGTGCTGTCGTGGCATTTAATACACGAAAATTGATAACGTTTTCTTACAAACATTTCATTGGTCATACATAATCCGCGACCAAAAAATCACTATGTTTGAAAAAATACAATAAAAAAATTCGGGTTGCACTCCGGGAGTGCCGGCAGAAGTGAAAACTTGAATATTAACGTTGTGCATTTTTGATATTTTGGAATGGTTAGGGAATAATTAACAGTATAAATAAAAGTACTATCATTTATGAGGTAGTAGAATACAATATTTATTTATTGCGCTATCGTACACAAAAATTACATTTTATATTACATTAAAAAGTTTATCTCAGAAAAATCAACCCGCCGAACGTCAAAACGACGCGCCGCCATTTTCGCCGCGCCGTAGAAAGATGGGGAGATACTTCCGCCGCCGGCTGTCTATGCTACATCTGTCTTACGAATTTTCGATCAGGGTCACGTGACCCTGACTGACGCGAGTTTAACATTTTTTCCCCATTACAAAAGAAGTGTAATCCCCATTACTAAAGAAGTTTTCACTTCAAAAATTTTCGATGCTCGGGCAGATTCCCTCGACACCACGCCTTAAATGATATAGTCCGCAGAGCACTCATTTCTGCCAACATACCGTGCGTGCTGGAGCCGCCGGGTCTTAGCCGCTCGGACGGTAAAAGAGCGGAGCCATGAGATGGGATGCCACGTGCGTCAGTACCTTCGCCGCCTCACACCTGGGCCGAACGGTGCGGTCAGTCGGCGCTGCTGCTGAAACCGCAGCCGTTAATAAGCGGAGTAAATATGCGGCTCTGGCCTCTAATTATATTTTCGTCCCTCGCGTTTGAGGCAACGGGATGTTGGGGGTCGGAGGCAGTAGCCTTCATCAAGGAGTTGGGTCGTCGCCTACGTGAGAGGCGGTGCGATGCCCGCTCTGGTTCCTACTTGGCGCAAAGGTTGTCAATCGCCATTCAGCGCGGCAATGCCGTCAGTGTTATGGGGACCTTTGCGCCTGGTATGACCCGGGGTGGCATCTTTGAACAGGTTAAGGAATAATGTGAATTATAGGTATTAATTAGAATTAATGTGAATGCAAATAAATAATTTATAATTTCATTTACTAAGATTTAAACATTGTATTTCTTTTAAAACAATAAAATATTGTCTAATAAAAAAATAATTATTAGCAAATAAATACATTCAGAAAAAAACGATTGATTGTGACGACACAGACAGATTCAAATTACGAAATTGTCAAAAAGAAGATGTTTAGTTTTCACAGTTCATACTTATAACTTTTGTGATATAAGTAAAAGTTTTTTTTAAAAGCAAATAAGTATTTTTGGATAATTTAACTATAATAAAAGAACAAAGAGAACAAATTAAACATGACACTATATTACAAATTTGGTCAAGTAAATAATGCATTGAGATGAGGAAAAACTTAATAACCGTCCAAATTGGACGGACATATAAAATACGAGAATGTACAAGTTGTGCCAATTTGGTAAAGGGCCTTCTCTATAAAGAGAGCATAAGTAATATAAAATCCATCAGTCCCGTAATAAAAAATTGAAAAATTTGGTTGGTTTAGGGCAAATAGGCACACAAAATGTTACTATTTCACTTTGCGAACTCTTCATTGACTCCTTAGTACCATTCCTTGGAGCAACACCTGATGGTATTACAGAGGAAATGACTGTAGAAGTGAAGTGCCCAGCTTCAGCATATATTATGCCTAAAATAATACAATTTTTAACGGATACAAGCGCGGTTTTATTGAAAGTACTTTGGTAATTAGTTGGTATTTGGTTTGATTTTTGGTTTTCCCGACGTTCCGGCACCTTTGCAGCTGCTGTGGCCACGCACGGGGGACAACACGGCAGCTGCAAAGTTGCCGAAATAAATAATAATAATAATAATAATCTTTATTGGCCAAAACTATTTTTACACAGCTAAGTAGGGCACTGGTTCCTACACTAGGATTCCCTGTGTCGCAGGAACCAGTCTCTTTCGTACAGATTAGGTTTACATGGATTATGATTATAACGTATGTATTTGTACTCAATTATTACTTATTATGACAATAGCAAGCAAGAGAGATGAGAAAAAAAATACAATTAAATACTAAATACTATTAGCAAAAACCATTATGTTTGCAAATTATGTGTTTGTGTCTGTCTGTGAGTGTGTGTGTGTGTGTGCGTGTGTGTGTGTGTGTGTGTGTGTGTGTGTGTGTGTGTGTGTGAAACGTCGGAAAAACCAAAAATCAAACCAAATACCAACTAATTACCAAAGTACTTTTAATAAAACCTCGCTTGTATTTTATTTCATGTCTAGTGAGCGCGTAAGCTTGAGAAGTGAATATATAATGTGCTTTTTAAAGAAGCGATACAAAAAGGTAAAATACCTAGACCATAGGATGGACGAATAGTTAAAAAAATACCATAATTGTTTTTTTTATATTCAAGGATAGATGCATGTAGCTCATAAACCAAAGGCTCTCTTTGGCATGTGGCTAGGAGAAAACTGTCCACTAAATTCGAAATAATTGAACGATGAAATTTAATAGAAATTAAACATTTCTATTTAGAATGTTGCCTGAATTGATTCATCCACGAGGAGGCTGACCGTGTAGCTAAATTGGCAGTAAAAGAAGGGATTTTTAAGGAAGTAAAACCTAGTGTTTCGGAAATTTTTATTAAATATAAAAAGGAAATTCATATTTTATGGAAGGAGTATTTTAATAAAAGGTCGTGTGAAAAAGGACTCTGGTATAAAACTCTACAGTCAGAACCCCCTCGAGTACCCTGGTTTTATAATACGTATCTAAGTAGATTATTTATTGTGTCTGGTCATATTTTGTTAAATAAATTTAAATATTTAATGAAAATATCTGAGTCCCCAAATTGTTCATTGTGCGGAAAATTAGACGATGTCCATCACTTATTAATGGAATGTGAGCGTAATCGTCATCTCAGGGCCGTGGTTTTTAATTCGTTAAATGTACATAAAAACTATGTTGGTTGCATGTCTAACCTCCTAGCTGAACCGTTGTCGGAAGCTGCTAAAATTATTATCAACTTTGTTATTCATAGTCTTAAGTTGGATTAGTTATTAAGATTAGGGTAAGATGGAGCTGGCATGTTCGAACTGTCGATCAAAGCTCCTTAATAAATAAAGAAAAAAAAAAGGTATCTTAAAAAAATGCTAAACAGAGAGCCTACCTGTAAGACTTGTATAGAAAATAGCAGACAAATCAATGTGAAAAACACAAGAGGATATTTGAAAAAGGAAATAAAGTACAAAACAGTAAAAACTACAATATATCAACTTTGGAGATGGAAGTAAATATGAAGAACCTCCAAAAAAAGTATTATCGCATAGACAGTTGTAATTTTGAGGTTACTGGACTGAGGTAATAATTTAAAATTTTTGTATTTACATACAATTACATATATTTACATACAAAAATTTAAAATTATTACCTTAGTCCAGTAACCTCAAAATGACAACTGTCTATGAGATAATACTTTTTTTGGAGGTTCTTCATATTTACTTCCATCTCCAAAGTTGTAATATTTAGTTGTAGTAATATTTACATATTACCTACAGGTTTCGATGTGCTATTACTGTTCTCATATTATTGATTTTTATTTGTAAATGTAGATTTCTACATGGTCATTATTTTTAACATACAAAAATCCTACAGTCGTACTCAGAGACGTCAATTAATTTTAATGCTTCATTAAAGTCAGTGCTATCTCTTTCTTTTTCATAATATTATTAGAAGACAGTAACACATATATAAATTGCGTCTCAGTGCGGCAGTAAGACTTACACAATTTATTACCAACGACAAAATGCAAAAAGGGTGATGATAGGCTGTTATTAAGGGGCATTCACCTACATTATGATCATTGTGCGTGTAAGCTGAAGGCATCTCAAGATTGTTGAGCAAGGTCGTTGCCAACCATATGAGCCTTAAATAACATTGCAACAAGTCTAGGTGATGCTGTGATGATAGTAGGGTTTACATGTAGAGTCAACTGTTTTTCAACATATTTTTTTTTCTGAAATTGTCTTCTGTATCTTCTGACTGTCACAGTGCAACAACTCTATATGTGTCTCTTACTGATGATTAGTATCCTTGTAAACCGTCGAGCGGTCTTGATAAATAGTCGGGCTGGCGATAGGCCAACCTCGCGGAATAATCAAATTTCGTTGCACACCGCTCCATACAGCCACTGCGTGTCTTTATGGGTTCTTCCCGAGGGGTGCCGTGGTTGAATTAAATCGTCCCTGATAAAGACCTTGCGCTCTTTTATTTCCTATCACAGTTTTTTTTATCTGAACCAATAATGATGGAGTGTTCACTTACATTTGTAATTTAACGTTCTAATGTCTATTATCTGTTTAAGTAGATTTTTTAGACTGACAAAAGTTATTTTTTAATATTTTGTATGTTAAAGATGAAACCTTACTTTGCAGCAAACGAATTACCTACCTGGATTTTTAGAGAGTAGAACTTTTTAATTTATAGTGGTGGTTCATCAATTTTTACCATTTCTAATAAAGTCAGCAAAACTGAATATTGAATTAAATACCATTCAAAAGAGCAGTCCGTTAACACAGTTAATACAGCTTTGCAATATTTCTATATGTTCTACTTTATCTTTCAGTGTGCTCGCTCATTCCAATATCCACAATTCATTTCGTTGCCCGTCCCTGTCAATAGTGACGACGTGTTTATTTCAACAGAAGTTCACTGAGCTCGGCTAACAATCTTTATAAATAAAGCGAGCCCATTGCCTATTCATGACCGGGCAGAATTCTCCCCCCTCGCCCCCGTATCAAACAAGCCCCTTCATGTCAAACGCTCCGCGCCCCGCGTCTGTCAAACTCTTCGCCAGTGTTTGACAGGGATCCTCCCTAGCTCGCGGGGGTCGGTAGCCACCTTTCGTTAGAAACTCCCCAACCGAATTTCATCCTAAACGCGTTCACATATAGCCTAAATTCCGTTTAAGTGGTAATTCCACCCGCGGCTGTCACGAGTCTAGGTGCAGGCGCCGCGGCGAATGATGGATGACGTCAGAGGAGGTCCGCAGCATCACGCGTCATTCATGTGTACACAGGCGTAAGGGATACGTTTTTCGTGACGATATAATATCGGTGATATGCAAATTCGCTGTCGCATCGAACTGCTGCTGCTATTAGACAATTGGGTAGATATCGAAATATTTTTTTTAGATCTTTTTGATACAAGCTTGTTTGCAGTGAATTTATGGCCTATATTTTGTTTACAAATCAATAAGAAAATTAAGTTTATCCTTTTATAGCCCACACATATCAAAATTAAAACCAAAAGTTGCACAGCGAAGTAGCATAATTGTTCGGCAAAATTTAAATCTCAATTGGCACTAAACCATTAGATAAGTAGGCAAGTTAGGGGAATTCCACATGTCTGTATTAAGTACGCATTTCGCGTTACTCAACCGCAGCCTCGGAGCCCCTCGCGAGTTGTTCTCTAATGTGTACTTTATGAAAATTAAATATATTTCAGTGGAGCCGCGCACTGCAGGGATTACAAATTTGCATTATTTAATGGCCGTCTCGTGAGAGGATTTGTAGCGAGACTCGCGATCTCCCGCGCTCTCAGAGTTTGGATTTTGATTGATTATTATCGGCCTGTTTGTAGTAGTTTGTTTTGTGCTATGATATGCCCTATTTAAGTACTATACTCTGAATTTGATAATAATAACAACTGCAGAAATTACTTTGCATTATGACTGTAAAGTTAAAATTATGGTATGACATTTAGTTGGGTTAAGCTTCAATTATTTAAGAGTCACAATATTTTCCAAAGTAAACTAACAAATTTTATAACTCAGTCTCACATTACATGCAAAGTTCGTATACGTAAACTCCAAATGATTTCCCCTCTCTTATCTGACGCAGAAATAAACTAAAACGACCTCAATTTTATGTATGAGACAAAGGCCAAAGGAAACTATTATTTTTATTTAAAGTTCAATATTTGCCAGTTAAATGCACGCCACCTTTATGCCAGCAAACTGTTTGGCGTCCCGCATTTTTCCCTTCTTTATTTTTTCATGAATAAAACAACAG
Source organism: Agriphila geniculea (assembly GCA_943789525.1). Taxonomy (NCBI): domain Eukaryota; kingdom Metazoa; phylum Arthropoda; class Insecta; order Lepidoptera; family Crambidae; genus Agriphila; species Agriphila geniculea. The sequence continues at coordinate 16,783,609 of OX038880.1, forward strand.
ATTTCTACTTCCGCCGGTTTACTCCCTCCCACCTTCGATTTATTCTTCGGATAAAGAAAACTTCTTTTAAAAATGTAGGTAAAGTTCCCTTTAATATTTTCCGTCTGTTAGCTATCTTGCGGCTTGCCTCCCAAATTATGTGCATTTAAAATATTGTTTTTATTTTTCCCTTTTCTGTTTCCGGAGTCGTTTAAGTTTTGTGCAATTTTATAAATGAGACTTTGAAGTTTACATAAAACTACTTGGCTATGATATTTGGATGTCTGTCTATCCTTTAGTACATACATACATCATACCTATAGTCTTATCATCTTATTTCAAGATGTTCATAAGGATCAGATCAACATTAAAAACAGAAAAATCATATTAATTTTTACTATTCCTCCGACAGCACTCATAAAAACAAACAAAGCCCTTTTTGTTAAAAAAAAAGGAAAACAAAGACGTCACACAACTTCACACAAACACCTACGTCTTACAGATTGCGCATAGCAAAAAGCGTATCGCAATTTACCTGTGTCAAATCATTATTAGGTCCATTTCAATATCAACGCTGTGTCCTGCCCGCCGCCTCGACATTAACCTTTTAGTTCCACGCAGTGTACAGCGTGACGAAGACGAAACTCATTTCCACTTGTGAAAATTGTATGCAGAAAATGTATAATGTGTAATAGTCAACTTTCACTGTAGGTATCAATAAAATATATGTTTATTGTGAGCTAGATATTTTATTTTCTTATAATACAAATTACCTTGTGTGATAGTGTTTTATTTACTGACCGCCATAATAGGCTATTTGACTGATTTTGAAAAACCATTTAAAATTATTTCTTATTACGTAATATAAATAAGCACATCACATTGATATTTTAGGAAAAATCAATGTATTTCAATAAAAAAATCTATGTCAAAGTTTAAAATTTCAAAACCGCTATTGCTATCTATGGCGCTGGACACTTGTGTGACGTCACATACAAGTAAACATTGTAATAACCAAGAACCTTATATAGAATATGAATATAAGGTTCTTGGTAATAACCTTAATATTTTCTGTTCCAATGAATCCCGAAAGACAAAAAAAATATCAAAATTTATCAGACATTCCCAAAATCCCTATCCTTCGAGGAACCTTTGACTGGGATAAAAAGTTCCTATGTTTTAGTTCAGTTTATAAACTATCTGTGTGCCAAATATCATCCAAATTGGTTGAATTAGTAACAAAAATTCAAACATCCAAACTTTCACATTTAAAGTATAAGTAGGATTGGATTGTGATGTATAACTTTTTAAGAAATATTTTTTGAAAATGTTGTTTCGTTTTTCAATTTCTATACAAAATGTCCAGAAAACGTTGGTCACATTTTCTTTTTATTTAGCAATAGTTTTAAGAAACGGTTAATTTGAACCAAAAAATGGAAACAGGTTTTTAAGTCAAGTTGATAAAAGTTATTTTTTCTCTAAAAAAAATTGTTTAAAAAAACAAAAAACCGACTTCAAAAAACCTACCTCTAAAAAGCAAGAAATAATATTCGTAATAATAAAACACGTCTATTGAAGTCGGGTGGGGCTGGAGTACAAATCCCTTTTTTATTCTAAAAGCCCCACCCGACTTCAATAGACGTGTTTTATTATTACGAATATTATTTCTTGCTTTTTAGAGGTAGGTTTTTTGAAGTCGGTTTTTTGTTTTTTTAAACAATTTTTTATTTTTTTATTTTTAGTGTAGTTACCTTTTGAATTAGGTAGTGTAGGTATATTATTCAGGTAGAAATTAAAATCGGCTCAGCCAAACGTGAGTTCATCGCGGAGAAACATACATACATGCGGGTCAAACTGAGAACCTCCTTTTTTAAGTCGGTTAAAGAACTACACTTAAGATATCCCTTTTCCAACAAAAAAATAATTATCTTATTCAGTTCATAAACAAAGAAGTTATACGACTGATCATCGAGGTAGTTCACACAAAATCATACTATTTTCGTGCTTTTTTCAAGATTACTTGAAAAGTACTGAACAGATTTCAAAATTTTAAAAAATGGGACCAACTTGGGAGTTTACCTAATGTAATAACGTTTGAATCATTTCAATCGGTCCAGCCGTCTTCGAGTAATCGGTGTACATACAAAAAACAAAAAAAAAAAAAAAAAAACTGGTCGAATTGAGTACCTCCCTCCTTTTGAAGTCGGTAAAAAAAAGGTGTTCTCATATCATATGTACTTTTAATTGCTTATCTTTCTATCGACTCTGTACTTATTTTATAAACCTCTTTGTTATTGTTTATCAAACATTTTGAATGTTACTTTAAGCAATAGCTATCTGCCAGTTATCTCCTTGTTCGCTACTCGATACAATCGGCAATCCATCAAGCTCCAGTCAAAACATGAGTGACGCCGCCAGATAGAGGATCCGCAATTTAAATTTAAATCCTAGGATACTTCGCTACCCTTCTAGTGTTACTTCGCGATATTGAAGGGATATAAATCCTTTAATTTATTTTTACTTATTCACCTCCCAAGCTTACGCGCTCACTAGACATGAAATAAAACACTTTTTAACGGATACTAGCACGGTTTTATTGAAAGTACTTTGGTAATTAGTTGGTATTTGGTTTGATTTTTGATTTTCCCGAAGTTTCGGCACCTTTGCAGCTGCCGTGATCATTATTTTTACTTTCATGAAATAAGTATTTTTTAGAGTTCCGTACCCAATGGGAAAAAACGGGACCTTATTACTAAGACTCCACTGTCACTCTGTCAGTCTGTTTTCATCAGGCTGCATCTCATGAACTGTGATAGCTAGGCAATTGTTTTCACAGATGATGTATTTCTATTGCCGCTTTAACGAAAAATACTAAAAACTGAATAAAATAAATATTTATATGGGTCTCTATGTATGGGAATACAACAAATTTAATGTGATTAATGGTACGGAACCCTTAGTGTGCGAGTCCGACTCGCACTTAGCCGGGTTTTTTTAACTCGGTTGAACCATTATGTGGATTCCACATAATTAAAGTTTTGCGTAGTATGAATGATGCCAACGATGTCCACGTCACTCAAAATATGTCACTTCTAAATCGAACCAAATACACTAAAGACGGAATAACAATTACGGACGGAAATCGGAAAAAATAATTTATTGCAAACTCCACATGATTTATGGCAAGTTTGTAGATCATAAAACTTAAAAAATCGAATCAGCTAAAAAATACACGCTTGCATTTTACATTTCAGTCAAAAGCAAAACTTTTTCAATTGCACCAGCTTTCAGCTAAGGTTTAATTGTTTTCTTTTTACATTTTTGTATGCAGGATAAATATTCATGTCGGCATTAGTATGCGGCAGCGGGGGTTGGGCGCTGTATGCCTGTCATTATTTCGTCATTTGGCCACAAAAACGGTACACACCTTCGCGCTCCCCGAAGCTTGCATCCACTGCGGACTGGATAAGTTGATACTTTATAGTGGTGACTTCTTTTGATAAAGAAATTAAAGATATGCTGTACTGCTGCATTCGAAAATTCTTTGGAAGAAAACCTACTGGAATTTTTTTTATTATATACATTATTTATGTAAATAGTTTATTAGGGAACAGCAAACTTAAATCTATGGAACAAGCATTGCCGTCAAAAAATGTCACCATATGAAAAGTACAGCTAAGTGGATGGAGCTAAAAATGCTGGTATTTAATTATGCAGCACAAAGCGTCTGAGCACTAGTTGCTTATTAGCGACCAAAATTTGTATACTCATAGATATTTTCTATGCTTAAACGAAAAAATATGATACGTTATTTCTACATATTTTACTGTCTTCTTTGCGTCTTTTACACCATTTGACTACACACGATGTCATTTCTAATCTTTTTCTCTCTTTTCTGTACAATACAAACTGCAATTATCGTAAAGAACGTTAACGTCAGTCACCGGGTGCGTGGCTGGCCCGACTTAAGCTAAGCGGGTTGTACTTTTTGGCCCCATGGTGCCATTTTTTAAGCGATATTTGTTAGCAATTACACTTCCATAGATTTTAGTTCGCTGTTAGGGAAACAGACAGCATTTTACAATACATATCATACAGGACAGGACAGGGTCGCAGGTGGCATCATTACAAACATGATACTGTTAAGATGTTTGTAATGATGCCACCTGTAATGATGTATACTGTGATAGAAACATATGTAGAACCTTTTTTTCCAAAAAATAATCGACTACATATTGGCATGTAATTACATTCAGGGGGTGAGGCAGTTCCCAGGCATATAAAAATATAAATAAAGCGCTAGTAGTAAGCGTTTGTTACCGGAAACAAACAGCGATTTTACAAATACATGTAGTTACCGCAACTGCGAATCAAACATTTGCCAAAACAGTTTCCACAAATAGTTTACACAGTGGTATCTAACGTTGATTAAACCTTAGGTAAAATATAAAAACCATAAACCTTGTACTCAAATTCAAATAAGGCAGCAAGCCAGTAACTTATCATAATTTAACAAATTTATCTTGAATCAAAATGTTTAAATGCCCTTACCTATCCCAAAGCATCATAAATATGGTCTATCTTCAATCTGTTTTACAATAATTATAACATTGCCATTTATTATGAACTTGGTAAGATTTATTACCTCGACAACCTTATGAACAAAACATAATAATTTCGTTACAATAATACAAAAGTAGTTTTCTTGACAATAGTTATCTTTTTTCGCTCCATTTTCTAAAAACCATAAAAGAGGAAACTTATTTAACAATTTTAATGGATGCTTTGTGTTAAAAAATAACATACTTTTACTTAAGGTAAAAGTTTACAAGTATCAATGTGGTTGGGTACCACTACAATATAGAAATCCTATGCGATTACATCTCTTCGTGTATAAATAAATATTAGACTAGGTGTTGTATTAAACTGAATTTCAAACAAATTGAGGGATTAACTAAAGGTTGTTTCAGAATAAATTATAAAAACAATAACAATAATGCTAAATATAAAGCGAACATTTAAAATCGAGCTGATAATGAGCGAAGTCATTTATCAAGAATGACCATTCAGAGAAAATCTATAGGACCCCTTAAAAAATTCAATAAAAGTCTATAATATCTAGTAAATATGTCAGACAATCCTTACTAATATTATAAATGCGAAATTATGTTTGTTTGCTTGTTACGCTTTCACGTCCTAAGTCAACCGATTATCTTGAAATTTTGCATATCCGTTGACACGGGAACAGAAAAGGACATTCATCCAGAAAAAAATCCACGCAGACCTAGTCACGGGCATCTGCTAGTTTCTGTTCATTTTAGATGAAACCTGTGAAACAGGAAAAGATCAATTATTTCTTGCGTATCGGATAGGTTTATTCTCGAAACGAACTAGAAGATATTATTTTAGACTTTAACAACTATCTACTGAACGTAATGCGTAGGTATTGCTAGCGACATCTGTGATTCCCAGCCTAGAGATATTTAATAGATTTTTAATAACTGTGGGGGCCAATTACGAAAATAACGTACGCAATTGCGTAACGCAGTCACTTGGCCACGATAATCGTCCGCAGTTCGTTGGTTGCAGTTATAACAATCATTTTGAATTTGGCTATCTTAGTTTATAGACTAATAAACGAACGATGTCTGATACGCTAGAGAGAAACTGTCAAACTCACGCAGTCTCTTCGCAATATCGCATACGAAAGTGATTTGTAATAGGAAACAATCAAAACGAAGCACGGACGCAGCTGCGTGTATGGCATTAAACTTTTCGTAATAGACCCCCGTTTAAGGCGTGAAGTACACAGAAGCAACGCGGCGCGGATACGGCGGCGATACGGTGCAGATGTGAGACTTTCGGATGCTTTCGGCCAACCAAATACACGTATCGCCGGCATCGCCGCCGTATCTGCGCCTTATCTCCGCCGCATCTCTTCTGTGTATTTCACGCCTAAATGTGATGCTGTCACTTTTTTGACAGTATTATTTGAAAGCGACAGCATCACATTTAAACAGTGTCTAAGTTAAACAGGTGTTTAAGAATCTTTTGTAATAACATTGGTGTCGCGGCGTATGTTTATTATGAAAAGTTTCAATCCTATCAATATTTTTTGCGTATCCATTTTATTAAATACTTTAAATTTAGAGCCACAAAAATTATAATTAGGAAGCGTTCAAGCAAACCCGACTTTAAGAATTAAACTCGGCTCAAGTGGCATGCAAAAACGGTTTCGGACAACTGAATTAATAAAAGAAAATCTCCAACAAAGAAAGGGCGAACGAAATTATAATCCTTTCTTTTAAAATGCAATGAGGTGGTTGTTAAAAACGTTGGTGGGGTTATTTAAAATGCGTCTTCCCGGCAATTAGTGATCCAAGTGAAATTAAAACAATGGGGTATCCACGGACGGGTATTGCACGCAACCATTGTGAGATGGGGCGCAAACGGGGAACGTCTTTTGAGAATCAGACTGCCCTTGGAATTTATCGCTTTTTTTAACTTAAAAGCTTTAAATTTCAAGTATGAAATTTTAATGAAACTAATTATAGGACAAATTGTAACCATTGACGGTGGTGTTACAAATTGTTCTTTAATTTTTAACACCTCTTCGCGGATGTCACACGCAACTATTACACGTAGGATTTTATTTTGAAACTTTATTTAGAAGGAAAAGCTATCTGATACAAATTAATACTCTTAATAATATAAACGAACAGGGTTAACGGCCCTTATCAAAGTAAGTGTAAAGAGCATCATAAACACAATCTAGGATGCAATAGGTCTATCTTATTATGAGAGGGTGCTATCAGGCGAGACGGCGGTTTACGACCGACCAAAACGGCGGCAAGATACGGCGCGATCTGACGTCATTTCCACTTCCTTTTCCTCATCCAATCACTGGACCTGGATGTGTGAGTTTGGTCTTTAAAGTTTTCGCAAAAATGTGTAAATCTTTACCAATTTTGTAGGAGGTACCAAACTAGTCTTGGATGCACAGAAAAAATCTAATTGGACTACATAGATAACATCATTCCAATAATCAACCACATAACGACGAGCAAATGTAACGTAGCTTTTAAAGGTCTTATTTTTCTTATTTCGTTTACATATTGATATGTTAAAATTCTATACAGTTACGTAACAAATATAAACGGACAGCCTTGAGGTTGTATAGTTATACTATAGTACTATCGTATGACATGATATAATAGTAGTAATTTTCGTTTTTAATAATTATAAATAATTGACTTAGATAACATCTAAAATCTGCAAAAGCCGTATAAAGTTATTTCCAATTACTGCAATTTGACCTATGTTTTTCATGGATTACGGATATAATCATATCAAAACGAGCACAAATTTTGTAATAAAGACATTCAAATAATTGTTATAATGAGCCTGTGTTATATAAAAATTGTCATGTTATCTTCTTTTATTTAAAATAACATTACGGGCGCTAGTTCCCAATTGTTATTCGAGATTTTTATCGTAAAAGCACTGTATCATTGTGAGATAATAATGGCGGATGACAACGTATTATTCGCTATTCATGTCCGATTGAGGGAATCACAGTGGGTGAGGGAATTTTCGCGAAAGGGATTCGGAGCACAATTGGATTTTTGGTTAGGAAACCGGAATAATACAATCGGGTATCTTGCTGAAATCTCTGATTTGAATCGTTTCAACGAGGCTTTGCGGGCGCTAGGTGAGATTCCGTGGTTGCCGAGTCATCGCGGTGGAGGCGACGCGGACGAACCCCTTCAAAAAGATATTCGTAAAGCGTATAAAACCACCTTCTAAATTCAGCGTCGAACAATACAACGAATTTCCTTTTTAAATAATGAGATAAAAAAGTGTGTTTTGCTAAAACGCGCCGTCGTCGGGTGACTTGGTACCCATGTCATTACTTAGCCCTAAGTAAGAACCAAAGCTAGTTAACATTTTATAGGTACCGATTGGATCACACAGAAAGAAAGAAAGAATAGTTATTTGTAATTTCGTATATCGTATTGTCCGATTAGTTAATTCATTTGGCTATTATTATTATTTTCTAATTATGGATAAAGTTAAAACACTAATTAAATATTGCAATCTCAAAAAATTACATATTAATTAAGTACCTGCTTAATAGTGTATAAGTCAGGCAAATCAATCAAACGATTTTAAACGCGTCCTTTATACAAATATTCTATCACTAATGGCTCCATGAGCTGTAGTCCTTGCCTTAAAAAGTAGCTCAAATTGTATGTTGTTTAAAAATAAATACTATACATACACGGTCATACCTAACATAACATAAAGTTCTCTCACAATCTTATTATTTTTAAATTTCGAATATTGGCCAGAAATGTTTTGATTGATTCACTTCTCAAGCTTACGCGCTCACTAGACATGAAATAAAACACTTTTTAACGGATACTAGCGCGGTTTTATTGAATGTACTTTGGTATTTAGTTGGTATTTGGTTTGATTTTTGGTTTTTCCCGACGTTTCGGCACCTTTGCAGCTGCCGTGGTCACGGGGGACTGAAGCTACCCGTGAGCCTACCCTCAAGCGATGAATTTTTTTTATACGTTCAGAAATTAAAATTTAACAAAATTTTTAATTATTTTATGTTGATTTATAATTTAATTTTATGAATTATTTAATGCTAAAAAGAGAGAGAAATCTACTGAAACTACCACCATTTCATAAAATTGGGAGGCCCCTCCAAGAAAGAAATGGCGAAAGAAAACTTGGAGAGGGAGCCGACCTCCGTCTTTTGTATTAATTTATTTATTTGCAAAAGGAACTAACCGTATCATTAGATCTTACAGTGTGTGTGAGGGGCTTTAGCTTGTGAATGATGGGGTCCCAAGCTGGTGGAATTTTTCAACCATCATCTCTATTGAAATTAGGATATTTATTTATTTCGATAGCCTCGCGGAGCATTCTAGGGATAAATCTACGTTCCCTAGCAAGGATTTGGGGTTTGTCAAATCTAATATAATGGTTGGGCCCCTCAAAGGCGTGTTCACTCACTGCAGACTTGTTATCGCGCCTATGTTTCATGTCAGCTACATGCTCTTTGACGCGGGTCCCTATGCTTCTCTTTGTTTGCCCGATGTAGGAGAGTCCACAGTCACAATCTAGTTTGTAGACGCCTGCAGCTTGAAGGGGGATATTACACTTGACAGGTCGTAAGAATTGGTTGATCTTCTTCGGCGGCTTGAAGTAAGTTTTGATTGACGCTCGCTTCAGAATGTTTCCAATCTTGTCAGTGACACCCTTCAAGTATGGTAGGATGGCAGGTTGACGCTCTACTGTGGCTGGTTTGGCGCGTTTTCTGTGATTGAGGTGTGGTACTTGCAACTTGTTGTTACGCAGTACTTGTTGGACGTGCTGAAGCTCAGCAGTCAGGTGTTGTTTGTCACAGATTCCGCGGGCTCTCTGAAACAAAGATTTCCCTACGGTAGCTAACTGTATAGGATGATGGTGAGAGTCACCATTAAGGTATCTGTCTGTATGGGTTGCTTTACGATACACTGTGTGGCTCAAGGTTTGGTTCGGATTCCTGATAATGAGAATGTCTAGGAAAGCTAGTTTATTGTCTGCCTCTAACTCCATAGTAAATTGTATGTTGGGGTTTATGGAGTTAAGATGGTTAAGAAATGCAGGGACACTGTCTCTAGGTAGTATTGTGAAAGTGTCATCTACGTACCGTTTGTAGAACCGGGGAGTCACTGGTGCTGTGGCTAGTGCTTTAGGGGATACAGGAGAGCCCATTGCTACGCCGTCCACTTGCACGTAGAACTCCTCGTTCCATAACAGATAGCCAGATGTTAGGCATAATTCTAGTAGTTCTGCATATTCAATTGGCATGTTGTTGTCAACTAGCTTTTTCCTGATGATATCAATGCAGTCCTGTACTGGTAAGCATGTGAATAAGGACTGAACATCAAAACTAACCATAGTTTCATCATCAGCGAGATGTAGATGTTGTATCTCACTGACAAACTGGTAGGAATCCTTTACAAAGGCTGATGTGTTACCTCTCAGTGGTGTAAGTGTTTTTGCTACGTGTTTAGCCAATTTATAAGTTGGTGAGTCAATTTGGCTTACAATCGGACGCAGCGGAGCATTGTCTTTGTGTATTTTCGGTAACCCATACAGTTTCGGCGGTGTAGGGCAGGATGGAATAAGATAATTGACATCAAGATCTAACTGTTCTGAATATTTTTTGATGAGTTCACTCGTTTTCTTAAGGATCTTGGCGGTTTGATCACAATTCACATGTTTATACGTTTTCTCATCACTTAAAAGTTCTTGCATTTTTGTGTTATAATCCGACGTATCCATAACTACCGTTGCGTTGCCTTTATCAGCTCGGAGGATAGTTAATTCGGGTCTAGTGCGTAAGTTCTTCAACGCGACGTGTTCATCATATGGAAGGTGAAACACTTACACCACTGAGAGGTAACACATCAGCCTTTGTAAAGGATTCCTACCAGTTTGTCAGTGAGATACAACATCTACATCTCGCTGATGATGAAACTATGGTTAGTTTTGATGTTCAGTCCTTATTCACATGCTTACCAGTACAGGACTGCATTGATATCATCAGGAAAAAGCTAGTTGACAACAACATGCCAATTGAATATGCAGAACTACTAGAATTATGCCTAACATCTGGCTATCTGTTATGGAACGAGGAGTTCTACGTGCAAGTGGACGGCGTAGCAATGGGCTCTCCTGTATCCCCCATCGTTACTGACATTTTCATGGAGGATTTTGAGGAGAAAGCACTAGCCACAGCACCAGTGACTCCCCGGTTCTACAAACGGTACGTAGATGACACTTTCACAATACTACCTAGAGACAGTGTCCCTGCATTTCTTAACCATCTTAACTCCATAAACCCCAACATACAATTTACTATGGAGTTAGAGGCAGACAATAAACTAGCTTTCCTAGACATTCTCATTATCAGGAATCCGAACCAAACCTTGAGCCACACAGTGTATCGTAAAGCAACCCATACAGACAGATACCTTAATGGTGACTCTCACCATCATCCTATACAGTTAGCTACCGTAGGGAAATCTTTGTTTCAGAGAGCCCGCGGAATCTGTGACAAACAACACCTGACTGCTGAGCTTCAGCACGTCCAACAAGTACTGCGTAACAACAAGTTGCAAGTACCACACCTCAATCACAGAAAACGCGCCAAACCAGCCACAGTAGAGCGTCAACCTGCCATCCTACCATACTTGAAGGGTGTCACTGACAAGATTGGAAACATTCTGAAGCGAGCGTCAATCAAAACTTACTTCAAGCCGCCGAAGAAGATCAACCAATTCTTACGACCTGTCAAGTGTAATATCCCCCTTCAAGCTGCAGGCGTCTACAAACTAGATTGTGACTGTGGACTCTCCTACATCGGGCAAACAAAGAGAAGCATAGGGACCCGCGTCAAAGAGCATGTAGCTGACATGAAACATAGGCGCGATAACAAGTCTGCAGTGAGTGAACACGCCTTTGAGGGGCCCAACCATTATATTAGATTTGACAAACCCCAAATCCTTGCTAGGGAACGTAGATTTATCCCTAGAATGCTCCGCGAGGCTATCGAAATAAATAAATATCCTAATTTCAATAGAGATGATGGTTGGAAAATTCCACCAGCTTGGGACCCCATCATTCACAAGCTAAAGCCCCTCACACACACTGTAAGATCTAATGATACGGTTAGTTCCTTTTGCAAATAAATAAATTAATACAAAAGACGGAGGTCGGCTCCCTCTCCAAGTTTTCTTTCGCCATTTCTTTCTTGGAGGGGCCTCCCAATTTTATGAAATGGTGGTAGTTTCAGTAGATTTCTCTCTCTTTTTAGCATTAAATAATTCATAAAATTAAATTATAAATCAACATAAAATAATTAAAAATTTTGTTAAATTTTAATTTCTGAACGTATAAAAAAAATTCATCGCTTGAGGGTAGGCTCACGGGTAGCTTCAGTCCCCCGTGACCACGGCAGCTGCAAAGGTGCCGAAACGTCGGGAAAAACCAAAAATCAAACCAAATACCAACTAAATACCAAAGTACATTCAATAAAACCGCGCTAGTATCCGTTAAAAAGTGTTTTATTTCATGTTTTGATTGATTTTGAACTATGAACTTTTTCTAAAAATAAAAAATATTTGCTTGCATTTGTTATTTTTGAACATTTTTCAAAATGGCTGAAATATATTTTTTTTTACATTATCTCCATCATTTGAAAAATTTCGAAAAACAAGCTCGACAAAAAAATTTTCGAACTTGCTAACAAAATTTCACGAGAATCGGTTGAGAAATGTGACCTATGGAGGAGAACATACAGCCGGACAGACATACAAAAGCATTTTTGCCCAAGCTGAAGCAGAGACATTGAAGAGACGCTTCGCTCGCGTTTTGCGCTCGCTCGGTCAATTATTTATTTTACTTATTTTTTGCACGATTCTCCTCAACAATAGTAGCTTGCACAATAATTTGCAAACACGACTTACACATTTCTATATCTCTACCGCAACACGTCACAAAGCTTAACACAGACACTCGAGTGACTCCATTGTTAGCCGAGGTGATAAATATAATGTTATTCGAGCTGCGAGCACTATTTATGAGATATGTGATGTTAACTCTAATAATATGCTGACAAGTTTCATATCAAACCCTAAGGCAGGTTACAATTTCTATTGGTATCTTATTAGAATTATTTTTAGAAAATTTCAAATTCATGATAATTTTGTCTGTGCTATTGATAAAAAAAATTAATTTAATTTCAGTCCGTCTATCATGTATTCAGTTTTTTAAATCATTGTGTTCTTTGTTCTTCTTGTCGACATTCTTGCCTTCAAGTGTGTCGACTATCGACTTCCTCAACATTTGCGCGGGCTTCGAGCGTACATACCGTTATTCTATTTTCTATTATTTAAGTAGAGTCATAGGTTTCTCTGGTCCGAGCGAGGCGTGACCTCAGAGGCGTGAGAACGCCGCCTGCCCGCCCCTCGCGCCTCACCTCCCCTTTCTACCAGACCACAGGGCACTATTGAGGGCAATATTTAAGTAACAGGTAGAAGAAATGCAATACCTTAATGGTCTGGATAAATCAGAAACACCACCAACATGTTATCAACCAGACAAAAGGTCTAAAATACCACCAGAGACAAAGTCAAAACATCTTTGTCTTTCCTGCCCCCTAATTATATGGCCACTTTTCTATTCGTTCACTAACTTAAAAATTAAAAATAAGCCATAACTTATAATTGAGCGAGTTTTGCCTGGCAATCGATCGCAAAAAAAGTTGTTTTTCAGTGTTTTTAGTTCAAAACCTTTAATCTATATATTAATTATAGGCACATGCCCCCCTAATCAAATGACTACTTTTCTATTCGTTCGCTAACTTAAAAATTAAAAATAAGCCATAAACTCCAAAATTACGTGCCGGAGACTTGTCCATTCCATACAATACAACAATGTCTGTGATTTACATAAACTTGCAACGTGTGACTTGAACGTCTAATTGCTTATTTTTAAGCTTTAAGTTAGCGAACGAATAGAAAAGTGGCCATTTGAATAGGGGGGCTGATCACTTGAATCTTTATTTATAATAGGCACCCGATCAGTTGAATCTTCAGTCTAATAGTTATCAGACTCATCTAATTAATTCCAATTTTGTTATAATCAAGGACTGAGGACAAGCTCCCCTACTCAAATGGCCACTTTTCGATTCGTTCGCTAACTTAAAGCTTAAAAATAAGCAATTAGACGATCAAGTCACACGTCGCAAGTTTATGTAAATTACAGACATTGTTGTATTGTATGGAATCGACAAGCCTCCGACACGTAATTTTGGAGTTTGTGGGTTGTTTTTAATTTTTAAGTTAGCGAACGAATAGAAAAGTGGCCATTTGAGTAGGGAGGCAGGTGCCTTGAATTAATATATAGATTAAATGATTTGAAGTAAAAAAACTGAAAAACAACTTTGTTTGCGATCGATTGCCAGGCAAAACTCGCTCAATTATAAGTGTAAAGTAAAACTTGTACTATCTTAACTGAAAGATAGAAATTACAACATTATTTTAAAATCTCCCTAGATAAGACCTCCCAACGCGCTTACGCCCCGAGTTCGGCCCTGCGCCCACCTGACCGCATAATATAGCTCTAGTCACGAACAAGACCGCGTTCTGGGAAATTCTTCGGTATTGTGCAAAAGCTTCGTGTCAAGGCAGCCGAGGTGTGGTTGCCTGATGGACGATGGCCACACATCGCTGTAACCAACAGTACCTTTGAACAATATACAAAATAGATAGAAGAGCCGTTAGTTTTCGTAGATAAGTACAGACAATCTCAAGCCAAATCAGCTCTCACCAGCATGACAACTGAAACTCAATATGCGATTGGTCATGTTTAACTGTCAAAAGACTGAATTTTGACAGTTAAGTGTCGATAAAATTCTATATCACGCGATATTATCGTGTTTCAGAGGCAGGCTATAGTTAGACCCACTGTAGCAACTCCTAGTGCAAAAAAAAATTGAAAATAAATGGCGTTTTCAAGTACCTATGTATTCTGTATACAGTCATACACAGACTTTATAATATCTATTGTAAGTCAAGTAGGTTTCCGCTTATTTAAAAAATGTATGAGCAACGTGCATGATAATCCCAACTAGCATTTTGGTAATAAGAATTGGTGTTAAAATAGTTATTTAAAAGTGATTTTGGCAAGCAAGAGTTATACAAAGGTTTTAGCAATTGGTGTTAGAGCACGCTCTAACCCCTTACAACCTCTTATTTGGGCCCACGTCTTATATCGCTATAAGTAATAGAATGGTTATAATGCTCACTCTTTTAACACTGAGAGTTACATTACAGTTATAGAGTGGCGTTAATGGCAAACAATTTTTCGTATCTATAATGGTGGTATAATATAAATGTTGCTACCTCAAGCACTTTAAAGTCTGTATTGTGGTTATAATAAAAACTATAGGTGGTACACAAGTTCTAAAGTCTGCTGGTATAACTTTTATAGTAATATATTGGTTCTTTTTTAGGTTCATTTTTTTCTTTGAGTTACTTTATGTATCTTGATCAGTGCTGATTCGCAACTCAGAGCTGTAGCGCGTTTTCTTCTTCTATTAGTTTTCATTATTTTAGTTCTTAAAGTGTTACTGGTGATGTGTGATGTGTGATATCGTGTAAAAATTGATGGCCAACTAAGGAAGTGTAATTAAGATTGTCAATAACTTCACCAGTCAAGTTTGATTTCTTCATCATATGGCTAAAATTTATTGCGAGGGCTACTTTATTGAGAGAATAATATATGTTTTGCATCTCAATTTTGAAGGGCCTTGAAAATAAGTGATATTTGAATTAAAAATAATTTGTATTTTATCACGCGGGGCATACACACAATATACATTTATATAAAAACAGAATATTGGCTCTGTCTTTTACAGTTATTGTGTATTGTAGTAATAATATTGTGTTTTAAAATGAGAAAATTATACAAAAATGGATTTTAAACTAGTTTTATTTCTGAATTATTTTTAGGTTATGTTTGATTTAGCATGGCGTCTATTCCTTATTACCCTAGGTTCCTATTATTACTGTTAATAAACAAAAAGTGCTAGATGGCCTGTAATTAGAACTATTGTTGCACTTGTAATACCAGAACAGGGTTTTAAAGGTAATAAGAGTACAAGTTTAAGGTGTTTGGTTTTACTATGGTTCAACTTGGATGTTAAGGTAGTGGTATTTTAGGGTTACGTTTCTGTTAACTGACTGACTGACAATGACACTTTCGTTTTATCCACGAACTCATGGCAAAAATCTCAAAATTCTGACTACTTATAGGTATCACTGTAATCTGCATGTAATCAGATCAGAAAAGATAACATTAGAGGTTAGAGACATTATACATCTATAAAAGTAATATTTTATATGTTTTATAATATCAAGTGAAAATAAGAGTTACAATGGTTAAATTGCATGTTAATATTGCTTAGAATAGCATAAAAGTAAATTTGAACCCCGCTGTAACAATTAGGGCTCTAAAAGTAACTCCATAATAATAATTGCTATCATATATAGGGGTTTCTAATTACTAACTTAAGTAGCTGTAAATAGGTTGCGATTGACACTTTTATATCAACTTAGGTGATAAAAAAATTTTCTAACTACTTTCTAGAGCTCTTGTCGGTAGAAAGAGTTATAAGAAACTATAATATTACTTCAAGTATTTTCTGATACTTGAATTTATAAAAGCAGGTGCTATGATGGTTCCGACTATACCGTTTATACCTCCTTAAGTAATATTACGTTTCCTAGTTTAGTTAAGTGGTATAAAACATTTACTTAGCACTCTTTAAGAACACTTGGAAATAGTGAGACTTACTAGAAACCTTACTATTACCTTAGGTTCTTATTGTTACTTGAAGTTACAATACCTAGTGTTACTGTGGTTCAGCTTTTCTCTTTTATACCTACCTAAGTCATATTATGTCTTCTTGCTGCTGTTACTCATCTTGATGAGTTATTTAGTTATAGTCATGACCATTGAACATACAAAAGTTTTACTGGACACTTTTATACACCCATTAAACCAATACAAACGTTAAGAAAGGTGGAAACTAGCGCCAAAATGTCGGTTGGGATGTTATGCACGAATGATTGTGAAAATGTTCATCAGAACACTTTTTCAGAGTACAACATTTCAATAAATATAACTCTATCCTTGTAACGGTAATGATTGATGATTACCGTAATGTTTGATCGTTATAGTTACACTTTTTTCCCAAATGGCCAAGCCACTTAAATAACTCAAACAAGACAAATCCTATTGGAAATTAACGTCCAGTGTGTCATTACGGACTCTTAGAAAGGGAAGACCAAAATATTTTAAGAAATCGGCTAATAGCGGATTAGATAGTGTCGAAATTTAACTAATCCAAATATTCCAAAAATCCAAAACTTAATAAAATCCAATTCTTCGCCAAGTATCTCCTACATAGTACAAATTCTCAGGTAATCAGTCTCTTTCAAATGCTCTCGAGACCACAAAACACCTGATACACATGTACCCTAACCCTTCAGCGGCGTGTCGAAGCGTTTAATTCTATTAAACGTGTCGGACCTCATTAGACAGGGTTAATGGTGGCGGCGCGACGCGTATTGATGAGCCGCATACGTCATCGCCCCTCGCATCCGAAGCTTTGCAGCCAGCAACTATCAGCGGGACATAGGTTTAATCGATCTGCCTTGTTCCTTTTTTGAATTTTTAGCTCTGTCGATCTAGTTACAAGCAAAAGTTGAGTTTCATTTGTCACAAAATTAAGTAGTTGTTAGTAGGTACCTACATATCTTATGTTTTTTTCGAAGACAATACTTCAGTAGGTCACTTTTTGTTTTAAATATTATCTAGTCCGCTAAGCGCAGTTGTCTCCTCCCACTTCACATAATGTTAATATATTATTTAAAGTAGGTAAAAGACATACAGACCTTCGTCATAATTTTCTTTTTTTAAATAACTGCGTAATCGTAGTCAACTTTGGCTTTTATTAAAAGTGGAATCTTATAAGAATCTTATGGAAATCAAATTCAAATCATTATTAAACTTTATGATTGTAACACCTTTGATTTTCTTTTTGTGTCTGTCGATACCATAGAAATAGAATGTCAAAGAACAACAATGTCAATAAACAGGTGATCCGAAAACGAATGCATACATTTTATATGAGATACTTAAAATATGACTTAGATTCATAAAATATTACTATATACGGCAAAAGAAATTAATAAACTATATTCCATACTGTTTTCTTTGTCGATAAACGAATAAATGTAGAGAAATTTGGTTTTAGAGAAATGTGTGGCAATATCTTATTTACCTGTGAAAAGTGTGATTACTTGGATTATTTCTTTTTGTCACATCACAATTACATAGAGCACAAGACACTATGGCTCCACGATACCTTTATTTTAAATTATAATCCAGATTAACAAATATTTTAAACAAACTGTGATTGCTCATTTGCTAGGCGGGACGCTAGGGGCTCTTACTGTAAAAAATGTTGGCACATGTCACTTGATCCTTTGTCTCTTTTTTACATAGACCGTGTCCGTATGATGTTAACTTCTCTTTTCCACGCTTTGTTGGTCTTCTTGAGCGCAGCGAAAATTTTTCTATGTCTATGGTCGATACTATCAGATACCATTATCAAAATCTTATTTGTAAAAAAAAAATATGAACTTTTTGGTCAGAATGTCGATAACGTCATGACTATGTGTCATAATCATAACGCAGATAATTCTTCATTTTTTACGCTCCAATCGAATTCAAGAAAACGTAACGAATTCGTTTGGGCGTGACGACACATCCGTGATTCGAAATTAAAAAACCGTATCTCGGAAAATAGATTCAATATAAGGTCATATTTATGTTATGGACTGGACTTAAAAATGTTACTTAGCTGATTCCGTATAGGTAAGAATAAGAATAATAGGGCTTAAATTAATTCAAAATATCTTTCCGAAATAGTACGTGATGTCAAGTTCTGCAGTATTGCCGTACATTTGTAGGTATAACTTGATAATTCAAGAACACTTTAACAAGACAATTATATTTTGTTTCATATTCAATAATATTTTGTTCTTTATTTACAAACACTCAGATATTATATTGGGGACATCAATGGAAATTTTCAAATCAAATAATTAGATATATTTAAAACAACTTTCTAAAATTTGTGTAATGTCGACTTCTGCAGTATTGACGAATATACATTACTAGCTTTCCGCCCGCAGTTTCGCCCTTGTGGACTACAGGTTAAACCGTGCGGGCGCAGACTCGTGTCCAGCAGTGGGATACAAAGTAGCCTATGTCCTTTTCCAAGGTCCCATCTATCTCCGTACCAAATTTCATCAAAATCGGTTCAGTAGTTTAGGCATGAAAGTGTAACAGATAGAGTTACTTTCATATGTTAGTAGGGATTTAAATGTGGGAGCAAGGGCAAAGAGTATTTAAAATTAATGATGCACCTAGTATTAATCAAAGTATTTTGTCATAGACGGATCTCCAAAACGAACCAGACACGGAAATTAATCGAGTTAGCACCGGTCGCGGCAAATGTGGCCGCTAGACGCTTTTAATTAGTTCTAGGTGAATTTCGAAAAAGTAGACCCTAAATCAGAAGGAAATCCAGTCGTGGTTATGGCCAACTTATTTATACTTAATGAAACATCCTAAAAAGGTTAACTCTTTCACACTTACTGACTATACATTACTGGTACCTAACTTACTTAGTGTAAATGCGGCGGGCATAAAATGGATGAAGATAAAACGCCCGATCAGGGGCCCTACCGGCTAGCTTTCCGAACTTCGGGAAATCTGCCGGGTTTCAACTTAAAACAGATAAATCGTAGTACGGAATTTCGTATTGTACTATTTGCCGAAATCATTTGGAAGATATCGATGTTCGTGTGATATAATAAATGATTTTGGGCTAATTGGAGCTCCATTTAGGTATTTGAAGCCGCGTTTTCGGAGCGTTAGCCGGTACGGCCCCTGTTTAAAATTATAGTCTTAAATAAATAAACTTAATTATTAAGTACTTTTGAATCGTCTATATTTTCCTACCACCCATTCCAGACTTTTTTAAATGACAGGAAGAACGGGCGCAAGAAACTTATCAGCTTTAACAGCAATAAGTAACGATATTTACAAACGTAAATATATCGTTACCAGATAATTACAACAGGGAGACAGGATTATTGACAACAAAGTACTTATAGTAGTTATGTGTTACATCATTTCCACGCATTTTGATCTTTAAGATAATCGTCTAATTTATAATTTTACCTTTACTCATGAGTGTTTTTTTAACATGGTTTTTAAATTCATTTTTACTGAAATTCACTTTATCCGTGTCGCGGCCATCGACGTTTTTACATGTCCATGTCCACGTTTTTACGTAGCGGACGGTCGTGTCAATATTTTGTCACGAATCCCATCTACCGCGCGACGTGTATTAATGTCCCCATTAATTTGCTTCTAACCAAATTAACCGGCGCATTTGATGTCCAACGCAGCATTAGTACAAGTTAAAACAATAATGTAGCCGTTAACGTGTGAAGTGGAACGCATCGCCCGCTCCATTCTCACCTGTAAAACGTTTCGTGGAATTTTAATTCGTATCCGAGAACATATCTGCATTTCAATCTACGCGGATCTGAAATGCAATTATGTACGCTGTCTAGATACAAGCGAATTGCATGCTAAAAGAAAATAATCACCTTTGCTTATCTTATGAAGTTTCATCGGAATATTTATATTGTACTGGCAGCCACTTGCTACTGGTTGGTGTTACGTTTGAAAAAGTCTTCTTCACCATGTATCTTTAAGATATACTTAGATAGGTAGGATGTGTACATACATTTTTTAGTTTAAGATTTGTTTGAGTATTTGGTCGGAGAAACTTTTCAAATAGTCAAGGAAAGTCAGTTGTCAAAACATAAAAATATATTATTTAGATGTCAAGGATACGAAATTCCTAAGTTTATAGCAAAGATAAATGTTTGGTTTATAGTATAAAATATTTCAAAGTTTCTCTAAATCTATCAAAAGAACCATGCGCACCAATATTTTAAAAGTATTATCAAGTATATTTTTTTTAATCTCAAAATTCAAAATCATTTATTCAGTCTAGGAATGTGAAAGCACTTGTGAATGTCATAGAAGGTACGCCATTGGTTTGCAAACCCTAAGCGAGAGACCTTGTAACGAGAAGAACCGGCAAGAAAATCGTCAAGTTATTTTCTCCCTGTATACAGAGTCGTCAAAACGTCTCAGTCTAAAAACTTATAGTGCACTGCACTGCAATACATCTAAAAAGAGAAGCATCAACATTCAACGTACATTTTAATGCCGTAAAAAGTACACTGAAGCTTGAAAAGAAACAGGTACCTAGAAGAGGTTCGATACACAATGTTTTAATTGTAATCGCGAGCCCCGCCCCGACACGCGATCTCGCGTTTGCGCCCAAAACGTGCCCCAAAAACTGCCGCCGATATTGTAGTAAACAACTCTAGTCTTACACGGAAACAGCTATAGCCTTATACTTGTGTAGCGACACGCGAAACAACTGTATTGTGTAGATAAATCGAAAAATTGTAACTCAACAACGAACTTTATCGCTCTGTAACAACTTTCGTTAGGCAAAATTATATTGTTAGCTGGCCTAGATGCAAGGTGGTGATTCCATCGAATTTAAAAGAAAGTTTCTACTTAGGAAAAAGAGTAAAGTACCATAACAAATAAGTGTTATCAGTTATTAAACAATCACGAGTTACATTATAACCTAATTGCCTGAAATGACAACAGCATTCAACGTTATTTCGAAGGTTATTTCACATAAAAAATATGGTCATCTTTTATTGATATAGGCTTAAACGGGGTCAAACCTGATTGGACACAATCGGACCAATCGCGTGAACCGATCATCGATGCCGATCGATACCTTACATAATTGACTCTACAATTCTAAATTCCACCTGCTATAAATTTTATTCGCTCTCAAAACAAAAAAGGCTATAATTTCCTCGCGGCCAATAGGAAAAAGTTTATTAAGGTAAGAAAAAAACTTAGTAAAAAAAGTCGAAGCTGGCGCATGTAGCCTTTAGGGGCGGTGCGGACGACGGCTCCGTTTCAAACCAGTTTTGTTTTAAAGATGAACGCAACGAAGGAATACACGATCCGAGTACACATCTGCAGTCTGCTTTTAAAATATTTTTACTTTTTAAAGTATTTATGAGCAAAGGTCGGAAAGTAATTCCAGTGAAAACATTATGTTAGGAATGTCGTTCAATAATTATAATTGTCTTATATTCTGATAGCAATTTCTAGATAATATTTATGTGAATGTATACAATTAATCTTGTGTGAAAATAAAAATCTAATACACATAAAGTGTTTCGTTGTCATTAGTACTAACGTCGTTTTTATATTAATATCAGCTTCGAGGATGTTGGTTTTTAATGCTCAAAACAAGTAAAACTACGAGTAATATGAGCAAACAATAAATAAAGTGATTTTGTTGTTTCCGAGTGTTTCGCAGGTTGTCTGGTTCGCAATTCGTCTGGCAGACAAACTGTAAACAATCTTATTCGGACAATAGTGTTAGAAATGTTTAATTATTTAGGTTTTACTAAAATTTCAAGTTAAGAATTAAATACTTGATGACTTGAGATCCTGTTTCTTCTTTTAAAAGTAGGTCAAAAAACTTAAAAAAAACAACAAATATCTGCTCTGTCGGTTCATAAAACTACATCAGGAGTTGTAAGTATAACTATAAAAATGTTTTTCCTAAAGGCCCGTTACCAGGGGTTGTACATAATTTACCAATTAGATCAATAACCGTAGACCATTACGTTCGCCTAGTCTCGAAAGACTGATGGTAGAAAATTACAGATAATTGACCGATCAGGGGACGCCCGAAGGCGGGTGATCTACCTCGAGTCCTCGAGACATGTACCGATTATGGGACCAGGACCAGACATGTAATCGCATCGATTTTGATCCCTTATTATATTAAGTGGATACCGAATTTTGAGTGGTGACGCGGTAATCAGCTGTAATTTTAGATTTTAGAATACCAGTTACATTTATTTACCTGTTGGAAAATTTATAGGCACATGCGTGACATAAACCAGTTTACAGACCGTTTAAATACACGATAGACTATAGATTTATAGGCAATAGAAAAAAACATATATTTAACACACGCGATGTAAAAGCTAATCTCAATTCAACTTTTCAATGTAACGTTGACGATAAAAAATGAACATTCCACCCTTGAACCAGGCTAGATACTTTATCAAAATAAGACGAAGGCCAAAAATCTCTAAAACATCTAATATAGTTGAGATAGCCTCCCGGGATCTAGTTCCCTGAAGGGTCATCCCTTTATTTCTGCAACAATCGCCGGGAAATTGATATTGATGTGGAAAGGGCAAGTTTTCCATAAAAATAGGGTTTATTTGAATAAAGGATGGCCGGGGTATGTGGGAGGTGACGTGAGGCCAGGCACTTTATGTCCCGAGGCCTTTAAGGCCGCTTGATGCATGGGCCGGACACACATCAGCCAGTGACTTGGTCATAACTTGCCGACCTGTTATTTGAAATGACCTTATACTAAAGAGATGGATGGGATCAAAGTGAAGAGAAAAGAGATTTGGTTATGCAATGGTGTCTATATTAGTTTCAATTCGTGTTATGCGTTATAATTTAGAAAAAAATATTAGAAGACTAGAGCTAATTTATTGAAAGTTTTGTAGCTTAAATTTTTATAAAAGGATAGGTAGTAATATTATTCGAGTACAGAACTAATAGAAACGAACACTACTAAAGTTCCATGACAAATGTCGTAGTAAGCTACACGGTTTTGCAAAAGTACAAAAACACATTTGGGGTCATAATGAACTCCCAAATGGACAAGAATCCGCGGAAATAAAAATATTGACGTCAGCACAAGATATATTGGGGAATAATAGGCGTGACATTGCAGTGATGGTCCCCCGCGGGAATCGAACCCGGGGCCGACACATGGCGGGCAGTGGCCGCACTGAAATTAGTTTTACCCCATTTCACGGAACTTTGATATGCCCTAAAGCTCAGCGGTGCCACCTACGTAGAAACAAAAAGGAGTTTATGAAATCGAATAACTCCATAGAACTCAAAGTAAATTACTTATTTTTTTTAGAAACAGCTGTCTGTTCTTCCTAAATATTACAAGTATGATATACAACGTATTTGATTACAAATAAATGATAAAAAATAATTTAAAGTGGACTACAGATAATGAAAAACTATAAAATAATCATTAACCATTGAAAATATTTAAATAGAAAGCAAGAAAGGTTTTCCAATATTAATACCACCTACGTAGAAACAAAAAGGAGTTTATGAAATCGAATAACTCCATAGAACTCAAAGTAAATTAATTATTTTTTTAGAAACAGCTGTCTGTTCTTCCTAAATATTACAATTGTGATATACAACGTATTTGATTACAAACAAATGATAAAAAAATAATTGAAAGTGGACTACAGTTAATGAAAAAAATACAAAATAATAATTAACCATTGAAAATATTTAAATAGAAAGCAAGAAAGGTTTTCCACTATTAATAATATGCCAGGATCTAATTCATCCTTTCTTTCTCGTCGATTTTGGTGAATATTTGATCGGTAAGCCTAACATCATCCCCTCGGTTGAAATTACAGTGTCAGCTATGAAAAGATGTGCGTGTCAGCGCTGTGTTTGTGGTACGAACAAACAAAACGTGTTTACAGGGCCCGTTAATCGCTCTATTCAAACTTTTACAGTATATTTACAAAAGAAAATGGAAATTACATTACCGGAGTCAATGATAATTCATACTTTACCGATTTACCTACATAGATAAAATGGCCCACGTAGAACTTAATAAGGGGTATGATTTTTGATACCAATTATAGTAAAATAAAACTGGGTTTTTTTTTTAACAATACAAGAAATTCTATGTTGATAATGATTTTCAGTATACTGTTCATAAAAAGACTGGTTTTAAGGGGCCGTACCACAATTTTCATAGTAAAAATTATCGAAATTATTGTCAATTTTATCATTTTTAATTAATAACTATTAAACTGTTTCTTATTTTAGAAACCTGTCAATTACAAAACTCTCTTGTTTTTTAGCTAGTTACTTTTTCTTTTTTGACCGAGCGAGCAAGAAGTGCGAGCGAAGCCTCTCTGCTTTAGCTTGGGCAAAAATTCTTTCGTATGTCCGGCTGTTTGTTCCAGCCTACAGGTCGCATTTCTCAACCGATTCTTGTGAAATTTTGTGAGCAGGTTTTTTGTCGAGCCAGTTCTTTGAAATTTTTCAAAATAGCGGTGATATGTTAAAAAAACCTATTTCAGTCCGGTTTTCCAGCGCTGTATGTTCTCCTCTACAGGTCGCATTTCTCAACCGATTCTCGTGAAATTTTGTGAGCAGGTTTGAAAATAATATAGAATTTTTTGTCATGCCAGTTTTTTTTATTTTTTTAAAATGACGGAGAAATGTTAACAATACATATTTCAGTCCGGCTTTCCAGTTCTGTCTGTTTTCTTCTACACGTCGCATTTCTCAACCGAATCTCATGAAATTTTACAAAATTTACAGGCAGGTTTGAAATTGTATAGTTTGTTTTTTTTCAAGCCAGTTTTTTTTTTTAATGGCGGAGATAATGTAAAAAAATCGTATTTCAGTCCGGATTTCCGGCGCTGTCTGTTCTCCTCTACAGGTCGCATTTCTCAACCGATCCCGGTGAAATTTTGTGAACAGATTTGATAAATATATAGAATTTTTTTGTCTAGGCAATTTTTCTAAATTTAATAAAATGACGGAGATATGTAAAAAAACATATTTCAGTCCAGCTTTCCGGCTGTTCGATCTCCTTTACAGGTCGCATTTCTCAACCGATTCTGGTGAAATTTTGTGAGTAGGTTCGATAATTATATATAACTGTTTAGTCAAGCCAATTTTTCCAAATTTATAAAAAAAATATTTGCCCATTTTGAAAAATTATCAAATTTAGGAGCACCATCTAGCTGCGAATACTCACGTACCTACTGTGTGTTTTGAAAACTTCATGGCGACATTTTATTTTATTTTATCGCGAGGTCACGGAGCCACTAGTATTATAGTTTCAAGATTATAGGTTTATTATTTGTTTGCACATCAATGAAAAACTGCAAAATTGGAAGTCACTAATTTAATTTTTTTTTCTATCGAGAAAAGTTTTAGCTATCATGTTTTTGTGAATCACAAAACTGAGTACTAAAGTACATCAAGTAGTTTAAAAACTACTTCCTACATGATTTTTTGGGACCGATAAATCAAGTAGTATAATACTGTGTAAAATTTTGTGTATTCGGCGTTGTACTTAAACATGACGTTCAGTATTTGACTTCAATTACTCACTCGGTATAGAACGTATCATACAACATTTAACATATGAGTTGGACTTGTGTTCGTATGAATTTCAAAACAATTTATGTAGTGAACACTAGAGGTGCTTTTAAAATATTTTATTCTTAAAATCAGAATTGAGGAAAAAACATTTAGCAATAAAATTATAATAACAAAAAGTGTGTATTAAGTAAAAATTTAAGCAAATTATAATAGTTGATTGTGTACCTACACCCAGCTAAAGTGATAATGTCATAAAAATGTTGTTTGACCAACACTTAATTCAAGAAAGTTCGTAGTCATTACGATTGACTGTTCTTGTTCAAAGGCGATAATGCTACATTTGACTTTGTTGTCCGAGTAAACATGTTATTTGACAGTAAACAAACCAAATAAGTATTAGACTTGATGTCTCTATCGCCACCCACGGAAAATAAATTCTTTTACATTTTTAGTCAATATACTTTATTCAGAACTCCAGTCAAACTTAATTCAAGTTTATGGATTACAATACATAACTTACGATATGACGTCATCGAAATAGTATAAGTACTATAAATAAAGACAATAATTATATTACATACAAACAATACATTTCGTAAACGAATCAGTTTGGAACAGTTTCCTATTTTTTCTTAAAACCAATCAATTAAAAAGTTAATAGGTGCTCTCCTTGGCAACACTTATGCAAAACGGAACAAAGTATGCCCCCATATCATTAACATGGATGGAAAATTATTAGAAATCACTCGTAGTAAATTAAACTCTATCATTGAGAGGGTTAAGGTTATTTTCGGTGTTCGTGGTGGAGTAAGACCAAAGAATTGACATGTACACCGCAGTTCAATTAGGCTAATGGGAGAGGGCTCAAAGGGATTAAATTAATTAGTAAGAAAGTTTCGCTCCATTTCGTAGCGACGCCTTTGTTTGTCACCGTGTCTTAGATTTTTGTTTTTTTAACTAAGCAAATTGGAAACGTTGTTACGTAGTTACGTAGATTTCAATGAACTTATTTAAAAAAGGCTTAAGAGTCAAGAAATATTTTCTTTAGTAGAGTTTCTTTTTTATAAGTGCTTCAATTTGCTTTTTTATAAGTTTCTTTTTTATAATCGTATCTATTAACAACTGTTGAGGATAGGGCACGAGCTTGAGCAACTAAAACCACGTTTATTCCTTATTAAGCGTAACCGCTCACGGGCGACTTTTTGTAGCTGCGATAATCGCGGCGTTAATCGCTCGCGAAATGACACGACAAAGGTTTTAATTAGCCAGCGACAAAAAAGCGCCACGATTAACGCCGCGTTTATCGCAGCTACAAAAAGTAGCTAATGGGCGTTTACATATAGAACTCCGTATGTTCCATTCTCAGCGACAAAAAATCGCTCAGCGATTAATCGCCAGTCAGCGGGGACGATTAAAGTTTATTGTCTACTTCTTCAGCTTATTTAGCGCTATCGCACACGGGAAACTTTTGTCTCCGCAACTTTTTTGTCTCTCACGTGATTTGTATGAAAAGTTGCAGACGACCGTGTTGCTTCGTGTGTGCGCTTCCATATAAACCCGTGGACTTTATGTGAGAGACAAAACAGTTGCTGGGAGACTAAGTTGCCCGTGTGCGATAGCGCTTACATTTAATGTCACTGAAATTTAGAATTTGGAAGGTAGACCAAAGAAAAATCCAAAGAGGCTGTAACGTTGCTGGTCGGTAACAACAACAGTGACACAAATTGATTTTCAAAAGAATCAAACATAGATAGTTGCTAAACGTAACGTCATATTAAGATGAATATAATAAAAAACAAATTAACGTCAGAAAAATTCACACTAATTGCGAAGTACATTGTTTTGTCTCGTAGCGTTGAAAAAACTTAAAAGGTCATTTCATACCTGCTCAAAACTTATACTTTAGTTAATTACTTTAGCTTACGAATTCATAAGTGTTACTAGTATAATTTTTTTCTATCCTGGCAGGGTTTTGAATTTTTCATAACTTTCCTAGAATAGTAAAATAAATTATCCAGCAACGAAACTATTTTAAAACAAAATAAGTAAATCTCGTTTACATATACTACCTCTTGATACTAAAAGCGCACCATTCCAAACACCCATTGTAATATGTACTAAAAAGCTCGCAACACCTAATTAACGATATTAAAATACGTCCTCGACCGCAGAGCACCGTCACAAGCATTGCATTCGCACTTTGTAAGCCATAAAACGCAAGCGTTGCCCCTCCTTATTTATACGAATGAGAATTTTAAATTAACTGTGTAAAGCAGCCCTAGCGAGTCCGGGCGCTAGAGGTGTACTGGCATGTTCCACATGGGTCCTGATTTTGATAATGAAAAGTAAACAGACTATCGTCTGTGAACTGGCAAAAGGTCCTATCTTTTATCACGCAACTTTAAAGGACTGTGAAAAAACTGATTATTTTTGAAGTAGTAAAGTTATTCAGTGAATAAAAAAACATGAAAGAGAAATATTGGCGCCAATATTCGAATAACGCGTCGTTGCGGTTTTTTCATATATTCCTGTCACCTGGTATAGGACATTTTGATACAGAAAAAGCAAAAAGCATTTTTTTTCAGATAGGACTTA
The DNA here is from genome assembly GCA_943789525.1 of Agriphila geniculea. Taxonomy (NCBI): domain Eukaryota; kingdom Metazoa; phylum Arthropoda; class Insecta; order Lepidoptera; family Crambidae; genus Agriphila; species Agriphila geniculea. The sequence continues at coordinate 16,812,202 of OX038880.1, forward strand.
TTGACATCCAAAAAATACTGTAACACATTGAAATAAAACGCGTGTAATACAACACGAATAAGTATGACGGCGAAGGGGAGGAGCTGGGTGTCGTCAGGAGAAGATTATTCATCGCCGAGCATGAAATAATTGTCTCTTTACAAAGCACAACCTCTGTTCTTACAATCAACATCAAGTTAGCACAAAATAACGGATGATCGAACGGATTCACACGGATTCAAGTCGGTAAACGCGGCAAGTTCGACACAGCGAGGCGAATTCAAATCAATAACCGTTCACTACGGCTGCCGGTAACAGAATGTTCCACAGACCATCCAGAGATCACGCTCTTCACATTTTCCCGCCTCCGGAAACGTCAAGACTGTCAACTGTCAAACTGACAAACATCAAATCTGTCAACTGTCACACGTCAAACTGTCAAACTGTGTCATTGAAAAAGACATCGCTTGCTGCACAGATCACACACTCGCTGTATCGACCTTACCCAAGTGAGCCACTTGACGTTTCCGACTTGATAGTTACAACTACACTCAATAGATGGCGCTAGGGGATCCAGTGCCCACGCTCCGACACGGCCATCTTGACATTTCACACGTCCTCGTGTGAGGTTGCTGGTGAAAATCCTGCAAAGAGAGATAATACCTGAACAGTAAAATGTTCAATCGCTCGGCCTTCCTGACCAAAAGGGTCAGGTCTTGTAACACCACAATTTGTATACCACAACTCTTTATTCAAAATTACAACATTGCTTACTCAAAATCCATAGGTACTAATGAAATAACAGTGATGAAAGTAAATAAATCAAAATAACTATTCACTTAAAATTCAACAAAACTCATCAACCCAATCTTTCCAAATCAAACTAAATAGATTGTGTAATCAGTGTAGTATGCAATACTCTACAATTCAGATGCTCCCATCCAGATGACAACCTCTATCCGGTCATCACCCAAAACAAGGGCTACCTCCATCCGGTACCCTTAACAACACAGCGCCTCTATCCGGCGACTCAACAGCGATCGCTTACATCTTTGAGCTAAACGCACGCCACTCACAAGCGTGGCCGCAATGCGACGGGAAATCAGGCCCGATTTACGCCTACGACTACGAATGCACGAAAGATGTAACCAATCTGAGCGACTTGCATACTATTGAATAAACAATCACAAAAAATGAGTATTGTGTGAACTAATTAAAACTAGTTGAAGGTCCAGCCTCTTCACTTACTATCATCACTATCATCATCATCACCACCATCATCACCATTATCATTATCATCATCATCATCACCATATTCCCCATCATCACCATAATAACTAATGATAACTTTTTACAGAATTTACAGCCAAATATGCTGGAGGGCCAAGTACCCAATTGTTTTTTTTTCCCTTTTTTTTTATTTTCAAACAACTGAATTATCAATTTACTGTGTACCACTTTAGTCCGGCTATCCCTGTAGCTCATAAATTAAGTCATCCCTGTGACTTCTCAGAACCATCCCTGTGCTGTGGCTCTTACACATTTGATCATCCCTGTGATCTCACACATAAGATCATCCCTGTGATCTTTAGTCCGGCTATCCCTGTAGCTCATAAATGAAGTCATCCCTGTGACTTCTCAGAACCATCCCTGTGGCTCTTACACATTTGATCATCCCTGTGATCTCACACATAAGATCATCCCTGTGATCTTACACAACAAAAATGACTTAAGAGGACACAATAAAATAATCAGTTAAGACTCAAAATTTTCAGAACACTGCGAATCACTGATGTCATCAGGTACTTGTCCCTCAGGCATCTTTCTCAACCTATCATATGCGTACTTGTAAGTACGCTTTGAGTTTAGGGCTTTTAAAACATAACGATCGTTATCAAGTATTTCTATGACTTTAAACGGCCCCCTGAACTTGGGTCTAACTTTGTTAAATCAGGAACTAATTAATTTCATGATTACGAACACTAGTGACTAAACTGAATTCATATTCCTACATAGCAACAGCTGCTTACTCAAATTCACCACACTATGACTAAAAGTGTACTGACAGTGTACTAACGGTGTACTAACAGTGTACTAACAGTGTACTATCAGTTTACTAATAGTGTGCATGCAGTGTACTAACAATGTACGAACAGTGTACTAACAGCGTACTATCAGTTTACCAAGTGTACTAGCAGTGTACTAACAATGTACAACAGTGTACTAACAGTGCATTGACAGTGTACAAACAGTGTACCAACAGTGCACTTACAGTGTACTAACACTGTACTAACACTGTACTAACACAGTACTAACACTGTACTAACACTGTACTAACACTGTACTAACACTGTACTAACACAGTACTAACACTGTACCAACACTGTACTAACACTGTGCTTACACTGTACTTACACTGTACCGACACTGTACCAACACTGTACCAACACAGTACCAACACAGTATCAACACTGTACCTACACTGTACCAACACAGTATCAACACTGTACCTACACTGTACCAACACTGCAGTAACACTACACCAATAGTAAACATATTCAGAAACATTGATGCATCTACCAACTGTTAGCAGTGAATTCGAACAGAAAAGTGGTTACATTACAACAGAAAAGTACTAACATTACATTACCACAGAATATGACGTTACTACAGAAAGATTTTATTCTATTTCCTTATTTTTGCTCTAAATTCCAATATCAATTCTAGTGAATGATGTCACCAACAACAAATTACTTAGCTCTTTTAATTTTAGTTAAATTAACTCCCTTGAATACTTTTGAAACAGATTGAGACTCAATATGGACCGTTTTCTTGGTAATTTTTCTATTTCTACGCCAATCAATTCTTTTTTGTCATAATCATAACCAACAGAATTACTTAGTGACTTTTCAGTTGTAAAACAAAATCCAAATAAAATTGTTACGACTGACCCTTATAAAGTGACCTTGTAGATTCGCCACGCTGGCTGCACCCACCAATGCGTCGCCATCGTACTGCTACCGTTGCCTCGCTGCCGCCATTCCATCACCTTGCCTGCGCTGATTTGCTTTGCTCAGCTCCACAACTGTTGCCACTGCAGTTGCATTGCACAACTGTTGTCTGGTGAAGCACCTGAAGCAGATAAACACAGGCGCATTTGGTTATTGTTTGACATGAGAATAAGCACTAGAAAAAGTAGAACGATCACATGACCTGTTATCCTTGAAATCAGTCGATGCTGCGTTGTCCTGCTATGCGTCACCTTTGCATGAACAGCTCCTTGAAATCGCTCCATGTCGGGGTCAAAATCAGGAACGAACATCGGCACTCGAAGTAAACGCACGCATAACTTGTTCCAAAGCCATAAAATTGCGATTTTACTACTCCATAAATAATAGACGCCATTTTTCGTCGATCACATTGATTTTCTGTTGCACGTGTCTCGTTATCACACCTCATATCATTTGATTCATTTTTTTCACCACGTGGGACATTTGGATTGCATCCCAACTTCTGATGACGGCGAAGGGGAGGAGCTGGGTGTCGTCAGGAGAAGATTATTCATCGCCGAGCATGAAATAATTGTCTCTTTACAAAGCACAACCTCTGTTCTTACAATCAACATCAAGTTAGCACAAAATAACGGATGATCGAACGGATTCACACGGATTCAAGTCGGTAAACGCGGCAAGTTCGACACAGCGAGGCGAATTCAAATCAATAACCGTTCACTACGGCTGCCGGTAACAGAATGTTCCACAGACCATCCAGAGATCACGCTCTTCACATTTTCCCGCCTCCGGAAACGTCAAGACTGTCAACTGTCAAACTGACAAACATCAAATCTGTCAACTGTCACACGTCAAACTGTCAAACTGTGTCATTGAAAAAGACATCGCTTGCTGCACAGATCACACACTCGCTGTATCGACCTTACCCAAGTGAGCCACTTGACGTTTCCGACTTGATAGTTACAACTACACTCAATAGATGGCGCTAGGGGATCCAGTGCCCACGCTCCGACAAGTATTATTGTTTTATAAGATTATTTAGTTAGGTTTTATCGTTCTTTTGACTTCCCCAGACGTTTCCTTCAGAAGTATTCACGGTTTTTACGAAGTAAAATATAATCTAAATATTTCTACTCCAAAAATCAAATTTTCTTACATGTAACATCAAAAAAATCGTATAATTTTCTTTACTGAAATCCCATTTTACATCGTGAAATTTTAATCATTTGTTTCCCGCAGTGGGGTGGTTCCACTCATTACAAACAATTTTTACAATGGGGCCAAATCTGATATCGCGAAAAAAAAATCAGCTGTTCCATACATTAAGATCGAGTAGGTATTGCACTTTTGTATGGAACAGTTAATTTTTGGTTCACGATTTCGGAGTTGGCCATGGGGCCAAGTAAAAGTAAAAGTTGTTTGTAATTATGAGTGGAACCAGTCTACTGTGAGAACCAAATGATTAAAATTTCAGTGTGTATTACTTCAAAAACTTAATATTAAAAAAAACTCTGTTATTGGTATGCCTGTAAGGTAAGTACAGAGTGGAAGTGATCTATATTTTATGCGGGCCCATTACTTGGGGCTCTTGTAGCATCGCGACACTTGTCGCTGATATATCTTGGAGCGGTCAGCGCGGCCGGCCGGCGCCGACCCGCGGCGTGCCGATGGAATTTATTACGATAATTATACTACATTATATTAATGGGCTTGCTAACAAATGTAAGCTTTCCGTTATTGTTTTAAATTTTTAAAGCTTTGTTGTTGTGGCGAAAATCGTGATCAGCCTTAGGGCCCCATTGATGAACTATAGAAACATCACCAGACCTTGCCATATTTTATGTCTCATTACAAAGAAGGTGTTAAATATGATTGTACCGAACGCTTTAAGTGCATAGTGTTAGTTACACTATCAGAGGCATCACAATCTCACAATGGCCGTCGTACGTCTGAATGTAATCTCTCGCTTTCACAGGCAGAAATTCATTTGGCAAAATTTGAAAATCATAACGTCCTAACTACTGAACCGATCATCATGAAATTTTGCATACACGTTGTCAGGGTTACAGAGAAGGACAAAGGGTACCTTTCATCCCGAAAAAGGGTACTGTCCCCGAGGGATAGAGAAATATCTGTCCACGCAGACGAAGTCGCGGGCGGCCGCTAGTCATTCATAAAATAGCGCGACCGAAACTGAACTATTTTGCAATTAGTTATGGATTTATGGCGTAGATATTTTTTTTTAATTACTGATATCTGATTGTTAAAACACTGTAATAGTAAAATAAGATAAGTGAAATTTAACAAATATTTAAGAAATTTCGTCAAACGTAAGATCTTTTCAGTTACCGTTTGTTTGCATTCACCCGTCAGCTGTCATCGAGACGGGATCAATGATCCATTTTATTGAGTAGCAAGAGTTATGCAGTTCGGGGGCGCGGCCTATCAATCATTGAAGCCTTTTTTGAATTTAATAAAACAAAATTTGTATTTTGTCATCGACGCTCCCTCGCGTTTTGTTGCAGTGCTGTATTTAGGGGTAGCATATAATAAAAAAAATACTGGCGAACACCATACACCAGCCCTAATTTCTTTAAATTGTATCGGTCTACTGTACCGGGTTGGTTTCTCATTTTAGTATATAATATATTGAACAACTTTAGATATTATCTGCTTGTTCAATATTTCATATTCCAAAATGAGAAAGTAGGTAACTAATACCGTAGACCGTAATACAATTGTGATACTCGATTTTACTATATACATTGATCAGACCAGGAATTGGAATATCCGCGATATTAACATAGAATAGAAAACGATAAAATTATGAAAAAAAAATCGGGTTGCACTCCGGGAGTGCCAGCAGAAGTGAAAACTTGAATATTAACGTTGTGCATTTCTGATATTTTGGAATGGTTAGGGAATAATTTTGCACGAATTGTCGTCTTACGAATTTACTCCAAGAACCTTATTTTATTTACTCTATATTTGAATTTACGAATACAGAACAGTATTGTACGAAAGTCTTATCCATAGCTTGACAGAAAATCTAGAGTTTTGACATTGAATTAAAAAATTTGCGCGTTGCTATGGTGACACAAGTGTTTACGTCTTGAATGACGCGCCGCCATTTTCACCGCGCCTCGTAGAAAGAGAGGGGGATACTTCCGCCGCCGGCTGTCTACTCTCCATCCGTCTTACGCATTTTCGATCAGAGTCACGTGATTCTTACTGACGCGAGTTTAGCATTTTTTTCCCCATTACAAAAAAGCGTACAACGCCGCTAAAGAAGTTTTCACTTCAAAAAATAGATATTATTTTAAAAAAACATGGAGCAATAGAGAACTTGAAGGCTGTATAAAAATTAAACTTTAAAAATATTTCTTCTATGATGAGAGCAGTGAATGAACGAACCAAAAACGTTTGCACTTTTAAAATAATCGTTTAGCTAAAGTTCACAAATACGTAATATGTCTATGACGTGTTACAAAAACCCCTAATGCCCAATATGGTAGATAGGGACCATGAAACTGAACAAATTTTACTGTGGGACCAACTCTGAAATCGCGAATAAAATAAGCAGCTGTTTCATACATTTTGATATTTTCGTTATTTTGCATGAAACAGCTGATATTTCATTTCGCGATTTCAGAGTTGGTCCCACAGTAAAAGTTGTTTAGTTTCATGGCTCCTATCTAGAATATTCAGCATAAGGGGTTTTTTTGTAACACGTTGTATAACATTAACAAAATATTTTTTCTCGGCCCTCAGTCCACCCCTGCCCGCGACAGAAGATGGTAATGCAGCGCATCTGTTGCCGCGCCCCGACGCATACCCGTCAATGCTACACAGCTAAATAGAATAGTACTCGCAGATAAGTTTCACTGCTGCCAATGAAAATGGAAAAAAACTAAAATTTTGTAAAAAAAGAACAAGCACTAATGTTCGTTTGTTCTCCGAGAGGTGCAGTTTTTTTGTTACAGTTTAGGTTTTTAGGTTTAAAGAACTTTAGAACAGTTTATAAATGGATACCTATAGGTAATTAATTAGAAAGTGTAGATTAGAAAAGCTGAGATTCTGAATCATTCAGTTAACTCTACATATCATTAATATTGAAAGTTCGGTGTGTACTATTATGTATTCTGTGGTTCGGTCTAAATAACTTTGGTTTCCTAATGTAAGGCTAGATGCAAGTTTTTGAGATATTTAAATAATAAGTTTTGAACTAATTTTTTTTATACTTTATTTAAGCTGGCACCGTGATTCACGAAAGTAAATAGTAAGAACCTATTTCTGTTGTTTTATTCTAAATTCAAATCAACAGTTTAGTGTGGTCCAAAATTAAGTGAAGAATGTCTAACATCTTCATACCGGTCTTTGAGCGATAAAAACGCTCAAAACGCGTTCTGACCAAAATGCCACAACGCGAAATTCGTGTAATGGCAAGAGCCATAAGAATATAAACGCCCAAAATGCGTTGTGGTAATCATAGAAATACCACAAAGAGAAATTCGCGTCGTGGTCGTAACGACCACAACGCATCGTGGAAAAACATTGTGGTCGTTTGGTACCCACTAACACATACAAAACTAAAGTCACAATTATACATAAATTCTCACACTCACAAGCCCACTTACTAAGGCTTGTGCTAAGAAAATTTCTATGAAGGTCACCACAAAAAATTCTACACCATAATCACACTATCACAATAGTCAATAAATAAAATAAAATTATCTCCTCATATCAACAGAACCGTCCTCGCAAAAACTCGAGCAATTTAAATATTGCATCGAGACATGCGCTCGCCACGCTCCGATCCTACCTTGTTCCAAAACAGAAAAAAGGGTTATTTTCTCAAATTGTGAAGGTCCATTGCTGGGCCGAAATAATGATTGATGGTGGCAAATAAGCGGTTGGCCGATGCCACAAAAAGCGATGCAAGTGCAGTGAACCGGCCTCCGAGCCGAGTTCAGCCCGGCCTGTTAAAATGTTTACTGCTGACAAAGTGAACTAAAGACTGACTTGTGACTTGCAAATTTGAATAGGATTAATGATGTAACTCAACAATGGATTTATATTCATTCTAATTCTTAACTCCTGTATATTTTAATGAATGAAATCGTGTTTAGTTTCCGCTCATTTTATTCTAATCGATACTAAGATTTGTTTTGTTTTACCATTTTGAATTACGCTATAGAAATAAAAAGAAAAGCATATTGTAAAAATTTACATTTTTTAAATGTCAAGTACTAGACTACTCATTTATAAGCTTTCTTGATCCTCCTCCAATCCTCGCTATTCAATGCAGGTGTCACAAACTTTTTTTACATACCAGTAAAAACTAACCCTAAGTAAACGGGATGATTAATTAAACACTATACCTCAAAACGAAACAACAACAGCTCTATAAAACATGCAAAATATTTCTAAGCGTAATTAAGTTTCGGCGATCGCGGGAGAATTAATCAATTTGCGTAATTAATTCTAGTGGAGGCGATAGGTACGTCAATGGCAGGTACCTACCCGACAGGTGGGGCAAATCTGGAGGAAGCCTAATTAGGCCCTTCCGTCAGCTCGGGAAATATCAACCGGAATTACAACAGCAAATGTACCGTTCGCTTTGTGCCAGCTTGCGGCCTGTTTGCACCTGATCCTTTTTTATCTTTCTTAAAAACGATTAAGTATATCAATACGCTCATAATCGTTTTAATGTTTGCATCATTTCAATATATGTTCTCCAAGAAAAAATAGATTTTCACTAGTAGGACAACACTAATACGGGTGTCCCTTGACACGCCTAAAGTCATTGGTCCTAATTTCATTTGGCCGAATTTCTTTAGCCTAAACTCTTTAGTACAAGGCTAAAGATCTATTAGGCCAAACAATAAGTACAATTATTGTTTGGCCTAATAGATTTTTTCGCATTTTTGTCGTTTCGCCTAAACGTTAAAATCCCTAATTATCAAAACCACTAATGTTAATTGTCCTAAAATTTATTAGCATACATATCTTTTGACACAATAATGACTACGCCAAATTAGCATGCTTGCTTGCATGCTGCATGCTTGCTTGCTGCTTGCTCGCATGCTTGCTTGCATGCTGCAAAAATTAGGCATTCCAATATATACCCCACTAATACACTAAGAAAACAGCATCGCGGTGACATTTTGCTGATGATTGGCGAAAATTTATTCGTAGGGCGCCATTTTCAATTCCTTTCCGCGGATATCTTGAATACTGCATTTAATTTCTAAAAAAAATGGAAAATCAATATTCTGATAGACTAAATGTAAAGTTTTAGTTACTCTAAAGATGATTTAAGAGCTGGTTATGATTGCGTTTGTACAGTTTTTAAGTATTAAATAAATAAGTTGATATAATAAAATGATAATCTGTTACACAATAAAGCTTATACCATAGCCAAAAGATAAAACTGGAATAAACCTAAGTTTATATTTTCAACCATAAGGTAAAGTTACTAAACAGTTCTTTAATTATGGGCCATAGAAAAAGCAGCTTTATTATTTCTAATTTAAACTTATACTACCTCCTATAGTTAGAGTACCTATTATAAATTATATTCTAAACAGTCGCACGCAAGTTTACATATCAAGAAGCTCGCAGGATCTTATTAACACGAATGCGGGCTGCGACCTTCGTTACTGCGTGATGGATGATGTCAACGCACAATAATTACGCACCTTGACTCCGAGTGACCAACACTTGTATATATGTGGACATTTCAAGATATTCACACACACACACACACACACACTAGACTAGTCTAGTACAGCTGGATTTCGAAGCTAATGCTTAAGGCAAACAAATTTCATGAGATAGATTTTATTGATACTTATTAAATTTTGTAAATTAATAAAAGACAATTTAATGAGACGTCTGCCTGTTTAAGATATAATGATTAATTCAAAATGGGATCTTAGGAAAATTTAATCTTATGTATTAATAATAATTTGTCAATGCTTTCTACATTACTACGCCATGAAGAGCTTTCTCGATTTTAGAACGATGCCGTGCATTTAGTGTACCTTACCTTAGCATTTTTATTGATTCCTAGAGCATACAAAACTCTTTGTCTTCTATTTCATTTTATAGATACGCCTCGGTAACAAGTAGCGATTTATAGCTGCTATTTTCCGCCGAATAGCGAAAATTAGCTTCGTGTGAGCGTGCACTAACTAAAAATCGCTGATCGAAAAATAGCCGCTATAAAATTAAGCATGTTCAATTTTGCGAAAAATAGCTGAATGATATTATATAGTTACGTGTGACAGGACAGTTAGATACATTTAACGCGAGCAGCCATTCCTCTCCTTCAAACGTGGTGAAGTAGAAGTAGCCTTTTCACGACATTTCGACTATGGGCACCAATCGAATGAGGTTTTTAGCTGCTTAAAACTACATATAGATTATAGTCTAGAGCGGTCACACGCTTAGAACTGATAGTTATCGCAAGCAATAAATAGCAGCTATAAATAATTACATATGAACGAAGCTTTAGCTTTGTAATGCTACTTAGATTTTTTCCAATGAAAGGGAGAATCGCTAGAGAATTATACTATAAAATTAATAATACTGACACCATTATTTCAGTACCAGCGGCTTCCCAGCATTGGAACAGTTGACAGACGGTCACCAGTCGGACGCTAATGAGCCTGAACCCTTTCGTGCACATGTCGCGATGGAAGCCAAATTATAGCTTATCGCTCGACACCCGCAATCAAACCAACCTTTTATTTTGACGCCATTTTTGCATGGCGTTCTTCGTAGTTTTACCTTTTTTACTTCGTCTGGGAATATAAGGGTTGTACGCATTCTACCTAGTTATTTAATTCGGCTGTGTATGTTATTTTGTAGTCTCCATTAAAGTCTAAACGAAAAATAAAGTTACACTCTGCGATGCCGATATAATATAATTATGTGATTTAACTTCGCTGTCGCTTCCACAAAAATGTTTGGATATTTTTTTGAACTGAAGAATGCATTGGTGGAGTTTTCATATCGACAAGATGACCCATTTTATTTTGTTCCTTTTTCTTCATTTTTGTAGTTAATTGCAGGAAACAGTAAGACACTTTAAATATATCTGTTATCACTTTGTGAATTTAAATACAATACCGAAATATCGATATTTGCTTCAATTCTCATGGTATAGAATAGAATCTACTTGAATAAAAAATTTTAATTGAAGAATTGCGCGAACAGGCACAGGGTACTCATTAAACAAAGACCTATGCAATCATTTATTGTTCAAATTTAGACAATATCATAACTTTTTTCATACAAAATCATCATTAACAATCAGAACATACAATCAAATATTACATTTAGCAAAACTAACGTTTTACACGCCGGACTCTGCGTTTACTCATATTTTATTACGGCAATAATTACTGTACATTACCAAGTGATAACCACTAATTAACAGTGTTTCCATCACGATACCAACATTAATCATAGAAGCAGTGATTATGTACGTAGAGATACTACGAATACCACCAAGTGCTCCAGAAAATTAACGCTTTTTTTATTACTGGCCGCTACAGCGAGCGCGATTGTAAAAGTGATTTCTTTTTTTAATCGTTGGATAGTTTTTGTAATTTATTAACTTGCTATTTGTCGCCGTTACTAAGTACTTTGTTCAATTTACGATAAAAAAAATAATTAAAAAGGTTTTCCCACTCTGTTCTACATAAAATTGTACTTATATGTGTCGTAGGATAATTGTACAAACAGGATTTTTACAAAAATCCTAGTATGATTGTAAAATACCGGATAATTAGAATCTAAGACAGATTTTTGCAATCGTCCGAGTAATGTTTAGGATTTTTACAAAAATCCAGCGTATCTTAGGTGAATCGCGAATTACCATCTTTTTGCGCATGCTGATTGGCTGACGTCATCGTTATGGGCTGACGGATGCTCTGATTGGCTATTTGTTATTATTGTGATTATTGTTAAATATCTCTCGATCTCTAGTGCTTTGTACGAATTTACGTTTTTTTTTTAATCCGAGTGCTCACACCAATCAAGAGACATTGAAGTACGATGAGTGAAGTGAATTGGATGTTATACAAGTGCCGGGTTCGATCAGTGCAGACAATTTAGAAGTTACCTATATCCTAAAAAGAAATTTTCCACACAGAGCTAAGAAAGTTCTACAGCACTTATCAATATGGTTGTGCAAAACCTAAATTAACTTTCGAACGAATTAATGTTCTTAAAACTTCAATTGAAGAATTAAATTCGGCAAAATTACGAAATAACCCTAAAACCCATCAGCAATATGATCTGACCAATCAGACTGAAATTGTTTTAAATTGTCTCTTAGATTATAACCAATCAGCATTCAAGTTTACGATTTTCCGAAACATGCTAGGAATTTTATGAAGATCCTAAAAATTGCTCGGACGATTGTGAAAATTTATCTTAGATTTCAATTATCCGGTTCTTTACAATCGACCTAGGATTTTTGTAAAGATCCGGTTTATACGATTATCCTACGACATATGCATACAATAGACCGTAGAAGTGTGAAGTCACATAATGGCAGATGACAGAGTTTGACATTTTGGGTAAAAACAAACATCTGAAGCAATCAAGTTTCTCTTCTTCAGTAAGTTTCTCTTCTTCTTCTTCTTCAAGCTTGCACCTTGATTATTTTTTTATTTTATTTTTTTTGTTTTTTCTTTGTTTCCTATTTTAAGTGTTCTGTTTCCTGTTATTAATTCTATTAATTTGCTGTTGCTTTTTCTTATTATTTTCTGAAATGTGTGTATCAATAAATTCTATTCTTTTCTTCTTGAGACATGGAATTACACCCAGCCTGCCTAGCATGACTGATTTATATCGCGTAATATAGCATTTTGTCGACATTCAACTGTCAAATTCCTTTGTCTTTTTGACAGTTAAACGTGATAAAACGCTATATCACGCGATATAAATCGGTCATGCTAGGCAGGCTGGAGCCTAACAATACGGCATAATACTTATAGTACAGTAGCCCGTAGAACATTTAAATCACCAAAAAGGTTACCGTTTGCCGTTATGATAAAGTTATTTATTACGAAATTATAGATACTTTAACCCAAGTTTTACAGATCGCAACCCGCCGTAACCTATATTCGTATATCTCCAAAATTTATATATATATTTTTATATTTAGAGGTTTACGGTAACCTTTTTCGTGATTTAAATGTTCTACGGGCTACTGTACTATTATCCCTACAGTAGTGTTAACAAAGCAAAAGTGCCAACTTTCTCGTCTTTGTTTTCACCCAAATCTACGTCATAGCTTCCACGTTCTATACAGATTAAAATGTCTAAACTGAAACAATATTTTTTTGTTTTCTTAGCTAATAATAATATAATAAAAAATATAGTAATGAAAAAAATATAGTTTTTATAAAAGCATTTTAAATATATCAGTTTGTTTATCATAATAATATTGTTGTTCTATTGAGGCATGCTTAACATAGCTACACCATACATTCTAGAAAGAAAGGTCCTACATTTATTTTCTTTTTTAGGGTTCCGTACCCAAAGGGTAAAAACGGGACTCTATTACCAAGATTCCGCTGTCCGTCTGTCTGTCTGTCTGTCACCAGGGGTCGTACCGGCTAACGCATCGAACTTCAAAAGTCTGCCGGGTTTCAAATTAAAACAGATAAATCGAGCCCCGATTGGGACAAAATGGTGAACCCTAATTTAATTTGAAACTCGGCAAATTTTCCGAAGCTCGATTCGTTAGCCGGTACTGCCCCAGGCTGTATCTCATGAACCGTCATAGCTAGACAGTTGAAATTTTCACAGATGATGTATTTCTAGTGCCGCTATAATGACAAATACTAAAAACAGTATAAAATAAATATTTAAGGGGGGCTCCCATACAACAAACGTGTTTTTTTGCCGTTTTATGGTACGGAACCCTTCGTGCGCGAGTCCGACTCGCACTTGGCCGGTTATTAATTCTTCTAGACCAAACACTTAATGGAGAAAACGGGTTTTGAATAACTGATGGATGCAGATCGCGTCGGAATGCTAAGTAAGTTTTTAAAGTCATTTTAATTATCCAGTTTAAGTCAGCTCTTGAATATTCATCGCTTTACACTAAGCTAATGTGTCTAGCTTAGTTGCAATTTATATAGAATATTGCTAGTATTGCAAATAACCTTTAACGATATTTATTATTTAGTTATTATTTAGGTATTCTCTACATTCTCTACCAGGGGGTCTACAACAAAAAGTTTAATGCGATACACGCAGCTGCGTCCGTGCTTCGTTTCTATTGTTTCCTATTACAAATCACTTTCGTATGCAAAATTACGTAGTGAATGTGTGAGTTTGACAGTTTCTCTCTAGCGTATCCGAGATCGTTCGTTTTGTAGTCTATGGACTACGATAGCCAAATTCAAAATGTTTGATATAACTACAACCAACGAACTGCGGACGACTATCGTGGCCAAGTGACTGCGTTACGCAATTGCGTACTTTATTTTCGTAATAGGCCCCCAGGTGTTTTGAGTAATGATTTGGAAGAAGTTTTCTGAGGGGTTCATTAATTTTTAATATTAAAAACTAGTTCTTAAGTAATAATTTTAAATACATTAACTTTTTTTTGTATCAATTTCATAGGAGTTTGAAAACAGTAGCCCGATAGGAAATGGTAAGTAATATGTAAACTGCTATTTGCAGTTTTACACCTGCATTAAAATAATTGAATCATAATAAAATTTGTAAAATTAAAAAAATATATAAGGTGGGTGTACCATGGATATCACCTTAATATAATAAACAGGTTTCATTGGTTTATTTCCTGGACAAACAATACATACTAAGTGTAGGATAAAGCTTTGTTTCATTGTTTAATATAAACATCTGGAGTATGTTTGATATTTGTAATAAACTATTGGTTGGTCGCGCAGGGAGCTATGGAAAGGGCTATGCTCGGAGTTGTTCTAAGAGATCGAGTCCGAAACGAGGTGATCCGACAGAGAACTAAAGTTATCGACGTAGTCCACCGGATTAGCAAGCTAAAGTGGCAGTAGGCCGGCCATATTTGCCGTAGAACCGATGCCCGCTGGGTCAGACGAGTTCTTGAGTTTAGACCGCGTATCGGCAAACGTAGTGTGGGACGCCCTCAGACAAGGTGGAGCAACTATTTTCGCAAGGTGGCTGGCAAAAACTGGATGAGTATAGCCGCGGATCGTGCTCGTGGCGTGCACTCGGAGAGGTCTATGTTCAGCATTGGACGATGATAGGCTGATGATGATGATGATGATTGGTTGGCCTTACAAATAGCATGGCCTTCCAAGGTACACCCACCTAATGTATGGAAAATTACTAAGTGACAACCCTAGGCGCAAATAGACTATTATTTTCGATAAATCAATCCCATTAATGGACAAAAGCAAAATTCAATTTTGGTCTAGAGATGCCACTCTGCAGCTGTTTACCATGAAAAAATATTTTTTTAACATTGAAAATGTTTATGTTTTCGTGATCGAGTAAGTAAGTAGGTATATTGCCCCGATTTATGAAATTGTGACATTTTCCTGTAGTTACGCAGATAGTGAGTATGATAGGTACGTGGATGAACTATATCTATGTCAAAATGTGCGTCCGCCAGAGGGCTTCAAAGTGCAATTTGAATTCCTAAAATCGGTAGGTAACTTTTTGAGATTTTCCATAATTCGACAAAATTTCAAAACTTTTTCGCCGACTTGGACTTAGGAATAAATTTTTTTTAGCTCTTTATTCAAGAAACGGGAAAAATATGGATCTCGTGTTAGAATTCAGCTAGGTATAGTTTGGCCATCTTAGGAGGCGGGCGGGTAGAAAAATATTACAAATTAAAATAAAATATTTTCTTTGTGAGTTTGGGTATATTTGAATAAATTTGACCATTATGTATGGTTATTATTGAACATGATATTAGATTACTGGTTAATCTATTCCGTGGGTAAGAATTGATAATTTTAATAGGTACCTAAGTAATAAGTGATATCTCAACTTGGACGAAGGTCCAAGTATCTCAATTAAAAAACTGAACTCAAATGATATTGTTCAATCAATAAATCATTTTTTTTAATTAACAATATAGTACCTACTCTTTGATTCAAGTTCACTTCAATCAAAAACTTAAAATGTCTCTCTATATATTTCACTTTTCTTCATATTCTTGTGTTTCGTGAATGACATGGCAACCTGCGTATCCCAATACAGTCGAATGGGAAGAGAACGCGGCCTTCCGAACAACACACGAGAGAAAGAACTCCTAAATCGGCGCGGGGTAATTAAGGCGACCACCCACCGCAGCGACCTCGAGGCCTTGACCGACAACCGACAACCCTAATGAGTTCACCCGACGACGCCGCGCTCAGGCGCACAGCGACACAACACCAAATCTCACCTCGACTCAACAACGACTCAAAACAAAAAACTAACGCAAGCTTCACAAATTCATCTCCCGTAACTCAATATGCTATGAATATTGCAAACGAACAAATACGCCGCCATACTGTTGCATTGCATTTCTCATGCAATGTCCCGTTCACACAACAAAAATCAACCAACAAAAGGAAAATACCGACAAGTCGGTTACTAAACTTTTTTACTTTATTTCAGTGAGACTAGCACGAACCGCCGGCTTCCCGAAGAAAAACGACGTAACTTACTTCAAACGCTAAACTTAAAGCCTCTAAACACAAAAGGCTTAAGTTTCTCGAAACAGGTTTTCTTTAAAGACATTTCGTTTTTCAATATAAAAGCTCTGACACGGGAGCTCCGCCTACACTTGATTTAAAATTAGAACTCTTGCGTGACAAACGCCGGTAACTTCGAATTAAATGCTAAAAAGTTAAACTTTATGCACAAGTAATAGAGCACAATATTCCACGGTAGTTTATATTCCGTAAGGTGGGTTGCTCCGTAAATGCTATTGGCCCAATAGCGCTACGTGAAACAAACAAGAAATATCCGAGCGAACGAGACAGCGCTACTCGGCTGTCGTGACACGACACGCTCAGTTTGAATTTCTCCTTCATTTGTGCTGGGAAATTCGTGGAAAATAATCGTATTTATACATTTTATATCATTCTTTGAAACTTCTAAAAAATTATAAAATATGTGTATACTACTATAATTTTAAAGTAAAGTTATACTTTTGAAACGATAGAGATGCAAAATTCCCAGACAGCTATGTGCGAAGAGTACGAACAATGCATTTAGTAAACATACTACTCGGCAACGCGATCGTAATAATCAAACGTAGCGCTGAAGAATACATAATCCTATTGACACGGAGTAGAGGATAATTTGGCTTGACAACTTTAGTGACTTGTGTCGTTTTCTTCTCATGTTTTTCCTACAGAAGTGGGCATGGCGGCAAACGAACAGTGACGATTCGTTTAGTAGACAGTTGACAGTCGCCACGCCACACTGACATTCCGATAGTAGCACTGATAACATTTTTCTATTGATGATTTTTTTTGCCTACCGTACCGCGTGGTGCTTAGTGCCTATGAAAAGACGGGAACTATTAAAATATAGTTTTTATGTTGTTGCAGTGACTCGTATAATATAGTGGTGCAAGTGTTGTGTTGTGAAAAGTTGTTAATGACTAAATTGATGTTGTTGACTGCATAACTGTATGACGTGACTGTGTAGCGATGTAATAGTGAAACTTCGGTACAAAGTAAGTTGTTTATTTTATAAAAAAAAAACATTTATGAACTGTTTTGTGAAAAGTCCTTTATTTTTTTTACTAATGGACTTATTGTTTATAAATAGTTATTAGTGTAAACCTAATAATTACACTAATTTTACCTATTGCATTAATTTATCATTCTTGCTAAAATATTTGTAAAAGGAACTTACCTTCTTCACTTAATCAGATGGGGGTAGTTAGAGATTATTCCTTGAAATGTACAAAGCATTTTCAAAACAAAATCTACAATCTCTACATCACAAAATTAATGCATGAAAAAAAGAAAGAATAAAGTTAGTGTCTGCAGATATAGTAATTATTTCTACTTATTTTGTTATACTTTTTTCCGAAACAGATTATTTTATAGTTAAAGTATGAAATTACAGTAAAACAATATATTTAGGCACTGTAGACAGACAATTTAGTTTATAAACCGGTTGGTTATCAACCAATTTATTTATCTTTAAACCATAGTTTTGAATTATTTAAAATCATTTGTAAATTAAGTTTTAAAGGGTGAGTCAAGTATCTTTCAAAAGCACTATTAATTAAATCTAAAGCTTAGGTAATACAATTTAACTGTTAGGTAAAAGAGTAAGTAGATATGTAAATATTACACTCCAAAGATACTTTACCTACATACATACCTAATAATATAATAAATGATCCATTTAAATAAATGTGGATATTTATGGTATTCTCTATAGTTATGGTTTTATTAGGAATAATTAGTATTCTAATTAATGCAACGTTTTTGTAGGATATTTAAAGAATTTTAAGACTTTTAATTCTCCAGGTATAAAATCTTTGGATATATTAAACACTTCTATGGATTTGAAATAGATAGATAGATAGATAAACACTTGATAGCACACACACATTACAGGAAATACAGTAACATAAAACTTAAAACTATGGTGAGCAAAGGCGGCCTTATCGCTCAGAGCGATCTCTTCCAGACAACCTTTGGGACTTAGGTATTACTTAATAATAGTATACTTAATAATAGGTATTATAGTAAGTAGCTATATAATATATCGATTTTTAATTCTGAATGCGATCTTAAAAAGTTATTTTATTGAAAAGGCTATTTCTCTATCAATTAAATACACAGTGAAAGGTTAGATACCTATTATTTGCATCGAATGATGTTGAAAACATTACTCTTTACACAACCTACTATTACCTACTTGACAATCAAAACAAAAAGAATAAGACGAGACGGGTACAACTTGGTTTAAAAACTGTAATTATAGCCGCTCCATCAAAAACAGACAAAGAAATATTTCCACACTTGTATGTTTCTTTATGTTTTACATTTTCTTTTACGAATTGTATGTAGAATAAATGAGTACAGAATGATAGTTCGTGTTTTTTACTCTACATTTAGTTATTTTTTGTAACTGAGCCTAAACTAAATTTGTTCGCTAAAGTTATATCTTTTGTACGTAAAAGTTTTGTTACAATAGCGTTCACGGTTGTTAAATAAATTATGAAAATGCTAGTATGGGAAATGCAATTTGTTAAAAATTATCCATACAAAACGTCAATTTCATAGGTAAGGACCTAATATTTCATATTGATAGGTGAAATATTCGTAATATTGTTTTTTTTTAAATGAACCGGTGTTCTTTAACCTTAACTTTGTGTTTCAATACCATACGGTTTGTTATTAGTAAATAATAACTTATTAGTTACAAATATTGTCAGTACCGTACAGTAAAAACAAAAGAAGTTATTATTTACTCGTACACCTTCTACTTTGTACCACAGTATAGTATAGATATTAGTTAAATAACAGGAGTTAATAACAAGTAGGTAGGTAACCGAACCATATTTAACATCATAATAGAAGATATGAGAGCCTCTGCTGTGTGAGAAAATATCGGCGATTTTATACTTTAACACCTATTATATAGGCATACTTTGCTTAAACGTTATTTTTAATAGTCTGTCGGCCTGATTCATAGGCTCTAGATTTCGGGAATCTTCTTTATTTGAAATTTGAACAAAATTTCTACGAATTTCATTCTATGAGGTATCCAGACTTTGTCCAGAACTTGTTAAACTGGCCATGTATGAAGAATACCTACAGGTAGTGCTAGAAATATTTCAATATCACTATCCAGCGATATATGAGCGTTCGGCCCGCCTCCCGCGCGGGGCGTCCTTACCGCCTCAGACACGCCCAGTCGTACTACGTGTACCTATAAGGGTTCGTGTGGAAATTCGTGTGACTAACTTCGTACGGTAAATATAGTGTGAAGTTGGATTATGTGAACTTGTTTGTCGATAGAACAGCCGATAGTCTTTTGTTTTGAGGCAAAAACTTGGTAGAAATGTGGTAGAGGTCACACGTAAAAGAAAACTTCTAGTTATTGTTAGGTGTTTATACCGAAGTACTCAGAATTAGTTCTTAGTTTTTTAGTTACAAAGAATGTAGTTACTATTACGTTACAGCTTTATGTGAAGTAGAGCAACTTTATTAATTTCCACGATCGGTACACTCCAGAATCACCTGAAAATCAAACACAAAACCTACTTTTTGATTCGTGGGTCACCTGCGTGATTCACCTAGGTGTTCCACGGGTACCTTTTTGTATCCATGGTCAACCCATGGTGAACCATGGGTAAATATATAAAATGTAGAGCCCATAGGTCACTCAATAATAATAAATAATAATAATAAAAATGCTTTATTGTATAAAAAAGTCGTAACAATCATTCGATTCATCTGTCTTCCACAGTAGACATTTGTCTGTGTTATGGAAAACAAAGTCCTCTCCCTTAGCGTGATACATTTGACAATAAAGACTAAAGTTTAATAAACCATCACCAAAAAGAAAAAAAATATATTAAAATACTTTAAACTACTGTACCAATTATTAAAAAAGAAATACTTTAGTAATAGGTGAACCACTGGATGCATAATAAGTTATTCATTTTAATTTTTATAAAATCACATTATAACGCTTCCCAATTTTTCTTTAACATTCTACACTACAGTCTCTGTTAATACTCTTATAAAGCCAAATATGGTAGATAGGGCACAATGTACACAAACCCGTAAAAATATTATAAACCCTGAAAACTACCTCATGACTGAGGTTTTTTTTTTGTTTTTATGAAAAACTGCAAAACCCTAGACGCAAACAGACTATTGTTTTCGATAATCAGTCACATTATTGGGCAAAAGCAACACAATTTCGTTATAGTGTTGCCACTATGCAATGCAGTTTGTCATAAAAATAAAATAAAAAAAGGGTTTTCAGGGTTTAAAATAATTTTCCGGGGTCTTATGCATGATTCATGCATAAGTATCATGCAGCATGATACCCTATTTATCATCTTTCTTTATAAGGCTATAACTAAACACCCTGTATATGCAAAATTTAATGTAGCCTCTTATGTACTCAAAATAAGAACCTACTCAATTTTGTTATGAACTGATTGAGAATGAATTTTAATTAATTTTGTCCCAACACGCTCGTAGGTAGTGGTACACATAGGGTACTTATAGCAGAAAATATTGAGAAAAATTGCAAAACAAAATTATATCGCTTCTATTCATTTGTTTTTCCATAAAATTATTTGTGTTTTGAGGTAGGTATTTTACTTAACAATACTTTAAGACGAGTTTTCACGATAAAAACGTATGAAACTACATAAAAACATGGAAAACCAAGTCACAAAAACACACCCCATAAAAAGTTATTGTCCACCGATAAAAACATTTTCAACAAAAGCTACAATAAGGACATTTAGACAGGACAAACAACACATTTATAATACACGTTAATAATGCCGACTCTACATAGGAGTAAACAATGGAGGCGCGTTTTGAATGCAAACCAGCCAAATTAGGTCACGAACTGTACATATTGTTACATGGGAACTACACGAATTGTCGACTGTACCTGGTGTGTGGAAATGGTGAGCTCGAGGAATATTTGACTACATTTGGGAGAAAATTATTTTCTTTCCCTTAGAAATGATAGCTGAAAATGTTTTTTTCATAATTTAGATTTGAATTTAAATTCAAACCTCCAGTTCAACGACCGATCTTTAAAACATATTTATAGAAAATGGAGCTTAATCTATAACCATTCTCGGTTAAAAACCTAACTTCGAATCCCAGAAACCATACATTAGAAATTATGGGCACAAGCATTTTTCCTCGTTTTTTTTCCTTTTGAAATGATAGCTGAAAATGTTTTTTTTTCATAATTCAGATTTGATTTTAAGTTCAGCTAAACGACAAATCTTAAAAACATTTTAAATATAAAAAAGTTTCATCTGTAATCTAATAAATTTAATCCGTGTTTATGAATTTTTAATCAGATATTCAGTTAATAATACTTAGTGTTGTACAAATTTTGTTCAGTGATAAAAATTGCATTTTGCCATTTTAAGCAAAAGTTAGATAATTTTTAGAACGCTACTCATCTCTAGAATAGCTATGTTTTCGAACATCAATCAAGAAACAATAATGTATATCAACACCAAAAAAATACGAATTGTTTTATTCAAAACATTCAGAATACCCACAGATCAAAGTTACAATTCCTACAAAAATCCATTGTTTGATGTATTATTCGGAGACAGCACTTACTGCGTTTACCCTTGCAGTGATCCATCAAGAGCGCTGCATCGCGTCACTTCTGCGTCAGTCCTTTGTAAAGTAGTTTATTCTTTTTGTGGATAGTTTCACAAATGTGAAACACTGTGAGAGGTTTACACTGATAAAACACTAGTTATAAAGGTTTAAAAAATATTTTTAATTTAACATTTTGAAATCCATTAATATTTACAAAAGTGTCGTAATGATTGATAAGTGATGGAAACCTAGCTAGCTACTTGATTTGTTTAGTTTTTAATATTTTTTATTTTTTAATAATTCTTATTTGTTTATCCAAAAATTTTGCAAAAGATCTTATAGGTACTAGCTTCCCGAGATAAGATCATGATACTTTGAAAATAGGTCAAAACTGGCAGAAAATGCAATATTATGTTATCATTGAGCTGATCTGATCATGGTACTGGAAGAAAGCCACAGGAACAGCTTTTTAATAAAACCATACAACCCCATCGAGTTTTGGCTCGTTAGAATCATCTTGACAAGTACTCTGTTGGGAAATGGTTTTCAGGGTCTGATGATGAAGCCGGAAGAAGGCCAACAGAACTACTTAAAACCATGCAACCCCATCAATTTTGAGCTCGTTTGATTCGTCTTGAAAGAAGAACATAAAGAAAGAAATACTTACATTTATTTTGAAAACACACAAAGATACACAACATTACAAAAATAGTGAAAAAAGCAACCTAATAAAAACGTGTTAAAAAAACATAACATAAGTAAAGGACATAACACTAACATTGCACCTCGTCGCGTGATGCCAAAACTGTATTTGGCTCAGTATAAGCAGTATAAGTACTCTGTTAGGAAATAGTGTCCAGAATCTGATGATGGAGCCGGAAGAAGGCCATAGGAACTCTATAATAAAACCATGCAACCCCATCGAGTTTGGGCCTCGCTTAAATCGTCTTGACGAGTTTTTGGGAAATAGTGTCCAGAACCTGATGATGGAGTCAAAAGAAGGCCACAGGAACTCTGTAATAAAACCATGCAACCCCATCAAGCTTGGGCTCATTAGAATCGCCTTATGACAAGTACTGTTACCGATGTTGGTAACCTCAACACTGCACCATAGGATGATTCGCCAAGCAGGAACAGAATGAAACACTTTCTTCTTAAATGCCCATATATTGTGGTTATAACGAATTGGGCCGTGCGAGCTTACAACATTTCCTACGATCACACGTCCCTAAGGTAACATTTTGTACGATAGCAAATATCCACTAATACAAAAACTTACATTTTCTACTTAACTTAGGTAGTTTACAAAACTCAAATCATTACTACCCTACGTTACCATAAATTGTTAGCGGTGGTGGGGATAGCAAACCCCCACTCCTGGCTCTTTACGAGATTACCTACCTAATTTATTATTTGGCTACCTTTCAATACGAGGTTTAGGTATTTAGGTTTCTCATTACCTTTATCAAAGACCTATACAAGAGGCCTTTATTTATAATCTTACCTCTTAGTACCATATCAAAACCTTTAGGGCTTATAGGACAAAGGTTGGCGTATGACCTAGACACATTTCAGGTCGAAACTACCACCTACTAGACCTATATTACCTAGCCCATTACCTCAAAACCTTTACCAGGTAGTATAAGTAAAAACACAAGCATTCATATCATTTAATTCATAGGATACCTAAATACCTAAACAATACCTATTTAAATTACTAAAACTTAAATATTTCACAAACTATAAAACTTACAGCTACGCTAAATATCTCATTTTACAGAACTTTTTATATGCAACAATTTAAAACCAAATAGAACGTTACATATTAATAAACTTCAAAGTAATTAAAAACACAAACTAAATGACTCAATCAGTTATAACAAGCTACTGTTTACAAATCAAAGTACTTACATGAAATAATCACAAACACAGATTCTATCACTAGTAACGCACTTAGCGGTCCATTAAACAGTCTTTTTGCTATACACATTTTAATCACTTTTTTCACTAGTTTCACGCGATTGAAGCTGTCCGTAACAAGTACTCTGACGGGAGACGAGGTCCAGGGTCTGATGATGAAGCCGGAAGAACGCCACCAGAACTCAGTATTACAACCATGCAACTCCATCAATTTTGGGCTCATTTGATTCGTCTTGAAAGAAGAAAATAAAGAAAGAAAGAAAATACATATATTGTGAAAACACACAACGATGCACAACAATAAAAAGACAGTGCAAAAAAGAACTAAACATAAGCAAAGGACATAATACTAACATTGCGCCTCGTCGCGTGATGCCAAGTATTCGGCTCAGTATAAGCAGCCGAGTACTCTATTGGGAAATAGTGCTCAGAATCTGATGATGAAGTCAAAAAAAGGCCACAGGAACTCTGTAATAAAATCATGCAACTCCATCGAGTTTGGGCTCATTTGATTTGTCTTGACGAGTAAGTACTCTTCAAAACTGGCATCATCTGCGCTGGCTCGTCCTCTTATGTTAATCTGCAATGCTTAATTGGCACAGGGTTACTTTCCAGCCACGTGGAGAAAAGGCCAGGATCGTACCGGTGTTTAAGAAGGGGGATCAGACGGACGTTAAATATTACCAACCTATTGCTATTCTGTCTTGTCCATCCAAGATATTTGAAGCCCTACTCTACCCTTTTCTTAATCGTCACTTGGAGCATTTCATAAGTTCTAGCCAGCACGGATTCAGAAATGGTTTCTCTGTGCAGACCAATCTGGTTAACTTTGTGTCGGATTTAGCGTGTGAAATCAATTTCACCAATGGTCAACCAAAGACACCAGGTTGACGCCGTGTACACAGATTTCACTAGTGCTTTTGACAAAGTCAACCATAAAATCCTGTTACAAAAACTTGAGGCTTATGGTGTGCACGGCCCTCTTTTAAACTGGTTTGAGTCATATTTAACTAGTAGGTTCCAGTCTGTTGTAATAAAGGGCTATGAGTCAAATACGTATATAGCTAACTCAGGTGTACCGCAGGGCTCCCATCTTGGATCCTTGCTATTTTTAGCTTACATAAAAGATATAACGAACTCCATCAAACATTGCAAATTTGCTCTTTTCGCTGATGACCTTAAGATATACAAGCGAGTGGACTCAGCTCATGATGGTTGCATACAGCAGGACTTAAGTGGCATAGAGGACTGGTGCAGATCTAATTGCATAGGACTTAACGCGAAAAAAAGTGTTCTTTCATACGATACACCAGGACACTTAATCCTATTTATTTATCTTATTACATCAACCATGAGACTCTGATCGAACTTGACAAGGTCAGAGACCTTGGTGTCATTGTGGATAATAAACTTAAATTTACATCACTATTAACCCTGTAGTTGAAAAGGCTTCAAAGATGCTTGGTTTTATTAAAAGAAACTCAAAATATTTTCGCCCTGCCACTAAGCTTGTTTTGTTCAACACCTTGGCTCGGAGTCAATTGAAGTATGCTTCGGTCATCTGGAACCCCTCGTACACCAATCATTCGCAACGTATAGAGACAATCCAGCGCCGATTTACAAGGCACCTAGCATATATATCCCCAGGTATATCGCATAGGGTGCCATATCACCAGCCTTTGGCCCATTTTAAAATAATGTCTTTGCGTAATCGACGAAAACTGCTTGACTTGATGTTCCTTTACAAGTGCGTTAATGAGTCATTCAATCCAATGAATTATTGAGTCGCATCAGCTTAGCAATCCCGTATAACATGCCCAGAAAACCGATAACTAAAACCTTTTCGATTCCTGCCTCTCGTACCAATGTCGCCAAACATTCGCCTTTGCCTCGCATTCTAGCAAAACAAATTCAAAACCAACATTATAAAATCTTTTCTTTAGAAATTTTTGCTTATTGTTTGATAACTTTATTTTTGTAACATCTAATTTCTTTTTTAGGGTTCCGTAGCAAAATGGTAAAAAAAGAACCCTTATGGTGTGACTCAGTCTGTCTATCTGTCTGTTACAGCTGGATATCTCGAGAACTACTAATGGTATCAACTTAAAATTTGGAATAGTTTAAGATGACATTTGCCCAACTATTTTGCAAATAAGAAATAAACAAAAATATAATATCTTTTTTACAACAGGGCCTGAAAAGGGGTCTAAAAAATTTGAAGCGAGGCTACTAGGGCATGTGGGGTATCATATGAAAGAGCGCCGTTTGCACGTTTTCAATCACTTTTCTTTTTCTAGACTGCATAGTTTTCGACTTATGATGAAAAATGTAAAAAAAAAATACCGTTTTCCCCTTTATCTCCGAAGTTTGCAATGAGAAAAATCTTAAATAATTCTATGTGATAGCAGTTTATATAAAGATTACAGGAAAAATAAAACGATGTCTCAATATAGCACACTTCTTTAGAAAATTTTTTTTTTTTTAAAGTAAACATTAGTTCCACTATCGGTCAAGAGATGGCGCTGAGCTAAAACTGCAATACTAATTTTATTATTCTACTCTGCAGTGTGCAATTATGATGGTACGGAACCCTCGATGCGCGAGTCCGAATCGCTCTTGACCGGTTTTATTTAATATTGATGAAATTACTCTTTAAGAATGTTGTGTTAACCTGTAATTGGTGTAAAGACTAAGACATCTATGTACTTTAAAATAGTATTTTTTTGTATATAATATGCTGTTGGTTGACCTATTAAAAAATAAATATATAAATACTCTGTTGGGAAATGGTTTCCAGGGTCTGATAATGGAGCCCAAAAAAGGCCACAGGAACTCTACAGGCTGTATTTTTATTCATTCTCCAAATTTTAAGGGTGTGTTCAGTTCAAAGTTCAGTTGAAACTGAACAACTTTCTCTAAGAAACAGGGCCAAATATGTAAAAAAAATATTGTCTATCCATACAAACCAAAGAGATCACGGGATCAGTTTAGTAAGGAATGACCAAAATTTTGTGGCGAATTTTGACACGTTTCTTGGAGAAATTTGTTCAGTTTTATGGACTGAACACATCCTTAAAATTTGGAGAGAATTTAAAAAAAACTAAAAAACACCCTGAAGAGTACACATTTCAACTTGAAACTTTGAAAATGAAAAATTCTTTATTCAAATAAGCGCACATGATGAGCGTTTTTAAATCGTCAAATATTTTTTTTACCCTACCACCATTATGACGTCAGCTGACAAGAAAAACGGGCGCAAAAAAACTTATCAGCTTTATCAAATGGAACGATATTTACAAATATGTATATCGTTTCCAGACTTTAACAAAGAATAACAAATAAATAAAATTATAATTAGATTATTACTTAATGAATTACAAATTTTCTTAATCAATTTACAGGGTTCAAGCTAAATTCAAAGTTTGAAGTTATTATTCAGTCTAGGCTGTTACAAGAGAGAGAAAAAAAATCTTTACAATTCTATATGCGTTAAGATAGGCAGTCCGAAGCAGACCCATTCCCACTGGCAGCACCCGTTCACGAGTATGACGCATGAACCAGCCATCGCTTCGCTCAACCATATTTGAGGGAACGTAACGACCCGCCTCACGCGACACCACCGCAGGAATGATTAAAGAGAGCATGACATACTAAGGCTACCCATGTTAAGGCATCGAATTGAAAACTAATATCCAAAAGCTTTTCATAGGCTTTATAATACATAAATACTGACTATAGAAAGTTAAAATATTGCAATTAAATAAATCAAAACTTTGTAGGAGTATTATGATTATGACCTCTTATTTCCAGTCAGTTTTCTGACTGGATATCAATCTATCTCTTTTATTTGCTATACAGCGAGAAAGAGATGTCACTACAGCAATTTATAAACCTGGCAGGATTTAAGAGCTTGTAATACGGCCTCTGGAACGGAATATGGATATACTCGTATCCTACTTCCTACTATCCTACTAATATTATAAATGTGAAAGTTTGTGGGTTTGGGTGTTTGGATGTTTGTTCCTCAATCACGCAAAAACTACTGAACAGATTTGGTTGAAATTTGGCACAGAGATAGTAGATAGCCTAGATTAAAACATAGGATACATTTTATCCCGATATTCCCGCGGGAACGGGAACCACCCGGGTGAAACCGCGGGCGGCTGCTAGTATATTATAAGTGTGAAAATTTGAATGTTTGGATGTTTAGGTGTTTGGATGTTTGTTACTCAATCATGCAAAAACGACTGAATTGGAATAGCACACATAATTAGATATAATTTATAGCCTGGATAAACCTAATAAGATATTACTTTTGTCCCCTATGAATTTTCCGAATGTCCACGCGGACGAAGTCGCGGGTGATTGCTCGTAATATATAAATACAACATTCAGTAAGTATAGAGAGTTAAATCTTGGTGAAGGGTACCGTAGCATCACCCCTTCAGTGATCCATCACACGCGTCAATCTTGGCTGCAGACACGTCACTCTGCGCTTCAAATGATTCTGTTAGAGTGCCAAGTTTTGTTTCAAACTGGCTAATAAGTACCTTTAAGTTTTAATAAAGCTTTATTCGATATAGTGATTTTTTGAAACTTGACTTGATTGTATACACTTCTAAGACTTCCGCCGACGTCCGCGCGTACAATTCATTAGAAATAAAACACTTTTTACGGGTTACGTATATTATTAATTCACCAGCGCGGCGTCGGGAACTCAAAAAACCAATTAATCCAAACTAAATAATTTTAAAATAACACCTAAATCCATAAAAATCTGTTTTATTCACTTGACGACTGTATTTTGCTATGAGCTTGAATTACTTTCCTGTGTTTTCGTTTTACGTGAATAAGTTTTGTATCCGATGGCTGTGACTTACAAAACCATTTATTATTAAACTTACTTAACATTTTATAAGACGTATATAGAGAAGTAATATAATACTTAGCTCATAAAATTGCATTTTTATTGTTGTTTATAATTAGCTAACTAAAACAAAAATTGACAATACCGAAATAGAGGAAAATATTATTTTAATAAATACTAGCAATACGTAATTAATGAAAACTAGAACATATTAATTTTAACCATTACATATTTTTCTGAATGCAAAATTAAAATTCAATAAATACTAGTGTGCTACGGTCATAGCAACTATTCAAATATATTTATATTATTTGAAAAAAAAGCTATTTGACAGGTCAAGGTATGCATGGGAAGTGGTTAGGAAGAAGAAACGTAGTTTCAGTTCCACTTTTATGCAATTCGCTTTAGACTCGACTGCTTTTCTATTTTTTAACCGTCTTTAAAAAAACCAGCCAAGTGCGAGTTGGACTCGCGCACGATGGGTTCCGTACCAAAAAACGGCAAAAAAATCACGTTTGTCGTATGGGAGCCCCCCTTAAATATTTATTTTATTCTGATTTTAGTATTTATTGTTGTAGCGGCATAAGAAATACATCATCTGTCAAAATTTCAACTGTCTACCTGTTGTCGTTATTAATATCGAGCAAAAAACGACAAAAAAACACGTTTGTTGTATGGGAGCCCCCCTTAAATATTTATTTTATTCTGTTTTTAGTATTTGTTGTTGTAGCGGCAACAGAAATACATCATCTGTGAAATATTTCAACTGTCTAGCTATCACGGTTCATGAGATACAGCCTGGTGACAGACAGAGAGACAGACAGACAGACAGACAGACGGACAGCGGAGGCTTAGTAATAGGGTCCCGTTTTTACCCTTTGGGTACGGAACCCTAAAAAGGAGGAGGTTATCAAGTCGACTGAATGTTTTTTATCATGTCAAATATAACCAATACCAATTGTTGTCTAATACTTCATTGCCCTTTGGCTCAATATTTGAAGATGATATCTCATTACAAAATGCTTCTTCGTTTTAAAGGTATTTACTTTAAGTGATCCCTCAGATTGGGTGTATTTTCAGAATGAGAATGCCGGCAGGCAGTAAAATAAGCTATAATTATTTATACAATGACTTTTCATTGGTTCTATGAACTCAAAGTAAAATTAATGTATTGGAAAAATACTCGTAATATTGTGTTGAAAGTTAAAAATGTTGCATTCGAAGCACACTTAACTGAGACTCGTGAATAGCACAGTACAAAAGGTGACCACTGAATTATTAATGTCAAAAACATTTTCACATTTAAGTACGTTCTATAGTCTCCCAGGTCATGAAGAGTGGTTTGAAACTTTAATTAATTATAACTACTTCAGATTTTGTCATCTAAGATCTTAGCCCATTTTCTACATTGTATCCTATTCCACAAAATCTTGAGATGATACAGAGATTTTCCTTCCCCTGTTCCCGGCTATCCATCAACAATTACGACCCGATTTCGGTCCCGCTGACGTATACACGCATTTACAACCGAGATTATGATATACACCTTCCGCTTTTCAATACTGATCCTTATTCTCTAAATTATATCATGGCATTTAATATTGAAGTTTCAAGTTTCAGTAGATTTCATGAAACTTTAAGCCTCGTTATAATTATTCCTGTTTTTTCTGACACTGTTGGACGATGCGAAGACTGGCTGGTACTGGCCAGCAAATGTCATGAATGTTATTTGCCACATTGGCTGATGTCACTCACTTCTTGCTAAATGTGAAGGTAACAAATGTGTCTGATTGAACCATTGTATATAATTTAGATAGTATTTAAGTGAACGCTACTCTCCTGGTAGGTGAATTTACAACCGAAACAACAGCCGCATTTTGATTAAGTTGTAGGTACTAGGTAGGTAGGCTATTTAACTTTTCTAGATATCGTAACATGTATTGTAGTATATTTTATGCAGGGAACTTGATGAATTGATATTATGAGGAGCTGATAAAAAGCAGCGCGTAAAAGTTCAATAATTAAACCAAACTGAAAGAGCTTTTTAGTAATTTCAAGAAGGTAAAGAAAAAATGACAAACCTCCTTCAAAAAACCTTAAAACAAAAATAAAAACCACTTCAAAATTGTCTCTAAAAAGCAAGAAATAATATTCAAATCATTAGATACGAGATACGCGCATATCAATTTTAATATAAAAAAAACCGGTCAAGAGCGAGTCGGACTCGCGCACCGAGGGTTCCGTACAATCATAAATATATTTGGATATGTTACTTTAGTACAGTCTTTAAAAAAGTAGGATAAACGGCAGACAGGTGGAAGGGCGAACAGGCGGACAGTTAATTTACAAATCTTAACCACAGTTGCTTATGGTGACTGAAAAACGTTTCAGCCGCTCCACATTGCAAACTGTTTATATTACTAAGTAGGAACTTATTCTTCGTTTATTCGTACGGCAAATAGTAGGTAATTTATATAAGAACCAGTCACCAATTATTATTGTAGTATTAGGTTGCGCCATCTCTTGACCGATAGTGGAACTATTTTAATTCGCAAGTCAGCATTCTTAGGTCACCGCCATCTGTTGACGGGTAGTGAAACTAAAGAATTCTTGTTTGTTTTTTGAATTTCTAAAACAGTGTGTTATATTGAGACCTCGTTTTATTTTTCCTGTAATCTTTACGTAAACTACTATTACATAGAATTATTTCAGATTTTTCTCTTTGCAAACTTCGGAGATAAGGGGGGGGGAACGGTATTTTTTTTTACATTTTTCATCATAAGTCAAAAAGTATGCGGCCTAAGAAAAAAGAAAAAAATGTTTTAAAATGTGCAAACAGCGCTCTTTCATATGATACCCCACACGCCCTAGTCACTTCACTTAAAATTTTTAAGACCCCTTTTCAGTCCCTGTTGTGAAAAAAATATTAATTTTATTATTTCTTTCTTATTTGCAAAATAGTTGGGCAAATGTCATCTTAAACTATTCCAAATTTCAAGTTGATACCATTAGTAGTTCTCGAGATATCCAGCTGTGACAGACAGACAGACTGAGTCACACCATAAGGGTTCCTTTTTTACCATTTTGGTACGGAACCCTAAAAACACGTCTGTTAAAGTCGGGTGGGGCTGAAGGACCACTTTTTAACACGTTTTTTTTTCTAACGATTTTTTCTAACGATTTTAAACTACGAGTAGCTTCCCGATGAGCTAGACGCTAGAGACTTGAAACTTTGAACATAGGGCAGAACTGGAAGGCAATGCAATATTATGGTGTCATTGAGCTGATCTGATGATGGAACTGGAAGAAAGCCAAAGGAACTCGGTAATAAAACCATGCAACCACATCGAGTTTGGGCTCGTTTGAATCGTCTTGACGAGTACCTTGTTGGGAAATAGTGTCCGAGGATCTGATGATGGAGCCGGAAGAAGGCCATAGGAATCTATAACAAAACCACGCTACCCCATCGAGTTTGGGCTCGTTTGAGTAGTCTTCTCGAGTACTTTGTTGGGAAATAGTGTCCGAGGATCTGATGATGGAGCCGGAAGAAGGCCATAGGAACTCTATAATAAAACCACGCTACTCCATCGAGTTTGGGATCGTTTGAATCGTCTTAACGAGTACTTTGTTGGGAAATAGTGTCTAGGGTCTGATGATGGAGCCGGAAGAAGGCCACTGGAACTCGGTAATAAAACCATACAACTTCATCGAGTTTGGGCTCGTTTGAATCGTCTTGACGAGTACTTTGTTGAGAAATAGTGTCCAAGGTTTGATAATGCAGCCGGAAGAAGGCCATAGGAACTCTATAATAAAACCATGCGACCCTTTTGAGTTTGGGCTCGTTTGAATCATCTTGACGAGTACTTTATTAGGAAATAGTGTCCAGGGTCTGATGATGGAGCCGGAAGAAGGCCATAAGAACTCTATAACAAAACCATGCAACCCCATCGAGTTTGGGCTCGTTTGAATCGTCTTGACGAGTTCATTGCTGGGAAATCATTTTCAGGGTCTGATGATGGAGCAGGAAGAAGGGCACTGGGACTCTGTAATAAAACCATGCATCCTCATCGAGTTTGGGCTCGTTTGAATCGTGTTGATGAGTTCTTTGTTGGGAAATAGTTTCCAGGGTCTGATGATGGAGCCGAAAGAAGGGGACTGGGACTCTGTATTAAAACCATGCAACCCCATCGAGTTTGGGCTCGTTTGAATCGTCTTGACGAGTTCTCCGATAGGAGATGGTATATTTTTATTTAGTCTTAGCTCTTTAACTAAAAAGCAGAAAATAATAATTTACTGAAAAAAAAACATTTTTTTTAAAACACGTTTTTAAAACGGACTAAATTATTACAAAAAAAAAACGAACTAAAAATATTAAATCGGACTAGTCAAAGCAAACTAAAAAGTAAAAAATCAATTTTTCTGTAAATATTTATAACCCTAATAACCTATATCTACAGAAATTTTAAACCTAAAAACGTGGGGTGCGTTTTGTAAAATTTATCATCCAAATTGTCTATTTGTATATGTTACCGGCAATGTGTATAATCCGGCATTGTATACAATGCCTAGGCATTGTATATGCCTGAAACGATCAGGCAATGTATGAAATGATATTCATTTTATACATTGCCTAGGCATTGTATACAAGCCTGCTGGTCCACCGGCAATGTGTAAAATAAGTATATTTCTGTTGACTGTTATAAAAAAATAACCTCGAAATTTCTAACCTAACCCGGGACCTACAGGAGTAAAGCAGGTTCGATTCCAAACTCAATGAGCCCCCCTTGAGCCCCCCTTGAGACGTGATACTACAAAAGCCTGTTGATTTCGGAGGGGGGGGGGGGGGAAGGGGAGGGGAAAGGAATTAAAGAGGAGGGGGGGAGGGAGGGGGGATGAGGTAAGGGGAGATTAAGGGATAGGGGGACGGTAGAGTGAGGGGAAGTCAAGTACAAGGTCTAATACAATATTAAAGTCAAATACAAGGTCAAGGTCAAATACAAGGTCAGATACAAGGTAAGCCAAAAAGTCAGATACAAGGTAAGCCAAAATTAAGTAAGCTAAAACAGACCTTGTGTATGACCTTGTATCTGACCTTGTATCTTACCTTTTCGCTGACCTTGTATCTGACCTTGTATCTGACCTGTATCCGACCTTGTATCTGACCTTGTATTTGACCTTGTATCTGACTTTGTATCTGACCTTGTATCTGACGTTGTACCTGACCTTGTATCTGATTTTGTATTTGATCTTGACCTTGTATTTGACTTTAACCTTTTATTTGACCTTAACCTTGTACTTGCTATCTCCCCTTCCCCTCCCCTTCCCTCATCCTCCCCCCTCGAGGTCTGCCCTCTAACCAAATAAGATCAAAATCTTTTTATTTTACACATTGCCGGTGGACCAGCAGGCATTCTATACAATGCCTAGGCATTGTATAGAATGCCTAGGTAATGTGTGAAATAGACAATAATATTCATTCTATTTCATACATTGCCTAAAAGGGCCAGGCATTGTATACAATGCCTAGGCATTGTATACAATGCCTGCATTTCATACATTGCCGGTAACATATATAATTAGCATGCGGCCCACGTTTTTTTGGTTTAAAATTTTTAGGTTTAAAATTTCTGTAGGTATAGGTCCGTTGTAATATTTTTAGTCTGATAATTTTTGTAACAATTTAGTCTGATAATTTTTGTAATAATTTAGTCCGTTTTAAAAACGTGTTTTTAAAAAATATTTTTACATACTAAATAATATAGTAGAATTTGACTCGCACCGGATCATATTCTCAGGCAAAAATCAAACCCGCGACCTATGGAAGTTCAGTAGGCCTGAAATTGTAGAGGTTAAGCAAGTGTATTATCTCGATCTCCTCCGTGCTTCAGAAGGCACTTTAAGCCGTTAGTTCCAGCTACATTTGCACCTATTAATGCCCACTAATCTGCATTTGGCCCGCGCGATGGGTCATGGCCCATCCTCCTCATCAATCGTAAGTAAGGCCTGTGTATCCCAATAAAAATGACTAATGCGTCATGCGTCACCAGTACACTATGCTATTTGATTTTGGAGAGTTCTCATGTGTATCTTCGAAGTCTAAGGTCCAATGCCAATGAATGAACATGAGACCACTCTTAAGGTCAGTGGCGTAACTATACTATCTGAGGCCCGTGGCAAATTCATCGACCGGGGCCCTCTCTTAAGTGGTCTGTAGGCACTCCCATGTAAACATTTTTTTTACGTTTTAGTATCATTTTTAACCGACTTTAAAAAAAGGAGGAGGAAATCAATGGTTTTTTATGTATGTTTTACGATAACTTCGCCAGTTGTTAACCGATTTTAATAATTCTTTTTTATCTGAAAGAACATAGTTCAGGTGTAGTTCCTTACAATTTTACAGAGATATGGCAAGTAGCTTTTTCATAATTCTGAAAGATAGCAATTATTTAGCTTACCCATGGGCGTACCCAGGTTCTGAGCGGGGGGCAAATCAGATTTTTCATATTTGCACCTAGTCAAATAAATAAACACAAATTAAAATAGGTAATTTCTAAATGAGCTTTATACATTCTCGAGTAGGTGCCAGATCAGAAGTTCAAAATACCTATCTGGAGAAAATTTGTAATTGTCGGGATTTTGAGGCTGTTGTAAGGAGGGAGAAAACGGCCGCGCAGCGCGATTTTTTTAGTTTCATCCATTAATCTTGTCTGGGCTGTCTATAGAAAAAGAAAACGGCCGCGCAGCGTGATTTATAGTTAGTCCATTTTATCCACTAACAATAAAACGTGGATAAAACGGACTAACTATAAATCACGCTGTAAATAATCCTGTCTGCTTATTGCAAGAAAAAGGTCGCGCAGCGCGATTTTTTTGTCAATTTCGTCCACTAATCTTGTACTCGTGCCCATAATAAAAAAACCGGCCAAGTGCGAGTCGGACTCGCGCACGAAGGGTACCGTACCAAAAAACGACAAAAAAATTACGTTTGCTGTATGGGAGCCCCCCTTTAATATGAATTTTATTCTGTTTTTATTATTTATTGTTATAGCGGCAACAAAAATACATCATCTGTGAAAATTTCAACTGTCTACCTATTGTCGTTATTAATATCGAGCAAAAAACGGCAAAAATCTCGCGTTTGTTGTATGGGAGCCCCCCTTAAATATTAATTTTATTCTGTTTTTGGTATTTGTTGTTATAGCGGCAACAGAAATACATCATCTGTGAAAATTTCAACTTTCTAGCTATCATGGTTCATGAGATACAGCCTGGTGACAGACAGACAGACAGACAGACGGACAGCGGAGTCTTAGT
The DNA here is from genome assembly GCA_943789525.1 of Agriphila geniculea. Taxonomy (NCBI): domain Eukaryota; kingdom Metazoa; phylum Arthropoda; class Insecta; order Lepidoptera; family Crambidae; genus Agriphila; species Agriphila geniculea. The sequence goes on from OX038880.1 coordinate 16,848,615, forward strand.
AATAGGGTCCCGTTTTTACCCTTTGGTTACGGAACCCTAAAAATGTGTTAAAATAGCCCGCGCTGCGGGATTTTTTATCAGTTGAGAACAGGTGCACGATTTTTAAAAGTTATGGTAGCATATAGTAGTTGGAGGTAAACAAAATCCATGGGGGGCAGCTGCCCCTCCCTCCCCCCCTCGGTACGCCCATGAGCTTACCATTGCACGAGTTTTTACGGATTTTCAGGCATAACTTCTTTGTTTATGAACGATTTACAGATGATTCTATTTATTATATTGATTGATTCTATACAAACAGCCTGAATTTGGAATTTGAGTTTTTGTATTGTACCATTGAACATATTATATAAGTACTAAAAGTTAAAAAAATATTTAAGCAGGTACACTCTTACATACCTACCACGAAAAAGTTAAAAGTAGAAAAGCTATAAAAAAGAAAAACCTCATTCAAAAACCTGAAAATAAAAACAAAACAGCTTCAAAATGTCATAAAACGCATATCAAATTTTAATAAAACACGTCTAATGAAATTGGGTGTGGCTTTTAGAAATACATATTTAAAAAGTAGTTGTCCTCCAGCTCCAGCCCTATCCGACTCCAATAGCGGTGTTTTATTTAAATTGATAATATGCGATTTGAATATTATTTCTTGCTTTTTACAGGTATTTAATTTTGGGGCTGTTTTTGTCAATTGTGAAGCTGTTGTTTTCAGAATTTTGAAGTTTATTGTAATAAATTTAAAAAATAGTTACTTTTTCAGGATCTGGATATTCACTAGGGTCGGGCTCTGCTATTTTAGCACTTTCAGCGCCCCTTAATTCATTTCCTGAGCACTGTTCACTCGATTTATCGTCAATAAATTCCTCATTCAAGTACCGACTGATTTTAGGCAACAATTTTTTTTCCTCCTCTTTCGTTTTTTGCTCCCACTTAAAAACTTTCTAGAACATACTGATATCTTTTTTCAACTACTAAAATAAACAATATAAACGACCAAAAAACAATGTCACAAACAACCAATTCTCACAATAAACTTACTATGACTGTTGCGTAATGAACGGACCCTTTTTGGATACAGAGATTTGGAAAAAATATTTTGGCTATCCATTATGGAACAAAGGAATTTGACCACTGACCGACCATCTGTGCACTTTCATTCATGTTTCAACTTTTTACGTCCCGCACCTAACCTAGTCCTTTTTTGTTCAGACGTATTTATTAGCAAGCTTTTGTTTCCCATCCAATGCATTCTTATTTCCGCTTTACGTTTGTATCAGTTAGGATTATTAGGATTATTATTTCGGCTAGGATAGTGAACCCTATTGGCGGTTTTTTTTTTCTAAATTTTGTAGAAAAAAATGGTAGGGTTCCTCTGGTGGTCACGGCCTCTCGAGCCGGGGGGCCCCTTCGGGCCAGGGGCCCGTGGCATTTTGCCCACTCTGCCACCCTATAGTTACGCCACTGCTTAAGGTATTCTCTTTCTAACAAAACAAAAATTATCTTTATCGGTAACAAAGAAGTTATGTCTGTACTGTAGATACGTAAAAACTCGTGCAATATTTACTTAAAAAATTAAAGTATTTTCAGGATTACTCAAAAACTACTGAATCGATTACAAATTTTCGAAAAATAGGACCAACTTGGGAACAAACTTGATAGAGTAACGTTTAAATCATTTAAATCGGTCCAGCCGTTTTCGATTAATCGGTGGACATACACAAAAATGAAATATACAGACGAACATAGAACCTCCTCCTTTTTTGAAGTCGTTTAAAAATATAGAATCTTTTTAAAGTCTATAAACGGCTTTATGCACTACACACTTGCTTACAACCATTTTTTACTATCTGTCTTTCTTAATCTGCTGGTAATTTCACACCGAACACGATACATTAAGGAAAATGACACATTTCATACATCCATTTCTCCGAACCAGACGTAAGCTAACAGTAACCTCAGGTTGACTTTGATTAGAAGAAAACAGTGCATCCAGTATAATAAAAAGTTAATTCACCGATACAAACACTCGAGATGAGTTGCTTGTATTAAAATTTCTAATGGACTCATTTGAATCTTCATTTAGTTGTGATTTCACCGAGTGACACCAGTTTTTATAGGATTTTCGAGGAATTGAAGAACCTTGATCAGCAATGTTCACCATGCCAACTTTCTATAAGGCTTGTTTTACAGACGATGACATGCGTGTGCGATTGATGACCTATGTTTTTTTTAATGTTTTACACAACAGATTTACTTACAAAAAAAATAAGTGCATATCAATTATTAAACAGCCGCCGGCTGTAACAGGGTCGATTGTGTACATAATTTGGGACCTATCACCACTTTTATTCCCTATCACTTAGATTTAACGTGGATCCACAGATTTTTCATGAATTCATTCATCAGTAGGATTGATTTAACGAATAATTAAGATATATTTTTAAACTAATACCCTTATTTAAAGGAGACAAAACTAACCAAGTTCCCACTACATAAGAAAAGGGGAATAGAACAACAGCATCACACTGTTTCCCATGTGTGCGTGTAGCTGTAAACGATGTATGGAACGATGGAGTACCTACACATAAGGTCGGGGGCTAATCACTGGAGTGTTCGTATCGCTTGCGTGCGCGCATCGTGGTCGCGTGAGAACCAGCTAATAATGGACAATGACGCGTCTTAAGAGAGACCGATCCTATCAACAATGTTTGCTAAATACATGTGGAGATTGACCCCTTCAGCTGTAATGAGGATACTATAAACTCCGTTCCACGAATCGAACTCAAAGCGAACAAAATACTCGCAGCTTATTGGTCAATGCGCGCGGCTAAATCAAGGCTATAAGGGCCAATCAAAATCATAACCCTCCTTTTTACTTCACCGTAGTCGGGTAAAAATGTTAAAGCTATTGAAGGTCACGCATTAACCAAAAGCGCACACGGACCGATTTTATTTGGGAGTTCGTTTCGTGGAATGGACTATGGAAACTTCCTTAGTTCCAAGTTGAAAGTACAACATTTAACACCAAAATCAGATGATAGGCTTAGATAGGATATTCTTAACTTAACATAAACTACAGATTTAATACATAAAATTTTAAAATGTAACTGAAAAACTCAAATCCAATATAACTCAAACTCCATATACCTTAGAATAATAACACCTAGAAGCCGTGTCCTCGTATGCAAAGTGAGGCTACTAATACTAAGCCAAATGGCTTAGTTTTCAGATTTAAATCCTATAGTAGCTAATCTCCTAAATGTAGGAAAATTGAAACTGTTTTGTACTTATTCGAAATGATTAGGTAATAATGGAGAATAAAAATCTAAAAACGGAGCCATTTTCGCTGCTTTAGTTGCCTCATTTTTGACAGCGCGCTTTCTAGAGAACTATCGTTCTAGGTGTTATTATTCTAAGCCATATACCTACTAAATCGTTTAATGCGTGATCTTCTGATTCGTTTGAAAGAATGTTTCTTAAAACGAGTTGTTTAGTAAGTACATGGACTAGTTTTCAAGGGTGAGTAAGAAATAACCCTGTATTGTTATTTAGAAAACTATTTTCATGTTTCTCACCATGTTTGTCACCCGTTTAGATATCAAATCTGAGCGGATTATTCCTATCTTTACTCACCATAACATAATTTAATAATGATTGTAAACTGAAATTATGCCCTTTCTTTGACACAGACTTTAAATAATTTTGTTAGCCATTCAGAAAAAGGTTGTTTCTGAAACCTGTTTAATCAAGTTTTACTTTAATGTGACACGAAACGAAGAAATATTAAAAGGTTTTTTTTATTTTATTAATACGGTACGTACTTCAATAAATACAGATTTAAACTTTGAAAAGTAGTTGCAGGTACCAATTTCAAAGTTGATTGTAGAGTAGAGGATAGAAAACGTTTATTAAAAGAAGATTTTCACAAGAATTTGTCTTTAAGCAACAAAGTAATTGCCACTAACTGTATTGCTGTTATTTTGCATCTCGTATCTGTACTTTTAGCTCCCTTAAGAATATAATCAACAACATGTTACAGAATACTGATGAGTTACGAGAATTGTAGTGGGCAACTACCAATTTACGCAAAAGAACAAGAAAACAACCCCGAACCATTTAAATAAGAATATGCCTTCCCATACATAATGTCGACTGCCAATTACACCTTAACCGGACATTATCAAAACCGGCTTCTTTAATATGTACGTAATACCGTAATTGAAACAATTTTCGAGCAGTCTCACATACATTATAACTTCAGTGTGGAGTTACATAAACAACTAACGGGCGAACTGTTCGTTGTATTACATTGGTTGTTATAGAAGCACAGTATGAAATATTAACAGTAAAATTGGTATTAGGTATCTTATTTTGTATAAACCGATTTGTATGAACTGACGGCCTACTCAAATGGCCATTCTACTAAAATAAACGCCAGTAGAATGGGATAGACAGGAGCTGCTTAGCTTATGTCATTCCCATACATTGTCATTCTATTCTACTAGCGCTAATTTTAGTAGAATGGCCATTTGAGTAGGGAGGCAGATTTATACCGGCCGATAGCGGGTTGCTAAGAAATCTCGGTATACTTCGGTACACAACAGTCACAATGGGCTAATGTTATACGTAATAGGTACGAGGAGGGTGTGTGTGAGAAGTGTGTATATTGACGTAGATGTCTATAGAAGAGCCATATAGACGTCTACGTCAATATGGCTGGAATTTATCGACTACCATCCATGTATGGACTATGTATATGACTAGTATGGAATCCATGGATCAGCTTCTGAGTAGGTAGCTAGCTGCCGCAGGAATTACCCACGTGAGCACTGGGTAAGATAAAATACTGGCCGCTTTTTTATTCTATGGTCGAAGTGTATATGTGTGTATGTGTTGGTGGGCGGCATCCGGGCGCACGCCATTCGATTCCCCGAAGAGGAAATCGTTACGGCCGGCAAATTGGGCCCTAACCACTGGTTACAGAACGGCTCCCGCACGCAGATGTTTTGTTATATATTGGCGCTGGCCACATGGACTCGAGTTTTATATAAATTACTGCGATCAATTTATTCTTTGGTTGTAGTTTTATATTGTTTGTCAACGATAACGGTGGCTTAACACTTTTATTATTTGCCGAAGAAAACAAGACAGAATAATAATCTATATTAACACTTGTTATATATTTAAGTACACCTACTACTGTTGGTCTGGGGATCAATTCTGCTAATGTTAACGTCGAAATTGTGGTTCAATGGTGTTTGCCTGGTAATGCTTTTTGACAGTTTCTTAACCCCTTCTTTTGCTCTTGTTTCTTGAACCCAAAATCGAGACACAATGTATTTCCGTTTTGGGTTTAAGAAACACAATGTGTTTCGGTTTTGAGTTTAAGAAACAAGAACTGTTTGAAAAAGCATTACCCTTCAAACCCCATTGAAACACGATTTTGACGTTAAAATTAGCAGACTTGACCCCCTGGTCTATCGAATGTCATGTTTACAAATATCATACTCAATTTATTTACATACATAATAAAAATAATAAAACTTGTACCTAATATCAATAAAGATTTAGGAGCATTAAATTAGCAATATTGTTATTCTGGAAACGACCGGATTTCTTCAGTGTCTTATGAAAATGGTGTCATAAACAAATTCATAAGTAGGCAGTGTTCGGGTTTTATGCGTTTTTAAGGGGCTCCCCTACAGGGCTCTTCGGTAAAGTGAAACGTCGCGTAAAACCAACATCCTTTTACAGGAGGGTGACATTTGAATAGTGGTGACAAACAAAACAGGATAAAATAAGGTTGAAAAAAGTTAGAATTTAAGTTACTTTGTGTACGTGAAAAAGCATCCTTCACTGAAAGAAATGTTTTGTATACAGTTACAAAAACTTTGATTACTACTTACACAAAAAAAGTGACTTGCAAACTATGTTTTACTAGCTACAAAACAGAGTTTTGCTGTTTGAGTTGAGGTACTAGTTGCTAAAGTTATTTTGTTGCAATTAAATCAACGGGCTACAAAACACTTTGTCAACGAATTACTTTTTTTATTGTTACTGATAGGTGAACAGTGTGGTTGTTATTAAGATATCATGGTGTGTTAGTAGTTACTAAACTGTTTAGTAATAAGTAACAAAATTAGTTGAGTAATCATAGGGAAAATGTTCAGTAATAAATAAGAAACCCAGTTGAGTAATGGTATGGTTCATGAAATCTAGCTTATAGCATTGAAGTACTTATTTTAAGTAGTAGATATAATTTGTAAGCTAAAATGTAAATATATATACCAGTATTGTTTCTGTTTGTGCAAAAACCAACTAACACATCAGTAGTATATTTACATTTTAGCAACAAACTACATCTGTTACAAAAAAAAGTACCTATAAATGCTACAAGCTAGATTTCATGAACCATACTATTTCTCAACTGGGTTTGTTACTTATTACTTGATTAATAGTTTTGGCTAATAATACTGATTTAAAATAAAATAATACATTACTTTTGCACTTATTTATTTTTTCTCTCACATAGGTCATACCCAAGTAACACACGAAAGCTGCTTAACAGCCGAATAACGGATTTCCATCACGCCTAAAGCTGAATAAGGAACCTGCATAAAGGCTGTATACGACCTTATACAGCTCTTACACCTCTTAAATGGGCACAAATTATTCAGCCTTAAGTTCACATAGCTGCTTAAGAGCTGTGTAGCAGCAACTTAACAGTGTAATAAAGGGTAACAGGCTGTGTAGTAGAAATTTAAGAGTGTTATAAAGGGTAACGACAGTACTATGCGCTGAAATTCGACTGACTAAGAGATCACAAGTTTCTCTTTATTCAGAAAATATTTCACATGTACGCTTTAATACATATTTTGAACCGCGCAAGGCTGTTTACGGCCTGTGTAAAATTAAGAACTAATATTTGAAGTGTAAACGGGAACACTTTATGTTACGTGAATGAATTAGAGTTAACGATTCATTGGTGGATAATATTCATATTCATACTCTGTTTGATGTATTATAAAGGGAAAATGACTGGGAACGTAATTTTACTGACATTATACATATATATTATCTAACAAAATTTTAGTGCGCCACGAAAATATTCTGTTTTGAATTAGTTTTGTGATATAAATATGCTGTGATGTAATCTTGACAAAAAATATTTAGTGCTTTGAAAAGAATTATAAGATAAAAAGTTATTATTAAGATATTTCGAAGTTAAAACTGATACATTACATTCCTATTTTTCGCACAATACATCGTAAAGGTTGAAAAATCAATCAGAATTTTTATAGGTTATACAAAAAATGGTGGATTATGTTACTAATTACATTGACTGATTACAGTACCACATATGTTCTTTTATTCAGATAACATCTGTTTTAAGGTACTTATGTGAACCATTATAAAGTAGAAGCCGTTAATTCGATACACTAATGAGTCTTTAAGCAGCTGCGAGGCATCTAGTGAATGTATAATCAGCCGCTATGCAGATACTATCAATGGCAGTATAAAGGCTGATTAGCGGTAGACATATTCAGCTATAAGTTGAAATATGCGCCACATATCATCCATTATACAGCTATTCACTTCATAATAGTTCACACGTGCCTCTTTAATAAGTTAGTGTAATAGGAGTTCACAAATACCTTCTTATACAGCATTTGGCGAAATTTTATCCACTAAACAGTCCTTACTAGGGTTTAGGCTTTAGAATATGTTAGAAGCTGAATAGAGTCGAGAAAATATACCTTTATAGCACTTTTAGCGTATTAATGGTGGTTTTGTTGGTCTTAATAAGCCTTAATGCAGCTCTTAATTAGCCTAAGCTGTTTAAATATCACTGACTGCTATTATGCAGCTGTAGGGTCACCAGTGTACTCTTAAAAGAGTCTTAATAAGCACAGAGTTTTAAATAAGTCTAAAAGTGAGTAGTTATACAGCTATCTGTGTTACTTGGGTAGGAATCGAAATAGCAAAATTAAAAATACAAACATATGAAACTTACAAAAATGAAACTATGATAAACATAGCTTTTACTATGAGAACATTTTTTGATTTTGTCTTACATTCGCATTGGTCACCAGAAGGGGAATGGCCATAAAAGCAGCTACGTCCATTACCTCGTCGCTAGCTGTAAGCAAACATAAGTACTTATTAGTTATACAGGATCTTCAGCACATAGTAATGATAAAGATGTCCAAGTAAGGATGTTATTGACGAAGTATTTGATAATATTTACCATTATCGGTGTCTTTCATAATGTCTTTTAATGTTGTAAGTATCATTATAACATTACATTTTTGGCTAGCTCTATTTTGGTCGAAATCCGGTTTTGTAGTCTTTTAATAGCTGTAAGAAAAATCAACAGATTAATATTTACAAACAACTCGACATCAAAGTCATCGAAGAGAGTTCAGTTCATCAATGGACCAGTCTACTCCTTTTCAAGCAGAAAAATCATCGCGAGCATGATGCAACCACCATAGAACTACCTATTGCCTACTTATATAAAAATAAAATTACCGACTTTCAGCGTACATACCATTTAATTTCGGAGTGTACCTCTCTAGGCCCCAAGACTTTAAATAATCTTCCATTATATCAGGTTCTGCCGGCTTTGTGCCTGTGCCTGACCCTGCCGCCTTCGCGAAGTTGCCCATGTTCTGAAATATTCGGCCAGGCACTATACGAATATTTTTTTTTACGAAAACCATAAGGAACCTGTTGCGTAGAAATACTATTGGGTAAAACTAAACTAATGACGAGGTACTTCTTGTTCCTGGCACCAAATAAACACACTGATCACGATGAAACACGCGCCGGTGACCGTTGACGCCACTCGCTCGACGAACAGGAATCAACTTTAGCAAAGTTTGATTGATATTTTTGAAATTGTTAGTTTGTTTGTAATTAAAGTTTGACTATATTAATGCAACATTTAGTACGGTTGTTATTAGTCAAATAAATAGGGTATCATCTGTAAAACTTTTGTAGATAATAAATAAAGTATATGTTACTAACAAATTTATTAAGCGTTCTAATGCCTACAGAGGTTTGGTAATTTATTGAATGTGCACGTTTTGTAAAATATGATCAAAGGCTTTTGTGAATAGTAAACAATTAGTTATGTTATCTATTAGAAAATGGTTTTGTTGCTATGGAAAAACTAATTGGTCTACGATGTTTCAGTAACTAGTAACCAAACGTTTTGTAACTTATTAACATAATAAATTAAACCAACTGCCTTTGGGAACACACATACAAACTAGTTTTGTTTATTTAGTCAAAGTTTATTTATTAACAACAAAAGTTTGCTTAAAATTAAAGCAACAAAACTATTTTGGTTGTTTCTTTTTTTCAGTGTTCAGCAAAATATAACAAATCGATAATTATGGTTTGGTCGTTTATTGCCAAAGTAAGATAATCAATTCAGGGTAACTCTTCAAAATTATGAAATAGCTCGTTCACGTGCTTAAAGTTTTAATTATTAGTAGAGTATAGCCCTTAAATACAAAATCTACGACTAAACCAAACTGTAAGTACTAAAGGTACTGTTATAATTTAACCCTATCCTATTGCAGAATAATGTACTTTTACACAATGTTATGACAACACAAATTTTATTCTGTAACAATACAAAAGGAAATTACATTTCATTGTCCGCGTGCGTGCAGGGTGCAGACAGAAAATTTTAATTCAAAACACAGAGCAACCCATACGCATTAAAATAGGTTTAACCGCCAGCCGTTCCATTTTCGAAAAATAAAATAAAACAAAAAAGGCTCGCGTTCCCGCCATTTCTCCCTGACGCGCCGCAAATTCCAGTGGAAAAAATCGTATTTCGAACGCGGTTTGAATTTTAATTGACATTCAGGAGGCACAGAGCTACCACAGAGTGCGTATTCCGTGAACATTTTCGAGTTTACATCTCGTTTAGGCGAGGGAACGTTCAACATGCGGTCTAAGGGTGTCTCGTCCACCAGTTGCTGCTCATAAACTCGCACCACACGTCCGCAAACTTATCATAAGCGATAGAGAATATATGTAACTATTTATACCCAACCCACACGACTTCTAAGTGTATTTTTTGTAAAAACTTTTTACGAACTGCAGGAATGTAGGTATGTAGTCACAATTCTGGATAATAGCTAATAATTGTAGTTATTTATACAAACTCTTACTTTATAGAAATAGTACCTAATGATTTAAAACGAAATTCCGTAGGATGGACTTAGCAAGCAACAAATAAAGATATCTAACAAAGGTCCAAGGGCACTCATTATCCACTCCATCATCATCCGGAGGAGTCCGTGACAATTATAATAACTTTATTGTGGAGCCATTGTCACGTGCAGTAACTCCATGATACCCTCTAAATGACAATAAACAATTTGGAGTGCTCATTACTCGTGAGTTCATCATGACGTTAGCGTGCCAAATTATTTCGCTCACACCGTAGTAATGTCAAACGTTCGCGAATAACTGCCGAATAACCGACTGAGTACATTCAAATCTCTCTTTTGACTCATAGTGGTAAACAAATTATTCTGCAGAAGATTAAACATCTATTTCTATTTCAGATACGATGACTTTCCACCGGGATAAAGTGCAATCATAACACATAAATAAACGAATTTAGATACGAAGATGTTGACTCACACAGCCAAACGAAAATCTAAATCATCCCGTGAATGATCACGATTCATAAAGAGTGCGCACACCGGCAGCGATGCAAGAGATATGCAACACCGCTGCGCTGCCACTCGACAGTAATCCACTTGTGCGCAAAATAAAATGCGAAGAGTTCCCGACGGTCAGAGGGAAGCAAGTCGCAAGAGTTGGCATGGGGGTGCGCGATGAGATGGAAGAGGAGTTCGCCGTGAAGACGCGGAACACGCCGCCGATGGGGCCAGCGGGGGCGGCCGACCACCCGCGCATGGAGCACGGCAACGGCTTCTGGCTGGCGGCCGTCACCGCCGCGGGCGCGCCGCACCCCATGCTCGAGACGTGCACGGAGACCGGCTTCATCAACAGCCAGCCTTCTATGGCGGAGTTCATGACGGCGTTACCGCAGCTCGGCGGCGCAGAGCTCAGCCCGCAGCACACGCCACCCGGCTACGCGCCCGACCTGCCCTCCCCTGGCGGTGGGCTCAATGTCCCCGAGTACCCTTGGATGAAGGAGAAAAAAACCACACGAAAAAGCAGCCAACAAGGTAAGTTCGACCTTTTGCAATGACGTCAATCTTAAAAAAGAACTCAAGAAACGTGCCAATGTAATGTGCTAACCATTCTCATCAGCCCCCTCAATCTTACAGCACTCGCCAATCAGAAAAGGCGAGTTCCAAAGAACGACAAATTTCGTTTCGTAAGCGCTCCTAACTGCCGCGTGAATAACTACTTCGGAATTATTATTGTGCCTTTCAACGTCGGCAACAAATGGCTATTCAACCATTGTGTTCTGGTTCACGGTCCCAGAGTTTCTTTAATGAACATCAAATTACGCCGAAATATATTGAATTGTATGGCGCGACGACGTTTTGTGTCTGTAACTGTTGTTGCTGTGGGAGTGGTGCGAGCCACTGACCCGCCCACCGCGCGTGTAACGGAACGAAACACCCGACATGCACTGTAACCACAAATTATAAGTGAGAACATTTTAGAACTTCATTTTAGATGCTGACAAGAAAAGTGGAAATCTTGTTTTAGCCGCCATTCTACTGCAACAAATGTAAATTACACCGTTAACATAGAAAAGTTGGGACACGAACACAATAGAAACAATATGTTGTGCTTCCTATCTACGAATATATCATCTAATTTCCCACAACACATTGTCATAACATTTTTTTTTCGGACATAATAAAATAACAGGGCTTTTTTTTCAAACAATCAAACAAAACGCGGGGTAAAAGACTGAATGACCCCAAATTTGTCGCGGGGACAAAACCCAGAACAAAACAGCGAGATGATCCATCACCATCCGTCGGCCGGGCCTGGGAACCTCACCTCACCTGGCGCCGATACATCATGGATGCAACAAATTACATCACATCAAGGCCCATTCCTTTGCAATACTCTTGAATAATTGATAATCAAACTAGGGTGAGATAATAATAACTTCACTCTACATTCAATATCCAATTACTTTGTTGATCTAACAAGATAAAAAATTAAAAGATATTCGAATAAAATCTTTAAAAAAATATTTTTATGGAAATGTCTACTTGATGGTAGCCTATAACAGTGTAGCAGTGAGTAATAAAAGTCACGGATCCACAGTATAATAATTGTATTTCCAAAATAAAGACCCTAAAAAGATTACAAAATATAATTATAAAACAGTCCATCTTATTTAAAATTGATAAAAAAGATCACTACGTGATCTAGCTCTTACCTAGTAAGGGTTCTTCGTTAAACCGTTTAGTTAAACGGTTCGCAATTACATTTTATTCGCTAATTTGCGCTATTTCGGCTTTAGCATCTCTGAACAGAACTGTTTTACTGTTTACACATTTCTATAGCCACTTTTAATGTATTTTATATAAATTAATAACAATTCACTGAGTAAACATGGTCGATCAATTGTTATTTTCCTTGGACTGACTTACAGAGTAAAAACGTCTTAGGACAGCGAACACTCATTTTTGAATTATTTTTCTTCGGAACATAATAAGAAATTGACAATTGAGAAATAAGTTTTTACTCTGGGGAAGGAGGTCGCACGGCAACGTTACAACAGTATAACAAAAGACAACAGTCAAACCTGAAAATTTTAAAGAAAAAATACACTGCAAAGTTTTTCTTAACGTTTGTCTGTTCAAAATTAAATTTGCTAAACAAACTACTAAAAAACCGGCCAAGTGCGAGTCGGACTCGCGCACGAAGGGTTCCGTACCAAAAAATCACGTTTGTTGTATGGGAGTCCCTCTTAAATATTTATTTTATTCTGTTTTTAGTATTTGTTGTTATAGCGGCAACAGAAATACATCATCTCTGAAAATTTCTAGCTATCACGGTTCATGAGATACAGCCTGGTGACAGACAGACAGACAGACAGACGGACAGCGGAGTCTTAGTAATAGGGTCCCGTTTTTACCCTTTGGGTACGGAACCCTAAAAAATAGAATTTATTTTTTATCAAAATTATCATATAAATTCCGACAGAATTAATAAAAATTATTAGTAAAAAGATATTAGTGCTAGGTAATATCTTTTGCATGAAAAATAAGGATGAATGCTTTAACTAACGCATAATTTCTGAATCTTCGTACAAATGGGCTTTCCTCTCAGTCAGCAGTTTGTTTCTTCGCCTCCCGGGATCAGCCGGGGGGCATTGTTCGCACTTTAATCGCCCCTCTAGTGAAATTACTTTCTATATTAAAAGTAACAATTAGTTGTGTCAACATAGCGGGTTAAGTAGGAAAATATGAAAATAACAAATTAAGAAATTATATATTTTACACAAAATCTTTTTAATATTAGTTATCTACCGATGTAGGTAGTACGACAAACACGATTTGGTCAAATAGCTGCCTGCAACCGAAAAATATGACTATAGAATACTTACTTTTCAGAAATCGAATAACACCGTCTGTTGTTATGTTAGTGTAAGTCTTAGAGTAAGACGCGCTTCTGTCCCAGAAAGAGAAGCCATACGAAGCTTTCCCCTCTGCCGAAGTACAAGCCCAAATGGGCATATGCAGTTGATAAAACCAGTTGCGCCCGCATTTCTTTCTAGACCGAGTCCAGTCGCGCATGTGAACGCTGCAGTGTTTAAAATGCCGAATTGATGAGTTTTTTACTGTTAAAAGAGGTCTGGAACATCAAAGTTTACAAAAAGTCGGTGTTACATTTCACATGAAAGTAATTTTTTGTCGTATTATTGCTATTTGTTCACATTTAAACATTAAATTCGTATATTTTATTCTTGAATAGTTGTCAAATTTATTCAGTGACATCGGGTCTGCTCGTCCATGGCTCCTCCGTACAAATTTCAGATCTGTCGCTAGATAAATCCGAGTTCTCGCCGATGAGCAACTTAGTGATGTTACCGTATCACAATGTTTGTCGATAAAGGATATGGCCTGGTCCTGCTCCAGGCATTCTCATAAATGTGATATACCTAAAAATTCTTAAATATTTATTAATTCTTTTTAACTTCTGACAGACTCAATTTGGTCTTTGCAGTTTTGCACTGTTACATTCTGCGTCAAAGAGTAAAATAAAATCACAGCATAAATTAATTGGTTCTCTCACAGAATAAATAATCTTTTTGATACATCTTATATTATTATATAAAAATGAATGGAATAAGATCATTTATAATAGAAAAACGTCATAAAATGCTCTTAATACGTATATGAGACTTGACAATAAGACTGAGTGTTCTTGAGTCCGTATCAACTTTTTTAAGACTATTTTAAGAACGATGACATGTCACAAAACAATTATAAGAGCCCTGTAAGCCTACCACTCTAATAACGTACGCATCCTGAGACTTTTTTGCTCCTTCCGGACCATCTGACCACCAAATCCTACCACCAGTGGTTGGTTGGAACTCCAATTTCTCAACTGACTATCCGTTATTAAATAACACCATCTTACTCCCATTTCACCACTGGTGTGGTGACCAAACCAAAAATATTATATTTATAAAATATTCAAATCTGACTGCGATATGATTATTTCCCAACTTCTGCTGACAAGGAGTTTCAGTTTTTTTTTTATATATTTTTAATTACTTACGTTTGCAAAGTACCAGGATCATATAAATACGGAGAAGGTTAACTTCTATAATTTTCTGTGTCATTTTTATTTTATAATTAACTAGCAACGTGTCCTCGCTTCGCTTTGGTTCAAAATGAAATATTTTCAATCACTTGCATCTCCAAATTACCAGGATCACATAAATATGGAAAAGGTTAACTTATGGTGGTTAAATGATGATTTAATGAAATAGGCTTACATAGTTTTCAAAAGGTCATCCGTAGTCAGTTGAAACAAAAAAACCCCCCCACTTCATCAGTTTCATCATTGGTGATGAATTAGGGATAAATTGCTCCCAATTCACCTCCAGTGGTCAGATGAGAAATTCATTTCTCAACTGACCACTGGTGATGAGATTTAGTGGTCAGTTGGTCCAAAAGGTTTTTGCTTGTTGGGCTCTTTGTTGTTATTCACCCCATGTAAAATGTTTGAGTTTGTTACCTTTATTCCTTTTTCCGTATCGATATTGCTGCAACGACAATTGAGCCCAGCCCTTTATGTCAAAAACGTGTCATATTTTGATGTGTGACTCATCCGTACACAAATTTTAGCTGTTTTGTTTTATTTTTTATGTGTTGGTGTCGTCTTTACAGTGTTGTTTTTGTATGTGAGTATGCGGCACTGCACTTGTGTGCACTTTCCCCCCCCCCCCCGCAAAAAGTGCCAGAAAAAATTGAATAGAGTAATAATCGCTAAGGCTGCTCCCTTCCGCGATGCTCTAAGGTGTAAGTATTCGTTTTCTAAAGAGTTTTAGATACTACCTCTACCACCTATACAAATTGTTATAGTGTTTAACATCGCACTAGTTGCATAATACAATGCCCGCATGCCAAAACGTCAGACTAAGATTTTCTGGCTTGAAAAAATGTAAACCTAAAAGCTCCCATAGAAACAAAGCTCGCAGAAGTTCTCCCGGATAAAAAGTATCGATTATAGCAGTTCCCGTGTATGAATCAGTGTATTTTGATCGGGCTGATGATACTAGTGCGGGGCGCCGGGCGGCCGTGAACCGGGGTAATCTGTCACTGTCACCGCTATCGAGCGATGCACGCCCGTCAGGGCTGCTCCACTAACACAGCTGTACACCACCATATCTATTTTCGAATGGGAAATAACACAGAAAATACCGAACAATGATTAATCTGTAACTATTACAGTACTAAGGAATTAACTGGGTGAATGTCCTTTTCATTTGGTCGAATGTGGGGGGTAAGTAAGTGTTACAGTTAAAAAACAATTAAAATAATAAGGACGGAAAACGGAGAAAGACTCTACCGAATGCAAAAACTTTTGCCTTTTTTACAACTTCTGTTTATTCCTCCAATAATATTTAGCATTAAATAAAAGTAAACTGTTAAATAAGGTTAATCACCCTTTTCGGTGTGAAAAACCCCGCCTGGAGACCTTTGACTGATATAAACGGTAAAATAAGACGAATATAACGATCCCAAACTCGATGGGGTTGTATGGTTTTATCACAGAGTTCCTGACGCCTTCTTCCAGCTCCATCATCAGATCAGCTCAATGACACCTATCACATTGTCTTCCACTTTGTGACCTATGTTCAAAGTTTCGTCTCTAGCTCATCATAAAATTGTTTGCAAAATTTGTGGACAGACAAACAAGCAAAGAAACAAACAAATAAACGGGAAAGCAACCTAATAAAAACGAAATAAAAAGGGCGTTTAAGAACATTTTGTTGGCAACCCTATTAGGTGGCGCTCTGCAGCTCGGCGCGTCTCTGCCGCTCTAAACTTAGATATTGGATTCAGTAAGTTTTGACTGATTCCCTTAACTGACAACTCGGATATTTTGATATTTCCTCCAAACAGTTTTCCGGTTGCAGCCGAGCCAAACTTTGTAGACTTTTATGAAGAAATACGTTTGGTACAAGTACCTACATTTGATTTTCTTTAGGGGATTGTTAAAGGATTTTATAGGAACAATGCTATCAAACTAAATGATAATATTATGTAAGTATCTATTACCTGTGTTGTGTTCGAATCACGTTAGAATTCTTTAACTTAAATTTTACATCAAACAATCCTGTTTTCCTTGGCAGAAATCGACACAGCGTCCTTCACTTCACAAGCACTGGAAAACAAAGATGTGCTTTTATACTATTTCACATCTATGCGTATAAAAGCATATTTCCTTTCCTTTATACTATTTCATAATTTGATCCATAATTTTAATCCCACCTATAATTTTTCGTCTGTAAAAATAACTTTGTTTTTCACAGTGTTGGTATGAATGACAAAGTTATATTTGCAGTTTTAGAAAATGTGCTATATCTCAAAAACTAATTACTATATCTCGTCCAAACTAATTTTGGTTGAAAGTTTTTATTAAGGTCTACAGCATATTTTTTTTTTAGATTTTTCACTCTCTTATTTCAAAAGTTAAAGGGGGGGGACACACATTTTACCACTTTGGCGGTAAATATCTTTCAAACGGTTGACTTTGAGAAAAAGTTGTCTAAGAAACCTCAATGTCATTTTTATAGACCTATCTATAGACACCCAACACGTGTTGGTTTAAAGAAAAAATTTTTTTTCAGTTTCAGTTCCATGTATGGGGAGCCCCCCTTAATCTTTTATTTTTCTTATTTTTGTATTAAATTCGTTAAGCGGTTAACAGATTACATATACCTACCAAGTTTCAACTGTGTAGTCTTAATACTTTCGGAATAAAGTGGCTGTGACATACGGACAGACAGACAGACAGACAGACAGACATGACGAATCTATAAGGGTTCCGTTTTTTGCCATTTAGGCTACGGAACCCTAAAAACGTAGAAATTAACAACACAAAATTTTCGGCTTTTCCCGCTTGTTACTCCAAAACTTAATTGGGTAAATATTTAAACATTGATTTGCATTTTGTAGTGATGAGGAATATCGGGAAAGATTTCATAATATGAGTATTAAAAAGAACCAATAACGAGCTGTTTATCTATCATTCTTAAAGTCCATTTATATCACCTATTGGTTGAGAATATTCCGCACATCTGCACCGTAAAACGCAATTTTCCTTCACCAGCTAGACTATCTAGAAACGCGTGAGGGACTCGAAACAAATCGTCCAGAACCACGCCTCTGGGCCATCTCGAGATCGAAATTAAAACGAACGCCCTAACATGATCGATCATTCCGATTCTTTAATACGATCTCGCATTATTTTCGCACTGTCTCAATTTGCCCGCTTGACGTGTTACGATCGATTTATGAACTCTTTTGTGGGCAATAATGCTTTATTTAAATTATTATTATGAAAGGATGCAGCTGACACTCTTTACAAGTTTGTAACGGTTGTCCATGTTCCTGGTAAATTGTGCAGAAGTCTTTGAAATATTTACGTATTCCGCTACTGAAATTGCATTAAGTACTTCAAATTTATCTGACGTGGTAAAATAAAGTAAGCAAATATTTTTGTGTCAGCAAAAGATTCTGATTAAAGTACCACCATACGGTAAAATGCGGGTTAACTGTACAGTATTTAATATTTGTAATGGCTGACGTTTATTTTCTATACAATGCTGTGTATATTATTGACAAGCAACTTCCAGTGACAGGTCACGTAGACGGGCATGGCGTGCGAGCCTTCTGCGACTAAACAACTGAAATATTCACAGAAATACGACCCCATTACTTGTAATGATGATGACACGCTTCGTCATTTCGCTACACTGTGTCACTTATTTATACTGCCTAGTTTTGAGATCTACCAACAAACTTTGCACAAAGCTGACGCATGCCTGTTTGGCTTGTCACAAATTAGGATATCAATCATGATTTTGACATAAACTTAGGTCATACCTGTTCATAAAACTAACTAGCTTACATAGTTTCTTTATTGCAATAGTTTCGACCAGTTTCGAAAGTAAATCTGCTGTGGAATAAAATTGAGTTTAAAAGAGGCAAAAAATTGCAACAAGTGCAACCGAAAGTGCAAAAACGTCCAGACACTTGAACATTGATGTTTACACTTTCGATTTTCGTAAAAATAAGTCATAAATCTTCGCCATTCGGCATGGTCGATGCTCCAAAAACGGTTCAATGCCTCAGGTAGTCCTTTGTCTATGGCCATCGAAGTGACCACAGATAGCAATAAATTATTTGGCGGCCGCTCTTTGATTTATGTGAAAAATGATCGTAAATTTTAGGTTTACTCGGTTTGTACTCGGGGGCGGAGTTAAAAGGTCCCGATTAGATTCATCTCACCTATTATATCATTCCGTGTTTCTAATGATTTATCCAATGTCTCAGGTTCTCAAACAGGAAATTGCATTTTTTGCAACCCCAGCAATTTAAATATTCTTCAGCATGATTTTGTCCTTGAATCGGTCGAGACAAAGATGCTAATAATTAGAATAATTATTCAAAGCAGTAATTTCATGCGATTATCTGAAAATAGGTTTTTATGTGAGCTTATTAACCATTGTAATCATACAAACTTTGTTCGTATTCAAATGAGCAGAAATATTCCATCAAGGAGAGTAGGTAGGTATTTGTTTTTCCTGGTAGGTAAGATAATGTGGGTAGGTACTACAAATGAAATATTCCATGAATACTCATTTAACCATTTGTTACAGAGAAATTATTATCCCCTTTTAAACAAATTGTCATACACTTTTTTTCTCCCTTCACGATTAGAACGAATTTTGCAACAAAACTTTCGTTCTTACTTCAGCGATAGCTAAATTCATTATCTATTAAACATAGGTTCGGTGTCCAATAGCTGCAAAGCGACAGACACATAATTTCCCGATTATAATTATGGCATTCATTGGCTGTCAATACACAGATATGATTTACGCACACCCAGCGGGGAGTGGGGAGCATCGGTAGCACCTCTGCTATCGCATAAACCTGTCATTTCTTTCTTCTATTAACGTGAGAATTATGCCAATCTTGTCGTAAATATAATTAACTAGCAACCGCCCGCGACTTCGTCTGCGTGGACAGTTATTTCTCTATCCCTCGGGACAGTTTTATTTCGGGATAAAAGGTATGGCCCTATGTAATTCTCTGTACCCCTGACTGTATGCAAAATTTCATGATGATCAGTTCAGTAGTTAAGACGTGAAAGCGTAACAAACAACCTAAAAAAACAAAATAGTAAGGAAGGATAAAACAAGTAAGATATTTTTCGATTCGAATTTATTCGATTGCTATGACATAAATTCAAAAAAGTAAAAGTCAATAATCACTCAGACGATAGTACTATCTTTTACGTATAGTACGTAAGTATCGTACTAGTGTGCTTTCTTATATAATAAGATTATGTAAGCGATTACAAAAATTAAGCAACTAAGTACTTACGTGTGAAATAAAAATTCTAGCTTGATTCTTTGAATTTTTTTTTAGTGTGTCAGTTTTTAACTTTGGAATAATATTAATACTAACCACTCTTAAGTACCTACGTCTGCGTAGTGATGCCTCGTTGGTAACCCTGCTCTACAAACATAAATCAAGGCGTAGCGGGCGCGAACTGCCCGGTGGTGGTGTCGATCTATCGGCTATTTCAAATAATACCCCGGTGTCAGTCGAAGGTTAACACTTGATACGATCCTATATGGGTAAGCGTTTTATTGTCAACTGATTTTAGGACTTGTCATTTTGTGATTTTATTTTAATATTAGTGAAAACTATAATACTTACACCGTTATTTTTTCTTTGCACAAAATCTGCAAAACCTTTGTAGATTTCATATTTATTAGGGTTTCAGATATTAAATTTACCAAAAACACGTTTCATAAAAAAAATTGTAATTCAATATCTACAATTAGACCATTGTAATTAGATTTAAATGAAAATAAATACCCATAAAAGTAGTGAAAAAATTATTCATTTTTGTAATAAAATGCAATTTTCAAGATTCAAAATACATTTCAAAAGAAACATGTTACAATTTATAATTTTCTTCCAACATACAATTTTAACGTATTCTTAATGCCAGCTTCCAAATACCCCATATTAACAACGGATTTATAAACCTAATATCCTACAACATAATGCAATCAAACGGGAGCCGCTCACCTGCCAATAAACAAACAAACAAACAGGCACCGCGCGCACAAAGCTTTAGATAAATCACTTTCGCTAAGGGCCGCCGCGCACTGGGCGCCGCGCCGCTAGGCCCTTGTCGGCGCCGATTTTTACGGCAATTAGAACCACTTACCTGACACGGTCTGTGGTAATCCTATTAAACGTGGGAGAGAGACAGCCAAACAATTGTATCAATAGAAAATGGAAGCAGCCACTGCGTGGGCGGTAAGCATTCAGATGAATGGAACAGCTAGGTGTGATGAGTCTTGGTTTCCAACTGGCTTACAGGATTAATTTCTAAACGTATTCAATGTAGGCTGGTATTCACTAATAAGTGTATCGCAGTGGGCAGCACAAAATAATGGGCAATCGTATCCTAGTAGCTATAATATCATAAACTTCATCCAATTAAGTTGTTCTTCATTATTTGATTTTCACGAGTTTTTCTGTATTAAGAATCTGAATTAAGAGTCCCCGCAAACTACAGGCCAAACTGTCGGCCGATAGTTGGAAGTTGGAATCAGAATGAAGAAGTATGTAAGTTTTGGTATCGGCTACAAAGACTACACTACACTACAAAGATTTGGTATCGGCCGATTCTTCATACAAAACCAACTATATAGGTCAAATATCGGCCGACAATTTGGTCTGTAGTCTGCGGGCACGCTGTGTGATAGTTCACCCAAACGCACTTAGGTAACCCCTTAAATCCACGAAATAGACGATATATTCACAGATTCACTTTTTTTTAAGTTATAAAGTAACTTTAAAACTCCTCAAGTAGATAACGTATAATCTATGAAATACAAACAATAATCCCATACGTTTTCCTCGCAACGCCATAAACGAAGCTATGAACAAACAATTTGCTCATTTAACGCTAGATTGTTTGCATACTTCCCCCAACTCTCGAGTGAGATGTTTCTCTCTAAACTGATTTATCATATCAGCGAGTTCGCCAAACAAGCGTCATCTTACACGCATAAACCCCGTATCTCCGCCACAACCATTGTCGCGGCCACAAAACATTCTCAACAATATGCACTAAAACTTGGAGCACATATTTGGATAACATACTTACATCTTCTCGTCCAACCTCGTAGTACAAAAGACCGTAACTCTAAAAGGAGGGAAGGGATTTTGACTTAAACGCCAATGAATTTAAAGTAGAAATTCGTTTGTGATGTGAAAGTTGTAAGTGACTTTACTACTGGATGCAGTAGACATGCAAAGCTAGTCTCAGATGAGGGTGGGACGACGTATCGTGTTGTCCGGTTTCCGGTACTGCGGCCGGCCCGACCGGTAATTAACTAAGTTTGCGTTGCGGTACACTTGTTGATAAAACTAAGACGGAGTAAACTTTCACTGTATGCTTGGGAACAGCGAGCAAAAACACCTTGGGAATATCAAGAGGGTCGATCGTTTTACAATATCATGTAACGATTTTCACTACAAATCTCGTTAGGTGAAAATCTTTTGATATTATCTAAGAAACCATGAGCAAGGAAAGGATCTTCCATAAATTGAGTCGTGAATTAAATCAAAATAATTAATACCTTACAGTAACACCTTTGCATGTAACAATAACAATGCTTAACACCGCATATTAAGCAGTAGATTATAAATCAAAACCGAACATCTTAAGGCAAGCCGCGAAATCCGTTTAATCATCTCGCACGTTATTAATAACGGCTTTGAAATTAAACAATAAATTTGGCGAGGCTAATCGCGCGTCGCGGTCGCCGCAAGTCGCTGAGTCAACATTTATAGAGACAAATTGTTGCGCCACTAACACTGCCTCTGCGATATATTAATCTCAGGCTAGGGATGCAACTGACTAGAAACAATATTCATAACTCAGACACTGTAGGTAGAGCAAGAATATTTATCTCAAGCAAAGTAAACAAGTAATATCTAATATAATAATTATGTTAATAATAACAGCATCATCTTATTTTTTTTTTTGAGTGTGTTACTATTCATTTATCACACAATACTGATCTTACAGTATATTTTTTGACTGTACGCTGTTTGTTGGTGACTGATAATGCTGTTTTAATGCAAAATCAAAGGATCTTTTTCTAGACAATAAGTGAAATAGACGCAATTAGAAACATCAAAAATATAAAAACGTGTTCCCGAAAATATGAAAAAACAAAACATTCAAATAATAACAACATATTATAATTGCTTCCATTTAAATCCGTTCAACGTCATGGCACAACCCTAATCCCAAGACACACCGTAACATCGTAGCTCGTAGCAACCCCGCTGCTTGCTACGCGTTACGACAGAGTAAGGACATTCGCCACATCAAATTTTACGACTCGCCCAAATCCGAATCTGTTTACGGGTAATTTTTATTCTGTTATTCTATGATGTGTAAACAACTTTATTAATGTTAATGCTACTGATTTGTTAAGGCACGAATGTCATTTGTCAGATGCGTGTCATTACTTTAATGTCCATCGTGTTTAATTCTGTAAACCTATCAATTTTACGTTGGACTAGATTTTTTTATGTCTCAGTTGTTAACACTTCGTTTACGTGATTGCACGATGTTCGTGCTCAGTGTTAATGAGATTTGAAAATTGTGAACCATTTTAAATCAAATCATGTAAACTGTATCATGCGAGATCGCAAAGGATAGGGTTATAGATGACAAATGATTAACACTTAAGGTAATCTTGTCTAGCGTGCTCTAATGACTATTAGCAACTTGGTGACATAGTATTTTCTTCATAGAAAACGATTTGTATCTTCTTGTTACTACCTTTTATTTTATTTTAAACTTTATCACTAAGGGAAAAGTTTACTGAGCCCATCAAACTTTCATTACCCAAGTCGTCTAATCTAAAATGTTTAAAAATTGACAAATTACCTCTAATATATGAGCAAATGCTTAGTATATTAGTTTTTTTACTTTTGTAGTTTCGTTAGATTTGAACTGTTGTATGTGGCTTTTAAACTGTAGTAGCCAGGATAATGCACCCGTTAATAACCAAGACTGGATAACTGATAATCCCAAGTTTTCAATATTTGATAAATTCTATAAAATAATTCTAAGTAAGATATTCCCCGGCACTTATTTAAGACATCTCCCAAAGCGCGTGTCCAGACAAACGACTTGACCTTATCAAGCGCGGATACCGTTTCCCCCCCATTACCCTCGCATGATATATGGTGCGCGGGCGGCGCCGAATGCGACACGACTATTAGTGCATCCGTCATTAGTCAAAGTCGTGCCGAGGGCAGCATAAACATCTCAGTGGGGCACTTACACTGGAGAAATAAAACTGAGGAAAACATGGGCGGCTTAACACCGGCTTAGAGGATAGGAAATATTCTATTTAACACTACGAAACAAATAATAACTGTCACAAGATGACTTTTAACCGCCTCTGTGGTCTAGTGGTTCGCACACCGGTGTAAGACGCAGGGGTCCCGGGTTCGATTCCCAGGGGGAGTATAGTTTGGTGGTAGGCTTATTTCTTGTCCGCCTAGCTAGATACCACCATCTTACCTAAGTCAGACGCCATAACAACAATTTAAAAATTGTTGTGTTCCGGCAGTTAGAGGTAAGATAGCCAGTTCCTAAGTAATAAGGATTCCGGGAGTAGTCCGAGTAGTGCGCTTCCACCTTCGGCCTTATCGTCACTTAACATCAGGTGAGATGAAGTCCAAACAGTATCCCGTTGAGCATAAAAAAAGCTTTAATGACACAAGAGGAGCTGACGTAACCTATAATTTCATGATAACCAAGGATAGGTATCCTTAAACCAAACCTTAAAAGGTTCTTGCAACCCTGCTCACTGATATTAGTCAAACAGCAGAAATCAAAAGTTACTGTAGACTGACAGCTTTCATCTTTCTTGGATGAGAGCATGTAAGTAGTTCCTTAATACAGGCGGCTTTTAAGACCATCAGCCATTTTAATGTCCTCACTGCTGGGGCACAGGCCTTTCTTATGGGTGGATAAGGATGGTGGGCCATAACCCACCACGCGGGCCCAATGCGGATTGGTGGGTGTTAACGACTGCAAATGCACACGGGACCAGCTGCTTTTATAAAAATGGAAAATTGACCGTGCATTTCCACGCATCAAGATGAAACACACAGTATTCATTCGGAGAGGCTTTTGAAAACATTAATATACAGATGCATAGCTAATTTAAATATAGACAGAAGTAAAACTGTCCAACTGTGTTTTTAATAACTGGAAACCTAAAACGATTTTTGTTCAGCTTGAAGTCAAGTATTTTCATTACATAAATATTAATAATATTTGTATTCATCCCAATGAACCTTACACATGTGACGCATGGAAATGAGATCCAATTGAATGAAACAAACGACAGTTCTGTAATTAAACCGTACGTTATTGCTCCGAGATGATCATTAACAATGGCAATAATGTGACACGCTGTCCGCAGAAAATGTGGAGGGACTACCAATAAGCGGGCACCTTATGTACGGAGCATAAAGACTATATTCGCGGGTTGCGTTAAGGTGTAGTTGGGCTGACATAGGGTGTTAATTTGCTAAGACCCTGCTAATGAAAGCTGCGACTTACGCTGACGTCCCGCCGATCCCCGCAACGATAAACGCTCAAGAATCCCGCAGGAAATTGGTGTTTTCAGCCAACTCCAACTTGTTCGCGAACGGCGATAGCATCGATCATGCCATTATAGCTTGATCAAACTTGTTTTAAATACTTTTGACGTAACACGCCAGCTATGTAATACATTTTAAAAGGTTTCCAGAATATGCTTTTCGCTGAGGTAGCTTTCAAATATAGCGTTGAGGTACAGATAAACCATGTAATCCAGTCACATTATTGAAAGTGGTTTAGTTTTCAACTTTCCACTTTGAGTCTTTTGGTTTAATAAATGTAGGCTCGATTCCTCAGTTTATAACATTCACCTCTTCTTCTACCAAATTTTCTGTGACTCTGAGGCAAATTTC
This sequence comes from Agriphila geniculea, assembly GCA_943789525.1. NCBI lineage: Eukaryota > Metazoa > Arthropoda > Insecta > Lepidoptera > Crambidae > Agriphila > Agriphila geniculea. The sequence continues at coordinate 16,874,405 of OX038880.1, forward strand.
ATAAATAATTAAGCTCAAAAATATGTTACACTAGCTTCCGCCCGCGACTTCGTCCACGTGGACATTCGAGAAAATCCTTAGGAATCCTTTAACCAGGATAAAAAGTTTATGTTTTAATTTTATCAAATTCCGACAAGGTTGATTTTCGAAAAATTATGAAAAATGTGTTTGCTTAGTTTTAGTTTTCAATCATAAGAGTAATTAATGACTTTCCATTACGACTTGATTCCCCTTTTTACCCCTTCGGGGATGGAATTATCGAAAACGCTGAGGCAGGTAAACATTAGTTTTCAATCGTCAGCTTAAACACGAAATTTGAAGTTTCTGACTTCGAAACTGACGTGCTTTCATACAAACATTCATCCCCTGTTTTACAAACTTGAATTTTTCAAAATCCTTTCTTAACAAATGTCTACGTCCTACTGACTATTAGCATGCTAAATTTCAGCTTGACCCGTCCAGTAAGTTTGAGCTGTGTGTTGATAGATCAATCAGTCTCTTAGCCTTTTATATATTTAGAAGATTTTAAACTCCAATGATATGTAACAATCGTTTAAACGAAAAAGAAAGGTAAAATTTCAAATTAACCGCTTTTCCCATAAAAATCTCTGTATTCTTTAAACAGAATGGAGACACGTCCCCTGGATCGTAATATTGAGAGTGGGCGATCGATTCGCGGGGAATCACTTCGGCTTGGAACTAATTTGATTTTAGCATATTAAGGGGGAGCATCTAGATATAAGGAGCGCGTCTTGCCACCCCGCGTAATAACGCAAATGATGTAAGGTGTGCCCTTAATATCCATCACACGCGTCCCCGTATTTGCTTATCTATGGAAACACGGAAGTGTAAAAATTGTCGGCAAGAACGGGGGTTTCAAATGTTGGTGAACACTTAAGATTATTAGTTTTTATGGAGTGAGAATTCACTGATAACCACGATTGCGAGCCCTCGTGTTTCTAATAGTCGTTGGGTTCAAATCTATCAGGGTATCATTTTGCTTTGCAATAAAAGTGGCTGTCCTATTTTATAATGGCGGAGAAGAACACACTTGTCATAAATTATTTTTGATTGTCAAAAAGTTAAGAATTGCAAAAGTCTATTTGATGTAAGTATTTAAAACTAACTTCGGAAACTAGACACAATTTATTTATGCTTCCGTTGAATGCTTTAATTAAGTAATAAAACATAATTTAATTTAATTAAGTATTACGTTTGCAATTAAAAATCTGAAAAACATCGAACTTTTTCAAGAAATAATATAAACATTATACCAAATCACTTGTTTGACTTACTCCTCATTTCAAATGTAAATAAATGCATGCAAGTTTTAATACATCTCTCGGAGCGTATCGGATATTATTTTATCTGATTCTGTTACGCAACAAAAGCGCCACTCGGTGGCAACAAACTCATTTAACTTTACGAATCGGGCCGCTCAAAAATTTTCCTCCTTAAATACGTCCCTGTTCGATTTCATTGTCCTTCCTGCCTTTTTACGATACATTTATTTTATTTATCAAAATCCTTGGATTATATAGCTCGTTATCGCAGAGATATCGGCGCGTTCGAATCGGATGCGCAACTTGGGTCCAGAAAGTTTCCATTCCAAAAAGGTTTTAAAGAAAAGTAAAGGTAGGTTGGGGTACATTGGGAAGTGAGGTACGGAAATAAATGTAGGTGGTGGGGTAGATAAGTCGGTCGCGAATGCCGGCCTCGAACCTTGATGCTCTCAATCGGATGCCGGGCTACATAAATAAGAGTGGATGGAACACCTCCCTTATCTGAGGTTTACTTTTGTGGTACAAATGCACTCGGGAAGGAAAGTGACGTTGGGTCTATAAAGTCACAGTTCTTAGATAACATTGTCTTTTATAGAAACCGCTTTAAAATTCTTATTTTTTGTAGACATAAGACGGTACAAATATTGCCACTATTGTATACACAATAGTGGCAATATTGTATACACAATAGTGGCAATATTATGTATGCTTTGCTAAGGAAGAGTGACTCCTTCTGGCACAGGTGTCTTGGCACTTAAAAGAGGGAGCCCACCTTTAAATCTCTGTAAAACTATTTTTGTTACAGAAATAAACATTTTTTCATTTTTCATTCATTCATTTTCAATATTTGTACCGTCTTATGTCTACAAAAAAATAAGAATTTTAAAGCGGTTTCTATAAAAGACAATGTTATCTAAGAACTGTGACTTTATAGACCCAAAGTCACTTTCCTTCCCGAGTGCATTTGTACCACAAAAGTTTTAATCAATTATTCATTATGTAAGTACTTACATAATGAATGATTGATCATCTTTTATGGAGAATTTTAAATCAAACACAAGAATGTATTTTAGGATAAAATAGAATATTGGAAAAACTATAAACGTTTTAAAATCCAAAAACAATACAGCATTCAATGAATAAAAATTGTCTAACGTCACTCTCCAGTGAGTTAAATAATAATATTATAATCTTGGAAATTGAACTATTATCATTAAACTTATTTAACATCGTAGGTGTATCAAAGGCCTTACAAACCGCACGACCCAATTCCTGGGATGAGTTTACGTATTTAGTGGCGACATTTAAGCAATTCATCTAAAACGGTTTCCTCGTGGGTTGTTTATTGAACCGCGAAGCATTTGTAATCGTTTAATACCCTCAATTCTTTATCAGCGGTGGGGGACTGTATTTGCCGGATTCACCCCCGGCCGATTCTAATGTATAACTTGATGAAATCTATCTGATTATCTGTACCCGGTTTGTTTTAGTAAGTAAACATTGTAACATAGATATTTTAACTAGCTATTGAAGGATTTAAAAGAGTATTGAAAAGTTCTTAAGTTATTTTTTTTAGTAACTTTCACTCTTAGAATAATAATACCTAGAACGATAGTTCTCTACAAAGCGCACTGTCAAAAGTGAGGCAACTAAAACAGCCAAAATGGCCCCGTTTTCAGATTCTTATTCTCCATTATTACCTAACCATACCGAATAAGTACAAAACAGTTTCAATTTTCTTTTATTAATTAGATTAGTTACTATATTATAGGGTTTTAATTACGATCAGGTAACGTATGAAGGATATAAATTTGAATACTAAGCCATTCTGGCTTGATATTAGTTGCCTCACTTTGCATACGAGGACACAGTTTCTAGGTGTTATTCTAAGCTTTCACTGTATCGAAATACCGTAAAAATACGATACAAAGTTCAATTTTTTATCGTTTGACAGATAAACGTCAAGAACAGCAGCTATCTCGAATGACAGTAAAATCTTCACAAAAAAAGAGAAATGAAACGAAAACGATACAACTAAGGCGCAGTCGATAATGACATCATTTGCTTATCAGCTGACCATTACCAAAAATCGAAGGCTACATTACGCACCGTCCGAATACTCGTAACAGTTGCCGATGCCAATAAAACCGTTATCGAACTGGTCCTATTCAAAACTGCCAATATTCACTTAAACAGAGACATAAATTCCAGCCATTTAAAAAAATAAAAACATTCCGCTCTTATCGTGTTCGATTTTTAAATAACGGTGGGCCATTGGAAGCTAAGTTGAGGACAAGGTTTTGTCCCCGCTCCCCCTTACAGGGAGGAATTTCTTTTCGGCAATTTAAAGGCGAGTAGATAATAAAAGGGCTCTAACTGCTTCGATCGCGCCCTAATGAAAAGTTGAAAACTCTACATTTCTGTATCAATAATTTCCTTTATTTTACGGCGTAGAGTGGAAATTTATTTTAAAAACTTCTTTCATTAATAATGACTAATCCAAAACAAACAAACTTATTGTTTAGTTGGGTTCTCTTTACGTCATCCATTTTAATGAACTTTATGTGTTGATGCGTTTTTGTTTCATTTTATTTCAATCCATGACAATGAGGTGACAAATTGTCAATGTTATCGCGGAGATTGTTGTACATTTCAAACCTGAAAACTTGACATTCAGGTTTGTATTGATTAAGTTCTTAAGTTGACTGAAATTAATTTGTTAAATAAACATAATTATAGAAAATATAGGCAACAAGTATTAAAAAATATATATAAGCCTCTATAATATCTCCACTATGTATAATTAGAATTATTTTCCATGTCCAAAAGACTTCAACGCATTTTTTTTATTTTATTTATTACATCTTTAGCCGTTTAAACAGTAACACAGTATGTTGAAGATGATCCAGACTGGCAGCACTTGACCCAGTTCGGGTGCAGCGGGGTAAATCGAAAATCGATGAGGCGACGACCTCTCCTGACACTGCCTCAATCTCACGCGCCGACTCCCGCGCCACACTCATTAGCGGTATTATACGACTAAAAAAGTCTAGTTGTAGCTTTAGTTGACGATTGTCAGTCAGAATGACAAAAAAACAAACTTCTTTTGTTCAACGTGACCAAATCAAATGGTGATGGAAAAACGAAAGTAAAATTGGTTATATTTATACGTGATTGTAAATTAACATGACAGTTATAAAAAAACCTTTAGAAGCTGTATATCAAACAAAAAAAATAAACCTGTTAGATTACACTTTTTATGAAGATTTTTATAACATTTGCACACGATATCCAAAGTACTACCAACTACTAAGACAATTGAACCACCACAATCAATTGTTAAGGGAAATAAACACACAATCTATTTTACGACATTACAACTACCTAAAATTACTCACGTCATGTCTAAATTAAGACTGTTCACTCTTGCATATTACGTGCGGCAAACTACTATAGTTATGTTATACCTACTAACAGCAGTTCGGTGGAAGCGTTCGTTTGTCCGTTTTTTCGTTGCGGGTTAATCCCCCGAGCCACGTGGTGGTCGGCACTAATTGCTCAGCTGTGCCGCCCCGCACCGAATGTGAGTTTTCCACTTAAACAAATAAATAATAGTCATTTCGCTATCTAAGTATCAAGATGGAGTGGCCCTAGTATAGAGCTTTGTAAAGTCGACGATTTTAATGGATTTTTAAATTCAGCACTAGATTATAATTGCTTAGATTCCAATATTTATACGATTTTTTTTATTATGCAAATGTCACGTTACATTTATGTGTATAAAAAAAAGTCATATAAAGAAATATTAGGCAGCTTTGTATTATTTCAATTAAGATATTCTCAAAAAGAATGTTAGTGATTAATGCTCTAAAAATACATGTCGTACGAAACCAAACTCAAGGTATATCTAAAACTGTCTGACTTATGGAATATCGATGAAAAAGGACCGTAAAATTGAAACTGGAAACTTTGAACGGGCGTAACTCTACCGCCATATTGAGATTGTTTCAGTCAGAATTATGTACACCACATGTCCTTCTCGGAACCCGGGAACTTGCATTCGAATTCCTGTATGGAGTAGAAATACGGCTTTATAGGAGTAAAATCATACTTTCTCCACGGGGGCGGGGGGTGCGGTACTAATGACCGCGCGGGGAGAGGCACCTACACTTACCTACCTACGTATACCGCCACGACAACCACAGGGTTGCCGACACTCAGTTGACCTGACGAACAAGTTTGCAAAAACCCTTGTTTGAATGATTTTCTTGATTAACTTTAATGTGCCTGTTAGCCTAACCCACTGTTTACTAGGTCCTGTTGGCATTTTTTCTAAATCTTAGATAAATGTAATATAAAACTGGAATACCTTTCAACTAACTTATTACCGCTATCAAGTTAAAATTGATTCAATAACTCTGAAAAGAAAATCCAAAAGAGCCAACAATTTCCCTAAAGATGCATGAAACAAATCAAATTGGCGGAATATTTTTCATAGGTAGGAAAGGAATAAGCTCCCTTATTACTAGAAAAACAATTTCCGAAATTTTAGTTGCGCGTAAAATTAAAAAAAAACTCCCGGAGTGCACCGGGAGTGCCGGCAAGTGAAAACTTGAATATTAACGTTGTGCATTTTTGATATTTTGGAATGGTAAAGGAATAATTTTGCACGAATTGCCGTCTTACGAATTTACTCTGCATTTGAATTCACGAATACAAAACAGTATTGTACGAAAGTCTTATCCATAGCTTGCTGCTTGGCAGAAAATCTAGAGTTTTGACATTGAATTAAAAAATTAGCGCGTTGCTATGGTGACACAAGTGTTTACGTCTTGAAATGACGCGCCGCCATTTTCACCGCGCACCGTAGAAAGAGAGGGGGATACTTCCGCCACCAGCTGTCTACTCTCCATCCGTCACATCTGTCTTACGAATTTTCGATCAGGTTCACGTGATTCTTACTGACGCGAGTTAAGCATTTTTTCCCTATTACAAAAAAGCGTACAACGCCGCTAAAGAAGTTTTCACTTCAAAAATAAAATCACTTCGTCTTCGCAAATGTATGAAAGTAACATCAGAATGTAGATTATTCTCTAATTATGTACCACATATTTAAAAAAGTCAACTAACAGTTGACTTCGACGTATAAAAATTGCTATGGAGGAATGACAAAAAGAGCAGTTGTCAGTTGACTTTTTTTTAATATGATTGTGTTGATTAGAGAATAATCTCCATTTTGCTGTTATTGCCGTACATTTGCGAAGACGAAGTGATTTTTTTTTCACGAAACCAAAAATACTGAAACTTTTTTTTATTAATAATGGAGCTTATTTCTACCTAAAAAAATATTCAGCCAATTTGATGTATTTTAAGGGATTCCCAATTACAAAAGGTGTAATGAAACAGGTAATAAATAAAATTCAACTTATTTAAAGAAAAATGTATCACCTTGAGGCTAAAAAGACAATCACTTTTAAAACAGTCCTATTGCAGAAACAGGCAGCCCTAGCCTCACTTTATATTGCGTTTAGCAGGCTGCCTACCCACACTCTCGCCTCACACACAGACAGACGTGGTTTGTATTTTTTTAGTTATTATTCCGACGTGCACTATTTTCTTACCGAGAGAGGTACTGAACTCGTGCTTCTTCAAATGGGAGGAGGTATGTAAAATTAGTGTGGATATCAGACAGCGGGCATGTTTATTACTCGAAAGACGTTCAAGGGACTTTTAAGTATAGATAACTATTTATGAGAGCGCTTCGTAAATAAAAATATCAATCATGAAAGCTCGAGTTGAGTTTTCTACAATTAAATGAAGTACATGAGATTTTGGATTCATTCAACATCTAAATTTCGTAGTAAATTATGAAATTAGCAGTCAAAATATTAATTGATTCCTTATACGTAGCGTAACACCAGTAAGTAGGTAATATTACTAGTCAAAACATTTGCGGCAAATAATTTCGTTACCAATAACCTATTAAGCCGTCTCCATAGAGTCATCTAGCCACCTCACAATTAAAAAAACCTGTCATCGTTTCTGCCAGTCACGGATCCGGGTGCAAGCGCGAACTGCTGACTCAGCGGCCTGTGTCAAATCTCGATGGACGTTTGGCACATCACGCTTCTCTTGTTACATGATTATGGGTGAAACTGAACGTTTGTTTTTGAAGATTATTCTCAGCTGTTACTAATTATTGTTTTTTTTTGTCATCTGTAGCACTGAAGGACTGTATTCCTTATACTATGAACTGAATAATTCTAAGAAAGATGGATCAAATTATATCAAAAATTTATGGACCTCCTATCTAAATCGATCGATCGATCTCTGCGATTGATATGAAAAGTTAAAATAATGAACGTTGTCGACCCATTTTTCTTAGGGTTTGTTAATTTTAATTTAATACACTATACCTAATCACAGTCTATATGTATTTTGGGTAGCTTCAAACTGAACTTTTATTAAAAACTAAAAGCTTTAATATTTTAAAACAATACAATCAATATTTCTTATTACATTGTTCAGGAATAAATATAAACATTTTACGTTTAAATCGTTCGTTATAATTAAAATGTAATACCGTATCTTCTTAAAAGCCAACAAGGAAAGTGCAAATGACAATGCATGGTTGAATTATCACGTAACCACTACAACAATACCGAAGGAAATCTTTTTACGCCTATCATAATTAAGTAGCTGGAGACATGCTAACGAGTGCACATAATAGAACTTGTAAATCTCATAATAGGGCGTTAAGCTGCCATAACTTTTATTGTGCGCTAACATTCTCCACGCGATCATTGTGCACTCATAGTTAAAGCTTTCTTCCATTTAACATTATCTGTTTATGCAAAATTCCTTTTTATAACTTTCATGCATGCAAAGTTGAAGAAATTCTTCTGAAAAACATGGGTCGTAAGCATGCAAATTGCTTAAATTAATGTAGAAATAATGTACAGCACAGGGAAGATTTCTATTTAAACATTGTCGTTGTTTGTGTTGCGAAAGATGTATGTACAGTACAGTCAAGTCAACGTAAAATATTTGAAGGCAGCCAATACGGACATATCATATCTCTTGTTACAGAAGTACAATACTTTTAGGTATCAAGAAAGTAAACTACAGGGGAAACGAAGTCATGGCGATCTCTTTAAGAATCTAACTGTGATATTGATAACTTAAGGACACTTAAATGAAAGTGATCAAATTCAAGGTGAAATAAACACAAAGTATTCCATAAGATGTTGACCCGTATTAAACTTTTTGACGCTACGTGTTCAGTGTACTAGTCCATAGTTAACAAGCTTCAAGTACAGTTTAAAGATAAATATTAGGTTTGTATTTCAGAATTAGTGGGTACTAAATAATTTAGGTAAGTTTTAGCTATTATTTGTATCACTAAATAAAACAGTAAAGCGCTCGTTGATATCTTTCATATGGCCAAACGTTAGATATCTAGGTATAGCAAATCATAGACAACGAATTCATAGCTATAGGTACATTGTATCACACATGTTGGTGATGTATCGTATAAGATACGTTCCGTTCGCGTGTGACCGGCGATTAGCGATTGCGACCGCGATTTCGATGCCCCGTTGTTCCACCACCTACTTACCGGATTGTGGTTTTTTATATCTTAGTAAATGTCACTCTGTTTACTTGGAAATGGAAAATAATGTAGCACTGTAGAAATTGTTATCTTAGAAGAAAATTTTAATGATTTTCTATTTGAGAATGATTTAGCTGATATCTTATTATGCGCTTAATGAAAGCTGAATATGCAAATTGTCAAATTCGAAAAATGAATTCAGCAACCCTTTTTTTACCTAAAACTAATTCTTTGTTTGTTACGTAATTACCTATTACCTATCAGTACCCGTTACATATAAAAGTCATACAATTACTGAACAGATTCCGAGTAAAATGCAAATACACGGTATCCAAATTGTTATTGGAATAACGCATCATCCATCAGACCGTGCCAGTCAATGCAGTGGGGTGAAAACATCACGATAGAGCGAGAAAACATATTGAATTCGACTGAGGAAGGAAAGGGATAGGGAGGAAATTTAGAATTTGCATAATCTGCTGAAGCACTTTATCATAGAACCACGTGGCAGTGACTAGTGCAGTGCAGTCGCGGATTATGGCAGCGAGATTAAAGATGCAGATGTTACGATGTATGCCCAACAGAAAAGATTTTTAAATATTAAGTACTACAGTCGTAAGTTTTTTGACTCATGTCAAATATTTGAAAAATGAAAATGAAAATGAAAAAATATTTATTCAGTATCTTTTAAGTACATTACATATTATATGGCTGAGGCCCCTTTTAAGTATAAAACCTGTGTTCTTAATGCAGCCCGAGCCGCAGGCGAGGGCGTAACTCAGCCGAGTGTGCAATAAGTAAGAGCTCACGAGTTTCATACGACGTTTTTCAACACATTTGCGAGGAAAAAACAAAGTAATTTACCACACAGTAACAAATACGACAAAAACAAAATGATAATCATGGTGAGAAAAGGCGCGCAGGTTTTTTTTTGTTTTTTTCACACGCCGAATGCAAGAATATTTTGCGAACAAAGGGGTTAGTGAGCATACAGCTTACTTCAAAATTATAAATTTAAGTGATAAAATGCTAATATTTTAATATTTTATAACAAAATATTGTAAATTAGGAATAATTTGATAATAATAAATATTTGTTTGACTAAATTAAGGACCTACACATTTATTTATTCCAAAAAATTGTAGCGGCATAAAACCTCTTTGTTGTTACTAAAAAAATAACTGTATTACCCGGTTAAATTGAAAATGCTCTGTTTAGTCGCATAGAACTTGCAGTAAGGTACCTATTTAACTTTGTAGGGATAATTCTATAACCAACTAGTGTTTTATATATTATTGCACGCGTTTGTTATAGTTCGGTTTATGGCCCTAAAAGCGATGTATTAGGGCTCACTTTACGAGCAAGTGTGTTGAAAACGTTGTTATTGCATATGAAATACAAGTTTCGAAAGCAAAATGCAACTGCTATGATGAACCCTTCTATTGAGCATTTTACAAATAGAAAAATACTAAAGTTAAAGAAACGAAATTAAAATAACATTCCGATCCGAAGGCAGCGTTCGAAGCAAAGCAACACAATTGGTGATCCAACTTTTATGAAATGATAAATATCACACCGCTCGGCGCGATCTTCAAAAAAACGCTTAACTTGTCCCGGTACAAAAGGAAAAAGCCTGCGCCTTCCGTTCGGACGGAGCCAAAGAAAAAATGTTCGCGAGGGATCCGGGCCTTCCATTTATCATATTCCATATTCATTTATTCGTCAAGTTCTGGATTCATTTATTCGTCATGTCTTGATTTCGTCTCATTTATTATTAAAAATGAACTGTCCGAAGCAGAAAGGAACACGACATCGGCCTCGGGGCCACTGTTTCAATCTAAGAATAATTTCATGCTGAATTAGGTCAGGAAGATCTTGGGTTCCTCACAGACAAGCTAATGATCTCCATACAATTTGAATTGGCAGGTAATAATCGAAGGACATGTTTCTTATAGACATTGCAGACTGGTAACTAAGTAATTATAATAACTTTTCTTTACATCAACATCGCCATCAACATCAATTTTTTCTATACACTATTAAAGTTTCGCGTTGCATTTCTTAAATTCGTATTTTTTCGCGTTTTTAAATACCTAGGTTAGGTACCTTTTCCCGCCGTTTTGTTCGACTGAGTTGCATTGGCCGTGGTCACGGGCTGACGTCAGCGCTTGACCACAGCCTAAAACGCGTTTAATACCTGTTATTTTTAATAATTTCCCTCATCCTGAAAATGTCACGCCAGCAACATGGGACAAAGTTATACACTTTCTGCTTTTTTTGTAATCCCATATTTTATTTTTAGGAAAATATTTTTTTTTTATTTAATTACAGATTTTTGGGTATCTGCTTATCAGATTGTTTATTACAGGTCGTAGAAGTATGTTTTTTTGTATAAGTATCTGTATAAGAACTTTGAACTAGTAGCGTATGATTTCTGTTCCTTACTTTCAGTTCTATAGCTAACCTATAATTTCCATTCAATATTTGTTTGAGCAAAAAATTATTTACAAAATTTTCACAAATTCTCGAAATGGTCACAAAACAACGCGAATACTAACCCATATCAGGTGACATAGTAACACGAAAGTAACAGGCGTTGATTCAGTGAATTACCGGGCCCGATAGCCGCCATCCATCATGGCTGATCGCAGATACCCTCGACTCGACCCGACCCCGGACCCTCGGCCCTGAACAAAACACTGCGGTCAAACTGCGTGCGAATTGCTTCTTTGTGCTTTTGGCAGCAGAAAAGTTTGCTTTTGGCTATGTTACGTTATGAATAATTAGTTTGTATAGATATTCATAAACTCACAAGACGATCACAAAACAATAGGCGAAGGTGCAAAAGTAATAAAAGTTGATTCAGTGACTTACCGGGGTCTAACCAAACTGCGATCTATCATGGCCAGATCGCAGATAGCCCCAACCCGACCTCGGACTTCGCCACTGAACATCGCTGAACAATACACCTGTTAAACAGGGATATAAATTACTATTTCATGCATTTTCGAAGCAAAATTATGCTATGGCTATTAAATACTATTAATAGTGTTTAGTACTTTTGTATTTTATTAAAGCTCTTCAAAAATGTGCCTTTGAACATCGTCTGAACGAATTCCTACCGGTTAGTGTGGAGGCGAATTCCTTCTTTGTTGTTTTGTTGCACAAGAATTCACTTTATTCTTAGATAGTAGATATACTAGATTAATTTGAAAAGTTTATTAAGAATAAAACATTTTTTACGGATTACAGCACGTAACAAGCAAGGCGTATACCTATTGGTTAATTCAGATGTTATTTTAGAATTAATAAGTTATGATTAGTTGGTTATTTGGATTTCTCGACATTTCGACACTTTTCCAGGGGCTGTGGTCACGGACGACTGAAGTTAAAATTGGGTCTGTTTTTTTTTATATTAGCTGCTTTGAAAAGTTTAATTCGAGAGCACCCTAGTAATTTCATGGGATGAAACGTCGTCGAATCGTCACCTGTAGATTACAGTCCATTCAAAAAGGCAACCGTCACAAGCCGTATTGTGGTCCGTCCGACCACCGCGCGGACCATCGCGTGATAGATGGTGTGACGTTGACGACGACCCGCGCGTCTACACGGCGGGACACCGCCGCTACCGCTCGCCACTTAATTGTCAGAATTCATTAAAATATTTACATAAAATGACATAAATATTAAATTATTTTTATGTTTTTTTTATCGGAGTTTATTTAAAACTTACTAATAAATCTACTCACCCGTAGCACTTCAGACGGGATCCCGTCTGAGGTGCTTTTTTCTATTCAAGTCCATTTTTTCTAGTATTTTTTCTAATAATATTAATTATCTTAATATAAAAATAGCATTGTGAATACCTAAAATCTAAAAACTCAATACTTACTAATTAACTGATAAGACTGTTTTATAGAGAAAATTATTGGTAGGTAAATAGTTTAAAAGGTCATTGTTTTCTCATTAAATACATAGAGTAGTGTAATTCACTACTATCAACAACTGTTATATTTGTGTTACTGTATTAATTTCACCTGTCATTTTGTGATCATATCGTAAGTATTCAATTATACCGATTTTACAATAAGAAGCTAAAGTAAGTGCTGCTGCGGGCAGCTGCAATGATTTTTACATCTTTATTCAGTAATATTTTCAACGAAAATCACACTCCACTAAAAAACTGATTAAAATTACACAGTACACATATTTAGAGTACCTTTTACCCCCTGACCGGTGAGCTATCCCGGCGTGATAGATGACGTGACGGTGACGGCAACGAGACGGCGACCGGCGCGTCTCTATTAACGCGGCCGGCCGCTCTGTATTGATTGTTACCAGTAATTAATGAATCTATTGATTCTGTCGGTGTCTCATTTCAATTGACGATTATGCTTCCCCTTTAATCTCGAGGTTATGGACGTTGATATTATTATTTTTATGAAAATTATCTGGCTCTGTCCATTTTTAAATTTTGTGGAAGTGTTAATTTTGGTCTGATATGCTTTTGTGGTCATTATTTGTGCAACAAAGTAATTCAAACAACCTTTTTTTATCATGATGTAAACTTTGTCAGCCACTGTCTACGTATCTACTCAAAAGAATAATATTTTGAGTAGATAGATAAGTAGTTGTTTTTCTCATTACTACTACTAATTAACATTTATTTACTAACCAAACAAGAGCAATCATATTTGTTTAAAATACATATAAGGTAAAACATAGTATTGTTTAGAACATGTGTAACATCAACCTTACAAATTCAAAGATATGAAATCCCAAGGTGACTTACAAAGTTCACGAAGAAAGAGGGTCCGCGGGCCCGAATGTGAAATATATGTGATCCATTTGTAGGCAATCTCGACAATAAAACGATGTCAGTCTTTGTGTCGGCTGTCGGCGGCCGTAATAGGCCCATTTCGCAAACATAACAAATGAGCTCGTATTATGGGTACATGCGTCGTACTGACCACGGCTCTGGTGAGATTTCTGACAAAAGAATTCAAATTTCAGTCATTCTTATAAAGTTTTAAACCGATAGAAGATGTATCGATTCGACCGGTTTTCGTTTCGATCACTCAAATATTTCCCACTGAAACTGAAACTGAAAAAGGATAAGTATCTATAAATAGGGTCAGAAACATCTTTAATCCAGTTTTTTTTTTTTTAATTCGTAACTTCCTACCTATCCTACATAGTTATTTACCAAGATACCTACTTTAAATTGTTTATGTTGCGATTATTGTTTTTTAATTTAGCTAGCTACTCACGACTCATACTGGAACTAAGAGCTGCAAGGCATCCAGCAGCAAGGTCAATGGCCCAGGTCGTGACGTCACACGCAGCGTCTCGGCACCGAGCATCGCTCGCCCCAAAAAACTCACATCGGCCACGTTCTGATGGCCTCGGACCCGCCCCAGGCGCCGCGCGACGTTTACAAATGAACCCGACGCATCATAATAAATAAAACAATTTGTTCTTAATTAGATTTCGTGAATTTAATTTTCATGCCAGTAATTGGTCGGTGGCCACAAAGGCCGCTTCTCTATCCGTGATGGATGATTGAAGGCGCCTTCTTACTATTTACCTACCTTCGTTTCGTAATTAGGGGTTCGGAAGTTTACTTTCATTACCGCTTATGAACCTATTACTGGTTCTAATATAGATTTCATTTGACGTCATTCTCTTATTGTTTCGAGCGTGAGACCCGAAAAGGATAAACGCTATGGTGCTCTACGAGCATTACTTTTATAATTACACCGCATATTTATAACGAAACTGCCTCCGGGAAGCTCAATAAAAAGAAATGGAATGGAATGAAGGAGGAAAACAAAAGACAAATCGGAAAACGCTTGCTTTTATATACTTGCAACAGCGCGGAGCGGGCGTAAAGTTTAAAAAAAATAAACGCCGAAAAAATCTTGAAAAGTCACGGACGCTTAACTTTCTTCCCCTGTTTTATTTTTCGTTCCCTATTCTGAAGTGCCGCATCCCTCTCTCGCCCGACGTTTTCCGTAGTTCCTTCTCGTCCGTTTTAACTGATAAGTTACTTTTTTAAACTGCAGGAAAATCGAAGTCGTTCACTGGCAAAATTAAAAGCTGGCAGTCGCAGACATAAGTCATAAAACGAAAATATGGAGAACGTTAATCAAATAATTCGTTCTAGTGTTTCGTTGCTTCGTTTTTGCGAGCGCTTTTTTGAACGAGAAGTGAATTACGTAAACTTTTATATTATTTCTTTTGGCTCAAGCTTTTATCTTGTACTTATATAATACAAAAGATTATTTTGAATCCACACAATAAGAGTTTCTTGCAGTTCAATTTGGCTTTATTGGCTAATAATTCTTCGTGAACGCTTTATTGTATTTTTTGCCACATCATTTTAACAAAACATTACAGAAGTACCGAAAAAAAATCAACAAGTTTCTAACAAATATTGCAATAAAGTTTCTCCAACCCAAAACATCAGTGCTGTGTATTTTTTGCGAGTTATCGCTGATTTTTTATAACAAGAGAACAAACTCTAATGCATACTTTTAAATTCAAGTTCATTAGCTACATAGTTAAGAAATACGTATGTGGTCTCCAAGTTATTATTTATTGATAATCCTTCACCTTAATCAATTCTATATAATACTAATCCTGTGACGCTACGTTATAAAAGATCAAAGTCTTTTATTTTAATGTCAATTTGGACATTAAAATAAATAGGCACAGAATAGCGTTCCGCAATTTATCACAGTGATATTGCGGAGTAAGGTTACGTGAGGTTTTTATTTGCAACATAAATCGACGATACATTGATGGGGTCGAATGTGCATACTCATTGCAGGCGAAGTGGGCCACGAATGTATCGCCGTAACGGTTCAAAATTATTTGTATGATGAAATTAGGTTGTTCGAACTGTGAAACCTTGGTTGAACCATAGAAGCGTGAGCGATACTTTTTTAACCTCTGTTAGAATTGGTTTCGCCTCCAAATACGAGATTTGTGTTCTTTTGTGCATTAATC
The DNA here is from genome assembly GCA_943789525.1 of Agriphila geniculea. NCBI lineage: Eukaryota > Metazoa > Arthropoda > Insecta > Lepidoptera > Crambidae > Agriphila > Agriphila geniculea. The sequence goes on from OX038880.1 coordinate 16,890,311, forward strand.
TAATTTTGTGCCTGCGTTCATACGAGTAATAAACTTTGCAATGTTTAAAGTACCTACCGAATAATACTTAGTTGTCCATCAGCCGTTTTCAATGTCCCCACAGCTGGGGTACAGGCCTTCCTTATGAGTGGATAAGGAGGACGGGCCATAACCCACCACGCGGGCCCAATGCGGATTGGTGGGTGTTAACGACTGCAAATGCAGCCGGGCCAACAGCTTAACGTGCCTGTCGAAGCATGGAGGAGCTCGAGATAATAATGTTTTGATTTGAATTTCGTTACACAAACTCTATCTACCAGTTATGTAGCTAACTATTTACTTGGCCTTGTTCAATGATCATTTTCAATCATTCAACTGTTTTGTAACATAAAAATTCTTTTATCTAAAGCCTTTATATCGGAAACATTTTTTTTATTTACTTATGATTTATTAGGCAGAGCTTTCCTCACTGATCTGCTATGCTTTTCTCTAAAGTTAGCAGCGTTGAGTTCGTCGCTGCGGCAGCGTTGTCTGACAGGCGTCATATTCCGATTACTGGTTAAACTCTTTAGAATCTATGACATTTTACCTAGTGACTCAGTAATGGGTATGTGACAAGTAAGAAACTCGACGAAGCGATGACTGATAGTGAAGACAGTGGAACAGCAACTTAGAGAATAGCACGGCTGAATATGCACTATTTCGCCACCGTTTATCACGAACAAACTAGGGTAAGATACGCAAAAACGTTGTAAACAAAACGTTCGCCGAGCCGGTTGGTATTGATACCGATGACTTGCACTTGCAACCCCTAGACAAGTGGCGCCACCACGAGGGTCGCGAGCTTGCGGGTGCGATGAGTACTAACTCACTTGTGGTGGGATGCTGAATGACACGTCTCGTCATCGTCACGAATAAAAATGACAGTTCTGATTTTTAACACTGGTAATATACATATTTAATTTGGACATGATTACTGTCTGTTGTTACGAGCTCATTTTATTAGATTTTCCAAACCAAAGTAGAGTTCGTGACATTCATCAGATAAAAAATAATCCATGTTACCTACTTTGGTGGAAATTTAAGTACTATATTTACTGGCCAAATAAATAGTCACGCAATTAATAATACAAGGTTCTAACAATTTGTCGTGCACAGTAAAGCTTGTCTATGGGCGCTGTTAAAACTTATGAAACCACGGAACTGCCCAACTGCCCTCTCCATAAACAAGCGGACAACGCGACGGGAATAACCATGAGGAAAGTTGAGAAATGTTTTCAGCACTAGGGATGCAAATGAAGGTATCGATGAATGAGGGCTTTTCACAATGACAAAATACTTTAGGCTCGATAGATGGCGTTGATAAAAATTTATGTGTCAATGTGTTGTTTTTTTTTACTAAACTTCGAAGAGTACTCAGGTAGGCAGGCAGATGTAAGTCTCAAATGTTTCTCTTTGGGCAGATGTCAGCCAGCGAGCGCTTACTTGCCTCTCTGGTACAGGCCGTTTATTTTTAAAAGCCAATTTTGACACTTTCTTTCCATCAACGCCATCTAATAAGGCAAATAGTTACTATTTTTATTTTTAAATGTCACTTTGAAAACCCCTCATTGGTTTGATAGATATCAATTTATTTGCCTTTTGCTGGTTTGAAAATCAGTTAAATCTATTGGAAAAAGAATAGTTTTTAAATATTCCCCATAAAAATTTAAACAAAAACATTTAAATTGAAGAAAATGTGAAATTAAATTCTGACAAACACTACAGTAAAGTTTTTGTCATCATGCTCATTATTATGAGATTCTATCAAAAATATCTGTTTAAATTTAAAAAAAAAGATACATAATTTGTAACAGGTCTGTATTAGTAAAGATAACAGAAATGATGCCCCTCTTTTTTTTTATTTGTTATGTATTTCAGAGAAACATCTATGTATTCACGCTGAAATTTTTATCATTTGGTTCCCGCAGTGGGGTGGTTCCACTCATGATTAGAAGCAATTTTTACTATGGAGCCAACTCTGATATCGCAAAAAAAATCAGCTGTTCCATACAAAAGCGCAATACCTACTCGACCTTAATGTATGGAACAGTTGATTTTTTTCGCGATATTAAGAGTTGGTCCCACAATAAAAGTTGCTTGTAAACATGAGTGGAACCACCTCACTGCGAGAACCAAGTGGTTAAAATTTCACGATGTATAGACTATCGATATTGTTTCTGATGAGCCAGCTACAACACTATCGATCGCCGGACAACACTTGCATGGAACGGTCCATCGAAGTTGTCCGGCCCGTCACGCCATGCATCGCCCTTAATGAAGCCCCGAAGTTTGCGATGCGATAACTTATCGCGTAAGCGCCCTTTGATGGCCACTTACGCTGTGCGGGACGCTTAATAGTTTGAAGTTTTGCTATTATAAACTGGCCGCTTGATGCGGTGATCAGCACTTAGTGACCGCTTCTAAATACTAAATCTTGTGTAGATTTTTCACACTATAAACTCCAATGTGACTTACGAACAACTAGTATATAGGAGACTTCAGGTATAAAGTTACCCTTACAGTCTTATCTTGTCGAGGCAATACATAAGAAAAGAGAACTCATTCACGCTATTAAATAAAATAAAATTAAGTGTTACAAAAAAATAAGTCAGAAAATTATCTCTGTGTCAACCGAAAAGATAGCAAAAAATAAAATAAAAATCTATAAAAAAAGCCCTACCTATCTTTTAACGAGTTTGGACTTTGCATAAAATTATAGATATATATCTAACATTTAAAAATATGTATAGGTAACTGATACTTTACAACTACCATTTACAGATTCGAAGAGAACGCAGCTTTCACAGAATATTAGTTACCTACATTTCAATACTCATGTAAAGAATAAGATATTTAGTTTAATGTCTTGCCAAGTAAATTCCCCGCCCCGCTAACATCCCCAGAATTTAATATACAGTTGAAATGTAATCTGTAAAACCCATATAAAACAGACAAAGCTTAATATTCACAGTGAGCGAATCCGCGGTCATGATGGAGCGCTTGAAACTTACGCCGACGCAAACTTCGCCAACACACCGACAGAATATGAATCCTATTATTTGCTACAATAAAAAGTTTTCTTTGTAATACAGAGGGGAATAATGTTTGATAGTATTCCTCGATAATGGAACGTATCAATGAACAACACTATCGGTGAATGACTAGTGTAACGGAGTTTTTGGCGGGATTTTGTCGAGTTCAGTTCGGTGACTATTTTAATTATTCGCAAATTGATTCATAGTGGATATTGTGTCTTAAAATTGGTGCAGTTTTGTGGTACAAGTGTCTACGCAACTGAACAATATGTAGGATAATGGAAATAGGCGCGATCTTGGTTGTGTGAAGCAGGCGCGGTCCGAGGGGGGGGGGTCACAGGGGACATGACCCCCCCCAAAATCGTACACGTCACATAGAAAAAGCTGCTAAAAATTAACGGAAAAGCAATTATTATTATAAGTGACCCCCCCCCCCCCAAAATTTCAGGCTGCGACCGCGCCTGGTGTGAAGCCGAGTCTTTTATTGTAGTGGTCGCTACCTCGGCAAAACTTACCGAGTAAACTGTCTATGATATACTTGCTGCCAAATGCTCCAGCAGCTTTGGAATGTGATGCACCCGCATTTTAATGTAAACTGAAACAATCTACTAGAAATACTGAACTATTCAAAACATGACACTGGCAAAAATTACTTCCAAGAGGAAAGTAGATTGCCAAAATAAAAATAAGAAGAAGAAGACTAGTGTAACAAAAGTTTTTCATGCCAATTCAATTTAATATTTTCTAGTATTTGTGATATAAAGGAAGCACGTACGCTGCATCTTAGGTATCCTATTTAAAAAAAACCTGCTCACAAGGTTTTTACTTAGTCAAAATAGAAGAATTTACATCGATACTTGTATGTTGATTGATGGGTGTGGGATGGGAAGCGTATTTTTAAATAAAAATCTTTAAATGAAGTTTTGTTTCTTTTAAAAAATAAAGGAATGTTTCCTTTAAGTAAAATCTGCTATCTCTTTTGTTTAGAGTACTTTCTTTTCAAATTAAAAAAATAATTTTGTATACTGTAGTTTTACTAGATCACATTATAAAGTGAGACAAACCGAATATCTAACTGGCTAGTATTCAATAAAATATAAATCACCCGTCAAGCCCTTTTGCTTAAGCTATAAACAACGAAACTCTACACTAAAATGCCAATAACAAAAACTGACACAACATCACATGTTGTGTCGCGTGTGACAAGCTTTGTCGCATCCGTCATCGCGTCCGCCGCATTGGCGGATACGCTATCTTCGTACGGTCGTACGGTCGGACACATCTAAACAAATACATGACACCACCGATGATTGCTATGGATAGCTTCAGACGTGTTTACACGCTTTTTTAAATTAGACATATTAATCTACACTTACCTAACTGAGTGAGTAAATGTAGCATTTATACATTTATAAGGAATCTTCCAACTGTATTCCTATTTTAATTAAATAATTATATTAATCATGGTGTTCCCCATAAAACACTATTTTTTTTTGTATTTGTATTTGTAATTTCTACTCACAACTTTACTCATCATACAGCCATAATATACCTGGGCATAAGAAAGACCCGTCTTTCTTTAATTTTACTCCCTCAATTTTATTATTGATTATTTTTGTAATATGGGAGTGATTTATTTATGAACCTTTAGAAGGTGATGTATAAGCAATAAATAATATAGTTTTTTTTTTAACAAAATACGTTCAAATATTATTTTCCTTCATTAATGAAGAATTCATGCTTTAAAATACCAAAAATAAAACATGACATTATTATGATATTGCAGAGCTGCATAAATACGTAGATTGTTCATATTCTTGTATCGTAGATATACAATGAAACACGTTGGCACTCGAATCATTCAAACATTGCATGTTATAATTATCAGCACCATTTTAAAATCGTTTAAGAAACAAATACTAATCCAATTTTAGCTCGCATATGTCCGCGAGCCGCCCACAAACTCCTCGCCGCGCCCGCGCCGCCGTCCATCGACACATTCGAAACTGGCACACGAAAATAGACAGTTTTTTTCCCATAGATAAAACGAAGATCAAATATAATACACTTGTGTCGAAATGTCACTGAAAAACTTTTAGAAAGATGCGAAGTTTTGTTCTTACACTATTTTCGTTTTCAATCGGCAGTACCTATTTTGAGAAAATCGTGTTTATACTACGAAAACACTCAACTTTCAAATTGACACGTAACATTAAAAATTGTAACCAAAGACTCGTTATAAAATATTTCAATTTGCGAGATTTTTTAGATCGAAAGTAGATCAAAAAACTGTAACTTATCAGTTGATGACAATATCTTATTGAAGATTTTCAAGATAACTCGTTGGACGGCTGAACTCACAAAGATCTATAAAATTAAAAAGGTTTTACAGTACTTTGTGAGTTCAACAAACGTCATAACCTTACTTAACAAATACCTCACTTCCACATCTTCAATAGTCCAATAAAACTAGCTTTATCTGGACATAATGAATAAACTCGTTGTTTTTATTAGTTTATCGGATATTGATATTAAGTGTCAAATATTAATTAGATATGTGATGTAAGAAATCCGGGGTGGTAACCGTTTCATATAAAAATCATGAGATTTCGTACATTACCTAGCTTTTTCTTAAAAGCAAAATAGTTAACCAAATACCTTGTTAGTATAATTTTATGGTGCATTAAAATGCTATCACCTAATAGCAAAATTAAACTGAATCCAAATTCGCATCTTCGTTTTTTTCACAGTATTCATCTGATCTCAATATCTAGATAAGCCAGAATGGTAACTATGATGCTTGTATCTTATTAAGCTATGATGCGTCTTTTTATACATTTTAGACAAAAATTAAACATTTATTTTTTACGTTTTATTAATAACTAGCGGCCGCCCGCGACTTCGTCTGCGTGGAAACGTTTTTTGCTATCCCTCGGGAACTATACTTTTTTCGGGATGAAAGGTACCCTATGTCCTTCCCTATATCCCTCACCACGTGTATGCAAAATTTCATGATGATCGGTTCAGTAGTTAGGACGTGAAGGCGTAACAAACAAACAAACAAACAAACAAACGGACTTTCGCATTTATAATATTAGTAAGGATGTATTTCTCAGTAGTTAAATTATTTTTAGTTTTATGCGAAGTTTCTAAATGTTTAATTCCTTTTATTTTAACTATAACTAACACTAATTTATGACATAGAAAAAGAAAATTTCAGTTATCTTATTATGTCGGGATAAAGCTAGTTTTATTAGACTACAATGACAATAGTAGGTACCAATAGTCGGATAGAAATATAAAAAATATCCGGAAAATCTTACGGAACTTAATCTGAATTTAATCAACTGTAAGCTGGTATGAATCAAATTAATAATATTTTAAATGGGTTTGTTTTGAATTTCAATGAGCTGCTTAAAAATATTGGAAACCTAACGCCAGCAGCAGCCCCTCGGGCATTGATTCCAACTACCGCTAGGAAGACAAGCCGGTGAGAAAAAAAACGATAGAAATGTTGCATACCGACGTTGTATGACTTCCGTTCTTGTCTCGGCAGATCGTTTCTTTTATCTGAATAGGCTAATGAGCGCATAACGGTCGCGCTCATTCATCACCACTGTCAGCGACATCTATTGGCGGCTTCTGTGTCACGCTGCAAACAATCGATGACGGGCAGGACGGTTTTGTGCATCTGTCCATAATTCCATGTGCACCGAAATATTTGGATTTTGAAACAAAAACAATTTGGATTCTTATCTAAGGGTTCTGAGATGGTCAAGCGGATTGACCGCCTCGGTACTCCTAAACCAGGAATGGCAAACCAAGGGCACGCAACATAATGTTTTGGGCACGTCTCTGATCACAAAATTCATTACGCGATGATTTGATGGCACGTCTATGACCTCACTAAACATTAACATTTAGAAAAATGGCACGTTGATACATAAAGCTCGCCATCTCTGCCCTAGACTAGACACTCAGACCAGCATCCATAAGTGAAACATTCAGTAATTTCACTAACAAAATCTATAAACTGCTTAAAGATCTGTAAAACAATGTGCCTATTTCTATTAAAATTTAAAATTCACCAACAGTTGGAAATAATTTAACCTTGTTTTAACTAAACTAAGGTAAACTTAAAAAAATACTGATAGCTGAACGAAAACCAAGTGAACCAAACTTTCAAAACGAGGGTACTACGTACTCTATAATTATTATAAATTTGACCCCGCTGCAAATTCATATAAAAAACGTCTTTAGCAAGACCAAACCGGTCAACTACAATAGTGATAAGAATGTTAAAGAAAAATAAACCATTAAAATATCATCAGTCATCTCGCGACCCCCGCTGTGGGCAGGTCAGCGCGGTCAAGGAAAAAACCTTCCGAATTCAAATGAAGAATGATTCATTTATGAAAATGAAATGACATATTGAATGAATGAGAAGACGGCACAAAGGGCTACTGGCCTGCGCGGCCACGTGCTCCCACGCAGCCCAAGGGAATTGTTACACACGATACCGCCTTCAGAAAAAACTTCTTTCGACGCTTAATCCTTTACGCAGGAATCATTACCACTACTGTTGAGTTGTTATTCTAATGCAGGATACCACTTTTTTAACAAACGTCAATCAAAAAAGTAGTAGCTTTTATTTTATTATTATTAAACTTGCTTAGTGGTCTATCTTTAAGAATTTATCTATTCAATTCAAAGCAACTAGAAAAACTGCCATGACTTGTTCAAGCGGAGGAATCAGCAAAAGTCTATGAGGCATAAAAAAGACACAAACGCCCCAAATGCCAAATAAAATGTGTTCGACATTCAAAAGTTGCGACCTTATCTCATAAAAATGGCAATTAATCGGTACCCTTGCGTTGCGACTTAACTCAGGCCAGCACTGGAAGAAAGAGCGAGCAATGAAATTAAAAATATGTCTTAAGGGCAATTAGCTTAACTTTTACAGTAAGTGCCCTATCTTCTCCCCGCGCTTTTCAATTGTGGGGAGAGCGGCCAGCTTTTCGCTTGGAGTGAATTTTATGAACTCTGAGTTTTGACTTTTGAGGTTCACTCACCCTGAACTGTTTTAAGATTATTATGATTAGCTGTTTAGTTCTGTCTTTATCGTAATAGCCTAATAAATTGTTTTTCTTTTTCATTCATAATGGTCAGCTGATAACTGAGATTTTTGATAATGGAATAGTTGATTTATTTGGGGTAAATTGTAAGGGCGATTTCAAAATTCTTAACACCCCCCCAATTTAGCGTGTCCCATAAATATTTTATTTTTTTACGTAAATATTTCAAAAAGTTTGACTAAAAAACATTTTCCTGTAAATAAATATATTTGTAAACTTTTAAAATATGTAATTTGTATGACTAAATAATTAACACTTATTTTTAAAATAAATTTAAAAACATAAAGTACCACTTAATTTCACATGTCCCATCTCATTCAACGGTAACGAAATTTAATAAAACTCATGTTTCGTAACATAACAGGGTACAGTGGTATTTTAAGAATTTTAAATATATATTTTTAAACGATTGAAAAACCGATGCTATTGCCCTCATAAATTAATATTTTTTATTAAAAAACAAATATATAACAAAAGTCGATATTTGAGTCACCCTGACATGTCAAGGTTTGTTACCCATTTTTCAAGTCCTTAAATAACACGTGGGGACTTCTAAATTTTAATATGGCAATACACAAGGCAACCATTTTGAAGCCGCCATAAAAAAGTAGCAGTGTCAAAAAAACTGTGAAAGCGGACGGTTGTTCTGTGCTGGGCGCAGGAGATCCATATTATTTAGTCAAGGTAAGTTACCATTATTTAATTCTATTTATCTATATAATACATATTTTTTTACAAGAAACGTAGAGCATAATTATTTGAAACAAAACAACAGTTTCATAGGTCGCTAAATAAAGCGAGTATTTTATAGTTTATTTTTTCAATAATTATAACTGTAAAATGTTACGTCAATTTTGTTACTTGAAATGCGGTAACATATAGGCCTGACCAAAAAAGTAACAAAACTGACATCTTAAGCCGAGTTCATATGGAATATAGCTAGCTGTTAACTGTTTTTTTTTGTTAATTGTTTTTCTATTAAGTATTACTTAATTTTATATAATCTTTGTAGAAGATTGATGTTGGAATTCGTTATGCCCTTTTCTTGTTTATATTGAAAATTAGGTTTAGTACATTTGTCAATTGGTTTTGAATATTTTTATTTTGCAAGAAATATTATAATATAAAAACATATTACATTTTTATGTAAAGTAAGATAATATTATATACGTTTATCCCGGGTAAAAACAAGTAAGATAGTGAGGAGCCGTAGTAGTTTTGTTAAATATAAGTAAGGTAAGCATTGTGATATGCTGATTATGCTCAAATATTATGTGATAATACGTACAATAACATATTAAACTAAAAAGTTAAGTGCCTAGTTAATGAAGACTGTTGATTTTAAACGCAAAGACTGAAATTAGTAGAGATTAAGAATTCATAGTTCATAGAAGATTATATTAATGGTAATAAGTACAAAGAAAGCACGCTCGTGATATGTGTGTGACGTAGTTGGCTAAATATTTAATTTGTAATTTTGAATTTTAAGAAGAATTATGTGCACTCAGCCTAATAATATTTCAAGAGTCACTTTTGTTACTGTCCCATAAAACTTAAACGATTATTTTAATATTTTATCTATTTTTAAAAAAATATCAGGTATTATTAATACAAAAATACCTAAAGAATTTATGATTCTTCAATATTTTGGTTGTTTAGAGCTCTTGTGATCTCTCAATAATTAAAAAACTCAAAAATGAATGTTTTTTTGGCTCCATGGTAACAAAACTTAGTTAATATTTTGAAAAAGTGGTAGTCGTTTTTAAATTGCACACAACTTCATGCTGCCATTCCTTTGATATTTGGCTGTTTTTTCATAAAATTTAATAAATATTGTTCAATGCTCGCAGTTTTAATTTATTTATTACCTTTTTATATAGTAACAAAACTGACGTCAAATCTCGACACCTCTTACTATTTTGTAAAATAAAAGCAAAAATACACGGTATTATGTGATTAATTTCTAATTATATTAAAATCTAGAATGTGCTATTCATAGTGCGATTGTAAAATAGTTCTAAACTTTACATAAAAAAAAAAAAAAAAAAAAATCTAAGGTGTACAGAAATTTGAAATCGCCCGTAATTCTGAGGTTTTGATAAATTGGTTAACAAATTCAGATAGGCAGTTGATTGTTTTGAAGTAAATTAAAATTCTGAAATTTTTGATAAATTAATAAACAAATTGAGTTGGGATTGTTGACTGTTTTAAGGTAAATGTGAAGAATGTTACCATGGTTTCGATCTCAATCGTTTAGTATTACCCAAAAATATTGAGTCAAATAATAAATTCATAAAAGCATCATGAAATATAATCATTTTTCCCATCATTTTTCAATAGGGGAATCAAGAGTTAAAGTAATCAAATGCAAGTTTGGCATAAAAGAAATCATTTTTTCCTTGTCTATTATTTAAAAAAACAACAACAATCCGCCTCACTGGAAAAGGTAAGTACATAAAGAGCCGCGAAAGCAAAATTCGTAACTAGGTAAAAATTAAGAGAGCAACTCAGCTCCGCATTGACGAAGTGTTTAACAATAAATTTCCATTTAAAAAGCCGCAAGCAGGCGAGTGGGCGAGGGGGAACCAGTTTCCGCCGCTTTTTCCTTCATTTCCTCGCCGCGTGACTGGGGCGCCGCCCTACCGGCGCACCGCCGAATTAAACTTGGGTTTGTTTTTTAACGCACGCGGCTTAGAAAAGTTTCGTTTTGTTTGGTTGCTAGTAGTTATTTATTGCGATGACTTGCCCGATACAAAGTTATAATCAACCCTCTTTATTTGAATTTTATTTCGCCAGTAAAAGGTGAATGTAAAAAAAAATATTAAACTGCTTTCAAAAGGTATTTTGAAGGTGTATAAAACTTATTGTTCTTGGTACTTACCAAATTCAAAATAAATATATTAAAGTTAAATTAACTTTATCCTGCTATAAATGCAAATACTCCTAAAAAATTAAGAAAACTAAACAATTAGGCTAACTAACACACAAAGAATTGTTAAAAATAAATTCGTTTATTTTTAAACTAAATTATAATGTAAAGATATCATAACAATACCTAACGGGGTTAATTTTTTAAAGTTTTTCTTATTCGCATGTTTCCATGTTTTACAACCTTAAATCGAAAACTATTCCAAGGTTTTTCAAGTTCTGACACCGTATATAATTTCTCCGGGTTTTTGATCGATTTTATTCATCGAAATATGTGGAAAAAACCTTGTATCAGGAGACAAAGGAATATTAAAAATGACACTCCTATTGGTATTACACCATTAAAGTTCTTTATTTCGTAACACAAATCTAAATCTACTACCTATTTGCAGTCGAAATCTTTCTATTTATTCCTGGCGATCGCTTTAAGTGAGCTAGCAAGAGGCCAGCTAGTCCGCGCTATAAAATATCGGCCGGATAATAATTAAAAGAAGCGATAATGTCCCACCGCGGTGAATAACGACCAGCCACCATCCTTTTTATTTGATAAATAAAATTTATTCCCCACCGACGCAGATTCCTTGCGCCTTTGTGGCTTTCCACTTCTAAACGCTGTGTTTTTGTTTTAGCCTGCTTATGAAGGGGTTTTATTTATTCCTTCCGTGTCTTAAATGGCTTTTAAGGGTATTTTTTAAGTTTCCATTTCGGAAAATCCATTTACCCAAGTCTTGTAATATTTTCACGTAATATCCGCCCTCAAAATATTATGGATGGATATTCAAGTAGGCGTAAACGAGAGAAAATTACAAAAATTAAAATAGGTAGGTAAACCTATCTTTTCCTGTTCGGGAATAATGTAATGAGATACATACTTATCCTTTGTTAGCTCGAGTGCCGATTTAAAAGCTGTCAATAACAATACCTGACGATGCATCTCGTTAGGGCCCACTCGCGCTCAAGATCATCCCCTCGCACACACCCCGCTGTCGCAATCGGAACCAAGCCGTTTGTAGGGTTGATCACTTCAAAAAATTGTGAACTATTTAAACTGGCAATATATACAGGGTTATTTCTAAAACACCAATAACCTCGCAGGAGTAGATTTCTAACATCATATCAACGTTTGTTCTACGACTTTTCCGAAAACAGATAAAAAAATAATGACTTCATACAAAACTCGATCAGCTGTTCGGATATTATGTATGGAAAGCCGAATTATTTTTGTCTCTTTTCGGAAAAGTCGTCGAACAAACGTTGTTGTTTATGATGTTAGTAATCTACTCCTACGAGGTTGTTGGTGTTTTAGAAATAACCCTGTATAATACAGATGCAATATGCAATGTTTCATAAACTAATGTGACCGCAAAAGTTACAAATTTGAGTAGGTATAAAGAGAATGCAGAGCTTAGAGTTAACGTATTGCAAAAACTTGCTCCATAAAAAGTAAGTTCGGGGTGAATATGCACCATTTGACAATGACAGAAACGATGGCGACATCACTACCACTAGGTACCGAGACAATCATTATAATCATACATATTAACAATTTTGTAGATGGCTATCCTAAACCTAATGTCGCGACGCGAGTTTTCGACATATTAGCCACTTTTGCCAGGAAGACCGCTCTCAAAAATAAAACTAGCGTTGTAATTGAACAAAATTTGAGATGCTGATGGTGTTGTTTGAATTAATTTTGTTACCGAGTGTAAAAAAACAACAAAACTTTCACCAAACTTTAAATTGCTTATCCAAAAACATTAAGCTCTAAAAAGTGAAAAATGCATTATCGAATGATGAATAAAACAAGTTGCCACAAAAAAAATAAGTTTTGTAGGCACAAACTACCAACCTGACAACCCTAGTTTTACGGCGCACTAAATATTCTCCCGGCGACAATTGCGATTATGAAAAGTGCACCGTTATTTATACCAGGACGTTTATTTTTTGCGCCCCTTTCAAGGGCAATTAAATACCCAGTCTTAAGCGCTTTGCATATTCGGAGGAGCCAGGCTAATAAAGATAGTGAAGGTCGGCTATAAAGTGCGGTGAAAATATCGCCTCCTAGTCCCTTTTTTGTTTTTCAAATATAATAATTATGGGCATACAACGTTATAATTATACAACTTGTTACAAAAAAATCCCTAATGCCTAATATGGTAAGTAGAGACCACCAAACTGAACAACTTTTACTATGGGACCAACACTGAAATCGCGGAAAAAAACCAGATGTTTCATAAAAAAAAAAATAACGAAATTATCAAAATGTATTCAAACACCTGATTTTTTTTCGCAGTTTAATGGTCCCTACCTATCATATTAGGTATTAGTATAGGGGTTATTTTGTAGCACGTTGTATATGTCAATGATCGAAAGGCAATGCATACAACTCAATCAATATTTAAGACTACGAAAAACTGTGCTATGGTCTTAAAATAGAGTAGTGCGCCTTGGTAGTGTCGTGGGGAAGAAGGGCTTAAAATGTGCACTACCGAGTTTTGATACCCGTAGCCGCCTTCAAAAACCTAAAAACAAAAACAGCTTCAAAATTAAAAAGCACTAAAAAGCAAAAAATAATGTTCAAATCACCAATACGCAAATCAAATAAAAAAAACGTCTTTTGAAGTCGGGTGGGGTTTTTCTTTTTTTTTTAAAAAAGCTTTTTTATTTTCAACTTTTTTGTGGTATGTAAGTGTGTAATATTCTTTCCTTTATATGTTTTCAACATGCTCATAACCATTGTGCCTTATTAGTCCAATATGAGTTCCGTTGTGCCTTCTTAGTCCAAGTCTAGTCCAGAACGTGGAAATGTTTGCTACCGGAACTACTAAACGAAATGAGTGACGATTTCGTCCGAAACTACATAGATAAGAAAAACTTTAAAGCAATTGTTACGAAATATTTCTTAGAAAACATAAGTTCGTAAGATACTACACTAATTTATGTAATCTCTTAAATTAAGACCTTTGTTCACATTATGCTTAAATGGCAGCATGTTTTTGCCATTTATTTTTCTTAAGAAATCACTAATAATTTTCAATAATTCACTTAACTGAACCCCTCCGCCACAGTTAAAGCCGAAACGGCTTTTGTAGCGGTGTTTATTTTTATGTACACCTAACATTGTATTAATTTAAACAATAAACTAAAAAAAAAAAAAAACGTAGCAAACAGACCATAGCTCGGTTTGTTTTGGATTTTCATAAGCCTACCAATATCTCAATCACAATACATATCCTATTTGAGTTTGAGGAGTTTCCTTGGATATCTTAGAGGTCCAAGGTTCAATGTCAATGAAATTAAAAGAACTACACTTGAGGTATCCCTTTTCCAACAAAAAAATAAGCTAATTCGGTTCATGAATAACAAAGTCGTCAAGGTAATTAATACAAAAATCATAGTATTTTCAGGATTACTAAACTACTGAACCGATCTAAAAAAAATTGAATGGGACCATTTTGCAAGAAAATTCAATCAAAAAAAGAAAGAATCATCAAAATCGGTCCATTAATAACGAAGATATGCGCGAACAACAATAAAAAAGTCGTCAAGATAGTTAATGCAAAATCATAGTATTTTCAGGATTACTTGAAAACTACTGAACTGATCTAAAAAAAAAAAATGGGACCATCTCGCAAGAAAACTCAATCGAACGATAAAAGAATCAACAAAATCTATCCATAAATGACTAAGATATGCGCGAACAACGATAAAAAAAACATACAATCGAATTGAGAACCTCCTCTTTTTTTGAAGTCGGTTAAAAACAAAACTGCCAAAAGTACACATTCGAGTAAGTATTTAAATTTTAGATACTACAAAAATAAAAGTTTTTCAGCCAATTTCTGAACCGACGCATCTACTTACATAACATTACATTATATTTATAAGCCATTGACTTCTTGTAATAAAACAACTCCAACCAAACAGGGTCACTATCATTTTTTTCTTTCTATAACCTGTAGATATCGATCAAAATTCATTTGGAACCGGTAAGTAATTGAAAGACCCAACGAAACAATTAAGAGAACTGAAAACTTTTAAATGCGGGTTTAATGAAATTTCCACGTTGACGGAATCGAACCCGTATACCCTCGGGACGGGGAGCGCCGTTCACGTGCCGGCTGCGACTCGCGACAACTTTTAATAACCTGTATCAGCCAAATGGATTTGGGGATGTCGGATGCCTCGAACACCCCGCAACTTTGATATTAATTAAATAAAGACAGTTATGTATTTTATAGCATAGCTTGCCGTAGATAGTTTCTTGATACGCCCATTTATTAGCATCATAAAAATCTTCTTCTATCTTTAAATCATTGATAAAACCTCATTTTCTTGTTAAATTGTTATTAATTTAAATCAATTGTATTTAGAATTGTGTTTTGTTTTCAGAAGCCACTAAGTAAAGTTAGATTAGTCAGAACGACAACCTGTATCTCAAGCTTAACTAAGTAAAAATATAAGAACAGCAACCGACTCTGGTAAATGACTTGCCAACTTAGGTAGCGCTACTAGGAATTTGTAATCTTGTTTTCTCAAAACCCTTAAAACCGGTAGGAAGGAGTGATCGGTGCATAATGGGGAGCATCAGGCCTTCATCAAGCCCGATAACGCGATCTCGAGTCACTTCCTGATACGCGCCCCTCTCGTATCTCCTCCCCGGAACGAAATTGAACCGTCTTACATCTGTCTGCTCGTAATCCGCGCTTATAATTGATGCGACAATGTCAAACAGGCTCTTGATACAGCTAATCGGAAAAATACAAATCCGCCGCGCCATGATCGATCACCCACTACTGCACACTAGGGCGCAAATTGATAAACAACTCGATTGTTCTGATTTGTTTTGACAGATGAAATATTATAGGCTCTCGGAATATGGAATTTTGACACTAAACACACGAACTCGAACTGTCGCAATCGCAAGAAATGTACCGAAAGATATAACGCGTGTAAAGCGCCCCAAACGACATTGTAACCCGCCGAGAAATTGTGGAAAAATTCACTTTTTCTCCTTTTGAAATATTGAATTTTTACATTTATGCCTTTCACACCTCATAACGTAATATTTCTCAGGGCAAACTCCCTCCCTTCGGTAACTTTTCCGTTGCAGCTACAACATTCAAAATAAATGTTTGGTACTTTGTCAAGCCAGCCAGTGTGTGCTATGTGTGCCTACGTCACGACCCATGCTAACTTTTTTGTTAAAGTTAACATGACTTACAAATAATTATACTCAGTTGAGTGTGATTTTTCACTTTATTAAACAAATCTAAGTTCCGACAAAAACCTTTTTACTGTCACACTTTCTGTATGCCATATGACACTCGCAACATTTCTACAATTTGTAATAAAATAGATAAGTAGAGCAATACCATAGCCATCGTAACGGTTAGCTCGCCATATGTCGGAGCGGAGTAACGCGACCGCAGCAGTTAGTTGGGGCATCGGCAGTAATGGCATCAACCGCCAACTGCCCACCGCATTAATCCTTTACAGGCCCTTGATTAATTATTTAAACTTGCCCCGGCCTGTTCGCACATTCTCCGCAAATTGTTTCCTACTTGTAACGTCGGATGTTTAACACCAAATAAATGATTAAATATAAATTATTAGTGACTAGACACACTATGCCGAAATTACGCGACCGAAGTTCGGCATGATTACGCCTGCAATGCTATTTGAATTACTGTCGACCATTGACCTGCATATATTTACACTGGACAGGCTTATGTCAAACTGTTTTTGTGCCTATTTGATTACCGCCATGTTGGCGCTGTAGGACGTAGCGTGAGCATAGCGTGCGTACATGGTACTAAAGTTTGAAGTCTGGAGAGACCATCACGTCAACCATTTTCATATTGTACGTCAAAATTAGTTCTTTAGACGCACGCTAGTGGCGTTTCAAATAGGCACAAGAACTTTGCTGTCAAATCATACAGACAGCTTGTCCAGTTAAATAAAAAAAAAATTTTTCATGTCAGTGCTGTCGACAGATTATGGCAAAATTACGTTGCGTTTTTTTTCATATGAAAAGCGTTGCCGCCGAACTTCGGTCGCGTAACGTTGGCATAATGTGTCTAGACACTTAGTATCGTGACTTGAGACACCAACAACGTGCTTTTTTGTCAACTGTTGACGCTTTTGACCCAATATTTTAATTGCAAGATTATTTCCTAAAGCCGAAGAAAATGTACTTACACGCAGATTTAAATTTATTCTAAACCACTCAAAAGTAGTCCTTTAGTAACTATTGCAAAAAACCGAAACGTCGGAGAAAGGTATGTGTTTTTAGACTTTGTTAGTTTAAACGCGGTTAATACCTGTGATTTTAATCTAATAAAATACAACGCGAAATTTTAAAAGCATATATTGCAAAAAACATTAATGATTAGCTGAATAACTCGCATGCGAAACCCATAAAACAAAACACATTCAATTGACCAAAGCCTGTGTGATACCATCAAATTATGTGCGGACAAGGCGACTCTTGACTTGAGCGATGTAAGTGCCCCTAATCCGCAGTAAATCTTGGGTCGCGAGGCCCCACCGGCCCCGCAAGGGTTAAACAAGCGGACATTACTACGCAATCATTTATTACCTACACCGTGTTTACGGCGACAGGGGACTCGAACAGCTTGTTTATTGCGCCATTTCTTAATTTCAGTGGTTTACTAAGAGATACAACACTCTGTTTATAAAACATAAATTGTTTTAATTGATAAATCTAACTGCAATTATAATTGATCTTGTTTCATTCAATCTCCATCATTATTTAGCCCGCTAATTTATACTAAGTTATTTTTATGCAAAATACCGGGAAAATCATAATTAATGTTCACGTAGTCCACGTATCTAATTTTTTTAAAGTACTTACTTATCTAATAAAATTCTCCTATAATAACAATCGCTAGAAGAAAATACCGTTAAAAATCAAAAGCCGATAACGCCGAAAATTTGTACAGTCAGTGCCTGAATTTGGGAGTGTTGTTCAGTGAAGTGCGAGCGTTACATCGCGATAATGTCCGCATTATACGCGCCTCTCGAGCGCGCATAATCTCGCTTAATATTAAACCGCATCGCTAAAACTTCGCACCGCGCAAAAACTTCGCCTTGCATCTTTCCGACACTCCTCCTCGTGTACTACTGCGCACAAAACTTTCACAGATTCTTTAATTTTTCTTAGAGACGACCTGATCTTGAAACTTTGTAATGCATTTACAGAGATTTCACTTAACTATCATGTCAATATTCTAGGTGTTAAAGAATCTACATAAGTTTCAAGCTATGCACACAATACCACGGTAATACACGACAAAGCCGTCGACCAAATTTGATTAGGAATGTCGGATCAAGACCTAGCCAAGTTAATTATTTTTACTAAGAACATTTTTCTTCAAGAATGTATTGAATTCCATAAAAGCCGTAATCATTCTCTAAAACTATAACATCACAGCAAACATTAGCAACTAAAGCCAAAAAAATACTGTCCATAAAATAATCCCACTTTTGGCGCATACAGTACTAGCGTCATAAGTCAGACTCATAATCATTCTAGTGGCTGACCAAGGGCTATCGAGTTTCAGGTCCAGTACACTGATAATTTACTATCCTGGGTCCAAGTGTCCACCGTATGCATATCCCAAATTAATTACACTTACTCAACAGTTTTGCATAAGAACAAAATGACCCGACCTTTAGATAGAGCGATTTACTGCCGAAACTTTATCGAATAGTGACAACAGCGTTTCTAAGAAGGAATATTTTAATTTAAACATAAAGGTAACCACCTCAATGGTTGGTAACCACCTCTTTAAGTGCCTATTGTACATTTATAAGTGAATACAGTAGCTCCCTACGGTGTAATTCTTGCACCTAATTTATTTCATAGCGCCATGTAGGTAATCAATAGAATGAAAAAGAACCGGCTACCGAGGCAGTGACGCGGAACCAAGGGCCCCGCGCGGTTTGATTGACAGTTGGTCTTGTCCAATGGCGTACGCGAGAGCAGACGAGTCACGTCAATCAACCACCACCAACCCCACCACGACAACATCATATCCATTCGAGGAAACCAAACCTTAAATAAAGGGCTATAAAGACTATTCGTACCGCGACAGTGTCGTTGCGAATGCACACGACCGAACCATCACGCGAACGCGATCGCCCCATTATTCGCCGCCCTTTTGTAATTTGAATTTCGAATTCCAATTCGTATATTGTGGTAAAATAAAAAGAACAACGTTTCGACACAATGGCGTCAAGGGCGGTGCTCTGACATGCGATCAAGTTATTACATTAAAGGAAAGCGCACCCGCGTACCGCAGCCCTGCTATTGAAAGCTTCCAGGAATAGCGCTCTAGAAAATTAATTGTTACTACACTACCTATTACCTTACTTCATACCATCTTTGTGCCTTTGCGTCTACACTAAACTATAAAATAACAAAATATTTTATTCACAAATACCTACCTACTTAGTATTTAAATTTTTGAAACAAATTAGATAAAATTATTAAGAAATCATCAACGTAAATTCGTGTAAACAAACGCAAATTGAAAATTCTTAGTTTTAAATATATTTTTCTTCTGTTACAGAGAATGGTCTGCCACGTAGATTGAGAACAGCCTACACTAACACTCAACTGCTCGAATTGGAAAAGGAATTTCACTTCAACAAGTATTTATGCCGCCCCCGAAGAATAGAAATTGCCGCTTCACTAGATCTCACCGAAAGACAGGTTAGTTATTAATGAGGTTTTTTCTTTTAAAAAAAATTGATCCCCTGTTTCCTTAAAATACTGCACTAATGTAAAGCAATATTATTTTAAAATAAATATAACTTTCTTCAATAAAATCTACGAGTATTTTTATTTAACTAGCTCTACTTAGCTTTATTTATTATCAACACTTTTATTTAAGTTACCTAAAATCGTAGTTAAGCTTTTTCAAGATATCAAATATAATCTACGACTACGAAGAAGTTAGTGAAAATGTTAGTTAAACATAATTTAGTGTTAATATTCTATATGTAATTGTTTACAGGTAAAAGTATGGTTTCAAAACAGACGAATGAAACACAAAAGACAAACTCTAAGTAAAAGCGAGGATGGCGACGATAAAGATTCAACAACTTCTGAAGGTGGGAAGAGCTCAAAGACAGGACTCGATAAGTTCTTGGATGACGAAGGACCGTTGTCTGGAAAGAAAAGTTGTCAGGGCTGCGAGCTTCCCCCAGGCGCGCTCTGTTCACCAGCTGAAGAACTGCCAGAGCTCGCTTCCCGAACAAGGAACAACAATACTCCCAGTGCTACGAATAACAATAGTTTTGCAAGTGACGGCGCTTCAAGTGTAGCTTCATCGTCGTCCCTGGAAAAATTAGCTGAAGACGATTCAAGAGACGCTCATCTACCGGCAACCACTGTTCCGGCTGCACCCAGAAATTTAGCCAAGAGGATTAAACAAGAGTCGAGAAAACGATCACCCTCACTGGACACCACTTGTAAAGTATCTCCATCTTCTTCGAAAGACGGACTCGGAGTGATAGCTGGCTTACCCGATGGTGCTAAGTTTTCTTCAGTCAGTTTGACTCCATCCTCAACCCCAGGGACGCCTTCAAGCATGCACCAGAGCCCACTGGGATACTACCCACGACCATCGCCTCCGAACGCACCACCAGGCACAGCGCATCCTCAAGCAGTTCCAAACACAATGCCACCTTATGTTATAAGAGGAAATGCACCTCCAGGTCAATTCGTACCACACCCTGATTTCCGCATGGATTCTA
Organism: Agriphila geniculea; assembly: GCA_943789525.1. Taxonomy (NCBI): domain Eukaryota; kingdom Metazoa; phylum Arthropoda; class Insecta; order Lepidoptera; family Crambidae; genus Agriphila; species Agriphila geniculea. Next base: position 16,911,216 of record OX038880.1, read on the forward strand.
AACAATTTGTTGGCAAACTAGCTCAATATCCCCAAGGCAACAGAAATTACGAGGGTTACAGTGGTGCGTTACAAGGGGCCGAGCAACACGCTTACACTCGAGGCCAGGCACATGCGCGACAACAAGACGGCTCACCCGCGAGGCCAACCAATGGAGTAGGATCACGTCAGACCTACCCACACGAGATGTATCAAAACTACGGCTATCCTGCGTATGGGAAGGATCAAGCGACATACGGACATCCCGGCTATGACCAGGCACAAAACTACAGTGAGCACATGGGATACCCAAACAGCCATTACGGCTATCACTACCATGAAGGTCAGCACGAACACGCACACAACTATTACGGCAGTGAGGCACAGAAAAGTGCCCACGGGAACGACTACGCGAAGAATGCTTATTACGACGCTAATGCGTATGGTGCACAACAAGGTCCTGCGACAGGGAGTTACGCGCCAGGTAGTGCCCAGACCAACGCGGCTGGCGAAGCGTACGCCAACAATTCTGCAGAATGCAGTGAGGGCTACGGCTCTTTCCAGCAGTTCTATGAGGCGACCCACGCCACGCCCGCCGGCGAGAACTCCAACTCGTCCTCAGACTTCCACTTCCTCAGCAATCTCGCTAACGACTTCGCGCCCGAGTACTACACCATTTGAGATAAGGACTTCGCCGAGCAGGCGAGCAATCTGTTCGTGTAACGATGTAAAGTGCTATGTTAATTTATATATTATATTAAATTAAATTAAACCAGTTATTAAGGTGTTGGATGGATGGAGTAGAACCTGTTTATGCCCAAGGCGAAGAAACAAAAGTTGGTTGGTTTATGCTCTTTGTACCGATATTAAAAATTCGCATAGATAATTTAAGTGTATGTAATAAATTGTAAATAAACGTGTAGGTAAAGTAACTAATTAATTTCGATTCAAATATTTTTACTGGTATGTGTACACGATTTAATTATAGGTGCTGTGCTGATATCAGTAAATACTTTTCATTGTTTACAGAAAATCCGTGTGAAAAGTTTGGGGTGCAAATATGTTAACAATGAATTCCATTTTATTAAGTCTTGTAAATATGATCTTGTCACGTGCCGGACTACAGCTGCGCCACAAAAAAAAAAGTTGGAAATCTGACTTTTTGACTATGCCATGATGAAGTCGATAATTTGTCGGAATTTGTCGCACAAAAACCAGAATTTGTCGATCTTGCGTTTAGGAGATACGTGTGGCCCAGCTGTAGAGACGTCTCTACAGCTGCGCCACACAGATCTCGAAAACGGAAGGTCGTAGCGAAAATCTGTTTACTCGTGTGTGCAGCCGTTAATTTGTCGGAATTTGTCGCACAAAAACCAGAGTTTGTCGGTCTTGCGTTTAGGAGATCTGTGTGGCGCAGCTGTAGAGACGTCTCTACAGCTGAGCCACACAGATCTCGAAAACGAAAGGTCGTAGCGAAAATCTGATTACTCGTGTGTGCAGCCGTTAATTTGTCGGAATTTGTCGCACAAAAACCAGATTTTGTCGGTCTTGCGTTTAAGAGATATGTGAGGATATGCTGTGGAGACTTTTCTACCTGGATCTTGAGAAAGGAAGGTTGTAGCGAAAATCTGATAACTCGAGTGTGTAGCCGTTAGTTTGTCGGAATTTGTCACCAAGAATCAGAGTTTGTCGATCTTGCGTTTAGGAGATATGTGAGGATACGCTGTGGAGACGTTTTTACCTGGATCTCGAGAACGAAAGGTCGGAAGCGTATCCTCACATATCTCCTAAACGCAAGATCGACAAACTCTGATTCTTGGTGACAAATTCCGACAAACTAACGGCTACACACTCGAGTTATCAGATTTTCGCTGCGACCTTCCTTTCTCAAGATCCAGGTAGAAAAGTCTCCACAGTGTATCCTCACATATCTCCTAAACGCAAGACCGACAAAATCTGGTTTTTGTGCGACAAATTCCGACAAATTAACGGCTGCACACACGAGTAATCAGATTTTCGCTACGACCTTCCGTTTTCGAGATCTGTGTGGCTCAGCTGTAGAGACGTCTCTACAGCTGCGCCACACAGATCTCCTAAACGCAAGACCGACAAACTCTGGTTTTTGTGCGACAAATTCCGACAAATTAACGGCTGCACACACGAGTAATCAGATTTTCGCTACGACCTTCCGTTTTCGAGATCTGTGTGGCGCAGCTGTAGAGACGTCTCTACAGCTGGGCCACACGTATCTCCTGAACGCAAGACCGACAAATTCTGGTTTTTGTGCGACAAATTCCGACAAATTATCGACTTCATCATGGCATAGTCAAAAAGTCAGATTTCCAACTTTTTTTTTTGTGGCGCAGCTGTAGTCCGGCACGTGATCTTGTCAACGCTGCCGATGACTTTATTACTATTACCTACTGACGCATTTCCAAATAAAAGTACTTAGTGTAGATATCCATTAAATCCTTTTCAATGTATATTACATGTCATAATAATGTAATAAAAATAACTATCTGTATCCAAACAACTTTTCACGTGTTCATGTTAATAAATATTTGATTAAATTAAAATTGTTTTACAACTTTACAACACATAAAAAAAGTTGTTTACAAACTTAAGGAATAGTCGATGCCTTATTTAGTTAATATTGTTTTGTGACTTTAAGACAATTATTGTAGATGTATATACCTAATAATGTTTATTATAGTTTATAATAAGTCATGATACTGTAGATATCAGCGCTATCATTTTGGCCTATTAAAAAAATAAATCATTTGGTGTCACATTTTTTTCCTTTTATTATAGATACTCGATTTCAAGACAGTCTTGAAACCGCATGCTTAAAATTGTATAGTGTAATTGAGGCTTTAATTTAAGACGAGTGCAGTAGTTAGGGAGGCGAGGTAGCTAAATGGCGTAATTCAACGGCGCCGTCGAGACCTATCAAAATCGAAAGATAAAATAATTTCGAAAAGAAAAGCTCGTATGGTAAAAACCATTTTAGCGGTGGGTTTGGCGTGTACGGTTTTTCAAAAATGTAAAAAAAAACAGTTACTTGGGCATTCTCGAGCGCGTCAGATATTCATACTACGTATGCCCCAAGTGCCTCTGATAACAACGGTATACTAATCTGCCGGTTTGCGTGGTGGGGGTAGGCATATAAAGTAGTCAAAAATGCAAAAAAAAAAAATTTACTCGAGCGCGTCAGATTTTCGGAAGGGGTGTTAAGTAGGCCCCAAGGAAGCTCCCTTTAAAAAAACTGACGATTTCGGCGTGACCATAAGTTACAATGAATTTTTGAAAATGCAAAAAAAAAAAGTTTTTTTGAAATACTCGAGCGCGTCAGATTTTCATAGGGGAGGTTTATCTCGGTATCCTGAAAGCATATTTTCTTAATCTGACAAAAATGTTGGTGTGTTCTCTTAATCTGACCGGAAAGGTTTTTTGGTTTTTTTTTTCCTTTCTTTCTCCTTGATAGAACGGGGAATTTAAGAATGACAATAAAGCGATAGTTACAACCAACGTAAATGTAGATGAAATGTAGTACGAATTGTATTATTTGTTGTATAAAAAAATGAAATGTTATAAAAAATGGATTATGGCTTCTTTCCCCACCATTAATGTCGCGAAATAAAGGAAAAATACAGGTAGGACAGCATATTTCCGCAAAGCGCTCAGTCTGTATTACATGTTTATGGCAAATTCCTCTTTTTTGCTTCAATTCTTCACTTCGTTTTGCTTACGGTACGTCCAAAAAACAATTTGAGGATCAACAGGCTATTGAATAATATACATACATGAAACTGTACATGTTAATAATACTTTTGTATACAGATACGCGTAACTTTTTCCGAGTCCACGAAAATTGTCGAGAAGCTTTAGAAAAAAAAATTTTTTTTGAGATATAATAAAAGTAACATAATTTAATCATCGTTATTTCATATCAATTTTTTTTAACACCCTCAGTTTTCAAGATATACTCAAAAAACCGGGAATTTGAGTTTTTATGATGCTTCAAATCAAAAAGTTTTGACTTTGGACAAAAATGTAAAGAGACCTTTTTTGTGTAAAATAAAATTACCTTTTTTGTTTATTTAAACTTTTTTTTTGTAAAATGTATCGTTCGCGACTTATATGCCGCAACGCGTTTTTCGGAAGACGAAATGACTCCTCCACACTCCCGGTCATGCGGAAACCGGCAGATTTTGTATTTTTAGTACGTTTTAGATTATATTCTTCAAAATAAAAAAAAAAAATCGCGCTCGAGAATGCCGGATTAACGTTTTTTTTTACAAGTTTGCGACCCTATAACTCGGCGGCGTCAAGGACTTATCGTCAGATTAGTTAAATTTAGTCTTAAAACACTAAAATCAACCCCCAATATCTTAATCTGACGCGCTCGAGTATTTCAGACTATCGATTTTTTTTTACTAATCTGATCGTCTATCCTAGGCGCGCGTCACTACATATAGAGCTAAATACTTTACAAGGTTGTTCTATTAGGTCCAAGGTATCTCTCATATCTTAAACTGCCACGCTCGAGTATTACCGAAAATTCCCCTATTCGCCTCCCTAACTACAGTGAGTTTATCAATAAAATGCCGGTTATTATCCATGTCGTAGGCCAACCGTTGAACTGGGCCGATCGAGATCTGCCTGGGCCACTGCCACAGAATAACTAATAGTACAAGTTCACTGCCCAGGCAGCACTAAGGCAAAATATATTAGATACTAGCGGCCGCCCGCGACTTCGTCTGCATGGAAAGGTTTTTTGCTATAACAAAATTTACCTAATTTTTTCGGGATGAAGGGTACCTACCCTATGTCTTTCTCAATATCCCTGACAACGTGTATGCAAAATTTCATGATGATCGGTCCTGTAATTAAGACGTGAAAGCGTAAAAACTAATAAACGGGCTTTCGCATTTATAATATTAGTAAGAATGTACGCATAGAATGAATTTGTGTGAAATCCATAAAAATCTTATAATTGACGCTCGTAATTCACTTGGAAAACATTTTTTTCTTCAATTTGACATCAGCAATTTTTAACGTCCTCACTGCTGGGGCACATAAGGAGGATGGGCCATAACCCACCACGCGGGCCCAATGCGGTTTGATGGGTGTTAACGCCTGCAAGTGCAGTCGGAACTAACGGCTTAACGTGCCTTCCAAAGCACGGAGGAACTCGAGATAATAAATTTTTGGTCACCCATATCATGACCGACCCTTGCGAAAATTGCTTAACTGCCGCAATCGCAGGTCCAGGCGAAACTGAAGTACATTACTATGAGCCCAGCCATTTTTATTATATCGATCGATGTGGCCAAATGAATAGTTGAGTAAATCGACGAATAGGTTGCTGTCATCGATCTGCTAGACTTCATACTAAATCTCGAATGATCTGCCCAGACATATTATCTCAATCGGCCCAGAGCAACGATTGGCCCACGACCATAGTTTAATATTATATACTGGTTACCAGCGGCAAGGCGTGAAATTATGGCGAAGGTAAGCCGATCTACAAAAATGATATTGTGATCTGCATAGTGGATCGTTGGGATGGGATTTCTAAAAGGTAAGCAGATAGTAATCGTCTTGTATGGACCCATCGCCACTGCTGGCTACCCACGACATCTACAACGGCACCCTGATTATCTAAAAAGAAACTATTTAGCGACCGGTTTCATTCCACATACATTGCTACTTTTCTTTGGTATGTTTTTTTTTTAATCCAAAAAGAAGTATGAATGGATCACTATCATCTATGAACTGCAACCGGTCGCTAGGTGGTTTCTAATTAGATAATCAGCCCGCCGGTAAGGTGCTTGCTCTTAATCACCTGTTTTATTTCACACAGCGCCATCTAGCCCCAAACTAAGCAAAGCTTGTAACATAGGTGTTAGACAACCGATATCCACTTAAGTATATAATTTTTAAATTATATACTTAATATACATACGAGTAGTAACACCCAGACCCATCACAGAAATTAATATTCATCATTTCAATTTCTGCCCGGCCGGGAAAATCGAACCGAGGACCTCTTGCGTGGTAGGGTAGACCGGTCTGTTGACCACTGTGCACCACTCAGGTCGTCATCAGTGACGGTCAGTGACGGTAGTCGGTAAGGCCGAAGGTAGACGAGCACTATACCCGGAATCTTCATTCGTCGACCACTGAGGAACCGACTATCTTACCTCTCTAGGTAACTACCACTACTACCAGAGAACACAACGATGTTAAATTATTGTTGTTATGACGTCAGACTTGGGTAAGATCGTACCTTACCAAGCGGGCTTGAAACAAGCCCCGCCACAACCAAACAGAGTACAAAATACATATGTACATACATATAAATTAATGAAATCTAATGTTAAACGAAACGCTAGCTGGGTTGCGTCCACTGGCTTAGATTGCGGTTGTTTGGTTGTTTTTTAACTCACTCTAAGGTTAGGAACGACCAAGAACTTTAAATGTCAATGTCAATACAAAGTCTTTATTTTCCATTTGGAATGCGAATAATTTAAACTTTCCTTTATTCAAAATCAATCTTTTTAATCCTTTGCAGTCTGGTTTCCGTAGGGGCCACAGCACCTCCACAGCTTTGGTTAAGATCACAGACGACATACGCCAGAGCATGGAGAATCGCCAGCTAACACTGATGACGTTACTGGATTTCAGTAATGCTTTCAGTTCAGTTGACTTCGATATTCTCCTGGGCGTTTTACAGTCTCTTAACATATCTCCAGCCGCTATTGATTGGTTTAGAAGTTACCTGCTAGAGCGACGGCAACGCATCCGCCTAGGAGATTCGTCCTCTGGGTGGTGTGGTATCAAATCAATGCCGGAGTTCCTCAGGGTGGCGACTTATCTCCTCTTCTCTTCTCTATTTTTATAAACTCAATTACTCACTTGCTTTCAAGTTCCTACCACCTTTATGCCGATGATCTTCAGATTTACACACAGGCTCCTCTATCTGAACTCTCTAGTGCCATAGCTACCACTAATTCTGATCTTGCACGTATCTATAACTGGAGTAAGTCTTATGGTCTTACTGTTATGTTAACCCATCTAAGACTCAGTCCATCATTATTGGTAGTCCGTATTTTGTTTCGAAGATCGACTTCGAGCAGTTACCTCCTGTGAAATTTGACAGCACTGTTATTCCTTACTCTAAAACCGTCAAGAATCTCGGTGTAGTCTTTGATGAACGTTTCTCATGGAGACCTCAGGTCGAGGCAGTTAGAAAGAAGGTTTTTGCTGCGTACGGCTCACTTAATCGCTTGCGGAACTTTTTACCAACCAGCACTAAAATCACTCTGGCCCAGTCACTTCTCCTATCCATCTTGGACTACGCTGATGTTTGTTACACGGATCTTTCCGAGGAATTGCTTGACAAATTAGAACGTCTGCAGAATATGTGCATCAAGTTCATTTTCAATTTACGTAAATTCGACCACGTATCTCACTTTCGCCAAAAGCTTAATTGGCTCCCTATTCGTCGGCGCAGGGACTTACACACTCTTACGCTCCTGTACTCTATCCTTTTCCTTCCAACTTCCCCACTTTATCTTAAAGAATCTTTCAACTTTCGATCCTCTTCCTCACTACGTACTCTGCGTTCTTCTTCTAATCTCACCCTCGTTATGCCCCGTCATTCCACTGATTTCCTTTCTTATTCGTTCTCTGTACATACTGTCCGTTTGTGGAACGCACTTCCAGAGGACATCCGTAAAGCTCGTACTCTTTCAAGGATCAAGTTAGAAGACATTTCTTTTCTCCCACGTAATACCACCTTTTTCTCATATTTCCCTTTCAACTTTCATTTTATATGCTTACACATTTTTCGCTCTCTATTTTATTTATGTACATCTATATCTGTTGTCCTTCTAGTACTTTTGCACCCACTCCCCATCTGTCCTCTTCCCTTTCATATTTTTCTACTCAAGGTTGCCTGGAAGAGACTGCTACATAGCAGTAAGGCCGCCTTTTGTGTACTTGTCTATGTTTATTGTTTTCTTCTTTGTAATGTCTTTTTCTAGTGTGCAATAAAGCGTTTTATTATTATTATTAAATCAAATAAAAACTGTTTTTTTGCGAAGCTACCATGATTTATTTGAAAGTTAGACACAAAAACATCAAAATACATAATAATGTCAAATGACATTGACATTTTTGTATAGACAAACGTCAGAACGTTTTCCAATCACCGATTTTGATGGTTAAAAAGTTGCAACGCTCTGACGTTTGGAACGGGAAAGTTGTGTCAACCGAACGTCACGCTCTAATGTTTGGAACGCCCCGTTAGAGCTTCCGGTTGCATTCGGTTGCATTCGGAGTGTAGGTTCGGCGCAACCCAGCGTTTCGTAGCTTTCCTTTTAGGCCCTCCGCTGCCTTGAGCGGGATCCCGACGCGGGCCTCGGCTTCGGGTGCTGTTTCCTGTATATTCATAGAGCAGCGCTGCGTGTGGCGGATTGCCCGCCGCACGCAGCGCGGGCGGCGAGCACGCTTACGTGTCCCGCGTATAGTTGTAAAACAGCGGTTGTTATCGGGTAGTTATCGAAAGCAGCCGGTAATAACGTATAGACAGCGGCTGACAACCGGCTGCTTATCCGACTAAATACCAAAAGGTCTTACAATTTTTATAGTTCCTGAGTCGAAATTGTTAAAATATACGAGCCGTTATATACAAATAGGTATTTTTACTAAATTAATTACCTACTCTGTCATGGTTTAAAACATAAAATGTTAAATAATATTTATGAATTCGGTATTTTGCAATGTCCTTCAACGAGACAGATAATAAACTAATGTACCTACCTACCTACTTATTTATACGGTACATAATTAGTACCTATTTAATCTGTAGGTATGAAACTCCTCTTCGCCACTTTTATTATTATTATTGTATAATAATCGTAATAAGAAGATAAGCTCGCAAAGCTTGGCGTTTCGCAAAGTTTCACATGTGTACCTACAACGTCCGTTTTGTGTTTCGTGTTTTTGGATTTATGTGATCAACCCGAGTAAGATGACACATTTGATGTCAAAGTTAAGTATTTCAACATAACATCGACGCAACTAAGAAATAGGAAAGAGCGCTTACTTGAATAATTAAATCTGAAATAATGTATAAAGTAAATAGGTAGTATGTAGTTAAAAAAGAAACACCTATCACCATCTTCAACCGTAGTCAGCCACTGTTTATGGGTGATCACCGTAGTCAGCGAAAAAAGCGGCTGGTAACCGGCTGGCTGACTAAGATAACAACCGCCTTCACATCTATAGTCCCGCGCGACATGTCACGCCAGCGCAGCGGGGCTGTTTCTTGTATTTTCAACCTCCTTGATTTTCATAGAGCAGCGATGCGCATGGCGGAGTGCCCGCCTCGCGGGTCACGCTACGGAGCAAGGCGCGGGTCCCCACGACGGAGAAAGGCGCGGGCCCCCGCGACGGGCTCCCGCACCGTGTACCCGCGCCGGGATCCCGCTCAACGCAGCGGAGGGCCTTAGTACAGTAGCCCGTAGAACATTTAAATCACCAAAAAGGTTACCGTTTGCCGTTGTGATATAGTTATTTATTACGAAATTATAGATACTTTACAGATTGCAACCCGCCGTAACCTATATTTATAACATATTTGCTCGTAAAGTGTCTCTTATTACATCAATTTCAATATCGTATTGTATCTCATTACGAACTTGTGCGGTAATGTAAAGTAAAACGCACGGTTTCCTTGATAAACCGTGCGTTTTACTTTACATTACCGCACGGTTTCTCATACTTCGTCTAAAACGAACGGTCCTTTTTTAAATCGTAGCAAAGAGTTTTTATGTCAGAAAAGAGGTCAACATTTTATGGATAAAATTAACTTTGGGAGATAAAATATAATAAATAAACATTTAATTATTCAATTTAATTAATGTTGACAATAAATTACAACCATTTATCTATAACAAAAACACAAAAATATTAATTTACTTTATTAGTAATACTGGCTGTTTTTATGCCTTTGCCTTAAAAAAAGCGCTGATGCGCGCGCATTGCTAATTTAATTTGCTGTATTGTTTTTATTTGAAAATGTCGTCAAGTACTGATGAATTTATTAATTCAACACCGCCAGAAGTCTCAGAGGCAGCGAAAAGGGCTACTCTAAGCCTCTTGCCCGAAAAATTGACCGATAAGATACTTACAAGCGTATCAAAATTTAATCATATGGAAAACAAGCAAAGGTGCAAAGTCCGAGTTTTATTTATTTCCTCGCAAATATGTTATAAAACGTCGTATGACATACGTGCGCTTTGATAATTACAGCCTCTGCTTTCTTGTAGCCCTCGCCTACGGCTCGGGCCAGCAATATCGCCTCGGCTGTAATTTTCAACGTACGTATATCTCCAAAAATGTTATTTTTTTATTTTCCATGGTTTACCACATGGTTTAGCTATTGTCGTGTTCTACAGCTTTGTTTGATTGCCACTGATAGTAAGACTATGGAAAGTGATCATACACAGATTTAAGACCAGATAAAATCTAACCATTTTCATCAGGTCTTAATTCTGTATATGGCTACTTTTTATGGTCTTACTGTTATCTGTGGCAATCAAACCAAGCTGTAGTACGTACAATAGCTAAACTATGTGGTAAACCTCGAAAAATAAAAAAATATCAATTTTGGAGATATACAAATATAGGTTACGGCGGTTTGCGATCTGTAAAACTTGGGTTAAAGTATCTATAATTTCGTAATAAATAACTATATCACAACGGCAAACGGTAACCTTTTTGGTGATTTAAATGTTCTACGGGCTACTGTACTATTTATCCATAGATAGTAGAGTAGGGTTGTCACAGAGAAACAAGCCTGTCTCTGCCGATTTTGAAATCTACTGTATTTTTTTTAGAATTTACGGTATTTTTAGCTGAAAACACTGTAATTTTACTTTTGGGATCTGGAAGCATTTCGCGCCACATCTCAAAACGGATAGTCATCTCGTCGGATATGCAACTCGTCAGACACGCAGACAGATAAGCGTACCTGACGACATGCGTGTCAGTCAACATTAATATTGCTTTTGACCACACAACAAGTGGCTGCACAATCTTTGTCAAGCCTAATTTGGCCACCCTTCTTGCTTTAGATCACACAAAAAATGTCTGCACAGTCGTTATCGAGCCTTATTTGGTCACCCATCTTGTTTTTGGCCACAAAAAGTGGCTGCATAATCTTTAGGTATCTATTTTTACGATTAAGTTGAGCCTAGTTTAACATCCTTCCGTTTTTGCACTTTTAGACTTTTGGCATTGTATTAAAACGAAAAAATCTGACGAGTTGCGAAATCTGTCGAGCTGCAAATCTGACAAATTGCAAATCTGTCAAGTTGCGATTCTGTCGAGTTGCATATTCCGGCGAAATGCGTATTTGACCACTTGCGTATCTGACGACCGACCTGTGTGTGATCCATTTGGGGTGCGTGGGCAGAGAAGCATAGCTTAATAAATGATTCATTCATTCAAATATAAGATACTTTTATCCTGGTCAAAGGTTTCCTAGTCCCTAGGGATTTTCGACTAATAAAAAAATTTTTTTTTTATATATCAGTATTTTTTAATATTAATTAAAAGTCTACATTAAAACAGTTCAGCATTTTAAAATGCAAAGAAATGAAGATAATTTGTAATATATTCTGCATGTCAATAATTTGCAAGGTTTGCAAGTGTTATTAGGAGTTTATAGCATTAATAGCTGTGGAAGGTAAGTTCAATAACAAGGAATAATACTTCAAAAATAAAGCGAGATCCATTAAGCAGCAGTGATGAAAAATTAGTATAATGAACAATAAAAAATAATTCTATTGTACCCACAATAACACTAGAACGTCCGGAACAGTCATATTGAAAGTTCAAAGCTTTGTAACACCTTATCATTTAGAGATAGGCATTTGAAATTTCTTGACTTTATTTTTTGAGAGGCTATGATTATTTTATGCTAAATTTCAAACATAATAGATTTCCAGTAGTGGCACAAAATTAAGATTATACATACAACATCCAGAGAAGGTCAAAATGACCATGAATGACTATTTTCTGTGTTTATCCATTTTTATCATGCATAATCGGACTCCGAAAATGAGTGAATTATCCTTGAGGAATCCATGGAAACTTTATAAGAACCTTGCACCTTCTTCCCTAGTTCCGCCCCACCACCTGTCGAAAAAGAAACCTTAAAAATAGGACACTGTCCAATCCTCCAGTAGCAGAGTAAAAGGAAGCTAAAGATTAATGTTTTTTGTAATATACTTACAGTTTTTATTATTAAGTAAAACTCTATTGATTATTAAAAAGCTTTTCATTTTTGTGACTTTATACATAGGTAAACAAACATTACTATAGAATTACTGCACTTAAAAACTGAAAAATATAGGTCCGGTCAGATTGACAGCTTGCAGACGTTTTAGGTATATGAGAAGCCCGGACGTTCTAGTGCTAAACAATACATTAAGCTTGTATTTTATATCTATTAATCCCAAGATGTTTCTGTGTTATGAAGTAGATGGCTTCTGTGCCTGTGACTGGGCCTGTAATTTCATCTCTAGCATCATACAAATTGCTTCACGAGCTTTTGACTTTTCTATAGCCAATGCCTGAATTTTTTCCATTTGTTCTGTAACAAATTGTACTTTTCTTTTGAAATAATCCTTGCCACCTTCAATATCCTAAAACAAATAAGTTTCATTTATAAGTTGCCATGCAAGGAATAAAAAAATGATTACACAAAACTAATAAAAATATATACAGTGGTGGCTGGATAATTAGAAACGCCAGTTGATTTTCATACAAACGAGGTAACTATGAAGCCTTTGTTCTCCGCCAGGGATTGACCTAGCTGTGATCTGATGATGGCCATCCAGGGAGTGAATGGAGGAGATCCAGATCCCTAAGCATTCTAAGAGCTGCAAGAATCAGAGTTCACTGTTTCAGGATTTTCTTACATTTTAATGCTATTTTCACAGTTTTTTTAAACATGTCCTTCTATCTTTTAGAATGCTGATCAGACCAGTTGGCTGTGTATAGTGATCTGAATCTCCTCCATTCACTCCCTGATAGCTCTGGATATCATCAGATCACAGCTAGATCAATCTCTGGCGGAGAACAAAGGCTTCAAAGTTACCTTGTTTGTATGAAAATCGACTGGTGTTTCTAATTATGCGGCCACCACTATATAATAATCATAAATGGCATAATATATGTATGCTCAATTTGTGCAGCACCACACAAACTTGCTAGTTGTATTAAATTCAACTTCAATTAGGTAAATAGTATTGTGTACTTACTTTTTGCGCATAGTATCCTGTGCCAATATCGATGATAACATAATCTGTGTCTATAATAGTCCCTGGGACATACATGGATCCCGTAAGGGGCACCAATACTGTCCTGCCCTTAGTCTGAGGTGTAATTTTCTCCACACTTTCGCCTGACTCCACAAACTTACCTTGTGCCATTTTAAGAGTTTGTAGAGAATCTTGGAAGACATTTAGCTCCTAAAAGTAAAGCAAAGTAATAAAAAATTTGTTGGTTTGATAAATTTAAAAAAGATATTAATTTTTCGCTCTTTCTCGTTTTTACCTGATCGAGTTGTTGTTTCAGTTGAGCCAACTGATGAAGATTTAATTTGGATAAATCTATCTGTTGCATGCCCGGAGCTGGCGCAGAAGATATAGTAGCCATCTTAAGAAAACTATTTTATAAAGTCAAAAATTTGAGAATTAATTATGTACAATATATTTAAAGTATTCAAATTCACAATTTCACATTCACACAATTTTTTCTAACCTCAAATGAAAAATTCTCAAATTTCACAGACTAGACTACACCAAGGAAGTTTATATCGGGAGTGAGTACTATAAAAAATTCTCACTATTCGTTTAAAAGAAATTCAACTTTATTGCCTTTGTCATTGAGTTACAATTCTATCGATGACATTGACTGAAGACTCTACTGTGTGAATGAAACAACACTAAGTGGAGGTCGGTGTCTCGTTCGCACAATTGCCATTACTAAACAATAATACCACGATAGTAGGAAAAAGAATGTACGTTACCAAACACGTACACCCGATTGCACTAAACTTAAGGATCGCCTAAGTCTGTTCCTAACTACAACACGACCAAATTAAAACGGTGTCAAACTTTAGCGGTCATGTAGCTGTCATTCGCCTACTTAACTTGGTCGAGTTGTAGTTAAGAAAAGACTTAGGCGATTCTTAAGTTTAGTGCAATTGGGTGGTAGTGTATCAAAGTTAAGGATTCGGAGTGGAATATTAAAATATACTACTTAAATGTTAATTTAGAATAACACATAGTAATTGTAAAATAAAACTGAACTAACTCTTTTGATTTAATTAGATTTTTACAATAATGCTAATCAGCATTATTGTAGTTGTATAAATTACTCGTAAAGTGTCAATCCTGGCAACTCCGATCCGATTTTGACTTTGGCGCCGAATTTCAATTTTAGAATTACAATATTCAGGAAATATTCCTTTGATTCCTTTACAAAACTAGGGTGACCATAAATACTACACCATTTCAGATTTCCCAAAAACGAAATTGTAACTGGAAGTCGCAGGCGAGGGGTGAAGTAAATATTAATAATCAAATTCTTGTTTATGCGCCGATTTCGATGAAACTCGGTTCATGGTACTATTTCGACAAGAAAATAATAACGCAGTGTTGAAAATATTAAATAATCCAAGATGGCGGCCAACTTTTTTGTTTGTGGGCCGATTTCGATGAAACTCGGTTTTTGGCACTATTTGGATAAGACAATAACAACGCAATGTTAAAAATATTAAAAATCCAATATGGCGGCCAACTTTTTTGTTTTTAGGCCGATTTCAATGAAACTAGGTTTTTGGTATTATTTTGATAAGAAAATAATAATGCTATGTTAAAATAATTAAAAATCCAAGATGGCGGCTAACTTTTTTGTTTGTGGGCCGATTTCGATGAATTTCGGTTTTTGGTACTATTTTGAGAAGAAAATAACAACACAATTTTTTAAATGTTAAAAAATTCAAGATGGCGGCCAACTTTTTGTTTATGGACCGATTTCGATGAAACTCGGTTTTTGGCACTATTTTGATAAGAAAATAACAACGCAATTTTTTAAACATTAAAAAATTCAAGATGGCAGCCAACTTTTTTGTTTGTGGACTGATTTTGATAAAATACGGTTTTTGGTACTATTTTCACATGAAAACAACAACGCAATGTTGAAAATATTATAAAGTCTAAGATGGTTGCCAACTTTTTTGTTTGTGGGCACCGATTTCAATGAAACTCGGGTTTTGATACTATTTTGACAAGAAAACAGCAACACAATGTTAAAAGTATTAAAAATCCAAGGTGGCGGCCAAATTCTTTTCTTGTTCTTCTTTTTTTTCAACCCAGTAATATCCAAATCAACCCAAAAACAAAATTAGCAGCTATTTTGACCTTTTGACATTGTTTACGTTGCTTATTACCATCATCATCCTCCTACCCTTATCCCAATTGCATATTACCATATTTACCATTTTTATAAATCAAAACAAAAAAAAATCTTAATAAAATCGCCATAAATAACTTGTTTATAAAAATGTTTTTTAAATAAATAAGGGGCCATCCATAAATTACGTCACACGAATTAAATGATTTTTGACCCCCACCCCCGTCCTTGTCACAGCTGGTCACATTTGTGAGGACCCCTTCCCTAGTGTGACGTCACATATTTTACAATTCTACATCTAGAAATAATTATTTAATTAAAACAGCAGTTCAAAAATTCGTTTTATTTAAATTTAAATGAATTTGTAATGTGACGTCACAAAATTTAGGACCCCTCCCAGTAATAAGATGGACCTATCATATTTACGAAAAAAGCTACTTTCTTCATTGTTCTCCATTCAAACGCAACGCAACTAAACATGGCGGCGTAGCTTAGTGTACAATTCCCACCTCCTTGTCACACAATGTCACATTTCGTCGACCCCCTCCCTCCCCCTTAACGTGTGACGTAATTTATGGATGGCCCCTAATTAGTTTCTACTTTTTTAGTTAACGAGTTAAACTGAAAATATACCACCTCCTATCAGAGCTCTCGTCAAGAGGAATCAAACGAGCTCGAACTCAATGGGGTTGCATGGTTTTATTACAGAATTCCAGTGGCCTTCTTTCGGCTTCATCATCAGACCCTGGAAACTATTTCCTATTCAAACAAGCCCAAACTCGATGGGGTTGCATGATTTTATTATAAAGTTCCAATGGCCTTCTTCTGGCTCCTTCATCAGCCCCTTGGATATTATTCCCCAACAGAGTACTTGCCAAGACGATTCTAACGAACCCAAACACGATGGGGTTGTATGGTTTAATCATAGCGTTCCTGTGGCGTTCTTCCGGCTCCATCGTCAGATCAGCTCAATGATACCATAGTATTACATTACCTTCTAGTTCTGTGTTCAAAGTTTCAAGTCTCTAGTTCATCGGGAAGTTAGTATAAAATCGTTTGCAAAATTTGTGCTCAAACAAACAAACGAAAACACAAACAAACGAGCAAGCAACCTTATAAAAACGTGGCAAAAGTATTAATTATAAATATAGAACAACCTAAGTACCTAAGTTCATATTAAACAGTTTTAAAGTAATAAGTATGTCTCCGACCAACCATACAGTTTGGTCACCCTAATGAAGAAAGAGATACAATTATCTACTTGACCTCTCTGTCGGCTCGTTTTGGGGCGAAGAGCTCAATCTGGTTTATACCGAAGGGATGTGCTACATCTATGGACTACACTAGCTAGCAGGAGCAGTGGTCTCGAACGTCAAAATACGAAACCGGTAGAGTTGCCAATAATTATCGGTAGATTCGTACCCAAAATCGGTATATTGTGATTAAAATCACAAATACCAAGGACCACCATAGGGTTTTCTATATGTCGATGTCGTAGGATAGTTGTACAAACCGGATTTTTACAAAAATCCTAGTATGATTGTAAAATACCGGATAATTAGAATCTATGACAAGTTTTTGCAATCATCCGAGTAATGTTTAGGATTTTTACAAAAATCCAGCGTACTGTGATGTAGTGACATCGTATTCGGCCTTTTCGGTAGCTTTATGGTCAAAATTCATAAAGAAATAATAGTTTATGTTTCGAATGAAAAAGCCGCCGTTCCCGTCCGCGTGTCTTTTGTCGTGGCTTCTTGCTACGGCTCGGGACCCTTCTGGTCGGGCTATGTAATGTAATTCGTAAAGAAATAAAAAACAATATTTAAAAAGTGATAAAAGTTTTATTTAATAATATAATTTAAAGGCTCTTCGTTAGTACATGGTGGAGGTCCACCATCGCGTTCGTTAGTCTCGCGCGTTTTCTATGTTTCAGGTGCAAAAATAGTGAGAAGATAAAAATGATGAAGAGATTGAGCACATTCCAAAAATTCAATGGAGGAGATAATACGGACCCCAAGGAGTGGTTCATCAGATTCAATGAATTCATGGCTGAAAACGGCTATAATGAGGATGCGAAGAAGATTATTTTAAGCGCTTTTTTAGAGGGTGCAGCGCATTGGTTCTACAGAAAGATTTGTGCGAGTTGCAAATCATACAAGGACTTGCAGGAACAAATTATCGAAGAGTTTCCTCCCATTTCAGCTCCATCTACAGCGGCTGCTGAAAGCTGCCAATATTCATTTCAGTTGCCTAGTGTAGCCCACGTCGAAGTCGAAAGTGCACCAGCACTACGCGCGTGCAGCGAGGCGGCAAGATCCTCAACCTCTCGCACTGCCCAAGAACCCCCATGTCAATCGAAAAATGTTTCACACTCTTTTCTTTTTAGTTGCGAAGAAGGAACGCAACCAAATAATAAGGAAGAGCCGTTTAAAACGATGTCGAAGAATGAAGAGGAGGAAGACGAGGTTGTAACATGTGACGAGGACGAAATGGAGAACGTTATGACGGATGATTCAGAAGAATTACCGATAGCATCAGAGGATGTGGAAGAACAGATAAAAAGTGAGTCAACTTCATGTTATAGTGATCAGGGTGTAGGGATAGGAGAAATAGGAAGTGATAATCGTAGTGGGGAAAACGCGGTCGAAGTGAAGTCGTTAGTCGAGTGTGTAGAGTTAGATAAACCGGCTAGTACGAGTGATCAGGTTATAGTAGAGGAAGAGAAGGACAGTGGCTCTCAATCCTCGGTGGTGAAAGACAAGTGCGATAACGTGGTTTCATTCATTCTTTCAAATATATATTTTACATTAATTTCAGAGAATATATCTGTCAGAAATCATTATGTAGGTTTCAGAAGTAATAATATTTTCTTACAGAGTTCGTATGATCATACACTGTTTGAATATGATTTAGCTCATGGTAATGTCATGTTCAACAATTATTTAATTGAAGAAGTATTGTGTTATGATAGGAAAAGGAAAGTATTAAATCTTGGTATAGGTCTATCGTTTTGTTTTCATCAACCTAAGAAGAAAAGATTTCATGTATTTAATAATAAATAAGTACTTAATTCGAATAGAAAGTAAGTTGGGATAGGAATTGTTTCATTTTAAGTTTGTTTTACTTAGTTGAGGTTTGGGTTACATATATTTTTATTTCACTATAAATGATAAGGTATAGAAAACAGATTGAGTTGGAAGTATCCGGTACGAATGTGTGCTAGGAATGAGTTAGTTAGGTATTAACTTTACTGTAGGTAGTGGCACTAGGATAGTGAATAAGTGTGCTAATGCTTGTTTTTTTTCATGTACTGTACTACGTGACATGGCATCAAACTGCATCATCAAATTGGAGACCAACGTGCCAGGATGATCAGTCAAATCCAGGATAAGAAGTGTTCCGGCATGTGAAGAGTTAAGAGAAAATAAAGAATTTGTTAGGGTCTACTTATTACCCTGGGGTATAGAATGGGGGGATGTGACGTACGAAGCTGGGACCGTATGGGGGAGCCCTGAAAATTCCATAGGAATGGGTTGTATTACTTGCTGCAAGACACCTCCAATTCCTGGTCCCAAGTCCGTAAGTCCCGTAGGGAATGTATGCCGGACGAAATGATTGTTTATTTTCCTCCTGGAGACTGAACATTCGTGGTTTTCTGATGTGTACATTCGTAGTCTGTCAGGTTGACGCTTTTGTCAAGTGTCAACATGAATCATAAACCAGAGCATAGACAGATTCATTTTGACATTAGGCAAGAGTTACATTGTTGTTTTGTGGTTTGGCCGACTTTATGGTTTGTCAAGTTACAGAATAGATAATGAGTAGCATTCTGTTCATAAATTGCTCTATGATCAATTTATGGTCGGCTGTTTATGGTTAAAGGTAAGAGAGTAGCATCCATCAGTCCTGACACTCTACTTGGCTATGGTCTCTACTTGACTATGGTCGTCTAGGAAGATAGGTTTATAGGTTTTAGTCTGTGTATTAAGGCTAGGGATATGCTGTGTGTTTGGCTTTTTTTGGTGGGTTTTTGCCAACATAAAACCAACACACGGGTATGATGAAGGCTAGTGCCGACTAAGGGAATAGACAATGACCCGTGTGCAGGTTCGCCTGTAGTAAAGGCCGGCATGACTGTGTGAAAACTCCCACTTTAGGTAGGGTTGTGCTGGATTAGGAAAATTTTGTGACGGTAGGGGACTGTTGCAAAATTTATTTCTTTTCTCGCGAAGAAATAAATTTTAACGGTACCGGGGGAATGTGATGTAGTGACATCGTATTCGGCCTTTTCGGTAGCTTTATGGTCAAAATTCATAAAGAAATAATAGTTTATGTTTCGAATGAAAAAGCCGCCGTTCCCGTCCGCGTGTCTTTTGTCGTGGCTTCTTGCTACGGCTCGGGACCCTTCTGGTCGGGCTATGTAATGTAATTCGTAAAGAAATAAAAAACAATATTTAAAAAGTGATAAAAGTTTTATTTAATAATATAATTTAAAGGCTCTTCGTTAGTACAGTACCTTAGGTAAATCGCCAATTATCATCTATTTGCGCGCGCTGATTGGCTGGCGTCATCGTTATAGACTGACGGATGCTCCGATTGGCTATTTGTTATTGTTGTGGTTGTGATTATTCTCAAATATTTTTCTAGTGTTTTCTACGAATTTTACGATTTTTATTTAAAAAAAACTGAGTGCTCACATCAATCAAGAGACATTGAATAACGATGAGTGAAGTGAGTGAATTGGAAGTTATACAAGTGCCGGGCTCGATCAGTGCAGATAAATTAGACGATTTTCCGAAACATACTAGGATTTATACAAAGATCCTAAAAATTACTCGGACGATTGTGAAAATTCACCTTAGATTTCAATTATCCGGTTCTTTACAATCAACCTAGGATTTTTGTAAAGATCCGGCTTATACGATTATCCTACGACATATACAAAAACGAGCTAAGTTCTGAATGTTTTTTTATCGGTAGAAATACCGAAAAATCGGTAGGTTCGAGACCTCCGCTAGCTAGCTAGAAGTCTACACAATCAACAAAAACGTCTACACAAAACATTGTTTGTGAAACATGTTTCTCTACACACGCCGTCCACATCGATTACGTGGCTTGTGTAGACAAAACTTCAGTGTTGCCAATTTAGCATTTTATGTTAACCTATTCATGACTCGAAAATGTATGAAACAACTTTGTAAGTGACCAAAGGATTAGGTATATCTGAAAATGTAACTATCAAGGTCAGTTTGACAGTGATATTTTTTTGTTTACATTTTTGCTAGGAGATTAGTATTCGAACTGTAATACCGCCTCCAAACCTTCGCCAACCTCGTTATAGTTCGTTGATGGTTGATGTTTTTGAAATGGTTCTCTTTGACACATTTGTTACAAAACCGGCAATATACGCCACCGGCTTTAAAGAAAACACCCCAAAAAACGTATTCCACATAATGCATCGATTAAAATTATCGGTCAGGTGATCGAATACCCAGCGGCTTGTCTGGCAGAATGCGCCCAATATGACAGATGATTATGATCATATACTATGACAATACCCTAACCCTCGACCCGCACAAAATGTTTTGTTTACGTGTTTTCCACGGGGCATGGAAAGCAAAAACATTGTTTCTCTACACAAAAATGTTTCGTGAAACAATGTTTTGTGTAGATGTTTTTGTTGACTGTGTAGAGCAAAACAACTCTTTTGGTTTTGGGCCGATTTCGATGAAACTCGGTTTTTGGTACTATTTATACAAGAAAATAACAACGCAATATTTAAAGTACAAAAAACCCAAGATGGCGGCCAACTGTTTTGTTTGTGGGCTGATTTCAATGAAACTGGGGTGTTGGCATGGGCGTACCCAGCATCTACTTAGTGATGGGGCAAAAGTAAGAAAATTCGATAAATAGGTATTATAGGCATTTTAAAATGCTTTGAAAAAAACTGACCTTATATCAATAATAACTTATAAGTATTCTGGCAAAATTTCGTTAAAAATTCGTTTTCGGAATTATTTTGTGCCAAAAAACGTTTAACTGTTAAGGCTTAGATTTTGTTAAATAATAGTACATTATGAGACAAGTTAGCTTAGGTTGGTCATTGCACACAAGGCCGTGGGTTGCAGCCCGAGCCGTAGGCGAGGGCGTAACTCAGCTAAATGTGCAATGAGCAAAAGCGCACGAGTTTTATACGACGTTTTTCAACACATTTGCGAGGAAAATACAAAGTAATATTACCACACAGCAACAAATTCGACAAAAACAAAATATGACAATTATGGGAAAAGGCGCGTAGGTTTTTTTGTTTTTTTTCACACACCCAATGGAATAATATTTTGCGAACAAAGGGGTGAGTGAGCATACAGCCTACTTCAAAATTATAATTTCAAGTGATAAAATGCAAATATATTAATATATTTTTATAACAAAATATCGTGAATTATGAATAATTTGATAATAATAAATATTTGTTTAACTTAATTAAGGACTTACACATTTATTAATTTCAAAAATGTATATAAATTTTCAGCGGCATAAAATCTCTTTTTTGTTACTAAAAATAACTGTATTGCCCGGTTAAATTGGGAATGCTCTGTTTACTCGCATAGAACTTGCAGTAAGGCACTAATTTAACTTTGTAGGGATAATTCTATAACAACCTAGTGTTTTATATATTATTGCACGCGTTTGTTGTAGCTCGGTTTATGGCCCTAAAAGCGATGTATTAGGGCTCACTTTACAAGCAAGTGTGTTGAAAATAATTTTGTAGTGGAGGGTGGGGCAGGCGCCCCACCTTGCACCAACGTGGGTACGCCCATGGGTGTTGGTATTATTTTGACAAGAAAACAGCAACGGAGTGTTAAAAAAAATCTAAGATAGCGGCTAAATTATTACCCTAAAACTAAATTAGCAGCCATTTTGACCTTTTGTGACCATCAATATTCCATCAGTAAAGTGTGTTATACCCATAAAGTTAATATTCCACTGGAATAGAGGAACAGAATTCGCTTGGCTGCGACACCAAAAGTGACATGAGCCAGTGTGTGAAAATTTGTAAACGTGTGCGTGAACTTTAGAGATGCCCTGAAGTCCATTTTAGATTGTCGATAACCATAATGTATTATTGCTCTAATAAATAAAACACAAACAAGATTTTGAACAATTTTATTTAAATAATTTCTTAAAGTCTCCTTGAGGCTCCCAGCCTATTCTATTTATGACATTTATCCAGTAACTTAATCACTGGATTTACAGGAAACCTGGAAATATTGTTAAATTTGTACTTAAGTAGGTATAATTTACCATTTGAAAACTGTCGGTTATAAGCAGCTTTAGATAAAACTATCAGTGTTCACAAAGACATACAAGGTTATATTGGAAATCATCGACATGAGTATCGATAATATAATAATTTTTGATCAATCTCTACGCCTTATTTTCTCAAGTTCACGGACATAATATCTTTTTATCTAACACATAATGTTTAGAAATCAGCCTTTATTTAGAAAATAGGCGGTTAATCGCATGATATTAGTGTATTACTTAGTGTGGTTAGGAATATATTCAACTAAAATATGATATATGAAAATGGTACTCGTACAATCTTATTTACCTGTGAAATGAGTGTTTATCTGGATTGTTGTCGTAAGTGATATTACAATTCAGTACAGAACACGACACCATTATTGGTTTATATAGCTTTATGAGCCAAACCGATCAGATCGCGGTCAAAATTACAAAATAATCGTGTGGACGCTTTTCACCAAGATGATAACAGACGATAAATGAAGTCAAACTAGGTTTTGCTGTCATTTTCTTTTAACTCTTTCTCGCACATCGCATAAGCCGTAAGAATCGGTTTCTCACTCGCACCATTGTCCGTCTACTTGAGCGTAGCGAAATTTTTCTATGTCTATGGTTATACCTTAAGATTACAGATTAAAAACCAGTAAAGTCGTAATGTCATTTTCGGGACTGTAGTCCCAAGGAGCACTTTAACAGCGGGGACGCCTGGGACTACAGCGGTTGTCACCCAACAGAGCACTCGTCAAGACGATTCAGACGAGCCCAAACTCGATGGGGTTGCATGGTTTCAATATTAAGTTCCTATGGCACGGCCTACAGGCTTCATCATCCGACCCTGAACCTCGTCTACCGTCAGAGTACTAGTCAAGATAATTCTAACAAGCCCAAACACGATGGGATTGTATAGTTTCATTCATCATAGAGTTCCTGTGGCTTTCTTCCGGCTCCATCATCAGATCAGCTCAATGACACCGTAATATTGCATTGCCTTCCAGTTCTGACCAGTGTTTAAAGTTTCAAGTTTCTAGCTCATCGGGAAGAAGTATAAAATCGTTTGCAAAATTTATGCTCAAACAAACGAACGAGCAAGCAACCTAATAAAAACGTGGTAAAAACGTTCTAAATAAATATAGAACTACTACATAGGTATTTAAGTTTAATTTAAACAGTTTAAAGTATTATGTATGTCTCCGCCCAACCATACGGTTTGGTCACCCTAATGAAGAAAAGGATACATTTATCTACTTGAAATCTCTGTCGGCTCGTTTTGGGGCGAAGCGCACAATCCGGTTTCAACGAAGGGAATATACTAAATTCATGCTGTGATCTGACTTTGATTGACTTTTGTACAAATGTAATGTAAGTGTTCTGCGGTCTTGTCTATTAATTTTTTATTCGATATATAGTTCATTGTTTTCTATGTTTTCCACTCCACAAACTGAACTGATTTCAACTTAATTGAATTCTAGTTATTATTAAGTTCCTATTTTATGTATTGAGTGGCTCGATAAACATTACTTTTATATTCAAAGAAAACATAACCTCAACTGAAAATGTCGGTGGCAACATTAGACTCCAATGACCATTTCGTAAATTTCACTAGGTACCTAAAGAAAATTTAACTAAATAATACTGTTTTTGATAGTGGCGAATAGTTGCTAAAATTTTTCCTACGATCAATAACTTACCTATCATTGAAATTATTAATAGAATGCTTAGATAAATTCACTAATATTTCTTTCTTTAAGCTTTGTGTATATCCTTTCCTCTTTGCAAATACAACTGGTTAAACATTTTAATTTTTCCAGGTCCCCATCTTTAACTGTAGTACACTTTTCTGCAAACTGGGCTGATCAGTGTGGACAAGTAACCGAAGTTCTCAGTGAACTTTCCAAGCTCCCAGAAATACAAAATAGTGGTAGCAAATTCGGTGTTTGTGATGCAGAGGGCCTGTCAGAAATTTCATTGCAATATAAGGCAAGTGGTTACTGTTAAAATTGTATATATTTTAAAGTACCTAACATTTCAACAACAATGTTTATTTAACCTTATTGATTGTGTTGAACTGAGCAAGTAAGTTCAATTGATGTTTCTATATTTTCTGATTAGCAACTACATGATTAAAATATTACAATATTGACATCAGCTTACTGTGAGTAATACTATAATATGCATGACTGTTCCTCCCTAAATATTTGCCATTAGTCAAAAGAACGAGATAAATGTCAGATAGGTTACTGCAATGTATGCTTTCACTAAAAGGACATCAGGCAGAGTCCCATAGAAAAAAACCAA
Source organism: Agriphila geniculea (assembly GCA_943789525.1). Taxonomy (NCBI): domain Eukaryota; kingdom Metazoa; phylum Arthropoda; class Insecta; order Lepidoptera; family Crambidae; genus Agriphila; species Agriphila geniculea. The sequence continues at coordinate 16,936,295 of OX038880.1, forward strand.
AGAATGTATTACGTTTCTGTTATTTTCAAAATGTAGGCATGTAATTAGTAAGTCATAGAAAATATTCAGATTTTTACGAAGATTTATGTTTTAAGAGTTATTTACGTTTGAAAGTTTTATTTTTTGGTAACCCCGACACTAAATAGCAACACCAGTTTCACGACAACACGTTTCGTTAGCTGCGTTAGTGACACAGATTAGCACCAAAATGTACGAGTTGGAACCGATCAAACGGAAAATCTGTGCATATGTTGCACGTAACAAAACGCTTTTGACAGTTGAGTTGACTGACATCCGGCAGACTTTTTTTTTAATGTGCAATCACTTGTGCCACAGAACAAATATACTCAGGGGAGACTTGTGAAATTGCTAACAAAGATGTCCGTTTCATTGATATGCTTTTGTTTTTTCAATAATTAATTAACGCTAAATGAAGGAGTTAAAAAATAATGTTGCTACTGTTTTATGATTCTAGTAACATAAAGTGTTTATAGATAACAGAATTATGTTTATACACTTTTGGGTCTCATGTGCCTGATGTCCTTTCAAAACAAGTCAAGGCAAATCAAAATCAGAGGGTGGGAACACTAATATCCACAGCAATGCTGTGCTTTGCTGTACAGACTCTTAAGCGCACAGTGAAGCATAGGGATTTACCAATGACAGGCCTGAGGCCTTAAACCCTAGTCTAACAAGGATATGGTTCCATATTTAATTACCATTTTCATTACAGATAGATTCAGTACCAACAGTTATACTGTTTAAAAATGGAGTGCAAATCGACAGGATTGATGGGGCTGATGCAGCTCAAATTACCTCAAAAGTGAAGTTGCACAGTGTCGGTAAAGGGTCACCAGTAACATCTGAAAAGCTAGAAGATCATCTGAAGGCTCTCATAAACAGACACAAAGTTATGGTATTCATGAAAGGCAATAGAGATACTCCAAGATGTGGGTTTAGCAGGACTCTTATTCAAATCCTCAACGGCACAGGGTATGTTCAGAAATATTTTACTCCCTCATATGAATGTACAGTACTAGGCAAACATCTTGACACTTTATCGACAGAGTGGGGATAAGTGAGCGACCAACAGCACACGGCCCTTTCCCGCCGCCCGCGTACCTCACTGCTACCCATACTCAAAATACGCATTCTGCACAACCCCCACTCGATTTCAAGATGTTTGCCTCGAACTGTAGTTAAGTTGATGCTTTGACGATTCGGTTGCTTTGGTTTTATGCATTTAATACTCTATTTTTTCAGAATACAATATGACACATTTGATATACTTACTGATGAGGAAGTTCGCCAAGGTCTAAAAGAATACTCGGATTGGCCGACTTATCCTCAGCTATATGTAAAGGGAGAACTGATTGGTGGATTGGACATTATTAAGGAACTGCAAGCTAGTGGAGAGTTAGAATCCACACTCAATGCCTAATTAGTAAAATGTTGGTTGTTTTAATTTATTGAAATAAATATTTCCTGGGTTTTTATCAAACAGATATTTTTAAATCTTTTACCTAAATTATCTCAATAGCTGTTATTGCTGCTTTAGTTAAGAACCAATGTGACAACTATCTTACTTAAAGCAGCAATGTAACTGCGCTTTCAATAGAGAATTGTTAGCAACAGACTTACGTAATCAATTCATATTCTATTGCTTGCCTAACAATCCTCGATTGAAATCTATTGAAACGCGCAGTTACATTGCTGGGGGCTGATTATGTAATGTAACTTTGTTGCAATCAACTCTGACAGAAATCGCTGTTACATTACATTACTACTACTTTAGTAAAAACCAATGTGACTGTGAGAATCGGGCGTTGAAAACGACGCTCGTGTGAACACCGTCAAAACAAGGCGATAAAAAATCGCGCGGTGCAAAAATCGCCCGTGTGAACAATCCCTTAATCTTTGAGGTTTTTTTTCGATGGGTCCCCCCTCGTTTTCACCAAGAAACATGTTAAATACTAGGCTCATACAATACAAAACTTGTAGAATACTTGTTGTAAACAAGTATTTGTTTTATAGATGTATTGCAACAGTCTCAAACATTCTTCTCGTTCACACTGTAACGAAGGTGTGTGTGTTTGAACGAAATGAAAGTTTTGTATATGTCGTGGGCTAATCGTTGAACTGGGCCGATCGAGATCTGCCTGGCCAGATCACGATGTGCCGGCATTTCATGATCTGGCCAATAATTTCATGATGTGCCTAATCAAAAAAATTAGGCAGATCGATAGAAGCAACCTATTCGTCGATTTGCCCTACTAGTTCTTAGCCAAATCGAGATATGGATGGCTGGGCGCATCGTAATATACTTCCGTTTCGCGACGCTTGTGGCGCTGTAACGCTGTTTGCGTTCTGTCAGCTGTGTACGTGCGAGCAAGATGGCGGCGTCACAAGAAATCTAAAATTGTGATAATAAAAAAATACGCTTTTAAGCGACATTTGTATAACAAACCACGTGTTAAAATGATAATAATGAGAATGTTAAGATGAGAATGATGATTTATAATAAACAAAAAAAAAATGTATCTACATTTCTTTTCATTTTACTAATACTTTGGTCACTCTACAGACTATTTATCCCAGCTTGGCTGGTTTTTTCTATATTATCTAGTAAAATAATTATTTTCCAAACTTCATTTTATTTGCTTGTACTTTGGCCACCCCACAGAATCGATTTGCCCAAGCATGGCCGGGCAAATCGTCAAACGTTATGCTTTGAACGATATGGCGGGTTTTGAAAAGGCAAATCAAGAAATGCCGGCGTATCGTGATCTGCCCAGGCAGATCTCGATCGGCCCAATTCAACGATTGGCCCACGACATATACAACATGTTTTATACATGTATATGAATGAGAACAAAAATCAAAACAATTGCATAAAACATGTATTATACTTGTATTCTACTATACCTTGGTGAAAACGAGGGGTAAGGTCCGACCGAGTCTCGGTCTCGGCCAAATTGGCCGAGAACCTCGGCCTATTAATACCTACTTACCGCTTGGCCATAAAGAGTTGAAATGGAGTTTTTGGCGCCATTTACTCGAGTTCGGTTCGGTGACTATTTTAATTATTTGCAAATTGATTCATATTATATATTGTCTTAAATTTGGGTGCAGTTTTGTGGTACATATGTCTACGCTACTGAACAATATGTGGGATAATTGAAATAGACGCGATCTTGGTTGTGTGAAGCCGATACGAGACTTTTACTGTAGTGGTGGCTACCTCGGCAAAACTTACCGAGTAAACTGTCTTGATATACTTGGTGCCAAATGCTCCAAGCAGCATTGGAATGCGATACACCCGCATTCTAATGTAAACTGTAACAATCTACCACTGAACTATTCAACACTGACACTGGCAAAATTACTTCCAAGAAGAATGTCGATTGCCACAACAAAAATAAGAAGAAGAAAGAGTTGAAATTAAATAACGTTAGAAACATAGATACTGTTGTGTTGTGTCGTGTCGCGTATCGGTTTCATACATTTAGTATGACTAGAAACATACTATTGTGTTGTGTTGTGTCGACACGACACACTGTAGTAATGTATTTCTAACCATACTAAGGCTCGTATTACAGAACGAGATTCAAGCACTGCTTGCTGCTTGAGTACAGTTAGAAAGGGATGGTGCTATTCATCGCAAATAGCGCCATCCCTTTCTAACTGTACTCAAGCAGAGATTTGAGTCTGAGTAATACCAGCCTAAATGTATGAAACCGATACGCGACAGATCGCGACACGACACAACACAATACAATAGTATGTTTCTAGCGTAAAATGGAATTAAAAATTTTCAGTACAAAATATAGTCAGTGTTGCCAAATTATTCGTGATTTTGACGTGTTTACATACAAAGTGGCGCCCTCAGTTTTTGACAACTTTTTATGGACAAGCTGTACATAGGCCTTAGCCTGTCCAGCGTACTTTGTATAATGGACGTCAGTGCCTGGGCCCTATTTAATAACCGTGACAATCCGACACAAATAAGTCAAATTTCGTGACAGGTACCGTTTAATAAAGATGACAATTATGTCCAAATCTGTGGGTCCATTGCCCCAGTGTCGTCGACTTCGCCGTCGGCTTCATTTGACAGATGGTTGTAATATATTGCTACGTTTCTTTGGTAAGTTTTTATTGGTACCAAAAAAAATAGCAATGTAAAAAAATGCAACAAATAGGTAAATTGTGATAAAATTGTAGCTTAAAACACCATGTTTAATAAAAGTCTAAAAATTGAAAAGAAATTGATAGGTCAATCGCGGCCTCCGGAGGCCCGGATAAAACACAGAACCACAGATTACTAATTTATAGCAAGGTGCGGGCACATTTGTCTGACGCCACGTCTTAACACGTGTTAACACGCCGTCATGTGACATCGGTTTTTAATTAGCGTATAGTTGGCAGCCTCACCATGGAATTAGAAGGTTTTGACTAGGTCAAAAATTGTTAGTAAATAGTTATAAATAGTGAACTATAGCATATAAATAGTGATACTATGGTTCAAAAGATATTTGAGTATCTTGGTGAGGCTGCTATCTTGACGTCAAGCTAGCAGACACCTTAAGAAATACAGTTCGTATCAATGTGATTTATATGCTAAAAAATTGTTAGGAAATAGTGAATCGTATACGCAAAATTTCAATAATATTGCTTCAGTACAAGCCGAGATATTACGATCTCAAAGTGGGCTGCTAACTTGACGTTTCTGGCAATGGCGATTCCAGAGAAACGGGTACAAGTTATAAACAAATAAATATATCAAAAAATTGTTAGTGAAATTGTGATTCTTACGATATAAATAAAAAAAGAATTCTTCATTGCTATTTTCTAAAAATCGAATGTTAACTTCTACATAGTACTCTGAATATAGGCTGTCGATCAATATTGAACTTTGCTCCACAGTAATAAGGTTTAAACTTGATTGCAATCATGAGGTGAGTACTATCAAGCAAAAAAGTGAAATTTAAATTTTTTGACTGTGTCAATAGTTATATCCTCGGTTCAAGGCTATTGATTTGGTATTAGTAAACAAATATTTTTCTACCCACTTTTTTATTTTTTAGAGTATTGACACAATCAAAAAATTTTTGAATTAATCTCATCAAAAAAAATTTGGTCGTTTAATACTCTACTCTCAGTTCATTTATTTAGTTTAGGAAAAACTACAAATATTTTACTACCAATTAGGTACCTAACGTTAAAACTATAACTTAAAGGGAGGAGTCTAATGAAAATACCCTAACCTGTAACTTTTTGAAAATGAATATTTTGTATTTTTTTTTTAGTAACTGAAACTTTAACGTTAGGGTGGGTACTCACTTAGGTTCGCAAACCTCCGCGCTCCGCGAACCTAGAATAGTGTTCCATAGCAAAAACAAATATTTTTACTTTGGCTACAGTGTGTGCCTGTGTGAACCAGCTTTGCAAACGAGTTCCCTCACGTACACACCTCGGCGCCCTGTTCCAGCAAAGGATAAACGATATTTTCGGTGCTGGTTCGCGGAGCACGGAGGTTCGCGAACCTAAGTGGGTACCCACCCTTAGGGTGTGTCCCCACTCAGGTTTGCGAACCTCCGCGCTCCGCGCTCCGCGAACCTCGGAGCGCGCTCCATATTTGGGATCCGATGCGAACACGCGAACACGGAGCGCGGAGCGCCAGTGTGACCAGATTCAGTATTTTAATACTTTTTCAGTATATTTTATCGACTTTACCGAACATCAGTATTTTTGTAGGTATATTAGCGGAAGTAAGTATTTTCGGTATATTTTGGTTATAAAGTTATGGTAACTACGGTGTTAAGTCCCCGCAAACATTGATGTTCAAGGAATTTCCCGGATTAAGTCTATATTTCATTCAGAAGCAAAGATCAGTAGAGTCTGTTTTGAAAAAGAACAAACTTGGGATTTATGCTTGATTACCGTTTTTGAAATGTTGATGGTACTGTTACGTTTTAGTGCGACTGTATTAACAAGATAAATATTAATTCAAGATAGTCGCACTATAATTACGTATAAGGCGACGGCTACACACACAGTATTTACTGTGGTCCAACTGTGTGGTAAATACTGATAATTCCAATTCCAACGATGGAATGAAAACGCACGCCTACAGGCTCAGTATTTACCACATGGTAATGTTGCCAGATCGTGCCTATTATTACAATTTTAGTAATAAATCTAAACTAATAATAAATAAATAAATCTAAAAGATAGCAGCCAAATTTTATGTTTGGGGGCCGATTTCGATGAAACTCGGTTTTGGGTACTATTTCGACAACAAAACAGCAACGCAAAGTTAAAAATATAAAAATCTAAGATGGCGGCCAACTTTTTTGTTTGTGGGCCGATTTAGATGAAACTCGGTTTTAGGTACTATTTTGACAACAAAACAGCAACGCAATGTTAAAAATATAAAAATCCAAGATGGCGAACAACTTTTTTGTTTGTGGGCCGATTTAGATGAAACTCTGTTTTGGGTACTATTTCGACAATAAAACAGCAAAGTAATGTTAAAAATATAAAAAAATCCAAGATGGCGGCCAACTTTTTTGTTTGTGGGCCAATTTAAATGAAACTCGGTTTTGGGTACTATTTTGACAACAAAACAGCAACGCAATGTTAAAAATAAAAAAATCCCAAGATGCTACCAACTTTTTTGTTTGTGGGCCGATTCAGATAAAACTCGGTTTTGGGTACTATTACGACAACAAAACAGCAACGCAATGTTAAAAATATAAAAAATCCAAGATGGCGGCCATCTTTTTTGTTTATGGGCCGATTTAGATAAAACTCGGTTTTGGGTACTATTTTGACAATAAAACAGCAACACAATGTTTAAAATATAAAAAACCCAAGATGGCGGCCAACTTTTTTGTTTGTGGGCCGATTTAGATGAAACTCGGTTTTCGGTACTATTTTGACAACAAAACAGCAACGCAATGTTAGAAATAGTACGGAGTTTCATCTAAATCCGCCAGATGGCGCTTTGTAGTAAACATAGTCTCTACGTTAAATATTGCCCAATAATTTTAAATCACAATTCTAACATTTGGAATCAAGTTAAATCAATAATTTGTCTAGTGATTCACCAGTGATATCGTTTGTAGAACTATACCTATGGTTTAAAAGTGTGTATTTGTGCTCAAAAAATATTCAGTGCCTTTTTTAATCAGTGGATTATTAAAAACTGCTGAATATAGTCTGAGCATTATCCTCAGAAAAGTGATAAAACTGCGCTTTAATTTGCGTAATAAATCTCATCTCCAGTGTTAAAACTAAATATTATCATCAGTGATATTATCAGTGTTGAGGTAGTACAATAATTATTATTTTCGTCTTGACCTCATACTCAAACCAACTCATACATCAAGTTTCAAACCCTACTTAACTGATCAATACTTTGAACGCTTTAAGACGCTTTGGCGCATACGTTAGCACACTGAGTGCTGCATACTGAATTCAGCTGTGAGTGGCCCGAAGATCGATCCTCGCTTATAAAGACTTTTTCTCCCAAATTTTTTTAGATACATTTTATTTATTTTTAAAGATATTTTTTTTTTTAATTTGTATTGAAGATATTTTTGGACATTACTTTTCAATTAATTTTGATTTACTAAAACATCTTCATTCATCAAAGCCGTAGTAAGGTATAAGATTATTGAAATTGTATAAGAATAAAAAATGTCGACTAAAGGATCATCTGAGTGCGCGGGATGTCCTAAGGGTGGGTACCCACTTAGGTTCGCGAACCTCCGCGCTCCGCGAACCTGCACCGAAAATATCGTTTATCCTCTGCTGGAATAGGGCGCCGAGGTGTGTACGTGAGGGAACTCGTATGCGAAGCTGGTTCGCACAGGCACACACTGTAGCCAAAGTAAAAATATTTGTTTTTGCTATGGATCACTGTTCTAGGTTCGCGGAGCGCGGAGGTTCGCGAACCTAAGTGAGTACCCACCCTAATATCATGGATGGAGCAATATTCATGCAATGTAAACGTTGCAAAGACAATTATCATTTGCAGTGCACTGCATATTTACTCGCAGATTAGAATGCGATGACAGCTGATACTAAAAATGCCTGAATTTGTGATTTCTGCCACATTCGCGAGCCCAAAAAGGGTAATAACACGATTACACCAACGAGAGCTAAATTACCCACTGCCTCCAATGATAGCTTCGTTACCCAGCGCTTGAAGTCAAGTTTTCCTGCGCCAACGAGTTGTTCCTGCCCTTCGGCCAACGATTTAAGGGACATTATTAGAGAGGAGATTTACAATGCTTTCGAGGATGTTATTAATCCAAAAGTTGTTGCCTTGCAAAATATAATAGTTGGCTTTGAATCATCTCTCTCGGCATTCAGCCAGGATCTGGATAGCATAAAAACGCAACACGCCGCCTAGTTGGCCACTTTGAATGATGTCCGCAAGGAAAATGAGTCGCTACGTTCAGCTAATCAAAACCTTTCTTCTAGACTGGCACAGCTTGAGTTACAGACACGTTCAACAAATATTGAAATACAATGCGTCCCAGAAAACAAGCAGAAAAATTTGGTTAATACAGTTCTGCAGCTTTCTAAGGTTATAAAGTGTCCTATCAATCAACGAAGGCAACATTCATTTTAGCGCTAGACTTGCTAAAATGGACAATAAAAGTCCCCGCCCACGCTCAAACTTTACTTAAGACATTAATGCCTATTATGAGTAACTGTTGATTTTAAATAGTTTTTGCCTAAAAAAAGGTACCTAACTAAGATTTAAAAAATTAGGACTCGTTAATCTTTAAGTCACTGAATAATTGTACCGGAGACAAACCTAGAGGTACTTTTAAAGTCTGAATAATTGTGGAATACTCTGAAAAAAACCTTCATTGATTGTAATTCAACAGATTTTGTAATTTACTTGTTCCACTTTATATAAAAAGGCAAAATTAATAACAGTGTTTCATTGTTGGACACGGGGTGTTTCTTCCACCTAGGTGTACACAATGAAACAATTCCCATTTTCTTTTAAAAGCCTTGTTATTGGTTATGTATCTATTTATTAATAAAACTATAAAAGCCATACTATACCTAATTGAGTAGACTCCGTTCCTGTAAAAAATGGAATTCATATCTACAAAAATGAGAGAAATATGAGACTCAGAACTTTTGGTGTTTCATTGTACCACACTACACCCTACCCAAAACCGAGTTTCATATAAATCCATCTTGGATTTTTCCTATTTTTAACATTGCGTTGCTGTTTTGTTGTCAAAATAGTACCCATAACCGAGTTTTATCTAAATCGGCTCATAAACAAAAAGTTGGCCGCCATCTTGATTTTTTTTATATTTTTAACATTGCGTTGCTGTTTTGTTGTCGAAATAGTACCCAAAACCGAGTTTTATCTAAATTGGCCCACAAACAAAAAAGTTGGCTGCCATCTTGGATTTTTATATTTTTAATATTGCGTTGCTGTTTTGTTGTCGAAATAGTACCCAAAACCGAGTTTCTTCTAAATCGGCCCACAAACAAAAAAGTTGGCCGCCATCTTGGATTGTTCATATTTTCAATATTGCGTTGCTGTTTTGTTGTCGAAATAGTACCCAAAACCGAATTTCTTCTAAATCAGCCCACAAACAAAAAAGTTGGCCGCCATCTTGGATTTTTCATATTTTTAACATTGCGTTGCTGTTTTGTTGTTAAAATAGTATCCAAAATCGAGTTTTATCTAAATTGGCCCACAAACAAAAAGTTGGCCGCCATCTTGGATTTTTTTATATTTTTTACATTGCGTTGCTGTTTTGTTGTCGAAATAGTTCCCAAAACCGAGTTTCGTCTAAATCGGCCACCAAACAAAAAAGTTGGCCGCCATTTTATATTTTTTTAGATTTTTAACATTGCGTTGTTGTTTTGTTGTCAAAATAGTACCCGCATCCGAGTTTCATCTAAATCGGCCCACAAACAAAAAAGTTGGCCGCCATCTTGGATTTTTTTTATATTTTTAACATTGCATTGCTGTTTTGTTGTCGAAATAGTACCCAAAACCGAGTTTCATCTAAATCGGCCCACAAACAAAAAAGTTGGCCGCCATCTTGGATTTTTTATATTTTTAACATTGCGTTGCTGTTTTGTTGTCGAAATAGTACCCAAAATCGAGTTTCATCTAAATCGGCCCACAAACAAAAAAGTTGGCCGCCATCTTGGATTTTTCATATTTTTAACATTGCATTGCTGTTTTGTTGTCGAAATAGTACCTAAAACCGAGTTTCATCTAAATCGGCCCACAAACAAAAAAGTTGGCCGCCATCTTGGATTTTTATTTTTTTTAACATTGCGTTGCTGTTTTCTTGCCAAAATACGACCAAAAACCGAATTTCATCGAAATCGGTCCGCAAACAAAAAAGTTGGCCGCCATCTTGAATTTTTATTTTTTTTAACATTGCGTTGCTGTTTTCTTGTCAAAATACTACCAAAAACCGAGTTTCATCGAAATCGGCCCGCAAACAAAAAAGTTGGCCGCCATCTTGAATTTTTTACATTTTTAACATTGCGTTGCTGTTTTGTTGTTAAAATAGTATCCAAAATCGAGTTTTATCTAAATTGGCCCACGAACAAAAAGTTGGCCGCCATCTTAGATTTTTATATTTTTAATATTGCGTTGCTGTTTTGTTGTCGAAATAGTTCCCAAAACTGAGTTTCATCTAAATCGGCCCACAAATAAAAAAGTTGGCCGCCATCTTTTTAACATTGCGTCGCTGTTTTCTTGCCAAAATACTAACAATAACCGAGTTTCATCGAAATCGGTCCGCAAACAAAAAAGTTGGCCGCCATCTTGAATTTTTTACAATTTTAACATTGAGTTGCTGTTTTCTTGTCAAAATACTACCAAAAACTGAGTTTCATCGAAATCGGCCCGCAAACAAAAAAAATTACCGCCATCTTGAATTTTTATTTTTTTTAACATTGCGTTGCTGTTTTCTTGCCAAAATACTAGGTACCAAAAACCGAGTTTCATCGAAATCGGTCCGCAAACAAAAAAGTTGGCTGCCATCTTGAATTTTTTACATTTTTAACATTGCTTTGCTGTTTTCTTGCCAAAATACTACGAAAAACCGAGTTTCATCGAAATCGGCCCGCAAACAAAAAAGTTGGCCGCCATCTTGAATTTTTTCATTTTTAACATTGCGTTGCTGTTTTCTTACCAAAATACTACGAAAAACCGAGTTTCATCGAAATCGGCACGCAAACAAAAAAGTTGGCCGCCACTTTTAATTTTTTTCATTTTTAACATTGCGTTGCTGTTTTCTTGCTAAAATACTACCAAAAACCGAGTTTCATCGAAATCAGCTCGCGAACAAAAAAGTTGGCCGCCATCTTGAATTTTTTTTTACATTTTAACATTGCGTTGCTGTTTTCTTGTCAAAATACTACCAAAAACTGAGTTTCATCGAAATCGGCCCGCAAACAAAAAAGTTGGCCGCCATCTTGAATTTTGATTTTTTTAACATTGCGTTGCTGTTTTCTTGCCAAAATACTACCAAAAACCGAGTTTCATCGAAATCCGCCCGCAAACAAAAAAGTTGGCTGCCATCTTGAATTTTTTACATTTTTAACATTGCTTTGCTGTTTTCTTGCCAAAATACTACGAAAAACCGAGTTTCATCGAAATCGGCCCGCAAACAAAAAAGTTGGCTGCCATCTTGAATTTTTTTCATTTTTAACATTGCGTTGCTGTTTTTTTACCAAAATACTACGAAAAACCGAGTTTCATCGAAATCGGCCCGCAAACAAAAAGTTGGCCGCCACCTTGAATTTTTTTTCATTTTTAACATTGCGTTGCTGTTTTCTTGCTAAAATACTACCAAAAACCGAGTTTCATCGAAATCAGCCCGCGAACAAAAAAGTTGGCCGCCATCTTGAATTTTGATTTTTTTAAGATTGCGTTGCTGTTTTCTTGCTGAAATACTACCAAAAACCGAGTTTCATCGAAATCAGCCCGCGAACAAAAAAGTTGGCCGCCATCTTGAATTTTGATTTTTTTAACATTGCGTTGCTGTTTTCTTGCCAAAATACTACCAAAAACCGAGTTTCATCGAAATCGGTCCGCAAACAAAAAAGTTGGCTGCCATCTTGAATTTTTTACATTTTTAACATTGCGTTGCTGTTTTCTTGCCAAAATACTACGAAAAACCGAGTTTCATCGAAATCGGCCCGCAAACAAAGAAGTTGGCCGCCACCTTGAATTTTATTCATTTTTAGGGTTCCGTACACAAAGGGTAAATACGGGACCCTATTCTGTCCGTCTGTCAGTCTGTCTGTCTGTCACCAGGCTGTATCTCATGAACCGTGATAGCTAGAAAGTTGAAATTTTCACAGATGATGTATTTCTGTTGCCGCTTTAACAACAAATACTAAAAACAGAATAAAATTAACATTTAAGGGGGGCTCCTATACAACAAACGTAATTTTTTTGCTGTTTTTTTGCTCGATATTTATAACAACAACAGGTAGACAGTTGAAATTTTCACAGATGATGTATTTTTGTTGCCGCTATAACAACAAATACTAAAAACAGATTAAATTAATATTTAAGGGGGGCTCTCATACAACAAACGTATTTTTTTTTGCCGTTTTTTGGTACGTAACACTTCGTGCGCGAGTCCGACTCGCACTTGGCCGGTTTTTAACATTGCGTTGCTGTTTTCTTGCCAAAATACTACCAAAAACCGAGTTTCATCGAAATCGGCCCGCAAACAAAAAAGTTGGCCGCCATCTTGAATTTTTTACATTTTAACATTGCGTTGTTGTTTTCTTGTCAAAATACTACCGAAAACCGAGTTTCATCGAAATCGGTCCGCAAACAAAAAAGTTGGCCGCCATCTTGAATTTTTTTTACATTTTAACATTGCGTTGCTGTTTTCTTGTCAAAATACTACCAAAAACCGAGTTTCATCGAAATTGGTCCGCAAACAAAAAAGTTGGCCGCCATCTTGAATTTTTATTTTTTTTAACATTGCGTTGCTGTTTTCTTGCCAAAATACGACCAAAAACCGAATTTCATCGAAATCGGTCCGCAAATCAAAAAAATTGGCCGCCATCTTGAATTTTTATTTTTTTTAACATTGCGTTGCTGTTTTCTTGTCAAAATACTACCAAAAACCGAGTTTCATCGAAATCGGCCCGCAAACAAAAAAGTTGGCCGCCATCTTGAATTTTTTACATTTTTAACATTGCGTTGCTGTTTTCTTGTCAAAATACTACCAAAAACCAAGTTTCATCGAAATCGGCCCGCAAGCAAAAAAGTTGGCCGCCATCTTGAATTTTTTAATATTTTCACATTGCGTTACCTTGCGTTGTTATTTTTGTGTCAAAATGGTACCAAAAACCGAGTTTCATCGAAATCGGCCCATAAACAAAAAAGTTGTCAGCCGCCATCTTGGAACTTATTTTTTCATTATTATTTCCTAATTGAGTACTAATTTAAGATTTATTTTATACTTATTTAGCCCTAAATTAGTAATGATTTACAATTAAAATTATGATTATCATACATCCTTTCCATAATTCCTATAATTCCTCGCACTTATGATGCAAGAAGAAGAAAAAAAGAGAAAATACTAAGAAAAACATTTTCTTTACCTTATTTTAAGAGCATTAAAAGAAGGAAAAGAGACAAATTTGAAAAAAATATTCTTACTTTCTAGAAAAAAATGACAATAAATAATTCAAAGAATAAAACAAGAATTTTGAAGTGTCTATCTTATTTTTTTTCCTATATATTTTTAAAATTCGAAAAGGCAAATTACATCGTGCCAACCCTTACACTTTTAGTCGTTGCGTCAACTGTCTAGACGAACGGCGGCTTTTGCGCCAACACAAAGGGCGATGTCCGACTGTAAGAAGAATACTCTCTAGGCTGTGGTATTACCGATGATTAGAGTAGTAGTATTAATTATTATTAGAGTAGTACTACACAATCAAATTTTTTTTGATGAGATTTAATAAAAAATAAATTAAAAAAGTAAGTAGAAAAATATTTGTTTACTTATACCAAATCAATAGCCTTGCACCGAGGATATGACTATTGACACAGTCAAAAGATATAAATTTCACTTTTTTGCTTGATAGTACTCACCTCATGATTGCAATCAAGTTTAAACCTTATTACTGTGGAGCAAAGTTCAATATTGATCGACAGCCTATATTCAGAGTACTATGTAGAAGTTAACATTCGATTTTTAGAAAATAGCAATGAAGAATTCTTTTTTTATTTTTATCGTAAGAATCACAATTTCACTAACAATTTTTTGATATATTTATTTGTTTATAACTTGTACCCGTTTCCTACGAACAAAGATACTAAGGAAGTGTAATTCTGCTCAAAAAATAGCACCACGCAAACTACAACCGAGTGGGCGGGGCTAAAAAAGTACAACCGAAGCACTGTTTAGTCATGTCTGTCACGCGCTCGGTGACAGTCGTTAGCGCAACGACAAAAAAATCATTAAAAAGTGGTAAAAAATGACGTCATGTGTGGTCAAGTGGTGTAAAAGACCAATAGAAGGCATCAAAACAAATACGGTCATATCATATCATTGGTAAGTAAAATATTTTTCGTTATTTAGAAATATCTATGAGCGTATACATGCAATCTATGGTAGCTATTATGCAACAAGTGTTCAGTCACTTTGTGGGGCAGAGTCAAATCTTCACGTTCACTGCTATCACAGATTTTTAAACAAGAATAAAACTCTCTCATGAAATTCAGTACAACAGAAAAAAAGGAAAATTAAAATCAAAATTTTGTAATGCTATAAAAATGGCGCGTCCTGCAATATACAATCCATAGAAAGCGAGTAATCTGATGTAAACTCCTTGCTTTTTATCATTATACAGGGTGTAACAAAAACTCTGTCCAATCCGTGAAGGGATGATTAGGTAGGTACCTATAAAGTTTCGATTCTATTCACACAATCCTCTTTGATTAACAAGTAAAAAAAATCCCTGGTTAAAATAGAATAAACGAAAAATGGGGAACTCACATTGCAACACTGAAGGCAGCGGCACCACAAGTAGTGACGTCATAAGGTCAAGACCGTCAGAACACAAAGTAATGACAATTTCCTGAAACTATGATTTTTATGCAGCTCTGAAAACAGCTTTTTAATATGGAGTTTGATTCGCGGATCGTTCTGCTCGAACCCCAATATGAGATCTGCTGCGAAGATGCTACTCCATATTTCCACCAACAATAGCAATACATGCCCAGCAACTGTGCACTATAATTTGTCTCGAACACTTTGCAGCACACCTGTATTCAACTTAATAAGTACAAAAGCGGCTATTATTCGCAAACGCATTACGGCTTCACTCTCACAAATGTTTTTAAACATCAACTGTTAACATGACCTCACAAATAAAACTCAAGAGGTATCAAATCTGGCGATCGCGCTAGCTACGGAGTTGATCCACCTCTTCCAATCCACCGTCTCACATATTGCTAGCTTAGGTATTCGCGCACCGGTCAATAAGCATATTAAAATAGTATGCATTTGAAAAAGATTTTTGGCAAGAATAAATTTTGACTTGGTGGAATACGCTGCTATAAAAAAATATATTCCGACGAACTGAGAACCTCCTCCTTTTTTGAAGTCGGTTAAAAAGATGTCGCTATACGAATTTTGTACTGCCAATTAAAGCATGCTTTTTTATGTGAAAAATAAAAATAAAGCAACGTATTAATACGCAGTCACACCTCTAAAAGACGTATTGAGGCGTTGCTTTCGCCAATGTGATAATTATCCACATTATGTACTTACATGTTATGAAAAAGAAATTTCTACATAATACATTTTCTTTTATTAAGCATACCTATTTTATTTCAATACCTTACCTAATTTTAGTCCTTCTTGAAATCAAGTGTCTTACCAATTAATATGATCATCATTCATCAACATCATCATTTTATAATTTTCATAAAATAAAATAACAATAAAATCATCACAGCCGAAAGACGTCCACTCCTGACATTATGTCTCTTTTAGTTTTCCAGAGCGACTAGTTGCAGACGACTTACATTCAGCGTATTCGAGCGATCTTTACCAAGTCGTCTGTCTACATAATAAAACAAACATTATATCTAACAAATAATAATGTACTAATTTCATAAAACAATTTTATGATGCCGCCCACCGCGCCGGGCCGTAGTAATCTTAGCAGGTTAGGTGTACTGACTGCATTCTACATTACACCGTCCTCGCTTCAATGACAAAGGCACGACAACGGCCCAATGAGTGACACGGCGCGAGCCAAATATCCAATCATGTTTGATCTGCGTTCAAACCCCAGCCAATAGAAAACGTGATATGCGTTAGAATACAACCTAATACCGATTATGCGTACATTGTAATAAGGTATGTTTTTACTAGTTCATTGTTGAGTTTGCGACCTTTTTGTGTTACAGAATATGCGAAGATGCCATTTTTTAAGCAATATTTGTTAGGAGTTAGGCTTCCTTAGTTCTTATTTCGTTGCCCGTTTCTCTGGAATCGCCATTGCCAGAAACGTCAAGTTAGCAGCCCACTTTGACATCGTAATATCTCGGCTTGTACTGAAGCAATATTATTGAAATTTTGCGTATACGATTCACTATTTCCTAACAATTTTTTGGCATATAAATCACATTGATACGAACTGTATTTCTTAAGGTGTCTTTGCTTGATAGTACTCACCTCATGATTGCAATCAAGTTTAAACCTTATTACTGTGGAGCAAAGTTCAATATTGATCGACAGCCTATATTCAGATTACTATGTAGAAGTTAACATTCGATTTTTAGAAAATAGCAATGAAGAATTCTTTTTTTATTTAAATCGTAAGAATCACAATTTCACTAACAATTTTTTGATATATTTATTTGTTTATAACTTGTACCCGTTTCTCTGGAATCGCCATTGCCAGAAACGTCAAGTTAGCAGCCCACTTTGAGATCGTAATATCTCGGCTTGTACTGAAGCAATATTATTGAAATTTTGCGTATACGATTCACTATTTCTTAACAATTTTTTAGCATATAAATCACATTGATACGAACTGTATTTCTTAAGGTGTCTGCTAGCTTGACGTCAAGATAGCAGCCTCACCAAGATACTCAAATATCTTTTGAACCATAGTATCACTATTTATATGCTATAGTTCACTATTTATAACTATTTACTAACAATTTTTTGACCTAGTCAAAACCTTCTAATTCCATGGTGAGGCTGCCAACTATACGCTAATGGTTTTTATAGTAAATGTATGCACTAGGTTCACACTTATCTTATAACACGTCGCTGACGCGATCAAATCCCATATCAGATTGCATCATATTGCGTGTTAACACGTGTTGTGACGCGTGTGATGCTTTAGTAGGGTTGGAAGGTGTTTTCGATATCGATAAATATATAGATATTTATAGATAATATTTATATGTATAATTTTAAACCATATATGCGCAGAACTTTTTTCATCGCCGATTCTTATGATTTTCGCATATGGCATATATTATGGACCCTAGAAAACGGCTGTAATGTTAATTTGTAATTTTCGGTTCTGAAAGTAGGTTTTTAGGGTTCCGACCAAAATGGTAAAAAAGGAACCCTTATGGTGTGACTCAGTCTGTCTGTCTGTCACAGCTGGATATCTCGAGAACTACTAATGGTATCAACTTGAAATTGGAATAGTTTAAGATGACATTTGCCCAACTATTTTGCAAATAAAAAAGAAATAAAAAAATAATGTTTTTATTACAACAGGGGCTGAAAAAAGGTCTTAAAAATTTTAAGTGAGGTGACTAGGGCAAAAAAAATACCGTTCCCCCCCCCTTATCTCCGAAGTTTGCAAAGTGAAAAATCTGAAATAATTCTAAGTGATAGTAGTTTATGTAAAGATTACAGGAAAAATAAAACGATGTCTCAATATAACACACTTTTTTAGAAATTCAAAAAACAAACAAAAAATCTTTAGTTTCACTACCAGTCCACAGATGGCGCTGTCCTAAGCATGCTAACCTAAGATAAAAAATAGTTCCACTATCGGTCAAGAGATGGCGCAATCTAATACTACAATAATAAATTGGTGGCTGGTTCTAATATAATTACCTACTATTTGCCGTACGAATAAACGAAGAATAAGTTCCTACTTAGTAATATAGTACGCACTTATTTGAAAATATAACTGGCACTCTAATTACTGCAAATAATCAACCGATAACTGTGTGCGCAATTTATAGACCTCCGTCCACTAACAAAACAATGTTTGTCACCGAACTATGCACTCTTATAAATAAATATGGCTCCACTGACATGATAATACTTGGCGACATTAACATCGATTTAAAATCATGCACTTCACATCGGGACTTATACACAAATATGCTTTCTGAGAATGGTTTTCAATGTGGTATCTCTGACTACACTCGAATCGAGACTAAAGCCGGTCGAGTTACGAAATCATGCATCGATCATATTTTTGCTAGGTTGTCTACGTTAGATGCGCACTCGGCGGTGGTCGGCACTGTTCTAGCGGATCACCGCGTCACTCTGATTGCATGCAGCAGCGCTCGCGCGCAGACACAGGGTGCTCAGAAAAAAAACAAGATTTATTGTCATGACAGTGGAATACTAGTAGAGGAGCTAAATGGTGCGGATTGGTCTCTTACCGATAGCATGTGTTGCCCTAACCAATTATATAATTTTATAAAAGAAAATTTTGATATTGCACTAAACAAATCTGTTAAAACTAAAAAGAAAAATACCGTGCTGATGTGTAAACTTCCATGGATTAACCAAAATATTTTAAAGTTGTCTGAAAAGAGGGATCAACTATTTAGCTCTTGGAAATCTGACCCAACAAATAAATGTTTAAGATTGCAATACAATAAGTTGCGCAATAAAGTACACAAAGTGCTGGAATTTCATAGAAATAATTATTATAAAAAATCTATAACAAAGAATTACAACAATCCCAGAAAGCTATGGCAACTGATTAATTCAATATGTGGTAGACTTACACTCTCGATTGACCAAATTTTATTAAAAGCGTTCTCAGGCCATAATTTATCATCCTTAGATATAGCTAACAAATTTGCACATGAATTCCAAAACTCTGTAAAATTAATTTTACCCCAATGTAATAAACCCTTACTTAATTCAAATAACTATACTAATAGCGCAGATGTTAGTATTCTAGTCAAAAAAACAACTCCGGATAAAATACAGAAAATTATAAATAAACTTAATACTTCTAAAGCTCCCGGCCAAGATAAAATCAAGGTTTCTGATATCAAGAGAATAATACTAAATAATATACTAGAAAAAATACGACTCGCACCAGATCAATACTCAGACGGGAATCGAACCCGTGACCTTTGGATATCCGGTCCAATGCTCTGACCGCTGAGCTACCGAGTCACTATTGACATCGTCGAATTTTTCCTAGTATATTCTAAACTCTTACGCTGTAAGCCAGCGTTATTTCACCAATGTGAGGAATTACCTCGACATTCAATTGAAATATCTTTCCAGATATTTTAACAATTGATTAAGATGAAATAGCTATAT
The DNA here is from genome assembly GCA_943789525.1 of Agriphila geniculea. Lineage (NCBI taxonomy): Eukaryota > Metazoa > Arthropoda > Insecta > Lepidoptera > Crambidae > Agriphila > Agriphila geniculea. The sequence goes on from OX038880.1 coordinate 16,955,896, forward strand.
ATATTTTTTTTAATTTGAGATTTTTGCATTTACAATGCTATTTTTAAACAATACTAAATAATATACTAGAAAAAATACGACTCGCACCAGATCAATACTCAGACGGGAATCGAACCCGTGACCTTTGGATATCCGGTCCAATGCTCTGACCGCTGAGCTACCGAGTCACTAGTGACATCATCGAATTTTTCCTAGTATATTCTAAACTCTTACGCTGTAAGCCAGCGTTATTTCACCAATGTGAGGAATTACCTCGACATTCAATTGAAATATCTTTCCAGATATTTTAACAATTGATTAAGATGAAATAGCTATATAATTTTTAAATTTGAGATTTTTGCATTTACAATGCTATTTTTAAACAATACTAAATAATATACTAGAAAAAATACGACTCGCACCAGATCAATACTCAGACGGGAATCGAACCCGTGACCTTTGGATATCCGGTCCAATGCTCTGACCGCTGAGCTACCGAGTCACTAGTGACATCGTCGAATTTTTCCTAGTATATTCTAAACTCTTACGCTGTAAGCCAGCGTTATTTCACCAATGTGAGGAATTACCTCGACATTCAATTGAAATATCTTTCCAGATATTTTAACAATTGATTAAGATGAAATAGCTATATAATTTTTAAATTTGAGATTTTTGCATTTACAATGCTATTTTTAAACAATACTAAATAATATACTAGAAAAAATACGACTCGCACCAGATCAATACTCAGACGGGAATCGAACCCGTGACCTTTGGATATCCGGTCCAATGCTCTGACCGCTGAGCTACCGAGTCACTAGTGACATCGTCGAATCAAAGGTCACGGGTTCGATTCCCGTCTGAGTATTGATCTGGTGCGAGTCGTATTTTTTCTAGTATATTATTTAGTATTGTTTAAAAATAGCATTGTAAATGCAAAAATCTCAAATTTAAAAATTATATAGCTATTTCATCTTAATCAATTGTTAAAATATCTGGAAAGATATTTCAATTGAATGTCGAGGTAATTCCTCACATTGGTGAAATAACGCTGGCTTACAGCGTAAGAGTTTAGAATATACTAGGAAAAATTCGACGATGTCACTAGTGACTCGGTAGCTCAGCGGTCAGAGCATTGGACCGGATATCCAAAGGTCACGGGTTCGATTCCCGTCTGAGTATTGATCTGGTGCGAGTCGTATTTTTTCTAGTATATTATTTAGTATTGTTTAAAAATAGCATTGTAAATGCAAAAATCTCAAATTTAAAAATTATATAGCTATTTCATCTTAATCAATTGTTAAAATATCTGGAAAGATATTTCAATTGAATGTCGAGGTAATTCCTCACATTGGTGAAATAACGCTGGCTTACAGCGTAAGAGTTTAGAATATACTAGGAAAAATTCGACGATGTCACTAGTGCCTCGGTAGCTCAGCGGTCAGAGCATTGGACCGGATATCCAAAGGTCACGGGTTCGATTCCCGTCTGAGTATTGATCTGGTGCGAGTCGTATTTTTTCTAGTATATTATTTAGTATTGTTTAAAAATAGCATTGTAAATGCAAAAATCTCAAATTTAAAAATTATATAGCTATTTCATCTTAATCAATTGTTAAAATATCTGGAAAGATATTTCAATTGAATGTCGAGGTAATTCCTCACATTGGTGAAATAACGCTGGCTTACAGCGTAAGAGTTTAGAATATACTAGGAAAAATTCGACGATGTCACTAGTGACTCGGTAGCTCAGCGGTCAGAGCATTGGACCGGATATCCAAAGGTCACGGGTTCGATTCCCGTCTGAGTATTGATCTGGTGCGAGTCGTATTTTTTCTAGTATATTATTTAGTATTGTTTAAGAATAGCATTGTAAATGCAAAAATCTCAAATTTAAAAAAATCAAGAAAATAAGTCATAAAATATCATTAGCTATAGCCAATCTAGTTAATGTCAGTGTAAAGGTTGGAGAATACCCAAACGAGCTGAAACAAGGTTGTGTTCGTCCTGTCTTTAAGAAAGGCAGTCACACCGACGTTTCAAATTACCGCCTTATTACTCTTCTTTCATCCATTGACAAGATAGTGGAAAAATGTTTATGTGAACAAATTCATACCTTTTATAAAAATCACAATATAATAACTAAGAACCAATTTGGATTTCAACCACTTAAAAGCACAACTTCTCTTTTATCTCAATTCACAGATCACGTAAACTTTTCCCTAAACAATAGGCAACATGTCCTAGCCTTTTTTATTGATTTTTCGCGCGTGTTAGATTTTGTCATAAGGTAAAGAAGAGAAATGAAATGAAATAAAGTGAAATTCAATAAAATGATATTTAATCATTTGAATCGTCCAATTTCTTTCACCCTACTACCCGTTCGGGACGCTTTTCTTTTAGCTGAGAAGAAGAACGGGCGAAAGAAACTTGTCAGCTTTATCAATTCAGACATTTACAAGAAATTGTTACAAAATACAACAACCTTAATCATAAAATATATCAATTAATCTCAGATTTGTTCAAAGATGTTATAATTCACTAGCCAAATGTAAAAGAGATCTATCTAGTGCTTTACTTATTAATAATCAGAAAAATCATATTAAGATTGGATATAAAATTTAACAGTGGATACCCTCTGAATAGGTAACAATTAAGTCAGACACACATTATTTATAACACTTTAGATCAATTATTTTACCAGATTAATACACAATAATAATGTACTTAACTTGTGAATCATGGCAACAACAACCATTTCGGCTCTCAAACTGGCATAAGCTCCGCTCTGGTCGACGGCTGGGCAAAAAGTGGTCTCATACAGGTCTCGACTGGCGTTTTATAGACGATGACAAACAAGGGACAAACAAGTTACGTCACTTCCGTAAAATTAGATTCTACTGACTTAAATCTTACTTTTTACATTAAAATATTATTTAAATTTTCAAAAAAAAATATAATTGTTCTAAGGATGTATTATTTTTGAATTTGTCACAATAAAATCAAGACATTTGTTTAAAAAGCGAAAAATGTGTACAATATATCAAGAATACCAGTTTTTTGTCATTATAATTATGAGAATATATTCTCTATACTAACATTTGACACACTAAATCATCCAAGACTTGTCAACAAATTAGAAAACACTGGTATTCGAGGTCCATTGCTTAAATGGTGCGAAAACTACCTAAGGGACAGGACATATTGTGTCAATGTTGACAACGCCTATAGCGATACAGTTACTGTAAGCGAAGGCACTGCCCAAGGCTCAGTGGTCGGTCCTCTTCATTTTATTGCATATGTCAATGATATGAATAACGTTCTCAGTCACTGCACCTCCTACCAGTACGCGGATGATACATTTTTACTGATCGCTGACCGAGACGCTCGTCATGCTCTATCGAAACTGCAAACTGACTTTGACAGTATTAACAAATGGTGTCATGACAATGGACTGGTCCTAAATGCCCAAAAAACTAAACTAGTCCACATCTGCAGTCCACACAACAAGACTGGATGCTTAAGCGGTGAAAGGCTTGTGGCTCATGAACATCTTTGTTTGCACAACAACAATAGCAATTGCAATTGTCCAGAAATTCAAACCGTTGACAGACACACCTATCTGGGTCTGATTATTGACAATAAATTTAACTGGTCACCGCAAATCACTCGGATTTGCGAAAAACTCAAAGCTTTTCTCGCCAACCTTTATATTATTAAAGATATAATTCCTTTCACGGTAAGACTTATGCTTTATAACGCTTTTGTGGACTCAATTATTGCATACGGATTGACGACCTATGGCAGAACCTTCAAAACTTACTTAGACTGTATTTTTAAATTACAAATTAGAATATTAAAAAAAAGTTGTCACATCTAATATTTTAGAAAAATGTAAATTCAACGAATTAGAATTATTTAGATACTGTAAGGTACTTCCGATACATACCAAGGTCATTTACAGCCTTTTAAAAGAAAATTTCTTTTATAAAGACATTCAAATTGAAATACCGCACAATATTCAGACTCGTAATAAAACTAATAAAAGGTTACTAACAACTAGTGCAATTAATGCTTACGGAAGGAGAACCACCCCTTAATAAGCTGAATTAATCTTTTGTACAAAGCATTACGGAAAATAATATTAAAGGTAAATTAAAAAACCATTTCTTAAACAACCTGTAGATGTGGGGAATTAAACCTGTTTTTGTGCACCAGCGGCAAGTAGTTGTAGACGATCGCCACAGGTAAATTGTTTACTAATGCAGTGACCAATTTTATAATAAGTATTTTGCCTTGATTTAGTATTGTATAAAAATAGCATTGTGAATGCAAAAATCTCAAATTTAAAGAAGTAATTTGCTGTTGAATAATGTAAGTAATATATTTTAGTTAAGTTTAAGTTAAAATCTAGCATTCCGGACAAACCCCCGTGGTTTTTGGTTTGTTAAGATGAAAAGCTATTGTTTTTGTAAAGTTAAATAAATAAAAAAAAAAAAAAAGTAATATAATAATAACGAGGAGCTCGGTGGCGTAGTGGTTTAGCGCCTGGACCAGCGATTGCGGAGGTTAAGCAACGTTCGCAAGGTTCGGTCATGGGATGGGTGACCAAAAATTTATTATCTCGAGCTCCTCCGTGCTTCGGAAGGCACGTTAAGCCGTTGGTCCCGGCTGCATTTGCAGTCGTTAACACCCACCAATCCGCATTGGGCCCACGTGGTGGGTTATGGCCCGTCCTCCTTATTCACCCATAAGGAAGGCCTGTGCCCCAGCAGTGGGGACATTAAAATGGCTGATGGACTAGTAATATAAACATTTTGCAATGTGGAGTGGCTGAAACGTTTTTCAGTCACCATAAGCAGCATTTGTAAATTAACTGTCCGCCTGTTCGCCCTTCCACCTGTCTGCCGTTTATCCTACTTTTTTAAAGACTGTCCTAAAATAACATATCCAAATATATTTATGATTGTACGGAACCCTCGGTGCGCGAGTCCGACTCACTCTTGACCGGTTTTTATTTTCAGTGGGTCGAAAACGACCCCTTGCGCATATACGTTCGTATACTAGTATAGAGCAGTAATAAAGAAATTAAACACAGTTTTGTTACAAATCAGTCTTTATTATTAAGTCTAATAGGTTTAATCAGTCTCAATGTAATAAGAAATTTTAAAATCACAATTTAACTGAGCAAGAATTATCATTTTTGGAATGGAATTGTGCAAAACATTTGCAAAACACAAGCAAAACACTCTCCCAGTACATATGATGTCTCGGTAAAGGCGCGTATCTGCTGAGAATCAATATACCCAGAAAACAGTACATTTCATCTCCCGAAAGACTGAAACTTCAACTGTGTACATATCTTAATTGAAAAACAGTTAAAAGAACTCTATTGGTTCACTATATTTATTGATGGTGAGCTCCACTCGTGGGGGTGGAGAAGACCAGTCTACTTGTTGAGGACGCAAATCCCTTTTTAACCACTTACGTGGTCTAACGTTTTGCTGTCCTCCACGTCGTGTTAATTGCGAACCAGAATTATTATCACTTCTAGCAGTAGCGGGTGGCGTAGTTGATTCATCATGACGACGTTTCCGTGATTTACGTGGACTGACTGGTATTTCAGGTGTAGGAGCAGAAGAAGTAGTAACACTGACCTTATGTATGGTGTAGTCGTCATCATTACATTCTTCTCGTTGCAACATAACCATTTCAGCAGGCGCAAGTAATTGGTTTTGATTCTACCTGTTTACATTGTCACAGTCCTCTTCTCCGGAATCGTCATCAGACTCAATGCCATCGGCAGGAGGGTCCATGTAAACATCGATGCCCTGGACATCTTCCTCAGAATCCAAGTCCGATTTAGATTATTTCCTTTTTTTATGAGCACGCATCGAGACCTCAAAAATGAAAATAAATACGTGAAGCATGTTACCTATATGGGCAAAGGGTCGTTTTTGACCCAAATAAAAATTTCGATCGATTCCAATAAGAAAAATAAATTGTATGACTAATCACTATCTAATAATCTCTAACAGACATATTCAACTGACTATAAAACGATTTTGACCATAAAATAACAATAAACACACAAAATACTTACATTTATCATGAGCTCGGCACGAAATTTTTTCAAGCACTAAACGTGTCCGCACTTGATTCATTAATTAAATCATATTATCCCATAAGTGACGGTGCTAATTTTTACGTAAACTTAGTTCATTAAACTAGTAGAAAATGGCGCAAAAACGTAGAATAATACAAGTTCCTATGAGCTGGGATTATTAAAAGAAAGTTGGTACCAGAAGCACGAAAACGACCCAACGCGCATATATGGGATAAATAAGATTAATTTCGTATGAAGAGGTAGGGCATTTTTCAAATTTTGTTTTTATTTTTTTGATCGATATACAATATACTGAAAAAAGCTGCATAATCAGAATTAATTTTTAAATTAGAATATATTTATTTTTTGGCTATGTCGCTACCAAAAAACTGTTTTATTTCAAAGATCTTATCCCTATAAGCAAAACATTATTCAACAGTGCAAATATATCATGGGCAGTTTTTGAAATAGTTATTTAAGTTTAAAAATACCTAATGTTGGTAATTTCCAAATTTAAAATATAAAAAACCGGCCAAGTGCGTGTCGGGCCACGCGCAGTAGGGTTCCGTAGGTACATTATATACCATACCATATTTTAATACCGCTATCATTTTTCGTCTGAAAAAATAACTTTGTTTTTCACAGTGTTTGTATGAATGACAAAGTTATATTTGCGGTTTTGGAAAATGTACTATATCTCAAAAACTAATTACTGTATCTCGTTCAAACCAATTTTCGTTGAAAGTGTTTATTAAGATCTATAGCATATATTTTTTTTAGATTTTTCACCCTCTTACTTTAAAAGTTAAAGGGGGGGGGACACACATTTTACCACTTTGGCGGCAGATATCTTTCAAACGGTTGACTTTGAAAAAAACCGGCCAAGTGCGTGTCGGGCCACGCGCCATAGGGTTCCGTGGTGGTAACCACGGTAATTAGTTTTTGAGATATAGCACATTTTCCTTATACCATACCATATTTAATACCACCTATAATTTTTCGTCTGTAAAAATAACTTTGTTTTTCACAGTGTTGGTATGAATGACAAAGTTATATTTGCGGTTTTGGAAAATGTGCTATATCTCAAAAACTAATTACTATATCTCGTTCAAACCAATTTTGGTTGAAAGTTTTTATTAAGATCTACAGCATATATTTTTTTTAGATTTTTTACTCTCTTATTTCAAAAGTTAAAGGGGGGGGACACACATTTTACCACTTTGGCGGTGAATATCTTTCAAACGGTTGACTTTGAGAAAAAGTTGTCTTAGAAACCTTAATGTCATTTTTAAAGACCTATCTATAGACACCCAACACGTGTTGGTTTAAAGAAAAAAATTTTTTTCAGTTTCAGTTCCATGTATGGGGAGCCCCCCCTTAATCTTTTATTTTTCTTATTTTTATATTAAATTCGTTAAGCGGTTAACATAATACATCTACCTACCAAGTTTCAACTGTGTAGTCTTAATACTTTCGGAATAAAGTGGCTGTGACATACGGACAGACAGACAGACAGACAGACAGACAGACAGACAGACAGACAGACAGACAGACAGACAGACAGACAGACATGACGAATCTATAAGGGTTCCGTTTTTTGCCATTTAGGCTACGGAACCCTAAAAATAGTCTTAGGAACCTCAATGTCATTTTTAAAGACCTATCTATAGACATCCCACAAGTATTGGTTTGATGAAAAAAAATATTTTCAGTTTCAGTTCCATGTATGGGGAGCCCCCCCTTAATCTTTTATTTTATTTATTTTTGTGTAAAAATCGTAAAGCGGTTCACAGAATACACCTACTTACCAAGTTTCAACTATGTAGTCTTCATACTTTTGGAATAAAGTGGCTGTGACATACGGACGGACAGACAGACAGACAGACAGACAGACAGACAGACAGACAGACAGACAGACAGACATGACGAATCTATAAGGGTTCCGTTTTTTGCCATTTTGGCTACGGAACCCTAAAAAATGACCCATTTATTATTTTTAAACTTTTATTAATATTATCAAAACTGAGAGCCTGAAACTTTTGACTCAAAATGTTACTTTTACGTAACTTTTGATAGTAAATAAAAAATACTCAAATATTTTCCAACAAACAAAAAATAATTGTGAGACGGAATATATATGGAATCATCACTAAAATCTATTTTTTTTCCAATTCAGGCAGTCAGCCACGAAGCAATCGAAGTGGTGATATATGCAAGCGGTACTACATGTGTTAATATACTAATATCTTCGGACGAATCCTTCGTATAATTATGATAGAACTTCACTTACAGCTAAGTTCGTTAATTCATTAAATATATTTGAATCTCGGCCGTTTGCCTTTTCTTAGGTTGTATGTAGGCATTTAAATGTAAAAATTACAACATTCATGTCAACACGGTATGTTTCACATATGAAATCTATATGAAGCTTAGTAAGGTATGTAGCCGATCCTCAAAAAATTACCGATTAATATTGCATTAGTGGATCAAAATAGAAACTTGTATTATTTTAGTAAAAAACACCACAACTTTGAAAAACCATTTTCTTTAATGTTTTTTCTGGCAGCTTCTCTAAGTTTTCTGAGATTTCTACGCTTATTTTTAGAAGAAAAAAGAAAGAATTTATTAACAATAAATAGCAACATTAATCGAGAACATGATTCGGTAAAGTTTTTCTCGAAATTTCACAAAATTCGATTTTCAACTTATAATCATTTTTCGGGATTTTGGCCCCAGCACGTGGGCGTCCGAACGGGCATTGCAATAATAGTATTGGAGACGTTTTTCTGGATACTAAATCATCTAATAATAATAGTTTTGGCCAAACGTTGAGTGTCATGCATGTCATATCAAATCATATGGAATTTGAAAAAAATATAATAAGTGAAATTCGGAGCTTTAATAATTTGTCAGTTGTGTTTTCGTTAAAATGAAAATTATGGAAAACAAAAAAGGGAAAAAAAAATTCGGCAGCTCCTCCGTGCTTAAGGCACGTTAAGCCGTTGGTCCCCGCTGCATTTGCAGTCGTTAACACCTACCATTCCGCCTTGGGCCCACGTGTTGGGTCATGGAAACTAAAATTCGTACAGAAAAAAAATTAATTTAAGATAGTTAACCTGATTTCAGTTATTTGTTAATTTGTTGTTGACTTGTTGTACCTAATTTAGTTTCACAAATGAATGTGAATGTTTTTATAGTTGTCTTTTATGATTAAACAATATTCGCTACTTTATAGTAACATTGAAAAATTTTCAAAAATCTCGGTCTCGGCCGAGACTGCTTTTTATTCTCGGCCTCGACTCGGTTTTCGGCGGAAATGTGGGTTCGGTCGGTCCCTATGGGTCAGGCCAGGCCTTAGAGTCAGGCAGGGTCACACAGCACAGTTTGTAAAGCAGTCAGTTGTCACTGTCATGTCAGTCGTTCGCAAGAACCATAAATTCATATTCTATGACACGTTCGTTTCATGTTCAAATCTAATCTGTGGTCTCGTTGTTTTTGTTGGTTGGATGGAACTTGGAATTCCATCCAAAATAAATTATTTTAAGTTTTACTGTGCCGCTTTAGACTAATATTGATGTTCAACTTCTTCTTCTACGTTGCTACTGTACAGTAAATTATTACAAAAGTCATTATAGTTGACGAAAGCATGGAAAAACTTTCACCATTTCGTCCAAGTAAGTATCAGAGCGTGTACACTCGTATATCTTAAATCTACACACGTCAATAACACTAAAATTTGTTTGACAGAAATTATGAGCAAAGGTAGAACTGCTGGTGATGGCATGGAATCTGATGAATCAACAGCAGAACGGGGTGAGAAAAGGATCTCTAAAACGAAAGTCCTCGACTCTAGCAAAGGTATTCCGCTCTCAGGAAGACTTATTCAAGTGTATCCTACCAGTATAGTGCGTTCTGAAAAGAAAAAGTCACTAAATTCTAAAACCCCTAAGTTTGTGCCCTATGAACCTTATGCAGGTGCAGTGAAACCTATCACTCCTCAGGTTGTTCACAAAGGCACAAAAAAATCTAAAAATAATATGGATATTAACACACTCATAACTCAAATGTCACAAATGAATACAGACTTAAATGAGTTTAAGCCTCGGCAGAAATTATCTTCTATGAGTGACAAAACAAGCACTGATGCAAGTAAAGAAAGCCCAAAGGAAGCTGAGATGCAAAAGAACATTGATCAGCTTTTAAAAGAGAATCAGTTATTGCAAGAGCAGCTAAAGCAGCAAGTTCAGGTACTACTTATATGTCATATTATTTTAAAAAATAGTAAGATTAACTTTCTTGCAACAATTATCTGAGTATTATCTACTCCTGATCTATGCTCAAAACATACTGATATCTGTATAAATTAGTGTAGTTTACTATAAGCTTAAAACTTTTTAAACCAATAAAGATTCATCGGAAGAAAAGCTCATCTAGTAGTTCTAGATTAACTGTTACTTATCAAAACTGTATTTTCATTATTTTAAAATGAATGAATGGAATTTCTATAGGTCAATAAAGAACTCAAAACTATGCTTGTTGCATCTATGGGAGAAGACTTGGAGACTCAAGTTCAGTCTCTGAATGAAGACAAGAAACATTTGGCAAATGCTTTGCTTAATTCTGCTCAACACTTGTCTACACACCAGGTATTGCTACTATTTTAATAGAGTAACTATCCCATATAGTTTTTTTAAGGTTTTATATGTGGTATAGTTCTATATCACAAAGACCCTTTTGCTATGAATGGTGTTAGTGCACTTACACATTGTTTTAGTGTGCGTAATACGAGAGCGTGCAGACACCCACTAAAACAATGTGCATGCCTAACGCATTCATAGCAAAAGAGTCTTCATGAGAAACAACTGTATTTGAAGAAATGTTTTCATTCTGATTCTTTTTTGTAGGAACAAACAGAATGGCTGGCAGGTCAATGTGAAGTTTGGAGGAGTAAATTCCTAGCAAGCAGGTATATTATTCAAAACTTGATAACTATAATATTATATTATAATCAATTTATGTGCTGTAAAGACTTACTTAAATATTTTTCAGCTTAATGGTGGAAGAACTGGCCAATACCAAAAAGTTATTGACTGAAAAGACTGAACACCTGCAGCAGGCTGTTAAAAAAATACTAGATGAAAGATGTAGAGCCAGAGACATGATGTTATGTACCTATCGCAACTTATACAGCCTTCACGAAAAGTTTTTAGAAAATATTACAATATCTGAGTACATGGGCACCAACAAAATGTATAACCGACCTATAGGCAATATGAATTTTAATGTGACAATGCCCCACTCAACAAACATTTTAGATATGGCTTCGGTGAACTTAAAATTGTCAGAAAATATAAGCAGTAATGTGGAGAAGCAGGATATAAGTCACCTAGATAACTTACATACTATAACTGAAGGAGAAAAAAATGCTGAGAATGTAAGTATTTCTTTTATACACATTTATACTCCAATCGTCAATCAAGGTCAAACCTTATTAGAATTACAATATTAAATAAAGCTTTATGTAGAATTTTTAGGGCCCATCTAATCTCTTTAATATTTTTTTAGATAGTAGGTATAATTACATTCCCTCTTAGTCACCGCTGTAAGTAAATAGCAAAACTGCTATAAGTGGCCGTTTTTGACACATTTGCTATCTACTTCTATGAATGCCTACGAGAGAATGTAGTGATACCTTCTAAAAATACTAGACTAGGCCCTAGAAATTACACATAAAATTTTATTAAAATGCTTTTCTATTAAAAACTTATGAAATAAAAACCTCTGAGGGCCCACTTTCGGTGGGCTATCCACCTTCATGAGTGTAGTTACCCTTTAATCCTGCAAGAATGAAAAAACTCCTACTAGGTTAACATATCGATAATTTATTAAATTTTTTGTTTATTGTAAACATTAAAATATTCGTAAGCATAACATCCTTAATAAATTCACTTTACCATATTATATGGATGATAGATTTCTCATCCATAAAAAGTAATTTAAAATGATAAGTATTTCACTTCACTATTGCCACAGCTCTTTCCCATGTAACAGGATACAAATATTATACGTTTTCAGATAATGGCAATGCCCCTAAATGTAAAAAGAATGAATGAAGAACCCCTGAATGCATTGGTCCACCATGCTTACAGCAGTAGTGGTACAACAGTACGACCAGTGGCCTCCTGTGTTCATTGCACTGGCAAAGTTCAGCTACTATAATAATATGCACTGGCAAAATTTTATGGTATAATAATATGCTACAATAAATGCTTACTTGGTAAAGATACATGAGTGTATCTTTACCAAGTAAGCATGAACAGATAGCTTACTTCTGGGATTCTTTCCATTTGGGTTTGTAGCTTTGTTTCATTAGTATTTTTAAGTTTTTATCTATAGTAATTTGTATCATAGTGCAGATTCTACCTAATGGGGAATGTCTGAAAAAAATCAAATTGGCTGAATATTTTTTCATAGGTAGGAATAAGCCCCCTTATTAATAGGAAATAGTTTCAGAACTTCTGGTTGCGTGAAAAAAAATCTGAAACTTTTCTATTAATAAGAAAGCTTATTCCTACCTATATAAAAAAACAGCTGATTTGATTTTATTCAGACATTCCCCATTATGGAACATTGTATATTTATGTAATATTTATGTTTTATTTATTGTTTTATTTTTTAGGATATAGACTCAATATTAACTTCTAAAAGTAGGAATTGTAATTAATCGGATCAGTTGTAAATCATTATAAAAATACTAAATATACTTTTTAATGATTTTATTCTGTTTACTAGTAATGTAAAAAATATTGTCTTTAATGCATTTCTCCATATCTTTATAAACTGTATTCCAAATAAATAAAAAAATATTTGTTTCCATTTAATCTGTAACTTAATAATAGTTTATCTGCTGGCTGAGCACAGTTTAATAGTTATGAATATTTAATATTCATTAGCATAATGTTATGGTGCTATAATTATGTAAATATTATAGTTGTGTATTACTTGATAATGGGCGGTGACAGAAAATTCTAAATGAATATAAAAAAATAAAGTTTATTTATTCAAAAGTATTATCACATTTTTCTTATTCTTACTGTTTTCGTAGGCTAATAAATAGCGATGCGGGCTTTTCTTAAGTAAACATAACACCTTATTATATGATCATAAAACATGATATTGCTTTAACATATTGCCAGTGAGCCAAGTATTACAAGCCAAGATGGTCTTATTTACAAAATGACCAATTAATTGTCAACCAAATCAATGCTGCATGAATGGTGTAAACAGATTCATAGGGAATAAATAATTTGGTAACAAAACTTCTTACTTTATAATGTAGCCTTTCTTCAGCTCTTACTTTATATTTCTTGGCGTTGATCAATCTTAAGCCTGGTTTATACGGGGTCAGTGACTGGACCCAGTGACTCGGAATTTCGGACCCAGTAACTGGGTACGACTGTACCCAGTTAAAGTGTTAAGCAACTTTCGTTGCCGACTTAACACTTTAGCACTTTGTCATAGCAATTTTTTTGACAGATGTCTTACAGTTTGGAACATTTATCAATAAAGTTGTTATGACAAGGTACTAAAGTGGTAAGAAACTTTCGTTGGTGACCGTACATGTAGACAGGACTGGCAGTAAGTCGTAAGACTTACGAGCGAGAAGTCAGCACTGGGGGGGTATTACAACCTCTTAAAACTTGTCAGGTTTATGAATTGCTGTAGTTACATCTCTTTCTCTCTGTATAGCAAATAAAAGAGACGCATTGATAGCCATTCAGAAAACTGGCAAGTTTTAAGAGGTTGTAATACGGGGGCTGGACTGGGTTGAAACTAGTGTCTACACAAGCCAGCGCGGACTGGATTACTGTACTGCCATGTTACTGACCTCGTGTAAACTAGGCATAACACTCGGTTCACTGTCCATATTATGCGGTATTTGATTACGTCAAATGTGCGACTTCCATCTTGTTTGCGTGTTGGAGCATCTCCAAGCCGGTGTAGTTGTATGCCAAGTAGTCCTTCACTGGTATGTATTTGGCGCCCCCGAACCAGTCAACCATGGCGATTTGGATGATCTTCAGTTTCGCCACGAACCAGTCGTGATCTGATGAACAAAAAAATTTTATTGAGTTTCAAATTAAATAGGACTTGTTGTCAACTTTTATATAAGTAGGTACTATTTGTACCCTTAGCACGAACTAGGGATGTTCGATCCGGGTACGTTGTATCGATATTCCGGATTGCAATGGATCGTAATCCATTGTATCGATCCAATAAAAATGATACGATTTTTTGGATCGATCCAGTATCGCATCAAATATTTTAGAAAACTCTAATTTTTAATCACGCTTTAATAGAAACCTACATAATTAAGTACCTACTACCTAAACACGGTTAATTCTTAAGTATATCTAAAAATGAGTGTACCTCTTCCCTATTATAATCCGAGTATTATGTAGGTACAGTAAAAGTTTCACTATTTAATAATTGGTCAAGATAATTGAGGTTTGTTTGTGGCCCAAAATTTTACTGATTTCTGGATTTAGAGCTTATTCATAGAATTACACGCGCGTGATCAAAAGAGAGTATCTTGTTTACCTACGTAAATAATGAAAAGAATGAATCTACGCACGTGTCTTGCTATTTTTGTGAGTATACCGACTAATCAAGATTTTTTCCGATATTTTCAAACAATTTTTTTTTTTACTTTTAACTGCATGTTCATATTCAGAAACGTCTGATATCCCCATTTAATATTTAGATATACTTAAAAATTAACGGTGTATAATGTATTTAGTGATATTGTATAATAAATAAATAAATAATTGCTAAAAAAATTAAAAGTTGCTGGTTGTCCAAGTAAACAAAACGTACTAAATGAAAAAAAATTGCTCTCTTCTCAAGGTAAAAAATTAGATTAGATGTACCTAATTGTCGGTACATTGATTAAGATTGAATATATGTATAACACGTGATTAGAGAAATGTTTATATTTATAAAATGGGATCTGTTCGCCTGCTATAGTATTTAAAACAAAGGATGCGGTATCATCAGTATAACGAATAATTGTTTTGTCTAAATTCTGTTCAAGTTCAACTATTCTCTAAGATTACTTTACATAATACGATAAATACATATTACGTTTTGTTCGATCCGATCCACTATGCATGTCTTATGCATGTGTATCGATCCACCAGAGGATCGAATGCTATTGTATCGATACAAAAATCGAGTATCGTATCGCATTGTATCGATCCACGCAAGTATCGGATCGGATCGAACATCCCTAGCACGAACAGCTATCCAGGAAATAAAATGCACGTAAAAGTACTCGATAGAGTAATTCTCTAAGGAAAATTTCATTTCGCTTTTCGGCGGTAGATGGCGCTGTACAAATTTCCCATACAAAATTATTCCATCAAATGTTTTTGCGCGCGTTATTTTTTTCAATAGCTGTTCGTCCTAAGGGTATTGAACTTCAACATTTTGTTGCTTTATAAAATTAACGAGTTATCGACCTTTCATAAATTGCTTTTTGGTTTATGTTCATGAATAAGTATTACTTTCATAATATTCATAAACATTACGTTTAAATCTTGCAAAAATATGTATTACTGAATATTACCTGGAGGAAAGTTAGCGAAGGCTGGATGTCTTTCAAACAGGGCTGCTTTAGCGAAAGTGTATTCGGGGGTGCCCTCTCTGATCTGAAAATAATCATTCATAACCAATCAAAATTGGTTATAAGTATTAACCAAAGAGCTGTAACGCCTATAGCACATTTTCGCCCGCGGAACACCGCAGTAGGTTCGCCATGAGTTCGACATGCGAAACAAATGCGAACAGCCTGTTCTAATGCATAGATTTTCCACTCGCGATTCCACCCGATCGGCTCCGACCGTTGACACACGCGAAAGCAATGACGCAAAACCGCTATGTAGATGTGATCCTCATTATGTCGTCGATAGAAGACAACTCATAGCGGAACTATGGCAGCACTACCGGGGTCCGGTTTCGCGGCGGAGGTGTGCTACTGGCGTTAATAAGTAGGTATCCTAATTTTCTCATGTTTAAATTCGACAGTGTGTTACGGCAAGAAGGATTAATCCTTACTTTTTATTTACCAATTTGCACACTTGCCTATATATTTTTGATGGTTTTTTACGGGTTTAGCGGGTGAAAAATAAAACAAAATCAACAGCTGACAAATACCGATGATAATCAAAACAACGATCACTTAATTATTAAAGTCATAATAACGGAACAACCGTTTACCCCATTAGCTAATCTAAGAACAAACAATATCAGCTAGGTATCATATCGACGAGTAACTTCTCCTTTATGCGTAATATCGAGATCAACATGGATATGTTGTGTGACCCTGCTTTGTTACTTGTATCGTATTAGTCAGATGTAAAGGTATCTATGCCGTTTATTTACTAGGCCCTAGTACTAAAATGGTGCTGATGCAAAAACGGAATAACTTAGCCTGATACTTGTGCATAATAAAAAAAAACGTAAACTGTCGATAGACTACTCAGAAACTTTCGATATACGAACGACGTTCCGCCGTATAAACATAAAATAGAGGAGAAACTAGGTACTTCGCGCGCTCAAGCAACGCACACAAGACACCTATCACCGACTGATGAAACTGCATCACGTACCCACTAGTTTGAAATTCGTTTGAGTTCCGGCAAAGGTTCCGGTGGATTCCGTGTCGGTGAAAGGGTGTCTATTTGCGAGAAAGGGTGCTGGAGCTTAACTACTGTACTCTCTCTATTTTGTGGTATAAACATGATATCAAATTTGTCGATCATTAACATCGATCAACTGCTGTATTCTATTATCTATCTAATGCTAACGATGTCGCTAGTGTACGCGACGCTAAATGATAACGCCTAAACCTAGGGGAGAGAGGGCACCTTTCAAAAAAATCTTTTTTGCACGACGTATATTGGCAGAAACTGGTTTTCTTGCCTGCCTCTCCCCTACCTAATGATATTATCAAATAACCAACTAAAAAAGACAACTCCTTTAAAATAATTTATATTTGAATATAAATTATGTCAACCATAATAATATATTACCTTTCTCATTTTCCCCGACAAAATCAGCCTGGTGCAGCGAGGATCCTCCGGGTCGATACCTTTTGCTTCGCAGTAGTTTGTTTCCTGGAGAGATACCATGACAGCAACACGGCTATTTTTCTGTACGAAACGTCAATCAGCATAAAATTATTTTGTATTTAGAAATTCTAATTCTAATTTATAAATAAATGCGACGGTACCGTCACAAACACTAGATATAAAATAATAGCTTTCTACATTGACTCGCTCGGGGATCAAACCCGGAACCCCAGCCTCATTGTTAGCGACACCATGAAAACTGGCGTTCAAGCCAATCAACCACGGTGGTCGTCAAAAATCAAGAAAAACAATGTTATATAAATGATGACCACACATTATTCCAACGACGAGTATGAAAACGAAACGTTACAAAATACACACGACAGCACATCCAGTTAAACTGCGAAAACGGCTTTTATTACGTAGGTCGTAAGGTATAACACGGTCTCAAGGTCAACATGTAGGTATAGGTGTATAGTCAGATTGACGACGACTGTCCTATTCGCAAAACAATAATATTCAATGATATGCATACAATATAATATCTCGGGGTCAGGGGTTTCATACATTAATATTGCTTGCATAATAATAATTTCATCATATTCTTTGGGACGAAGTCTCAAAAGAAATTATATTTTTCAGTAAACATTTTGGAATAAGTAGTTTGCTAAGAATACTCTCGCGCATTATGTTTGGAATTTAGTTTTAGGATAGTAAATATAATAAAAACAGAATCTTGTTAAACGTAAGTATCAATCAATATCAATCACGGATAAATCAATGTGTGTCCAGTTATCATCTCAACAAATTAACATTTTGCGAAAGAATGTGGGTGGTGTTAGCAGCCGAATTAGCAACCGTTGTAAATACGCTTTGGGTACTGGAATTTTGTTACGTAAATACCAGTTGTAACGAATTTACAACCGTTGTTATTACGCTTTACTGAAATTTTGTTACGTAAATATCAGATCTAAGAGTCCCCGCAAACTACAGACCAAACTATTGGCCGATAGCTGGGTCGGGCCTTTAATCAGAATGAAGAAGTATGCAAGTGTGCATTATACATATTACACACATATTACAACGATTTGGTATCGGCCGATTCTTCATATTAAACACGGTCCGACCCAACTATCGGCCGATAGAAAGTCTGCAGTCTGCAAGAGCTTTAAGTCATATGTCACTTATTTCAGCCATAGAGATTTTTTTTAATGAAACCATAAATTGTATCTTTTATGAGATAATGCAATAATAACTAATGTGGTTTCTGCTATTGTTTCATAGAATAGAATTACTTACAGTCAAATCGCGCGCAGTGAAATCCATAGGCGACATGTAGAAGTAGGGTATTCCTGTGGAGTTGGCAAGTGAACCATCCACGATAGATTTGACGTTCGAGAATGGGAACCCTCTGATGTCGGGTAAAACTGATATAGTTGCGATGGACGCCCAATCTAAAAACAAAAGCAAAAAATATTTAAATACAACTTACATTAGGTACCTCTATTTAGCTAGCGAGTGATGGCAAACTCCGGTCCGCAAAAGGATTTAAGTAATCCGGCCCGCCGACGCCGACGGTCTTACAAATTGAATAGTGAGAGATGAGAGGCGCGGGCACCATCTCATCATTTCTATGATTAAAAGATTTTAAAACAAAATGCATTTTTGCTATTTTTTTTTTTACTTTTTGGCCCCCCATGAAAAAAGTTTGCCCACCACTCTGGCCAAAGTTATATTTGCAAAAGGATTTATGAACTTGCTACCGAAAGATGTATGGGATTCGTTGATGGGAATAAGTCTTCGCTAACACCATTTTCATCCATATCGAGCAGCGTATTTCTTTATTTACAAATATGTAACTTTGGCTAGAGCTAGAAGGCACAATATTAAACTATGCTAGAGGGGCAGAAATCGGTCATAAATTCTAGATTGATTATCGAAACGACAACGCCCGCGTGTAGGTTTACTTAAATATTTAAAAAATATTTAAATATTATTGTTTCTTAACATAAAATATCACTCAAGTAATTTATTAATCCTTCCTTACATAGGTATTTGCAAATAATTTTCAGATAACAAATCAATGAATGCCTGTTTTAGCATTGCTATTTCTATAATTAAAAAAAAACAACTACTCGGATGGGAATCGAACTTACAACTTATCGCAATCTGGGGGTCAAGTCTGCTAATGTTTTCGTCAAAATCGTAGTTCAATGGTGTTTGAATGGTAATGCTTTTTGACACAGTTCTTGTTTCTTAAACCCTAAACTGAAACACATTGTGTTTCTTAAACCCAAAACGGAAACATATTGTGTCTTGCTTGATTTTGGGTTTAAGAAACAAGAACTGTTTCAAAAAGTATTACCATTAGAACACCACTGAACTACGATTTTGACGAAAATATTAGCAGACTTGACCCCCTGGGCGAATGTTTTGACCACATATCACTAAAATACCCGTTTGACTGTCAGCTACCGAATCATTATTAGAAAATTGTTGAAATCTCGTTTCGTTTATCCCATCATCTGAGTTAGATAAGAATTATTTCTAGTATAAAGAATCATGTATAATATTTACTACGTACGATTGCTTGCTATTGCTTTTTGACAAACATTATTTTTTTCCTCATCCAGTTCAAAACTCAATGTAAGTACCTACTTAGGTACCTAATTAAGTTCCTATCTGAGTCCATGCTCGACACCACTACCTTATCCACAATGCGCCTTTAACTATTGGAATTTCCCCATTTAATTTAATTATCTTGTATCGCAGCATTTAAACAGGATGGATAAATGAAAAATAACTATTTTTCATTCATCTATCTTTCTGTTAGCAAAAGATATTTCGCTAACCCTCAGTGATTCGTCTATGTTTAAGTGCATTTTACCCTATTAATAGGAAAAACAACAATCTATAGACCATTTAATGTAACTTATTAATTTTCAAATGAAAATAATTTAATATAATGAACTGAACTTATTTAGTTTCATAATATTACTTACATCGCAAAGAGGGAACGATTAGTTCTAGATAATCCCAGTTTAGATTAATTTAAGTAATACTGATTATTTTTGGTCTACTTACTGCTATTATGCAGGACGTATCTGGCCATCGGAATCAGCTTCGTGTGGTCAGGGGGATCTGGTATGGTGTCATCTTTTACGGGAATTTCGTTAGCAGTTGACACTTGATTATTTAGACGATAATAAAATCTGCGATGCTGTTCGCATTCTCCCGCTAGTCCAAGGGCTAGAACCACTAATAACGAAAATACCGCGTTCATTTTTCCTGCATCTGTATACAACAACAAACATGATGTCATTTAACAAAGAATAATGAAGGTGATTGAATTTAGTTTTTTTTTTATATGCTATAGAATTATATATAGATTGAATAGGTAGTATAATGAATAGATTAATAGTAATGTTCGTCAGGACAGGAGAGCGTTAAAATACTTTAAGTTGAATTTAATTAGCTTGTTATAAAACTATTATTATAATAAATATAACTTACACAATGACTTTCAGCGTCGCCGGTATAAACACAACTTATTTTTAATTTATGAACTGCGCAAAATAAAACTGGAATTTTAACGAGGCACAGAGCACGCACGTCCGTCGGATGCGTAGGTCGCACGCGAATGAATGAGATTATGTTAAGATCACCAATCAAGAAAAAAATGAGCATAAATTAATTAGGTACGGGGTAGATAGGTACTGGAAAATGATAAGCACGCAATACATTGCGTCTAGTCTAACCTACAACAACAGCTGTCATGTAAAACAAGAAGATATTTTGGGCTTGGCAAACTTCACTAGAATGATTCGTACTTTTGTCTACAAAGAAAATTTAACCTTCTCGTTGTTAGTATTGGGTTTAATTTCGATACGTGGGGTTAGCACGATACGACCGACGCTACAATACAACCCATTGCGAAGGGAAGGGACATCCACATCGCTCAGTTTCGTTCGGCAGATTGTAATAATAAATAAGGTTAGGGATAAGGGTAAAGGGATAATGCTTATCAAAATGAACTGACACTGCAGTCGTATCTAATAAATAGTTCAAAATGTTGCTTGCTGTGCTATCCCAACTAGGTAATTTAAATGACACGAAAAAGTTGAATATCTAAGTACCTAAATATGAGTTTGCTAAGTATATTTTTCGAAGTCCATGGAGTTAGTTTAGTTAAATGATTATTCGAATACAATTTTAAACATTAGTTCTTCTTTGACCTCACTTAATAGGCACGCAAATACGAAAAAACGCATTATCGCAAGGAAAATAAGTTAATCAGATCTCTATATTTCTTTTAACCCGAGTAGGTACCAAAATGTTATTATTACATAATTAAAAACGAAACTTTTATCATTTAACTTATCAAAGTTCATACACGATAGTGCCGTCACGTAGGTGATAAAAAGTTTAACAAGACCGCATACACATTAAAAGATAACCAACCATAGTGTATGTTTGATGATCAACGACATATTGATAGGATTAAAATAGATACTTAGCGGCGCGGCGGCGTTGAGAAGAAGCTACTGTTTGTTTCTTATCACCATATATTTGTGTACGATTTTCACTACACTCTAAAGCAGGATAAAAGACAGTACTTACCTAACGTCGCATTTTACGGACATGAGCAAAGCTTTTGATCATGAGCACCATGAAATCTTACTTTCAAAATGAGAAATAGTGGAATGGATAGAGGCACTTCACTAATTATATATAACTAGTACCTACCTTGAAAATAGTCGCAGAAATAGCTTGCTAGGATAAACGTAGTAATAGTAGTAGACGAACTAAATATCCCTTAGATCGTAAGGTACGGTGCACCGCAAGGACGCATTTTGGGACCCCTGCTGTTCCTGTTACATTTATTTTTTTATTCCAAATTGAATGTGATGAATGGAATGATCATAGACGTTCGAGTTATTTAGACAATTACTAGACCTCTGGTTTTGGACCCCGCTTTACGTGGATGCGGTGGCAGCGCGACAGAAGAAACGAATATACGAAACTCATTAGTTTTAAAGTCTATTGATCAATTGTATAATCACCAATAAATTGCACTCTTTTGTGACCTCCAATATCAGTTTCCAAACAAGGAGTTTATCGAGATTTTTTTTAATAAAATCATTAGGTCATAAAGAATAAGTCGTAGGAATTGTAAAATGTTTTGATATTGAAAAGCTACAGTGTGTTAGTACTGTTATCCCTCATATTTAAATAATTGTCCAATAAAAACACATTTCATTGACTTCTAGAATAATGAAACAACCTTTTTGAATATTCAATTTTTATTCAATAAATGTCTTACATAATATTTCAATCTTAGCAGACTACAGTAATCGACAATTCTCCTCGTTAGCCACTATCCCCTGACCTCAGGATTAAGCCTTAATTCAAACAACTGCTTGTAGTCAGTTAGTTAACCCAAGAGCCAATGATGGTGTTAAGTTTATTGACAATCCTACTAATATAAATGTGAATATTTGGATATTGTTTAGGTACACAATCACGCAAATACCGATGCACGGATTTGGATGAAAGGCACACAGATAGCCTGGATTAAAACATAGCACACTTTATATCCCGGTCCAAAGTTCCCTAGGGATTTTCCGAATTTCCGCGCGGACAAAGTCGCCGGCGGAAGCTCGTAATATAAAGTAGGTATAGATAGATCGTCTCGGAAAAGTCTGCCGTACTGATTTATTTATAAGATAAGAA
The DNA here is from genome assembly GCA_943789525.1 of Agriphila geniculea. Lineage (NCBI taxonomy): Eukaryota > Metazoa > Arthropoda > Insecta > Lepidoptera > Crambidae > Agriphila > Agriphila geniculea. Next base: position 16,978,845 of record OX038880.1, read on the forward strand.
AGAAATAGAGAAATTGTCTTTGTCATCATTACTGATTTGTAAGATTTGCTATTAACGGATTCTGTTTTACACGATAGTAGTTATTTATGTTTAGTTGTCTACCGCTGTTGCGTACTCTTGGCGATCTGTTCCTTCAGCATGAGGATGCTAGCGCGTTGTTCAGGCGGCAGCAGCGCGATCTGCTCGTCCGAGAGTTGCAGCACTTGCATGATCAGCGCCGCCTATCAAACAAATAATTAAACGTAGAAAATTACCTGAGTACTCTTTGAAGCTTAGTAAAAAAAAATCGCATCGACACATACCAAGAAGCTTATACCCCCAATGGAGATTGCACGGCCAGTGTCATAGTGAAGATTGAAAAAAGGTCCTTAAGTGACGTGACGGCTTATTGCTACCTCTTTCTTTAGTGTTACAATACGTGTTCGTTGTTCGTTCACGTAGGAAGTAAAGAAAGAGGTAGCAATAAGCCGTCACGTCACTTAAGGACCTTTTTTCAATCTTCACTATGACACTGGCCGTGCAATCTCCATTGGAGGTATAAGCTTCTTGACACATACATTTTTATCAACGCCATCTATCAAGCCTACAGGTTTTCTTGTCATTTTGAAAAGCCCTCATTGTAAAATTATCAGTTTAATTTCATTTTCATTTCATTCAGTTTAATTTAACAAAAATTCTAAGAAAATTTATATTGAAAAATTCTAGTTTAACTCATTCTAGTTTTGACAAATTCACTTTCAAACAAAATCTTGGCAATGAGTGGCGTATTTTCAAAAATCAAAATGGCCAAAATGAGGATTCCAAAATGCGCCGGCGACGCATCAACTTTTCGTTTTGCTGTTTTTAACAAGATCACAAAACAATAATATGGAAAAAGTTTGTATTTCTTTAAAAGATCGTAAATCCTAAACTAACTTTACTGATTTTCCACAATCTTGGACATTTTAAGGCTCGTATTATAGAATCAAACTCAAACCTCTGTGCTCAAGCAGAGGTTTGAGTTTGAGTTTGATTTTATTATACGAGAGTGAGAGCTGAAATATAATAAAAACTAGCATTTATTTTTACCTTTTCTTGATCAGAAGCACCGGACGGTATTCCTTGAATGGTCCTGGCTTGCGCCATGCTCGGCATGCCAGGCGGCATTTCTGTTTGACGGGGAAATACTTGCTAATTACCAAATTGTTATAAAGAACTTTACATTTTAGTCAGAATACAAAAACAGGGATTGAGCTGCATAAATAAATAAACAAATAAAAAACGCTTGGACAGTTTCACACAGCGGCATCTAGCCCCAAACTAAGCAAAGCTTGTAATATGGGTGCTAGACAACTGATATGATATATAGATAGAACTGCACATATTACCTATTTGTGTACCAGAACGTCAAAATGGCAAAATCACGACGACGCGACGTAGTTTTATTAAAAGTATTAATAAGTACTTTTCAGAAATGAGTTGTGCTGTTTTCGAAATGTAGAATGCTGGAGCGTTAAAAAGTCGGGGTCAGAGTTGGTAATACTAACAACCGAACTACTGCAACTAAAAGATCTATAGTGGCGTCTCTAGGGTGAAAAACTTATTTTTTATTTTAAATATTTTGGGGTTGTGAATCGGGTGAAAGCAAGCACAGCCACGGGCAAAAGCTATATATGTATTTGAAAAGTGGTCATTAAGCCCTTTCATTTGGTACCCAACACGGCAACATTAAAAATATTTTTTAGTTCATGACTTAGCTCTAGAGGGCCGCCCTATTCAATTTAATGTAACATCACATAGCCTATGTTCATTGGACGATTAAGACGCTTCTAAACATACCTCATTTGTCAAATTATAATAAGTAGTTTAGAAGATATGAGGGAACAGATGAACATACATTTTGGGGTTGTAAATTGGGTGAATGCAAGCAAAGCACGGGCAAAAGCTAACAATATATATATATATATACAGGGTCACTGGAAATATGACGTATTCCTGCTAAGGGATTATAGATGAGGTCAAAACAAATATTTTTTGTCATATAACTTTTTCTCAAAAATTTTATAGTTTTTGAGTTAATTGAAATTAAGTCTTTTTTTTACCAAAAGTACGTTTTCAGACACAAAAATTTAAAATAAAAGATAACTACTCATTCGATTCCGGATTTTTTATCATTTTGGGATAGAAAACAATCTGAATGTTGATAATGAATAAAAAAATTCATAAAATACAGGTGTTTATAAAAAATTAAATCCTTTAATGCATTTTTTTTTTATTTTTTCAGATTTTTTAGAAATAGCAACAAATATCTTTAAAAAAATCCTAGTAACTAAGCGTGTATAATATTTTAAAAATATCACCATCTATTCAGCTTTCAGTTGAGGTATAAAACTTAATAATAACTTAAATAAAAAATGAGAAATTAAGACTTAACTAAATAGCAGTCCCATTTCATGTAGCAAAAATTTCCTATTTCAAGCGCTTCGGAGGTGGCCGTATTATCCTACTTATTCCATAAATATGAAAGTTTGCTTGTTCGGATGATTGTTAATCAATCACGCAAAACGGCTGAACGGATTTTGATGAAATTTGACACAGATAGTTTATAAGCCGGATTAAAACATAGGAGGATACTATTATCTTGGTTAAAGGTTTCCTAGGGATTTTCTCGAATGTAAATGCGAATGAAGTCGCGGGCGGAAGCTAGTTTTTCCATAAATGGTCGTCCTTACTAAAAATACTTTCGTCCGAGTGAGTTTGAGACAGGATTATTTTCCGCCGATGAGTCAAAATTTAATACAAACTGTATCACAAATAACCATGCATAACAGCCATTTTTAATGCCCCGCTGCTGGGAAACTGGCCTTCCTTTTGACTTGTGCATGGATAAAGCGGACGGGCCATACCCACCACGTGGGCCCAATGTGGATTGGTCAGTGTTAACGACTGTAAATGTAGCGAGAACCAAGGGCTCAATGTAAGGTACATTGAGTTAACACCGACCAATTGGGTTATGTTATGGCCCGTCCGCTTTATCCCAAAAGGAAAGGAAGGCCTGTTCCCCAGCAGCGTGTCATTAAAAATGGCTGATATGCATGGTTATTTTTGATGCTGTCTGTATAAAATTTTGACTCATCGGCGGAAAATAATCCTGTTTCAAACTCACTCGGACGAAAGTATTTTTAGTAAGCACGATCATTAAAGGTAAACTAGCTTCCGCCCACGACTTCATCCGCATTTATATTCGAGAAAATCCCTAGGGAACCTTTAACCAAGATAATAGTATCCTCCTATGTTTTAATCCGGTTTATAAACTATCTGTGTGCCAAATTTCATCCAAATCCGTTCAGCCCTTTTGCGTGATTGATTAACAATCATCCGAACAAGCAAACTTTCACATTTATGGAATAAGTAGGATACTACGTCCACCTCCGATAGTATTGGCAAAGCAAGCGCCGACAGTGATCCGCTATGCAACTTCACTCGAGAATGTGTGAAGAAAATTTCACAGATTATAATACGTCGTTTAGTACTGCAATCGTTCTGAAGTTCAAGTTAGTCACTTTAGTTGTACATTGTTAAATTAATCGCATTGTATAATTATGTGTTGTTAAGTAACTTACGTGGAGGCATTTTTTGCTGGTTCCGCGGGTCGTTGGGGCGCACTCTCGGGTCCGTGTTGAACTGCTGGGTGCTCGCTAGACGAGGATCCCGTTGGAAACCACTGAGAAAAAATATAAAAATGTAAAGAAATTGCTCTAATATTGGCGTGCCATTGCAGTACTTAATTCAGATTTTTTTAATTAGGTTATAAATTCCGGTATTTCCTATTCTACAACATATCTACTTATTTGGTACATTTAGTACAGTCCCTAAGAAAATAAGGTCAAAAATTTTAATTAATTGAATTCACTTGGTACAGATGTTACTTAGGTAAAACTGAGCTGATTTAGCTCGGTAGCCATCCGCCCCCCCTTAGCAGGTAAGGGGGGGTGGCATTCAAAGTTTCGCGCCGCCGCGCTTCAGATGAAAAATCATATCTCCTTCAATATACCCACCACTTCAAGTGTGGTATCATTTTATGGTAAAACAGGGATGAGGAATTCATTTCTGAAACTTTCAATATACAGTTTCATAGAAAAAAACGTGTTTAAAAGGTAAAATATTGACGATAGTATCAAAATCAATTTGCTATTTTTTTATTAAACTGTCAGTATCTGTGAAAATACTAATGTTGTGCAAATAAAAAAAATAATACTTTAAAGGACACTTATTAAGCTTTAAAAAATATATTCGTTTTATATAGTTATTGTACAATGTCTATCTGAAAAAAAAATCTAAAATGGTATGTGACGGTGTTTCCCAACACGAACAATTACAAGTATAAGTTGTTTTTATTCATACAAAATGTATAGAATGCAAACTTAACTTTATGTCAAGCATGACGATTTCATTTTTGAGACATTTGATGTACAATTTCTTAGAAAAAAAAAATATATTGAGGAAAGTATCAAAAATCGATTTGCAATTTTTTTTCTTTCAACAGTTAGTATCTTCGAAAATTCTAATTTTATGCAAAAGAAAAAAATACTACCTTAAAGTAAATTTATTAAGCTTTTAAAAAATATATACTTTATATACAGTTATTGTATAATATCCAACTGAAAAAAATCAAACATCGTATGCGACGGAGTTCCCAAGTGTTTCCAATTGCAACTATAAGTTGGTTTTTTCATACAAAATGTATAGAATACAAACTTAACTTTGGTACTTCGTTGTCGCTTATGTTATTTCGGTCTTATAGTCTCTCTCAACTATCTTACGGTCTGATACATACTTAGATCTTCTTGTGGAAGTCATAACGACTATAGAAAATAATAGACAGACTTGATCTCAGAATCAGCAGGTCACAAAACACCAACGCGACGTGGCGTCAAAAATTTAGATCTTAAATCGACCCAGGCAGGAAAACGTCCTTCCACATTAAGTCTAAATATCAAACAATGTTTAAATTATAATAAGTAGGTACCCTAGGCACCTTGGCATACAAATATATCGCAAAAATCAAACTATTGTTGCATTAAGAATTTTTATTCACGCGTGTGCAGAAAAATGAAATAACAGGCCTTTTTTCATACAAACGAGGTAATCTTAAAGCTTCGGTTCTTCGCCCAGGATTAAACGAGGTGTGATCTGACGATGGCAATTTTAAGAATGGATAGCGGAGGTTCATAGTGCTCAAGAAACCTAATGGATTAGATGAGTCGTTTAGCTCTGGATTGAACTTTAAAAAATAACAAGCGAAAATTAAAAAGTATGGAAAATGTAACACTAAAAACTGTAGACGGTCTCAGGTATAAACGACTCTTCTGATCCGTTTGGTTTCTTTAGCAAATTAAGCCTCCTTCATTCATTCTTTAAATTGCCATCATCAGATCACACCCTGTTTAATCCTGGGCGGAGAATCAAAGCTTTAAGAATACCTCGTTTGTATGAAAATAGGCCTGTGATTCCGTTTTTCTGCTCACGAGTATATAAAAATACTCAATGTAACAATAGTTCCATTTCTTGGATATATTTTTATGCCTAGGTCCTTAGGGTACCTACCTTACCTACCTACCATAATTTATACACTGTTTGCACCTTTACACTTAATGTGGTAGAAAGTTTTCCTGATTGGTCATTCTGAAAACTTAAGTTTTTTGGCATCACGTCGCGTTGGTGTTTTGTGACTTGCTGATTCTGAGATCAAGTCTGTCTATTTTTTTCTATAGTCGTTATGACTCTCACAAAAAGGTCTAAGTTTGTATCTGACCGTAAGATAGTTAAAAGAGAGTATAAGACCGTAAGAACATAAGCGACAACGAAGTACGAAAGTTAAGTTTGTATTCTATACATTTTGTATGAAAAAACCAACTTATAGTTGCAATTGAAAACGTTTGGAAACTCCGTCGCATAAGGTGTCCGAATTTTTTCAGAAAGACATTGTGTAATAACTGTATATAAAGTTTATATTTTTTGAAAGCTTAATAAATGTTCTTTCAGGTAGTATTTTTTGTATTTGCATAGAGCATTAGTGTTTTTACAGATACTGACTGTTGAATCCAAAAATAGCTAACTGATTTTGATACTATCGTTAATATTTTACCTTTTTAACACGTTTTTTTCTATGAAACTGTATATTGAAAGTTTTGGAAATAAATTTCTCATCCCTGTTTTACCATAAAATGATACCACACTTGAGGTGGTGGGTATATTGAAGGAGATATGATTTTTTATCTGTAGCGCAGCGGCGCGAAACTTTGAATGCCACCCCCCCTACCTGCTAAGGGGGGGCGGATGGCTACCGAGCTAAATCAGCCTAGTTTTACCTAAGTAACATCTGTACCAAGTGAATTCATCTAATGAAAAATTTTGACCTCTCCATACATTGAGTGTTCTTAGGGACCGGACTAATTAATAATGATAATTAATAATATTAAATCAAACATTGATTTAATGTTTGTAAAATATTACAATTTGCATTACTAAACTAAATTTGTATGATGAAAGTAGATGTAAAAAATACTAATATAATCTCCAAGTTATGTACCTACAACAAATAAATTTTGTAAACTTAAGAGAGGGACCTCTTCTAATACTGTTTTTTTTTTAATTTAAAAGAAGAGACTCGAACGTTGTTAAATATTATACTTGTAGTAAATAATAAAGATATTTTTTTATATTTTTGTTTAATTTTAGATTACCACGATTATTCTATAAATTGCATGCTCCTACAAAATGTTTCCAAACTATTAATAAAAATAAGTTTAAAAAAGCTAGGTTCCTACCTACGTCACAAATAAAATTATTTTTAAGCAAATGGCAAAACAAACTACCAACAATTTTCACTAGTTACTCTCACTACATAATGGGATCACGAAAGTAATAAATTAGTTGAATGAGGTTGCTACACTATTATAAATAAATAATATAAACCAAAAATATTAATGTTGTATGCAAATGAAACCAGTCGCCAACTATCTAGCTAGGCTGATCAGTAAAAAATTAAATATGAGGTACAAAAACAAGTGTTAACTTTATAAAACAATAGTAGTGCACATTGTCATTTAAAACCGACTTACATTTCCTTAAGTTGTTCCATGGTCGGAGCAGAACTAATAAAAATGTCACATAAGTATAGTAAGCTCTACATAATAATTGTAATTTATAGTTTTTATAATAAAATTGTATATATTTTTATAATAAAATTGTATATAGATTTATGAGGGTTAAAGTACTTATACCTTCTTTATATTCTGATCACAAACAAATGTTGGACCATGAATTAATATGATCGAATCAATCCGATTTAAAGTCTATGATCTTCCTATAATATTCCCTTCAATCAATTTTCCCTTGTTCTCAGCGGGTCCAATTCGAATAATATCTAATTGCAGGTTGGTCCAATTCACGGTTGGTCAAAATCAGAATTTCTAAAATCGAAAATTTTAGCTAATTATCTTCGATCATTTATACTATTATTGTAATAACCGTGAACTGGAATAAACGCAAATTGTGCTAAAGCCCGATTTACATTTCGATAAGTACAGTAGCGAGATCACTTCGTCAATTGAGAGTTGTTTTTGTTGTTCAAACGACTAACTCCGGCCACATACACGGCGGAATCCCGATTCGGAATTCCGAACGGAATAGCGATGATGTATGAGAATTCCGTACTGAAAAATCCCGCATGTGTAAGGTCCATAATTTGTATGAATTAGCTGCGTTTGGAATTACGTTTGTACGGAATTCTGTCTGTATGTGGCCACTCGAAAACAACCTTAACTCATCGTTGCTGGGTCGCCGTAAGCCCGGCCACATACACGACACGACGGAATCCCGAGTCGGAATTCCGAACGGAATATCGATGATGATGTATGAAAATTTCGTACGAAAAAAATCCCGCATGCGTGTGGTAGGTCCATAGATTTGTATGGATTAGCTGCGTTCGGAATTACGTATGTACGGAATTCCGAAACAAAATTCCGACTGTGTGTCCACTCTAAACCGGGCCTTTGCGTGATACAACCACGATTTTTTTGGATTTTTAACGCCTATACTGTCGTGTCGGGTGTTTATGCACGCTCACCTGTCCTGCTGCATGGGCGGCGGCGGCACGGGGTGTGGCGGCATGGGCAGGCTGCGCATGTCCTGATCCAGCAGCGCAGGAGGGCCCCCGCCCCCACCCGCCCCACCCCGCCCCGGCCCGCGTAGGTCCACGTCCCCCATCATCGCCCGGGAACTTGCTACATACCCATACTCATATTATTAATGTTATTCAAATAGAATAGTTTTTATTCTGCCCCCTGGGGCCCTATTTTTTATTCCTTCGGCTGGCATCGAGCGCTCTTTACAAACTTATCTGACCTGAGGCCGTATTACAAGCTCTTAAATCCTGCCAGGTTTATAAATTGCTGTAGTGACATCTCTTTCTCGCTGTATAGCAAATAAAAGAGATAGATTGATAGCCAGTCAGAAAACTGACTGGAAATAAGAGGTCATAATACAGCCCCTGGGGGGTTATTCACGATTGTAGGAAACAGACTTTCCGAATCGAATCGGAAAGTCTATAGTCTTCGATTTTATTTTCTACCTTATGCCATATGCTACCAAACTTTGTAAATGCATTGCGCATTCCCGTCGGAAAGTGAATCGAATGCCAGTCGAATAGCTATATTTTTGTAATATCGGAGGACGGAACCCGTATGGCTTCGAATCGAATGCTTTCGAGTAGATTTCCGATAATCGTGAATAACCCTAGTGGTGGCCAAAACTGGAACTAAGTTTTATTACATATTGTTACCTAGGTTACGCCGTGAGCAGCGACGCTGTCACCGAGTCAGATGAGTTTGTAAAGAGCTCTCGAAGCCGCTAAGGGATTCAAAAATAGGGCCCCTGTAACGTTATTACGTAACTCTGTTGTTAACAACTCGCGTTTGAAATTGATTGCAAAGCAAAGTGCTATTATAGCTGTCGTGGGCTAATCGTTAAACTGGGCAGATCACGATGTACCGGCATTTCATGATCTGGCCAATAATTTCATGATGTGCCCAATCAAAAATTAGGCAGATCGATAAAAGCAACCTATTCGTCGATTTGCCCTAATAGTACTTGGCCACATCGAGATATGGCTGGGCGCATCGTAATATACTTCCGTTTCGCGACGCTTGTGGCGCTGTAACGCTGTTTGCGCTCTGTCAGCTGGGTTGCGTTCAGAACCTACGCTCCGAGTCAAGTGCAACCAAACGCTCTAACGGCTGGCGTTCCAAACATTAGAGCGTGACATTCGGTTGACACAACTTTCCCGTTCCAAACGTCAGAGCGGATTAGCGTATAGTTGGCAGCCTCACCATGGAATTAGAAGGTTTTGACTAGGTCAAAAAATTGTTAGTAAATAGTTATAAATAGTGAACTATAGCATATAAATAGTGATACTATGGTTCAAAAGATATTTGAGTATCTTGGTGAGGCTGCTATCTTGACGTCAAGCTAGCAGACACCTTAAGAAATACAGTTTGTATCAATGTGATTTATATGCCAAAAAATTGTTAGGAAATAGTGAATCGTATACGCAAAATTTCAATAATATTGCTTCAGTACAAGCCGAGATATTACGATCTCAAAGTGGGCTGCTAACTTGACGTTTCTGGCAATGGCGATTCCAGAGAAACGGGTACAAGTTATAAACAAATAAATATATCAAAAAATTGTTAGTGAAATTGTGATTCTTACGATATAAATAAAAAAAGAATTCTTCATTGCTATTTTCTAAAAATCGAATGTTAACTTCTACATAGTACTCTGAATATAGGCTGTCGATCAATATTGAACTTTGCTCCACAGTAATAAGGTTTAAACTTGATTGCAATCATGAGGTGAGTACTATCAAGCAAAAAAGTGAAATTTAAATTTTTTGACTGTGTCAATAGTCATATCCTCGGTTCAAAGCTATTGATTTGGTATAAGTAAACAAATATTTTTCTACCCACTTTTTTATTTTTTAGAGTATTGACACAATCAAAAAATTTTTGATTAAATCTCATCAAAAAAAATTTGGTCGTTTAATACTCTACTCTCAGTTCATTTATTTAGTTTAGGAAAAACTACAAATATTTTACTACCGATTAGGTACCTAACGTTAAAACTATAACTTAAAGGGAGGAGTCTAATGAAAATACCCTAACCTGTAATTTTTTGAAAATGAATATTTTGTATTTTTTTTTAGTAACTGAAACTTTAACGTTAGGGTGTGTCCCCACTCAGGTTTGCGAATCTCCGCGCTCCGCGAACCTCGGAGCGCGCTCCATATTTGGGATCCGATGCGAACACGCGAACATGGAGCGCGGAGCGCCAGTGTGACCAGATTCAGTATTTTAATACTTTTTCAGTATATTTTATCGACTTTACCGAACATCAGTATTTTTGTAGGTATATTAGCGGAAGTAAGTATTTTCGGTATATTTTGGTTATAAAGTTATGGTAACTACGGTGTTAAGTCCCCGCAAACATTGATGTTCAAGGAATTTCCCGGATTAAGTCTATATTTCATTCAGAAGCAAAGATCAGTAGAGTCTGTTTTGAAAAAGAACAAACTTGGGATTTATGCTTGATTACCGTTTTTGAAATGTTGATGGTACTGTTACGTTTTAGTGCGACTGTATTAACAAGATAAATATTAATTCAAGATAGTCGCACTACTATAATTACGTATAAGGCGACGGCTACACACACAACACAGTATTTACTGTGGTCCAACTGTGTGGTAAATACTGATAATTCCAATTCCAACGATGGAATGAAAACGCACGCCTACAGGCTCAGTATTTACCACATGGTAATGTTGCCAGATCGTGCCTATTATTACAATTTTAGTAATAAATCTAAACTAATAATAAATAAATAAATCTAAAAGATAGCAGCCAAATTTTATGTTTGGGGGCCGATTTCGATGAAACTCGGTTTTGGGTACTATTTCGACAACAAAACAGCAACGCAAAGTAAAAAATATAAAAAATCTAAGATGGCGGCCAACTTTTTTGTTTGTGGGCCGATTTAGATGAAACTCGGTTTTAGGTACTATTTTGACAACAAAACAGCAACGCAATGTTAAAAATATAAAAAATCCAAGATGGCGACCAACTTTTTTGTTTGTGGGCCGATTTAGATGAAACTCTGTTTTGGGTACTATTTCGACAACAAAACAGCAAAGTAATGTTAAAAATATAAAAAAAATCCAAGATGGCGGCCAACTTTTTTGTTTGTGGGCCAATTTAAATGAAACTCGGTTTTGGGTACTATTTTGACAACAAAACAGCAACGCAATGTTAAAAATAAAAAAATCCCAAGATGCTGCCAACTTTTTTGTTTGTGGGCCGATTCAGATAAAACTCGGTTTTGGGTACTATTTCGACAACAAAACAGCAACGCAATGTTAAAAATATAAAAAATCCAAGATGGCGGCCATCTTTTTTGTTTATGCGCCGATTTAGATAAAACTCGGTTTTGGGTACTATTATGACAATAAAACAGCAACACAATGTTTAAAATATAAAAAAACCCAAGATGGCGGCCAACTTTTTTGTTTGTGGGCCGATTTAGATGAAACTCGGTTTTCGGTACTATTTTGACAACAAAACAGCAACGCAATTTTAGAAATAGTACGGAGTTTCATCTAAATCTGCCAGATGGCGCTTTGTAGTAAATATAGTCTCTACGTTAAATATTGCCGAATAATTTTAAATCACAATTCTAACATTTGGAATCAAGTTAAATCAATAATTTGTCTAGTGATTCACCAGTGATATCGTTTGTAGAACTATACCTATAGTTTAAAAGTGTGTATTTGTGCTCAAAAATATTCAGTGCCTTTTTAAGCAGTGGATTATTAAAAACTGCTGAATATAGTCTGAGCATTATCCTCAGAAAAGTGATAAAACTGCGCTTTAATTTGCGTAATAAATCTCATCTCCAGTGTTAAAACTAAATATTATCATCAGTGATATTATCAGTGTTGAGGTAGTACAATAATTATTATTTTCGTCTTGACCTCATACTCAAACCAACTCATACATCAAGTTTCAAACCCTACTTAACTGATCAATACTTTGAACGCTTTAAGTCGCTTTGGCGCATACGTTAGCACACTGAGTGCTGCATACTGAATTCAGCTGTGAGTGGCCCGAAGATCGATCCTCGCTTATAAAGACTTTTTCTCCCAAATTTTTTTAGAGACATTTTATTTATTTTTAAAAATATTTTTTTTTAAATTTGTATTGAAGATATTTTTGGACATTACTTTTCAATTAATTTTGATTTACTAAAACATCTTCATTCACCAAAGCCGTAGTAAGGTATAAGATTATTGAGAGTAATTGTATAAGAATAAAAAATGTCGACTAAAGGATCATCTGAGGTGCGCGGGATGTCCTAATATCATGGATGGAGCAATATTCATGCAATGTAAACGTTGCAAAGACAATTATCATTTGCAGTGCACTGCATATTTACTCGCAGATTAGAATGCGATGACAGCTGATACTAAAAACGCCTGAATTTGTGATTTCTGCCACATTCGCGAGCCCGAAAAGGGTAATAACACGATTACCCAACGAGAGCTAAATTACCCCACTGCCTCCAATGATAACTTCGTTACCCCAGCGCTTGAAGTCAAGTTTTCCTGCGCCAACGAGTTGTTCCTGCCCTTCGGCCAATGATTTAAGGGGACATTATTAGAGAATAGATTTACAATGCTTTTGAGGATGTTATTAATCCAAAAATTGTTGCCTTGCAAAATATGATAGTTGGCTTTGAATCATCTCTCTCGGCATTCAGCCAGGATCTGGATAGCATAAAAACGCAAACACGCCGCCCAGTTGGCCACTTTGAATGATGTCCGCAAGGAAAATGAGTCGCTACGTTCAGCTAATCAAAACCTTTCTTCTAGACTGGAACAGCTTGAGTTACAGACACGTTCAACCAAATATTGAAATACAATGCGTCCCCAGAAAACAAGCAGAAAAATTTGGTTAATACAGTTCTGCAGCTTTCTAAGGTTATAAAGTGTCCTATCAATCAACGAAGGCAACATTCATTTTAGCGCTAGACTTGCTAAAATGGACAATAAAAGTCCCCGCCCACGCTCAAACTTTACTTAAGACATTAATGCCTATTATGAGTAACTGTTGATTTTAAATAGTTTTTGCCTAAAAAAAGGTACCTAACTAAGATTTAAAAAATTAGGACTCGTTAATCTTTAAGTCATTAAATAATTGTACCGGAGACAAACCTAGAGGTACTTTTAAAGTCTGAATAATTGTGGAATACTCTGAAAAAAACCTTCATTGATTGTAATTCAACAGATTTTGTAATTTACTTGTTCCACTTTATATAAAAAGGCAAAATTAATAACAGTGTTTCATTGTTGGACACGGGGTGTTTCTTCCACCTAGGTGTACACAATGAAACAATTCCCATTTTCTTTTAAAAGTCTTGTTATTGGTTATGTATCTATTTATTAATGAAACTATAAATGCCATACTATACCTAATTGAGTAGACTCCGTTCCTGTAAAAAATGGAATTCATATCTACAAAAATGAGAGAAATATGAGACTCAGAACTTTTGGTGTTTCATTGTACCACACTACACCCCTACCCAAAACGAGTTTCATCTAAATCCATCTTGGATTTTTCCTATTTTTAACATTGCGTTGCTGTTTTGTTGTCGAAATAGTACCCATAACCGAGTTTTATCTAAATCGGCCCCATAAACAAAAAGTTGGCCGCCATCTTGGATTTTTTAATATTTTTAACATTGCGTTGCTGTTTTGTTGTCGAAATAGTACCCCAAAACCAAGTTTTATCTAAATTGGCCCACAAACAAAAAAGTTGGCCACCATCTTGGATTTTTATATTTTTAATATTGCGTTGCTGTTTTGTTGTCGAAATAGTACCCAAAACCGAGTTTCTTCTAAATTGGCCCACAAACAAAAAAGTTGGCCGCCATCTTGGAATTATCCTATTTTTAACATTGCGTTGCTGTTTTGTTGTCGAAATAGTACCCATAACCGAGTTTTATCTAAATCGGGCCCAAAAACAAAAAGTTGGCCGCCATCTTGGATTTTTTTATATTTTTTACATTGCGTTGCTGTTTTGTTGTCGAAATAGTACCCAAAACCGAGTTTCTTCTAAATCGGCCCACAAACAAAAAAGTTGGCCGCCATCTTGGATTATTCATATTTTCAACATTGCGTTGCTGTTTTGTTGTCGAAATAGTACCCACCAAACCGAATTTCTTCTAAATCAGTCAGCCCACAAACAAAAAAGTTGGCCGCCATCTTGGATTTTTCATATTTTTAACATTGCGTTGCTGTTTTGTTGTTGAAATAGTATCCAAAATCGAGTTTTATCTAAATTGGCACACAAACAAAAAGTTGGCCGCCATCTTGGATTTTTATATTTTTAATATTGCGTTGCTGTTTTGTTGTCGAAATAGTTCCCAAAACTGAGTTTCACCTAAATCGGCCCACAAACAAAAAAGTTGGCTGCCATCTTGGATTTTTTATATTTTTAACATTGCGTTGTTGTTTTGTTGTCGAAATAGTACCCAAAACCGAGTTTCATCTAAATCGGCCCACAAACAAAAAAGTTCCGAACAGACTCTAAGTTACAGATAAGAAGCCTTCGAATGTTATAAGAATAAGAATGTTAAAATATAATTTAAACATTAATTGTGATGATAAATGAATAAAACCTGTTTTGAAAATCAGTATTTTTATCGGTATATTTTCCATGTGCAACTTGGTATGTTTCAGTATTTTTTTGAGGTGCTTCGTTATTTTCGTAAAATTCAATCTGGCCACACTGCGGAGCGCGGTTCGCGGAGCGCGGTTCGCGGAGCGCCGCAGGGTTGCGTTCCGAACCTACGCTCCGGGTGCAACCAAACGCTCTAACGGCGGCAGCGTTCCAAACATTAGAGCGTAATTTTAATTTTTAAAATGATCATAGTAGATCCTCAAAAAACGGATTTTATTTGATTCAAAATAAAGGAAAGTTTCAATTATTCCTATTCCAAATGGAAAACGAAGACTTTGTACTGTTAATGACATTTAAAGATCTTGGTTGTTTCGAACATTAGAGTGAGTTAAAAAACCGGCCAAGTGCGAGTCGGACTCGCGCACGAAGTGTTCCATACCAAAAAACGGCAAAAAAAACATGTTTGTTGTATGGGAGCCCCCCTTAAATATTAATTTTATTCTGTTTTTGTATTTGTTGTTATGGCGGCAACAGAAATATTTCATCTGTGAAAAATTTCAACTGTCTAGCTATCATGATTCATGAGATACAGCCTGGTGACAGACAGACAGACGGACACACATTTTTATCAACGCCATCTATCGAGCCTACAGTTTTTTGTCATTTTGAAAAGCCCTCATTGCGAAGACAAGGTTCAAAATAAATTGAAAATTTTTGACACTTTGTATAACCTGATGTGCTACTGACTGTACATAGGCATGATTGTCTATTCAAAGTTTTACTCCTTCTTAGCCACTCACTATTAATTACACAATAATAGTACTGTAGAGACAAAGGTACTTAATAATTAAGTTTATATGAATAAAGCTGATTTGATCATGGGAACGGAGCGCGGAGCGTGGTTCGCGGAGCGCGGAGCGCGGACGTCCGCTCCGCGCTCCGCGCGTCCACATTGCGCCCCGCGAACCTGCAACAGAGGTTCGCGGAGCGCGAGGTTCGCAAACCTAAGTGGGGACACACCCTTAGGTACCTATTTGGTGAGATTTATAATGAAATTAGTAATCAGTAGGTAGGTAAGTAGGTAGGAAGTAGATGATATAAGTAGAAAATATTTCTAGTTTTTCCCGAATAAATAACTAAATAAATGAACTGAGAGTAGTATTACCACAGCCGAGAGATAGTCTTCATACAGTCGGCCATCGGAGGCGTCTAGACAGAGCAATCGTGCGGGGTGGTGCGGTATAGGAGGGGGGTGGGAGGGTCCGAGAGCCCATACTTTGGCAATGTATGCATCTCGGGCCCTATCCCATCAGGGCTTACGCTTCTGATTGGGTTATATTATATTATATTGAAAATAGTGTTTGCAATTTTTTGATGTTGGTGTCATGAAAAAGTGTTTTTGGCACGATTTTGATATTAGATTTGGAATTCAAAATGGCAGCCGCACATTGATGTATTTGTTGATATTAGTGTATTTTTGTTTGATTATTGGGCCGATTTCGATGCAACTCGGTTTTTGGTAGTATTTTGACAAGAAAACAGCAACTCAATGTTAAAAATGTAAAAAATTCAAGATGGCGGCCAACTGTTTAGTTTGCGGACCGATTTCGATGAAACTCGGTTTTTCGTAGTATTTTGGCAAGAAAACAGCAACGCAATGTTAAAAAAAAAAATTTTCAAGATGGCGGCCAACTTTATTGTTTGCGGGCCGATTTCGATGAAACTCGGTTTTTGGTGGTATTTTGACAAGAAAACAGCAACTCAATGTTAAAAATGTAAAAAATTCAAGATGGCGGCCAACTTTTATGTTTGCGGGCCGATTTCGATGAAACTCGGTAAAACAGCAAATCAATGTTAAAAATGAAAAAAATTCAAGATGGCGGCCAACTTTTTTGTTTGCGGGTCGATTTCGATGAAACTCGGTTTTTGGTAGTATTTTGACAAGAAAACAGCAACTCAATGTTAAAAATGTGATCTTGCTTTTTTACATTTTTAACATTGAAAGAAAGAAAGAAAGAAAGAAAGAAAGAAAGAAAGAAAGAAAGAAAGAAAGAAAGAAAGAAAGAAAGAAAGAAAGAAAGAAAATACATTTATTTTGACAACACACAACGATACACAACATAACAAAGACAATAAACTAAACACAAACAAAGCATTGCGCATCGTCGCGTGATGCCGAAACTGTACTCGGCTCAGTATAAGCAGCAGGCAAGGCCTGCTGCACTGATATTCTGCCGAGCACAGCAATGACATCAGTGGCGATAAACGAAAAACACATTTATTAACACATAAAGTTTAACAAAAAACAAATAAACCTTCCCATTGATGGGCGCCATTCAGAAAATAAAGTGCGTAATGTAGTAGTCTGTGGCATGTTGTACTATTTCTAATCTGTGAAAGTCAACCTAATCTTACTACATTGCGTTGCTGTTTTCTTGCCAAAATACTAACAATAACCGAGTTTCATCGAAATAGGTCCGCAAACAAAAAAGTTGGCCGCCATCTTGAATTTTTTACATTTTAACATTGAGTTGCTGTTTTCTTGTCAAAATACTACCAAAAACTGAGTTTCATCGAAATCGGTCCGCAAACAAAAAAATTACCGCCATTTTGAATTTTTATTTTTTTTAACATTGCGTTGCTGTTTTCTTGCCAAAATACTACCAAAAACCGAGTTTCATCGAAATCAGCCCGCAAACAAAAAAGTTGGCCGCCATCTTGAATGTTTTTTACATTTTAACATTGCGTTGCTGTTTTCTTGTCAAAATCAAAATACTACCAAAAACTGAGTTGCATCGAAATCGTCCCGCAAACAAAAAAGTTGGCCGCCATCCTGAATTTTGATTTTTTTAACATTGCGTTGCTGTTTTCTTGCCAAAATACTACCAAAAACCGAGTTTCATCGAAATCGGCCCGCAAACAAAAAAGTTGGCCGCCATCTTGAATTTTTAACATTGCGTTGCTATTTTCTTACCAAAATACTACGAAAAACCGAGTTTCATCGAAATCGGTCCGCAAACAAAAAAGTTGGCCGCCATCTTGAATTTTTTTTTTAACATTGCGTTGCTGTTTTCTTGTCAAAATATTATTAAAAACCGAGTTTCATCGAAATTGGTCCGCAAACAAAAAGTTGGCCGCCACCTTGAATTTTATTCATTTTTAGGTTTCCGTACCCAAAGGGTAAATACGGGACCCTATTCTGTCCGTCTGTCTGTCTGTCTGTCTGTCACCAGGCTGTATATCATGAACCGTGATAGCTAGAAAGTTGAAATTTTCACAGATGATGTATTTCTGTTGCCGCTATAACAACAAATACTAAAAACAGAATAAAATTAACATTTAAGGGGGGCTCCCATACAACAAACGTAATTTGTTTGCTGTTTTTTTGCTCGATATTTATAACAACAACAGGTAGACAGTTGAAATTTTCACAGATGATGTATTTTTGTTGCCGCTATAACAACAAATACTAAAAACAATAAAATTAATATTTAAGGGGGGCTCTCATACAACAAACGTATTTTTTTGCCGTTTTTTGGTACGTAACCCTTCGTGCGCGAGTCCGACTCGCACTTGGCCGGTTTTTAACATTGCGTTGCTGTTTTCTTGCCAAAATACTACCAAAAACCAAGTTTCATCGAAATCGGTCCGCAAACAAAAAAGTTGGCCGCCATCTTGAATTTTTTTACATTTTAACATTGCGTTGCTGTTTTCTTGTCAAAATACTACCGAAAACCGAGTTTCATCGAAATCGGTCCGCAACAAAAACAAAAGTTGGCCGCCATCTTGAATATTTTTTACATTTTAACATTGCGTTGCTGTTTTCTTGTCAAAATACTACCAAAAACCGAGTTTCATCGAAATTGGTCCACAAACAAAAAAGTTGGCCGCCATCTTAAATTTTTTTTTTTTAACATTGCGTTGCTGTTTTCTTGCCAAAATACGACCAAAAACCGAGTTTCATCGAAATCGGTCCGCAAACAAAAAAGTTGGCCGCCATCTTGAATTTTTATTTTTTTTAACATTGCGTTGCTGTTTTCTTGTCAAAATACTACCAAAAACCGAATTTCATCGAAATCGGCCCGCAAACAAAAAAGTTGGCCGCCATCTTGATTTTTTTTACATTTTAACATTGCGTTGCTGTTTTCTTGTCAAAATACTACCAAAAACCGAGTTTCATCGAAATTGGTCCGCAAACAAAAAAGTTGGCTGCCATCTTGAATTTTAATTTTTTTTAACATTGCGTTGCTGTTTTCTTGCCAAAATACTACCAAAAACCAAGTTTCATCGAAATCGGTCCGCAAACAAAAAAGTTGGCCGCCATCTTGAATTTTTTACATTTTTAACATTGCGTTGCTGTTTTCTTGTCAAAATACTACCAAAAACCGAGTTTCATCGAAATCGGCCTACAAACAAAAAAGTTGGCCGCCATCTTGAATTTTTTAATATTTTCACATTGCGTTACCTTGCGTTGTTATTTTTGTGTCAAAATGGTACCAAAAACCGAGTTTCATCGATATCGGCCCATAAACAAAAAAGTTGTCAGCCGCCATCTTGGAACTTATTTTTTCATTATTATTTCCTAATTGAGTACTAATTTAAGATTTATTTTATACTTATTTAGCCCTAAATTAGTAATGATTTACAATTAAAATTATGATTATCATACATCCTTTCCATATCCTTTCCATAATTCCTATAATTCCTCGCACTTATGATGCAAGAAGAAGAAAAAAAGAGAAAATACTAAGAAAAACTTTTTCTTTTCCTTATTTTAAGAGCATTAAAAGAAGGAAAAGAGACAAATTTGAAAAAAATATTCTTACCTTCTAGAAAAAAATGACAATAAATAATTCAAAGAATAAAACAAGAATTTTGAAGTGTCTGTTTTATTTTTCCTATATATTTTTAAAATTCGAAAAGGCAAATTACATCGTTCCAACCCTTACACTTTTAGTCGTTGCGTCAACTGTCTAGACGAACGGCGGCTTTTGCGCCAACACAAAGGGCGATGTCCGACTGTAAGAAGAATACTCTCTAGGCTGTGGTATTACCGATGATTAGAGTAGTAGTATTAATTATTATTAGAGTAGTATTACACAATCAAATTTTTTTTGATGAGATTTAATAAAAAATAAATTAAAAAAGTAAGTAGAAAAATATTTGTTTACTTATACCAAATCAATAGCCTTGAACCGAGGATATGACTATTGACACAGTCAAAAAATATAAATTTCACTTTTTTGCTTGATAGTACTCACCTTATGATTGCAATCAAGTTTAAACCTTATTACCGTGGAGCAAAGTTTAATATTGATCGACAGCCTATATTCAAAGTACTATGTAGAAGTTAACATTCGAATTTTAGAAAATAGCAATGAAGAATTCTTTTTTAATTTATATCGTAAGAATCACAATTTCACTAACAATTTTTTGATATATTTATTTGTTTATAACTTGTACCCGTTTCTCTGGAATCGCCATTGCCAGAAACGTCAAGTTAGCAGCCCACTTTGAGATCGTAATATCTCGGCTTGTACTGAAGCAATATTATTGAAATTTTGCGTATACGATTCACTATTTCCTAACAATTTTTTGGCATATAAATCACATTGGTACGAACTGTATTTCTTAAGGTGTCTTTGCTTGATAGTACTCACCTCATGATTGCAATCAAGTTTAAACATTATTACTGTGGAGCAAAGTTCAATATTGATCGACAGCCTATATTCAGAGTACTATGTAGAAGTTAACATTCGATTTTTAGAAAATAGCAATGAAGAATTCTTTTTTTATTTAAATCGTAAGAATCACAATTTCACTAACAATTTTTTGATATATTTATTTGTTTATAACTTGTACCCGTTTCTCTGGAATCGCCATTGCCAGAAACGTCAAGTTAGCAGCCCACTTTGAGATCGTAATATCTCGGCTTGTACTGAAGCAATATTATTGAAATTCTGCGTATACGATTCACTATTTCCTAACAATTTTTTGGCATATAAATCACATTGATACGAACTGTATTTCTTAAGGTGTCTGCTAGCTTGACGTCAAGATAGCAGCCTCACCAAGATACTCAAATATCTTTTGAACCATAGTATCACTATTTATATGCTATAGTTCACTATTTATAACTATTTACTAACAATTTTTTGACCTAGTCAAAACCTTCTAATTCCATGGTGAGGCTGCCAACTATACGCTAATCAGAGCGGTGCAACTTTTTAACCAATAAAATCGGTGGTTTAAAAACGCTCTAACATTTGTCCATAGAAAAAAATGTCAATGTCGTTTGACACTATTTTGTATTTTGATGTTTTTGTGTCTATGTTTCAAATAGTACATCGTAGCTTCTCAAAAACAGTTTTTATTTAATTTTGAATAAAGGAAAGTTTAAATTATTCGTATTCCAAATGGAAAACGAAGACTTTATACCATTAATGACATATAAAGTTCTTAGTCGTTCCGAACCTTAGAGTGAGTCGAGTTAAAATTGTGATAATAAAAACAATAACAGTGATTTAGTTGAAGAAAAAAGTTTTACTAATTCTTTGGTCACCCTACAGACTATTTATCCCAGCATGACTGGTTATATCTTTATTATCTAGTAGAATAATTATTTACCAAACTTCATTTTTTTGCTTGTACTTTCGCCACCCTACAGAATCGATTTGCCCAAGCATGGCCGGGCAAATCGTCAAACGTTATGCTTTGAACGATATGGCGGGTTTTGAAAAGGCAAATCAAGAAATGCCGGCGTATCGTGATCTGCCCAGGCAGATCTCGATCGGCCCAGTTCAACGATTGGCCCACGACATAGCAATCAATTAGTCAGCAACTAAAACTAGCAAAGGGGTTTGAATATCCTAGTATGAAGGGTGGCATACCTAATTTCCGACATTTTGATTTTTTTTTTCAAAATAGCGGACACGCATGGAACCTATGTAAATCGATAGCTAGTACCAATACGAATAAGAATTGTTAACAACACAATCGCCTAAAACGTCACATTTTCGAATTGTAAGCTATTAAAGTTGAACTGGTGGCGACACCATTAGGTAGATTTGAAGCTAAAATAAAACGTATGCATGGGCTCCACTGACCTGCATATATTTACACTGGACAGGCTTATGTCAAACTGTTTTTGTGCCTATTTGATTTCCGCCATTTTGGCGCTGTAGGACGTAGCGTGAGCATAGCGTGAGCATAGCGTGAGGGACATGGTACTAAAGTTTGAAGTCTGGAGAGACCATCACGTCAACCATTTTCATATTGTACGTCAAAATTAGTTCTTTAGACGCACGCTAGTGGCGTTTCAAATAGGCACAAAAACTTAGCTGTCAAATCATACAGACAGCCAGTCCAGTTAAATAAAAAAAAATTTTTTCATGTCAGTGATGGGCTCTAAAATATTGTTTTACGGTAATCTAGGTCTAAAAACAAGTGTAAATGTCAACAAGCGGTAGGCAAAGGGTTGCCAGTTTAAAAAAATAGACATTGTAATAGGTTTTAATAAAGAGAGATTTTAATGTGTAACCAGTTTAAGTCAGTCTTGTGATGATTTATCGATTTAGACAGGTTTCATGCATGTCCGCCATTTTTAATAAAAAAAAAACAAAATGGCGGACAGTAGGTATGCCAAAATATTCAAACCTTTTCATTAATTTCAAACGAGAATATTATTAGCAACAGAGTTACGTAATCAGGGCGCAAGCAAGATATAAACTATAATCAGGGTGCTGGTCAATGGTTCCCTAGGGATTTATCGAATGTAGACGCAGACGAAGTGAAGTCACGGAACGGAAGCTAGTTCTTAATAAAACACTGTCTGTTGATTGTAGTCAGTCTTGGATGCTTATTAAAAAAATTGTAATTAAATAGTCCTCCTCCAAAGTGCAATCTAAAATTGGAAAGTTAAACTTGTCCCAAATAATAAAGTTATCAAAAGTTAAATTTTCTTCCCTAGATAAACACATTTAAAAGTTAAAAAGTTACTTACATGTAAACTGATTGGGTGGTGGAACTGGATTAGCCAGCAGTGGAGGCTGTTGTTGTTGAGCTATGATATAAAGAAATTATAATCCTTTTAATAATTATTTTTTAGCTAAATTAAAAATGTAGGGAATGAATACTCTTAATAATGAATTTATTCGTTTCGTTGTTAAATTAAAACTAAGAAATATTTTATTTCAGATCAATTACATCCATATGTGTTAGTACCTAATATTAATACTATTGTTAGTAATTTATATTAAACATTAACATTTTGTGTGCCAAGACAAGACTGACTATCAGATAAAAGGGTAGGTTCCCGTGGCTGTCACTCTTTGAATAAAGCATTTCCACAGTGGGGAAGTGTATCGATTTTACCAGAGTCTTTAGGATGCCATTGGGACTGTCTCTCGCTCTGCGGAATTGGGAGGTGGTCTTTTAAGTAAGATGGCTTTGAAGCCATCAGTTTGGTACTCCGCAAACATACCGGATGCACTGCAAAAACGAGGCAGACCCAACATCAGCCTAAGAATATTATTACATAGGATTCGCAGTATCAGCGACATTTTAGTATGGTTAACCCACAGATTTTCCGTGTAAATGCTTTGGCAATATGCCTTAAAAAGTGTGACTTTAATATATTTCTGCAAGCCAACATGTTACCTCTAACCACCAGAGCCCTATGCTCCCTTTCAATATCAGCATCATCTTTGACTTGTTACACTGAGTATATTTTTTATCAATTACTTATGTGGAATTATCTCTACTCATACATAATAGACAAAAAAATGCTACAACTTACGTGGTGGTGGATTGCTAGGCATGTAAGGGGGTGGTGGTTTGTCTCCTGGCTGTAGAACTGGAGGAACTGGATTTGATGGCTGAAGCATGCTCTAAGGACATAATATTATAGGAAGAATATCACAAAACATATTGTTATAATAATATCAAATACTATCCCTCCCGCAAATTAATAATGGACCAGGCGGCCATTTTTTTAACCTCAAAAACGAAAAACAATTGTAATTATATACCTAGAGTGTAGACACTATCTTATAGAAAATTAATAATTCAATAATTAATATTTTAAATTACCTATTAGAATTTTATTGTCACATGTAGTTTTTTCTTGCAGATGACGTCAACGTGGATGTTGATGTGACGAAGTTCCATCATATTACCAATTTGCGAGGATAATAAAAGAATGATGCTTATAAAACTTACAACAGCAGTCGCTGGGTCTACAATCCTCATAATAACTTGTGCCTGTAATAGTGCATAGGCCAATTGAGGATTCTGCAACAGCATATTCCTCGCTTCAGCAGGGTTGTTCTGTAAATAACGAGGTTTATTTTTATTAAATGTTTATGTTTTATCAGTGGCCCTACCATGAGTTGATGCAAACTGTTTTCGCTACCGTAAACTATTGTTTTCTCTCTTTCACTCGTATTGGCTGTGAGCAGTATTCTGAGGGCCTAGTACGAGTTGGTTTTTTGTACTCACTTCACTTTGCGAATAGTTAACTATCGTCTTCTCTCTTTCACTCACTCGCATGATTTCCTCTCTTTCACTCGATACTATTCGCAAAGTGAGGTGAGAAACACAACTCGTACTAAGCACTCTGATAGTTTATCAGTAACAGAAATAGTTTGTATCAACTGTCAGTCATTCCAGGTCCACATTTAAGTGATATGATTGGGCCCTCTTTTTAATCTGTATATTGCAAGATCTAATATTTAAAATAATGAATTCCTTGTTATTTTGAAATAATAATCAAATTCAATACATAGTAGCCCTCCCCCACTGTCACAATACAATTTATTATGAGGGCCCCAATTTTATTTAGATGCAGATCAGGAATGACTGGCAGATTCGAACTCTGATAGTAATAGATAACATACTTCAACGTAAATGATTTACCTGAATGCAAAGTTTCATTTGTTTCATTAGTTCAAACATCTGTTCAGGAGGCAATGTCGCTACAGCTTTGCTAATAGCTTCAGGAGCTTTTTCGGGTTCAACTGGATCTCCATATGGGTTTTCTACCTATAATAAGAATGTAAAACCAAGCAAAATATTATCACCCTTCACAGAGCTTTGAGTCGAGACTGTAAGCGCCAAGAGATATGGTTATTATATTATCACAAGTACCTGAGGTCCTTGCATCAAAGCTTGCATTTCCATTCTCGACTTTTCAGTACAAGCATTGTCAACTCGTAGAGATCGACCACCAATCTCATAACCATTGAGGTTCCTCATAGCACTGAGGGCCGTTTCTTGGTCTTTATATTCGCAGAAACCATAACCTTTAGGTTTGCCAGTTTCTCTGTCGAATACTAACTTGAATGATAGTACTGGACCCACTTCACTAAATATATCTTTGAGCTTCTCTTCAGTAGCTTCGTATGGTATATTTCCAACTGAAAACAAGAGGAGATAGGTAGGTATGTAAGTACTATAAATTGAGTTCACCGCATGCAATAAAATAATATCTTTAATATCACTTTACAAACCGAAAACAGATCTCATGGATTTATCCATGATACTCTGCTCTTCTTTTTCTTTATTTTTATCCATGTTGATGAAGTAATTATAATCTTCAAAATTATTTGAAATGCAAAATTTGCAAGCCGACAAACGCAACGCAACGCAAACGCAACAAACAACCACAGATCAGATAAATAAATCAAGTCAAACAAACGAAGTAGTGCTCTGTGAACCAGAGTTGCCAGATAAAAAAAATGAGAATCTAAGGTCTCTAGACTCACTCGCGTAAGTGTGAAGAGGCTTTAACTACAGAACAAAAAATACAGGGTCAAAAATGAAGAGTATTTTTTAACGTTAAACTGATTATTGGGCTGACAAAAAATGCTTGATCACTTAGGGGGTGCATTACATTACAAATCACATTTTGATCGTCAAGCAATGCTTGACAGCTTGACATCAAGCACGTAGGTATCACGTGATTGCCGAGATCTATCCGAAGGTAGGCCGCACCGCGCGTCCAAATGGTGGTAATTACGTGTAAATGCTTGACAAGCCATGCATGATCGTCTTGGAGGTTTAATAAAAAACGACGTGTAATTGACAAGATTGGTGATTTTTCCAGACATTCTCTGTTGGTAGGTACCAATGTGAACCAATGTGATTTTTCCAGACATTCTCTGTCATTTTTGGACTACATTTGTCAATTACACATCTTTTTTATTAAACCTCCTAGGCGATCATGCATGGCTTGTCAAGCATGTACACGTAATTACAACCATTTGGAGGCGCGGTGCGGCCTACCTTCGGATAGATCTCGGCAATCACGTGATACCTACGTGCTTGATGTCAAGCTGTCAAGAATTACTTGACCTACTACCTAGTAGGTAAGAAGTTAGGAATAGCTAATTAGGAGTAATAATAAATTAGGAGTTATTTGACTTTTTGTGTAGGTATAACGGTTCACAGAGCACTTTTTTTGCTGTGTGACGCTAGAAACATACTATTGTGTTGTGTTGTGTTGTGTCGGCACGACAATGTAGTAATGTGTTTCTAACCATACTAAATGTATTAAACGGCGGGCTGATTATCTAATTAGAAACCACCTAGCGACCGGTCGCAGTTCATAGATGATAGTGATCCATTGCTACTTCTTTTTGGATTAAAAAAACATACCAAAGAAAAGTAGCAATGTATGTGGAATGAAACCGGTCATTAAATAGTTTCTTTTTAGATAATCAGCGGGCCGATACGTAACACGACACAACACAACACAATAGTACTATATTTCTAGCGTTACTTTTTCGTACTATGCAGGGACTGGAAAACCCCCTTTTTTGTTAACCGAATTGATAGGGAAACCGGGAAACCCTATTAAAGAGCTTACCAAATGATAGGGTTTCCCTTTCGTTAGGGTTAGTCGACGTCATGCTTACCGTATCGATAGGGTTTTTGAAAATAAGTCTATGAAATACCCAATGAAAACCCCTTTAACGGTAAGCGGTTCCGGTCCTTCGGCCCAGGTGGAACTAGGTATAAATTGCTTGAACACGTTTTAAAACCCCTTCATAAAGCCTTCATAGGATTTCCCCGATAGGGTTTTCGTATTCAGTAAGTCTTTACTTGGGTCTTACCCTTTCGATAGGGTTACCGTATTGATAGGGTTTTTGAAAACAAGTCTATGAAATACCCAATCAAAAACCCCTTTAACGGTAAGCGGTTCCGGTCCTTGGTACTATGACATCGAAGCAGTCTTGCCGTGAATGGGATGGGATTGGGCATCCTTTTGATCTTGTCTTGGCTGATGTGATGGTAGCTGGTGGGTGGGGTGAAAAATAAAAAAGTTCCTCTAGTCTACAGTCACAGTCTACTCTACTCTATGACCTACTTTGTGATCTTTTGACACTTGTGATTTGTGATTGCGAGATGTGTGAGTTAATTTTATCAATGTAATGGAATTTTAAACTTTGTTGTAATAAAACTAATTTCCACAACATTTGTGAAGATAAATAATTAACGTAAAAGAAGCAAAAGCGACGAAGCTTAGTCCGCATTCAATTTTTTGAATCGGCTCTAAAAATATTGGTATTGATTTATTCTGTCATGAGATGACAAAACCATGTCAAGTGTGTTTTTTTAGTAAATAATTCTCAACTAAAAGTTAACAAAAGGAATAATTGGTAATCAGACAGGTATTATCAGGTGTTACGGTATGAATTTAGATAATTCGTCAAGAGAAAATTCTGAAGCGTTGGATTCTATCGGGACTGTAAGTCCCAGAGAAAAGTATCACAGCATGAGGGAAAAGAAATTATCTACAGCATCACTGACAAACCCAGAAGGTGCACGACCAAAAGTTGTTACAGTTAAACATCCAGAATCAAACAAACCGAAGCCGACTGCCAAGAAAAATAAACCCATTCAGGCAGATCTCGATGTCGTAAAAGAGTTTATGAGATGTCGCGAAGAAGGTGTGAAACGGCTGGATCTCAGTAAGTCCTCAATCACTTCACTACCCCCCAACGTCAGAGATTTAACACATTTATTAGAATTTTATTTATATGGCAATAAGCTTGTTGCACTACCAGCAGAATTTGGGTGCCTGACAAATCTTCAAACATTAGCATTGAATGAAAATTCACTGGCAAGTTTACCAGATTCACTCGCAAACTTGAGATGCCTAAAAGTCTTGGATTTGAGACATAATAAACTGAGTGACATTCCTGACGTTGTTTATAAACTGGTTTCCCTTACTACTTTATTCCTACGTTTTAACAGAATCAGGGTAGTTGGAGATGGTATTGCGAATTTAACTAATCTTACAATGCTTAGTTTGAGAGAGAACAAAATAAAAGAGTTGTCTTCAGGCATTGGCAAGTTGGTGAACTTGGTTACTTTTGATGTTTCACACAACCACTTGGAACATTTGCCGCAGGAAATCGGGCACTGTGTTAATTTATCTACATTGGATCTTCAACATAATGATTTATTGGATATACCTGAAACTATTGGAAATCTTCAAGCATTAACTCGCTTAGGTTTAAGGTATAACAGATTGACAGCCATTCCATCGAGTTTGAGCAATTGTAAACACATGGATGAATTTAATGTAGAAGGGAATTCAATATCTCAACTCCCTGATGGATTGCTTGCTAGTTTGAATGAACTAACGAGCATAACTCTTTCTCGTAACTCATTCATGAGCTATCCTTCTGGAGGACCTGCACAATTCACAAATGCATTTTCAATTAACTTGGAGCACAATCAGATTGACAAGATTCCTTATGGTATATTTTCAAGAGCAAAAAGTTTAACTAAGTTAAACATGAAAGAAAATTTACTCACTTCGTTGCCGCTAGATATTGGAACATGGTCTAACATGGTTGAACTGAACTTGGGTACTAATCAATTGACAAAGCTACCAGATGATATACAGTGCTTACAGAATTTGGAAATACTCACCCTGTCAAATAATCTGCTAAGGAGGATCCCACCAAGCATCGGGAGTTTGAGAAAATTAAGAGTATTGGATTTAGAGGAAAATAAACTAGAAGTTTTACCAAATGAAATTGGTTTCTTGCATGATTTGCAAAAGTTAATAGTACAATCTAACCAGTTGACTTCACTGCCCAGATCGATTGGACATTTGACCAATCTCACATTCTTGAGTATTGGTGAAAACAACCTGCAATATTTGCCAGAAGAAATTGGCACTCTGGAAAATTTGGAATCACTATACTTGAATGATAATCCAAACTTGTGTAACCTACCTTTTGAGCTAGCTTTATGTGTCAGCTTGCAGATCATGAGTATTGAAAATTGTCCATTAACAGCGATACCTCCAGAGGTGGTGTCGTCAGGCCCCTCACTGGTAATCCAATACTTGAAATCTCAAGGGCCATATAGAGCTATGTGATATCAGGAAGAAGATTTTCTACCGAGCAGCGAAGGGACATAAGCATAGAAAGGTAAAGCAAGCTGTTTGAGTTAAAGATAGTCATTTTTAATGTACTCTTGTATCATTAATTGGGAAATATGTTGGGTGTATCAATGCAATGAGCCAAGGTTGGAAGTTATCTTAGATCTTTAATGTGATGGCATTATACTTCATCTTCCTTAGATCAAACTGCATACATACATTTCTGGCTCATAGAATTTTGCTCATGCTTATAAGGCATGTGGATTTGTGTCAAAGTTATTTTGATTAGCCATTTGTGTAATTATTTTTTGGAGTATTTGATTTAATAAATTTCTTGAATCATGACATTGTTTATCCTGTGCTATTAAATGTTTTATTTTATTTATGTATTATGAAAATTGCAAGTATTCTATTTTAATTGTATATTCCAAAATATAAAAAAAATATATTACAAAAATACATCCATTAGTGCTAGTAGATAGATATAAATATTAAATGCTGAATATAATGTATGCATGCACAGCCTGTAATGTATATGTTCTTTGAAATTTATCAAAATCTGATATTTTTTTCTTGGTGTACTAAATATTTATTGAAATACCAGTGTCATAAAAAGATTAAGCCCTACTATATCTTACTCATACAAGAACTGCATCTCATTATGTATAATTCGATTGCATAATAATTATTTACTGGTCACCCCTTAGTTAAAATTTTCATTATCACTCAAAGTTATTGTTATTGATGTAGAATGTAAACTCCCTGTGAGTATAAAATTTATAAAAATGTACAGTCAGGGAAGTAGAGACTCTGTCACTAGTTTGATATCAAAATGCTTTGCACTGTTTTCGTCGGTTGTTCGCGCGCGTAGTTACTACGTACGTCGCACAGCATACACATTCAGGGCGCCCTGACTTCCCTGACTATACCTACCTTGATATAAATTAAATAAGGCATTATTATTTTATTTTTATACACATTTTCTATTCTTATTGTTAAAATGATACAGAGTTGTTTGTGTTACCTAATAACATTTACATATTTAGAGAAATCCGTTAACTAACACCCAGACAGGGTAATATCTTAATCTTATAAAAAAATGTGTATAATATTGGACCCCCCCCCTATGGAATTGGTGTTTTTTTCACACAAATAGAGAACCTCGTTACTTCTATGATTTAAAATATCGAGTAATGACCATCATAGACTAATGAAATGACTATCAATAGTAAATAAAATATCCCTATTATAGTTTTCTAAACATAGCAAAAATACTCTAAAAATAACTCCTCTTTTTTTGTTAGTTGACTGTGGTAGAAATGATCACTTTATGTGATATAAGTATAACTTAGCCAGAACTTATGATTTTCGCTTAACCTAAGTGGCATACGCTATCTTAGTGTTTAAACATTAGTGTATAATAGTTTAAAAACTTTAGTTAAATTCATGGTTGTTAAATAAATTGAGAAAATGTTAATTTCTTAATAGTTGGGGTCCTAATAATATAATTACATTTGATTGATCTATATTTCGTAATCATGATGCATTTAACACTGCTGTTAGTTTTTGTAAAATTTATATTATGTATATTTAGACCTAGTGAATATTATAAGGGTGTCCAACAAACATCCTCCACATGTTTTTTTTTAAATTGTCTTCACTACAGTCATCTGTAGCTATTTAAATCATAACTAGTTAATAATCCCTGGCTTTTGCGAACCAGGAAACTCGCTAGGGTGCGAACTTTTCAAAAGCACAATGCCACTGTTTATAAACCAATACTTACTTACTTTTACTTTTTATCGTACCTATCTAATTAAGTAGTATCTAAGCAGTTTTTTACATATTATGTGGTCAGCTCAGCGTCATTCTTCAACTATATTTTTTTAACGAGGGCGCCACTTATCGTTAACTAATCGTATTATGTATCAGCGTGACTCATCAAAGCCGATTATGACGTCGTCAGTCGTCATCTGAAAAATCAAGCTCATAATAATTTGTATATCTCTTGTATTTTAAGGTGCATACCGTAAGATAGAAATGATTAAACCAGGGGTGTAGTCTGTGCCCGTGGTACCGTGGTTCATGAATCCCAATTATGTATACTTACTTACATTATGAATGGGCATGAGCCCACATCTGAGAATTATATCCTATCACCGACTATATCGTTTCGCTAGTGCGGATTGTACGTATCACGTAATCATGTAGCACTCTGCAACTCTACAATACTAGCGAAATTATACGCGTTGGTGATGATATGATACGGCACAAGATGTGGCCCTGCACTCCTGGGGCTCTATACCTAACTTTTCGAACTTCGGCGGGTCTGCCTCTGCCGGGCTTCAACTTAAAACAGATAAATCGAAGTAAGCAATTTCGTTTTGTACTATTTGAAGAAAGATATTTAGATATTTTGGATATCGATGTTCGTGTGACATGTTTGGCCGTTGGGGCTAGGCTCGGCCGCCGAAGTTCGAAAACTTA
Organism: Agriphila geniculea; assembly: GCA_943789525.1. Classification (NCBI taxonomy): domain Eukaryota; kingdom Metazoa; phylum Arthropoda; class Insecta; order Lepidoptera; family Crambidae; genus Agriphila; species Agriphila geniculea. The sequence goes on from OX038880.1 coordinate 17,010,504, forward strand.
GTCGGTACAGTATGCGCAAAATAACTTGGCAGCTCGGATGTTATCTGCAAGTGATATTTCGCGCAGGATACATGTCGAGTTCCATAGTTCCGAGTGCTTCCACCCGCGCCCCGTCTCCGCACAAGCCTGTATTCGTCTACTGCGCAGCGTTCCGTGCGAAGTTCGGAACCGAAGTTATTTTACGCATACTTATACGGCCCCTGCACGGAGGGTGGGTGAATCAGCTGTTATGGCATTCTCTCGTAATGGTGGTGCGCTGTAAGAATAGGGGTTCGGCGAATAAAAAGGGGCATTGTTCTAAAATGAATATTCAAAGATTTTTAATCTAAGCATTTATTTTTATGTTGTATAACTTTTTAAGGGTAAGTTCTGCCCTTACTACAACATCATTTTCATCACAAAATAGTTTTAAGATTATTTAGCTTTAGATTAAGTTGTATTTTGCGTTTAGCCCATTATATTTATATAATTTTCTTCTAATATACATATATAAGCCATTTTATTTACTTTTTTATTTTTATACAATTTTGTGAATACTTGCTTTTTATACCTACATGCTTGCTGAAATGTGGAACTACCTATATATTGTGTATGCGTCTCTGAATAAGAAAACTAATGGAAGCGCCCTGTCCGTCACATTGTGTCGCTGGTCGCTGTTAATGTTACAATTTCTACTCTAGCTGTTTACATAAGGTGTACGTAAAAAAGCTAAGCCGCCATGTTTGGCTGCGTTTGATAGATAGGGCACTTCCATTAGTTTCCCTATTCAGAGGTATGCGTCGTCGGCACATATCCGTCACTTCGTCTTACTAGGAAGGAAGAGTAGATCTAAGTATGTACCCTCTATCACACTACTAGATGCCACTAGCACTTGCCGAACGTGCACGTAAAATAGCGCCTCCAGTTTCCAGTTCCACACAATCTCCGATGTGAAGCTAGTTTTTTTACATTATCTTTGATGTGAAGATTACGGCGACCATATAGTTAGGTGTCGACGTAAGAATAGTTTTCTTTCGTTCACTATTAGCATTTTAAATCTATTGCATAGCAAAACGATTATTGTAATACCTACAGTCACAGACCATAATAACAAATACTTGGGGAGTGCATTTGTGTCACCAATCTTATGTGTTTGCAATAACGTTAACATTCTTTACTCGTTTAATGTCGATTAAATGAGTTTTTTCTAGTCATCACAGAATATACTGTGAAAGAGGGACTGTAGGGAAGTCGGCGAGTTTACTTGATAGTATGATGTGGTGGATGGACACGCGTTTTCAGAGTATCCACCTTAGGGTGGCTGTTTCGGGGTGGATAAACGGAATAAGCCCGAGTTTTAGTTTTTTGTGGACAAGGTATTCACGCATTATTTATGGAGTGGAAATTGGATAATGATTGGTATTGAATAATTATCAGTATTTCATAGCGTTAAACATCTGGAGAAACGAAATGTGACTGCAGTCAGATATTTACTTAACTAGCAAGTTTCGGCTATCAGCACGTAAGGCCCCTGGATATGTCTAACTCGATTCCTTATACAATACTAAGTAATCGATTATACTTACTTATTTAGTAGGTATCGCTTTGATAATTCTGTAATAAATAGAATTTAGTTTACTCATATAATGGCGCTTACCCTATTTTCAATAAATAAAAATTGTGTACCTACTTTCCTATTATGATGTGATGTAAGTAGGTAAACTAACGATTACGTTCGAGTAAATGAAATTTTGCTCCAAAAATTAGGCACCCTTACTACAGAGAGGCATGCAAGCAATTCCACACTTCATGTATAAGTGAATTTTATTACGTGCGAAGCAGTATAATATTATAATTAATTATATAAATTTTGTCTTCGGGTGAGACCTATCAATGTTGATCCATGTGTATAATTAAATGTTTCAGTGACATGTAAACGTGTTAAATGAAATAAATTACTTGTATTAATTATATTAAAGTTTTATTTATTCAAATGTTTGAATGAATTAGGCCCTGCGAGCCAGCGTCGAAGCTAGGGTCATGAAGAGCCCCTGGCAAGATTTGAATTTTGCAACCCAAGGCATTACTAGGATGACAATGAGCGCCCCTGGTAAGATTTGAATTTTGCGTCCCAAGCAAGACATACTAGTTATGGGTCAGTAAGGTGCGGTCCCCTGAGGGTTGCGCCGTGGTTGCGCTCCTGGCAGCCGCCCCTTGCCAGGCCCTAGCTACGACGCTGCTGCGAGCTAAGTGACCTAGGTTAAGTTAGTTAGGTTAAGTTAAGACATATGACTCAAAACAATGAGATGTCGAACGAAAATCAGTAGAAACGAGCGCTCGACTGCAGTCGAGCGATTCAAAAATAGGGCCCCAGTACACCGTACTATACCATATCATGAACGTGATAGGAACGTGTCAGAAAAAACAATCTTTGTATTGAAAGTAAGAGAAGTTAGAGAAGTAAGATAAGTTTCTTGCGCCCGTTCTTCTTGTCAGCTAAAAAAGTCTGGAACGGGTGGTAGGAAAATATAGACGATTTAAAAGTATTAAGTTTATTTGAATAAAGCTTATTTGACTTTGACTTTGAAAAAAGTATTGACAAGTGCATGGCCGGTGGGTGACGAACATGAGTTGTCAAACGAATCCGAAATTTTTAGCGTGCAGATAAGTCTCAGAAAAAGGAAACCTATGGAAGTGACACAAACTGCAATAACAAAACAAAGGATTCGTGACGTCAGGCGCGTGCCGTGTCCGCCATATTGTATGTCAGGTCCATATTATTCCTTCGTCATTGAGATAAGTGCAGACGAATGTCAAACAGTTACGAAAAAGAGTTCTGTTACGTCATATCACGCATCTCTTTTTATCATACATTGTTGCTGATTGGTGACATCTCGCTTACTCAGCCCTTAACTTTATGTTTTCAATACAAAGATTTTTTTTGCCTAATACGTTCGTAGCACGGTCATGGTATGGTACGCTGTAGTGAGCAGAGACCTTAAAGGTACGGCACTGTGCCATAGTAGAATACTATGACTGTGTGTAACGTACCTACTTCTAAAGTCTAATAGAAATAATAAAAACGTATGAAATTCAATAATTTATGTAGTGCAATATTACAGTTTCATTCATTGCGTACTCTCTTACATGAATAATTGAATTGTTATATGTACAACAATTACTCAAGCTTCATACTCACATAAAAGTCAAAGCAGTCTATAAAATATTTCGAAATAATATAACCAATAATAAGTAAATATCAAAACATTTCATTTAGCTCTATATAAAACTAAATACAAACAAGGTATATAATGCGACTATACTAGCTTTGCACTTTGTCAAAATATCGATAATTGAGCTCGAGGCTTGCAAATGCATTACACAACGATAATAATAATATTAAAGTGAAAAATCAATGTATGCAGATATTACGAAAAATATTCTAGATTTTTTAATAAAAAAAAATAGGTAATATACAACGTGTTACAAAATAGCCCTAATGCCGAATATAGGTAGGTAGATAGGGTCAGTCAAACTGAACAAATTTTACTATGGGACCAACTCTGAAATCGGGAAAAAAATCTGTTGTTTTATACATTTTGATATTTTCGTTATAAATTTTTGTATGAAACAGCCGATTTTTTCGCGATTTTAGAGTTGGTCTCATAGTAAAAGTTGTTCAGTTTGATGGTCCCTATCTACCATATTCGGCATTAGGGGTTATTTTGTAACACGTTGTGTTAGATATAGGTAATTTTATAACAGTAACATTTTCTTTGAATAAATTAAGTAAGTACCTAAGTTATAAAATTATACCTATATCAAGAAAACCATAGGTGAGCATAGGTAATAATAATAACACGCTCATTTGTTAATATAAAATGTACGTTTTGATTTCGAATTTACACGAATAAGGGGCCGTTCAAATATTACGTAAGCAAATTAATTACAATTATTTACCCCCCCATCCCCCTTGTCAGCAAAGCTCTTATCCCCGCCGAAAATGCGTTTCGTTTTCAAGCATAGACAATGTGGGGGGTTTTGCCGTTCGTGTAAAAAAGTAAATAACTACCGATGACGTAATCATCATCTAGACTCCCCTATGTCATCTAAAATAAGCAAAACAAAGACCCCCCCACCCCCCCATAGTGCTTACGTAATACTTGAACGGCCCCTAACACCAATTCGTCGATAAACGAAAGTTTCGGGACTCCAATAAATCAAGAAGAAAAAATAGGTACGAAGAGAAATTTATATTCAGAAGATTTTTTGAGATAGAAAGAAAGCATCTTTTGTTTACAGCTCGCGCAATATAAATATCTTGACCCAATTTTTAGTACCACGTGACCTGCGCATTAAAATTTTGTACTGAAAATTGCTACTGCACAAGCCTCATTGTCTATGGTTTGGTTTAGTTATATTGCGCGAGCTGTACTATTATCGTTGTGAAGTAACTTGCCTTCCAAGAAATAGGCCGATATAGGTTTTACACATTATTATACTGATTTACAAATTTTACAATACAGCTAGTCTGTATTAGTACATTATGATATAAGTGCGGTACGTTGAAAATTACAGCCGAGGCGATATTGCTAGCCCGAGCCGTAGGCGAGGGCTACAAGAAAGCAGAGGCTGTAATTATCAAAGCGCACGTATGTCATACGACGTTTTATAACATATTTGCGAGGAAATAAATAAAACTCGGACTTTGCACCTTTGCTTGTTTTCCATATGATTAAATTTTGATACGCTTGTAAGTATCTTATCGGTCAATTTTTCGGGCAAGAGGCTTAGAGTAGCCTTTTTCGCTGCCTCTGAGACTTCTGGCGGTGTTGAATTAATAAATTCATCAGTACTTGACGACATTTTCAAATAAAAACAATACAGCAAAAAAAAATAAATTAGCAATGCGCGCGCATCAGCGTTTTTTTTAAGGTAAAGGCATAAAAACAGCCAGTATTACTAATAAAGTAAATTAATATTTTTGTGTTTTTGTTACAGATAAATGGTTGTAATTTATTGTCAACATTAATTAAATTGAATAATTAAATGTTTATTTATTACATTTTATCTCCCAAAGTCAATTTTATCCATAAAATGTTGACCTCTTTTCTGACATACAAACTCTTTGCTAAGATTTAAAAAAGTACCGTTCGTTTTAGACGAAGTATCTTGATAAACCGTGCGGTAATGTAAAGTAAAACGCACGGCTTATCAAGGAAACCGTGCGTTTTACTTTACATTACCGCACAAGTTCGTAATGAGATACAATACGATATTGAAATTGGTGTAATAAGAGACCCTTTACGAGCAAATATGTTATAAAATAATTTTCAGTATTGATTTGAATACTTCAGAATTCAAAATAGAATATTTCAGATAAATTAAGCACTAAATCTGTAACCAATTCATGTCAAATCAAACGGCAAACCCACTAAACAAACATACCTAGGTACTCTTAATAGATTTCTAATAAGTTTTCGAATACAAAAATATTTCGACCTAAAAAGTTACTTTAAATTATCAAACACACTTGGCCCTTTTTAGTTCATGCAAAGAAATATCATAATATAATAGTTGTTATGGTCTGATGACCAATCAAAATTGAAGCTGCCAAAAAATATTACAATATTACTAACAATGGTTGTAATGTAAGTTAAATAGGTACCATGGGCAACAGAGTCACTTAATCACTTTTAGAGGTTAAAATCGCTTGCACGCCGCGGTTTCACAACATACGTTTAGTTTAGTTCGTGCAGGGGCGATACAAACTGCAATTGCATTGTTGCAAACTGGTTCAGCGACGCTGTTGCCCATAGTACCTGTTAGTTATACGGTGATCTCTTTCTTTTTAATGTAAGGCCGGGTCTCCTGCGCCGTGTTTTTGTGTTTTCAAACATCAAAACAATGTTTTCTCAACATGTTTGGGGCGTGGCCTATGAGTTTTGTTTTGCAAAAACACAAAACATGTTTGCCGCGACGAACGGAAAACATCCCCCGCTCTCGCCTGCGGGGAGGGGAAGTAACTCATTTTGTGTTAGCGCTCACTAGATGCAGACGTCTCGCCTGCGTTCGTGTGCCATTGTTACTCAGAGAAAGACCGATACTTTGGGATGTTATGGTGATTGGGATGAGCCGTGATTGGACTCAAATTTTCTAACAAAACATGTTTTCAAAACAAAACCTGGGCGCAGCGGACGTGCGGTTATGCTAAACATGTTTTGAAAACAATGTATTTTCAACATGTTTTGTTGAAAATTAAGCGCAGCAGACCCGACTTAAGTGTGTCACTCCTGTGTGTGTAACCTAACGATCATTGAGAGACAAGCATCTACTCTACTACTATACAACCAGTCATTAGTAAGGCCTATGTTTGTATATATGAAATATGTAAGTTAGGGTAGCTAAATAATCCTGATAAAACTCTAGTGCTGGCAAATTTTGTAATATAGAGCCTGTACAACTGTTTTTAAAGGTTATACTAAAACAACCATTTCTTTTATTTTTAAATACTTTAAAAAAAGTATTCTGAATATTATCATCATGACTGCCATTTACAAATTGTTAGCTTAAATTTATAAAAATACTCTTAAGCAAGTAGCTAGGTACTCATTTACATGCACTTCCTATTCATAAGTATGTTTTAAATAAAATATAACAAATACTTTGTTTATAAATATCGATAATAAATGCTTACCACATGATTCAAACTAAGTAAAGATTAATTGGAGAATGTTAATAATACACACTAGCTTTTACCTACTGTCAGTCCTTATTAACAAGTCACATATTAAGAATATAATAATATCTCAAGTCAAGGTTCAGGTGTGTGTATAAAAATAACATATTAGTATTTAAAGGAGTACTAAACAGTAACAATTTGTTTCTAACCATTGAGAGCTTTTATACACAAATTACATATAAATGTTACTTAAAATCTACAAGTAAATCTTTGGCATTTCCATTTGCATTATAAATAAACAGATATATGACTAAAACATGAATGTGTGATGTGATGCACCTGATTGTATATGATTATCACATTGCAGAAAATATTTTATGGCACATGTTAGTATAAATTTTGACAGGATTTTAAGAAACTTCCCTTTTTACGTGAGACAATAAAATTATTGGTATAGAAACACATTATTACTGTTATTATGAGATTCCTGCATGTTTTAATGTCAATATCAATTATTTGTCATGGAGTAGTAATATATTTACATGATTAAGCATTTTCTCTGATGCCTCTTTTGAGGTTCCGGTCGTAACACTGCTCTCACTGCTTCATCAAAAACCTGTAATAATAATAATAAACAATAACTTCTGTTTTTAATTATTTATTGCAATCCCTAATAGTCCTGCAGATTTTGGGTCGTACCGTGTTTTCGCGTCCGCATAAGATTTTTTTTATTTTCATGATATTTCGACATTACTGAACAAGATAAGAATGGGTGACACCCTTGAGCATTTCGTAAAAAAACGTTTAATAATCCAAGAAGCTACCGCCATTATATAAACCTCTAATTTAAAGATTTTATGAACCCTATATACAAGTGTGGGGTGTCTAATGAAAGGGAATTAAGTGTTCTATAATTTTATAATACACACCATCAGAAGAGTAGTACAGTTCCGAAGATAATTCAAATTTTATGAAAATTCAATCTATAGAAAAACTGAATTTTTTGTTTTAAGTTAGGTACAGTAATTCTTAAACTGGTGCTTTTTTTTCTCAGATAAAAAATACGTTAACAAAGCCCATTTAACACAAATTTAATAAAATGTAACTTTCAAGTACCTTAACGAACAATAATAAGCGAAAAACAAATTTGAATTTCGCGTGCCGTAAATCCTACTAATATTATAAATGTGAAAGTTTGTGGGTTTGGACTATTGGATGTTTGTTCCTCAATCACGCAAAAACTGCTGAACGGATTTGGTTGAAATTTGGCACACAGATAGTAGATAGCCCGGATTAAAACATAGGATACTTTTTATCCTGATATTCTCACGGGAACGGGAACCACGCGGGTGACACCGCGGGCGGCCGCTAGTTTCTTCTATAGGTAGAATAAAACTTTTTTTTTTAGATGTATCAATATGGGCATCAGGTGAAAGCTAATAAGAAAGCCAATTTCAAATATATATATATACATTATGATACTTTTATGTTATTGTTTTGACAGAAACTTTAAAAAACCATAACTCAGAAGTATGCAACATTAATAAATTATTAGAAAATAAAAAAAATCTAGTCAATATCTACACAAAAAAGGCAAAAATAGCAAACAAGTATTAACTACGATTTTTAGATATGTTGTTAGGTTTCTAGAGAGTAGTTTATACTCAAGTATGCAACCCTGAAATCATGTGCTGCTCGAAAGACTTAGCATTTTTTTTCAATTTCTTCAAAAAAACTACTTTAAGGAAGCATTTTTCAGGTTTTATCGTAATACATTTTTGTAAAGTTAAAGAGTCTAAACCGATCAGTCTAGGTCCATTAGTTGCGGAGACTCAGCTAGTCAAAGATGATTTTTTTTCACTTTTGAAAGAAATGCCTATCTTTGACTAGCTGTGTTTCCGCAACCTACGGTTCTAGACTACTCAGATTATGCTTAAACTCGTAGCTAATTTAGTAAGCTTTATAAAAGTATAAAACCAAGTAACCCGAAAAACGCTTCCTTAAGGAAGTTTTTTTGAGGAAACTGAAAAAAAGCTAAGTTTTTCGAGTTTTATGTGGTTTTCTTAAGTTTCTGTCAAAACAGTAGAATAAAAGTATCATAATGTATATATATTTGAAATTGGCTTTCTATTAGCTTTCACCTGATGCCCATATTGCTATACCTAAAACATTTTTTTTATTTCACCTATAGAAGAAATCTACGGCACGCGACGTTTAAAATTTGTTTTTTGCTATTTTTTGTTTGTAAAGGTACTTGAAAGTTACTTTTTTATAATCTGTGTTAAATAGGCTTTGTTAATATGTTAATTGTTTGAGAAAAAAGTACCAGTTTAAGAATTATCTTATCTTAAAACAAAAAAAATGGGTTTCTATAGATATAATTTTCATAAAATTTAAAATATTTTCAGTACCCGTAGCACGAACAGCTATCGAGAAAAATAACGCGCGTAAAATCATTCGATAGTGCAATTTTGTATTGGAAATTTGTACAACGCCATCTACCGCCGAATAGCGAAATTAAAATTTCCATAGATAATTCTCTATCGAGTAATTTTACGCGCGTTTTTTTTCTCGATAGCTGTTCGTGCTAAGGGTACTGAACTGTACTACTCAGACGATGTTGTGTATTATAACATTATAGAACACTTAATTCCCTTTCATTTGACACCTAACACTTGTATATAGGGTTTATAATTTTTTTAAATTAGAGGTTTATCTAATGGCGGTAGCTTCTTGGCATAATTATGCGTTTTTTACGAAACGCTCAAGGGTGTCAGCGCGACACCCTTTCTTATCTTGTTCAGTAGGGTCAAAATATTATGAAAATAGAAAAAAACCTTATGCGGACGCGAAAACACGCTTCGCCCTCATTTATTCTGAGCCTCGTTCGGACTATAATGGGGAGGCGAAGGAAAGGTGAATCACAGATGGCGCTTCAGTCTTTGGCCCTTTGTCAGTTTACGGTTATATTGTCTTGACTGTGTATTACGTGGTTTTACGTTCTTAGAATATATTTTTTATGGTTTTGCAGACAAAAAAATTATACCATGCTAACTTTAGCTCAGATAAAAGAAGAATTATGGAAAAGAAAAGCCAAAACAACAGGCAAGAAAGTTGATAGCAACTTACAATAAAATTCTAACAAGCAACAGTAATCTTTTATTTCAGTTTTTATTTTGTAGTGAAATTTTTGTACCATTCAAAATGACAAGAACCGTTTTATCATATTTCTTGACTTAAAATAATGTCTCTGGTATATAAAATTCTATTAATTACCTGTTTGGCCAAATATCGGGCTTATTCCACATTTAATACCTATATGAAATTCATTCAAGTTATATAAATATGTTAGAAACTGTTGAGGTTGAAATAATAAAGAACAAAGCTAATTCAAATATTGTTTTATTTTGGCGAAGCCTTATTTAATTCATAAAACAATCCTTTTGATTTATAATGTTTCTCAGGCTCAGTAAAGGAGAAAATCGAGGGAATAGCATCTTTTTTCAAAAAATTTTTGTCCAATTTTTGTTTTGTTACTGGGAATTCGATGAACTCCAATATTTTAACAGTTACATGCACAACAATGCGGCATTTTCTCAGTATAAAATTCAAAAATACAATACTCCAAGAGATTCCCATATGTTTTGACAGTTTCTTTGAGGCGGCCGGGTACCAAAGACAAGACGCCACCTATCGGGATAAAATTGCGCTTTTCCTCCCCATTGTAAACGAGATGGGAGTTATTATTAATTAATATTAATAACTCTTTAATAATTCACCACAATTTGCTTATTGAAATTTAAATGTTTCTGACACTACAAATATTAACAAGGAGAATATTATATAATTATAATTTAAGTTGTTGATTACGACGTAATCCTTAAATTACGTCACACGAAATTCAGATTTTTGATCCTTGTCACAGCTGGTCACATTTGTGAGACCCCTCTCCCTTGTGTAACGTCACATATTTAACAATTTTACATCTAGAAATAATTATTGAATTTAAAACAGCAGTTCCAAAATTTGTTTTATTTAAATTTAAATGATTTTGAAATGTGACGTCGCGAAATTTAGAACCCCTTCCGCCCCCTTGTCTTATAATGTCACACTTCGTCGACCCCCTCCCTCCCCCTTAACGTATGACGTAATTTATGGATGGCCCCTTAAGAATATTAAATACAGAAATAATATCAGTCAACATTTTGTAATATCAGTCAACATTTTGTGTAAGTATGTATTAAGTATACAACGTGTTAATGAATTAACGCAAAATGAGAAAACAGTTTCTTCGGACCATCACACTGAACAACTTTGACTATGGAACCAACTCTGAAATCGCAAAAAAATCAGCTGTTTCATACAAAAATTAATAACAAAAATATAAAAAGAAATGTACGAAGCAGCTGATTTTTTTTCGCAATTTAAGAGTTGGTCCCATAGTAAAAGTTGTTCAGTTTGATGGTCCAAAGAAATGGTTTCCGCATTTTGCGTTAATTCATTAACACGTATAAATAGAAAAGGGTAGTATTTAATCGGGTAACAATAAATTCCCATTTTGGGTATCAAAAATACTGAATATAGCGTACTGAAATACTAAGTGGGCGACGGACTGAGAGCGACTACAAATGTTGAAAATGTATTTTGTTTAAAAAAGGTGACAACTAATTATCCTAACTGAGATGACAAAAAAAAACATTTTGGGCAGCTTAAATCAGTTAATTTAGTTACCTACTTGGTATAATAGTTGCTCACTCAGTATTTTTGTCACTCATTTAGAATTTTTTCTGCATTTATCTTCCTCATGTAGTCGCCTGTTTTACGTATTTTTTGTAATCCATTGTTTGCCGCCCGAATCGAATTCCCTAAGTATACTATAAGTATCCCATTAACAGTAGCCTTTAATGATTTACAGTCACCCAATTAATTAATTCACAAAAAAAAAATAGTTTAATATTTTTTTCCTATTTATATGTTTCGCTGTGGCATAGTTTTAAGCAAGACTTACTTGTTTGAGGCCTCGTTGTGTTAAAGCCGAGCATTCCATATATTTAACAGCTCTTATTTTGTTTGCCAGCTTTTGACCTTGTTCTCTTTTAAGAGGTGACATTCCCTGCTCTGAAAGAAGGCTCAACGTTTCCCGGTCATCTCTTAAATCAATCTTTGTGCCTAAAAAAAATTATTATAAATGTTTAGTGGTATTTCAATATGTTTGTTAAGAAAACTTTGAAAGGCAAGCTTGTCAGTAGTCTATTGGTGATCTGAATACAATGCTAGCATTATGTATTTATTATGATTAGAAGGTAATGTGGAGTCAAGATTTTACCCACCAACTAAAATAATTGGTGCATCCGGACAGTGGTGTTTAATTTCAGGATACCACTTGGAAGTTACGTTTTCATAAGATGAAGGACTGAAACAGTAAAGATATACAATTTAGTCATTATATTAAATAAAGCCATGATGAAGAAAACATGAGAAAACATTAATTTTTGAAAAAAGTTTTGTATTACTAAAACAATGAACTAGCTTGAAGTGCTATTACAATAAATGTTATATTAAAAATGTGTATAATGTTTACCTTGTTACGCTGAAGCATATAAGGAAGACATCAGTTTGTGGGTAACTTAATGGTCTAAGTCTATCATAATCTTCTTGACCTGCTGTATCCCACAGACCAAGAGAAACAGCTACTCCATCCACTACCATGGGAGCCGAGTAATTATCAAATCTGTAAACAAAAAAATACACATTAATTATGTACCTATTTACATTATTTGTATAATGCATTTTTTTACATCCAATAAGTGAAAAATAGTTACACTGTAGGCACATATTCGCCAGGGAAACTGTCGGTGGTATATGAAATCAGCATGCATGTTTTTCCAACAGTGCCATCGCCCACCACGACACATTTGATTGGTCTTCCCGAGGACATCTGAAGATTTGAATGTAATGAATGCAGACAAAACTATGACTCACTATGTACCACCAGAACGTATGGTAAAAACAAAGTTTGACAATACCGTAATAGGTAATATAATTTTATGTTTGATATCTAAATACTTTATTTAGATTACCAATTAATAAAAAGTCTGTTTATACAACAATAAAATAAGAATGGTAAAGAAACAAAAATCAAAACCACAAAATTCCAATGAGCTTTGAAAGATGGATGCACGGAATACAGATAAAATAATCATACTCGATGACAGGCGAGGAGACAGATTGGAGACAGTCACGACGACAGACACCTTACCATTCACGGAACGACTTTTATTTTATGTTGTCACAGCAGTGAGCAGATTTTTGTCGTATACCGTGAAGGTAGACCATAAAACATTGAAATCACAGACAAAAGTTTGCACCATGTCTGTCTGTGCTCTCTGTCAATGTCAATGTCAATCGTCTCATTCGTCTCGTCAGCTGTCAGTGAGGAAACGCAAAACGCAATTGCTTGTTTTGTTAGTTCTTAATTTTATTTAATACATTTTCTTCCGAATTTTTAGTTTTTCTTGGACGAAAAGTTTCGTTTTATAGTTTTTATTGTTGCTTGTTAACCTGCAAAAAAAGATTCAAAGTTCTGTACATTATTTATTACATTCTATTAAATGTTCTTGAAGTCGCCGTGTCGGTCGTCGTATCGTATTGAATAATTTTTTTATTGTTGTATTTTGCGTCACCAAGCGATGACATCATGATCAGCAGACTACCGGTCGACGGAAATCGCTGTGTTGTGGTTATTCAAATTGGTTTTTAATAGTTACTTTAAAAGTTTAAACTTTACATTCAATATAATATAGGTACACTGTCACTCAGGTAAGTTTCGTCTCAGGTTTATTACAGTTATAATTATCAAATTGAATTAATACCTAAACATGTACTAAATAATATACTAGAAAAAATACGACTCGCACCAGATCAATACTCAGACGGGAATCTAACCCGTGACCTTTGGATATCCGGTCCAATGCTCTGACCGCTGAGCTACCGAGTCACTTAGTCACGAGCTCAGCGGTCAGAGCATTGTACCGGATATCCAAAGGTCGCGGGTTCGATTCCCGTCTGAGTATTGATCTGGTGCGAGTCGTATTTTTTCTAGTATATTATTTAGTATTGTTTAAAAATAGCATTGTAAATGCAAAAATTTAAAAAACCTAAACATGTTTTTGCTGATATTAAATGCAAATGAAACATTTCAGGATGAGTGAGTCATGTGTAGAGACCCCCGAGGCACCGGCCTGGTTGTCTAAATTAGAAAGCCAGCGTGAAAAATTAAGTAAAGCACGGCTGGGTCATGACAGTGGAGCTGGTGCACCTTGCAACTCTTGTGGTAAGTATTGGATGTTTTTATGTTAATATCCGAGTTACAAACAAGGTAACTTTGAAGGCTTTGATCTCCACTAGGGATTGATTGAGCTGTGATCTTATGATGGTTACCCAAGAAGTGAATGGAGGAGATCCAGATCGCTACACACACCCAACTGATCTTGGGCCGTACCAGCCATTGGTGGATCCAGGGGGGGGGCCAAGGGGGCCATGGCCCCCCCCACGAGGCCGATTACCTTTGCGGATAACATTGAACTTGCATTGAAAAGGACAGTAATTCTTATTGTTTTATGTAGGTAGTATCAGTGCCTCTGTCTTTATTTATTTTTTTAATCATAAATCGTGGCCCCTAGAGTAGAGTTACCGTCTGACAGATATTAGCGCATTTGACAAGCATTTTGCGGATTCAAGGCGTGCAGCTGGAGCAAAGCAGAGACAGGTATTTTTTTAATTTAGTGAGTCTCGCTGTGAAATCTTGAGTACATGCTCCAATGCCTCCAATCACGCAAGCCTTGCTGCGCAAGCTACCCGTCTGCTCAGATGAAACCCCATATTACAAGATTAGTGGATAAAAATGGCGCAGCGCGGGCCCCGTTTTTACTATAAACAGACAAGATTATTGATGAAACTAACTAAAAATCGCGCTGCGCGGCCGAATTTTTACTAAAGTCAGCCAAAAGTACAAGATTAATGGATGAAACTGACTAAAAATGGCGCTGCTCGGTCGCTATTTTTACTATACACAAGCAAGAGTACAAGTATAACAGTTGTAACTGACTAAAAATGGTGCTGCGTGGCCGTTTTTTTACTAAAGGCAGACAAGATTGGTGGAAGATACTGACTAAAAGTGGCACTGCGCGGCCGTATCTTTTTCTATAGACAGACAAGATTAGCGGATGAAACTGACTAAAAATCGCGCTGCGCGGCCGCTTTTTTTACTACAGATAGGCAAGAGTACAATTATAATGGATGAAACTAACTAAAAATGGCGCTGCGCGGCCGTTTTTTTTTACTAAAGACAGATAAGATTAGTGCATGAAACTGTCTAAAAATTGAGCTGCACGGCCATTTTTTTACTATAGGCAGGCAAGAGTACAAAAGTAGTGAATGAAACTGACTTAAAAATGACGCTGCACGGCCGTTTTTTTTACTATAAACAGACAAGATTAGGGATGATATGAAACTGACTAAGAATCGCGCTGCGCGGTCTTTTTTTACTATAGACAGGCAAGAGTACAAGATTAGTGGATAATATTGAGTAAAAATCGCGCTGCGCGGCTGTTTTTTTTTACTATAGACAAGCATTTTTCTAAAAAATCTGGCGTTTTGTGCAATTTAAGGCATCTTCCCTTACATAGATATGTAAGGTAACCCTAGACCCGAGGCTCTGAGGGCCCCCCCCAAACTTGAATCCTGGATCCGCCCCTGGCTAGCTCTCATCTTCGGCCGGTAGGGCCCCTGTTTGGATTTATTTAAAAAAAAAACATGCAAATAGCATTAAAATGTATGGAAATCCTGAAATAGTATGCTGATTAGAACAGTTGGGTGTATATAGTGATCTGGATCTCCTCCATTCACTTCTTGTATAGCCATCATCATGTCACAGCTGAAGTAATCCCTGGCAGAGAACCAAAGCTCAAAGTTCGTATGAATCCACTGGTGTTTCTAAATAACTGTTCACCACTGTATATCTAATATGGAACTTTTTGGTATCATAAGTAATCAATCAAATGTTTCTGTTGTAGGTCCGTCTTGCCCTGGATTAGATCTACATTTCTGGAGGAAGGTGTGTCGTTCATGCCATTGCAGTAAGGATGTACATGATGTTCAGGATGATGACCTTTCAGGATGGGCTCAGTTTGAGCTACTGGGTACTGCCAAACCAAAAAAAGGATCCTGTAAGTTTTTGTTTCATTCTGAGCTGTATGAACTAGAATAATTTGAGAATTTATCATGACATGAGAGTAATAATATGGTACCTATTTTATTGCCTTATCATTCGGAAATGTATGTTCTTTCAGTGCCGTTGATAAAGATTCGTGGAGTGACTGATAAACCAGTGAAGCTTGACTGGGTCCCTCCAAATGCATCAACTGAATTGGTAATTATTTTTAATGAAATAATAGAGTGCTCAAACTTAACTTTGCTTGCCTGAATAGGTAGGTTGTTATCGTGTTTATGGTGATTAGAGCTACTTTGTCATGATTTAACTATTGATAAACATTATGATGCATAAATGAGATTAGATATAATCCTTGTTATTACAAAATATTTTTAAACACCTGTTTAACTTAGACACTGTTTAAATGTAATGCTGTCACTTTCAAACAGTATTGTCAAAAAAGTGACAGCATCACATTTAAACAGTGTCTAAGTTAAACAGGTGTTTAAAAATATTTTTTAATAACACTGGTTTTTATGGTATTGTAGTGGTTTTAGATTTGGTTTATTTTTAAGATAGTCTGTAGGTGTAGATTTGTGATTCTGAGCGTTGTTTTGTTTGAGCATGTTTTTTATTTGAATAGCACTTTTAATGCAGAATGAGATTTCTTGTCCTATTGAATTTAACAAAATGTTGGCATGATTCAAGAAATTAACAATACTACAATTTAATTACATACTACATTAATTTGAGGCATTTTTATGTTCCCACTACCTAGGGTCCCCTTATTCAAATAGTCAACTTTTTATTTGTTTTATTATTATTATTATTATTATAAGATTTACATGCATAGCTTAAGTCTACATTTGTATGGTACAAACACAAGCTATATTTAACTTTACTGTGTGTGTTGGTAAAAACACTAGTTATATTAGTAACTTTATGGAACCGGTTGACAGCTTAGCTTAAAAATAAGCATGAACTATTAAGTCACATGTTGTAAGCATAAGTAAATCACAGACATTGTTATGTTGTATGGAATCACAAGCTTATGTTAGTAATGTATGATACATTATATATAATAGTTTAGTTTCTGATTTTTCTAAAAGTTCGAGATAATACATTTTTGGTCTCTGTCCGATGATTAACCCTAGCAATAGTTGCTTAGCCGTCGCAATCGCAGGCAGTATGGCCACAGAATATGGTATGGCATACAGTTTTTAATCAATTTTACGCTAACTTAGTTTGAGCCCTTGAGCAGATCTTGCGTGTACCATATAACCACATATAACCACACTGACCTTCATCAATTTGGTATACACAGAGTATTTTGTTTCAAATCCCTATATATATATTTTTGCTTATGTCCTATTGCCGTTACTCTCTATATTAAAATTATCAAAATTGGCTCAGTGGTTCAGCCTCCCTAGCATGATCACCGAAACGCGATATGATATTTCACGTTTAACTGACAAAAGACAAATTTTGAAGGTTCAGTAACGATAAAACGCTATATCAAAGATATTCGCTATATTTATCGTGTTTCGGTGGTCATCCTAGGGGGACAAGTGTGAATAGGTAACAGATAGAGAGTTTTACTTTGCTATTTATAACATAGAATCAAATAGGGATGGTATCGTGCAGGTATCGGAGTACATGTCGTGCCTGGGCGCGCTGGCGCCGGTGTCGGGGTCGGTGGGCGCGAGGCGGCGGCGCGCGCAGCTCCGCACGCAGCTGCCGCCGCACGACGTGGCGCCCGCCGTGCGCAGCCACGCCACCGACCAGGAGAAGTCCGAACACACGGTGCGTATGCAACACTACATAAGGTGCTTTCCTCACCGAAAGTGGCGCCGCGGTGAACTTTATTGAATATTGTAATTCTATTCTAATACACAATTTTAATAAAACTTCTCATGAAATTTTAAGGCCCCATAATCTAGTACTTTTAGACGGTATCATCACTTTCCCTCGTATTGTAGTCACTGCTAGAAGTAGATAGCAAAACTGCTAAAAGTGTCTGATTTTGACACATTTGCTATCTACTTCTACAAATGACTGCGAGGGAATGTAGTGATACCTTCTAAAAATACCTGACTATGAGCACTAAATATTCCAGTGGTTCCAGTAAGTGGTTAATCAAAGTTTATGCCGGCAAGATTCTGCATGGCAGGCAAAGAAGGCTTGCAGAAGAGACCTCGCAATATGCTGCCTACATAATGCTATGCTATTTATCGATATTTAACTGCTAAACACAATTGATTTTGACAATATATTTCCTTACTAGCGGCCGCCCGCGACTTCGTCTGCGTGGGAAAGGTTTTTTCCTATCCCTCAGGAACTATACATTTTTCCGGGATGAAAGGTACCCTATGTCCTTCTCTGTACCCCTGACAACGTGTATGCAAAATTTCATGATGATCGGTTCAGTAGTTAGGACGTGAAGGCGTAACAAACAAACAAACAAACAAACAAACAAACAAACGGACTCTCGCATTTATAATATTAGTAAGGATATCGTTTATGTGTCTGTCGTGGTTGCTACTTTCGCCTAACACAATGTGAGGTCAGAAAAAAATACAGAACTTTTGAAGCACTAAAGTTCAATGCACAAACAAAATGCAATTCTTTTCCCACTTTATTAGTGTTTAGTAAAACAGTCATGTCATGTTATTTATTTGAGAATTGTTATATTTTTTCAGGAATACATAACAAGAATAAAGGACCATGTTGTGGGAATGGGCAACGTTGTCCGTGTTGGTCCCCTTCAAAATGGAGAAGTTTATTCAGTGGAAACTAGCAAGTCTCACTCTGCTCCTAAATCTTATGCTCTTCCATTGAAAATATCTAATGTATCACGTGGCGTGAAATACAACATAGTTCCGAAGAATGCTTCTGATAAAAAACTTGTGTTAGACTCGCAAGGTAACATTGTCAGCAGTGCAGCCAATTTGCCTGACTACAAAGCCAGTCCGATTTTAAGTCGTACTGTAAAAGACAAACTGCAAATCATGCGCATAGAATCAGACAGGATAAAAAGTGCTGTGGAACATGGACCTGTCTATGATAAACTTTTCAAAAACTTAAATGACCTAAGTTTGCCAGTAACTAATGACGTCTATTTACAACCTATTAAACTGTTTCGCGATGAATATAATAAAAACCCTCAATTCAGAGAAGAAACTAACGAATTCGCTAGTAAAGCACTCGGAGCTCAGATTATGCCAGATTTTTGGGCCACTACTAACAACAATGTCATGGGCAATGCTAAACTTATTGATAACAGAATTCAAAAAGGAACTATATTCGCGCCAAATGGAGAGATATGGAGTTGGAAACATGAACCGACCACACCTGAACACAGCGGAATAATTTGTTCTACAAAGATCAGCCCTCAGTATTCTACTACCACTAAACCTTTGAATCAAGTTGAACCCCAACAAACAGCTCCATTGAGGGAATATCTCCGGACGCACTCGGAGGAAGACCTTCCACCACCTCCGCTGCCCAACTACAGCACATATCCAGGAGCTGCACCTCCTCCACCAACTGCTTCAGCAAATGACTGGGCCTCGCCACCAATTGACAACTCCCAACATGAAGATGGTAATGAAAATGAATTATCAGAAGGTTCTAATTATGGCGATCAATTGAACCCAATTATCGATCAGCTCACAGATATGACTCTTAGTCCTGCTGAATTAGAGTTCAACAGGAAGTTGTATAATGAAGGTGTGCCGTGTCAACGATGTAAGAAGTCAATGTTTGCCGGTGAAGTGGCGGTCAAAGCGGAGAGGGCCGGCCAAGAGGCTATCTGGCATCCACAGTGCTTCACTTGTAGCAAATGCGGTGAACTTCTCGCTGACCTTGTCTACTTCTTCTATAAAGGAGAAATTTATTGTGCCAGAGATTTAGCTAATGTGTTGGACATACCACGCTGTGCTGGTTGCGACGAGTTGATTTTCACTCGTCCGTACACAGCAGCTGAAGGCAGGGCTTTTCATGTGCAACATTTTTGTTGCTATCATTGTGATGCACCACTCGGTGGTTCGAAGTATGTTCCTGATGACAAGACTGGTTTACCTATTTGTCTTTCTTGCTACGACCAGTTCCACGCAGAACGTTGCCGGGCCTGCGGAGGGGTCATCGGCCCCGAGCAACAGGGGGTATCTTGGGGAAATACACATTGGCATGCGGATTGTTTCATATGCTCGGGTCGAATGTGCGGCAAGAGTTTACTGAGCGGTCGTTTCGTTGTAAAGCAAGAGATGCCATTCTGTAGTGTGCCTTGTATTCAGAGCAGAATTAAGTGATATTATTAAGAAGAGTAATGGTATTTTTGCATTCCTCTATATTTTTCTATGTATATTGTGCAAATTTTTATACTACTTATACATTTACAATATTATGTAATGCTTTTTGATATGCCATTTATCATAGTTTAAGCATATTTACACGAGATTTACAAAAAATATTATTATAATATTAAGATAGGTATATTTATTGTATGGTGAAGCTGTTTATTTCTATTAAGTAGGAACTCACAGTTTCTCTACCCTTTTTATTTAAGGTGGTACCCTGAGCGAAAGTGGCGCCGCGGTGAATTTTATTTAATATTATAATTCTAATACACAATTTTAATAATGTTTATCGTGGAGCTTTTAGGGCCTATAGTCTAGTATTTTTAGACGGTATCGTTACATTCCCCAGTAGTCACTGCTAGAAGTAGATAGCAAAACTGCTAAAAGTGGCCGATTTTGACACATTTGCTATCTACTTCTATAAATGACTACAAGGGCATGTAGTGATACCTTCTAAAAATGCTAGACCATGGGCCCTAAAATTTTTTTTTTTTTTTTTATTTATTTATTTAGGTAACAAACAGTCTTTAACAAGTAAAGTAACAAATATTACACACAAATAGACCTACAGTATCATTATGTTATAAACAAGATTTTATATAAATGAGTACGTAAGAAACTATGTTACTTTTAATAAATTACAACGACTTACAATAAGGAAGTTAATTTGACATAACAACTTGTCTATATTAAACAATAAATTGAATTAAATTATAGTTTAAATTATAGTTTTGTGTAGCAATAACATCTATAAAGTTTAAAGTGATAACGCCTCGTGAACTAGTCTTTTATAATTTGGTAAACTTATGGAAAAAATGTCGATATTGGTCAATTTGTTATTATAAAAATCAAGTGAGCGCCTTAAAAATGAATTTTTTGTGTAATATGTATGGGATAGAGGGATGTAAAATGTACTTTTGGAACGTGAGGATGGACGTGGAACCTTAAAGTTAATTTTGTCTAGAAGAGGAGTGCAATCAATTTTGCTATTAACGATTTTATATAGCAGCGTCGAATCAAGGACAATGCGTCTAATCTGTAGAGGGGATATGTTAAACCGAGTGGCACTTGTTTTGTAGTCATCGTGAATGATTCCAGCGCGATAGTTCAGTGATTTTAAAAACTTATTTTGAATTTTTTCTATACGGTCAATGTGAACCGCATACCGAGGACTCCAGACAACACTTCCGAATTCTAAAATACTGCGGACATAACTGTTGAATAATACAATCAATGTATTTATTTTTTTGAAAGGTTTTCCTAAACGATTTATTAGACCAAGCATTTTGAAAGCACGTGAAACGATATTATCGATATGACAATTGAAGTGAAGTTTGGAGTCCAAAGTTATACCAAGATCACGAATGGTGGAAACCCTTTTTATAGTGTCTCCACATATTTTATAGTTATGTAAAATTGGGTGATGCTTACGAGTAAATGAGATAGTATGACATTTTTCTGTGTTTAAGAAAAGCTGATTTTTTAAACAGTATTCCTGAAATCTAACTAGATCGTCCTGCAATTCATAACAATCATTGACGGATTTAATAATTTTGAATATTTTTGTATCATCAGCATAAAGAAGATGATGTGAGTTAACAAAACAACTGCCTACATCGTTTAAATACAAGTTGAACAAATAAGGACCTAAATGAGATCCTTGAGGAATCCCAGAGGGGATATTAAGGAATCTAGACTGATATCCCTTCAACGCTACCGCCTGACTGCGATTAGAAATATACGATTTGACCCATCGCCAGAGGTCACCGTGTATACCGATTGCCTTGATTTTTTGTAAAAGGATATGATGGTTAATTTTGTCAAATGCTTTGGAAAAATCGGTATACACGGCATCCACCTGGTGACCGGAGTCCATAGCATTGATTATAATATCTGTGTAAGTTATCAAGTTAGTTTCCACACTGCGACCACTAAAAAACCCATGCTGCTGGGGAGAAATATGGTGTTTAGTTTGTGATGTTAAGAAGTTAGTAACTATTTTTTCAAAGACTTTACCCATCACACAAAGTTTGGATATAGGTCGATACTGACGCACATCATGCTTATCACCTCCCTTGAATATTGGTGTTATCAAAGCTTGCTTCCATAAGTCTGGAAAAGAACCTTCAGATAGTGACTTATTATATATTAACGTGAGCGGTACCGACAATTCCTTTGCCAATTTGGATATGACAAATGGATGTACATTATCAGTACCTGCACTCTTATTTATATCTACATGCGTCAGTGCTTTCGACACCTCTTCACAAGTGACATAAAAATTTGGTAAGTTTATACAGTTAGATGAGGTGTAGTTAGAGGGGCAGTTAGAATCCCCAGCGCTCGACGCTGAATCTACGGTTACAAAAACAGAATTAAAATAATTATTAAACATGTCGCTTATTTCCTGACAGTCGGTAGATGTCATGGTTTCGTTGGACATACAAGAAGGCAAGGCAATATCCACGATAAAGATTATTAAAATCTTTGTCTATTAATAACTTATTAAATAAAAACCTCTGAGGGCGCCACTTTCGGTCATACAACCGCCTTAAGGAATAATACTTAGTATGTAATAAGAAATCAACATTCCCAAGTTTAGTACCTATTTATAAAATTGTAAATGAGGGTCACAATAATAATTATTGATATAACATTTTTAAATAATAGTATTGTCAACATGTCACAATCAGTATTTTTTTTCTGAAAATATCTTGTTTTTCAGTTAAGCATTAGTTTATACTACTCCATGTTTTGATAAGCATTTCAAATTCCTCAAAAGTGCCATTAGGTAATAGTGATTGGTGTCGATTCGTTAGCACGACAAAACTAAATTGACAGGACTAAACTAAATTTTAGCATTCTGTTCTTGTCTTTTCGATATAGAAAGAAAAGGGTGCAAAACCAAATTTAGTTAAGTCGTTGCCAACCGAATCGACGCCATTATAAACAATGAAAATAAATAATGTTAATGATATTTTGCTGTTTGATATTTTTATTACCTTACCCTTTACATAGGTTCTGAGGTCAAGACACCACGCCAGTGCATTAAGAGCCTAAGGGCTGGTTTATACTGGGTCAGTGACTGGACCTAGTGACTCGGAATTTCGGACCCAGTAACTGGCTACATGTAAGACAGGATCGGCAGTAAGTCGTACTGTGCCCGAAAAAATAGTACAGGTGGCTAGTCAGCTGGACTGACTTGCGAGTGAGAAGTCAGCATTGGACTGGGTTGAAACTAGTGTCTACATGAGCCCAGTAGCAAGTCAGTGCTGGGGCCGTATTATGACCTCTTATTTCCTGACTGGTTATCAGTCTATCTCTTTTATTTGCTATACAGCGAGGGAGAGATGTAACTATAGCAATTCATAAACCTGGCAAGTTTTAAGAGATTGTAATAACCCTCTGGCCTAGATTACTGTACTGCCATGTTAGTGACTCTATAAAAACCAGGCATTTTTCCGAATTGATTAAATCGACATCTATGCTGTTATGGCTACTGCTGGAACTGGAAACAGTTGCATCAACTGATGAGACTTAGGGCTAATGTCCACCCACACAGATTTTTTAGGTGACAAAATGTGTGTACATTCACACTAATTTTTTGCATAACCTACTATTAACATAAAATAGGTAGCAAATGCCTTGCAAAATTACTCTGGGATTTACTTACGATCATAATCCTACTAATATTATAAATGTGAAAGTTTGTGGGTTTGGATGTTTATTCCTCAATCACGCAAAAACTACAGAACGGCTTTGGTTGAAATTTGGCACAGAGATAGTAGATAGCCTAGCTTAAAACATAGAATACTTTTTATCCCGATATTCCCAAGGGAACAGGAACCACGCGGGTGAAACCGTGGGCGGTCGCTAGTCTATTATATCATTAAGCTTATGACGGGGGAATAATATGCATCAATGTAATTTATAGCATTTTATTAGTAATATTTAATTGCTTAAATAGAAATTCAGTGTTACAGCAGTAGTTTATTAATATGTAAAGCATCTTTAGAACAAACAATCCAAATAAATGTTATCAAGCCTTTATTTTCATTTTTCCAAGATCATTTCTGAGTTTGTTCAAGGTTTCTTGCAGGGCTTCTTGTTTATTTTCTAACGCTGAAATATGATCATCAGTTCTTTTCATTTCTTTGTTGATATAATCCATACGTTTTGTCACATTTTGTCTTGCTTCTTCCAAATCCTGTTTCACCAAGACTGGCCCTATTAATTTAAATACTTCTGAATCTTTTTTAAGTAACATCAATTCTTCTTTGACCGCTTTATTTTCGTTTAACTGACTATCTAATTGCTGCTTCTGTGCCATAGCCTTATGATATTCTTTCTGTACTCCATTAAATACCTCGAGTTCCTTTTGAAGTTTCTTCTGGATTTCTTCAGTCATCTTAGTTAAAAGTATATTATATTTACGAAATCTTTATAAATCCTCCACAAAATTTTGTCAAACAATCGTATTTATTATACCATGAAATGTAGCATAGTAGCACACACACAGCACAGCGACCAAAATTTTGAGGTTATGTGACAGCTGACATGACAGCTGAGCCTGAGTAGCCTGAGGGTGCATTCCGAATCACGCTAACAGCGATATCATCGCGCTGATTTGCGTACCGAATCACCGTGAGCGCGATTAACGTCAGCCCGTGTGACGTCACTGATTGCGTCATAACATCCGCCATCTTGCGATTACACCGCCCATGCTCCGAGGCATAATCACTGTGAGCGTTCTGTCAAAAGTGACACTTGTTTGTTTTGTATAACTCAGGTGCATTTAAATGAAAGTTCAAAATTTATTGAAAATTTTTTCCGCATCCCATGGAAGTAATAGTCGAAGATATATGAACATATATAAAGCAAAAAGGTCCAAATTCCGAACTTTTAAATTTATATTGAGGTTATGTAGGTCAAGACATATCGGTGAGCGCACTCACGAGCGTTCCGAATCATTGATAGTCCCAAATGTCATAAGTACTGATGGGGAAAATGCCGGGCATTTTTGGCAGATTGGGAATATTCCCAATAAATGCCCATA
Source organism: Agriphila geniculea (assembly GCA_943789525.1). Lineage (NCBI taxonomy): Eukaryota > Metazoa > Arthropoda > Insecta > Lepidoptera > Crambidae > Agriphila > Agriphila geniculea. The sequence continues at coordinate 17,035,790 of OX038880.1, forward strand.
AATTCCCGCCCACTGGGCATTTATCTGGGCATTTATTTTTTGTTACAAAATTGATCTACATAATTTATTTAAACATTAAAATATAGTTAATTTTAATTAAATTAGTTAAGATTATCGTTCATAAGTTTATATTTTCATAAATTTGGATATCCTAATCAAAATTTTGTATGTGAATCGTAGACGTAAGTATATATTTGTCACAAAATCTTCGAAATTGGTAAAAATTATATTAAAGGAAAATAATCATATGAAAATACAAGTAGAGAAGGACACTCCCGATTTAAACTCGCTTGGCCACCCCGTACCACTCGGTGAGGTTAATACTAGTAGGTTGCCATTCATCGTTTTTGCCGAGAATCAAAACTTTTGTCAAACAACGGCATTGGCGAGAGCACACGAGAGCGGCTCCCTACATTCCCGGTGTTCGCCGATGGGCAAAACTTTTAGCGAATAGCGAGAGCGGCGAGTTTGTTCGAAATGACGGCATAAGCTTTGTTTATAAATCTGTATTATCTTATCCTAAGTCTACCAGTAAACGAGTCGGTATAAATGCTTTATTAATCAAAGAAGTAAATTAATCATTTACTCTCATTGTGGGAACTATCCCCCAAATTGGAAATACGAAGAACATTGTTACATTAACATCCACGTTGAAAGAAACTTGATAACCCAGAAATTCTATGTTTTCTTGGCCGAAAATGCACTTGGCGGCATTAATCTGAAGTCCATTTTTTTCTAGTCGTTTGAAAACTTCTTCAAGTAATTTTTTGTGTGAGGTTTCATCTTCCGAAGCGCAAAGTAGATCGTCCACGAATGAGAATATAGGTAGTCCCCGCATGACGTCATCGATATGGCGTTGAAATGTTTGGCCGCTATTACGCAAACCAAAACACATTCTTGTGAATTCGTATAGGCCGAACGGTGTAATAATGGCGGTCTTCTTTATATCTTCTTCTCGGATCTTGATTTGAAAATAAGCTTTCTGAAGGTCGATTTTCGAAAATATCTTCTTACCCCTTAGGTTAAGGGTGAAATCGTGCAGTCTCGGTATAGGGTACCGATCGGGAACTGTGATTGCGTTCAACTTCCGATAGTCGCCACAGGGACGTACTTGGAAGTTGTATATATAGTTTGATGGCTGAGAAAACTCCGATAGCGAGATGTAGGTTTCTCCATATATTCTTCATACTACGAGGTGTTATTCCTTACTAATCTTTGTGTTCATTCGACACTAGCGACATCTAGTAACATGGTGGTTGAATCTTGTAACCGTGTCGCTATGTGCAGCGGTACGGTAGATGCCGCTACATCACTCCCCCCCTGAGACCGGAGGTCGATAGTCCAAGGGTTGTCCAAGCTCAGCTGTCAGTGCGTCAGAGCTATGCAAGTGCCAGAGTAGAGTGCTGCAGGAGATGCCCCAGTCTGCGGTGAGTCGAGACAGTCTACGGTGAGTCGAGACAATGTTGGGTGACGGAAGGCTCGTCCGCCAGTGCTGCAGGTAAATCCGTGTCCACGGTGAGTCGGGACCTGTCCACGGTGAGTCGGGACAGTGGAAGGTGACGGTAGGTCCGAGCTGCTGGTGAGGTGCGCAGGGCTGCCACGCCGGAGTGAGGGCCCAGTGATGCTCCAGTCGTGGGCTGCGAAGACCAGGTCGGGATAATGCCGTCGAGAGTTGCCGAAGGTCCAGGAAGCGTCGTCAATGATGCTGTGATGGAACCTTGAGGGCTGGTGCTGGCTGCTGTGCGTCTAGTTGCGGTGTGACTGCTGCGGATGCTGGATAAGGTATGGGGAGTGATGGCTGCGCTGCTTTGCTGAAGGTGCTTGATGTGCTCCGTCGGGGGTCACCAGTGTAGCGGATTGCTAGGTAGTTGAGTTAAACACCAGTACCAAAGTTGTAATGAATATTTATTTCCAAAATCGCCTTATATTTATACCTCAGAATACAAAAATTATTTATCAAAACGCGGGTCAGCTGTTTTGTAGAAAGAGAAAGACATGATGGAGCGGGACAGTAGGTATATAAATCTATGTACGTCGGTTGATGCTCGCACTTGCAATTGAGACACGTAAAACATCGCGTTGCATCGGCCGCTCGCTCAGTCTTCTCAGGCGCGCGGCGAGCGCGGTCGTGCGCAGGCAGATGCGTTTTGTATGAGACCGTAGGTAGCTACAACGTCATCCGCTTAATAATTTAATTATTATTTTCAATAAGATAGGGTCTAGGAAACAAAATATATAAGAAATACAATTGTTTTTCGTTTTTGGATTTAAAAAATGGCCGCCTGGTTTTTATGTAATTTACGGGGATACTAGGTATACCTATAGAAGTATAGATTATTTATCTAACATTTTGCTGACATCCGTAATGCAAGATACTACCTTACTACTATTCTTATTAGGTAGGTAGAAAAAAGGTAGGGTATAATCGCAATAAAATTCTTTATGCCGTACCTAGTACCTAGGCATAAAATTTTACATTGCATTAATTCTTTATAACGTTAATTCGACCCAAATATATAGATAAGCTAATAAATATAATAATGGTTCAAAATAATAATAATTTCATAATAATGGTTCGAAATAAAATAATAATAGTTCCTAATAAATACAATAATAGTTCGAGTATCCAATTTACCGACATTTTTAAAAGCTTTTATTAGGCTCATTACGGTGAATGTCGGCCAACTGGCGCGAGGAACAGCTGGAATCTGGAGAGATAGTTCGCCTACTATACATAAAACTTGTTGAAACTACCCGAGAACCCTTTGATATACCGACAGGCACACGGAATGGATAGAAGGCGAATATTAGCGAGTTTTTAAAAATGTTGATTCTATTTACCTTTGTTTGCTTAGACTTATCAGTAAAATATATATACCCAAAAGTCAAATTATAATAAATATTTGTTAAATAACTAATATTTCGTTTTATTTCCTTAAAACTTTTTCATTTATTCGTTGTTGAACAATCGTTTTTTTCTGCCCACAGAATGGGCATTTATTTGGGCATAAAAGATTTATGCCCAATGTGCCTGGGTTTTTTCCCAATTTTCCCGCCCGGGCAGAAACACTTTCCCATCTCTAGTCATAAGCGAGATTATCTGAACCGGTACGCTTGTTATCGTGGTCAACGCTGAAATTGATTTCAGCTTGAATCGGAACGTACCCTGACAGACAAGACCACAGATTACTAATTTGTAGCAAGCCGAGACGGACGACAGCACAGAGGCGCGTTCCGTACCTACGCTCCGAGTGCAACCAAACGCTCTAACGCCGCTCTAAACATTAGAGCGTGACGTTCGGTTGACACGTGCTCGTTTACGGAGACGTGGGGCGTCGCGCGTCGCGTGCGGCGGCGCGGCCCGCACTAAATTCAAACATATGGCGTTGTATGAGTGTGTTTACGGAGAGGCGATTTTACACGCGTTTGCCTGAAATGGGGCGGCGCCCGCGGCGGCGCCCGCGACGGCGCCCGCGGCGGCACCCGTGACGGTGCTCCCGACGGCAACTCTCGATGAAGCGATTCCCGCGGCCGGCGGAACATTCTGCCAGTCTCTCGCTAAACTAAAATTAAAATTAGTCGATTTGATTGAGCGCCGCCCCCGCCCGCCGCAGCGGGGCCCGTCGCGTGCATCGCTAGCCGTTTGAAGATTCACCGCGGGCAACGTCGCGGGCGACGCCACGCCGCACGCGACGCGTCTCTATAAACAGCATCATATAGTGCCATATGTTTGTGTTTACGCGTGCGATGCTAAGTGCCGCTTCACGCGCCGCCTCTCCGTAAACACAAAAAACGTCCGACGCGCCGCGAGAGGCCCCGTCGCACGCGCCGCCTGACGCCCCGCGTCTCCGTAAACGAGCACTTACTCTATCGCTTTGACTCTGGCTTTGGTTTATGACGTCAGTGCACTGTCCGTCCTTGTCATCATGTTATGATATGACAAGGATGGACAGAGCATTGCTATCGCTCTGGCTAAAGCTTTGACTTAGGCGGTAGGGCCCCCGTTCCAAACGTCCACTGACCTGCATATATTTACACTGGACAGGCTTATGTCAAACTGTTTTTGTGCTTATTTGATTTTCGCCATTTTGGCGCTGTAGGACGTAGCGTGACCATAGCGTGAGGGACATGGTACTAAAGTTTGAAGTCTGGAGAGACCATCACGGCAACCATTTTCATATTGTACGTCAAAATTAGTTCTATAGACGCACGCTAGTGGCGTTTCAAATAGGCCACTGACATGAAATTTTTTTTTTATTTAACTGGACTGGCTGTCTGTATGATTTAACAGCTAAGTTTTTATGCCTATTTGAAACGCCACTAGCGTGCGTCTAAAGAACTAATTTTGACGTACAATATGAAAATGGTTGCCGTGATGGTCTCTCCAGACTTCAAACATTAGTACCATGTCCCTCACGCTATGCTCACGCTACGTCCTACAGCGCCAAAATGGCGGAAATCAAATAGGCACAAAAACAGTTTGACATAAGCCTGTCCAGTGTAAATATATGCAGGTCAGTGAAATAGGCACAAAAACTTAGCTGTCAAATCATACAGACAGCCAGTCCAGTTAAATAAAAAAAATATTTTCATGTCAGTGCAAACGTCAGAGCGTTGCAACCTTTTAACCATCAAAAAAGGTGGTTGTAAAACGCTCTGGCGTTTGTCTATAGAAAAAATGACAATATCATTTGACATTATTTTGTATTTTGATGTTTTAATTTATCGTGTGTGTCGAATCTGTCATCCAAATTTCCAATCCCGGATTCCGTAAAACCACGGTCCACATCCAAAAGTTTGACCGTGTGTGTGCATACCGTCAATCGTTTGATTTAAATCAAATGGATTAAATCAAATGGACGGACGCCAAATTTTGATAATTCCATTAGTTCAAATAGTGATGTAGTGATTATACAAAAATATCGAAAGCATTAAATAAAACGACCGTAAAATCACAAGATTTTTAATTAATAAACTGGATAAAAAAAGAGATTAAAAAAGAAAAGTCTTTGAAGAAATGAAAGATCTTAGTGAGATCTTCGTTTTAGATGACAGCTGTCAAAGGGGGACACCATCAGTCTTGAATGAGTACTTTTTGAGATATTGCTGTTTTAAGTTTGACAAATGACAGCTGTCAAACCTAAAACAGCTATATCTCGAAAAGGACTCATCTAGACTGGTGGTGTCTTTGAAGAATTGAAATGGTGAGATCTTAATTTTAGGTGACAGCTGTCAAATTTAAGTTTGCCATCTTATATGAAGATTTCACCAAGACCTTTCATTTCTTCAAAGACACCATCAATCTAGGATGAGTACTTTTCGAGATATTGCAGTTTTAAGTTTGACAGATGACATCTGTAAATACGTAAGTATGCATTATGAACCCATTATACTTCAGATTCGTCCTCGATATTAGTATATTAACACACGTAGTACCGCTTGCATGTATCACCACTTAGCACGTTATTTTAAAGCAATAACCTAAAAACCTAAAAAGAGAAGGTTTTTGCCTTTAAATTGACAGATATTTTGACATTTCCGGTCCAAGTTCGCCCTGTCACTGCTACACGCCAACCACTTCATTCGCTTTTCGTGCTTCGCCACGGACACACGTATACAGTCTCAAAGTGAGACTTCTTTAGAATTATATTTTTACAGTGAAAATTAAATTATAGTTAAGCATTTACTTCGTGAAGAAAGGAAAAAGTTTTCAAGAGGCAAGAGGACAAGAAGAAGAAGTCAAGACGGAGGAACACTTTTAAATGCCGTTTACTTGGTTAAACAGCATAATTGTCTGCTATTTATCTGATGCGAACTTACCATACTGGGTACTTTCTGTCAGTTTTTTATTTATCTGATGCGAACTTACCATACTGGGTACTTTCTGTCAGTTTTTTATTTATCTGATGCGAACTTACCATACTGGGTACTTTCTGTCAGTTTTTTATTTATCTGATGCGAACTTACCATACTGGGTACTTTCTGTCAGTTTTTTATTTATCTGATGCGAACTTACCATACTGGGTACTTTCTGTCAAAACATTGTGTTTAAGACACAATTAAATATCTATTGCACTCGAGATCTATCTCTATCTACCAGTATGATAGATATCTATCGAGATCTATCATACTGGACTATTTCACTGCATAGATACGTCAAACAACGCTACTGCAGCAACTCAAAGTGCCGTTGACGACGCGACATTGTAAAAAAGCAGACTACCCTCAAAGGTTGCCACGTTGTTGGAACCGCTGCCGAGCACCAATCGGGTGACTCCGTCGTCCGCTGAATTGTCGCCATCCACCTTCCAGGCAGGCGGCCGCTGTGCTGGAGCTGCAAGATCAGCCCTGACAACAGCGTTGCTCATCAGGTATGAATTTTGACATCATGATATCCTTGGTGTTGAGTTAATCTCAACGGTATTATAGTGTACCATCGGTACTAAGATAAATTTATAGTTTACAAAACTGATAGAGTTAGCTATAAATGCTAAAACTTAACTACTTAATGGAACCAGATATTGAGTTATACAGCAAATAGCTCATACCTGATACTTCACACACCTATTATGTGAAATAGCTTAGCTGCTGAAATAGCTAGCTGCTGGCATGCTGATAGAAATTTCAACTAAAAATGGAATAACAGGATCCTTACATTTTATTATCTATAAATGAATCATAATTGCAATGCAATTATCTTACTAATATTATAAATGTGAAAGTTTGTGGGTTTGGATGTTTTTTCCTCAATCACGCCAAAACTACTGAATGGATTTGGTTGAAATTTGGCACACATATGGTAAGTAGCCTAGATTAAAACATAGAATGCTTTTGATCCTGATATTCCCACGGGAACGGGAACCACACGGGTGAAAACCCGGGTGGCCGCTAGTAAATCATAAATGCAATTTATGTTTGTTGGAATACAGTAAAAACTTTAATTATTTGCCTTAACTAGGAAACCTTGTATTTCAGGCGGGTAGACCTAACATGTTGAACTTGTTCATCACTAACTATTTAGTATGTTTCTTTCTAAGCTATGGCCTTGTACAAATTATCTCTATTACTTTTCAAATTTAATTTGTGTGAGTGTGTACAAAATAATGTTTCTGATGTGGGAAAATTATTAGCTACAAGTGTCAGTGAAGTTTTAGGCAGCTTTCCAATACAAAACTATATACACCTTTTTTGTGACAGTATTTCGAATTTTTTACATAATGTGGGGCATTACGACGTTCAATTATACCGTACACGATCAACTCTAGTGTAGCTGAGGCTGCTCACTTAAAAGGCCACCGACAGTTCAGTCGAATATGAATGATGCATTGGCCACAGGCCTGATGTGAACGATATCCATCAAAAAAAAAAAACTGTAAGTAAATCGGGCGCAGTACTCAATAAAACAATTTTAAAACTGATTTATATATTTATTTGCCTTAAAAACGACAACAAAAGACGTAGGCAGGTATGTCACATGCTTCATCTCCGACGGCAAGCGAACAGCAAGACGCGGCGAGGAAGCCCCATCAGCTATTTGTTTCGTCAGTCACAGCAGACTCGTAGACGGGCATTACGGCCCATCCAAATAGTTGCCGATGATGCATCATCAATTTTTGCCTTTAATCATCATACGTGAGGTAAGGACACCCGTTAAGATAATGTTATTCGTGAGGGTGCGTGCTGGTGTGACATCTGTCTGTGTTCAGCGAATACAAGCAGTGGTCACCGACTACAGGCGCAAAGGTCCACTTAATCGTTTGCGCCGGTAATTGTCTGTGTGAATATACCATTTAGCCGCGCGACACAGGTCACCCAGATTATTATTATATTTTTCTATTATATATATATATACTATATAGGTAGTATATCATCTCCAGTCAAGCAGAATGCATAACAGTTATAATACCATATAATAGTTTTGTTACAATTTGTTGAAGGTTCAACAAAAGGTGACATGATTAAAAAAAAAAGCAGGTCATATCAGATTTAGTTAAGAACTGTTAAAAATTTAATTTAGCTTTTATAAAAAAAAATACGTACTTAAGTATTTAAAAATAATTTTATCACGATTAAAAATGTAACTTATTGTTTTTAAAAACACAGTCTAGACATCCCATCCTTTATGGTTTTAATATTGATAATGAAAGTGATAGAAATATACGAATTTAAAATCATAAATTTTGGGCATTTTAGTGCCCATATTTTTATTACAAAACTACCGCCGCCGGCTATAAAGTTTTTTTTTTAAATAGCATGATTTCCCTGTTATTGGACAATATTTATTATTTATAAGGGTCTCAGAACATTTTTTAAAGAAATGAAGTTCATCTTTTTATATACAATGTTTTTTTTATATGCAGCTACCGTCGCAACTTTCCATTATATTACAGATGTATTAGCAATTATGATCTTTACAAGACAAACGTTCACAAAACTGCAGAAATCACTTAGTTGAATGTCATCGATACTTACACAGAATTCCGCGTAAGTCTAATTAGAGACGACATATTTTCTTTTGGGCCTTTCAACAACGGGGTGGACTAGGAGACCTAGTGGTCACATCAGGAATCACAAATTGCAAAATATTTGCATATCAATGATCTAGAACATGCAGTTCAATATGCTTTCATTGCAATTTTTCTTATTGTATTCAGTGCGGGGTGTTAAGTATTCTAGATATTATTATTCTGATGCTAAATAGAAATTATTCAATTCATAAATCCAAAAACTAATCACCAGTTTTGGTTTTTTTTTTCCAGATTGAGACTGAGTAAATTCAAATGCAATGCAAGTCGAATTAAGCAGTGGAGATAAAATGCAGTAGATTTTTTTTCTCTCTATTTCTAGCATTTGATTTCAAAAATATTTATTTTATAATTTGAGATTATAGCATTCACAATGATATTTTGGTTTAGTATTGTAAAAAGACTATTCTGACACTAAGATACCTATTATTTTAATTCTTTTCCACCAGTTTTTTAAACGAAGGTGTAACGATTGTGCCATCATAATCGTCACAATCTTGAGCCTCGGTTTGGCACCTCTTCTTCACATGTCATGTAAGGTACTTCTTCGTATATCTTATTCTAATATAAAGTATTAACATTCTATAACTTTTAATTTCAGGGACGGAAATTAATCGCACAAATAAATTGGTTTTAATAACATTATCAAGGTGGTATTATTTTACAGGTATATTATTTATGTTATTATTGAAGCTGCTGTCTGTTAATACTATCAGGAAGTACAGAGTTTGGTAACAGAAACGGTTCGATTATTTAACAAATACTAATATAGACATAATAAACAAATTTTTTTTACAGATGTGTATAACACAATTATCAGTATTACATAATATTGCGTCCATTATTGAATGGACAAAATTGAGCTAATCTCAAGGTTTGGTAAAGAATTTAACTAAGTACGCCTTTGCGTAGACTTCATTGTACAAATACAATGGATATCTTAGATTACTTAAGATATTTTATTACATATTTTCCAATTTTATTATTTTTTCATCATTTTTATCTTAAAAGTTTAACTTTGATTACCTTGCCTATTGCACAAATAATGCAAACAATACAAAAAAAAAAACAAGAATAGATTATATATATTTATATTAAATAAACAGTTTATAATCACTGCTTATTTAGAAAGAAATTAAATTCTATATGTAATGTAAGTAATAGATTGCTGAAATGAAACATTTAATGAAATGAAGTAGACTTGTGTTGTGTCCAACCAGTTTTAGTACTCGACGTATGCCGATACCTTTATAGCCCTAACAAAAAATGTTACTATAGATGTTCCAGGTTACACGGCGAAATGGTCAATGACTCCGCTATATTTGCAAAATATTAAAACATATTATCACCGATAATCAAACTGAGTTTTCCAAACCAACCTTGTATATTTTATATATATATGTATATATATATATATATATGTGCGTGTATATATATATATATATTGTACCAGCCATCTATAAGTACTGTTTTTAGTATAAGTAGTCATGTAAAACCTTCAGAATGATGTTAAATGGTATTCTTTTCTTTTTTAAAAAGACTAATACGTAAGAAATGATATTTCAATTTTCTCATTATATTGCTTTTAACATCAACATGTGTTAATATACTAATATCGAGGACGAATCTGAAGTCTAATTAATGATTAAACGAACTTACCTGCAAGTGAAGTTCTATCATAATTATACGAAGGATTCGTCCGAAGATATTAGTATAGAATCCCATCCTCCCTACTCATTATTGTAGATTACAATAACTGTTTACCCACTGAAGAAAATGAGGAAATATCATAGGATTTGGACTTTAAACTAAATGAAGTGGTTGGCGTGTAGCAGTGACAGGGCGAACTTGGACCGGAAATGTCAAAATATCTGTCAATTTAAAGGCAAAAACCTTCTCTTTTTAGGTTTTTTAGGTTATTGCTTTAAAATAACGTGCTAAGTGGTGATACATGCAAGCGGTACTACGTGTGTTAATATACTAATATCGAGGACGAATCCTTCGTATAATTATGATAGAACTTCACTTACAGGTAAGTTCGTTTAATCATTAAGTAATGCATACAAAATCATTTATTCTAACATAATGATAAATATTTTAAGCTCCTATAAGTACCTATTTATTTATTAACAAAAAATATCGATGGTACCTATATCGATATTTTTCAATAACCCTAGCATCGCTACAAAATGGATGTGTGTTTTGACGTACGTCGTTTGGCGTGATGCCAAACGATTGATCGTAGTTTGGCTGTACGCCAAACGATTTACGCCGTGTGTGGCCTCAAAAATTGGCGTCCGTCCATTTGATTTAATCCATTTGATGTACATCAAATGGAAGGACCGTGTGTGTCCAGCTTAAGCCACTGAACGCAACCAAGAAGCTTATACCCTCAATGGAGGTTGCACGGCTAGTGTCATAGTGAAGATAGAAAAAATGTCCTTGAATGACGTTACGGCTTATTGCTATCTCTTTCTTTAGTGTGACAATACGTGTTCGATGTTCGTCGTACGTTCGTTCGTGAGAAACGAAAACGTATTGTAACACTAAAAAAAGAGATAGCAATAAGCCGTAACGTCACTCAAGGACATTTTTTCTATCTTCACTATGACATAGCCGTGCAATCTCCATTGGGGGTATACGCTTCTTGAACGTAGGCCAACCCTGCAGACTATTTTTTTTAAATTTATTAAAGCTTTGGCTACATGGTCATTCGCTTATACAGTAAGGCATCCATTACACGGTAGGTTTTGCTGTCAGTTTAACCACAGTCACGGCTGTGATTGACGATTAACCTACCGTGTACTGTACAGCTTGGCCATTAAGAGTTTAAATTAAATAAAATGGAACTAAAATTTTTCAGTACAAAATATTGTAAGTGTTGCCAAATTATTCGTGATTTTGACGTGTTTACATAGAAAATGAGTCTCTCAAATTTTGTCAACTCTTTATGGTCAATCTGTAATTTAGTGACTGATGGTTGCATGAAGTTGATTTCTTCTTTCCAACAGTCAGTCACTCAAACGTAATTCATGACTGATGGAATTTGACTGACGCTTGCATGAGCATGTAATGGCCGCCTAACATATCTGACAAAAGTTAGCAAACTGTAGAGCTGCTGAACATTGGGCCACTAGTCGCGGTCACTATGCGCGACCACAAGCTGTGGATGAGTTTTTCATTTTGTATGGTATCGGCGCAAACCGGGCATTCGAGTGGCCGCGTTCGAGCCACAAGCTGCGGGAGTGCCCGCCGCGCTCGCCACTTGTAGCCGCGTTTAGGCGCTCGCATCGCGCGCTCACTCGGCAACAGTAGGCGGCTTCTTCCCGGCGCCGGCGGCGGGTTGTGGGCTGGATTTCGGCATTCATAGAGGGAGATTACACTATCATTCAGACTGATGGGAGACTGATAGAATGCTGCCAACTGCACTGTTTTTTCTATGAAATTTCATACAAAAAGTGGTGCAGTTGGCAGTATTGCATCAGCCTCCCGTCAGTCTGCATGATCGTGTAATCTCCCTCATAGACATCCTATTCGAAATGTTGAAAGTGACGACGTTGCTTGAATATTATTTAGGAGACTTACGACATGCCTAAATATAGTATCATTATGATCTACCATTGACGTCAATAGTTTTTATTTTTTTGTACCAACGAAATATTTTATATTCATCTTTAATTTCTTGGTTTAGTACCGGTAAACTGGGTTATTAGCAAATTGACCCCACTGCTAGGGGACAGGCTTTCCTTATGGGTGGATTAGGAGAATAGGCCATAATAAATAACCCACCACGCGGCGGGCCCAATGCAGGCGTGGTCCGAGAGGGGGGGGGGGTCACAGGTAGTGATGGGCAGTGGATAAATATCCTAAAGGTAAAAAACTCGGATATTTATCAAAAATAGATAAATATCCGTTTTTATCCATTTTTAGCGGATTTTTATCCAAAAATGCCGGATAAATATATTCAGGCCTGAATCTACACAATAGATTAGCTTCTTGTTAACTACATTTTTGACGAAAACAGTATTTTGTGCTCGAAACAATGTTTTCTTAATTTTATTATCTGTATAGCGTTGTACGTAGTGATGGGCAGTGGATAAAAACTCAAAAGGTAAAAAACTCGGATATTTACCATAAATGGCGGATAAATATATTTAGACCTGTTTCTATACACTAGTTTTGGTCCCACGTGAGGCCCCGCGCCCGCTACTAACCCAACCACGATGACAACTGTACCTGGCAACATATAACAAGCGCACATTGAGGACTGGTCCCTAGGCTAAATGGTGTCGTTTCATCGCCCACAAGTCCCTTGTCAACGACGTGATACCATCGCAATTGTGTTGACCAGGGTATGCTGGCCGACGTATGGAGAGGGAGAACCTATTTACGATGAACTGTTTTTTCAGGAAGAGATAAACGCATAATCCAAGATAGCGGCCAACTTTTTTGTTTTTGGGCCGATTTCGATGAAACTTTGTTTAGGGCACAATTTTTAAAAGAAAACAGCAGAGCAATATTAAAAATGTGAAAATCCAAGATGGCGGTCATCTTTTTTGTTTATGGGCCCACTTCGATGAAACTCTGTTTTTTGTACTATTTTCACAAGAAAACAGCGCAACGCAATGATAAAAATGCAAGATGGCGGCAAACTTTTTTGTTTGTGGGCTGATTTCGGTGATACTCGGTTTATGTACTATTTTGACAAGAAAACAGCAACGCAATGTTAAAAATATGAAAAATCAAAGATGGCGGCCAACTTTCTTGTTTTTGGGCCGATTTCGATGAAACTCGGTTTTTTGTACTATTTTGACAAGAAAACAGCAAAGTTATATTAAAAACGACAAAAATCTAAGATGGCGGCCAAACTTTTTGTTTGTGAGCCGATTTCGATGAAACTCGGTTTTTGGTACTATTTAGACAAGAAAACAGCAACGCAATGTTATAAATATGAAAAATCAACGATGGCGGCCAACTTTTTTTTGGGCCGATTTCGATGAAACTTTGTTTGGGGCACTATTTTTAAAAGAAAACAGCAACGCGATATTAAAAATGTCAAAATCTAACATGGCGGCCAACCTTTTTGTTTGTGAGCGGATTTCGATGAAACTCGGTTTTTGGTACTGTTTTGACAAGAAAACAGCATCGCAATGTTAAAAATATCAAAATCCAAGATAGCGGCCAACTTTTTTGTTTTTGGGCCATTTCGATGAAACTCGGTTCTTTTGTACTATTTTGACAAGAAAACAGCAACGCTATTTTAAAAATGTCCAAAAATCAAAGATGGCGGCCAACCTTTTTGTTTGTGAGCCGATTTCGATGAAACTCGGTTTTCTGTACTTTTTGACAAGAAAACAGCAATGCAATGTTAAAAATCTGAAAAATCAAAGATAGCGGCCATCTTTTTTGTTTGTGGGTTCATTTCGATGAAACTCAGTTTTTTGTACTATTTTAACAAGAAAACAGCGCAACGCAATGTTAAAAATGATAAAAATGCAAGATGGCGGCAAACTTTTTTGTTTGTGGGCTGATTTCGATTAAACTCGGTTTTATGTACTATTATGACAATAAAACAGCAACGCAACGTTAAAAATATGAAAAATCAAAAATGGCGGCCAACTTTCTTGTTTTTGGGCCGATTTCGATGAAACTCGATTTTTTGTACTATTTTGACAAGAAAACAGCAACGCAATATTAAAAATTACAAAAATCCAGGAGGGCGGCCAACCTTTTTGTTTGTGAGCCGATTTCGATGAAACTCGTTTTTTTGTACTATTTTGACAAGAAAACAGCAACGCAATGGTTAAAATTTGAAAAAGCCAACATGGCACCCAATTTTTTATCTGTATGTCGATTTAGATGAAACACGGTTTTGGTACTATTTTAACAATAAAATAGCAACGCAATGTTAAAAATATAAAAAAATCCACGACGGCGGCTATCTTTTTTGTTTGTGAGCCGATTTCGATGAAACTCGGTTTTTGGTACTATTTTCACAAAAAAAAACGGCAACGCAATGTTAAAAACATAAAAATGTGAAATGGCGGCCAACTTTTTGGTTTGTAAGCCGTTTTCGATGAATCATCGAAATCAGCCTACATACAACAAAGTTGGCCACTATCTTGGTTGGATTTTAACATTATTAACATTGCGTTGTTGTTTTCTTGTCAAAATAGTATCAAAAACCAAGTTTCATCAAAATCGGCCCACAAGCAAAAAAATTAGCCGCAATCTTAGATTTTTGATATTTTTAATATTGCATTGCTGTTTTCTTTTGAAAATAGTGTCCCAAACCGATTTTCATCGAAATCAGCCCGAAAACAAAAAATTTGGCTGCCATCTTGGATTTTTCATATTTTTAACATTGCGTTGCTGTTTTCTTGTCAAAATAGTACAAAAATCAAGTTTCGTCGAAATCAGCCCACAAACAAAAAAGTTTGCCGCCATCTTGGATTTTTGACATTTTTAATATTGCGTTGCTGTTTTCTTTTAAAAATAGTGCCCCAAACAAAGTTTCATCGAAATCGGTAAAAAAAAAAAGTTGGCCGCTATCGTTGATTTTTCATATTTTTAACATTGCGTTGCTGTTTTCTTGTCAAAATAGTACAAAAATC
Source organism: Agriphila geniculea (assembly GCA_943789525.1). NCBI lineage: Eukaryota > Metazoa > Arthropoda > Insecta > Lepidoptera > Crambidae > Agriphila > Agriphila geniculea. The sequence goes on from OX038880.1 coordinate 17,050,929, forward strand.
GAGTTTCGTCGAAATCAGCCCACAAACAAAAAAGTTTGCCGCCATCTTGGATTTTTGACATTTTTAATATTGCGTCGCTGTTTTCTTTTAAAAATAGTGCCCCAAACAAAGTTTCATCGAAATCGGCCCAAAAAAAGTTGGCCGCCTTCGTTGATTTTTCATATTTTTAACATTACGTTGCTGTTTTCTTGTCAAAATAGTACAAAAATTGAGTTTCATCGAAATCAGCCCACAAACAAAACAGTTTGCCGCCATCTTGCATTTTTAACATTGCGTTGCTGTTTTCTTGTCAAAATAGTGCCAAAAACCGAGTTTCATCGAAATGAGCCCACAAACAAAAAAGATGACCGCACTCTTGGATTTTTGACATTTTTAACATTGCGTTGCTGTTTTCTTTTAAAAATAGTGCCTCAAACAAAGTTTCATCAAAATCGGCCCACAAACTAAAAATATTGGCCGCCATCTAAGATTTTTGATATTTTTAATATTGCATTGCTGTTTTCTTTTAAAAATGGTGTCCCAAACCAATTTTCATCTAAATCGGCCCAAAAACAAAAAAGCTGGCCGCCATCTTGGATTTTCATATTTATAACATTGCGTTGCTGTTTTCTTGTCAAAATAGTACAAAAAACCGACTTTCATCGAAATCGGCCCAAATACAAAAAATTGGCCGCTATCTTGGATTTTTCATATTTTTAACATTGCGTTGCTGTTTTCTTGTCAAAATAGTACAAAAAAAAGAGTTTCATCGAAATCGGCCCACAAACAAAAAAGTTAGCCGCTATCTTGGACTTTTGACACACTAAACATTGCGTTGCTGTTTTCTTGTCAAAATAGTACCAAAAACCAAGTTTCATCGAAATCGGCCCATAAACAAAAAAGTTGGCTGCCATCATGGTATTTTTCTACAATATTAACTGGTTTCCGAATCCTGCGTGTCAAGTAAATTTTGTGACAACCCTTCCGTTTTTGCGTAAAACTACGTGCTACGTACGTTGGGGGCTGGGGGTGCTAGAGTCATCGAACGAATTCATTCATAATTCTGAAGTAGTTTGAGAATTCTCAGGATGTTGTTTTCATTCTTCTATTGCATTTTTTGGATTTCTTAATTATAATGCACTTCAATAGCACTTATTTTGTTTAAAATTATTAACTACCTTTATTTTAATTTCAAAATTTACGTGACATATCAATAAAAGGGTTTTAAAATAAATATTTTATTAGGACGGATAAATATTCGTCCTTTTGGATAAAAACTCGTGTAAAAACGGATCTTTATTGAGTTTTTATCCATTTTGAGTTTTTATCCGGTCTAAAACCCATCACTAGTCACAGGGAACATACATGACCCCCCCAAAATCGTACATGTCACATAGAAAAAGCTTCTAAAAATTTACAGAAAAACAATTATTATTATTAGTGACCCCCCCAAAATTTCAGGCTGCGACCGCGCCTGGCCCAATGTGGATTAGTGGGTGTTAACGACTGCAAATGCAGCCGGGACCAACGGCTTAACGTGCCTTTCGAAGCAAGGAGGAGCTCGAGATTATAAATTTTGGGTACCCATCCCATGACCGACCCTTGCGAAAGTTGCTTAACAGCTGCACTCGCTAGAACAGGCGCTATCTATGACAGAGGTTACACGATCAGTCTGCCGCGATTCCATTCCATCAGTCTGGTTAGAATTTTGAATCATGGTAAACCATCAGTCTACCATCGGTCTATCGCCTATTGTAACCAGACGTCTTGTATTTCTCGGGACCAGTACCGGCGTTAGGGGGTGGGGGGGGGGTGGGGGGCGAGCACGGGCGTCGAGTCCTATTACTGTAGGAAATTCCCTTTTAGCGACAAAATTGTTATGGTGGCAACACATAATCAGAACAACTTGGTAATATCTCGCCGAAGTTTCATCGCTCGCTGCCATGTGCCATTTAAGATTTAGACATTGTAAAATTCAGGAGCAGGCGGTGCAAGCAATGCGACTGCACTGGGCGCCCTCGAGTGTGGGGCGCTGAAAACGCCCGACCACCGATCTTATTGATGCCTGGTGACGAGCGACGACACGACGAATGAAATTGACCAAAAATCGCACTGCGTGGTCATTTTTAGGGTTCCGTACCCAAAGGGTAAAAACGGGACCCTATTACTAAGCCTCCGCTGTCCGTCTGTCTGTCTGTCTGTCTGTCACCAGGCTGTATCTCATGAACCGTGATAGCTAGACAGCTGAAATTTTCACAGATGATGTATTACTGTTGCCGCTACAACAACAAATACTAAAACAGAATAAAATAAATATTTGAGGGGTGCTCCTATACAACAAACGTGTTTTTTTTGCCGTTTTTTGCTCGATATTAATAACGACAACAGGTAGACAGTTGAAATTTTCACAGATGATGTATTTCTGATGCCGCTATAATAATAAATACTAAAATCAGAATGAAATAAATATTTAAGGGGGGCTCCCATACAACAAACGTGATTTTTTTGCCGTTTTTTGGTACGGATTCCTTCGTGCGCGAGTCTGACTCGCACTTGGCCGGTATTTTTTAGTATAAACAAACAAGATTAGTGGATTAACCAACTAATAATCGCGCTGCGCGGCTGTTTTTTTTACTATAAACAAGTAAGATTAGTCAATGAAACTGACTAAAAATCACGCTGCGCGGCGATTTATTTTTTCTATAAACGAGCGAGATTACAAGATTAGTAGATGAAACTGACTAAAAATGGCGCTGCGCGGCCGTTTTTTTTTACTATAAACAAGCAACATTACAAGATTAGTAGATGAAACTGACTAAAAATCTCGCTGCGCGGCGATTTATTTTTTCTATAAACAAGCAAGGATACAAATTAGTAGATGAAATTAATTAAAAATCGTGCTGCGCGGCCGTTTTTTTTACTATAAACAAGCAAAATTACAAGATTAGTAGATGAAACTGACTAAAAATCTCGCTGCGTGGCGATTTGTTTTGTCTATAAAAAGCAAGGTTACAAGATTAGTCAATGAAACTGACTAAAAATCGAGCTGCGCGGCCGTTTTTTTACTGCAATAAGCATAATTAGAAGATTAGTAGATGAAACTGACCAAAAATCGCGCTGCGCGGCCGCTTTTTGGTATAAACAAGCAAGGTTACAAGATTAGTAGATGAAACTGGCTAAAAATCAGGCTGCGTGGCCGTTTTTTAACTGACAGGCAAAATTGAAAATATTGGAATCGCAGATAGGGGGCGCCCCGTAGAAATGTCGCCCAGGGGCGCTGGTAGTGCTAAACTAAAACCGGCACTGCTCGGGACGTCACGTTTTTCATCAATGAATTAGACCGTGTTCCTTTATCTAATAAAACCAATACGGGAAAATAAAATGTCTCGTATTTGAGCATATTATCCTCTCACGCGATGCAGTGGCACTCAGGTACCTATATTAATAAAATAATATAACTATAGAAAATAAGTCATGTGTTAAGTCCGATAAAAACGATTTCCAAAAAAACCATAGGTAGAATAGAATAGAATAGAATAGAATAGAATCCCGTATTTTAAACGCTGATCTTGTCACCCTACAGCCGCGACAATCACTGTATAGTAGGGCTGCCACCTCTAGGTACTCTAAATAAAATTGTATAGTATTGTAGTTACCTACTCTATTTTGTGAAGGTGTACTTTAAAATCAACGACGTCAATATAGGTACTAGGTACCTACGCTAAAATACTCTATTTAGGCATACTTAACTATCGTTTTTGGATAATAAACTAGTGGCTCCGTGAGCTGTATACCTCGCGATAAAATAAAATAAAATGTCGCCATGAAGTTTTCAAAGCACACAGTAGGTACGTGAGTATTCGCAGCTAGATGGTGCTTCTAATTTTGATCATTTTTCAAAATGGGTGAATATTTTTTTTATAAATTTAGAAAAATTGGCTTGACTAAACAGTTATATATAAATTATCGAACCTACTCACAAAATTTGAGAAGAAAGAAGAATCGATTGAGAAATGCGACCTGTAGAGGAGATCAAACAGCCGGAAAGCTGGATTGAAATATGGTTTTTTACATATCCCGTTCATTTTAATAAATTTCTAAAAATTGCCTCGACAATTTTTTTTTTATATATTTATCAAACCTGCTCACAAAATTTCACCGGGATCGGTTGAGAAATGCGACCTGTAGAGGAGAACAGACAGCGCTGGAAATCCGGATTGAAATATGTTTTTTTACACTATCTCCGCCATTTAAAAAACAATTGAAAAACTAGCCCAACTAGCAAAATATGTCGTAAAAAAATCAGCAGCACGTTTCTATTTCAGCTATTAGTAGTGAGATGGATTTACAAAATGTTGAGTAAACGATCTGTGAACGTTCTCTCAACGTGATTTGGGCGCACTTCTCTCTGCTTTAAATGCTGTAAATATCGTAAGATTATCGTCTGAATTGCGTTTTAATTGAAATAATGTAGAGTAATCGCAACTCAAGTGCTACTGGTGCTATAATAGTCAGTAGAACCTCTTTCATTCGACTTATTAGTGGTAATAATAGGAGTGTAGTTACAATCACTCGACACTTTGATCGTGTGAATGCAACCAAGCAGCACTCATAGACAGTGCGTCTTGTCACTGTTGTGTTCGCGTAAACGAAGGAAATAAAAATAAATGTATGTTGCAATAATTTGGCCATGCTAAGTATACCTTTACGATTTTACAGCCATAATGACAATAAAGGTAAGCTATTAAAGTTAGCTCATAAGTCTTACTTTCATATGCGGAATTAATTTTTTCGTCTATAATCCTTACATTTCTATTTAATATTTTCATGGGCCACAAGATTTCTAGTAAATAATGGATCGCAAATAATATAATGATGGCGAATTTATTTTATCTATAATATAATAGATAAAATAAATTCGCCATCAATAGCATTTCAATTATCATCACAAAGCATTCACTCAGCTCTTAGCCAAAAAATAGACATGAGGTTTCCATTTTACGACTTCTAAGAGCGCCATTGCAGTTAGTTTAGGGTTCCTTAGCGCAATGTTAAATCGTCAATCTATCATACGGTTTACAAACAATCTGTAGTAGCGTAATATTTCCTACTGAATCCGCACTAATATTAAGTATTTGTTCTTCATCCGTTGGTTGATGTTGATTGTTTCAATTGTTTCAACATCTTATTAACTTTCCGTCGTCGGAACCCTCACTTCTTTTAAAAAATTTTCCACCGATGATTGTCCATTTTCTACACTGCTGTAAAAGATTTTATTTAACTTTCATACCACTATTATGCTGCATGATGGCTTCCAAAATTATCTTTGTGCACCTTTGGACCTGTAGTAGATCATTTGATAGCGTTTTCTCAACTTTAATAGTAAAGTCGAATTAAAGCCTTGCCAAAAGCTGTGATATGACATTAAATACTGTAATAGTAACTGAGAAGCTATTTTGTTGAATGAACAGCTTTTACTCCACAATATTGCTGTAAAAATTAGGTGACGAAAGACGGTGCTATAAAAGCTAGTTTTACGACAAATTAGCAATTTGGTTGCTTTTAAAGACCTGTCATAAGACTAAAGGTTGTCTGAATGCGATTGAGAGACATCTTTATACAATTGTTGAGTAAATGCGATATGAATTCGTCGAGTCAACGTTTACTAGACATATTTATAGAACCAAAAAGCATTGAATGCTGAAAGATCTAGAAAGCTGCTTTTATACTGCTTTTTGAAATGATAGGATCTTTCATACGAGTGTTTTACGATCCATAGTCGTGAGAGTAATTGCTTAAACGATCTTTTTGCTAGTTGGGAGCTTAACAAAAAAAAAACTATACAATTTTCAAACTTGCTTACAAAATTTCACGAGAATCGGTTGAAAAATGCGACCTGTAGAGGAAAACAGACAGCATTGGAAAGCCGGACTGAAATATGTATTTTTAATATTTCTCCGTTATTTTGAAAAATTTCAAAATACTGACGTGTCAAAAAAAATCTATATTATTTTCAAACCTGCTCACAAAATTTCACGAAAATCGGTTGAGAAATGCGACCCGTAGAGGAGAACAGACAGCGCTGAAAAACCGGACTGAAATCTGTTTTTAAAACATATCTCTGCCATTTTGAATAATTTCAAAAAACTGGCATGACCATAGAAATAGAATGTCAAAGAACAACAAAGTCAATAAACAGGTGATCCGAAAACGAATCAATACATTTTATATGAGATACATAAAATATGACTTAGATTCATAAAATATGACTATATTATGGCAAAGGAAATTAATAAACTATGTACCATACTATTTTCTTTGTCGATAAACGAATAAATGTAGCGAAATTTGGTTTTAGAGAAATGTGTGGCAATATCTTATTTACCTTTGAAAAGTGTGATTACTTGGATTGTTTCTTTTAGTCACATCACAATTACTTAGAGTACAAGACACCATAGCTCCACGATACCTTTATTTTAAATTCTAACTAAGATTAAAAAATATTTTAAACAAACTGTGATTGCTCATTTGCTAAGCGGGACGCTAGGGGCTCTTACTGTAAAAAATGTTGGCACATGTCACTTGATCCTTTGTCTCTTTTTTACATAGACCGTGTCCGTATGATGATAACTTCTCTTTTCCACGCTTTGTTGGTCTTCTTGAGGCAGCGAAAATTTTTCTATGTCTATGGGCATGACAAAAATAAGTATATCATTTTCAAACCAGCTTACAAATTTAAAGGATAATCGGTTGAAAAAGCGAAATCTGTTTTTTTTAACATATCTCCGCCATTTTGAAAAATAAAAAAAAACTGGCTCGACAAAATAATTCTATATAATTTTTGAACCTGCTCACAAAATTTCACAAGATTTAGTTGAGAAATGCGACCTCTAGGCTGGAACAGACAGCCGGACATACGAGAGAATTTTTGCCCAAGCTGATACGCTTCGCTCGCACTTCGTCCTCGCTCGGTCAATTATGTAGGTAAAAAATAAAATGAGAGTAAATCAATACTAACTAGTGGCTCAGTGAGCTGTAAACCTCGCTCAAATTGTATGTAATTACTAGGGCACGGATAAATATGTATTAAAAAAATGCAAAATATGTACATAGGTATAATATGGAGTAAAAAATCTAAAATATGGAAATAATATGGTATAATAAAAGAACAATCCTATCCTCTTAAACATTCTTTATTGTGAAAAATCAATCATTGTAGTTTAGTTTTATAGAAAAAAAATCGGATTTACGAATTTACTCTGCATTTGAATTTACGAATACAGAACAGTATTTTACGAAAGTCTTATCCATAGCTTGACAAAAAATCTAGAGTTTTGACATTGAATTAAAAAATTAGCGCGTTGCTATGGCGACACAAGTGTTTACGTCTTGAAATGACGCGCCTCCATTTTCACCCCGCCCCGTATAAAGAGAGGGGGATACTTTCGCCGCCGGATGTCTACTCTCCATCCGTTTTACGAATTTTCGATCAGGGTCACGTGATTCTTACTGACGCGAGTTTAGCATTTTTTCCCCATTACAAAAAAGCGTATAACGCCGCTAAAGAAGTTTTCACTTCAAAAAGAAAAAAGACAAGGATTCAAAATGTGTAATCCAAATTAACGCAACTAGCACGGCGCACACGGACCAATGAGAAGGCTAAATTTGTAAAGAGTCTGACAATTTGAATTTGACAATTTTCAAATTCAGTCTTCTCATTGGATCCAGCGTGGGCATCGGTAGGGACGAGGAACGGAGAATCACAGTAATTTACTGCGGTAGAATGTAATAAAATTTGACAAATACACATCACACGTAGGTATTGGCGCACCGCACGGCCGTGTGGTGGCGGGAACGCAAGTACGTACACGTTATACTTTTACTTAAATATTGTTGTTAATAACTGTAATAAATTGCTAATTGGATATGCTAATATAATTAACTAATTAATATACAACAGAAAATAAATAAATTCCAGCTAATAAAAGTGTTTATCTCAATTTGAACCTGCTCTGTCCAAGGTACAACGGGCATGGTCCAAGGTATGTACATCTGGTTTGTTGTACCTAGGACAGTTTTCAATTTTTTTTACTAAGTGGTCTTAGGTTTTTGAAAATATACACAGCTTTATGAATGAATTATGTAGTTAATTAAAATAATGATCTTCTTTACTTATGTTAGATTTTCTTTAATTAAGAGTTTAGTATGAATAACTGTATAGATTCTAAATATTTTCTGAAATTTAATTTACAAAGAATTCATTTGAATTTGTTAAAAGTTGTGAAACGAACATCCCTGTTACCAAATGTTTTACTTCCGGTTGGCGAGTGGCGCCACTAGTGTATTTGCCCGTAATGGCGGAGAGGCTTGGCGTCGGTCGGGAGTATCGTTTGGACCGTTTTTGAGGATAGATGTTCTTGTTACTAATGTTACTGTTCAAGAAATAAATAATAATTCTTTGAAATATTAAACGTTGTTTGCTTTATCTTCGCCTGATTTTTATATCAGAAGTGAGATAAAGTCAAACGCCCACAAAACAGGGCTTTGGAGTAATAGTTTTATAGATAACGTAAAGCGGACTCGGTCAAAGACGAAAAGTGACAGCTATAATATCTAATAATTATTATTAATATTTATTTTTTTTATTTTCTATCGAGCGACTGAGCGACTGAGCGGCTGAGCGTCGACCACAGATGAATATACGCGACGACTATGGTCACCCTTTGCATCTCGTCCACGTGACACGTCGTACACGAGCAAGTGGTAAAAGGCGGAGGGAGGCCAAGATTACGCATCTCATCGGCAGAATCAATCACAATTCACAGGCCAGTACAAGTGCTTTATATATTTTTTTTCCCTTTTCTGCACAAAAAAAAAGTGTAAGATTTGTTTTTTTTTTCCGTGTTAGACTTCTCGGAAGGAATTAATTAATTTTGAAATGCTGTTCTTGCTTGATTAAATGACAATAGCGTAAACCATTGTAATGAAAACATTAAAAAAAAAAAAATTAACAAAAATTGTTAACATTTTTTCCCCTTCTCGTTATTACTTTCATCTAATATTAGCAATAGCTTATGATTTACATTCCGGTTTGTGTGCATTCAATATGATGTATATTGTAATTTTATTTTCCTGCCGATTTTTCTATACTTTAAAATCTCCTTTTAAAATCTCCTATTCCACATGCAGTGGATACTATGAATATTCTGTTAATGATAAATAATAATATTTTTATCTCAAATGACTTATATATCAGTAACCTTGAAGTCTTATAACTGGATTTTTTTTTGGATGTGCTAAAAGTAACTTGTTTATTTCTAAAGGAATCATTTTATTGATTATAATAATATAACTTAGGTATAATAGAATCAGAATGTGTTAAGAAATAATAACATTTATTTATAATATTACTAACTTTATAAATGAAATATAAAACAATATACTATACATTATTGTCTAATACTTGCAATAACTAAAAACTCTTTTCATCGGATAATGATTCTGCGCGGTGATGGCTTTTTCAGATCTTAAAAAAAAAACAAGATTGATGCTGCAACAGAACTGCTGGTTGATCGTGGTCGCAGACAGAGCACAATCGTCGTGGTGCGGAGTTGCCTGCTGCGGCGACAGCGCCTACGCGGAGCGCAGTAACAGCGGGCTCACGGTGCACCACCAGCGCCACAACAGCGAGCGCGTGAGGCGCCGCAGCAGGGTGGCAACGGCCACGCGGGGCACGGCAGCAGCGAGCGCGTGGGGCGCCGCGACAAGCTGGCAGTGGAGGCGTGGGGCACACCAGATCAGCGAGCAGCGTATGGTGAGGTAAAGTGAGTGCAGTGTAAATCGTGAGTACTTTGAACTTTATTTTATGGATAGGAATAACTGAGTTAATCTTAAAATCGTGCAATTTTAAACTCTACTCTAAAGGATAATATTGACTGATTTTTGATCTAAAAATGTATTTACTTAGAATAATTTGCTTAAAAATGACGAGACGAGGAATCTTTGCAAAATTTTGGCCAGAAATTAGTTGTTAAAAGATTAAAAACTTTTTTTTAGTATATGGACTTATTAAGATTTGGGGTTATGATACTTAAGAAAAATGTTGTTACCTAATTGTAATTGTAGCTTGTATTTTTTTATGTATTTGACTTAATTTGTTTTTATTTTTTTTTAAACTGAAATGTTATATGTATGAACTTGAGCAGCCCCTGAAAGTTTATATTTTTAATGGCTTTAATGCAGCATCAAGTTAAAGTTTTATAAAATAAGTTTTGTTTTCCAATATTTATTGCCATGTTATTTTTTTTATATTAGCCAATTTTGTATAAAATTCATTGTAACATTTATATCAATAATATGTATATTCAAGTTTTTTTTATCACATGTTACAATAACAGAAATGTCATCAGGAAATAAAGTTCAGCGATGCCTTGTCAAATGAGGAATACATTTGTGTAGACTGGGAAAAGAGGCCCTAATTATGCTCCCTTGTGGGACTCCAATTTCGTTCCCCTAAACCCTTTTTTTAAGTCAAGTATAAGTATTTCAACAACTTGCATCATGATGCACAGATTTTTTTTTATCCAACTTAGTGCTGGGCTTCTGATTCCATAATGTTCCAGATATCCTTTTTAGTAGTAGTTGCTGTAAACTTACTGATAAGGTTATTTGGAAGGTTATTTTGTTCTTTGGGAATCCAAATTGGTCTCTATTCAAAATACTTTATTACCATAATTTTCAAATAACGCTATTAGTTTATTTAACATTACTTTTCATATATTTTTGAAAGAATTGATATCCAAGTACCTAATTGATATTACGATTATTTATACAAATAATGTTATTCTTATCCTTTTTATACAATGGCTTTACCAATGAAAAGCTCGAGCCTCTCAGGAAAGGTTCCATTTGTTTATCAGAAAAGCTAGTACTGGAGCTATTTCTCATGACATAATAACCTTCGTGCAGATATGGCTATAACTCTCCGAATTCATGTTATACGGGGATTTGTTTTGATCTTATAATAGTATTCGTTGATTCGTTGACTAGGAGTCGGATAGATCGGGGGCCCTACCGCCCAAGTGTCGTCGACTTCGCCGTCGGCTTCATTTGACAGAAGGATGAGATACATTGCTACTTCTTTTTAGTAATAAAATAATATAATAAAAACATACCAAAGAAAAGTAGCAATGTATTACAACCATATGTCAAATGAAGCCGACGGCGAAGTCGACGCTACTTGGGCGGTAGCCCCACTGATTGCTTTAAATGACCTTAGATAATTATCTAATTATCTAAGGTCATTTAAGGACTAATTATCTAAGGACCTTAGATAATTATGAATTCATAAAATGCAAGATTTAAATTATTTAACGACTTGGTTGTCATATTTATAAAGTAGTCATTGAATGCGTTTGCAATTATTTTTATGGGACATTAATACATTCAATACTTTCTACATAAATATTTATTCGTACTCTGATTTAGTATTTGTCTCAAATAGCTAGTTTTATTCCAAGCATTTATCTTTACAGATATATACATTTTTTATGTATTTTTGGTTTGATATCTTTTTTCTGCTCGTGATATACGTACCTATTTTTAATAATTTGGAATAATTTGGGTGTAGTTCGTTTTTTTTTTGGCAAGTTTTTTTTAGTGTCGTGAGTTAGTCTTAGGATGTTATTTAAATCTTTAATAAGTTTATAAGTTTTTCTTCGTTTGTATTAGTTTCATTGTAAATCTCTAGAAAAGCAAGGCTCAGGTGTTCTTTTTTTAGACTTTAAATTTCTTTAAAGTCCTTTGTAAAATCTTTAGTGAGTATGTATTCTGTTCTAATGGCGTAGCTTTTGTTTCTTTTCTTGATTAAAAGCTTATTGCCTGGTCAGCCACGATGGGAAGATGGGCTATGATGACCGGCGGCTAAATGTATGGTCAATGCTCGATGGGCCTCTGGTGCGTTTGGTTAGGTGTTGCGCTAGATTATAATTATAGTCTAGGAGGTGTTTAGTCATATTATTTTCTAGCTAGAGTGTTAATATTTATTCCCTCTACAGTAATAGTACTTGTGTAAATTATTTGTTTAATGCTGGTCTAATCACTCTAAAAATGAATCAAAATTAAGTTTATTTGTAACTGTAGAGCTGTGATATACGCTAATAACTATATTGCACAATGGAATTAAAATAGGGCAACATTCAAAGTGAAAGTTCACTAAAAAGTCGTCAAAATGCTTATTTTTAGTTTAGTCAGTGTTTACGTGCCGTAAACATGCATTTCACAGCACAACACGGAACACGGAATTGACCTAGAATAATGTTGCTGCATTGTCAAAACAAATACAGCATCTGAATTTTCTTACTCACACATCTTTGTAAATAAATTAATATACACATATGTAAATAATTTTGTATAAATTAGCATAGCAAAAGAAAATAAATGTGACATTCACCAACTGGACTTCAGACGTTGTTACTCTGTCGGCAGACAGATCAACCCATCATCTACGAATCCTCTCACTGCGGCCAAGACACCTTTAGCCGTCAGATATCTGATCAGTCTTGTGAGCCTGCTTGACTGGCAGTGAGAAAATCCATCCTTATACCTTATTCCTTCCACTCTCCGCTTGTCACCTTAGGTCGACTGGTACAAGCATCCTTATTTATTTATATGTGTATTTATTAACTTATGGTTAGGGCTAGGGCTGTTAGGGCGCTAGGGCCGTAGGGCACTAGGGTTGTCAAGTAGGATAGTTCTACCCTTTCCAATTCATGTAAAGGGAAACCTTGCTCCCTTACATTTTGGTCCTTCGAGAAATTTTTGTTTGGACATTTGGTCCTACTAAAAACTGAACCACGCGGTCCCTCTTTTCCCTGTTAGGTATAGGGCTGACATTGAACAAGACTGACACTCTAGAGAATTGCGTGCTGGTGTACTCAACAAGCATCAGTTTCGTAGTGATCTGGGGTACAAAGTGCTTAGTGTTCCTGTTGGAAGGTTACTCGTACGGTAGCGGATCGGTTGCTGGCCTCCCACAAGCGGGTCTCACCAGTAATTTAGAAGTCGCAAAATACCGTAAAAAGAGGACGCAGGGGCACTTAGTACTGACATATTCGCTATCGAAGTAGGGAAAGTAGGGTGATAGGGAAACTAAGGACGTAGGGATACCAAAAGGACGAAGATAAGAAGAATGGAAATCTCAAACATCAATGACCTTATAAAAAGCCAAGAGGCGGACTGTGCAGAATTAAAACGAATAAGGGATAACATCAAAAAGGATTCATCAACCAGGAAGACTCAAAAATATATTGAAGACCGAAGAGTAACTATCGACAGTATTTACCATCGAGCGGCGCAAAACCACAGACTATTACAAGAACAGGAAATATTATCGACTCATAAATATATGACATTAAATTATTTCGACACACAAATAAGAAAAACGTACGACGACGCAATGGACCACTTGCGTATATGTGAAGACAAGTTAAAAATTGCCGATATACAGATACAGACATGTTCGACCGATGACAAACAAGACAAGGGTGTCAGTTCACCTAAATTATTTATTCAAAAATATCGACTTAATCAGCTGGAGAAAAAAGTATCGACGGCATTGACCGCCATTTCTGAAAATAAACCAGGTTGGCATTTACAATCATTGTTGACAAACATTGAAAAATTATTTCAAGAAATCGACGAAAATAATATACGGTTGCTAATGGACGAAAGTACAGTCACCGACGAATACATATCACAAGACTGGTTTGGGCGCGCTCAAGAAATGGTAGACGATATAATAGAAAAACTGCAAGACAAAATTAACGAAAACAGTAAACAACAGAACAGGATTTCCTCAACCAAGTTACCCAGAATTACCATACCGAATTTTACGGGAAGTTACGAGTCGTGGAATTCATTTTACGATTTATTTAAAAAGATAATTGACGACGACTGTACTATTTCTACGACAGAGAAAATGCAATACCTAAAGACTCACATTCGAGGCGACGCGGAAAAGCTGATCAAGCATTTGACGATAAACGAGGCTAACTATAAGGCAGCGCTTACATTACTCATAAATCGCTATACAGATGAGCGAGCTATAACGCAAAGATTTATTGATAGAATACTTGATCTGCCGAAAATTAAGTTTCCAAATGCGAAAATGTTACGAGATATGCATGACTGTATTAATGAGAGTTTAGAAGCGTTAAAAAATCAAGGCATCGACATTTCCTCATGGAGCCCGTTTTTATCACGTATAGTAAGTCGAAAATGGGACAATGACACCAACATGAAATATGAAGACCACCTAGAAGAACCAAATAAATTACAAGATTTTTCAAAAATGATGAAATTTTTAGAAAAACGATTTAAAAGCTTGGAGACAAGTAAATCATCAACAACTTTCAATACGCCAACGCCAACGTCACTGAAAAATCAAGACAATAATTCTAATGATTGGCAAGATAAAAAAGGCACATGTTGGTATTGTCACAAAGATCATAATATTAATCACTGCGTATCATTTAAGTTATTAAACGTGAATGACCGCATTAAGAAAGTACGAGAAAAACAAATGTGTTACATCTGCTTAATGCATGACACGAAAAAAGAATGCGTCAGTTTAAAATACAATAAGTGCGAAATATGTAATAAAGCGCATTCTACGTTATTGCATAGAAACGTAAACGAATATTTATCATCAAAAATTCAAGGTCAGAGTCAGAGTAATGAAAATAAATACGGAAAGTCAAGTTCCTCGAAAACTTATGCACCGAAAATGCAAACTAAAGAAAATCAAGTTCAAAGATTTTCATCAAACGCGTATACGCAAAATAATGGAATTCGGAAAACCGTACTTTTGGCCACAGCCTTAGTACAAACTACGACAATTGACGGATCGCCACAATTATTACGAGTTTTATGTGACCAAGGCTCGGAAGCATCGTTGTGTACTGAAGAAGTAGCACAACTTTTAGGGTACCCTAGACGAAAGATAAAAGCCGAAATAAAAGGCATCGCAGACGAAAATCCTAAGATGTCGAATCATATGATTGACGTCACATTGAAACCCAGATTTCCAAGTGCATATCAACTACAGACATCGCTAATAGTATTACCAAAACTTACCGGGGCATTGCCAAAGCAAAATTTGCGACCATTTGATCAAATAAAGCTGGAAAATAAAATAATTGCTGACCCTACTTATTACAAGAGAGGGCCGATTGATATAATTTTGGGTGCGGAACACTATAGTAAATTAATAATACAAGGATTTGAGAGGCTAGAAAATGGTATTATCGCACAGAATACTGAAATAGGATGGATACTTTCAGGATTTTGTAACAATGAGAGTTGTACCGGGATGAAAATATTAAGTTTAATGACAAGCGCCGAAGAAAAGACATTAACACAATTCTGGGAATTAGAAGAAATAACAGACGAAAAACCATTAAAAAATGACGACCAAATATGTGAGAATTTTTACGACAAAACGACACAAAGAAATCTAGACGGAACCTATACGGTTAGACTTCCAATTAAAGACAGTTCTCTAGAATATGGAAATACGCGTCAAAAAGCCATGGCTCGACTCATGCAATTAGAAAAGAAATTGGACAAAAACAGTAATTTACGACTGCAATACAATGATTTTATGACAGAATATTTAACAATGAATCATATGCGAAAAGTAAATAAAATAAATTATTACGAAGGAAAATATTATATTCCTCACCAGCCGGTAATACGAGAAAACGCTGTAACGACAAAATTACGCTGTGTATTCGATGCAAGCAGTAAAGGAAGCACGAATATGAGCCTTAACGACAATATGTATAAGGGTCCTCGATTACAACAAGACATGTCCACTATATTGTTACGGTGGCGCAAACATAAGTTTGCTTTTATGGCGGATATAGAAAAAATGTATCGTTGCATTAAAATAAGTGAACCTGACCTACCTTACCAAAGAATACTGTGGAGATGGTCCGCACAACAAGCAATACAGGAGTTTGAATTAACTAGGGTAACATATGGCACGACTGGAGCGCCGTATTTAGCAATTAAAACTTTACAAAAACTAGCGATGGATGAGGAGCAAAACTACCCCATTGCTAGCAAGGTCACATTACAAGATTTTTATGTAGATGACGTATTGTCAGGGGAGAATGACCTAGAAAAGACAAAAACGTTACAGAATCAACTAAGTCAGATGTTAAAAGCCGGAGGATTTAATTTGAGAAAATGGTCATGTAATAATGCAGAGCTGTTAGAAAATATTCCCGAAGGAAACATAGATGACGAAATGATAAAGTTACCCTTAGATGAGACGAGAAAGTCATTGGGTGTAGTTTGGTTACCAAATCAAGATACATTCAAGTTTAAAATTGAAGTAGCAGACAGCGAATATCCCACAAAAAGATTTATTATTTCTGAGATTGCGAAAATATTTGACCCTCTTGGATGGCTACAACCAGTGATAATTACATTGAAACTTTTAATACAAGAAATATGGATTAGCAAATTAGGCTGGAACGAAAAAATCCCGGAAAATATTTACAAAAAATGGGTCATAATACAGCAACAATTAAAATGCCTTGAAAACATTACGATACCTAGATGGATTCATTATACGGAAGGAAGTTTAGAGTTATATGGATTTAGTGACGCGTCTGAAAAAGCATACGGTGCAGTTGTATATAGCCGAACAAAGGTAAATGACACCTATCACGTAAGACTACTTCAAGCTAAAACAAAAGTAGCTCCGTTGAAAAATAAATCAACGTTGCCTCGACTGGAGTTATGCGCGACCGTTTTATTAACAAAATTAATTAAAAAAGTAAAGATTGCTCTTCAATGTAACATTACAAAAATTTATTGTTTTACGGATTCTATGATCACCATAGGGTGGATAAAAGGAGAGCCTGACAAATGGAAAACATTCGTTGCTAATAGAGTGTCCGAAGTTCAAAGAACATTACCTGAAGCTTCGTGGCATCACGTTAGTTCAGCAGAAAACCCAGCTGACGTCATATCCAGAGGCATAGAACCCAGCAATCTACCAAACTACAGTCTATGGTGGAACGGCCCAGATTGGTTACAGACAGACAAAATAAGAGAATCTATGTTAATACTAGATCCAAGCATCGAGGTCAAAATCTGCTGTAGCACTGTAGTGGAAATAAAAAATAAAAATGAAGTTTTAGAAAGATTTTCGAGCTTTGAAAAATTGGTTCGAATTTTGTCGTACTGTTGGAGGTTTGTACGAGGAAATAGAAAAACAGGTTTATTAACTTGTGAAGAATTAGACAAAACAAGGACACAGATTATATTATTAGTACAAAAAGCATCTTTCAAACAAGACTATGAACATATAAAAAAAGGACAAATAGTTAAGAAAACTAGCAAACTATCGAGTTTGGACCCGTTTATAGACGAAGATGGAATAATCAGAGTTGGGGGAAGATTACAACATTCACAATTACCATATGATCAAAAACATCCAATATTATTACCGTACGATCATCACGTGACATCAATATTAATACATGATGCGCATGTAAAAACCTTACACAGCGGAAATCGACTTACGCTATCATACCTACGACAAAGGTATTGGATAATAGGCGGAAAACGTAAAGTAAAGAGTTACATTAATAAATGTACTAAGTGTATTAGATACAAAGCAGAGACTGCTTCGCAAAAAATGGGAGCACTACCAAAACCACGAGTGACGCAATCATACCCTTTCTCTCATACAGGATGTGATTTTGCAGGACCGATACAGGTGCGAGCAATGAAAGGTAGAGGTCATAAGTCCTACAAAGGATACATAGCAGTGTTTATATGCCTTGCTACGAAAGCCATACACTTAGAACTAGTGGGAGATTTATCGACTGAGTCATTTATTGCTGCGCTTAGACGTTTCATGGCTAGAAGAGGTCACGTGTCTCATATGTACAGCGATAACGCAACAAACTTTGTAGGAGCTGCGAACTTTCTATATAAAGAAATATTGGAAATAACTCAATCGCCAACATTTCAAAATACTATTACAAATATGGGCACTCAATGGCATTTTATACCACCAGCAGCCCCGCACTTCGGAGGAATATGGGAAGCTGGAGTAAAATCCATGAAGCATCATTTGAAAAGAGTAATAGGAGACAGCACTTTGACATATGAAGAACTTTCGACTTTTTTGCATCAAATTGAGGCATGCTTGAATACGAGACCTTTATGTATTCAGACTGAGAACATTAATGACAATATAGTATTAACTCCAAGTCACTTTCTGATTGGTCGCGAGGCAGTCGGCTTTCCTGATCCAATATCAAACATCAATATAAACTTGATAAATTGCTGGAAACATATTCAAAAAATGAAAAGAGATTTTTGGTTATGCTGGACAAAAGAATATTTACATCAATTGCAACAGCGATATAAATGGAAAGCGAATGGAGAGAATTTAAAAGTCGGTACAGTCGTACTCATTAAAGACGGAAACATAAGTCCTAGTAAATGGCCGTTAGCAAGGGTCAAGGAAATTCATCCTGGAAGTGATGGTGTTACGAGGGTCGTGACGCTTCAAAGAGCACAAGGTTCTGACCAGAAGAGGGCTATACACTCCCTTATACCATTACCAGTGAATGAAAGTTTAGAGACAAGTGAAGACAAAACGCCTGTACAAAGTAACGTAGCAATTGTGGAAGAAAACAACACAAGAAAGCATAAGAAAAATTCATATAGAAAACCGTATTATTGGTTTTTAATGATAATGTTTATCTTTATACAAATGTTGGCACAAACAGGAGCCTCATATACAATAAAAAATTTGGAACCTGGATTATACATAGAAAAAATAGGAAATACTACTTTAGACAGAGGTACTTTTAGAATAGAAAAACATTACGAAAGAAGTATTTTAAGCCAGAAAGTAGAAGCTACAAAAGGAATAGTAGATCAATTTAAATCGCTTTGTTACTATGCCAAAACGCTATATCGTGATACTCATTGTATACAGTACCATATTCATTTACAAGAGGAGGCAGAAAAGGTTGAAAAAATAAACGAATATTTAAATGAGTTAAATCAGACTAGAAAAAAGAGAGGTTTATTGGGACAAATGATGACTTATTTATTCGGTGTCAATGACGAAGTTTACAGAGATATTGATTCATTGGATAAAAACCAGCAAAAACTTATTGATGCAGCGAATCATCAAACAAAATTTATGTTAAAAACCATAGCAACAGTTAACCAAACAGAAACCAGAATACAGGAAAAATTAAATAGTTATCAAACAAAACTAAATCAAGTAATATCTTACATAGATAACAATAACGGATGGTATCAATCGGTAGATAGTAATAAGATTCAAATACATATGTTACATTCATACCAAATAGCTTATAACTATATAGCTGAAATAATATCTTACTACGCTGGTATTATGGACATTTACTTATCAAAAGCAACAGTGTACAGTGTACTTACACCAAAGAACATCGCAGACATTATAAAAGCAGCCAACAGCAAGTTACCATCAAATCTTAACATCATTCAAAATCAATTACTTGATACAAGATTATCAGAAAATGAAACTCACATTACGGTATTAGCATATTTCCCTATTACAGAAAAAGCCAAATATACTTTATTACATGTGACTCCAATACCAATGAAATACCGAGATGGGATTTATCAGAGCTTGGATATTCAACAGTCAGTTATAGGAATAGACTACAACAATGAAAGATATTTTGAACTTACCCATGAAGAATTTAAAGATTGCTTACATAGATTCAGTGATTACATTTGTTTTCCTGTGGCGGTGAAGAACATGCAATTAAATAGAAATTGCATTGTTGAATTTATTACTAAAAATGAAACTAAGACGGACTGCTCGACTCGAACTTACAACGTTACAAATGAAATTATATGGAAACAAGTACAAATGACAAATACGTGGATATATGTGACAAAACAAAAAGAAACTATATCTATTGTATGTGACGGACAAAGAGAAGAGGTTTCTATTCATGACGTTGGGATCATACAAATATCAGAAAATTGTATTATAAAGACAATCACTACTATGTTAGTTGCGAAAAGAGTTATTGCCGAAAATGTAATAGCATCGTATAGTAAAAAATCAGAATTTAAACTAAGTACTAACATTACTGTATTAAATAAGTATAATAATATTAAGAAGGAGCAAGTAATAGATAGTTCTAAAGATATTTTTAATAATTTAGCAAACGAAGAAGAAACGTTACAGACAACCCTAGACAACACCGTGTGGAGTAGCATAACTATTCAGACATACGTAGCCAGCTTATCAACGTTATTAATATTTTCTTTTATAGTTTTGGTGATATATTGTTTCGGTCCACAGATAAGACAAAAAGTACAAAATCTGGTGACAACACGACGGGTGGAAGCATCACCCAACAGCAGCCCATCTGAAGAGCAACAGTCCAACACCCAGTCGGCACCTCAAAGTCAGACTCGGACGCCGCCGATCTACGCGCGGCCGTTTCCTCGCAAACCATCACCGGGGCCTGCACTGGAACTCTATCAACTGGACTCCGTTCCTGAGAGGCGCCAAAATGTTTACGTGCCGTAAACATGCATTTCACAGCACAACACGGAACACGGAATTGACCTAGAATAATGTTGCTGCATTGTCAAAACAAATACAGCATCTGAATTTTCTTACTCACACATCTTTGTAAATAAATTAATATACACATATGTAAATAATTTTGTATAAATTAGCATAGCAAAAGAAAATAAATGTGACATTCACCAACTGGACTTCAGACGTTGTTACTCTGTCGGCAGACAGATCAACCCATCATCTACGAATCCTCTCACTGCGGCCAAGACACCTTTAGCCGTCAGATATCTGATCAGTCTTGTGAGCCTGCTTGACTGGCAGTGAGAAAATCCATCCTTATACCTTATTCCTTCCACTCTCCGCTTGTCACCTTAGGTCGACTGGTACAAGCATCCTTATTTATTTATATGTGTATTTATTAACTTATGGTTAGGGCTAGGGCTGTTAGGGCGCTAGGGCCGTAGGGCACTAGGGTTGTCAAGTAGGATAGTTCTACCCTTTCCAATTCATGTAAAGGGAAACCTTGCTCCCTTACAGTCAGTGTTACCTCTTTTTGGAAGACAAACCTTGAATGTTTTGGTATAGTATTACAAAGTTATTTTTATTTCAGAACAAATTTAATCAGGGATTATTTCCGGTGTTATTTTTTTTGTGACAAGTTTACACCTAGATCAATAGTATGGTAATGTATCTTTCTTATAATCGGCTGTATTAGCCATTGTATTGGACAAATAACTTTATCAGATTTAATAATTTGCAATGTTATTTTATTTTAATTTTTTTTTTACATTTAACATTTCACATATTTCAGGCAAATGAGTTTCTTATTTATTTTAAGGAATTTTACACAGACCTAAGTCTGTGTAATTTTATTTTGTAGAGATGTAATAATTTTATTGTTGGACAAGTTATTCTATTATATCAATAAAAGTGTCGTTATTATATGCCAGATAAACCTAAATAATATGATATATATACTTCACAAGTGAATTGATATAAGAGTTAAATTTGAAACGTTAAGATAAAATAGTAATTTATCATACTTGATTACGTCGTAGCTTGCATGTTTTTGTTCCGGCGTTGTACACATTTCATTTGGCCCTCTGGTTTCGTTAGTGTTTTGTAAGAAGTGTCCAAAATGATACATGTAGATTGTTCTTCGTACTTTTGTGTCATAAATTACTTGGACTTGATTAAAAATTTTGTTTTAAGGTTTTCTTCTGTCGCGTGTTTTGTAATTTTTTTTGTAGGTTCATATATACATATTATTGATTTCAATTTCTGCTATTAATATTCTTTTTTCTAAGTTCTTTGTTTTGTTTCCAATAATTATATTATTTGCTCAGTGTTTATATTTTTTAAGTTGGGCAGCTGCTGTCTGCTGTTTTGCAAAATCAGCATAATATTTGCATATTCGTCATCTGACAAAAATTTGAAAGACTTCAGCTATATTCATTTTAAAGATTTATTTTCTCTCCTTATGTTTTTGTAATAGGTATTGATCACATTTTCGATTACATATTTTTATTACCATTTGTCTTGTTTGTCACTAAACACAATCTCTATTCCAAAGCATTTGCGCAAACACTATGGTACCTATATTTTTTATACGCTCGTAATGATAATATACAATCTCGCTAAAATATACTTTTCTATGATACTATCATAGCATTTATATTTCATCTTGCGGCTTATGTAATTCAAATGTGTAAAAGCTCTTAATTTCCAAGTTTATCCGGATAACACTTATTTTTCTTTTTCCTAGCAAAGCATTCCTTATCTTCTTGATCAATAATACCATTACTTATGTTTTTATTTTTATGAACCGCACATTTTGTCGTTTTGTAGTTATAAACATTTTTTTTGTTGTTGATATTATGTCTATAATTAGTCACTAAGACGATGTTTTGTATGTAATTGCGATTTTTCTCGGTGGCAAATGACAACAAAAATAGAAAGAACTAAAAAGCTCTCAGTCATAAATTGTAGTATTACTATGGAGTCTATTACTACTATTGTAGTATACATTTAATACACTTTATTGTTATAGTTTGGTCTATGTAAATGTAAATACAATTAACACTAAGGAAGATGTCCCCTTTGTTTTTATATGTGTACCTCTGAAAAAAGAAAACTTATGGAAGTGGTATAAACTGCAATAACAAAGCATTCGTAACGTCAGGCACGTGCCGTGTCCGCCATATTTTGTTGCGTTTACATGTTACAATTTCGACTCTATGATGTTTACATAAGGTGTATCTACACTAAGCCAAGCCGCCATGTTTAGTTGCGTTTGAATGGAGAACAATGAAGGAGGCATCCACGCTTTTTTCGTAGTATGACAGGTCCTTGTTATTCCTCCGTCATTGATGTGTACCTATTATTATTTACACTTATGAATTGAAAAGAGTTTTTGTTTAAGGCTGCGCAGTCTGCACACTAGCGCCGCCATTAGAAAAAAAATCATAGTGCTTAAATAAAGACAAATTTGTAAATTATCTCTCTGGAGTGCACTCCGAACAAGCTTTGTGGTACTTTTTATCACTCAAGCAATATTTTCTAGCCTGTCGTTTAGTTTAATTGACTTTTATTGTTAAAAGTGGCCACTTTTAGCAATAAAAGTCCATATAACTAAACAACAGGCCAGAAAATATTGCTTAAGTGATAAAAAGTACCACAAAGCTTGTTCGGAGTGCACTCCAGAGAGATAATTCATAATTTCTTTTTTATTTAAGCACTATGATTTTATTTCCAATGGCGGCGCTAGTGTGCAGACTGCACGCTCTTAATTTTTGTTATGAACAAAATAATTTAGTCATTAGTAGAAGATAATTTATGGTTTTGATACATCTATTAAGAGTAAAGTATGCTGTATAGATTAAGTATAATAAATAACGATTGATGAGTTAACATTAAGAATTCGATGGTTGATTGTCATTGTTCTCAGATCCATGGACTCTCAACCTGGAAATCCGTTCTTGGTAATCAGTGGGTTGAGCGACCCACGATCATGAAGAAAGGATCTTATCTGTGAAAGGGTTTTAGTACACATTGTTGATTAATGATTAAACTGTGAAAGGGTAGTAGTATCCAATTATTGATAAATACTAAGCTGTGAAAGAGTAGGAGTACCTATATTGTAGATGAATGCTAAAAGGGTGAGTTGCTTGTCAATGTTGACAGATCCATTGACTTTCAACCTGAAACCCATTCTTGGTGATCAGTGGGTTGAGTGATCCACGATCATGAAGAATGGACCTTATCTTTGAAGGGGTAGTAGTACCCATTGTTGATGAATGTTTAAATGTGAAACGGTAGTAGTACCTATTGTTGATGAATGCTAAAAGAGTGAGTTGCTTGTCAATGTTGACAGATCCATTGACTCTCAACCTTAAAATCTTGTCTTGGTGATTAGTGTTCATAGGTTCACTATCACAAAGAGAAGATCAAGTAGTGATGGAACAGTGTTGATAGATCCACTGGAGATTGATAAATGCTAAAAAAAAGAAGTATGAATTTATTGTCAATGTTGATAGATCCATTGACTTTAAATCGGAAAATCTTGTCTTGGTGATAAGTGTTGATAGATCCACTATCACAAAGAGAAGATCAAATGTTGGTTGAGCAGTGTTGATAGATCCACTGATAATTGATTAATCTTAAAAAAAAAGAAGAATGGAATTGATTGTCAATGTTGATAGATCCATTGACTTTCAATCAGAAAATCTTGTCTTAGTGATTAGTGTTGATAGATCCACTATCACAAAGAGAAGATCAAGTGTTGGTTGAACAGTGTTGATAGATCCACTGATAATTGATTAATGTTAAAAAAAAAGAAGAATGGAATTGATTATCAATGTTGATAGATCCATTGATTCTCAATCGGAAAATCTTGTCTTGGTGATTAGTGTTGATAGATCCACTATCACAAAGAGAAGATCTTTTGACAGGGCTGATAGATCGAAAGCGAAAGGTACTAGAGATGATCGAGCAATGACGGATTTAAGAAGAAAGAAGAGTACGGGTCAAGGATGGTGTCCAGGGTATAGCCCGGCCCAGTAGCAGCGGAGTCCAGGGAATATCCCGGCCCACGGAGTCCAGGGTATAGCCCGGCCCAGTTCCTGTGCTGTTCTGCAAGATGGTTCATGTCTCCAAAAGAAGATAGATTCGCAGAAGATTTTGAGTTGTTATTGTTCAAAGTTTGATGACAAACTTAGTGCCAGGAAAGGCCGAATGTTAGATTTTCTTCAATTTAGGGTCTATTATGGATAACTATACTAAGTTTTTATGGTTCAAAGTTTGAGGACAAACTTAGTGTCAGGAAAGGCCGAATGTTAGATTTTCTTTAATTAAGAGTTTAGTATGAATAACTGTATAGATTCTAAATATTTTCTGAAATTTAATTTACAAAGAATTCATTTGAATTTGTTAAAAGTTGTGAAACGAACATCCCTGTTACCAAATGTTTTACTTCCGGTTGGCGAGTGGCGCCACTAGTGTATTTGCCCGTAATGGCGGAGAGGCTTGGCGTCGGTCGGGAGTATCGTTTGGACCGTTTTTGAGGATAGATGTTCTTGTTACTAATGTTACTGTTCAAGAAATAAATAATAATTCTTTGAAATATTAAACGTTGTTTGCTTTATCTTCGCCTGATTTTTATACTTATATGAACACTAGACCGGTGTAGCATGCACCATTTTTTTTAAATCAAAATTAAAATAACTGGCCTAGGTACAACAGGTTCCCTTATCTGATGAAACGCACTCTACCTTATAGTGCGAATGACGAAAGATGCTCACAAATGGCGCCCATCTTCGCATCATAACTCATGAAGAAAAGACTTAAGACAAAATAATATTTCAATACAACGAAATAACTATATTATCCAACACACTTGCTCGTAAAGTGAGCCCTAATACATCGCTTTTAGGGCCATAAACCGAGCTATAAAAACACCGTGCGTAAAAATATTATACACTATAGTCATTATAGAATTATCCCTATAAAGTTAAATTAGTACGTTATTGCAAGTTCTCTGCGAGTAAATTTAACCGGGTATATTTTCAATTTAACCGGGTAATACAGTTATTTTTTTTAGTAATAACAAAGAGGTTTTATGCCGCTGAAAATTCATAACTATACATTTTTGGAATAAATGTGTAAGTCCTTAATAACATAAGTCAAACAAATATTTATTATTATCAAATTATACATAATTCACAATATTTTGTTATAAAATATTAAAATACTAGCTATACTAGCTAATATTAAAATACTAGCTAGCGGCTGCCCGTGGTTTCACGCGCGTAGTTCCCGTTCCCGTCGGAATATCGGGATAAAAAGTATTCTATGTTTTAATCTAGGCTATCTGCTATCTGTGTGCCAAATTTCAACCAAATCCGTTTAGTAGTTTTTGCGTGATTGAAGAACAAACATCCAAACCCACAAACTTTCACATTTATAATATTAGTAGGAAGTAGGATTTGCATTTTATCACTTAAAATTATAATTTTGAAGTAGGCTATATGCTCTCTCACCCCTTTGTTCGCAAAATATTCTTG
Organism: Agriphila geniculea; assembly: GCA_943789525.1. Taxonomy (NCBI): domain Eukaryota; kingdom Metazoa; phylum Arthropoda; class Insecta; order Lepidoptera; family Crambidae; genus Agriphila; species Agriphila geniculea. Next base: position 17,077,098 of record OX038880.1, read on the forward strand.
CATGGGCGTGTGAAAAAAAACCTGCGCGCATTTTATCAAATTTTCATATTTTGTTTCTGTCGTATTTGTTGCTGTGTGGTAAATTATTTTGTTTTTTTCTCGCAAATGTGTTGAAAAACGTCGTATGAAACTCGTTATCTTGCTTATTACACATTCGGCTGAGTTACGCCCTCGCCTACGGCTCGGGCTGCAACCCACAGCCTCATGTGCAATGAGCAACTTAAGCTAACTTGTCTCATAATGTACTATAATAAAATTTTGAAAAACATAAAAACAAGTATTAGTAACAAACAGTTTTTGCGTTAATTCCTAGTTTAAATGTGTAGTTACAATCTGGATTAATGCCTAAAGTGGCTACTTTATAATAAACTAGCGGCCCGCCCCGGCTTCGCACGGGTGCAATGTAGTTACTAAATGTAAAACTGTGCTAATGTGGTGTCAGTGTAAAGTTATTAGATTATTATACTACAGGATACATATACCTAGGAGGACGACATATACCTATACCACGTACATACGCAAGGGGTGTTATAATATAATTGACGTGTGTGTGTCTGTCTATCTGAGGCAACCTAGCTCCCAAACTTATGGATCGATTTTAATGCAGTTTTTATGCATAGTTTAAGAGAAGCGTACAGACGGCGGGAAGCGACTTTGTTTTATACTATGTAGGTATAGCTTTTGCCCGGCGTGGCTCCGCCCGCGTGAGAGTCGGTAATCGTTGTAAGTCTTCCCTTGGAAACCAATGATCGGGATGAAAAGAATAAGTAAAGTATTCCAGACTTTAATCTAAATCTGTGCCAAATTTCTCCTAAATCCGTTCAGACGTGATTGAGTATGATATGATTGAGTAGGTAACAAATCATGAACAACATCCAAACATCAAAACTTTCACATTTATACAATTTTGAGATTATATAGGTAATAGCGGCACCCCGCGGTTTTACCCGCGCAGTCTGTCGATTCTGTAACCAAACTCGCATCTCACTTTACTTCGCGTGAATTTGTTATTAGACATTAAATTTGTTTACTAAATGAGCTATTTTACTGATTGCAAAAAAATTTGGTTGCCTGCGTAGCTATCTAAAATCTTTTATGATAGAAAAATAAATTATCATTATCTTATTTATGATTTGAAATTCCCGTGCAGTGAGATTCGAAGTGGGGTTCGAGTTTGGTTACAGAATCGACGCCCTGTTAACGATTCTGTATTAGGTAGTTAGGTAGGTATTCTTAATAAAATTTCTTACCGGTAAGTAATTTTACAAAATAAGTATAATAATATTGTTACATTTAATACCTTATAGTTAAAAATTCTAATATCTTCGCTTATAGTTATCTTCTTTATACATAAAAATGGATGTATGTTTATTTGTTTCCTTTGCACTCCTAAACCATTCATCCACATCTGATTATGATGTCTGCTTACTACTAAAAAGATTCCTGGCTAAAAAAACGTGACATTGCAACGCATGCCGGGCAATGATTTATGCCGGGTGCAACTCGGTGCAATTAATGTTGTGCATTATTATCAGGCTCTCCATCGAAACACTTCTCTATATACCACATTCCTTGTCAGATATTTGCCAGATTTTGCCACGTATTATTTGACTAATATTTCGTAAAGTAGTGCAAATAGAGATAAAATCTTATACAACATAAAACGTCAGCTCGTGCGATGACAACTTTTTGCTTTCTCCGTGGTGAACCAACGAACATAATAATTATACTCTCAGAGGAGGTGACAACCTGACAACTGACATTTATTTTTCTTAATCGTACAAATGCACTAAGAAGTTTTGATTCCGATATCGAAGTCAACCACCCTAAAAATAGCTTCCTACCCCTTTTCAACCCTGTTCGGGGATACATTTCAAGAAAATAGGAAACACGTATTCAATTAATATTGTGAAAGAATGTCTATGCCAAATTTCAAGTCAATCGGGCCAAGGAATCGCTTTCTCCCATACAAACTTTGCCACCCTGTTTTACCCCCTTAGGGGTTGAATTTAGCAAAATCCTGTCTTAGTGAGCACTTACACCCTAAAAGGAATCCCCATGCAAAATTTGAGACTCCTAGCACTTGTAGTTTCCGAGATTTCATGATGAGTCAGTGAGTGATTTTCTCTTTTATATATATAGATAGATAATAATAAAATAAAAATATGCTTTATTTTCTCCACAATTACAATTCATACATTTAAGCGTTATATTCACTTTAAGCGTTATTCCAGATTGTAACTACACAAACACATTTAAACCAGGAAAAAACGCGTAAAAAAATAGTTTATAACATATACAAGTTTTTATATTTTTCAGAATTTGAGTACCTAAACATATTTATTTCGATGTAATTATTTTTAAGGGGTTCCGTACCTCAAAAAGAAAAAACGGAACCCTTATAGGATCACTTTGTTGTCCGTCTGTCTGTCCGTCCGTCCGTCTGTCTGTCAAGACCCTTTATCTCGGAAACGCGTGGAGGTATCGAATTGAAATTTAAACCATATACTAAGGTCTACGGGCCCTTGAAGCTGTAAAAAAATCAAACTTCTAAGTTAACGTAAAAAAAAGATACTGCCGTTTAGGGCGCAAAAAACGCATTTTCGATACTCTCAAAGGAATCAAAATTCATAGGGTACTTCCCGTTGACCTAGAACTATGAAATTTGGCAGGTAATAGCGTCTCATACTACACTTACAGGAATAAATCTGAAAACTGTATATTTGTAATTAAATCATAATAAAATATGGTCATTAAAATACGTAATTATTAATCATCTTGGTGAAACAACGGTATGCGCGGTCATAGTTTAACTTCTAATTACTTTTGGATTAATCGCGCCACTAATTCTTTTTAAAATATCAATATTTATTATTATTAATTATTCAGATCCTTTCAAATCTTGTTACAGTTAATTACTTTTAAAAATAAAATTAAAAAGTAATAAATTTGGCTCTAAATATTTTCGCAACATGGCGGTATGTCACGCTGTATGACAGGGGGTCTTCTTCTTCTTATTTTTGTTTTGGCAATCTACTTTCTTCTTGGAAGTATTTTTTGCCAGTGTCAAGTGTTGAATAGTTCAGTGTTAGATTGTTTCAGTTTACATTAAAATGCGGGTGCATCGCATTCCAATGTAGCTTGGAGCATTTGGCACCAAGTATAATCAAGACAGTTTACTCGGTAAGGTCAGCCGAGGTAGCCACCACTACAATAAAAGTCTCGGCTTCACACAACCAAAATCTCGCCTATTTCCATTATCCCACATATTGTTCAGTCAATATTTGTATGAGAATCCATTACTAAGGTGTAATAATGGATTTTCATACAAAAATTGCCGGCGTCTGTCCAGCAATGTTTCTATTAAAACTCATTACACACGTGTAATTCAGAAATGGAGCGAACTTTTCAATGAAACACAATTAATATAGGTATCAAATGTCGCCTTGATGAGCGAGCACATTCCAAAAATATTTTTTTTAATATTCGGTATACTGGTATCACGTGAAAGGCCTTGATGAGCACATTCCAAAAAATTGAAAAAAAAATAAAAACGAAAAAAAACTGTTTTGGTGCAATATGGGTATCAAATGAAAGTTTTTTGAAAAGTTTTTTGGAATATGCTCATCAAGGAGCATATTCCAAAAAACTGAAAAAAAAATTAAAAACGAAAGGTAATTTTTTTTGCAATATGGGTATCAAATGAAAGGCCTTGATGAGCACATTCCAAAAAACTGAAAAAAAAAACGAAAAAATAATATTTTTTCGCAATATGGGTATCAAATGAAAGGCCTTGATGAGCACTTTCCAAAAAACTGGAAAAAAAATGAAAAACTGGAAATAAATGAAAAAAAACCGGTTTTTTTTTTCAATATGTGTATCAAATGAAAGGCCTTTATGTGCACATTCCACTTTCCATTTTCTTTTTTCAATTACTGTAAGTAATTTAAAATTAAAATAAAAAGCTAAAACTTTTAAAACTAAAAAAACTTTTAAAGTTTAAAAGTACTACACAAGCCTTGGACGCAACTAGGCATTGATGGACTCACGTATGTTCTTCAATGCCTCTCTTGAGTGCCGCTGCAGTAATGTACTATTCCATTTCAAACCTTCGCCCGTGGTCAATTCTTTGTCGTAATCCCTGGAAGGGTTATTATCTACGTGGCGGGCGACAAAGGATTTAAAATGGTTATCTATATATAGCAGTCTGCTGAACGGACTTTGATGGTATTTTTTTACAGTTTGGTAGCTTGGAGTCCAACTTATAATCTAAGCAATTTTTCACATAATTCCGGTAGGTAGAACCTGGGATAAAGCTTGAACTCTCCGTAGTACAGTTTTCATATAAAAAACTAATAACTACCAACCACTTTTTTTCAACCGACACAACTTTTCTATAGCTTTATTTTATGTATACAGTGCCTTTGGTCTTGAACTAGCGATAATTTAAAGGCGTGTAATACACCTAATTTTATCGATAAAACACCCACATGTTGGGGTCTATCCCCACTCCTGTTGGAATAGCCGCCATTTTAAATTGGACTTTTTATTTTAGATGACCTTGCAGAAAAATATTAATTTCTCCGGATTTAGAAGTCCTACAGTTATAACAAAAATATTATTCAAAAGCTAATAATATCACCTATCAATTAAAAAAATAAAATGTTTAAATTTTGGGTTTAAATACGTCATAAAAAATTACTGAAATAAAATTTTATACGAAATTTGTGCGATTTTTTTGACTTTTTATTACATTACTCAAAAACTAGGACATTAATGTTCACTTTTTTTGCATTATTCAAATACACAGGGATATTATCTACAGAACGACTCAAAAATGTATTGCTCTATGTTGCATATTTCGAGAGCTATTGTTGTTTGAATATGACCCTTACAAGTACTAAATGGTTATTTTCGAAAATAAAAAAAATCAAAATTCCTAAAAACTAGATTTTATCATTTGATGTAATTAGTATTCAGATAATATTATCAACCTAATTTAAAATATGTTCAAAATGCTTATAATTATGTCCATTTTCGAAAATAATCATTTTTTGGTAACGTAAGGGTCATAGTTCAAACAAAAATAACTCTCGAAATATGCAACATAGAGCAATAAATTTGAAATCGTTTTGTAGATAATATTCTTGTGTATTTGAATAGTGCAAAAAAGGTGGACATTAATGTCCTAGTTTTTGAGAAATGTAATACAAAGTCAAAAAAATCGCACAAGTTTCGTATAAAATTTTATTTCAGTAATTTTTAATGACGTATTTGAACGAAAAATTTACACATTTTATTTTTTAAATTACTAGGTGATATTATTAACTTTCGAACAATGTTTTTGTTATAACTGTAGGACTTCTAAATCCGGAGAAATTAATATTTTTCTGCAAGGTCATCTAAAATAAAAAGTCAAATTTAAAATGGCGGCCATTCCAACAGGAGTGGGGATAGACCCCAACATGTGGGTGTTTTTGTCGATAAAATTATCTGTATTACACGCCTTTAAATTATCGCTAGTTCAAGACCAAAGGCACTGTAGATGTTGGTCTGTACGGAACCCTCGGTGGGCGAGCCCGACTCGCACTTGTCCGGTTTTTTTTTCTTGATTGGCGGCACTAGTGGACGCACGATGCACTCTAGGTAGGAATTAAAAATTAAAAATTTTGTAGCATTTATGTTACCTTTAATTTAATAAATAAAAAATACAAATCTGTACATCAGAGCCAACTGGTCGGATGTCCATTTTTGATACTTTACAGGAGAAGGAATTTTAACTTTTAAACGTTGATTACTAACTTAGACTACTAAGTTTACGAAAAATCTTTAAGTGAGTAAAATTACTATTTAATTATGATTGTTTTTCGCTATACTATTTCATCCCTTCTCCAAGAACAGCAACGCAATTAAATGTGAATTATAAAAAAGGAGCAACATCCGACCTTAAAAATGAGGGTATTTTCTCATGACATGGTCGGATAATAACATCCGCTGTTTTGGTTCTAAAAAAATTAACTTTAATTAACAATTTTAGGGCTTATATTAAGATCTGACCAAATGGTTCGAAAACAAACATGAATCCAGTAAATAGTATGTGAAAATAAGATATTTTGGTCCGGGGATATTTGACCTGCTCTTACAAATACACATCCGACTTTTCCTTGAACATTTAAGTTTTTGAGATAATAATATTTTAAAAGAAACGCAGAAACGAGAATTGTATTAAACCAAAGAAAAATAAAATGTATCAAGTAGGTAGGTTTATTAAAATAAATGTAATAAGTAGAACAATAATTATCATTAGAATGCAGCTGATTCTTCGTCGCCTCCTGTTTGATCGGTCTCGCAGCGAACATCGCTTGCAGTGCTGTCGTGATCCAGATTTTTGTAAAAACCATGGAATTCTGCCTGTATCTATTGTAAAAGTGTCATAATATCTTTGTATTTGACAGAGGATATCGGTTTTTCCGTATTTTAATGTATAAAATCTTAAACTGAATGACTGACTGACTGATCTATCAACGCACAGCCCAAACCGCTGGACCTAGACTTGAAATTTTTCACACAGATACCTCATACAGTGAAGGCATCTACTAAGAAAGGATTTTTGAAAAGTCCATCCCTAAGGGGGTGAAATAAGGGATGAAAGTTTGTATAAAAGTCCCTCAGTTTTGAAGCTAGGATCTTCAAATTTTGTGTTTAGGCTGACGATTGACAATTAATAAATACGGGTCTCAGCGTTTTTCAAAATTCTACCCCCGCAGGGGTGAAAAGGGGTATGAAGTTGTGTATAGAAGAAAATCCTTCATTTTCGAAGTAAAAATCACTTAATTTATTATATAGGCTTATGGAAGAAAATCTAACGCAATGTATATTGTTATTGTTAGTACTTCAACCCCAATGGCGATGAAATAGGGGTGAAATGGGTAAATAAACCTAAAAGATATGGATGTCGTTATTGGGGTTTACTAGTATGACGATTGCGAAAATGACATTTATTTTGAAGTTCAACACGGTGGACATGATTTAACCCCCTAAAGGGGTGAAAATGGGGTTCAAATTTTGTATGGAAAAAGAATATAAAATAGACATTATAACTTTAAACTTCGTAGGAGCACGTCTAGAAATAAATAGGCAAACATATATTTGGAGATTTTGAAAATCAACCCCTTAGAGGGTAAATGGGGTAAGTAAACATAAAAATCGATATGACACCCTCATACTTATATTTTCAACTTTCCTTAACTCCTGGAATATCTTATTGACACGAGGATTCATGCTGTAAAGTTTAAAACACTGCACTTGGTAATAAACATGAATAATTATTTATTTGCACCAAACTATTCCACCCGCGATCGCAACACCGAACAAATTGGTTTTTACATGACACTCACTACCCGTCGGGTTGTCGGCGCTCATCGAGCGTATGTTATCGTTTTGTCTCTTTCTAACGCCCATTATAAAATGATGCTATCGCTTTCACTCTGGAAGTTGTGTGGATTTTCCGAACCAAAAGGTCTGATGTTAACTTCAGACGCTGCGCTCTAAAGAAAATTTAACTAATGATATGTCTTATATGAACATAAGACCTACTTTTAAACCGTTATTTCAAGTTTACTAGAGGCAAAAAGTCTCAACTAAACATTAGTTGTTTTTGCTCTAAAGTCATGTGGACATCCGACTTTTTTTTGTAAGCTTAACTTTGTGAATAAAAGAGATAGCGAAATAATGATAAGAGAGCCCGAAAGAGGACAAAAAATTAAGTGTGTTCTAGAACAAAAGTGATTTTCGTAAAAATTGGACATCCGACCTGTTGGCTCTGATGTACAGAAATAATGGTACTCGTTTTTCGGTGTTTTTAATGAATCTCACTTATGATTAAATTTGGATTTAGCGTATACTGCTGATTTTCTTAATTTTCACCGACGACTGAAAAGTAAGATAATAATTGTACTCTACCGGATCTATCTTCAAGTACGCTTATAGTTTTACCTTTGAAATAATAATAATAAGACAAAACTTTTATCTGAGCTCGCTTACTTACGTCCTAAACTTTAAATCCAATGGAAAAAAATATTTTATTACAAATTCATTTTCAGGTAAATCAGGTAAATTAATTACCCATATTATACCTAAGTACCTACTTACTTCCTATGATAATAGATCTTATCGAGACTATGTACAGCACCAAAGTTTTTTGAATTGGCTAAAATTATAATCTTTAAATCACACTAATTCACTTCCATTCGACAACTCATAATACGTACAAAATTGTTAAATTAAAAAAGTGACATAGAGATCCCATTAACATTACTAAAGTGAGCTTAAAATTATGTTAAAGTTACAAATTTTCTCCATATTCTAGAGTCCATGCATATCCCGCATTAGGATCACCACTCTTCGCCGCCTGTTTTGGTATATTTTCAGTTTTCTTCAGAATATTTTTTACTGTGTCGTATAATTTTACGTCATTAGGCACAACTCTGGCATCTCGCAACTTTTCAGATCTTTGCTGAAATGATCCTGTTTTACCAAATCGCTCTCTAACGAATCTTTCATACAAATCCTCATGGTCCTCCTCATCTTCTTGATCTTCGTCATCATCTTGGCGATCATCATTTTTCTTCTTATAATTTTGTTTTTCCTTCTCATTCCCATAGTATCCATAATAATGATGGTCATCATTTTCGTCCTCATTATCATGAGATTTTTTCTTCTTTGGATTCTCAGTGGATAGTTCATCGTTATAATGATAAAATCTGTCTGATTCTTTTTGATTCTCACTTTTCTTTAGATAACTTGGTTCTTCATAGTCATAATCTAAAAGGACGTCTGGTAATTTTATTTCTGGTAACTTAATACCTACGTCGTCAAATTTAAATTTCAAGTGTTCGTCATATTTAACATCTATAGGTTTCAAAGCGTCTAGTGTTCCTTGATTTTCAGGTGTTTCAGCAGGAGTTACTTCAGATTTTACATCATCGTCTTCATTTTTGACTTTTTGATGGTTTAAATTTTCGTTTTCATTTTCGTGCTTGTAATTTACAGGGATTCTTTCAAATTCCTGTTTTACATCAATTTTTTCATTTTGATCCTTATTTGGGGTTATTTCTTCACTTTTTTGTTCTGAGTCTTCTTTAGTTCCAAGGAGAGATTCTAAACTTTCATCCTTTTCTGAATTGATTTTTTTTAAAGCTCCACTGATATTTTCTGATACAGGTGACTCATTGCTGTCACTGTTTATTTCAACGACTGGTTTTATTTCGCCTTGGTTTATCTTTATATGCACAGACTCTTTACTATTTTCATAATTATCATTGATTGGTTCTACAGAATCTTCTGATGAAGATATTTGTTCACTAGATTGAGTTAAACGTGTTTTGGATTTTAATGGGGCTTTTACAGCATGTGAAGTTTCCTCATTTTCTCCTGCCGTAATAACTTGTCCTTTATCATCGATTTTAATTCTTTCAAAGCTAAAGTCACCTAAATCAACTTCTTGAATAGCAGGTGATGAGTTATGTGTACCATTAGTCAGCTTTTCAGGTTCTCTGGAATCATAGACTCTACGAGGCTGAGTATCTTCTTCACTCTCAGAACTGTTTTCTTGTTTTTTTCTTTGCGACTTACTTTCGTTAGAACTTTCTTGAGATTCTTCGTTATATCTAGATTTTTCGTTATCATCGTGTTCCTGATGTTTGCTATTTTTTCGAATATCTTTATACGAGGTTTTGTCTTCTTCTAAAGAGTTGATATTCTCTCGATTTATTTTTAGTTCACCATGCGGTTTTGTATATTCCCTAGAGTCTTTTTCATCACTTTCATGACTTTCATCGCTATGTTGCCTTGTAGATTGAGATTTTCGGTGAACATGTGGCCGATGATTATCTTTTTCCTCATATTGTTCAAAACTACCTTGTCGTCGGAGTTTATCTTTTCTGGCACGAGTATTATGTGCAGGATGCCGTTGATCTTTTGGATAACGTTTGTCATAATTTTCACGACTTTCACTTGACGTATACTTTTCTTGAGACTTTTCGTCGTTATTATATTTAGAACGTTTTTCGTTGTCAGCATATCTATCATTCTCAATATTTGATTTCTTATGCTCGGAAGAGTTTTCTTCAACACTTTCTTCGCTATTTGAATTGTCCTGATTTGATTTTTCTTTACTTTCTTCGCTTGATTGGGACGAGGAATTTTCTTTTGAGTTTTCTTTTTCTGTTATGGGTTTTTTACTTTCATGCAAGGTTTCAATGTTAAAATCAGCTAAAGCTCCATTTCGTACTACTTTTCCTGCCAAAGGTGATGGTTCACTGTTTTGGACTGAATGTTGTGTTTCATAGTCGACTATAAGTGGAGCATTTTTACTTTCGTCGGCTGTTACGTTTTCAATTGTATTTTCATTGTTTGTAGACCGTTTTTTTCTTAAACTATTTAACGGGTGCGGGGTTGATTTTTCATTGACAAATGATTTGTCATCAGCCTTGTAAACATATTTTAGGACAGTGTCGCTTTTAGGAATTTCATTTGTTTTAGCTAAAAGTTCTAAACATTCGTTAGTTGCTGTTTTTGGATCTTGCTCACATTTGTTGATATCAGCTTCAGAGGCCTGTTTTTGGGTAGTACTGTTGAAAGATATTTGCAATGTTATCAAGTTTGACTTCGGTTTTTGCTGGAAGTCACTAGTAGTATTACAATTGTTGTCATTTTGTTGACTTTCAGTTTGTTGTACAGCGGATGTGGCAGGAGTTGTAGTTGCAGTGAAGTCACAATTTGTATTATTATCGTTGATGATTTGTGCATCTGTTATCTGGAACGAGTAAAATTGCATTTTTGTAAAATTTAATGATATGTTTTAATAAAAAAGAAAATTTTACACGTTTGTTACTTACCTTTTAGTTTTAACTGCGGGTAGTGGTGCATTCGCTAACTACTGCTTGGTGGAATTCTAGTTGAGTTTTACTACTATGCAATAAAACATTGTTTATATAAAACTATTTATTATATGTACAGAAGTGATACTACAATTTCATGCATAACTAAATGTTACATTTTCATGTTGAATCTTAAAATTAATGTAATAAATAACATGATGACCTATAAAAACCATCTATAAATCTGTTCTTGCGTGCTCTTGCTAGTGTTTGGCTGTTTAATTACTAACATAGTTACAGGCATAGTCCCCGCAAATTACTAATGCGCTGGAACCTTATCACAAACATCTATGTTAACGTCATCCGCAACTAAAAATGACATAAGTTTAACAAGAAAATTCTAATAAGTAATATAATATATTAATTGTTGGATTATTATTTTCAATAAGATAGGGTTTAAGCTAATAGTAATATAATAAGTCTATGGGTTTAAGTATAAAATAATACAATTGTTTTTCCTTTTTGAAATTTAAAAAGATGGCGGCCAGGCGCATTAGCAATCTGCGGGGATAGTATGATCACAAAATATAATGGTTACTTATACCTATATAGTATATACAAGGTATTTGGAAAAAGCCTTATAAAGCCGAATTTGGTAGATAGGACCATCAAACTGAACAACTTTTACTACGGGACCAACTCTGAAATCTCGAAAAAAAATCTGCTGTTTCATACAAAAATTAATAACGAAAATATCAAAATGTATGAAACAGCAGATTTTTTTTGCGATTTCAGAGTTGGTTTTCTACCCTATTCGGCTTTATAAGGCTTTTAGCAAACACTATGTATATATATTGGATAGGTAACCATTAAAATCTATAAAGGTAAGTATGTTAGTATTTTGAATCAAAAACATATCAATTTTTTTAAAATAAAATGACCTATCAATTTGAAATTAAGCTTTTACCAGCTTTTTCGTTGCATAATTACAGGATTTCTAAAACATGAAAAAATTATCATTTTAGCGATTTTTGTAGAATTTACAGCCACACAACAAACATTTTACCGATATGTGCATTAACAAGCAGGCAAGATGATGCGCTCAACTAACAACAAATTGTAAATTAAATATAATAATAAAAAGATACTGCAATCTATAGAGTTGCTGGGATCATACCTACTCACTGTATTAAATGCATTTTAATTTAAAAAACTGGTGCTCTAGCATTATTTACGTGATTTATTATGTTATCGTCAGTGGTTGTAATAAATAAACAAACTAAATATTGAAAGTGTTCAGTAGTTATCTCTAGACATGCCCAATATATACTACCTACATAGTATAACAGGATATAACAAAAATTATTATACAGGGTCATTTTGAACTTACCATCCTTTTAAGGATGTGTCCAGTCCATGAAACTAAACAACTTTTCTAAGAAACATGGGTCAAATTTCGCCACAAAATTTTGGTCATCCCATACTAAATTGATCACGTGATCTCTCTGATTTGTATGGAAAGTCGATTTTTATTTTACATATTTGACCACGTGTTCCTTGGAGAAAGTTGTTCAGTTTCATGGACTAAACACATCCTCAAAATTTGGATGCTATGTTCAAAATGACCGATATTATGTGCATAAAATATGTACCATCATATATCAACAAGCTACATAATTACTATGGCAATTAAGCGTTTGGCCTTTGTAAAACCACAAACTAAAATAATTTTGTACAAAATACTTAATCTAGTTATAAATAAAATAATCTCTTAATCAAAGATTTGTGTAACATCACTGTTACTTGACTCGGGGCTCATTAGTTTAGTTGCGGAAAATATCCCCTGAACAAAGTTGAGTTTATGATTCCATGAAAAATTATACTGACAATACTCGTAGGTTTTTTAAGAAACTAAGAATCAGTATTTTCTGCAACTAAGCTTTTAAAACTACTTATGAAATAGTATCTAGGTATTAACAATATTAAAATATTATCTACGGTTGTTAAAATGTGCAATTCTGATTTACGTAGGGCTACTTCTGACTAAAACACTTGGACGAAAATTCATCCAAGCTAAAACACCTTTGTATTTTTCGTATCATTCAAGCGAAATAGAATCAAGTAAATCACGATCAGTGTTTGCTTGTCTCCAGAATTAATAAGTTTATGTATGATTTGTATAAACATCTTCTGAAGTAGTAATTAAACGTCTATCATGCTTGAATAATATGACTGCGATATTATACAAATTACCAACTTTTGAATTTTATGCGTTGTGGCAAAATATACGTCTATTTATTTAAAAGTTTCTCTTTTAACAGTTGATAAGGAGAAAATATAGAGGTAATAAGATAATGGATTACAGTGAAATACAATATTTAAAAACCTATTTAGGTACCTATGTAAAAAATTGACAGTAATTATTCCACAACGCATATAATATTATGACTGGATAATTATCATCATTTAAAACATGACGTGATGCGTACATTGCCTATTCAATGTGCTTTCTACACACGACAATACATCTGAACTAGATAATGGTGATTAATCTAAATTGTGCATACTACTTCTTGCCTAAGAATGGGTCGTATGAGAAGCTACTCACAAATTGCTTGGCGGCACCACGGAATGGCGCTGGTTCCGCCCATTTAGTAAAGTCCATTGATGGCATAATACCACTTCTGCAAGGCACACGAGGGTTCCTGTAAGGAGATAAATTACCTACTTCAAATATATTCCAAGTTGTTATTGTTTTTAGAGAATTCGTAAACGACAATGAACTTAACTTATTTTATTCAATAAATTACGTACTGAATTACCTACTTCGTTTTAGGATAGTTATAGTTACTCACAATTCATGATCTGGCAGCACCATGGGATATAACTGCACCGTGTCGATGATATCAGTGTTGTCACAAATTACTCGAGCTAGTCGTGACTTTTTTATTTCTGTTAGTTGTTCAGGTGTGAATGTTGATGGCTGGTTGGGAAGTTCGTACCTGAGGAAAAAAGCCGTCAGTCAGTAGACTTATAAAAATTGGGAAATCGCGAGAGAAATCTCGTAATAAATACCAAGTTAAAAATCTTACCAAAATCTGTCACCTCGTCTTGAGTAAGAGAATTGAGTAGCAATGATGCATGCAAAAGTAGGCCCTAACATGGATCCTGGAAGAGGTCTCTCAGAAACACCACCAGACCATAGATCCACATCAACAGGATGTTCAAAAATGGACTCATATTTGCGGACGGTTTCGTTTGACATAGTGTTGAACAGATCCTGGAAAGTTTCTGCTCCAGGTAGACCACAGAACTTCCTGAATTCCATGTAGCCAGGAAGACCAAATTCACGACCTCTTTGCATGTTGAATGACACTAAATCCATTCCAAACCGGGCACCGACTTTCTTGAAAAGATGGTTGGTAACTTCTTGTGTGATCGAGTCGTCCATAGCTTGAGCGACTTGGTTCATCAAACCCATTACATATTCATCCAAAACTCCTGCTCTATATAAATCGTATGGCCTTCTGATGAGATCGGACAATCTCTTTGATGCTGAAACATAAAATAATATCATTTACATTAACATAACTTAGGTAACGAATAGTCCTTAAGGGGCGGTAATAGGAAAACATGGTTTGCGCGGGCCATATCTTTATATAGAAAACGTAAACTTGTAGCCACCAAAAAAATCATACGACAAGCTAAAGAGTTTACCTAGTTGCTACAAACATTAAATTGCGTATAAACCTCACAGATGATTGTAGAAATTAATCAGAATATCATCAAAAGCGCTTGTCGCGGGCCATATTTTTGGCGTAAATAATAGCGTAAACGTATTGAATTCTACATCAAAATACACTTTAACGTACTGTGCAGTTGCTCCAATAACTTTTTTTAAAGAAAGATAATTGTGCTAAAGATAATGATGAAAAATCAACGAAAAACATCGAAAAAGTGCAGAAGTGAGGTTATTTTCGATACTCTTTACACGTAAAGAAAAAGACAGAGACAAATGATTTCGCGTAACGGAGCCATGGTATTTTGTTTTAAACTCACCAATGAACTTGTGTGCCTTCGACCACCTCTCTACTGCAGTCGGCAATAGGGAATGTCCAAACCGATACGCAGCAGCAGCAAAAGCGTCTAAAACGTCAGGGTTAACCTCGGGGTCGTATCCGTCCCAGTAGCCCTGCAAACATTTACAATAGCTGTTATGTCATACGATACGACGATAATTTAATTTAACTACGAAATGAACCTTTGCCGCAGTTACAATACGAGTCCAAGCTAAAAGAAAAACAGATTAATATCGTATGAACTTACCTCCTTCTCAAGAATCAATCCAAACTTCTCCATGACATCTTTACCAAGGAGTATGGGCAAGAATTCGTTGTAGGTAATGTGCTGGATTTCGGCGATGTTGATGCGACGGGCTTCTTGGTACAGAGTTTCATCATCCCAGTGGGGGTTTACTTCCGCGAGGGCGTTTGCGATACGGTTGTGCTCTCGGGCCATTAGGGTATGCATCACAGTCAACACCAACTGTTCGTTCACTCGAATTTCACCTAAATAGTATTTAAATTATTAAAGTATTTAAATAATTTCTCGGAGAGGCCTCCCAATTTGTGAACTGGTGGTAGATTCAATAGCTAGATCGTGTTTTCTAATTAATTTTAATCAATTTAATTCAATATACTTAATTATTAAAATCAGAGCACAGCTTTAAAATTATTTAATAAACTTGAATGCATTTTTATAAAGTTCCGAGCGGGTAATTTCATAAAAATATGAGCAGCTTTTTACTTCACTCGTCCCGTGACCTCGGCCTCTGGAAAGGTATCGAAACGTCGGGAAACCCAAAAAACCAACAAATCAAAACTACATAATTCTAAAATAACATCTGAATTAACCAATAAACGCGCTGTAATCTGTAAAAAGTGTTTTATTTCTAATGAACTGTACGCGCGGAAGCCTTAGAAGTGTATAATTATTTAAATGTGAAACCTACGCTAATTCTAAGGGTTTTCTGGCACAGATATTCTTATATCTTAGAGGCCACAAAAATGGTAGTGTAAAAACAAAGTGAAAATATTTTCTGGTTTTTGAAAGTAAATATTTTTGTATTTTTTTACATTAATATTTCAAAGCGAGAATGTGCCTGTTTCACAATTAGAAATCATTTGACATGACGAAATAGCAAGGGTAATTTCAATCACTATTGTTTTACTTGGTTCATGCTTACCGGCTTCAAAGCAGTACATGTTCTTGTTGGGGCGAGTGCAGCCTTCATCAGGAATGTCCAGTTTCAAAGGAAGAAGGTCCCTTAAACCGTACTCTTTGAATACAGGGTTCATTCGCAACAAACCGCCGAAACCTGTACGCAATTTTCTGTAATCATAAAAAACTACGATAAAGCTTCTGCGTCAGGGCGGCCAGTGTTTAATTAATAAAAGATTTTAAAAATGTTTCATATTCAATAATTTTTGCGTACAAAACTTTTTACTTCTAAGTATAAATAATTTAGACAGGAGTTATTCCATTGTTAATATAATGATCAGGTCGATACGTTACCTCGCAAACTTCTCAGTGACACCGTACACGGTGTTCCCATCAATGGCACCAGTCAAAGTGTTGAATGGAACCCTTGATCCTAAAACGCAACATGTGTGTCAAATTAAGTCGTCAACTAATACCCATAGCCAACATTTATCAATAACGCATAATTATACCGTAAAATGTTATCGTGCCTCGTTTGACCACCAGCCGATTAGTTAAACTGCATTGGGCTATGCGATTTATTAAAATTATTAAACGGTAGTCATTTAGCCATCTTGCGAGTTGTCAGCCTTCAGGCTAGCATACCTAATTTGTCTATTATATCTCCACCAGTCACTGTGGTTAAATATTCTAACATTTTATCGCTCCACTTGGCACAGGCATCGAAATATAAATTACACGTTTGTGGCAATGATGGTAATAAAACTGCTGGATCACTCACAGTAAATGATTTCTTAATGCGGTGTTTGCATAAGCCTGATTCTGACGAATTGCGATTTTCTCAAGTGATTTGTCTTAGATTAAGTAAATGGAAGGAAGCTGACCTGCTTTTTATGACTGTGGAGATAAAAGAAATCGAGCAAGCCGTCGGATTTGTAAGTCAACGGTTTCGCAGTACATTTTTTTTGACTACCTACCTAGTCTATGAGTTTAATTGGGCTAGGTACTTCAAAATTATGTCATTCTTTAACTATTGTTTTTTGTTTATTAAATTACTTAGTTAACAATAAAATAAATAATATAAAATTATATAACTTCTTAGATCGGCATGTCTAAGTAATTTTATGTAATTTGTAATCTTAAACGCGTACATTCTATCTTCCTTTAGAAGGGGAAAACTGATAGTAATAAGTTAGAGAGAGGCTGTATCAAGTGGTTAGGCGGCGTCAGGGGGGTTACCGTACCGTACAATATTTTGCTCTATATTGCGTAAGAGTGTACTTTCCCCTCTCACCGGCAGATGATACGGTGCCGGACTGGTCACATGATTCGGTCTGACCTCGCAACAATTACACATCTTGGTGTATTTTTGCAACGCTGATTTAATGGGCGGTTGTATAATGTGGACGTTAGCGGAAGTTGTTAACGTTCATAATTCTTTTTAAATTGAGAAGTAGAAAGAAGTTGCTGTTACAAGTTTTTATTGCTAACAGAATCATGAGCGCGTTGATGTCTTTCGTATGTGGAAAACAACCATAATAATTAAACCAAAATTAATGATACTAGCATTAAGATTGTTATGTTAATTTCATTCTCAAAGCAGTGAGAGATTATTGAAACCTATCCTATGTATTCCTAAACGGGGACAAAGTCGCGAAGTTTCAAATATTTGATACCTGATTGCTGCAAACGAACCGCAAATATACCGTGCTGTGCAATTGCCCAAGCGTCAAGTGTGGTTATCATGTGATATTTATTTGCTTTTAAGCGACCTTCATATGCAGATTTTTAATTTCAAAAGTAATACGAACTGTGATCGATACGAACTCATTATTTTGTTTCTTATTTATAGGACAGTCTAGTGTATTTTTTAAAGGTTAATTAATTCTTGTTAAGGATGCTGTTTTTATTAGGTACATAGTAGCAGTTTTAATGCGAATAAATATAGAAGTAGATTAAAGTGAATGATAATTTATTTTCATACTTTAATCGTTCTGCAATAAAATAAAGAGAATTTTACCGCATGCTTTTTGGCATTTTTACTATCTTTAGTGCAAGAGGCATAAATGGCTATGACTCTGGCATCGATGTTATTTTATAGAACGCTAATCTAGCAGTAGTGGGGTCTTACAGCCTGATAGTACATGGATATATGGTAGTCTGTAAATTGTTTCTCACCCAGACGGCAGCCGGGACGCGGGGAGGGGAACCCTCTGACGAAATCGATGCACTTTACGCCAAACAGCCGGTAGAAATAGTCGTCTCCTGGGATCCTGATCTCGTTGCAGTAGGGGTGCTTCAGGTGGGGAGGCCGTTTGCAACACTCTTCGGGGTCGTTGCGGTTCACTGGGTCTGTGGAGGGAAAACAATTGACAAACCTTTTATGTTAAAACGTGATGTAACAAAACACAGCTGAAATTTTGAGCGAGGTGCGATAAACGATGGAATATAATTCATAAAATGTGCATTTATTAAAAAATGCCTAAAAATAGATCCTTTGGTAATAATCAGCTTATGTATTTATTTAGTTTTAGACAGTAGTAAGGAAAGATTCAATAAGAGAGCGCATAGCGGAGATAAACACTTTCTTTATACCATATCGGGAATACACTCTCACCTGATGTTAAGTTACGATAAACCCAACTTCCTTATCTTAAGTGAAAAAACCTGCAGTGTGAAACTAATCAAAAACATTACAGCAAAGTACCTACTGCGTGAAACGTTATAAATTTTTATTTACGATTTTACTCAATAATAATTGAGTGCTAGATTAACGAGTAGAATAATATTGCTGGTTATGTGAATACCAGTTGAAGTGTAAGTACCACACCTAATGGCATTGCCACATCATCAAAAACTGGACTGGACGCTTTCGTTACCTCAGTTAATGACCACATTTTCCGCTATTCGTTAGAAAGAGTTTACTTTTTAATATATACACATACAATATAACATATAATAAATACACATACTTATTTCCTTAAATAAATAAAAAACTGTTCTTTCCATTAAGTTTTTTAAATAGAGCCTGAATAGTTTGAATAAGTAACAGTGTTTAATTAGGTACAAACTTTTAGAATAAAATTTTAATCTGAACTTGTCATGAATCAGTGTGGCATGACCAATGCCATTTTGGATTGTAACTTTGTTTTGATAAAACTGGGTTAATAGATATTTTCGGGGTGATTAGACACCAAAGCAAAAAGTTTTATAACCTAAATGATCCGAGTGACATTAGCTTAAAGAACATATGCGTTCATTTTTTAAGCTAATATATATACTAATATGTTCTTTAAGCTAATGTCACTCGCATAATTTGGGTTTTTGCTTTGGTTTCTAATCACCCCTTGAATTTCTATTAACCCCGTTTTACTTGTTTTACAGGTAGGTAACGCATTATTCTCAGATTATCAGTGTGATGGTGAAAAACAGTATAAGGTTGGGATAAATATAGCCAAACCTAGTAATTTCTATTAATGTTTTGTGATTTGTTCCTTACTTTTCCAATAAAACACCTTTTACTTTAATCTTCTTTTATTTCTCTTTTCTATCTTAATTTTAGTTTTACATTATCACGACACAGTAGCCATCTTTTTTCACCACAAACCACAACCCTCGATTCATAAACTAGACGTAGACTAATACCACAGATAATAAACGTAGAGACTGGATATCTTAAACATTGCCATACTTAACACTCTTCCTCAGGCTCTATGTTTATTATCCTTAACTTATTCACTAACTGCTTAAAACTATTCTTACATAATGGTTTAGTAAACACATCAGCCAGTTGTTTTTCATATCTTATATATTCAACATTTAACAAACCCTGTTCAACTTTATCTTTAATAAAATTATATTTAATTTCTAAATGCTTAAGTTTTCTTTGATCATAAGTTTTAACAGATTTGATGGTACTTTGATTATCTTCAAAAATTGTGAATGTCTTGACATCAATATTTAAATCATGTAACAACTTTATTATCCAGCAAGACTCTACACTAGCTTCACACAAAGATATAAGTTCTGCTTCAGTAGTACTTAGCGCAACCACTGATTGTTTCTTAGATTTCCAAATAACTGTATTACCATAAATTTTGAATAAATATCCTGTTGTTGACTTCCTATCCACATCTCTACCCCAATCTGCATCAGCATAGCCAATTAAAGGAACATTACAGTTTTTCTCAAAAATTAAATTATAGTTGATAGTATGTTTTACATAACGCAAAATTCTTTTTAATGACTTCCATAAAGTTTCATTTGGTTTACTTTGGAATCTACTTAAGTAACACACAGAGAAAGCAAGATCTGGCCTTGAGTTAGTAGCAGCATACATGAGAGAACCAATCAATGATCTACACTGCCTTTCATACTTCATATCTATATCATGATCATTAAATTTAAAAATTTTATCCATTGGAGTGTCTATCCCCTTGCAATCTTTCATACCGAATCTACTTAAAACATTTTTCAAATATTTAGTTTGATTAATTAAAATATAGTCTTTATGTCTTTGAATTGAAATTCCTAAATATGTCAAGTCTTTGTCTCCTAAGTCCTTCATATTAAATTTAGTTGCCAAAAATTTCTTAACTTTATCTATTTCTTTCCTGTCATTGTTAAAAATCAGTAAATCGTCAACATATATTAATACATATAAATCTTTTTTCATATATAAACAATAATCATTGTCCGAGCGTTTAAAACCATACTCAATCATAACATCTGTGAAACGTTCATACCAATATTTAGGTGACTTCTTTAAACCATATAATGATCTTTCTAATTTTAGTACATATCTGTCATCTTCCATATCATAACCCTTTGGTGGTTTTAAGTAAACTTCTTCTTCTATTCTTCCATACAAAAATGCACCTTTGACATCCATTTGGTTAATTTCATAATCTTTATTTACCGCAACAGCTAATAAGGTCCTTAGAGTTTGCATCTTCAACACAGGCGAATACACATCATCTATATGTTCTTTTTGTTGATATCCCAACACAACAAGTCTTCCTTTATATATGTCTTGATTTCCTAATCTTTTCTTAGTAAAAACCCATTTAGTATCTAGTAAATTCATTCCCTCTTTTTTATGTACTTTACTCCATGTACCACATTCTTCTAGAGTTTTTATCTCTTCCTTAACTGCATTATTCCACAAATCTTTGTCATTTCTATTCTTTATTTCTTCAAATGTCTGCGGAGCATCTTCCATATTTCCAGCTAACAATGCAAACAAAACTTCATCTTCTTCATTCTCTAAATTTATTTCATAATCATCCTGCCATTTAGGTCTTTGAATTTTCCTTTTTCCTCTTCCTAAATTTTCTGTTTCTTCATCACTTTTGTTCCTGACTACTTCTTCATTCATTTCACTTCTCCTTATTTCTTTACTTGTATCCATTTCCATGTTGTTTCGTATTTCATCTTCTTTTTCTTCATTATTTTCTTTATGTTCCGAGTATGTAGGTATCTCTATAACACTCTTGTCTGTATTTTCCCTTTCATCAAAGATTACATTTCTTGCCACAATGACTCTTCCTGAATCTTCATCCCACAATTTGTATCCGTTTAGACTGTAGCCTACCATAACCATTTTCTTTCCCTTGGGGTCTAATTTTTGTCTTAGTTCTTTCGGAACGTGGCTGTATGCAATACTCCCAAAAACTCTCATATTCGATACATCTGGCTTTCTACCGTGCCACATTTCAGCAGGTGTCAACTCCTTTGATGCAGTAGGACATCTATTTGTAACGTAAGCCGAGTACAATACAGCTTCTCCCCACAACTTTTTATCCAACTTTGATTCTATCAGTATAGTCCGTGCTCTATCCATCAATGTGCGATTCATTCTCTCCGATATTGCATTCATCTCAGGGTTGTAAGGAACAGTATGTTGCAGAGTAATACCATTTTTAAAACAAAAATCTTTAAATTCTTTAGATACATATTCACCCCCATTGTCAGTTCGTAAGTTCAATAAATTACAGTTAAAATGATTTGTTGCATAATTATAATAATGTTTGAATTTCTCAATTACTTCAGATTTACTTTTAATTAAGTATACCATAACAAAGTGTGTAAAGTCATCTATAAAAGTCACATAGTAATTATATCCGTCCCATGTCTCCGGTGTGATTTGGCCGCACACATCACTATGCACCAACTGTAACGGCCTTGTTGCCCTATGCCCTGTACTATTAAAAGGTAATCTTGTCATGCGACCTGTCATACATATTTCACACATCACATTCTCTATTTGCATATTTTTCACACTTGACAGTCCATCCACCATATCCTTAGAAATTAATTGTTTTAAATTATTCATAGATAAATGAGCAAAACGTCTATGCCACAACTCTATCTCTTTTTCATTTCTATTATTTGAATAATTACAGTAATTTTCTCTCAAACTAAATTCTATTAAATACAATGAACCTTCTGGATAACCAACAATAATTAATGTTTGATCTGGATTGTAAACCTCTACACAACCATTTGCAAAAATTACAGAATACCCAGCTTTTTCAAGTTTTGAAACCGACAACAAATTTTTTCTTAACTCTGGGACATAATAAACATTTTTAATAGTATGAAAATGTGTTACTCCGTTAATTTTTGTTTTTGTTTTTATGTTACCAATACCTATAGCATTCAAAGTTACTCCATTTTTAGCTGCACATATTTGTTTTGTATTTTTTAACTCTGTATAACCATCATTAAATATATTTATGTCATTTGTTAAATGATCAGAACAACCAGAATCTATGTACCAAAAAGTTTTAGAATTATTTTGAATATTGTTACCTGATATTTCACTTATAAAGGCATTACCATAACTGTTATCGCTTGTCATGAACGATCTGTGAAATTGTCCTCGGTGTCCAAAGCCTCGACCACTGGAATAGCGATTTCCCTTTCCTCGATATGATGTTCTTCCTCTTCCTGAAGCTATACTATTTCCTCCTTCTATGACACGCTCCTGGAATGACTGTGTACCTCTTCCTCTCCAGCTCGAAAAGTTTCCTCTGCCTCTTCTCTGATTACAGTTAGATGATGAAGATGGAACGCTGGTGTTCTGCTCGCACTCATACCTCTTATGACCAGCAGCACCACACTTGTAACAATTAAATGCTGATGAAAAACTCTGTGTATCTTTTCTCTGTCCTTTCTTTCTCTTTTCTTCTTCACCAAGCAGCCTTTCTTTCACAAAATTAACAGATAAGTCAGACATGGTTTCCAATGTAGTGACAACAATATCATATGACTTAGGCATGGACAATAATAAGTAATTAATCTTTTCTTCTTCCGTAAGATTCGTACCGGCGTTCTTTAGCGGTGTAAATAAACTCTCCATATCAGTAAAATGACTTTGCAAATTATTTTTTTCATCATATTTCATGTCTGACAGCTGTCTTCTCATGTACATCCTGCTCCTTGTATTTTTCTTTAGGAAATTTTCTTCCAGACTCTTTATCATAAGGTATGCAGACTCCTGATCTCTAATGTATTCAATAAAGTTATCAGAAACACCACTGACAATGATACTCCTTGCCCGCGCTTCGGCTTTCTTGTTTTCTGCATTTGCAAAATCCGGTTTCAGAATGGCGTCTAAACATTCTTGCTCATTTAATATTGTCTTCAATCGATACAACCAGGTGTTAAAGTTATTTCCGTCGAATTGTTTTAGATTGAGATAAAATTTTTCTTGTACGGCAGCCATTTTCGTATCGTAAAATTCATACCTTTGTTTGATGACTTTTCTGGTCGCGGCGCAGTGGAAGCGTGCTATTAATGTTTTGTGATTTGTTCCTTACTTTTCCAATAAAACACCTTTTACTTTAATCTTCTTTTATTTCTCTTTTCTATCTTAATTTTAGTTTTACATTATCACGACACAGTAGCCATCTTTTTTCACCACAAACCACAACCCTCGATTCATAAACTAGACGTAGACTAATACCACAGATAATAAACGTAGAGACTGGATATCTTAAACATTGCCATACTTAACAATTTCTTGGTTCATTTCACTAGAAGACCACTGGCTGATTCTGTGTAATCTTAATGTTCCACTTATTTTCAATCGGCGGCATTATCTCTGTTAAGAAATATTTTGGCAATCATTATTGGCAATGCTGAATTATTATAATACTCGTAGTTACTTCTTTTCGATTAACGAATGAACTAAGATGCAAACGTAAAGTACGCCGCCCGTGTTCAGGACGAAACTTATTTTATTTTATTTTATTCTATAGTATTTAAAAAGTGAAGAAAAAAATGGTACGATGAAAAAATGGTAATGATGGTACCATCAAGAATAGGGATTGTATTCGAATGTTTTATTATCAGTCTATCTTTACTTAGTGGTTTCGAACTTTTTATTATTTAAAAAATATTTATACAAATCTTGCCGTATTATTCTCCCCGTGGACTTTTTAATGCCACTAAAAGAGAATCACTTATTCGATGCCAAAATTGTTGTTTTAAAATTAAAGAAGCTGGAACTCACCAAGAGGAGTACCAGTGAGGGTATAGTCGTGGTCCATGAACTGTCCCCAGGCGATAACCATGACAGTTCCGGCGTGGTCGTGGAAACCATCGTCAGGGTGCATGGTGCGAGAGACCACCCGGGATAGTGGCAGGTTGTGGCCTGAGTGCGCGATACGGGGGGCGTTTATGCCGTCGGAGAAAAGAGGCCCGAGCAACCTGCAAGAATAGGGTGAGGTTAGTAAACAATTTAGGTAGTATTTGTATTCATTACATTTGAGGTTCTTTTATAAACTGTACTTATATGAGCCTCTATAGTCTTAATTAATAATCGTAACTATAATTTCGTCACTTGTCTCATCAAAATGTTAATATCAATCGATAGCAAATTTAACTGTTAGAAACAGGTTTTAAAAGCTTACTCTGGAAGATGAATACATTATTTGGATATTCAAAAATATAACTTTCAATAGTTTGTTTTCTGTACTTGAAATGCAATGTATTTTGAAAAATTCTCTAGCAAACCAATACTTTAACGGGGGCACCGTTTCATACTCTTCAGCTAGCACGTTAGGTAACTTCTGGTGTGATTTAAAATGCTCACCTTTGGAAGGGCGCGTTGGTCGCGCCCCAGGTGGGGTGCTGCAGGTTGTTACACAGCCCATCGAGCCTCCGGTACTTGCCGGCGCGGCACTCCACGTGCGAGAACACGGGAGGACACACCTCCCGGATCAGAGTGCGGGAGGTGTCGATCAGCGGCAAACCCTTCTCGATCTCCTCATAAGTCAGACCATATCTGTAACAAGAGCAATTTTCGATGTCGATGATGATGACCATCAGCCATTTTAATGTCCCAACTGCTGGGGCAGGCCTTCCTTATGGATGGATAAGGCCACATGGATGGGCCATAAGCTACCACGCGAACCCAATGCGAATTGATGGGTGTTAACGACTGCAAATGCTGCCGGGACCAATGGCTTAACGTGCCTTCCGAAGCACGGAGGAGCTCGGGATAATAAATTTTTGGTCACCCATCCCATGACTGACCCTTGCAAAAGTTGCTTAACCTACGCAATTGCTGGGCCCGGCGTTGATGATGATGACTTACTTAACATATTGCTTAACTACGGCAACTCGAACTAGGAATGGCAAAGAGAGCATTCCTGACCTGTGGTCTACTAACATACGTAGTTCACCCAGTTGCGGCACGGTAAACTAAACATCCAATCTCATGATACTTAGTATAAGTATTCGTTATTTTTACAAGAAGGTACCTACTTTGCTTATTTTGAGATCTAGATCATTTGAAGTGCTTAGTCTGAGCTTTTTATTATATCGAACTTAGGTAATATAACATTTAAAATAGAAAATATTACCGTAATAATCATATTTTCTTTCAAAAGCGGAAAATCATGAAAGACTTTTAATACACCGCCTGCAAGCGATTTTTTAACTGTATTTAATTTTGAACCCTTCAATTAATCTTGAATACGAAAATATTTCTTCCAGCCTTGATCAACCTACATCCTCAAATCTATTGTGAATTACCTACAACCAGTTCGTGACTGTAACTGAATTACACTACATTGAGTGTAGATAATTAATATTGCAGACACATTCGATTCTTCTTAACGTGCATTGTGTTCGGAATGAAAAATGTGATCCAAATTACTCGGTCAATATGTAGCATTATTACATTGCGGATTATATTTCACGAGGTCGTTACAATGAATTTTGAAACTACTTCACATAATGAATGGTATACGTAAAGTGATGTACTAATGTCTAGAGATGGACATATTTTCCATTCAGACCTCACACACGGCGTGAAGCAAGCGTGCTGTAGAAAAATTATAGCCTACATTGAAATGATTTACTTTGCGCATTATTACTAGTAATTTGGTAACGATTTTAAAATGCCAAGGTTTGTTGTGTAAGTTTGTTTTATATGAATGATTTGAATACCTCATTATATTAATTAGGGTTTGAACAAAACTAAATAATTATATTGTTTATATTTAAAAAAGAAATGTAATTAATAATGTGTATTGAAAGTAGTAGGAAAAATTTCAGGGAAAGATTATTAGGTAAGTAGGTATTCATTAATTTTACTAGTGACTAGGTATAAAAGTTGATAATATTAATACTTTCATGCTAAGATAAATAAAAAAAAATTCGGGTTGCACTCCGGGAGTGCCGGCATAAGTGAAAACTTGAATATTAACGTTGTGCATTTTTGATATTTTGGAAAGGTTAGCGAATAATTTTGCACGCTTTGCCGTCTTACGAATTTAATCTGCATTTGAATTTACGAATACAGAACAGTATTGTACGAAAGTCTTATCCATAACTTGACAGAAAATCTAGAGTTGTGACAGTGAATTAAAAAATTAGTTTGCTATGGTGACACTAGTGTTTACGTCTTGAAATGACGCGCCCCCATTTTCGCCGCACCCCGTAGAAAGAGAGGGGGATACTATCGCCACCGGCTGTCTACTCTCCATCCGTCACATCCGTCTTACGAATTTTCGATCAGGGTCACGGGATCCTGAGTGACGCGAATTTAACATTTTTTCCCCATTACAACTAGTGGCTCCGTGAGCTGTAGACCTCGCGTTAAAAAGTAGCTCAAATTGTATGTTGTTTAAAAAATAATCTAAAAGATGTCGCCATCCCTTTTTTCCCACACACCACGAGCTTTTAGGACATAGTACGTATGTACGTATTGTTTGGTATATTATTTGGTAGGTATATTCGCTGCTAGATGGCGCTTCTAATTTTAATAATTTTTCGAAACAAGTGATTTTTGGTAAATTTCGAAAAACTGGATGGTCAAAAAAATTATACAATATTATTGAACCTGCCCACAAAATTTCACCAGAATCGGTTGAGAAATGCGACCTGTAGAGGAGATCAAACAGCCGGAAAGCTGGACTGAAATATTTTTTACATATCTCCGTCATTTTAATAAATTTCGAAAAATTGCGTCGACAAAAAGATTCTATATATTTATCAAATCTGCTCACGAAATTTCACCGGGATCGGTTGAGAAATGCGACCTGTAGAGGAGAACAGACAGCGCCGGGAATCCGGACTGAAATACGATTTTTTTACATTATCTCCGCCATTAAAAAAAAAAATTAAAAACTGGCTTGACAAAAATAATCTATACAATTTTCAAACCTGCTTACAAAATTTCACGAGAATCGGTTGAAAAATGCGACCTGTAGAAGAAAACAGACAGAACTGGAAAGCCCGACTGAAATATGTATTTTTAACATTTCGCCGTAATTTTTAAAAATTTCAAAAAATTGGCGTGACAAAAAAAATCTATATTATTTTTGAACCTGCTCACAAAATTTCACGAGAATCGGTTGAGAAATGCGACCTAAAGAGGAGAACAGACAGCGCCGGAAATCCGGACTGAAATAGGTTTTTTAACAAATCTCCGCTATTTTGAAAAAATTCAAAAAACTGGTTTGACAAAAAAAAATTAAAATTATTTTTAAACCTGTTTACAAAATTTTACTACAATCGGTTGAAAAATGCGACCTGTAGAGGAAAACAGGCAGAGCTAGAAAACGGACTGAAATCTGTTTTTTTAACATATCTCCGCCATTTTGGAAAATTTCAAAAAACTGGCTCGACAAAAAAATCTGTATGATTTTCGAACCTGCTTACAAAATTTCACAAGAATCGGTTGAGAAATGCGACCTGTAGGCTGGAACAGACTAAAGAAGTTTTCACTTCAAAAATTATAGCGTGGTCAAAAGTAATGATACGTGCAAAGATAAACAAATGTAAGTTCCACGTTACAAATGCGTCTCCATTTCTACATTTATTTTCTTTAAAAACTCCTCAAATGTTAACAACTTTGTGAATGTGGTTACACTCCGATCCACACCACTGCCACACCACTGCGCTCGTAATTAGAATTAATACAACATCTTACTTTAATACAGCAGTCACATCCCCATATAAATGGTTACAAAAGTACAACAACGGTACAAATTGTACAGCATACAAAAGCAGATGAGATAGTAATGTTCAACAGCGTTACATCACTGTACTTTGAAAGTTCTTGCTGACAATAAAACATTATGATTCACAGATAATGCGATTATTACATAATCATAAAATTTGTAATTGTATTTATATGCTTTTTGTTTATTTTCGGTTCTCAGATTTTAAATGTGTTGTTTAAGGTAATGCAACAGGATGTTATTCCTTTGTTATTTGGAAGTTGTTGAATAACAGTAGTGCTTTTTAGGGTTCCGTACCAAATGGTAAAAAATTAACCCTTATGGTGTGACTCAGTCTGTCTGTCTGTCTGTCACAGCTGGATATCTCGAGAACTACTAATGGTATCAATTTGAAATTTGGAATAGTTTAAGATGTCATTTGCCCAACTATTTTGTAAATAAGAAAGAAATAAAATAATAATATATTTTTTACAAAAGGGACTGAAAAGAGGTCTTAAAAATTTGAAGTGGAGCTACTAGGGCATGCGGGGGCATATGAAAGAACGCCGTTTGCACGTTTTCAATATTTTTTTCTTTTTGTTTTTGGCCGCATAGTTTTCGACTTATAATGAAAAATTAAAAAAAAATACTGTTCCCCCCTTATCTCCGAAGTTTGCAAAGTTAAAAATCCGAAATAATTCTGTGTGATAGGAGTTTATATAAAGACTACAGGAAAAATAAAAGAATGTCTCAATATAGCACACTTTTTTAGAAATTATGAAATTTCTAAAAAGTTAGCATTAGTTCCACTATCGGTCAAGAAATGGCGCTGACCTAAAAGTGCAATACTAATTTTATTATTCCACTCGGTTTGATGGTGCAATTATGATGGTACAGAACCCTCGGTGCGCGAGTCCGAGTCGGACTCGGTCGCTCTTGACCGGTTTTTTTAATCTAGATGCGATAGTAGAGCAAAAATATGTGAAGTCTTACATGAAAATAGAGTCGAGTATGTACACTACTCAACGACATAATAATATGAATCATTTTCTGAAAAGGAAGAAGGTACACCTATTATTATTAGTGGCTCTGTGAGCTGTAGGTACATTTTTGAAATAGCAAAATTTGTTAGGCAAAATCCACATTACTTCAGTCAAGCCAAAGATGTTTACTTGCGAAATACCAGAAATTCATGTAGATTGGTTTCTGAAATGTATCCAAAGAGTGCGCGTTTCCGAAAAAACTGCTACTGGATGTGCATAAAAATATATAATAAGATAAGATACCAGAACGCATATAAGCAAAATCTAACTCTCGAGTTTTGATGGTGATCTCTGATTGGTCAAGAAACTCAGTAGTTAGGTTTTGCGCGCAAACTCTAACTCCCCAGTTTCGCGCTAGTTCGATAGTGATCTCTGATTGGTCAAAAAACTCAGTAGTTAGGTTTTGCCCACAAACTCTAACTACTGAGTGCGCATCCACAAATGAGCGAGCTTCAAAATTCAGTTGTCAATGGGGAATGTCCGAAAAAAATCAAATTGGCTGAATATTTTTTTTTAGGTAAGAATAATCTCTCTTAGTAATAGAAAAAAAAACAAAATTTTCGGTTGCGTGAAAAAATTTTAAAGTCTTCACAAATATAGGAAAGTAACAGCAGAATGGAGATAATACCTTTGCCATCACCTGCTACAACCACAACATGGTATTAAAAAAAATTTCAACACAAAATGTCAAAACCTTTTGTTTTTAATTCTTGTTTTAAATTTCCATGGTTATTAACATTATTTAAATATACTGTATCGGGATTTTCACCATGTACCTTTTTATTTTTGAGACTCCGATATTTCGGCGCAGTTGCATGCGCCATGATCGTTACCTCAAAGCTACTTCGCATCATCATCCTAGGCATCTAAACTCTGTAGTGGCATCACTTACAAACCGTGCATATGATCTTTGTGATGATGAACACCTAGACAAAGAGTTACAACACGTGCGGCATGTCCTGCAGAGCAATGGATATTCAGGAAAGCTTCCACCTAGACACATGAAAAAGCACCAGTTACAGAGGCAGGAAGTAGATAGACAGCCAGTATTTTTGCCATATGTAAAAGGAGTGACGGATAAGGTCTCAAATATATTACAAAAGTACGCCATAAAAACTATCTTCACTCCTTTAAATAAGGTATCGCAATGTCTACGGTCCCCGAAAGACAGTTTTCCTCTGGAGAAACCTGGTGTTTATAAGATCGACTGCAGTTGTGGTAGTTCATATATCGGACAAACTAAACGCACAATAGCATGCCGGATAAAGGAACACATAAAAGCGGTCAAAAACAACGATACGCAAAAATCGGCCATCGCTGAACATTTAATTCATTCGGACACAAATCACTGGATCGAGTTACATAACCCTCAGATAATCTCCACAGAACGCCACTACATACCAAGAATGGTCAGGGAAGCGATTGAAATTACCAAATACAAAAATTTCAATCGTGATGATGGGTTTAAATTGTCGAGTGTCTGGAATCCAGTAGTCCGGCTGTGTCAAAACAACAAAAATAAAAAAAGTGCCGTTCCGCGTAAAGATACAGTGAGTGTCGTGTGTCGAGAACAGATTCGAGTGAATAGTGAGTTTGCAGACAATGGTACCGGTACCGACCGTAATAAAAGAACTAGACGGAGGGTAGACCGATTCGTCTGCCAATAACATCTACCCGCACGTGACAACCGACAGTTCTTCCGTGATCATGGCGCATGCAACTGCGCCGAAATATCGGAGTCTCAAAAATAAAAAGGTACATGGTGAAAATCCCGATACAGTATATTTAAATAATTTTTAATTCTTGTTGTCATAGTGGCAGGTGTTGGCAAAGGTATAATTTCCATTCTGCTGTTACTTTCCTACATATGTGAAGTCGAAGAGACTTTAATTTTTTATTTTTTTAAGCAACCGATAATTCTGATTTTTTTTTCTATTACTAAGGGAGCTTATTCCTATCTATAAAAAAATATTCAGCCAATTTGATTTTTTTCGGACATTCCCCATTGTCTTTGAACACAACTGTGATAAAATATTTTATTTTTTAAAAATGATTCCTAATCTTACAAGTTTTTGCAAATAAAATCCAGTGTACCCAGATCTGAACGCAAAAGCTTTTTTTCTGCTAAACTAAATATTCCTTGCCTATGAATGAAATTGACGTTTTGTATGGAGATTTTTTAACAAGTTGCATTTTCTATTTCTTTATTTTTCACAATTTATTTAACAACTGTGAACGCTATTGCAACAAAACTTTCCTGTATGTACAAATGATTGAACATTAAGATAACCTAGGGAACATAACTTACTCGAAAAAGATAAGTTTAGGCTACGTTACAACAAATTAAGTAGTCTTTTTTGCCAAAAAAAGAAGTCACTTTAATTATTCATCAGAAGAATCAAATTACATCCAATTATAAGCATAGCCGTCAACTTGATAGTTATATAGCCGTAATATCCAGCAACTGATAAATAATTTAAATCGCTGGAGTTAAATGGTTCTCTGTGTGTGTGAAAAAAAACGCCAGTTTGATAGGTAAGGACCCAATATTATAGTTTGGAGAACTGTAGCATATGCCAAGTTCTCCAGTGTATCCATATGGATACAAGAATGCTAAATAAAATTGACCAAATGGATTGTCCAGAAAACCAAACCTGCGTCGCAACGAATCATAATTGCAAGTTAGTATCTACTTAAAATGCATTTATTATTACTTGTCCTATTTGGTTGCGCTATGCCGTTGTGAATTTTGCCTAACGACACGCTTTGGTGGACGCCAGAATCATCGACACGATGAAGAAGTAGACTTCTCCTGTGTTTGGGTTAAAACTTTTGAGAATAAAACAATAGGTACTTAATACACATCAAAATAAATATTTATTGCACACAAAACCTACTTAATAAATTTTCCTTCAATTCAATATTCTTATTCTTAATCTCAATACAGTACCTAGTATAAGGCTAAATGGTTTGAAGGTATTCACCTTTCTTTACACATTAAAGTATTTTTTTGGTTTATCGTTTATCTGTAAACATCTTTTTATTTCAGTAGGTACAACCAGCAACGGAAATTATTGAACAAAATTTGATAAATTTTTTTCCTAATCATTATTAAGTGCCATAAATTACTGATGAAAATATATTGCAAACTTCTTGTTATAACTAAACTAGCAAAGTCCCTGAAATCAGTTATACAATTACGCGCTATACATTACTACTGACAAAAAAAATAAAGATGTGAACTCAGTAGTTAGAGTTTGCGGGCAAACCCTAACTACTGAGTTTTTTGCCCAATCAGAGATCACTATCGAACTAGCGCGAAACTGGGGAGTTAGAGTTTGCGCGCAAAACCTAACTACTGAGTTTCTTGACCAATCAGGAATCACCATCAAAACTCGAGAGTTAGATTTTGCTTATATGCTACCAGAACCCATTAAAGTTTTGCCTAAGAACAGATTCAATAAAGCCCTATACAATTGGCTAATGGAAAAGTGTTTTTATTCCGTAAATTACTATTTAGATTTAAATAATTGTTGACCTTTTGTTATTTGTTGGTTTTTGCATACATATTAATTATTTGACTTCTTATAAATGTTACCAATTAATTCACTATTATTCTTATTTCTTTTGACATTATGTAAATTTAGTAACCTATTAATAATTATTACTTAAGAGCTATTGTTTATATATAAAAGATAATAATGTTAAAATTTGATAAATCCAATGATTTTATTATTAGATAAATTTTCTCTTTTTAAATTTGCATGCTATTTGTTGATGGCTGAATAAGTTGAATCTAATTTATTATGACCATCTTAAAATGTAACCTTGTTCAAATGCAAATATACGAATTTCTATTTCTATTTCTAGACCTCACGATAAAAAGTGGCTCAAATTGTAAAAAAAATAAAATGTCGCCATGAAGTTTTCAAAGCACACAGTACGTGAGTTATTCGCAGCTAGATGGTGCTACTAACTTTGATAATTTTTCGAAATGGGTGAATATTTTTAGATAAATTTGGAAAAACTGGCTTGACTAAACTGTTATATATAATTATCGATCCTGCTCACAAAATTTCACCAGAATCGGTTGAGAAATGCGACCTGTAGAGGAGAACATACAGCGCTGGAAAGCTAGACTAAAATATGTTTTTTTTTACATATCTCCACAATTTTAGAAAAGATAAAAAAACTGACTTGAAATAAAAAATCTATACATTTATCAAACCTGCTTACAAAATTACACGAGAACCGGTTGAGAAATGCGACCTGTAGAAGAGAACAGGCAAAGCTGGAAAGTCGGACTGAAATCTGTTTATTAACATATCTTTGCCATGAAATAAAACACTTTTTAACGGATACTAGCGCGGTTTTATTGAATGTACTTTGGTATTGAGAAGTGAATATATCTTTGCCATTTTGAAAAATTTAAAAAAAAAAACTGGCTGGACAAAAAAATTCAAAATAATTTTCAAAACTGCTCACAAAATTTCACGAGAATCGGTTGAGAAACGCGACTTGTAGGTGGGAACAGACAGCCGGACATACGAAAGAATTTTTGCCGAAGCTGAAGCAGAGACGCTTCGCTCGCACTTCGTGCTCGCTCGGTCAATTATTGTTTTAGTGTTAGGGGCTTTACAGCTGTAGTCACTGCGACCTTAAACATCTGCGTTTCCTGCTCCTCATTGCATTATCTGCAAACGTCACTATCACTCAATTTCATATGAAATAGGTGTGTGTTCAATGTCCAGTTAGTACCAAGTAGGTACCTAAAGAGGTTATTAGACCTTCCTGAATAACGGATCCGATATTCAGTCGCTTCTAAATTCAGAGAAGTTTAATTTCATTCAGGAAGGTAGGGTCCCATTTAGCATCAGTTTTCAGGATGGAATTGTCTCCGACGTAACGGATGCTAAATCGGACTCTGAATATCGGATCCGTTATTCAGGAAGGTCTAATACCCGCTTAATCGTTTCAGATACTATTGTACATTTTATTGGAATAGTTTTTTTGTTAATAAACGTTATATTGATTAGGTTACATATCCTGAAATCAGAGCTGGTTCCTAAATCCTCTTAACTGTGACGTTATTTCAAGTAGCCGTGTTTTATCCAGTTTTGACATGTTCAATGCCTTGAAACAATAGTGATATCAAATGCACCACAGCCTAGATCTGTCAATCACTTAGACAGATGTAAGTAGGAATTAAGTTTTATATATTCATTGACCTTCAAGATGATACGGTACGTTTGTTGCCTTACGTAACAACGAAATAGATAAGTAAATGTAATGAAATTAATACAAGCTTATTCATGTTCTATATTTTAAGTACTGTGACCTTGCACCTACGGCTGCTCAATGATGAAATAATAAAATCGACTTGCGTTAAACTCGAAATCTCGGAACAACATATTCCCGTTTTTACATACCGTTTTTACATAGCGTTTTAGGTACATACAAGGTTATATAAAAGGAATGTTAAGATGATTATACACTTAACTTATTCGTTAACTATCATTTCCAGGCAAACCCGCCGCCCGGTTTCCCACCGAATTTAAATTTCGAATGTTATGCTGGCATCGTCTCACTCAAGTGGGTTTACCAGGAATAAATGATCGAAGGGGTAAACATAAACAATTTTGGGACACCCAAACTTTGCCACACAAAGTAGAAACCATAAATATTGTTACTGTAAGAAGACTTCATTTTGATTTTAAAATTAATTGGAACTGCATTTAAAGATTTTTAAGGTTTCCTGCTTTAAGAGGGTTTATTTATACAAGGTGTATTTTTTAAGGTGTCAAGCCAGTGCGAGGTGATAGCTGAGTACCTACTCGATTTTTTGTAACTTTGGAGTTATCATTTATTTTATTATTTTTCATGATTTAACGACTTTAAAAAAATTAAAGGAATGACAAAAATATGCGAAAATAATAACAAATCATAAACTTTGAAAATAACAAGATTTCCGATTTACCATTTTCAGGAGCCGATTTCAGAAAATAATGCCCCATGAAGTACAATATCCTTTTTTGTATTATTATGAAAGCTTAAGCTGCATGTTGCGCAGTTTTTAAGGTTAGTCAGAAGCTATGGAATAATCTTTGATTAATTTATTTTTAAAGTTGAAGATTCCATGCTGTTCTGTTAGTTTCCATTTTTTTACTATCGATAGTATTTTATGTATCTTGTGTCAAAGTAAGGAAGAATATTATTTTACTCGTAAAACTAAAATAAACAGGCATTGATTTGCAAAAAAAATACCGAAAAAATTTTACCAAAAAAAAGATATAGGTAATTTTTTAAAGCCGTTCAGTCGTTAAATCATAAATGATAAAGAAAAAAAAAATATAACTCCAAAACTACAAAAAATTGCATAAACATACATATAGGGGTTCAATCGACAGGTATGGTACTCAGCTATCACCTCGCATAGGCTTGACTCCTTAAAAAATACACCTCACACTAGCACCGCCATTGGAAAAAAAACATAGTGCTTAAATAAAGACGAAATCTATTAAAATTAACGCTAGTAGAATAGAATTACAATGTATGGGAATGACATGCTTAGCTTCTGTCAATCCCATACATTATTATCATTCTATTCTACTAGCGTTTATCTTTGTAGAATGACCATTTGGGTAGACCCTGGAATCTTTAATTTTTACGATACCGATCGAAAGGGTTACTCATTAGGATTATTTTTTCTTCAGTAACACAGCATGTTAACAAAAGGAAGACTATGAAATTTAGCATTTTTAACATTATGTATTAATTTTTATAGTATCTAATGTTATTTCAAAAAAATGAATCTTTGAATGTAGATAAAATTATTTCTTAATAATGAAGTTTTATTTAAATACTATCTTTAATATTTAAGGTATTTTCCCTCCGTGTGGCAAAGTTTTGGCAAACCCTGTAGTGTCACTGGGTTTCGGCCGCCCGCATCTTCCTCTGAGTGGACAGTTAATTCTCTATCCCTCGTTAACAGTCCTTTTTAGGGTTCCGTAGCCTAAATGGCAAAAAACGGAACCCTTATAGATTCGTCATGTCTGTCTGTCTGTCCGTATGTCACAACCACTTTATTCCGAAATTATTAAGACTACACAGTTGAAACTTGGTAGGTAGATGTATTCTGTTAACCGCTTAACGAATTTAATACAAAAATAATAAAAAAATAAAAGATTAAGGGGGGGCTCCCCATACATGGAACTGAAACTGAAAAAAAATTTTTTCTTCAAACCAATACGTGTTGGGTGTCTATAGATAGGTCTTTAAAAATGACATTGAGGTTCCTAAGACAACTTTTTCTCAAAGTCAACCGTTTGGAAGATATACACTGCCAAAGTGGTAAAATGTGTGTCCCCCCCCCTTTAACTTTTGAAATAAGAGAGTCAAAAATCTGAAAAAAATATATGCTGTAGATCTTAATAAACACTTTCAACGAAAATTGGTTTGAATGAGATATAGTTATTAGTTTTTGAGATATAGAACATTTTCATTATTTGCAGGTGGTAATAAATATGGTATTATATAAGGTAACTACGGAACCCTATGGCGCGTGGCCCGATACGCACTTGGCCGGTTTTTTTCGGGATGAAATGTACTCTATGTTCTTTTCTGAATCCCTGACAGACAACATGTATGCAAAATTTCATGATGATCGGTTGAGTTGAGTATGTAGTTAAGACGTGAAGACGTAACAAACAAATAAAACAACTTACTTTCGAACTTATAATATTATAATATGTTTTTTGTTAGATTAATAATTATTAATCTAACAAAAAACATATTATAATATTAAACATATTAAAAAATTAAAAAGAAAAGTTTAAATATAAAAATTATAATTTTTATTTTTAAACTTTTCTTTTTAATTTTTTGTACATCTTTTGTAATGGTACATTTAGTATAGTATTGGTTTATTTAGTATTAGTAACTAGTAATTAATTAAGTTAAGCGCGTGCCATTTCTAGGGATTTATGATGAACAACCTATGATGAGGTTTATATGAATGTCAAAGATTAAATCTTATAATTTCTCGATGATGAAATCACGCTCATGTAAACATCAGGCCACCCGTTACTTTGCCTTGAATTAAAATTAATAAGCCTATTAATGCAGTTTTGGTATAACGCCGTTCCGTAATGAGTAAACTGGGTAATTAATTTCATTTTTCCAAATATCATAACTGAATTGATTAATCATTCGAATTGATCTCATTCATCAAATTTCGTTGCCATAATTCTGGTACTACCGAGCAAACCTCCGTGATCATAAATGCTTCTTTGTAGTTCCCGCAATTGCAGCGTACGTATCTATAATCTAGTAGGTAGGTACTACATATCTACGCCCGGTCAGCTTAGATAATTTATCTTTTCGGTCATTCATTAAGTTAATGACTTTGTCCTTAGGCTGAAAAGACGAGGAACTAAATGGGCACTGACCATTTGTAGCTCCATTTGTCAGAACTCGCTTATTGGTATCAACCTATTTCGCACTTCCGTCATAGATTTTTGTAGGTTGATAAAAAATGCTTACTTTTTGCGTTGCGAAACTTGGCCTTTTTACATTAGTTTTTAATTTTGTTATACTCGGCTGATACTTATTTAGTTGTTTTTGGTTGTTTAAATATTGGAATTAGATGGAAAAATATAATAATGTTGAGACGGGTATAATAACGTCGGCCGGTTCAGTCGCGGATCTATGTCATCCATTCCATGTAACAACGTAACAACCAGCGTTGACATCGAGGTGCGATCGCAACCACGAGCAGCTTCGGCAAGTGGATGTCCATCGATTTTAATTTGTTTTACGAGATAGCGATCTAAACTGCGACCGCGAGACATCGTAGCTAAGTATTTTCGGAATGTTTCTACCAGAGTTTCACAGATTGTAAAACTGTGTTCCTACCTTTATACAGGGTTATTTGTAAAACACCAACAACCTCGCAGGAGTAGATTAGTAACATCATATACAACAACATTTGTTCTACGGCTTTTCCGAACACGGACAAAAAAATCGACTTTTCATACAGAACTCGATCAGCTGTTCGGACATTTTGTATGGAGAGTCGATTTTTTTGTCTGTTTTCGGAAAAGTCGTAGGTAGAACAAAATACGTTGTTGTTTAGTAATCTACTCCTGCGAGGTTGTTGATGTCTTACAAATAACCCTGTGTTAGCTGGTTTTAGTCGTTCTATGTTCGGAGACTGAGAATTAAAAAATATAACGACCATAAAGTTAATAGAGACAAGAACCAGTATTTACCAACGACTTGTGGCACAAATTACTATATTTATGACTAAAGTTCAGAGATTTATGCCTTCAGTAAAAGTTCTTTGTGGGCTTATATATTTTTTTGACTATTTTGCATCGCAAATATAGTAGTTAATTTGCGAACTTTAAACACTTAAATGTTCTAAAATCTTCTTTTTACGGCAACTTTAAACTGAAACTGTCTGCCGTCAGATATGAGCGACAAGCAATTGTAACTCATTGTTTTCTGCAATAATTGCAGTGAGTCATGTCCTCATTGAACTACTGGTTGCTCATGAGACGATGACATTTACATGCCTCTTACTAAAGGTCGGTGCATGTAGGTGGCAAATGCTGTCCGCTAATAATATCAAGGACCTGTTTTGCAAAATTTGGTACCTAACGTGATCAGCTTTATTACTAGAATAGATTAGGTGGCAACTCGCTTATTAAAAACGCGTCCGAGGTTTTGGTTCTTCTTTGCTGATTGAACTTCAAAGCCAAGACAATATGTCACTTATTATTACGATCACGATCTATAACATGAAAATTAATAAAATACTATTGTTTTTAGAATTTCTAATAATTTAGATGTTTCCAACAACATTACAAAATCATTAACTGACCTACAATATGATGAGCCATTTAAATTCCTTCGTTCGAATATGACCATGTAAATGTACGCTACGATTTTAAAAATAAACTACAAGTGCAACGACCTTGATTCATCAGAACGTATAATTGTTTTGGCTATAAGCATCCGTAAAGAGTTAAAGAGAGCACGCATTCATGAAGGTCACGACGACGCGAGGATACAGAGTCAGTAGTACAATGACAAGTGAAAGCACTTCGATACACAAAACACAACGTCTCCTTAAAGGCCAACGTGTTCTTTAAAAACAAAATTTAATTAGCTTCATAGTTCAAATATAAAATAATCAACTATCACATAAAATCCAATTAAGCTTCATTCGACTTGAGCTGCAACTTATACATAATTTATATAAATACTTATTATAATTTCAAATTATGCTGCATGTAGCTCATGGCATTTTGTTACCTTGATTTTGTGATATCCCAACTTTTAGTGTGTATATTAAAGATTGGTAATTTAATTATACATTATTTTGGCAAACAAAGACTCATTATGAATATGATAATATTAGAATTTATCTTGTGAAATTCTATTGCTTGATACGACTAGACATATTTCCAGGCAGCGTCTGTACACGTACAGTAACTGCTTACAATATTTACGGATTATGTGTATTTGCCATCCATGACTAGGACATAAAAAAAAAATTATTTCTACGGATACTGCATAATTAATTTCGTTCATGGTAAAATAATAAATCTAAAACCGAACCACTACTTCCTCTTTTGACATTATTAGCTCAGGAATCAGGCCCAAAATTAAGAGGGTTGCCAACTTTTTTTGCATCAAATATAGTATTTTCAAGATTATTACGTGTTAAAATATAGTAGATGGCGAAAAAGTCCAAAAAAATATAGTGAGCTGCCGTTTTGTATGGAGGATTTGAAAAAAGTTGCATTTTTGCATCTTTTCTTATTAGGCACTGTATTACCGAGTATGCGACTAAAGTTACTTATAATGTATTTAAAACAAAAGTTAAAGCAACTCACGTTCTCGCCAAGTTGATGGAGATGTCAAGGATGAGCTCGCCCACACTGGCGTAGTCTTCAGGCTTCCAGTCTCCTTTAGGCTGCGCCACAACTGTGAGACAACACCAACATTATAAAATACTGGCTTCCGCCTGCGACTTCGTCCGCGTGGACTCTAGAGAACCTTTGACCAAAATAAAAAGTATTTTATGTTTTAATCCAGGTTTAAACTACCTACTAAATTTCATCCAAATCCGTTTAGCCGTTTTTGCGTGAGTAACAAACATCCAAACATCTAAACATTCAAACATACAAATATTAGTAGGATTATTTAATTTTGTTATTAGGCTGCAGAAGCAGAAGGCTATTTTATAACTTTCATACACGTGTTTAAGAACAATACCCATACGACCCTTGCCTATGCGAACGCACTGCGTAACTGTCCACTATGTATTTAGGTTTTCTTTTCTGTACTTGCGGATAATTTTGGCAAAGAATTGGCACTATCTTTTGGGTTGCTCTATGAACTTGGCCCAGATTTTTTATTTGCCGAGACTTTTTATTTCAATATAGGATTTAATGTTTTTTTAATGTATTTACTTCCTTTTTGAATAAAAAAAAAATTTTTGATGACCAAATGTCCGGAAATTTCAATATTCCGGTATAGTAACTCTACATACACAGTTAAAATAAAGTACTAAGATATTTTTATTAAATTAAACTTACCTATTCGGTTCCTGGCGTCAAGGTAGGCTTGGTTGACTGCGTCATAGGTAATGCATGTGTGTTGACCCTCGTAACCACTGGAACAATATACCGAATACAATAAATTAAGCATGAAATTAATACATGAAGATTGAATTTAGGGAACATAATATATGAAGTTTGAATTTAGATGACATGAAGTTTGATATAATGTGGCATACATTTTGTAAAAAAAACCCCAAGTGAATAAATAAATGCAGATGATGACGGAGTGATCATAATTATTGAAAAACAGAATAGCATTGTTTTATAAAAATAATGCGTTAATTCTGCGAGGAGAAAGAAAAAAAAAAGTGAAAAATCAACATAGATTTACGTTCAAAACTACGCGTCGTGAAAGTTGTGAATGAAGTATCCACTATTATTTTTAAATTGTTGTTTACTTTAAGGCGGATCTTGGTGAAGTGACAGCTAAGGATTTGACTCCCCTCACCCTGCCACCCTCTACATTACTTCGCGAGTCATTTATTAGCGACATCTATTAAAAAATTTGAAAAACTAAGATGTAATTTATTACCGACATCTATTAAAATTTTTGAAAACCAATGTGTAACCTACACAATGCTTGGCCAAAATTCACGGACCATAGAAAGTTGGAGACACGGCAGAATGGCATAGTTAAAATATTAAATTTTAATTTTATGTAGGTAAATTGAAAAAAGTGTTTTATAAAAAAACAAGAAATCAGCGATGTTCAATCAATCAGCCGCAGTTTATATTAAAATTAAATTATTTATGAAGTCAAGTTTGTTTCATGTTTAAGTTATTTTACTGTTTTTTTTGAAGTGAAGTGAAGTACTTCTTTAGCGGCGTTGTACGCTTTTTGTAATGGGGTAAAAATGCTAAACTCGCGTCAGTAAGAATCACGTGGCTGATAGAAAATGCGTAAGACGGATGTGACGGATGGAGAGTAGACAGCTGGCGGCGGAAGTATCCCCTACTTTCGAGTGTAATCTCTTTCTACGGGGCGCGTTGAAAATGGTGGCGCGTCATTTTAAGACGTAAACACTTGTGTCACCAGCAACGCGCTAATTTTGAAAATAGAACTAATAGCAGCGATCTCTTCGGTGAAATCATAGACTTATTTATTCTCTGTGACTATAAGTTTAAATCGTAGAATGCGTGCATATAGA
This sequence comes from Agriphila geniculea, assembly GCA_943789525.1. NCBI lineage: Eukaryota > Metazoa > Arthropoda > Insecta > Lepidoptera > Crambidae > Agriphila > Agriphila geniculea. The sequence continues at coordinate 17,119,477 of OX038880.1, forward strand.
AATTAAAAAGGCCACTGGCGCGAAATCTTTAGAATTTTTCTCTAATTACAAACTGATTGAATTCTGTGACTGTATAGTAACAGGAAAGAAATCATTTTAATCCTTTGCCGCTTATTTCAAAATATCAAAAATGCACAACGTTAATATTCAAGTTTTCACTTCTGCTGGCACTCCCGGAGTGCCAACCGATTTTTTTACATTTTGCATAGTACTTATACTCGTAACTAGGTACATCTTATGTCATGCTCACTTTAAACATTTCTGCGGTGGTGTCGTGTGAGGCGGGTCGTTACGTTCCCTCAAATATGGCTGAGCGAAACGATGGCTGGTTCATGCGTCATGCTCGTGAACGGGTGCTGCCATTGGGAATGGGTCTACTTCTGAGTACCTATCTTAACGCATATTGAATTGTAAGAACTGCGTTTCTTCTTTATTATTTTTTATATTTTGTATCAAGTGTTTTTTGGTAAATGTTGCCTACTTAGGAGTAGCAAAGTGATTTCTCAACTAGTTGAACTACATTTTTCGTGATTTTTCAATTCAATTCAAATGCATTTATTCAGACAACAGAGATTTTACTGAAATGATTTACCAATTTTGTTGACAACTACATTTTGTTTATTGATGGTGTAATATATTGGTATTTGTTGGTAAAATAGGTATCTGCAATAATAAACATTATCACCAGAGGAGATTAATATTTCTGGTAAGTATAGGTACTTTATAATCTAACCACTACGAAAAAAAAATCATAGAATCTTAAACCTATATCGATTGACGAAGTTTGAGGCCTGACGACCTGATCACGACCGTTTAAAAGATTTCAATAATATAAAATATTTTTTATAAATTATGAAGTTGGATAAACAACAGTAATATGAAAACGCTTTTGACGTAAGTAGGTAGGTACTAAACAAAACAGGCCAACTTTTTTAGGTTGGTGTGCGTTCACTGCGTCTAAATAGTAATAAAATAAAAATTAGAGATTTTTCACTCTCTTATTTTAAAAGTTAGACACACATTTTACCACTTTGGCAGTGTATATCTTTCTAACGGTTGACTTTGAGAAAAATAGTCTTAAAAACCTCAATGTCATTTTTAAAGATCTATCTATAGACAGTAGACACCCCGCACGCATAGATATGATGAAAAAAAAATCAGTTTCAGTTCCATGTATGGGGATAATAATCTTAATAAAATAAAGGGATTTATATATTTAAGATAATAATCTTAAAAATATAAATCCCTTTATCTTTTATTTTTGTGTAAACATCGTAATGCGGTTCACAGAATACATGTACCTACCAAGTTTTAACTGTGTAATCCTAATAGTTTCGGAATAAAGTGGCTGTGATATACGGAAGGACGGACAGACAGACAGACATGACGAATCTATAAGGGTTCCGTTTTTTGCCTTTAGGTTACGGAACCCTAAAAACGTGCTAATAATCCAGAGCCTGTAGCCAAATGTCACATTAAAATTTTCGCTATCACTTCGCTCCGAAAAATGTATGAATTAAGACTATAATCCATACATTTTTCGTTTGATTCTTAAATTCGATTACTTACTTACATTTACATATGATTTTAAAATTCTATTGTTAACGAAACCTTAAGAGCAGGTTCACATGACAAGCGCTTAACGCGAGTTTTGATAAAGTGCACGTTGAACGCTGTGCTAGCGCTCGACTGTTGTCAGCGCGCGTCAATGCGCGCTTTGAGATCATTGGTTTTCTACGTTACCGTTTAGAATTCAGATGAGCGCGCGCTTTTGACGCAGATAGACGTATTTTAGGGTCCATTTCGGACGATTTTTGGATGAACTGAGTGTCAATTCATCCAAAAATCGTCCGAAATGGAAACGGAAACTGTTAATACCGAATTATCAAATCTGAAAAAAATTAACGCGCGTTGAGCGCTTGCCATCTGAACGTACCCTATGTCAATCCCATACAGTTTCAAAAGCGAAGCGATAACGATTTGCAAATATTACTTTGACTAGGGGGTCTGATGAGAAACCCTATCGATTGGTATCGTAAAAATATATTTGGTGGGTTCGATTCCTGGATTAGGCAAAGTATTGGGACAGCCTATAGATCGCGTGATGCGTTTTATCGACACTTGACTGTCAAAACCCTTGTCCTTAAAAGTAATAAATCGATATTATTATGGCGTTTCAGTGGTCACTAGTCATGCTAGGGGGGGCAGGATGGTATAAATATTCTTGCCTATACCCTACCTGCATGCATCCACATCTGATCAGTTCAGGCATTTAAAAAGTTATAGTGGAATAAATTAACTCACAGTCGTGTGATTTATTACCTACAAATGTTTGATTTAAAGGCTCATATATAGTATTCAAAATTTATAGGTAGGTATTTTATACTAACCGTCCTTACGCGTAATTTTTATATCTATGGCAAAATAATGCATCAGAGGGCTTACTACAAAACAAAAAAGAAACCGATAGTCGGACGCAATTCGTCGTTCAATTTACTTGATATTAAACCTTATTAGTGAGGTAATAGTGCCACGGTGTTGGACGAATATCGTACGCTTATCGCGATGCTTTTTTGTAATAGTCCTTCAGTTCGAAATGAATTTTCAAAACATAATTGTAACATTCTGACAGTGCTAAAGCAAGGCTAAAACAAACGAGCGAGACATAGAGAACTGTGTAGCTGTCAGTGGGAGCATGAGCGATACGTGTTCCCCGTCCGAGCGCCGGTGGCGGTCTGCCGCCCGCTCCCCTCGAGGGCACCCTCTGTCAAAAATGTATCTGAATTTTTGAAAAATTGTCGCGAAAATCCCATAAATGGTCTTTTCGAAAATGTCTTTCGTGGAATTTGTAGCATTTTTTCTCCTCTATCGATTGGTGGTAACGAGATTTCCATAGGACTCGTAGTTACGGAGGAGATGCACAGAAACAAAAGTGTTCGTTGATTTTATTTATGAAATTTTTGGCATTATGTAAAATATTTATAACAAATGTTAATCGTGGAATCGATAGGCAAAATGTTGAAGATTCTTATGGTATATTTACTTTCTTTTAATATTCAGTAAATAAAGAGGAGATAGAGAATGAAAACCTACTAATAACCACGTTTTGCTAGTACAACCACCTTAATATAACTGTTCATTAATAACCGGTTATCAAATATGGTTTGAAACTCGTAGAGGTTCATTGATTAAATTTTGTATAAATCACCACTCAAGGTGTTTTAGTACATTTGTACATGTATAGAGCAATTGCCCTCGTAGCCTACATTGTGTACTCCTATCACAGGTCAAAGTTCACTTACTCAACCCGATCCAATGATAATCATGTTACATCATAGAAAACTTTCTTACGTCATCGTACATCCCTAAGAGTAGGTTTTACCACTATTATAATAAGGATGCAAAAGTTTAAGTATTTACTACGATACGAAGTAGTTTACTTTAACCATTTATATGTAACTTAGAGCATTTAACCAAGATGTAATGTTCAAGTTGTTTTTGAGCTTTATTTAAGTTGAAACAGGTGTAGTAGGTACACATAGACAGATTTTATATTTTTGGCCGTTAGTATTTGAAAACTTGTATTTAGGTGTTTATCTGTGTTTTATTAGGATACTGTCGAGCTTTCGAAAAACAAGCTAGAAAGCTTCAATTTGTAATTATGATTTATTTTTACAATCCGTTAGTGGTTTAGGGTAATCGTTGGAAACGTTAAAATTATTTGTCATTTGGATCTAATCTACAGTGTTTTTTATTTATCTGAGCATTGTTGTTTTTTCGTTATTTACCGAACTAATTATCATTTTTTACTAAAGAAATAACACACATAATAATATACGTTCATTGAACTCTGACAAAAAAACCAGTTATGTGTGTGTTGTTTGGTGAATGATGTTAGTAGGTACCTATCTTCATAAAAACTATCACTTCTTTTTAGCAAACAAACTTAAAATTGTGATATTGTCGAAATGCTAAAACAGTAAGAATTTCAAACAGGTAAAGAAAGGTGTAGTCCAGATTTGTAGCTTGATATTCTAACGTACCGTTTCTATTATGTCTGCTGAATACATTATTTCCGGACGCTCATCCACGTGATGATATTAACATAAACATGCAATAAAAGAGGTAACAATAACATTCAAATTGTTTTGCATAGAAAATAAATTGTGGTAAAAAACCGGTCAAGAGCGAGTCGGACCCGCGCTCCGAGGGTTCCGTACCATCATTATTGCACCATCAAACCACACTGCAGAGTAAAATAATAAAATTAGTATTGCAGTTTTAGGTCAGCGCTATAGTCAAGTTATAGCGCTGACCTAAAACTGCAATACTAATTTTATTATTTTACTCTGCAGTAGTGGAACTAATGTTAACTTTTTTATAAATTTGATAATTTATAAAAAAGTGTGCTATATTGAGACATCGTTTTATTTTTCCTGTAATCTTTATATAAACTGCTATCACATATAATTATTTCAGATTTTTCTCTTTGCATTATGGTGTCTCTGATAAATCAGTTAGTCTTATGAAATCGTATTTGTACAATAGAACTCAGAAAGTAGTGATTAATAGAACTGAATCTACCGGAGCCCCCATCAATATGGGTGTGCCACAGGGATCAATATTGGGCCCATTGTTGTTTCTAATTTATATAAATGACCTTCCCAACTACGCGAATAATTTATGTGAGACAGTACTATTTGCGGATGATACTTCTTTAGTTTTTAAAGTAAACAGAGGTAATAACTGTTCGGACGAAGTGAATAGTGCCCTCTCTAAAGTTTCATACTGGTTTAATAGTAATAATTTAGCACTTAACCCCAAAAAAACTAAATGTGTTAAATTCTCATTACCTAATGTTGAGCAGACAAAATTAAATATTAATTTGAATGACGATGAAGTCGAGTTTATTGAGAGTACAAAATTTCTAGGTATCACACTAGATTCTCGACTGCAATGGGATCCACATATTGAGGCCTTGTCAAGTAGACTTAGTTCAGCGGCATTCGCTGTTAAGAAAATAAGGCTTTTAACTGATATTGAAACGGCAAGGTTAGTATACTTTAGGTTGTTTCATAGTGTAATGTCATATGGACTGCTATTGTGGGGCTCAGCTGCCAGTATTGAAAATATTCAGCTGCCAGTATTGAAAATATTTTTGTACTCCAAAAAAGAGCTGTTCGCGCCATATACAATCTACGGCGAAGAGATACCTTGAGAGAATTGTTCAAAGAAATAAATATTTTAACTTTGGCAGGCCAATACATTTATGAAAATTTAGTTTATATAAGGAAACACTATGATTCATTTGCTAAGAACAGCAATATTCACCAGTTTAATACAAGAAATAAAGATAAACTTGCCGTTCCAAGATTTAGGCTTGCAAAAACTAGAGGTTCATTTATGGGGAAAGGCATAGCCTTTATTAATAAAGTTCCACAACAAGTGATTGATCTTCCTTTGCATGAATTTAAAAACCATGTTAAAAAAACGCTCATGGGTAAAGGTTATTATAAAGTAGACGATTATCTTAAAGATCAAAATGCGTGGAAATGATGTAACACATAACTTGCTTCTATAAGTACTTTGTTGAAGTAATATAACAATAAGTCTATGTTTGTTATTATTTGGTAACGATATATTAAAGTTTGTAAATATCGTTACTTATGGCTGTTACAGCTGATAAGTTTCTTGCGCCCGTTCTAAGAAGAACGTCAGCTAAAAAAGTCTGGAACGGGTGGTAGGAAAATATAGACGATTCAAAAGTACTCAATAATTAAGTTTATTTGAATAAAGCTTATTTGACTTTGACTTTGACTTTGCAAACGATTAAAAACGTGCAAACGGCGTTCTTTCATATGATACCCCACATGCCCTAGAATAAGAATAAGAAATTTTATTTGCATAATACCATATTGTGCAGACAAAGTTAGTGGGTTTAGTCAATAAGAATCAACAGTATTATACCTTATGAGTGTAGGCATGCAAATATTTTAAGTGTTAGTATTTATAACAATTTATTAGGAATGCAAAATGAAATTAAAAAAAAATAAAGATGTCAACCAATTAACCAATGAATAGTACTAAAATAATAAAAAAACAATAATGGGGATGTCATAGTACTTTGGATTCAAGATACTCCTTGATCGAATAAAAGTTTTTATCAAGGAGCCAACGCAGTAAGTTATTCTTAAATTTATTTTTATCTATTGATGACTTATCTCTCCTAGTAGCCCCATTTCAAATTTTAAAGATCCCTTTTCAGTCCCTGTTGTAAAAAATATATTTATTTTTTTATTTATTTCTAATTTGCAAAATAGTAGGCCAAATGTCATCTTAAACTATTCCAAATTTTAAGTTGATACCATTAGTATTACTAAATAATATACTAGAAAAAATACGACTCGCACCAGATCAATACTCAGACGGGAATCGAACCCGCGACCTTTGGATATCCGGTCCAATGCTCTGACCGCTGAGCTACCGAGTCACTAGTGACATCGTCGAATTTTTCCTAGTATATCCTAAACTCTTACGCTGTAAGCCAGCGTTATTTCACCAATGTGAGGAATTACCTCGACATTCAATTGAAATATCTTTCCAGATATTTTAACAATTGATTAAGATGAAATAGCTATATAATTTTTAAATTTGAGATTTTTGCATTTACAATGCTATTTTTAAACAATACTAAATAATATACTAGAAAAAATACGACTCGCACCAGATCAATACTCAGACGGGAATCGAACCCGCATATAATAATAAAAATAGCATTGTAAATGCAAAAATCTCAAATTTAAAAAAACCATTAGTATTTCTCGAGATATCCTGCTGTGACAGACAGACAGACTGAGTCACACCATAAGGGTTCCTTTTTACCATTTTGGTACGGAACCCTAAAAAGAAGAGTGCGTGGGAGCTTAACGGTTTAACATAATAAAGAATGATTATTTATGGAACATATTAATTAAGTGTAAGTACATAAATATTATGGCTCAATAGCCATAATATTCATATATAAAGAATATTAAGCAAAAGGTAGTTAGTTAAGGACTTGTACTACTTATTAGTTCTGTGGTTTCCTCAACATTTAGATACACGTGCATTTGCGAAATAATTCGAATACTTCTAATCAAGTAAAAAAGTAAAGTAAGCCAAAAGTAGACAGTATCATATTTAAAGCTCAATCAAGCAACAAAATCGTTAAACTTATTTTTTAATTACAGGAAATTGATGTTAACTGTGACGAATCATTAGGACTTCCTGCGTCCTATTGCAATTGCAACTAAGTGTTGAATCATGCGGATTTCGTTAGGTCCACCGGCCTCTCTGACATTATCGAAACCGGAATAGAGTTTTATTCCCACGGTAATACTGTCTAGACTTGAATGCAGACTACATAATTAGTGTTATGCTTACAATAATTATTTGTTTTTGTAACAAAAAATAAAACTAGTGAAGGAAATTTAAAAGGCAAATCTTATGTGAGAAAACATTCATACAGATCAGTAACTATAATTCATGGCGCTAGGTAACTTATTTGGGTTTAAAGACATTTCATTTTCTCATAAGAACTTATATGTTCGCTTAAAATGTGATAATACTAATTAAACTTATAGCTAATGTTATTATGGCGGCGCAGCGCATGCCAAACAAATGCCTAATGTTCGCACTTATTTAGTGTGTCTACTTGTCTGTACAAAACGGTACCTACTTCAAACATATGTATTATAATTTATGTTAGTGACTCGAAATAAATCAATAAATGATAAATCCATGCACTTGCAGTTTTTTTGTGGAGTTTACTAAAACGTTACCATTATTGGCAGTCACGTAATACAAAAGGCTCACTATCACCAAGTGACATTCAAGAGCTTTAGTATAATGAAGATTTAACAGCTGAATAAAGTGCGAACCGCAAATGGCCTAGAGGCACAGACGGATGCTCATCAAATAAGTCCTATAATGGACAACACGGTCGCCATTGTTTTGAAGTGTTACGCCTCATACATGAAAGCCCATAAATCAGTGGTGGTCAGCTTTAAGAACAACTTGCCGGGACATGTTTTCTACTGGATTCTTGTTAATGGTACTCACCATCTTACTAAGGCTTTAAACTCTATTGTCTTTGTATTGTTATTTTGAAGAGAGAAAACGATTTTGGTCTAGTATTATTTGGTGTAATAGACATCACTGTCTTAATAACAAAAATAATCAAATAGCTTTGATGTAACCTAGACAACGTGTTACAAAAAAAAATCCTAATGCCGAACATGGTAGATAGGGACCATCAAACTAAACAACTTTTACTATGGAACCAACCCTGAAATCGCGAAAAAAATCTGCTAGTATGGTATGAAACAGCTGATTTGTTTCGCCATTTCAAATCAGCTGTTTCATACCATACCAGCTGATTTTTTCGCGATTTCAGAGTTGGTTCAAGTTGTTCAGTTTGATGGTCCCTATCTAATATATTCGACATTAGGGGATTTTTGTAACGCGTTGTACCTATACTTTTTAGGGTTCCGTACCCAAATAAGACTCCGCTGTCCGTCTGTCTGTCTGTCTGTCACCAGGCTGTATCTCATGAACCGTAATAGCTAGAAAGCTGAAATTTTCACAGATGATGTATTTCTGTTGCCGCTATAAAAACAAATACTAAAATCAGAATAAAATTATTATTTAAGGGGGGCTCCCATACAACAAACGTGATTTTTTTTGCCGTTTTTTGCTCGATATTAATAACGACAACAGGTAGACAGTTGAAATTTTCACAGATGATGTATTTTTATTGCCGCTTTAACAACAAATACTAAAAACAGAATAAAATTAATATTTAAAGGGGGCTCCCATACAACAAACGTATTTTTTTTTGCCGTTTTTTGGTACGGAACCCTTCGTGCGCGAGTCCGACTCGCACATGGCCGGTTTTTTTTTAGTTCGTATGCTTCAAAATTTTGCTTATACTCTTATCTCAGTAAGACTGGGAATTAATAACTCTTTTATGTTTTAAGAATTAAAACATACGCGTAAAACTGTCTGTCATGATTAGATGGTTGTATTATTCCATGCCGGTTTGGCTGCAAATGAAAGGGTACGATTTAGCGAAAGGATTTGAAAGTGAATGCGTGTAGGCTAGCCTGCGAGCCCGGTTGGCTAACGCGCATGCTCGAGACGAAAGCAATTGTTGATGATGATCGCGTTACGACACCGTAGGTCAGCTCTAGTCTGCACTCATTACGAGCTTTTACGATTACGCAGTCATGAATGATAGCTTGGGATGTTATCGACGATGCTAAAAGATGAGTTTTTTAATTACCTACTTGTTTTTTTAACCAGGTTAACCAAAGTGTTTTATTATTTCTTATCGTATGGGGATTAGTGGCCACCTCTAGTGTTAGAGTTTATCAAGCCGCCTGTAAGGCCTCCGACTTGGCTTAACGACTGTTATCAGATGACAACAGCCGGCGGACCACTGACGGTTTAACGTGCCCTCCGAAGCACGGAAGCGCTCAGTTGTAATGCTACTTAACGGTTACCCATCCGACACGTGGCCGGATCGAGCGTCGCTTAACCAACGTTCAATGTGTTTGATTGCATTGCAGCGTCTTAAATTTACAGACTACAAAGCGATGTTAATAAAATGCTAAAAGCCAGTAAGCTTGTGATAGACAGTTTTACTGACTTCACTGTCTAGTAATAGGAATCGAAGCTAGAACTTCAAATACAGCGACAGTGATTTCAAGTTGCTACGTGTTCTAATGATTTCTTGAGTTGAAATTAGTTGTGTTAATAAAAACGGTAAGTGCTATGTTTACTGTCCCACAGCGAGCAGGTGTCGACGTACGGTACCCCGAGTGCTAAGTGACTTCGCCAGCATTTGAGTGCGCACATCGCAAATAAACGATTAGGCACATGACCACTTCTTGAACACATCATTAAGGCCTGTCCATATTTGTAAGTATCTATTTAGTTTGATTCTACCTGTCACTACAATATCATAATGTCACGGTATGTTAAAAATTATCTTACTAACTTTAAAGTAAATTCTTTTTAATTTATATTTTTTTAGTCCTCTAACTTGATTTATGGCTTGTCAGTTTTCTCCGAAATGAATTGAGATGGATATTTGGTTACTATAATAACTTATTGAAATAGGTATGTATGTAGTTCGATAAATCTTTTAAGTTTCAGTCAGTTATACATTAATAATAACAGAGCCCGAAACACAGATCTGGGGGGCTACTCAAATGGCCACTTTTCTATTCGTTCGTTGACTTAAAAAAATCGGGTTGCACACCGGGTGTGCCGGCAGAAGTGAAAACTTGAATATTAACGTTGTGCATTTATGATATTTTGAAATTAGCGGCAAAGGATTAAAATTATTTCTTTCCTATTACAGTCACACAATTCAATCAGTTTGTAATTAGAGAAAAATTCTAAAGATTTCGCGCCAGTGCACTGGCGCCTTTTTAATTTCTACATGCACGCATTCTACGATTGAAACTTATAGTCACAGAGTATAAGTAAGTCTATGATTTTACCGAAGAGATCGCTGCTATTAGTTCCGTTTTCAAAATTAGCGCGTTGCTGCTGACACAAGTGTTTACGTCTTAAAATGACGCGCCGCCATTTTCAACGCGCCCCGTAGAAAGAGAGGGGGATACTTCCACCGCCAGCTGTCTACTCTCCAACCGTCACATCCGTCTTACGCATTTTCGATCAGCCACGTGATTCTTACTGACGCGAGTTTAGCATTTTTTCCCCATTACAAAAAACCGGTCAAGAGCGAGTCGGACTCGCGCACCGAGGGTTCCGTACAATCATAAATATATTTGGATATGTTACTTTAGTACAGTCTTTAAAAAAGTAGGATAAACGGCAGACAGGTGGAAGGGCGAACAGGCGGACAGTTAATTTACAAATCTTAACCACAGTTGCTTATGGTGACTGAAAAACGTTTCAGCCGCTCCACATTGCAAACTGTTTATATTACTAAGTAGGAACTTATTCTTCGTTTATTCGTACGGCAAATAGTAGGTAATTTATATAAGAACCAGTCACCAATTATTACTGTAGTATTAGGTTGCGCCATCTCTTGACCGATAGTGGAACTATTTTAATTCGCAAGTCAGCATTCTTAGGTCACCGCCATCTGTTGACGGGTAGTGAAACTAAAGAATTCTTGTTTGTTTTTTGAATTTCTAAAAAAGTGTGTTATATTGAGACCTCGTTTTATTTTTCCTGTAATCTTTACGTAAACTACTATCACATAGAATTATTTCAGATTTTTCTCTTTGCAAACTTCGGAGATAAGGGGGGGGGGGAACGGTATTTTTTTTTACATTTTTCATCATAAGTCGAAAACTATGCGGCCTAAGAAAAAAGAAAAAAATGTTTTAAAATGTGCAAACAACGCTCTTTCATATGATACCCCACATGCCCTAATCACCTCACTTAAAATTTTTAAGACCCCTTTTCAGTCCCTGTTGTAAAAAAAATATTAATTTTATTATTTCTTTCTTATTTGCAAAATAGTTGGGCAAATGTCATCTAAAACTATTCCAAATTTCAAGTTGATACCATTAGTAGTTCTCGAGATATTTAGCTGTGACAGACAGACAGACAGACAGACAGACAGACAGACAGACAGACAGACAGACAGACAGACAGACAGACAGACTGAGTCACACCATAAGGGTTCCTTTGTTACCATTTTGGTACGGAACCCTAAAAAGCGTACAACGCCGCTAAAGAAGTTTTCACTTCAAAATTAAAAATAAGCCATAAACTCCAAAATTACCTGTCGTAGGCTTGTCAATTCCATACAATACAATAATGTCTGTGATTTACATAAACTTGTGACGTGTGACTTGATTGTTTAATAGCATATTTTTAAGCTTTAAGTTAACGAACGAATAGAAAAGTGGCCATTTGAGTAGGGGGGCAGTTATTATATTATTTAGGGAATTGTTCCTGTTATAGGTATTTACGCTATGAGAGTCTGTGAACGGTGTAAGATGCCATTAGTTGTGAATGAAGGGTAAAGTTCCACAGTGAAAGAGTTTGGAAGTGAGTTGAGGCATACATTACCGACACAGATTTTTTATGCTATGCGGTTGCGCAGTTTGTGATAGTCTGTGTTAGGCAAAGATTTAGAATTTACCAAAAAAATTTGAAGTCCGGTTCCATCAGTTGTGAATGAGGCGTAATGTTCCATAGTGAAAGAGCGCGGAGGCCGCGGTGAGTGCTCGCGGAAGTGTGTCAAGTTTGCGCTGGCGCACATCTGTGACGCAATGATGCCTAGAGAACGGTGCTTCGGCGCTCCTCGATAGCTCGGATGCACCGATATTATCGAAACGGTTTTCGATACTAAAATTGTTAACTTATAATTAATAATTAATCTTATCTTTAACTTTTTTGAAACTAAAATAAAAATCGGGGTTTTTTTTCGCAACGATTTGTGAAAATTCTGTTGATTTCTAAAAAAAGGTGTCAAATAGTACGGTGCGTTTTTGCAGCTTTACTCATAAGTTCTATAGAATGCTACTTGAACATAGTAATAGTTTGAGTAAGTAAATCGGAAAGAGTTAAAGCACGAATCAAATGCCATCACAGCTTAACGATAAATATTTCGCTACGCTACAAATGAATAATTTATATTTATTTTTCGTTCTTTGAATGTATATCTGTAAGGTGTAAGTTAAGAATGTAGTAAGGTTCAATAGCAAAAAGCTCGAGATTAAGTTGAAAGAGAAATAAGCAAAGAAGTTCGCCGTTATTTTTTCTGAGGTCAAAAATATTCTTTGAGGATTGTAGGTACTTATTTTAGTAAGAATTTGAATCATAGAATAAATAATTGCTAGAATCAAAGAGTTTAGTTAGTAGTTATGTAGGGATGTTTCCCTAACAATAATTTACAATGGTGGAAAGATTTTGAACTAATTTCACAAGTTCTGGATAAATTGAGATTATTTTCAAATGATTTTTGTCGTTGTCGTCCACGGCTGCCGAAAGTAGCGTCAGCGCAGTATAGCGCTATACTGCGTGTCCCTTATCGAATGATCGGGTTGTAAGTACTCACAAGTTACCCTTGAGCAGGTTGAGGCTGTAGTCGTAGGCGGAGGAGCGCCCCGGCCCGGTGAGGTACAGCGCGCAATCGTTGTCGTCCGCGGCCGCTGACAGCGGCGTTAGCGCTGCGGCGCACGCGCAGCATAGCGCTATACTTAGCGCTCTGAAACAAACGAAAAATAAGTCAATTGAAGAGCTTTAGTATAGGGTACTAAGATTTGATGACTGCACGACTCAGCACGACATAAAAGAGGGAGAAAAAGCAGACATTAAATGACGAGTTTTCGTCGGTTCTTCTCGTTGCTAGGTCTCCCACGATGACGTACCTTCTTTGACAATCACAAGTGAATGAACAACAATAAATGAATTTGAATTGAATAGAATTTATAAGTTACTAGCAGGCACTCGCGAGCGACATCGTCAAGTAAAATTCCCTCTTTCACCCTTATAGGGTTGAACTGTCTAGAGTATTTTTTTGTGCTTTCTCCTTCGAACATCTACAGGAATATCGTTGGCTTTCTCCAATATTTCAAGTTGCTGGTCGCAATAGTTTACGCTATGCGTTAGACCATAGTTACAAGAAATTAAAATTTTATATTCCTATTATACTTCCTAATTACGCATCCGTTAGGCAATGCAAAAATAATATTAATATTTATAATTAATAATGTAAAACTACTTAATTTAATTATTAAAACAAACATCGCTACTTAACTTATATCATTAACTTGAATTTGATGAATAATTAATGTGATTTTCGAGACCTTGTTTTAAAGTTTGGGAAGTAAATATTTTTTATGAATCAGTAAATGTTAATTACGATGCTTCCATAATGCAAACTTGATTAATTTAATAATTTCATAGTATGATTATTAAACTATACAACTTGTAACAATCTGAATAACTGAACTAGCGGGTCACGACTCTTTTATAAGAAGCTTAGGTTCTTAAATATACCTAATCATTAAGTAGATGGTATTGCTAGAATATTTTCAATTTAGGTATATTCCGACCCTGTAATGAAAATGAGTAGTTAAGATCGATCGACGCCAGCCGAATAATTAAAAAAAAAACTGTCCAAGTGCGTGTCGGGCAACGCGCAGTGTAGGGTTCCGCAGTTCATCATCATCATCATATCAACCGCACGTCACCCACTGCTTGGTATAGGCCTCCCCTAAGGATCTCCACGACGATCGGTCCTGCGCTGCCCGCATCCAGTGGCTTCCCGCGACCTTCACCAGATCGTCCGTCCACCTTGTCGGGGGCCTACCCACGGAGCGTCGTCCTTTGCGCGGTCGCCATTACAGAACCTTTCCGCCCCAACGGCCATCAGTTCTTCTCGCTATGTATCCTGCCCATTGTCACCTCAGCTGAGCAATCCTTCGAGCGATGTCGGTTACTTTAGTTCACCTGCGGATCTCCTCCTTTCTGATTCGATCACGCAAGGAAAGGCCGAGCATGGCTCTCTCCAATGCACGCTGGGTGACCTTGAGCCTCCTTGTGAGACCCATAGTTAGCGACCACGTTTCACTGCCGTAAGTCATCACTGGCAATTTCGCAGTTGCCTTATACAATTTCTATATGGCTATAAACTTATATTTACTTCCTGTTTTACACAACTAACGCCTAAAACTAAGTATGCTTATTACCTAACTATTCAATGGTTTTACAAAAACTTGATTCTAACAAAATTTAGCACTTTTGAAACTTAATATTTCGTAAACGGATCCCTGAATTAAAAATTGGTTTTCACAAACCTACAATATTTCCTTTTTACATGTAGGGGAGGCTGACTAAAAAAATATTTTTGGGATTATATTCTACCACTTTTTTACATAATTAATTTGACTACGGAACCCTAAATAGGGTCCCCCGTACCTAAATAATGATATTAATAAACGTCAGGGAATGATAGAAAGAAATAACCTAAACTAAAAATAAACGTAGTAAAAGGTTTAATTCAGTAATAAAAGGTACATACCTATTAAAGTGTAGGTTAGAGCAAGAGTTTTGAAAATTAAATATCAATCAATTACAATTTGCAAGCAATGAATAGTGGGTACAATAATACAATTAGAGCAGCAGCTAGATCATTTCGCAAAAGCTTTTATTTATGATTGTAGGCCCTAAAGCACTGAAATTGCGTACAATCTCTCGGACAATGGTAGTGAATGCAAAATTGTCCTGATTACTGGTAATAAAATGCTAAAGCTATTATAAAAGATTGTTCGACGCGAAACTCTTATAAGTAGGTTAACCAGCATCAACATATTTTAGTCTTTTCAATGGTTGATTGATTGCAGTATTTTTTTAGTCTAATAAGTGTAACTTGTTATTAGTATGGGACACGGTATTATTATACCCATAACTAATATTTGATGATGACAAAGATTATAAATTATTTAAGTACGAGTACATTAATAAAACGCATGAGGGTATATTTTCTTATACCGTATCTTATTCCATAAACACATTAGATAAAGAATTTAATTTTTAGCTTAATACATAATCCAGTGTCTTATTAACAATCCTACCTCTGTAATCTTAGCAACTATAATTAATTGTGATATCTAGGTTATTATATTAGGTATTAAGTAAGATATCTAGGTATTAACATTTGTTTTTATAAGTCTACAAGTCTGTAATTGGTTCTATCTAAGTTTAGTCTATCCAACATTCCTGAACTGTAAATTGAATGAAATTGCTCAATCAGATTATGTCCAAAAAAAATCGGGACAAAATAATGTTTTATAAATTGCAACATTTGTATTCTATGTGGGTCACATAGGTGCAGCCCGGTGTGTGAAAGGCATGTGTCCTGATATAAATCTCGAGACTCGGTTCAATTTATGTATATAGTTCAATAGTGTCAACTGACATAGCTGCCTCAGTGCTCGTATAATTTAATATGGCTTCTATAAAGTTATATGCCTTTGAAGTATAGACGTAAATTTTAAGATAAACTACTCAAATTGTCTCATTCTAAAAACTTATACGAGTAGAGTAACAAATTATGCTAAAAAGTAAATTACCTACCTTTTAAATCCTATTATAGTTTATTTTAAAGAAAATTAATTCATAAGTAAATTGAAACAATTTCTCAACCTATTGATATATCTATACGTCAATCATTTACCTTATTAGTTCGTAACTGGATCAGTTGTCAATAATATTAGTAGCAAAGTATTGGTGACCTGCAACACTATATCAATATTGTGAACTGCAATAAACCACAAACTAGGCGTGAAATATTCGAGATAAGTGCCTAGATTGCACTCGCTTTGGTCAACACATGTGCTCAATTTACCATCCTGGAGATCTTAATCCATAACTTAGAGTGACATATTCATTAATCAATTTAATAGCGTGATTATGACAACGACCACGCGAGATTAATAACAAAATGTGTGCTCAAATTTAGAGTAGACTATTGCATACATTTCACCGCACGTATTAGGTAGGCCTTATAAAATATATTAATATTGAAAAAGTTTTCGTAGGTTAAAATTTTATTGAATAGTTAGGTAAGTATTAAAGGTACTTAGTAATAGTCGTAAGTTGTGTATAACAGGAAGCAAATATAAGTTTTAACATTTGGTATGGTATAAGGTAGATTACTACGGAATCCTATACTGCGCGTGACCTGACACGCACTCGGCCGGAATTTCTAATGGTACTCGTAGTTGGTTTACAAAGCCATAATGGGTATCCTTAGCTCGTGTATAATTATTTATTAGTCATACTCCTTCTTTTAGCACTGGCATACAACAATCTATTCACACTGCAGCACGCTGCGCTGGTTGAGTGTTCATCACCACAATGTCATTTTTTTAAACTGTCATAAAACTTAACATATTATGGTTACATGATAAATGCTTAAAATCAGAAGTTGTTTTTAGCTTTAGGTGACCCTACATTATATTTAGGGCTGGTTAGACAGGTTTCGGTAAAGTTCCAACTAAATTATTTGACAGATTTATGTAGAAATTCTGTTCCATTTTTAAATTGAACCAGGAGATTTATTCTATCTTAGTTATTTTAGCAGTGGAACAGGGCCTTAATAGTTTTATGAAAACTGGAAAATTAATGCTCCGTTTCAAGTTGATACTGAGAAAAGTTTTGTTTTGTCCTACTTATCTTATAACATCACACATTTAATCATTACTTTATTAGATTAAAATCACAGGTATCAAATGCGTTTAAACTAAACATAGTTGTTTATACACTATGTTTAATTTAGTTAGTTTTTTACCTGTGATTTAAATCGTTAATTACTTTTCTAATGAACAAGTTGTGTAATTAAAAATGCAAATAATGATATAATTTCAAAAGTAATAGAATGTATTTATGAGCAATTTGATTCATGTTCACCTTTCATTTATCATCGAAAGAAGTAGTCGACTGACGAAATTAAATATTACACCTGACGTCGTAAATTATGTACGCGTATTATGTTGAAATGTTTATCGTCTTCGGATTATAACATTTTATATTTTAATAGAGAAGCGGATTTTATTCAGCAAATTTATAAGATTCTATTGCTTTGCTAATTGGAGTTGATCATAAGTACTAGACACATTAACAATTAACTTCTTCATTTGAACTGCAACAATATTAATTATTCTTTAAAAATCAATCAATTACATGAAACGCTCAGAAAAAGTTTAGTTAATATTAAGCTTTTTCTGAGCGTTGTTTAATAACAACATAAAATGTAGAGCACTGAAACCACTTTTTTGTATTGGTCATTCAAGATATTACTCAAAAAGAGTGTTGATTTATATCTCTACAAATGCAATTGTATTTAGCTTACGGCAAAAAATTATGTGAAAGTAATTACTGATTTCTGAGACTCTAGCATTCACAATGCTATTTTAATACAATATTAAACTTATTTACTTATTTCTTAAACCGTAACAATAGGTGTACGTATGCTGATATCATAATATGTAGTGATGTAATGATTAATTGCAACCAATTATAAAAACGAATGGTCAACATATTGACAATTAGGTAGATAAATGGACAACACATCGACCGTGGAATAATAGAGAGACATATACTGACACTTCCCGAGCAAGGGATCATTGGACGACCTCGTCTCTCGTAATAAATGTCACCGCTTTATCTTTTAATCCTTTCACTGTTCGCTACTTAACGTACAATGATCACTTTAAAGTTAACAATAAGTTAATTTAACTTTAATGTAACTAAGTGCTTTTAGTGAGATCAGAGCTTTTGTTTTGATATACTTACCAATAAAATGATTTGGATCTTTTTTATTTCAATACTGAAACTTACTTTACAATGGATGAACAATTACAAGTTTATGGTTTCTTCTACCAGTTTCAGAGTGCTAATACAAAAGTAATAATAATGTTTCACTAATAAAAATTGTATAATGTGATCAGGTAGATCTTGTTAGATGGAAAAGCTTACATTTACACCAATAAGGATTTAAAGCCAAAGATTAATTTAAACAAAGCTGTTCCAATACACTAAATGTTTCAATATATTGATAAGATGACGACTAATATGATTAGCTATTCATTTGCTTTTATGACTATTATAAATAATATTACCTAATTGTGTTATTATCAGACTATAGGTACCACAGCGGACAAATTATTGAGTTTCAGTAATTTTTAGTATATCAAAAAGATAAAATTGATTATGATAGGGTAATTATAATCGGTGTTTGTACACAATTTTCCCGCGTTATGGAAGGTAAACTTCGAATAAAAATGCCTAAGTATTGGTTAATAGTAATTTACGAAAAGAATAACCTTGTACGCAGGTTCGTTTTAATGTTTCGCCAAATTAGTAAAAAAAAAACAGAAAATGTTAGTTTCGGTTTCCATATTTAAATGTTACCTAATTACTAATTGCAGTGTTGCTTAAAGATCGAACGTCTTCGAAGTTGCGCGAGTCGAGATAGCGCAACGAGCGAACAACCGAGAAGCGGCGTGTCAAATGATTGAGTTACGCTGCGATGTTGAAAATTAATTATTAATTTTGCAAAGTGATCGGGTCGTTTTTATACTTATTTTGCACTAAATAAATTAATACAACATTAGATTAGGTACAGACAACTACTTTAAAACTGCTAACATAGATATGAATAAAATTTCCTGCTACAAATTGTTTGAGGATTCCGTAAAGTGTAATCACTGAATTTCGAAAGTAATCAGCAGTCAATAATGCAGGCGGGGATTTAAAAGTTTTCCACAGAACGGTTCCCCGACTGCAATGACAGTTTTATTTAATGGGAAAGAGAAACACCGAGGCAAGTGAAAACGAGTTTATCTCAGATTAGGTATGTTATTTGATATGTCTTTGAAACTGATAATATAGATTTTGACCCTATTTTAATATAGATTTTGATTAATTGTGGATTAAACATGATCGTTTTGTCATGGACACAATATTTAAAGCTATTTTGGTCTCTGTTTCACTACTTTCTTTTCAGGTGTACTTAGTCTTTAATTCTTTTCATGATTTTGTAGCTTAATGTAAGCCTTAACACATTCACTGCCCATTACACGGCGCCGTGGAGGGGTAGGGTGCCTTGCCCACGGTGACGTGGTTTGCGCCTATACTATTTTCTAAGCCCCAATACAACGCGGGTACTCGCGGCACGGGCACGGTTCACGCCTGGCACATAGGAACAATATTGAACTTTTACAAAAAGTCTTGGATTTTAATTAGCTTTATAAACATTTTAATACTGCAGTATGTCGTCGACTCTCATGACGTTAACACGTTTTATAATCTGTTGTTGGATTTTAATTATCGAATGCAGTTTTTTTATTTGTATACTAGACATTTTTTTTGTTATAAGTGTTTAATAATTCAAAATAACAATTTTTAGTGCAAACGTGTATGAACGACATTCACTGCCCATTACACGGCGCCGTGGAGGGGCAGGAAGCATTTGAATTTTTTTTTACCATCGCCACTCGAAAAAGTGCGTTTAATTCAACGATAAGAGTGAATAAAACGCTGTTTTATTCACCGAGTGAATAAAAATATTTTGAATTTGGAACAAGCGCGCATCGTATGAATTATGTACAAAAATAATAAAACGTGCTGAAAGTATGGAGCTATTCCATAGATAAAGCCTCCCGCCAATTTTATTTAGGTTCTTTTTAGTGTCTTATCTTTGGATTATTTTCTAAAAAATATTCCGCCAAATTAATTAGGTTCTTTTGAGTGTCTTATCTTTGGGTTCTTTTCTATATGAATAGAAGGAGCATTGCATCAGTCTATTCCATCAGTATGGTACGATCTTCAGACTGTAAAAATTCAAAGTCTATACAACAAACTGATGAAATGGACTGATGCCAGACCTATCATGTAATTACCCTCTTAGGGTGGTTGTTTTATTATTGGAAAACTTCTAGTTTCTAATGTTTAAATATTACTGATTAACTACCTAAATAATAAAAATGTATTATCTATAAATACTATAGGTATAAGTACTGCTATTTGTTTTCTCGCAGTCAATGGTAAAAAGTAGAGTACACAACTCGTGAAAAAAAAATGTCATCTCGGTCCTTTGTACCCCTCGCTTTGCTCAGGATTCTACTTTTGTTATTGTAGTTGTAGTAAACTGTAGAATCCTTCGCTGCTCTCGGGATCCAACTTAGTCCCTCGAACTAAATTCCCTCTTTTTTCACTTGTTGTATAATCTACTATTTTATACTTGTAATAAAATCGAGACTTATTATTTCTATTATCTTCAAAAATAATACATAAAGTAGGAATCACTCATTAGTAGTGTACAATCTAAACTTTTAGCGTGACAACTCTGTTATTCACGGTGGCGCCGTGTATTTGGCCACACACTACTCGGTGTGCTCACTACACGGCACTGTGGATGAAGGTTTTTTTTCAATTTTGATCTATATCACTAAATTCATTATCAGTACATCCAAAGAATAAGAAGTACAATCTACACAAACAATATAAATATTTGGGCAACAGCAATGCATCTCTCTATATCTTGGGCACTGAATGTGTTAGGATATAATTTAAAACAAACCGTTAAAGGCAGATTTAATAAAGAGTACATTGCGTAACGGCTACTTTCATTGCGAGTTCTACAAGTTTACAAAACCTCTTTGAATAAAATTAAAAATAAAGTATGTTTCACTTGCCTCTTGACGTGATCTGTTTTGTTTAGTCAGCGAGTAAACATGAATGACCTTTTTACTTTTTACTTCGTTTTTTGGAAGGGTTGTCGTGTTTTTAATATTTTCATTTATTTAATGTAACTAGCTTGTTTATTACTTTGTATTGTAACACCATTAACATTATTATCTGAGGATTAAATGTAGAAGATACTAGTAGCGCTGTACTTCGGATCAAAGTTCACGTGATTGCACACGAAGCAAATGGTATAAAAACACATCAAATCTTTCTATTCCTGCTTGTGACGCAACACGATCCGAGAATGTGGAAAATAACAGTTATTTAGCTAATGACACGAATGCTCACAGTGACAAAAATAATCACGGCATATCGTCGCATTCAAGTTTACGTTTGTTTTAAATATAAAATCTACATTTTATTTGGAAACATTAGCTTCCTGCTACGCTAAAGTTAACCGTGAATATTTTAATACATAATTTTTGTTGAGTAGCGAATGCAAAATATTATTAATCTTTATTGCACAACAAAACACAAAGTATAGTACAAAGGCGGATTTAATGCTAAGAAGGAATTCAGTGGCCTCAAGTTTAAGTAAATAAACAGCTTAATTTTACGTAAAACCTGCATACATTTACAAATTCGGTAATGTTGAGTAATCTAATAGAAGGTACAAGAATTTAGAAACCAGTGCTGTTTAGTAATACGTTTAGCTTAGTGGCCTTGAACTGCAAATGCTGTTATATAAAAAAACGAAGATTAATGAACTTACAGCTGCAGAAAAAGTGTTTATTATATTCATGAGTCTAACTGTTACTTAAATAAAACACCTTTGACTTAATACTTTGTGTAATTGTTATTTCTTTTTTAATTGTAAATTTTCAAAGCTTCGAAAGTATTTTTTTACATATGTTTTGAGTTAGTTTGACCCTTCAATTTGAGTTATCTCCCTCTGAGTTATCTTGCTAATCGTATTTATACCACACAACTGAAAATAAAAGAAAATGTAGGCTTTGTTAACAAATGTTTAAAAAGTCCAAATACCATTAGGTAGGTAAATACTACTTAAATATTTGATTGAATCAGGCATCACTTGGCGGAAGTCCCAAACCATTTTGAAAAATGAAATATATGTAGCTTACTTCCGCAAACAATACATTTCGAAAAAAGAAATATTATGTAGCTTAATTCCGCAAACTACTACTTAAATATTAAGTCCAAATACAAAAACCAACTACTATAAATATTTCTAAAGTGAAAAGAAATAAAAAATAACAATATCCAACTGGACATAACAGATTGTTTGGACCGGTAAGTGCCAGCGACCGACAACGCACGGTGCGCAAAGGTCGGGCACGGTGATCCGTGACAATCACGATGAAGTGCTCGCGTGCACTCTCGCTTTCAAATTGCCTGGCTTATTAACCTGCTGCGGCGTACATACACTGCGTACTACTTAATTTATGGATGCATTAAAGTCTATCAGTATTCTTGTTTGATTCGCACTTCAACTGCTGAACTAGGTTTTAGATTGGATAATAGAGAAGAACAAAAGCTACTTTTGTTCCTACAGGGAATGGACGCTGACGAAGTTGCAGGCAAAACCTAGTTCTTTACATTTTGAGTTTTAGGCTAGTTGTTATAGAATCGAACTCAAACTCAAATCTCTGTTTGAGTACAGTTATGATTCCGATGTCAGCAGCACTGCTGCGCGACACTGCTGCGCGACAGTGCTGCGCAGCACTGCTGCCGAGCTCGGAATGTAGTCTCATATAAACCTATAGAGAATGTATGGGGACCAGTGGTGTTGCGGCAGCAGTGCCGCGCAGCACTGCTGCGCAGCAGTGTCGCGCAGCAGTGTTGCGCAGCAGTGTCGCGTCACTTCTCCGCTCACATCAAATTGAGCCTTTCAAACGTAACATTAGGGTTCAATTTGGAGTGCACTGCTGCGGCAACACTGCTGCTGCTGCCGAGATCGGAATCATACCTTTACAAAGGGATAGTGCTATTCATCGCATATAGCGTCAACCCTTTCTAACTGTACTCAAGCAGAGATTTGAGTTTGTATCTATAATACGAGCCTAAGAGTAGGTGGCTCTCTAAATTCATCAAATCATAATATAACGTAGATTTAAGAAATAATCCTTAAGTTGTGCAAGTATTTATCGACCGAAATCAATGTCAAAAAATGTGTCGCATTATAATAGTATGCAGTGTAAGCGCTCTCATAACGGAACTAAAGTGACTTAATTATCAGTCGTCTTTTTCCGTTTATTTTTAGTCTACGCGTGGGCTTGACAATGGTTCGGTAACCAGTCGAGTTTATTAGTAAAAAAACAAATTCTGCAGTCTCGATGTTTGAAAGTGATATGTTTGTGTCTTTTTTCACAGGTGAAAGTTTGATAAAATAAAATAAAAAGTAATTGTTTAGCTGGACCAGGTATAGATGATCGAAGAGCTAGACACATGTCTCTATAAAAAGTACCCTGTGACATCATAGATGAGAACAACGATTGTTTTGTAATTTAGTATTAAAATAAGTGATGGCATTTAAAAGTATATAAGCTATTACTACTTAGTACTTTTAGAAGGTACAACTCGTTTCACTCGTTGCTCTGGAAGCGACATTTTAACTTTAGCATTACAACTTCTTGATTAAAGTGAATTATTTTAAATGTTAATGAAGATTAATAACCGTGAACCATGTTAATTAGACAGTTACACTGAATTCTAAGCAGTATATTTTTTTCATTAGTTTTTTTTTGCCTAAACTCTAATAAATTTTGTTTTGAATTAATTGTTTAAATATGATTTTTGACACTATGTAATAAAATTGTATTATTTAGGTATTTAAATTTAAGTATTTGCACGTCGAAACTTTCGACAGAATATGCTGGAAAAATTATTACCTATAACAACTTGTATGTACCATTTTTAGCAAATAAATTAATATGAATTATAAATAGCTGATGTCAGAATCGAATATACAATGGCTAGTAGATTCACAAAAATAGAGAATGTGACCATTAAGTACTTGAATACTTAAATACAATATTGTAAATATAAGCTGCTAAAGAAATGGAAAATCAAATAAAATAATTGAGTCATTTAAAGTTATGGTTACCTAAGTATCTAAAGAACACTAACGAACATAAGAACATAAGCAAGCAAAAACTACTGATAGTGATATTAAAAATACTTTATAACATATTTGCTCGTAAAGGGTCTCTTATTACACCAATTTCAATATCGTATTGTATCTCATTACGAACTTGTGCGGTAATGTAAAGTAAAACGCACGGTTTCCTTGATAAACCGTGCGTTTTACTTTACATTACCGCACGGTTTATCAAGATGCTTCGTCTAAAACGAACGGTACTTTTTTAAATCTTAGCAAAGAGTTTTTATGTCAGAAAAGAGGTCAACATTTTATGAATAAAATTAACTTTGGGAGAAAAAATATAATAAATAAACATTTGATTGTTTAATTTAATTATTTTAACAATAAATTACAATTATTTATCTGTTACAAAAATATTAATTTACTTTATTAGTAATACTGGTTGTTTTTTATGCCTTTGACTTAAGAAAAAAAGCGCTAATGCACGCGCGCATAGCTAAATTATTCAACGCGATTTTTTTGCTTTATTGTTTTTATTTGAAAATATCGTCAAGTAGTGATGAATTTATTAATTTGACACCGCCAGAAGTCTCAGAGGCAGCGAAAAAGGCTACTCTAAACCTCTTGTCCGAAAAATTGACCGATAGATATACTTACAAGCGTATCAAAATTTCATCATAATATGGAAGACAAGCAAAGGTGCAAAGTCCGAGTTTTATTTATTTCCTCGCAAATATGTTATAAAACGTCGTATGACATACGTGCGCTTTGATAATTACAGCCTCTGCTTTCTTCTAACCCTCGCCTACGGCTCGGGCTAGCAATATCGCCTCGGCTGTAATTTTCAACTTACCGCACTTATATCATAATGTACTATTATTGTAGGTAAGCTTTAAATGTGAATAATATAAAATATTTAGTACTACGACACTGCATTACATGAATATATAGTTAAACATTAATAAGTTTTTCAGTACTTACATAAATAAAGACACTTAAAAATAATTGCTAAAATTACACTTACGATGGCTATGATGAGTTGACCGAAATTAGTCACGTCTTGTTACAAACATTATTTTAAATTGACTTACTAATGTATCATAAATTGCGCTTAATAAATTCTTGTCATAATCAGTTGCACTTCATTCATAATCAAATTACTACGAATGTGCTACGCAAAAGCTCCCGCAAACTTCGTAGCTGCTACGGTGCGTCCTTATAAAAGAGTTCAACGACAACATAAGCGTAAGTGTACGTTATTTATTATGTTATTTATTCTTACTTACTTTTTATCTATGTTTTATTCATTTATAATCTTTATTTTTTTATAAATACAAAATAGTTATTAAATATAAATTACCTTATGAACATTTTCAGCTACCGTTCCACTGTCCACAAGTAATATAGTATCGGGCAACTAGATCACTGATACCATGGGTCACACTCACAGAACCAGTCGTAACAGTCAATAGTATTATTTTCATAAGAAGCAACCAGTGGAGAAGGCCGCGTGGTTCGCGCGGTGCGGTCGGTGCAGCACTGCGGCTGCGGCGCGGCGGCAAACAGTCGAAGGCTGCGACGAAGCACCGCAATTGGCGGCGGCGGTGGTGACAGACGGCTTGTGACGGAATACGCTGCATGTAACACTAGGCCATGACTGTACAGTTTAGAGTGATCGAGATTGTGATAACATTTATTACTTTATTATCCTTTAATGTCTCTAAGAAAATTTTACGACATAAAAATAAAAAAAGAAACTAATTTTAGACAGATCGTTCTAATGAGGTTGATCTAGGTTAACTTAATACGCTAGCGTAGAGTTTCGGCAAAATCTGTTCTTGTATGAAAGAAATATTGTTTTTTATTGAAAACTAAATCAATTACTAAACCCTATAAAAGAAGATGATTGTGTATACGGAAACGTCAAAAGTGATATAAATTTAAGGGTTTTGTACCTATTCTAAGAAAAACTGAGAATAGTTAAGTATAATAGCAATATAAGCGCAGCTAACTTGACGCGTAAAGCGTCCAAACTCGTAAAATACCGATAATACAATTTAACGATAAAAAGGAATAGTCAATAACCAGGCCACACAATTCAGATGTGAATTGTCATCGTTTAAGCTTGAGCTTCAATGTCGCGACCTTAAGGTGGCCGACCATGGGATGCGACCACTCTCCTACAGAATACACGCCGTTGTAGGGACTATACCATTTATCTTGTATTCATCGTTAAATGAGGTTTAATTAAAACAACTACTTAACTTACCTATCACTGTTAACAAGCATAGTGATTCATTATTCGCCAATTTTTATCTTATTTGGATTGTCTAAACTATTTATGGGCATATTTGTACTGTACGGATCAAAATGAAAATGATCTAATTAAGGTTTTATATTTAGTTACAGTGATGTGCAGCATTTAATATGGGTTATTATAGAAGAGTGGTTCAAAAAATATTTGCAAACATCCTTCCATATTTATAAAAAACACTTATAATTAATCATGTACGAGTAATTGACGAAAAATATAATCCCTATTTAAGAAACTTAGTAAATCCATTGGCTATCAGAAAAACGGCTTTAATGAATTGGTAATGACATGTATAGTTAAATGAAATGTTAACCATGGAAACTATTTTAGGTGACACGTCCGGCGTCGGCGTCGAGCGACAAGTGTCGCAAGGCGAATGTTCCGCAGTTCTGTTTATGGCGGAGAATGTGGACGGCTTCGAAGTTCGAACGGAATCTTAACAGCACTCGGATTCTACATAAGCGACTAGTGTGAAATGTTAATGTACCGCTATATTTTTATTATCATCGATTAGTTGTAATTTTGGATTAAGGAAATGCGGTTTTGAATGAATACGATTTTATAACAGCTGGTGCTTAGAAATGGAGAATTAGTTTGAATACTCAAACATATGTTTAGGTACTTTGTAATATAAGTTATCTCGTCTTCTCGGAAGGTCGGATCCACATCCAAATTCAAACCTAACTAACGAATAAAAGGGTAACTAGGGGCTCATAATCTTTAATTTTAAGATTTGCCTGCAAATGTATTTGTATTAAAAACTAAATTAAAAATAAACAGTTTAATTTTTTTTTCTAGTTAAAAAAATCGGGTTGCACTCCGGGAGTGCCGGCAGAAGTGAAAACTTTTTGCACGAATTGCCGTCTCGAATTTAAGGTTAACGCACATTTAGGCGGGTCGCAACGGGGCGGGCCGGGCCGCAGCGCATCGCAAAATGCTCCTATAGCACACTAAGACGGGCCGGGTCGCATCGCATCGACGGATTTTGAGTACAGTGGTGCCAGCTTAGGATAATTTACTCTAGATTTAGGGTAAAAATTATCCGGCAGGGTAATTATTAGGGTATAGATTTTCCTACTGTATCTCTTAGGCTAAATCTTGCGTTAACTTTACTCTTACAAAAACAATGTTTGACAAAAGAAAACCCGGCCTTTAATGCTAAAGTTGTATGCCTTTTAAAATCTTTAATCTGTGAATCATAATCTGCTTTACTTTTTAGGGTTACGTAGCCTAATAGCAAAAAACGGAGCCCTTATGGAATCGTCATTTCTGTCTGTCTGTCCGTCCGTATGTCACAGCCACTTTATTCTAAAAGTATTAGAATTACACCGTTGAAACTTGGTAGGTAGATGTATTCTGTGAACCGCTTTACGATTTTTAGACAAAAATAAAAAAACCGGCCAAGTGCGAGTCGGACTCACGCACGAAGGGTTCCGTACCAAAAAACGGCTAAAAATCAAGTTTGTTGTATGTAAGCCCCCCTTAAATATTAATTTTATTCTGTTTTTAGTATTTTTTGTTATAGGGGCAATGGAAATACATCACCTGTGAAAATTAAAATTGTCTTCCTGTTGTCGTTATTAATATCGAGCAAAAAACGGTAAAAAAATCACGTTTTTTGTATAGGAGCCCCCCTTAAATATTTATTTTATTCTGTTTTTAGTATTTGTTGTTATAGCGGCAACAGAAATACATCATATGTGAAAATTTCAACTGTCTAGCTATCACGGTTCATGAGATACAGCTGGTGACAGACAGACAGACAGGCAGACAGACGGACAGCAAAGTCTTAGTAATAGGGTCCTGTTTTTACCCTTTGGATACGGAACCCTAAAAAGATTAATGGGGAATCCCCATACATGGAACTGAAACTGAAAAAAAAAAATGTTTTTCATCAAACCTATACGTGCGGGGTGTCTATAGATAGGTCTTTAAAAATAACATTGAGGTTCCTCAAACCATTTTTTCTCAAAGTCAACCGTTTGAAAGATATACACTTCAAAAGTGATCAAATGTGTGTCACGGAACCCTACTGCGCGTGGCCCGACACGCACTTGGCCAGTTTTTTATTTCTGGCTGTGGTATCTGTCAACCAAATGACAGATCAATGCCAAATCAGAAGTCAAGTAAACACTGCGTTTTTTAATTTCAAAAAAGGAAAATAGTGGCTTTATTTTAAGACCAAATTTAATTTAATTGTATACAAGTTACGTATTTTTCTACGGCGAGTGCCAGTTCTAATAAATGTTTAATAAAAAATCAGTGCAGAGGATAGTTTCATTGTTATGTGCCTTATTAATATAGAAAAATATTCATAAGTATTTTTTTATTTCTAAAGGAAAAAAACAAGTAAGGAATTTTAATTAAGGGTATTTTTACAAAATTATATTGGATATCTATATCTTTTTCCCAATCTTTTATACGACAAAAAAGTTTTGGGGTATTTTCGGATGACTCCCGATCGATAAATCCGCTTGCTATAGCACACTGAGTCGGGGCGCAGCGGGGCGGGGCGGGCCGCATCGCATCGCAACAAAATGCGCGACGGATTATGCGGCCCGCTCCGCCCCGGCATAGTGTGCGATAGTTCATATAAAATGTATGGGAGCGATTTGAGCGGATTTTTGCGATGCGGCCCGCCCCGCTGCGGCCCGTCTAAATGTGCGTTAACCTTAAACTCTGCATTTGAATTTACGAATACAGAACAGTATTGTACGAAAGTCTTACTTGACAGAAAATCTAGAGTTTTGACATTGAATAAAAAAATTAGAGCGTTGCTATGGTGTGTTTATATATTGTGTATAGTGTTTATATATTCTTATGTATTTTCGATCAGGGTCACGTGATCCTGACTGACTGACGCGAGTTCAACATTTTTTCCCCAATACAAAAAAGCGTACAACTTCGGCGTACAACGCCGCTAAAGAAGTTTTCACTTCAAAAATTGGGTCACAGTTTTTAATCCTGGCAGTAGTAACTTAACCACCACATAATGTTTTTGGTTGCCGTAGTATGTCGGAAGACTCGGAAGAGAAGATCCAAGTTTATACCTGAAGCCCCCGACAACTTATTGCGACCCAGAAGTAAAATATCTCTTAACCGTAAACAAGCCAGTTGAAAAATATATAACTTCAACTTTCCTGTTATATCAACTTGCCTCTCTAATATATCAACCAGATACTAGTTATCTCGAGCTGACGTAGCAGTTATAAGTAATACCTATAAGAAAATTCTTGCGAACGAACATATTATAACTTCAGGCATATATCATATTACCAAATAGGTACAGTACATTAGTATACAGACTTGCTTTGCACGGTTTAATAATCCTTAGTTTACTAATCAATAATGTTCATGTTTCATCAGGTTTAATTTTAAACCGTTTAATCATAATTATTGTAATAGGCACTCCAAATCCGCTCGGGACAAATAACGCCCGACCGGAGCAATTTACTATAATTTCATGTTTATATCAGCTATAATGTTTCCATTTAACGGCGACGTATGGGCATGTCGCCATATCACGAGTTTGGCCGGTTAAATGTACCTTACAATTTGTGCTCTAGAAATGTGACAGCTTAATAAACTACAAATAACTTATTAACAGTAACTAAATAATAAAAAATATATTAAGTTTGAACAGAGCCATCTAATTCCGTAAAGCGAACGGAGATTTTTCATACAAATTACTCTATCGAGTTTATTTATGTCGCGATAGATTTTCGTGATAACAAATCTCAATCAAATGTATTCAATAAGTACTCTTTTTAATTAAAACTTCTTCTTGTTTTTTTATGCAGGTAAACATTTATTTGTATTCAAATAAACAAAAGAGTTTTATTTTAATTATAAATTTATCCCACCCTACTTTACGATCTAACTAAATCATGTGTGTATGAGTGTATAAAAACTACAGAAGTTATTTACGCAAGTTAACCTAAGTATAAAAATATATTATCTTGCCAACTGAAAGATGTCTTTATTAATTAGTAGAAACACTAAGAAAGCAACAAAAATAAAATTAAATCGTAACTAGCCGAATTTAATACGAAACAGCATCAGAGTTTCCAATCAATTATTTATTAAGACCAATTTCATACTCTGAATAGTTAAATACAGTTTTTTTCAGGCAGAGCTGAAACTACTATTGCATGCTTCATTAGACTACGGATGCCCATCTGTCGCAATTGGCACAGAAAACTGCTTACCGATTTATTTGGCGTAACGATGTCTCGGATGTAACTCGAATAAAAAGTCTCGAGTGAGTTGCATCTGTTGCGACAACGAGTTTGCATTACGAATTCTTATGGAGGATCGGTGCATTAGGTAACAAACGATATGCCAAAAAATTATTCGGTTCTCCTTGAGTTATGGACCTCATATAGTTTATGCTTTTATTTAGTTGGCTTTAATTTACATACCTATATTTTATTATGGCCTATAATTATTGAGCACTATTATTAATGAGCTTATTGTTAAAATGAATGTCTTCTTATTACTTTTTTTATCTACTTACATAAGATCACTCGAGACCATTTTTTTATGACTTACTCTCAACAAAAGTATGTAGTAGAGAGTTGGGGTGATTTAATTTTATTGTATTATGTATTATAATATTCCTAGAAATAAGAATATATTTCTGATCTGAAATTAGACCACAAAGAACTGCACCTTTATTACATAATGGATAGCTATTATGAAATAAATGTGTTTTGGATAAGCAATAAATATTCTGTTTATAAAGACATATGTGATGATTCGGTATTTAATCGTCTGTATGGAAGCTTTCACTGTTATGTGTGTGAAATGTTACTTTCACGGAGCTGCCACATTGATCGCGCCCTCTCTAATTGGTATCTATCAAACTATTTTTAATGTTCGAATGTTCGTTTTTTTGTTTAGTTTGTAGACATAAGTCTAGACAGCTTTTTATCTAAACAACCTTTTTTCCTGTAATGTATTACAACTTCATCATTGTCAACCCATTCCACTACGAGGTGGAAAGATGTTGCCTGCCACAATCACCACGCTTAGCAGACGGGTTGAAAATCGCAATGTTGGGCCGTTTTCAAAGGAAAACACTGTATGCTTGCTCACCAACCGAGCGCTCATGATGAGAGATGCCGGCACTGAAGAAGCGATACATACACTAAATATGACCGTATGTCCACGGCCTATATTTAGTCACGAAGCATTGGTGCTATGGACGCCAAACGGTATGACGTCTATAATATAGAATTTCACTCACTCTTTCTAATCATACTCGAATTCTCAAACTAAACACTAGTTTTTACGAAGTTGTTCATGATTTTTCTGGTCTTCAAGTAATAAACATGCAATGGACGGAAACCAGTCTAAGTCTAATTAAAAACATGGTCTGAAGGCATACAGGTCCACATACGGGTGGTGTATTACGAAACACTCGTCCCATAAACTTGTATTTATCGCTGGATCGTATTGGGAAACCTTCAGTATTATTGTGGGTGTACGTTGAACAATACTTTTAAGAGTCGTGTTAAATGAATGATATGAATAATTTAGAATACACCATTATTAGCTTCCTGCCCTTAGCCCAATTTATTTGGGCGCAGCACGTCTTTTTTTCATACATCTTTATCACTCATCATCTCAAAGTTAACTTCCTTCTAGAGTTAACTTTTAGACTCTTCCTTTAGAAAACATAGTTTTGTATAAAAGTTAATATGGCCAACTTTTATACCATCCATCCATATTTTATTTGGCCTTCCCTACCCCACCATGTTACTTAATTTGCATAGAAGAAGGAAGCTCCTTCTTTTACCAGCTGTAAAAATAAATGCTTTATTTATTTTTAATAAATAAATAATGAGCGATTTTAAAATAGTAATGGTATCATCATTAGTAATGCATATTTTGGACTTTGTAAACAGTGCATTTTCAAAATGATTTATGGAAAAGACATACTTAACCCTCGTCATATTATTAAAAACGCTAAAACTTCAAAAAACACCAACAATATTTCTGTTTTGGCTTTTGGAGAGTAGAGAATCTTCAGGAGTGTGCTAAAAACAATATTATATAATATATACCTATTTCGAAATAAAGTAAAATGAAGTTTTTAATTGGCAGCAAAAAATAAAGTACCTACTCGTTAATAAGTAAGTTAAACAAAACAATTGAAAAACGACGATAGCTCAGAAGCCTTATTAACTTTTGCAGCTCAGTGTATTACAAGTTCTTATCTAATATCTGTAATTTTCTAATAGAAGCTTATCACGGCATTACTTAAGGCACAAATTGGGGTTGCGTACTGTTACGGCAACGGTCGTGGGAACTCACAATTGTCTTGTCAACTATATCCGCAGAAACGCATTTAATCACCACAAAAACTCATCAATTGATCATTGTTATCTCTACGAAATACGCCAATATGCAGTTCCGCTTTCCGATCGCTGATATATCCTTCAAAGTATGCAGGTTCGGTCGGTTCTTTTCAGCCCCCTAAACAAGAAGTAGAATAGAATGACAATGTATGGGATTGACAGGAGCTAAGCGTTAGCTTATGTCATTCCCATACATTACCTATTTGTTATTTTATTCTACTAGCGTTAATTTTAATACAATGGCCATTTGAGTAGGGGGGCAGGTCTGAATAAAATTTAAACATCTCCTATTTTTAACATTATTGCTAATGTTGTAGGTATGCGGGTTGTAATTTGTGGTGCAAAACTAAAAAAATAAATAACTGTACACATAGTAAGTGATTGTTACATTGAATTGGACATGGTCCATAACCACAATAGACAAAAATGGTAATGATGCTAAATACGCGAACAGTGACATTGATACAATATACCGGATTACACTATTACAAATGTTATTCCATATTCTTCGCTAAATGTGTGTTTCATAAGACGTTATTAATTTAAGTTAGTTCTGGACTGTGCGATTGCTATCAATATTGCTGACAATTTGAGACATTGTATATTGGCCTGCTGCATGTCATTCTTACTGATACATATCGGATATATTTTAATATGAGTTAAGTAGGTACCTAAACTAAGTTTTAATAAGAGTATATCAGACATGTTATAAGGTAAAGTCATATTTAAAGAGACCTACAATTTTATTATTGTTTGAATATGTACAGATTTTTTATTTGATTTCCCAACGGTTATAGGCTGGCCCCATCAACACTTCGAACATGGTTTTTTACGATAACGATTAACCCTTTGCCCTAGCAAAGGGAAGATGGGGTGATAAGGACAAGAATTGAATATAGATAGGTGAAAGCATCAGGCATATCTTCGTAGAGAGGGTTTGTTTGTATGTGTGCTAGAAAATAAAATGAAGTACTTATAATGCTGCAAGAAAAAAACATCATATTTCCTCGCTACTCATCTTTAATCATATCGGTGGTGGGCATAGGATCTGCACAACGATCGGTCCTGCCCTGCGCCGCCTTCAACTGTATTTAACAGTTTCACGCGACGTATACTAAATCAAATGTGCCTGTTTTAGATTTCTTTTCTGGTCATAGTAGAAGTAGGCAATAATTAAAAAATATTGGAATGTTTTAATTTTTTTTTGCACATCCGGCCATATCCAAAAAGAGACAATAAATCAAAAAAGTACAAAGTAAATTCGATTATATCGACCACACCATCTTTTAGTACATACCTACCACGAATGACAATGCATGCGTAAATGTAATTTTAATCAGAACTTAACCTACTAAAGTAGAATGTTCAATAATATTTTTTTTTTAATTTTATTTATTAGGATACTCAACAGCTTCTTTGTTACGATCATGCTCAAAATATAAACTTAAAAATTACACTTAGCTAATGACAGAGTTTCACCGCATGTTATGATTCTACATCTACAGGCAAACTGTTTAAAAAAGAAATGAAGTAGGAAATAATATTTAAAAAAGTAGACTAAAATACAAACTGAATCAGGCAAGAGGAGTTAGCAGAATTCATTCATTTTAAATTTGAATTTGAGATATATAATTGTAATTATAAACATAAACATACTCTACAAGATTTAACACTTTTAATACGTTTACATCTGCGTGATAAAATTAACAAAAATAAATATTCAACGTTTTGGCTTAGATAATAGGTACTGCATTCGCGCCAATAGCAACATGTTCCATGTTTGATTTATCAACTAGTAGGTTAAGAGCCCACGACATAAAAAGTTTTTCTGAGGGTGCCTCTAACACAGGTAAGAACGATCAGCGAGTATGGAATCTGAGTTGTGGTTACTTACATAGGTAACTAGTAGTAAAGGTGTATAAAATAGTACATCAAATTCGTTAAAGTATAAGGCTCTAATTTTCTATATTTTCTTCGTATTAACATTAGAAATTACGTCATCCATTGCCGGACACTTAGTATAGTTGCAACACCCTGCCAGACACCCCTAAACTTAAAAAAAATATTTAAAAATGTACTTTCGTTATAGTATAAAAGTTGAACTTTATACAGGGTCATTTTGAACTTACCATCAAAATGTTGAGGATGTGTTCAGTTCATGAAACTGAATAACTTTCTCTAAGGAACTCATGGTCAAATATGTAAAATAAAAATCGACTTTCCATACAAATCAAAAAGATCACGTGATAAATTTAGTATGGGATGACCGAAATTTTCTGGACTTCTTTCGGAAGACACATGTTTCTTAGAGAAAGTTGTTCAGTTTCATGGACTGGACATATCCTTAAATGGATGGTAAGTTTAAAATGACCGGATATATTTATGTTACTTGGGGACCTAGAAAAATGTTACCTCCATAGCCGGACAGTTTTAATGGTTTCTACATCTTGCCAGACACGTTGAAAGTCTGCTGTAGGTGCGAGCCGTCGTTGGCTCTTAGGCTATAAATATTATATTCGTATAAAAATGTATTGTAGAACATGTGAATTTTTTTATCACTGATTTTTATACAAGGATCATTAACGCTATAAGCATTTCGGTTGGTAAATGGATGTTAACTTTCTATGGCTTTCCTGCTTTTAAACTTATTTTTCTAGTCAACGTAAGTAGAACTTAGTCTAATCTAAACTTAAATAAAATCATTTTACAAAATGCAGTAATCATTTCTTCAAGTATCATAAGAATGATATCGTGCTTTAATCAGTTGTTAGTTTAAACTTTTGACACCACATGATTGATGTGAACTAGTTTCATAATATGTTTTTTTATGCACGCAACAATTTGCGAGTCATTGTTGTGCGTGGATCATCGAGTCTGACGATCAAACAATGAGCTTGGTAATGATAACATCGCTCTATGATAATACGTTACGACCCGCGACCTACACCACAAAATATAAAGTCTGTGTTATATTTAACAGAAGTGCCGCCCTCCATCTTATTGCAAACTAGCGACCCGCCTTCGCTTCGCATCGGTTCCTTCCTTTTTTGGCAAATGCGACCTTCCAACAACACCCAAAAAAGAAATACCCATTCGCTCCAAAAGTCTGTTTCCGTGCCGAATCCCGTCCCGTCATCGATGTAAGAAACGCGCTTGAATTTATTTTCGCACGCGTTAATTTTTTGCGATATCTCCTAAGATATTAATTAAAATTTTATGATGTAAATGGTTAAAATAATGTGCATAAAATGCTTAAGGTAACTAACGTATTTGAGATTTGGATTAATACTGTCTTCTAAATAGCTTTCCAAATTTTCGCATAGTATGTGACTAATTTTTTAGAAGATTTAATAGATATAGTAAGCTATTCTTGAAAAATAGATATATGCCATCGCGGACTTTTTTGTAAACTTATAAAAAAGGAACAATTCTATCATACATTATTTTGTTATAGCTCAAAAGGTTTATGCAGCGTTTTCGATGCAAGGTCCCAATCGGCTTAGTGCTTACCGACCTCGTCAACAATTATCTTCATATTTCTACCAATTGACATAAAACCTCAACTTATTATACATTTAAACCTTCCTTAAGAACCACTCTATCATTTGGAGAAAACTGCATGAAAAGCCGTTCAGTAGTTTTTGAGTTTATCGCGAACAGACAGACAGACGCGGCGAGGGAAGTTGTTTCATAATATGTAGTGATATACTTACATCATTTGGTTTTTTTTTCGGTAGGGCAGCTCTATGTATTGGATATGAGCCGGTTTGGTCCGAGCTTGTAGTATGTAATGTTATTGTGTGCGTGTAAAGAAACCCACGATTTGTTCCGAGCGGATCTTCGGTTATTTTTATATTTTGCGCCTTCATTCAATACCGAGTAGAGCAACACTTGTCAACCGATCGTTGCAACGTTCTCATGTTTGTTTTGACGCCTACAATATAATGAAACTTTAAGTTTTATCTGATGGTAGAAAAAGGCACTTTAGGTGAATTGAGAAAAGCTTTAAAGTACCTACCTATGTGTGGTATCTTATTAAATTTAATCAACAGATTCTTCGCTGTTTTGCTATAGTAATATGTAGATAATATACTAATTAATTAATGTTTTTTATGAATTTATGATATCAAAAAGACAGTGAAAATTAAGTGTTTACTTAATTATATATGTTCAATTTGAGTGTTATGACTAAACTATTAGTCAACATATCAAAATATAACGTATACTTATAATTTAACACACAGGAGGTGGTCTGTTTTTGCTATTTTCAAACTAATCATTGATCAAAGAGGGATTAGGGCTTCAATTTCTTTAATTTTTTTTTGACCATATCTGGCTCATTGGAGTCCGATATGTTCAAAACGAGCCCCACGTAACTTCTTCTTGCAAGATTTGTCGGCTTACGGTTAAAGGCTTTTTTGAGTTTTAGAGTTTTCGGAGCTTTTCAAGATCGCGTCTAGCCCAAGCTTGGTAAGCTTTTCCTTTAACGCTTCAGATCTCTGGCAATAACTGTCAAACTATGGGCGGGTTTTACTTTTATCGGAGCGTCTGAGAATGGAATAAAGTATTCCATGCCTTGACGTATAGTTTCGGTTACAGCAACAGCGCATCAGCTCAACGGGTCTCCTGAAGAAAATTGAACCTGCAAAATAATGAAAGTATAGTTTTGATAAAAATATTTAGTCTGTTTCACTAAAATCGTTTCTTTACGCACGAGTGACTGTCAATTGTGTCTATTGTATATGTTCTAGTAAAGTGACAGATTTGTTTAAAAAAAATTTAGCAAACATATTAAGAGCAAGTGCACGAAGCATTGATCACGCAATCGCTAACCTTGGCAGTACGGACTGAAGACAATAAGAATGAAGATCTATGTTCCGATGTCTCCATCTGATAGTTTCACGGCACCGCCATTGTCGCATGTAACTCGTTTCGACATGGTGTCGATCTCGTGACGGTATCAAAACATTCTTGATGTAGGAATTTGCTGGTCACGACTGTAGAATTTGATGTTTGCAGGTAATAAATAGCAGTAGTCCACGGCTAACAGAATAAAGTGTAACACCTTGCTCTTTATCAAAGTAGTAAATATTTAGTTAGCGCAAAGAGGTAGTTACAATAACTTGAACAAACACTAATTACTTTAAATAAATATTTGTTTAGCTGTGTGGCGTCCAATTCTGTTTCAGGTTCAGTCTATAGATTGATTGAATGATAAAGTTTATAGCCACTTTACACGTTAGGACATTAATTTATGTTATTATAGATATCTAGGTGTAGACACACACATGTGCCGAAAAGCAATGTGAGCCGAGGTCAATCTCAGTGTGTGTAGGTTTATTTACGACTACTTTTTAATAATCAAAGTTATTTATTATCTCTCTTCAAAAGTATAGCGCAGTGAATAGTAGGCAATTAGTTGAGTTGTAAAAATAAATAATTAGATTTATTGATATGGACGGAGGTCAAATCTATATAATATTAAAAATAGGTACTCTATAATATTTTGAAAACTTTTAATTTGTATTCTAATTTACCGCAAAAAGTAACAATTATTTTTATTTAAATTATACTCAATATATTAACTGATACATTTGTATCAGCTGAGATTAGGTACATAATTTTACAAATCGAACTTTAAAACCTGAATAATGATTGCTTTCTAGAAAAACTAAATCATCTTTTATTTCAAATATAGTGTGTGGTGGAAGGTTTGTGATCTTTAAAGTTTTCCTAATCTAACTACTCCGAAAAACTACTATCATTAACTACCAACAATGATTTGCAACTGATCTTTCGTGCAGTTTGCAAATGAGCTCCTTGGGTTGGGCAGCTGTTATCACGTGTGTCGCAATACACCGGGGTAGACAGCCATTAATCACACAATTCAATAAGGCCGACACTCGCTAATGGTGCGGGCATTAACGTGATAGATAAAATACATGCTCTTGTAATTAAACTTATGTCTAATGCCAATGACATGCATTGCTAAGAATTATATATGTAACATATTACGTAATACATAATAATATTGTTGATTTTGAATAGTCCTTTTATGTCGCTAAAAATAAATTCTTATTAATAAATTATTCTCTCTCACCTCGTAATCATTATTTTTTTTAAAACATGAAAACCAATTTTTTACAATAGTGTTAAACAAACATAACTTTGGCCTCAGGAGCTAGCGTTGTCAATGAAACCTTGTCTAGCTAGAAGAAATTACATCTTTGTTTCTTCAGACTATTCATTGCGTCAGGAAAGCTTACTTACCAACCCCAAAAGGAAGTTGAACAACATTGCTTCCAATTACATGCAAAATACCTGCTTTCTGCTGAAACGGAGTCAACCCAGCCATTAAACGCCACAAAAACGAAGCTAATGCAATTAAAATAGCCTATGTGCTACGGAGCCGTTGTTGGCACATATCGGAGGCAGGTTTTTGGGTGTGGCTGTTCCGATTTTTTATACGTGACTGTACTTACGCATTAGAGGTATGCAATTATAAGAGTGTATTCTTATGTCTCAGAAATTAGGTTCAAATTGGCGTAAGGGTCAAATGTAATCCCAATTATGTTTACTTGGCGCAGCGCTATCGGCAACTCTAGGCGACATTGACCTTCTTTTTGACGAATATTCAAGTTCCAATAGCTTTGCCAATTAATCATCCGACTAGGTGTATCAACATACCTTTATTTTAATCTCTCTTACGTTTGTTAATCATTATTACTACAATCACCTGTCGATATTGCAGGCTGGTTCGCTCGAATCGCTTTCAGTAGGTACATTTTAGAGACTCTTCCGATTATTCATTTCATTGATATTGTGTTGTCATAAACTGCTGCTTACTAGCTTGATAGTAAATAAATGATCAAAGGGTCGGAATGAAAATTGGCGTCGGTAACATTAATAATTTCACATTGGCTTATTCCTGAAAACACTCATTTCACACAGAAACAAAACTATAATTAGGATGGTTAAAATTGCCTGATGTAAGGGGGCTTTCGATCGGAAAAAGTAGTTTTCCCCTATCACTCTTGCTGAAATTTAAAAAATGTAATTAAAAATAAATTGTTATTTCGTGTAACGAAATTCAAAATTATATTATATTCCTCATAATTTTTCAATAATAAAAGGCCTTTGCATGTTGAATACTATATTTTTCCGAGTGCTTGTGTGCATTTACTATTTCCTTACTATCACAGATTTTATCTCTCCCATGTGTGGAACTGTAGGTGAAAACGTAACATACATGATGTAATGTACGATCCTATTTGAATACAATTGTGACTAGCGATTTAATTTACTCCTTTTATCATAAGTACGGTTGACCAATGCAATGGCATAGCCTGCGCTGCGTTAAATTTATTTCACTTACCATAAGCACTCTCTATTTGTATAATATTGGTTGTTAGGTATCTTATCATGATTAATAATAACATTAAATAACTGAATGACAATCTAGATAAAATTGAGACTTATTTTAAACAGACACGCTAGTCAATTGCTATATTGCTTAAACTGACTTTAAACTCTTGTCATAAGTCATCATGCTAATTCGTTTTTCATATATTTTTCGCTAGACTTAGCGGAGACTTGAATATTTTAAGGTTGATTCTTTCAAATTGTCTCGAACAGGTATTATTTATGCAAGAGTAATTAGGCAATAGCACAATTTTATCCGTGCTCATTAATTGAAATAGCTTAATTACGCTTATCGGTGAATCGATTCAATATTATAAGTCATAATGTCATGTCACGCATAACATGTCTCGCAGATACGCTGCAGGACTTCGTGACAAAGCAATTACTATTAGCTTGGCAGTATGTTGGGCATACTGCATAGCATAAATAATAGTACTTTGATGCATGTAAGTCACTATCTAGTATCTACAGAACTAAGACAGATTAATAGGACCACAGTATCAAACATATTTCGAAATTTTTAAATTTGAGATTTTTGCATTTACAATGCTATTTTTAAACAATACTAAATAATATACTAGAAAAAATACGACTCGCACCAGATCAATACTCAGACGGGAATCGAACCCGCGACCTTTGGATATCCGGTCCAATGCTCTGACCGCTGAGCTACCGAGCCACTGGTGACATCGTCGAATTTTTCCTAGTATATCCTAAACTCTTACGCTGTAAGCCAGCGTTATTTCACCAATGTGAGGAATTACCTCGACATTCAATTGAAATATCTTTCCAGATATTTTAACAATTGATTAAGATGAAATAGCTATATATAGCTGGTGCGAGTCGTATTTTTTCTAGTATATTATTTAGTATTGTTTAATATTTCGAAATCTTGAAATTTAACATTGTATGTCTCTTAAGACGGTAAGGTTTAAATTTTCGAATGGTTTACTGGTGGCCGCTTTAAATTATATGTTTATGCAATTAATCATAATATAATGACATTAATAACAACAAAACGACAACTAAATAATAATAAAATTGAGTCTAAGTGGGCCCTAAATAAATATTTTTTCTTTCTTTCTTTCTAAAAGTGTTGTTATCCGTAAAAGCTTTTTATATCTATTTATCATACGCGCGAAAATCTAAGAAGTGTATGGGAAACATATTTTAATGAACTATTAAAAAGTATGATTTGTATTATGTTATCACTCTGACTACTAAGTAAGGGGCTTCAGGAAAACAAGGCAAAGAAAACAGGATAATAGAACTGTTAGCTTTTTTAGAAATTAATTAAGTTTGATTACCTACCTAATTAGAATTTTACTCGGAGCTAGCGACAATAATTTACGAAAATAATTTAAAAGACTAGCGGATTATACTTTTATGACGGTAAACAGAATTAAATGAAGCACTGTGACATCGCGAATTTTCCACTTTTGCTCATTTTGTCGGGTTATTTAAGGTAATCAGTTTCGGTAAGAGCATGTCTGGTTATGAAACGGTTCTGTGTACAAATAACTTTTGTCTCGGGGTGTTATGCAATGTGATCCAAGACCTATTCCGTTATTGTTCCACGGCTATACCACACAAATTTAGAGCAGCAGGAAAATCGACAAAATTTTGCTTATCTTGTTAACTTCTTTTAGAATAGAATAGAAGAATAGCCGTAATCGCGGTACCTATACCTAAACTATTTATCAAATATTTATCAATCAAATACCCCATTATTATTTTAAACAAAGAAACAAAAGAAATAATAAACAACATGAAAAAAATTACACAAGTCTATTTGGCAGGCAACTTTGGTCAATTAGCGCTATTTATCGACAATCGCTTGTAAATTGGAATCGCCACCTCATTGGATTTATATTTGCGATTAGACTAAAGTGGCCTGCCAAGTTGCTCCATGTAAATACTCCATAGGAAAGACTATAAAAAACAATCTTTAATTGTTTTTTTACCAAAATGAAAGACTGGTATTTTTTAGTATGTTTCAAGACAACCTCAAATTAACTCTAATTTTAATTTGAGACAGAGAAAAAAGGGCGTTGCCGATTTAAGTTTCCCATATCATTGACTTTAATAATTGAAGTCATACTTCAGCATACGTTGATAACTAAGTATATTGTTAGTTAGGTTAGGTTATAATATAAACCTTAACATTGGTTATGGGTGCATTGCTACTCGTAAACTCTACGAACATCTCTACTAAATATACATGTTATTATCTCACTTGTCTTTTTGGTACGGGCAATTGAAAGTACAAAAACCATTCTATATTTTTCTTTTTATTAGATTATCTTTTAAATTTTTAAAAGTCTTCGTAACTTCGAGTCAAATGCATGTAAAAAACCAAGAAAAATAGATTTATATTCATGTCATGCTAAAGCACAGAATACATAATAGTACAAGTGCTGAAGTTTGAGTCGGCTTTTTTTTTAAGTTTTTTTGTGATGTAAGTGAGAAAGAGATTGCACATTCAAGGGTAGCATTGCACAATGCATATCCATATCCATGGTCTTATCGATTTCAAGGTCATTTTGACTGCGTTATAGAACAAGTTTCTGTAAATGAAATTCGCGATGAGATATGAAAACTGATACAAACTGTAGGCAGGCACCTAGTGTTCAAGTAGGTACTAATGTATATTAGGACAATTTCCTAATAAATTATGTAATACTAGCGACCCGCCCTCGCTTCGCTTCGATGTAGTGTGGAATTTGACACCATGTATAATACATAAAACTTCCTCTTGAATCACTCTATTTAAAAAATAACCGCATCATGATCCGTTGCGTAGTTTTAAAGATCTAAGCATACATAAGGATAGACAGCGGGAAGCGACTTTGTTTATACTATGTAGTGAAGGTGACACAAAATTCAAAACGGCGTTATTGTGAACCCAAATTCAATTGGAAAATTGACAAATTCAATGAGACAGTTTGGATGGTAATACAAACCAATTAGTATTCGAGCCTTGGACCACAGACTTCTCCGTCAATTTCACGTCTGTTGCGTTTTGTCCCGATCTGCGTCCGTCATTTTGTCTGCGCACTTATAAGGCAACACTCTTCCTCCCTTTAAGGCGATCTGTGATGACTGATACATGCTTGGAATGTTGATATCCCAACTTATTATCTTCTTTCTCATGGTAGCTTCTTGAGTAAGCTACAAAAAGAGTACTTTTCTTATTAGACATGAAGTAACAAACTAAAGAATACTAATAAGACTACAGTTTAAAAGTTATGGAGAAAAATAAAGGATTAAAATGATTAAGAAATTACTGTAGTCGCGTGTTTGATTCGATGATGTCGATTTTTAAAAATATGTCGTACATTACATACATTGTACATACATATTCTTGACTTGAGTTTTAATCAGTCAGTATAACTTAAGAGTTCATGTAGGTTGTATGTTTTGAGCTGTGTTATCCACGCTGAAAGTAAGTTAATGACAATTATTACGCTTGCAACTTTTATATAATAACGGGTGGCGCAAAAGTAAAGACCCTATTTGGTTCAGCTATAACATTTTTTCTAAATTAGAAAACTAGATTTAGGTTTTTTTAAATGTATATTTGTGCCATTAAATTTCGTACCATTAGGATTTAAAGATGATGTCTTTTAAATGGTGACCTCCAGAGTTGATACACATTTGAGCCCTATTTATGACATTTTGCATAACTTGCCGTAACACTTCCTGCGATATGTTCGTTATTTCTTGACGAATGTTTTCTTTTAGAGCTGCGAGAGTCTGTGGCTTGTTCACATACACCCGAGATTTCAAAAAACCCCAAAG
The DNA here is from genome assembly GCA_943789525.1 of Agriphila geniculea. NCBI lineage: Eukaryota > Metazoa > Arthropoda > Insecta > Lepidoptera > Crambidae > Agriphila > Agriphila geniculea. The sequence goes on from OX038880.1 coordinate 17,163,722, forward strand.
AAAGAAGTCTGGACTGGTCAGTCCTGCCGGACGGTGGGGAAATCGTCGACGAAATTCACGCTGTGTTCTTATCACTGATGAATTATTCCGTAAGAACATTGACACAATTATTCCACGTTCTTGGGGAGTAAAACGGTCCATGTTTATTTTCAGTGTATTTTATATTTGTTCACTACACAATTTTCAACAACAGAATGACAGAAAATGTCATATAAAAAAAATAAAAGTATTTTCTTTAGTGCCAGTACTTTTGCGCCACCCGTTATAATATTTAAAAATTTGGGTTTCAGTAGTCCTTACATCGGTCAGGCAGTCTATAGTGATTTATGTATATATTAACGCCATATATATATATTAACGCCATTGATATAGAAATTAAAACTTCTTTGATCACTTTATTTTATGTATGCCTAACTATTTTATCTAGTTACTTTATTTGCATTATACTTTTGGCGGTAAACTTATTTACTCTTTTAAATTCCAAACTATCGAGTCCATATAATATTGGTCAGGGTGATCATGAAATTCATATGGGAACAACTTCGTTCTGAGGTTGTCAACAGTTGGCGGAAATGACACAGTTACAATCGCATTGACATTATTTGGCGAAAATAAATGAAATCGTATTATGCATGCCGAATAGTGTGACAAATGTAAATTCAATTCTTATATAATTTGATGTGATTAGAAGCGAGTTTCTACAACTAGTTTGCTATAAAATTATTTCAAAAAGAACGAAAACCTTACTGAAATAGTACCTAATTAATCCATCATTAAAATTTTGTGAGCAACTCTTTGACCTCACACCGGATGTTTGAAAAAACATGATTTAAAATTTTGTCAAATAATGGGATCATAGGATCATATATATTTTAAGACTAGCGGTCGCCCGCAGTTACACCCGCGTGGTTCCTGTCTCCGTGAGAACATCGGGATAAAAAGTATCCTATGTTTGATCTAGGCTATTTACTATCTCTGTGCCAAATTTCAACCAAATCCGTTTAGTAGTTTTTGCGTGATTGAGGAACAAACATCCAAACCTACAAACTTTCACATTTATAATATTAGTAGGAAGTAGGATTGAATCCAATACAGATTTATGTTAAAAGGTAATAACAATTGTCAAATAAAATTGTGAGAAGAAGCGTCAATAAAATTTCGTCGCTCGAAGCCAAAACAAGCTAAAACTTACACATCACTTATCTACAACGAGTAGCAAAGAGATTTATGTACCTATTACTCCAAATAATCCTTAATTATTTTTAGGTAATTTTCGAGTACAGTTTAATCAAAATTTCTCGTTTGATATCCGTTCCGATTACCCGTGAGAAGCGACCTTGGTGTACAGACTGATGTGGACAAATATTTATCAGTCGGATGTTGTGTAAGGGTCATTACTTATAGCAATTGCTCTCACCGTCACGATTGCGCTCCGACAAACAAGGGTATTACTGACAATCAATTTTATTGATATTTATTTAGATCTGATAAACTTTAAATTTTCGTAGTGTATATCGCCGTATTCATAAAAGCTTAAAAAAATTCAAATTATCTTCGCTCGTTGAAGTCTTTTCTTTAAAAAAAAATTAACGTTGAAAAAGTTTGTTGTGATGTAAGTAAGAGACACATTCTTCAACGTCATAATAATTTACGACGTTGACGAATTTGTCGTTGATGACTTCAATGAGCGAAGATAGTTTGATATGACAGAAACGACTTGATAAATGAATGAATTTACTCGGAAATAAAAGATTTAGAAAAGAAACGAAGGCTGATTATTAAATTAACCAAGAACCTTATAGTGTCATAGAATATGAATATAAGGTTCTTGAAATTAACCTTCGATGATACTGATTGAACTTGATTGAAGTAATCAACGCATATGTTTTGAACTGTATTCCTATTGCTTAGTTTCCCTGCAGTCATGACACTGACGTCCATTATACAAAGTACTTGACTATGGACGTCAGTGAGTCATGATGAATATGGCCAGTTGAGTTTTCTTTCCCTTTTCGGAGTGTATCTAAGACAAACCTATATTTTGTCAACAAAGTTGTTATGAGATCTGTTTCCTTTCATTTAATTTTAACAAGTTTGGATCAAAATTGTAGGTATTTTCCTTTTATATAAAATATCTTTAAAGTAGTAGATTCAGTGTTTGAATGCACACATTGCATCAGTAAAATTATGATAACGGCAACGTAACAAAGTTTATTGAAGTAGATATAGGTGTTCTTACATAGATAGTGACAACTGTGCGTCAATTTACGGTTGCGCAAGTCAGCTCTATTGAACTGTCGCTCTCGGTGTCCGAGAAGTACCAGCCTGCCGGCTCTGTAACCAAACTCGAAATCAAACAACTTCGAATCTCACTTCACTGCGCGGGAATTCAAAATCATACATGAGATAATGATAGGCTATTTTGTTAATCACAAAAAGATTTTATGTGTGCGGTGGCTACCTAAAATCTTTAGCAATCGGTATAGCAGATTATATTCAGCTAATTTCTAATAACAAATTCACGCGTGAAGTGAGGTTCGAAGTGAGATGCAAGTTTGGTTACAGAATCGACAGGGCTTTACATCATTAAGTCAATACCAGTCATAATCAATTCATAACCATTCAAGTAAGCTCTATAGGCGCTTACCTACTGTCCTTATGGTTGACCGACTTCTGAACCTTTATTTTCGGATATTAATCTAACTTTTTTCAAAGGTGAGATGGTGTTTTTAACGAAAGTGTTTTATCATTTAGTAGACCCTAGACTTGAATTCTTGACTAGACTTGACCTCTATATTATATATTTACTTAGACTTGAATTAACTACCTATATATTATCTATTTACATTTTTGTAATGGACTAGGTACCTGGATTCCAAAATTAACCAAGCTAAATGATCAAAACTTTGATACGGCATAAATAAATCATCAGAAACATAAATACCCACATTTTTTTATTAGTGATTAAATACCCATTACCAGACGACATAGCCTGGTAGTATTACGAGTATATGATATTAATTTGAAATAATTATCGATGTCGATATCGGAAATGCCAGGGCAAAAATGCTTTGGGGTCGTTGCGTTTGCGCACGAGCCGTTGACAGCATTCCACTAGATAAATTGCTCACCTGGCCAATCATCGCTGCAATAAACTGCTGAGAGCAGTGACAATAATCAAGACCTCGATTCTGTAGGTAATAATCTTGTCTAAACGGTGTATAAAATAGTATTGGTTTTGTGTTTAGCAAGTAACAAGAGCCATTGAAAACTGTATTCGAGCAATACCATTGAAACGCCATTGATACACAATTGTTACATTAACATTAGCAGGATCGAAGCCCAGAATTCTCTGGGTTGGTCAATTTCTGAAGTTTTTAAGCTTTGTTAGAAATGTACAAAAAATATTGTGCATAAATATAAGCACGGCTATTTGTAACGTTTCTTGCATTTCATAAACTCGTTTGAGAAATAAAGTGATTTATGATACTGTGTGTTTTTATTACGTATGTACAAATACAGCCCTCTAACTAAATAAATGTACGGCACATTGTAAATTACGTTTGAGCTTACTGCGTAAGCATTCATGATTTTTCGCTTCACAATAGTTATTTGTTAAACAAGTGAGCAAAGTTTAAAAAAGAATTGCTCTTGTGTGAAACATACAACTTTTCACCTCTACCAGCGAGAAAACTCGCAGTAAAATCGCTTTTTGCTTTGCTTTTCGAGGAAAAGTGATACGAAACTCACGCTCGCAACAAAAAGCTATTTTGCATGATGAATGAGTTTTGCGCACCAAAAGAGCCCTTTGGAGCTCCCCTGTAGGGGTGAAAATATATTTTTATAGCCTTGTGTCAAAATTGTACATTTTAAAAATTTAATGAAGAAAAGGTAATAGTACATTATGATATAAGTGCGGTACGTTGAAAATTACAGCCGAGGCGATATTGCTGGCCCGAGCCGTAGGCGAGGGCTACAAGAAAGCAGAGGCTGTAATTATCAAAGCGCACGTATGTCATACGACGTTTTATAACATATTTGCGAGGAAATAAATAAAACTCGGACTTTGCACCTTTGCTTGTTTTCCATATGATTAAATTTTGATACGCTTGTAAGTATCTTATCGGTCAATTTTTCGGGCAAGAGGCTTAGAGTAGCCCTTTTCGCTGCCTCTGAGACTTCTGGCGGTGTTGAATTAATGAATTCATCAGTACTTGACGACATTTTCAAATAAAAACAATACAGCAAAAAAAAATTAAATTAGCAATGCGCGCGCATCAGCGCTTTTTTTAAGGCAAAGGCATAAAAACAGCCAGTGTTACTAATAAAGTAAATTAATATTTTTGTGTTTTTGTTATAGATAAATGGTTGTAATTTATTGTCAACATTAATTAAATTGAATAATTAAATGTTTATTTATTATATTTTATCTCCCAAAGTTAATTTTATCCATAAAATGTTGACCTCTTTTCTGACATAAAAACTCTTTGCTACGATTTAAAAAAGTACCGTTCGTTTTAGACGAAGTATGATAAACCGTGCGGTAATGTAAAGTAAAACGCACGGTTTATCAAGGAAACCGTGTGTTTTACTTTACATTACCGCACAAGTTCGTAATGAGATACAATACGATATTGAAATTGATGTAATAAGAGACCCTTTACGAGCAAATATGTTATAAAAAAAATAATGAACATTTTACCAACTACATAATATATAGATACGTATAGGTACCTACTGCAGAACACGAAAGTCAAAGTCAAGTTAAAATATTTTGTGGAATATTCAATTAATAAAAAGATCCACTTTAAAAAAAGTGTTCATGTTGACATTATAGTAGGTGGATACTAATCATATTATTCTATTTTATACGATACATATTTTACTCAAATTTTTGCAATTATGCTAGAGAATGACCTTCAATTATTAATACGAAAGAAGCGGATGCGATGTACACGTGAAATAGTAAAGTACCTAATTCGAATACATCTAAATTATTGAATTGGAAATGCCTTTTACGTTGCAAAAATGCAATGACTGTTCTGAAGAACTTGAGAAAAATCATCTGGGGCCGTACCGGCTAACGCATCGAACTTCGAAAAGTCTGTCGGGTTACAAATTAAAACAGATAAATCGAGGCTCAATTGGGCCAAAATGGCGAACCCTAATTCATGAGGTCACACTAACATCAATATCTTCCATATAACTTCAACAAATAGTACAATAAGTAATTCCTTACTTCGATTTATCTGTTTTAATTTGAAACTCGGCAAACTTACCGAAGCTCGATTCGTTAGCCGGTACGGCCCCTGTTTGCAGCTTTCTCACACTTAGATATCAAATCAAGGCTGAGCTATTGAAGGCTGAGTGTATTAAACTTATGTAAATGTAAGTTTGATTTAATAAAGTACACTCTAAATATAGTATGAAAGAATTAAATCAATACCTAAATCTAGAGAAATAAGAAGTAAAGAAAATACCCACTTTTTCAATTAATTCAACCGTCAATTAATGTTAGACGTTAGTAAGTATACAACCATTTGATAGATCAAACTGTCTCAAGATAATAACGCAGATAAGTTGAGTAACTTTATTTGTACTGTGTCGACTTCTTTTCAAGATAGCTCACATATTTTCAAATCTTTTCGAAGAACCAAATCCTATTCTAATCCAACTTCTAATGATCACAAGCAATTTTTGATACCTACTTACTTAGTTTACTTAAAGTCAATTAGTTCCTAGGGATGAGCACTGTAGTCTAGGATAGGTAACAGGTTTTTTTAACCTAATTCAGACACAGATGACTCATTTAACAATCACTTTTACTATTAACTACCTACCTACCTACTTGAAATTACTCAGTAGGTAATAACCGTATGAAATGAAATCGTTATGAAAATAAATTTTATTAAAAACAAACTTTTATTTATTATTAAGTCTGAGTACCTACTATAATAATAATTAGCCTTCCTAATTGGTCACCTCGTTACAGTTACCTTGAGGTGGTTACATTATACTATATATAGCTCGATTACCACTCACTGACTCACTCATTGACATGATTGTTCTCCCAGAAGGAGATGGAAAAGGGTATAACAATGTTCGGGGCAAATGTTCAGTACCCCAATCGAACTGGGGAAAAATTATGACATTTGGGAAAAACAAGATGGCGGCTGTGGCGAAGTTTGTAACTTTTTTGTTTTCCAACCGATTTCGTTCAAACTTACAAGAGTGGTAGATTTTGACATTTAAAATTGAGAAGAATGAGAAAAAAAATAAAAAACAAAATGGCGGCCACGCTGGGCAGTTTTGAAAAATTTGATTTTTGGACCCCAAACCGCGGGGCCACAACACTGAAGTGTTGTTTGATTTAAGAAAAAAAACTTTACTGTTTCACCACAATTACCCTTAAATTTTACTAATCGGGGAAACTTTTTAAAAATTCAAGATGGCGCCTGTTGTAGAGGCCATTTTGTTTGGGGTACGAAAACGCGCCATTTTTAAAGTCGATTTTCTTCCAGATGGCAACACTGGAACGTTTTGAGGTTTATAGAACGGCTGTAGGTCTAGATACAATGTATTGATAAATAGAATATATTTACCCCATTTCGGGGTAACTTTTGAGATTTACCCAAAAATGCAAAAAAGTGAAATAACCACTTTTTTTAAATTTTGAGTATGAGGTCTTGTGTATGGTCTGTATATAAATGACTTTTTGGTATTTTGGTTGACAACGTCTGGCAACCCTGAAACCTGTTTAAGAAAAAGGCATTTTCGAGATACCCTTTTTTCAAATCCTATTGCGGCGGCTGGGTGCAAGTGAGAAAGCAAATCAAAACGTCATTGCACGCAGTATATGCTGCAAAATATAGGAAAAATACGAACTAAAAAAAATTCAACATGGCGGACGCGGTGGCGGCCATTTTGTAAATTTTATACCTTTTTTAAATATTGTAAGGCTATTTTGAGGCAGTTTGCGATGCTTGAGAAAGTTGACATGTACTGACGAATTATGCAACGTATTAAGGAGTAATGCCCTGTAAAAAAAATTACCCAATTTCAGGGTACTTTTCGAGATTTACCCCAAAAATGTGAAAAATAGAAATAGTGGCATTTTTAAATATTTTTTATCAAAAACCATTACATTTTGCCAATATTATTGACATTTGACTATTTTTATATCGAAAAGATGGCAACACTGAAATTGAAAGTAGGTTGATTTTCCAAGAAACTTACATTTTTATTACAAAAAAGGAGCATTTGTAGATGTAAACAATGTACGGAAAAAGTATTCAAAATATAGAAAACTATTAGAAGAAAAAATTAAAAGTGGAAGTCCAGGTCAAGATCCTCATGACGGGGTACTGCCTGCTAAAACAGTACTACATAGGTAGATGGTGCTCAAACTAAAGTTGTAGCGGATTTTAAGCAGATCCTGAAGCGAGAAAAAAAATTTCAAAATGGTGAAAAACAAAATGGCCGCCATACAAATTTACAGAAAACCTGCTGGCTGGTTACTTATATACCTCGATAATAACCACTCACTCACTGACTGATGGAAAAGAGTATAATGATGTTTGATGGAAATGTGCAAAATCTTAATCGAACTAGGTAAAAATTATGACATTTGGGAAAAACAAAATGGTAGCTGTGGCAAGGTTTGCAACTTTTTTGTTTTCCAACCGATTTTGCTCTAACCAAGCTCAAACATACAAGAGTGGTAGTTTTGACATTTAAATTTAAAAAAAAATATAGAAAAGACGATAAAAACGAAATGGAGGCCGCGCTGGAGAATTGTGAATACTTTAACCAATTTTTTAATCCCGAACCGCGGGGCTACAGCTCTGAAGCGTTGTTTGGTTTGAGAAAAATATTTTTACTGTTTCACCACAATAAACCTCAATTTTTGACAAACTGGTTTTTGCAACTGCACTGTTGTAGTGGCCAAATAGCGGGAAAAAATTTTTCTTCAAAGACTATTATTTTCAATTAAACAATAATTATCTTAAAAACCATTAGATATTGCCAATACGAATGACATTTGACTATTTTTATATCGAACAGATGGCACTGGAATTGAAAGTACGTTTTATTTTCCAAGTACCGCCACATTGTTATTACCAAAAAGGAGCATTTGAAGAGGGGTACGATGTTTGAAAAAAGTATTCAGAATTTAGAAAACTATCAGAAAAACATATTAAAAGTGGAAAACCAGGTTAAGATACTCATAACGGGAAACTGTCCGCCAAAATGATACTACTCAAACGAAAGCTGTAGAGGACGCTAAAATATTCAAAATAGCCGAAAAACAACATGGCCGCCATACAAAATTACTGAAAACCACGAAGCCTTCCGCAGGAAAATAAACGCTAAAACGTTATACCCCTCTTGCTAAAAATAAAACAAATCGTTTCATCCCGCCTGCAATAATGTATCAATGAGCACCGCTTGCGGACTCGGAAGGGTGGCAAAGAACCACCACCACCAAAGTCCTTTAAATCAGTTACATACAAACGACCGATCTCGCCCAATGAGGTAGATTTGACGAACAACACGAAGAAAAAACCCAAGCAACAAGCTAAGTGCATTTTTGTGATGACACGGGCCATCAGATTACATACTGCCTGTGACAAGTTCAAAAGTGAAGACATTAACCAAATGTTCGATACCCCAATCGAACTGGGGAAAAATTATGACATTTGGGAAAAACAAGATGGCGGCTGTGGCGAAGTTTGTAACTTTTTTGTTTTCCAACCGATTTTGTTCAAACTTACAAAAGTGGTAGATTTTGACATTTGAAATTGAGAAAAATGAGAAAAAAAAACAAAATGGCGGCCACGCTGGGCAGTTTTGCAAAATTTGATTTTTGGCCCCAAATCGCGGGGCCACAACAATGAAGTGTTGTTTGATTTAAGAAAAAAAACTGTTTTACCACAATTTCCCTTAAATTTTACTAATCGGGGAAACTTTTTAAAAATTCAAGATGGCGCCTGTTGTAGAGGCCATTTTGTTTGGGGTACGAAAACGCGCCATTTTTAAAGTCGATTTTCTTTCAGATGGCAACACCCGAACGTTTTGAGGTTTAAAGAACGGCTATAGGTATAGATACAATGTATTGATTAATAGAATATTTTTACCCCATTTCGGGGTAACTTTTGAGATTTACCCAAAAATGCAAAAAAAGTGAAATAACCACTTTTTGAAAATTTTGAGTATGAGGACTTGTGTATAGTCTGTATATAAATGATTTTTTGGTATTTTGGTTGACAACGTCTGGCAACCCTGAAACTTGTTGAGAAAAAAGGCATTTTCGAGATATCCTTTTTTCAAGTCCTATTGCGGCGGCTGGGTGCAAGTGAGAAAGAAAATCAAAACGTCATTACACGCAGTATATGCTGCAATATATAGGAAAAATATGAACAATCGAAAAATCAATATGGCGGACGCGGTGGCGGCCATTTTGTAAATTTTATACATTTTTTAAATATTTTATGAGTATTTTGAGGCAGTTTGCGACACTTGAGAAAGATGACATGTATAGACAAATTATGCAACGTATTAAGGAATAGCGCCCTGTAAAAAATATTACCCAATTTCAGGGTACTTTTTGAGATTTACCCCAAAAATGTGAAAAATAGAAATAGTGGCATTTTAAAATATTTTTTATCAAAACCCATTAGATTTTGCCAATACTAATGACATTTGACTATTTTTGTATCGAAAAGATGGCAACACTGAAATTGAAAGTAGGTTTATTTTCCAAGTACCACCACATTTTTATTACCAAAAAGAAGCATTTGTAGAGGGGTACGATGTACGGAAATAGTATTCAAAATTTAGAAAACCATCAGAAAAAAAAATTAAAAATGGAAGTCCTGGTCAAGATCCTCATGACGGGGTACTGCCCGCCAAAATGGTACCTACATAGGTAGATGGTGCTCAAATTAAAGTTGTACAGGACTAAGCAGATCCTAAAGCGAGGAAAAAAAATTCAAAATGGCGGAAAAGCAAAATGGCCGCCATACAAAATTACAGAAAACCCAGAATTATATAGTTCGATTACCACTCACATACTGACTCACTCACTAATTGAATTAATTGCTCTCCCAGAAGGTGGTGAAAAAGGGTATAATGATATTTGGGGAAAATGTGCAAACCCCCAATCGAACTGGGGAAAAATTTAATACCACTTACTCACTGACTGATAGACAAAATTGTTCTCCCTGAAGGAGGTGGAAAAAGTAAGAATGAAGTTTGGGGAAAATGTCCAAAACCCCAATCGAACTGGGGAAAAATTATGAAATTTGGGGAAAACAAGATGGCGGATGTGGTGAGGTTTATAACTTTTTTGTTTTCCAACCGATTTAAATGACGAAAAATGGAAAAAACACAAGAACAAAATGGCAGCCGCGCCGAAATTTTTTGAAAAAAAACTATTTTTGGACCGCAAACTGCGGTGGCGCAGCTCTAAAGTGTTGTTTAGTTTGTGATAATTTTTACTGTTTCGATACAATAACTCTTAGTTTTTACCAAACTGGGAATTTAAAGAAAAATCAAGATGGCGCCTGTTGTAGTGGCCATTTTATTTGAGGTACGAAAATATGTCATTTTTAAGTCAATATTCTTCCAGATGGCAACACTGGAGCATATTGAAGTTCATAAAACGTCTTGAGGTTTATAAAACGACTGTAGGTATAGATACAATGTATTGATTAATAGAATATTTTTACCCCATTTCGGGGTAACTTTTGAGATTTACCCAAAAATGAAAAAAAGTGAAATAACCACTTTTTGAAAATTTTGAGTATAAGGACTTGTGTATAGTCTATATATAAATGACTTTTTGGTATTTTGGTTGACAACGTCTGGCAACACTGAAACCTGTTGAGGAAAAAGTTATTTTCAAGATACCTTTTTTTCAAGTCCTGTTGCTGCTGCGGCGGCTGGGTGCAAGTGAGAAAGCAAATCAAAACGTCATTGCACGCAATATATACTGCAAAATATAGGAAAAATATGAACAATCAAAAAATCTATATGGCGGACGCGGTGGCGGCCATTTTGTAAATTTTATACATTTTTTAAATATTGTAAGGCTATTTTGAGGCAGTTTATGACACTTGAAAAAGTTGGCATGTACTGACGAATTATGCAACTAATTAAGGAGTAGTGCCTTGTAAAAAAAATTACCCAATTTCAGGGTACTTTTCGAGATTTACCCCAAAAACGTGAAAAATAGAAATAGTGGCATTTTTAAATATTTTTTATCAAAAACCATTAGATTTTGCCAATATTAATGACATTTGACTATTTTTATAGCGAAAAGATGGCAACACTGAAATTGAAAGTAGGTTTATTTTCCAAGTACCGCCACATTTTTATTACCAATAAGGAGCATTTGTAGATGGATACAATGTATGGAAAAAGTAGTCAGAATTTAGAAAACTTAAAGTGGAAGTCCAGGTCAAGATCCTCATGACGGGGTACTGCCCGCCAAAATGGTACTACATAGGTAGATGGTGCTTAAATTAAAAATGTAAATGACTCTAAGCAGATCCTAAAGCGAGGAAAAAAAATTCAAAATGGCAGAAAAGTAAAATGGCCGCCATACAAAATTACAGAAAACCCAGAATTACATAGTTCGATTACCATTCACATACTGACTCACTCACTAATTGAATTAATTGCTCTTCCAGAAGGTGGTGGAAAAGGGTATAATGATATTTGGGGAAAATGTGCAAAACCCCAATCGAAATGGGGAAAAATTAAATACCACCTACTCATTGACTGATAGACATAATGGGGAATGTCCGAAAAAAATCAAATTGGCTGAATATTTTTTCATAGGTAGGAATAAGCTCCCTTAGTAATAGAAAAAAAATTCAGAATTTTCGGTAGCGTGAAAATTTTAAAAAAAATTAAAGTCTCTTCGACTTCACAAATGTAGGAAAGTAACAGCAGAATGGAGATTATACCTTTGCCATCACCTGCCACTATGACAACAAGAATAAAAAAAAGTTGGCATTGTTCTCCCAGAAGGAAGTGGAAAAAGGTAGAATGAAGTTTGGGGAAAATGTGCAAAACCCCAATCGAACTGGGGAAAAAATATGACATTAGGGAAAAACGAAATGGCGGCTGTGGCGAGGACTCTAACTTTTTGTTTTCCAATTGATTTTGTTCAAACTTACAAGAGTGGTAGATTTTGACATTTAAAATTAACAAAATATAGAAAAAACTACAAAAACAAAATGGTGGTCGCGCTGGAGCCAATCTCAGCGCATCTTTTGTCTCATCTTTCTCTTGCCAATTTATTTGCCGGCATCTATAACTGTCGCGACCAGTAAGTTGCGTATGCATTAAACTCCCCGTCAGGATCACGTTCCATGCCCGCCCCGTGCCCGTCCCGTCCGGGGTTTTTCCCGTAAAGTATACAGCGACCTTTAGGATAAAAATAATGATTTGAATAATAGAAATAGCGGCGTTTTTAAATATTTTTTTATCAAAAACCATCAGATTTTGCCAATACCAATGACATTTGACTATTTTTATATCGAATAGTTGGCAACACTGAAATTGAAAGTAGGTTTATTTTCCAAGTACCGCCAAATTTTTATTACCAAAAAGGAGCATTTGTAGAAAGGTATAATGTATGGAAAACGTATTCTGAATTTAGTAAACTATCAGAAAAAATATTAAAAGTGGAAGTCCAGGTTAAGATCCTCATGACGGGGTACTGCTCGCCAAAATGATACTACATAGGTAGATGGTGCTCCAACTAAAGTTGTACAATTCAAAATGGCGAAAAAGCAACATGGCCGCCATACGAAATTACAGAAAACCCAGAATTATATAGTTAGATTACCACTCACATACTGACTGACTCACTCACTAATTGAATTAATTGTTCTCCCAAGAGGTGGTGAAAAAGGGTTTAATAATATTTGGGGAAAATGTGCAAAACCCCAATCGAAATGAGGAAAAATAAAATACCACTTACTCATTGACTGATAGACATAATTGTTCTCCCAGAAGGAGGTGGAAAAAGGTAGCATGAAGTTTGGGGAAAATGTGCAAAACCCCAATCGAACTGGGGAAAAATTATGACATTTGGGAAAAACAAAATGGCGGCTGTGGCGAGGACTGTAACTTTTTGTTTTCCAATTGATTTTGTTCAAATTTACAAGAGTGGTAGATTTTGACATTTAAGATTTAGAAAAATGGAAAAAAAAACAAAAACAAAATGGCGGCCGCGCCGAAAATTTTTGAAAAAAAATTCTATTTTTGGACCGCAAACCGCGGGGGCACAGCTCTAAAGTGTTGTTTGTTTTGTGATAATTTTTACCGCTTCGATACAATAACTCTCAATTTTTACTAAACTGGAAATTTAAAAAAAATCAAGATGGCGCCATTTGTAGTGGCCATTTTGTTTGAGGTACGAAAATATGCCATTTTTAAAGTCGATATTCTTCCAGATGGCAACACTGGAGCGTATTGAAGTTCATAGACCAGTGGCCCTACCGCCCAAGTGTCGTCGACTTCGCCGTCGGCTTCGTTTGACAGATGGATGAGATACATTGCTACTTCTTTTTGGTACGAATAAAAACTTACCATAGATAAGTAGCAATGTATTACAACCATCTGTCAAATAAAGCTGACGGCGAAGTCGACGACACTTGAGCGGGAGGGCCGTAGTTATAGGTATTGATATAATATCTATGATTAGTAGAATATTTTAACCCCAATTCAAAAATGGAAAAAAGTGAAATAACGTCTTTTTTGGAATTTCGGGTATGAGGGTTCATGTATTGTCTATATACAAATGACTTTTTGGCATTTTGGTTGACAACGTCTGGCAACCCTGGAAACTGCTAAGGTAAAGTACATTTTCAAGATACCCTTTTTTCAAGTCCTATTGTGGCGGCTGGGTGCAAGTGAGAAAGAAAATCAAAACGTAATCGCACGCAGCAGTATAATGCTGCTTAATATAGAAAAATAAAAAAATCTTTATGGCGGACGCGGTGGCGGCCATTTTGTAAACTTTATACATTTTTAAAATATTCTAAGGGTATTTTGAGGCAACTTACGACATTTGAAAAAAATGGCATGTATTGGTGAATAAGGCAACATATCAAGGAGTTGTGCTCAGTAAAAATACCCATTTTCAGGGTTGTGTTTTTAAATATACCTCAAAAAGTATTTAAAATTTAGAAAACTATTTAAAAAAATTAAAAGTGGATGCAAGGGGATGGGTGCAAGGGGTTCCAAATAACATCATTCAGAGCCCAAGCCAACTTCTCCTGCTCGCGGTGCACCCTGCTAGCACGAGTACGAACGAGGCTCTGGCGGTCGACCGGTGGCGGGATAACCATCACAAACATTGCGAGCTAATGAAATACACAGACCGGTGTCAGGCAGCAGTGACACCGGTGCGATTAGCTACGCACTATGATTGCCAACCCGCATGCCCAGCGTGGAAATTATGGGCAAACCCTCCTAATGGCGACATAAAACAGACCACGGCCCCCAGTTCCCAGCCGCCCTGCTATTCCTGATCACGGCGGTGGTCACGGTAACGGCAGGACAGGGGGTGCGAAGAATCCCCGGGTTACGGAAGGCCACCATAAACAACTGACCCTGGCGACTTACAACGTACACACGTTAAGGCTCGACATACACCTGGCGCAACTCGAGGAAAATCTCAGAAGGATAAAGTGGCACATTCTTGGGCTCAGCGAAGTCCGAAAAGAGGGGGAGGATACTGTGACCCTTGAATCGGGCCACCTTCTGTATTTCCGAGAGTGAGACCAGCTACCCAGAGTGGCGTAGGGTTCCTGGTACATAAAGCCCTTTGTGACAACATTGTAGAAGTGTCGAAGTGTCCAATAGGGTTGCGTACCTCGTGTTCAAGCTAACCGAGAGGTATACTCTCAAGGTTATGCAGGTTTATCCACTGACCAGCACACTCGGATGATGAAGTGGAAGATATGTTTGGAGACATATCCAAGCCCTTACACTTCACTACCAAGGCACACTTCAACGTTGTTATGGGGGACTACAACGCTAAAATGGGAGTACAGAATCAAGACAAATCTGTAGTAGAATTCCATGGTTTTGGGTGCAGAAACCACAGGGGGCAAATGCTTGTCAACTTTCTTGAGAAAGAGGGTTTTTTGTGAAGAATTATTTCGTCAAGAAACAGCTCCAAAGAAAGTGGACATGGAGAAGCCCCGATGGTAGTTCTAAAAATGAGATCGACTTCATCATGGCGGATAAAAAGCATATATTCAGAGAAGTCTCAGTGATCAACAAGTTTAATACTGGCGGCGATCACCGACTCATCCGAGGCTCTCTGAATATCGAGGTTAAGCTTGAACGCGCTCGCTTGATGAAGTATAGGCTCCGCTCTAACCTGCTCCAAACCATCATAGGGTCTGAAACGTTCCAGTCAAACCTGGAAAACCGATTCGTTGCCGTGGAAACCACAAATACTGTTGACGTCAACCGGGCCCTCGAAAATGTGGTCAGAATACTCAGGGAAGAGGGCTCGAAATTTTGCGAAAATCAGCGCAAAGGCTGAAGAAGTAGTTTTCGGAAGAAACCCTTAGGCTCATGAAGAAGCGACGTGAAGACTCACCTGTCACTTCGTCCAAACAACAGGCTCTCAGCAAGAAGATTGGTAAACTGGTGCGCTACGATCTCCAATGCTCCAATTCACGCTCGATTGAACGAGCAATTGAGCGAAATCGGGGATTGAAAGTATTTGTCCAGTCTCTTGGGAGAAGTCACTTGACGAAGTTGACTACGGCCAGTGGAGTCGTCGTAGCTTCGAAGCCGGAGGTTCTTTTGGAAATTGAAAACTTCTATAGCCAGTTGTACGCTTCGCATCTCGATCTTCAACCCCCGGAGCAGGTCGGGTTTCGAGCAGGATACGGCACCAGCACCATAGATCACATCTTTACAGTGCGGCAGCTTAAACAGAAGTCCGAAGAGTATAACCAACCTTTGTGCTTAGCATTTGTGGACTATGAGAAGGCATATGATTCTATCGAAACCTGGGCTGTTTTAGAAGCCCTGCAACGATGAAGTTAATGGGGAAGGTCCGAAAAAAATCGAATTAGCTGAATATTTTTTATAGGTAGGAATAAGCTCCCTTAGTAATAGAAAAAAGTGTCAGAATTTTCGGTTGCGTAAAAAATCATTAAAAAATGAAAGTCTCTTCGACTTCACAAGTGTACGAAAGTAACAGCAGAATGGAGATTATACCTTTGCCACCACCTGCCACAACAACAACAAGTATTAAGAAAAAAAAGTTTTGACATTTCTTTTTTTTAATACCGTGTTGTGGTTGTGGCAGGTGGGGCAAAGGTATAAATTCCATTCTGCTGTTACTTTCGTACATTTGTGAAGTCGAAGAGACTTTCATTTTTTAAATTTTTATTACGGAACCGAAAATTCTGAAACTTTTTTCTATTACTAAGGGAGCTTATTCCTACTTATAAAAAAATATTCAGCCAATTTGATTTTTATCGGACATTCCCCATTGGCGATATATCCAAGAGTTGAGATGTCTCTAAAATGCCGCAACCATGGCGGTCCAACTGCAGAACCAGCAGACTAAGCATATCCCCTTGTATCGAGGTGTGAGACAAGAGGATGTTATCATATCCCCTCTATCTCCCCCAAATTGTTCACAAATGCATTGGAGGATATGTTTAGAACGCTGGACTGGAAAGGACGCGGTATTAACATTAACGGCAAATACATATCACACTTGCGATTTGCGGACGATATCGTCATTGTGGCCGAAACGTTGCAGGATCTACAATACATGCTGAACAGCCTAGATGATTCCTCTCTACGCATCGGTTTTCGGATGAACTTGGACAAAACCAAGGTTATGTTCAACGAACATGTAATTCCAGGACCGATTGCAGTACAAGGAAGTCCTCTCGAGGTTGTTACGAAATATGTCTTCCCCGGGTAACCATTGCAATTGGGTAGAAACAACTTCGAGACAGAGGCCAACAGAAGGATATAGCTGGGCTGGGCAGCATATGAGAAATTTCGTCGTGTCTTTGAGTTGCCTATTCCACAGAGTCTAAAGACGAAAGTCTTCAACCAGTGCGTCCTGCCTGTCATGACATACGGAGCCGAAACGTGGACACTCACTGTGGGGCTGGTTCATAAATTTAAAGTCGCGCAGCGAACTATGGAATGGGCTATTGCTCGGAGTTTCTCTAAGAGACTGGGTCCGAAACGAGGTGATATATAAGTACTTCAACACCTCGATATACCTGTAGTGGTCCAATTTTAAACTTTAGAGAGATTGCAGCACCGTCCAGGTTTCTTTCTACGGAATCAAATGCTTTCTCATAGTCCACAAACGCCAAGCAAAGTTGCAGGTTATACTCCTCGGTCCTCTGTATTACCATCCGCAGCGTATGGATGAGGAGGTTGGGTGTGGTCGAACCTGCAAGCGAGACGATTCGTAAGGACTCTCGAAAACTTTTTTTTTTTGTATAATCTTGAACTGGTTATTTAAAACTTAGATTTGTTCTTTTTTAATTGGCTGCCACTCCGTTTACACTTAATTTCCCACTCTTGACCTTTCGGGAAAGAGCGGTGGCTGAAAATCAGCGCTGAGCAGTGCTTAATCCTGCCTGTTCAGCATAAGCTGAGTCACTACCTTTTGCCTTTGTGGTTATTTGTAATTTTGTAAGCACCTAATTTGTAATTTGAGGCAATAAACGATTTCTATTTCTATTTCTAAAACAACTTATTATAGACATGGCTCAGTGAGATGGGTCTGTAGTTCCTTAAAAGGAGGGAAGTCTTTTTAAAGAACAAAATCACCTCACTTTTCCAAGCGTTTAGCGTTCTGCCCTCAACGATGTCCTTAGCCTTGCCATCAACAGGTGTCTGTGTGAAATATAACTGCCCATAGAAACTGTCGATCTCTCTCAGCTTCGTTGAAATGATGCGACCGTTGTCAGTTTTCAGATCTCTCGCGAACACTTTGGAGCCTTTATTCCGCTCGATAGCCTCTTTAATAAACCAATGATGTCCCACCAGTGTAACTTGATAATAACTTATTCCAACTCGGTTAACTTCGTATCGGTTCTCAGTGTGCGCGTTTTGTAGGTTGCCAGGTGCAGTTTTCGTAGTTGATGGTAGCCGAGCCGCACCCAGGGATTCTTAGCACCCCCTAATTTGATTTGATTTTTCACATAGTAACTACACCGTTAATTTTAAAGTATATTTTTAATGAAATAGAGATATCAGACCACGTGTCTGAATATAAAAAGTTAAAAATAAAAAAAAAACGAAAATATCGGAAAAAATCTTGATTAATCGGCAAACTCACAAAAATAGCAAGATGCGTGAACTGGAACACATTCATTCTTTTCATGATTTACGTAGGTAAACATGATAGTCTCATTTAATTATACGCGTGTAATTCTATGAATGAGCTCTAAATCCATAAATCAGTAAAATTTTGAGACATAAACAAACCTCAATATATTATTGACTAATTATTAAATATTGAAACTTTTAACTGTACATACTCGATTAGAATAGGAATGAGATACACTCATTAAATTTTTAAATATACTTAAAAGTAAACCGTGTATATTAGTTTCTCTATGATTTTAATATCAGCCAGCAGTTTTTAGAAAAAAATATAGAGCATTCATTTTCACTACGCATCACCACACCACCCTGCAACTTGCAGACAAAATGCAATGTGATTTAATCGGATGGCAATATGGCTATTCCACAATTTGCAGTCCAACTGCCCAAAATCCGCCACTTACAGCCCAAAAGGGCGATGCCCGCGGGCTGCTTCAGCAGGCTTCGCACCAGGGCGAAATACTAGTTACTTTATACACCGTTAATTTTTAAGTATATCTAAAAATGAAAAGGGGATTTCAGAACACGTGAATGAACAACTTTTACTACGGAACCAACCACGAAAACGCGAAAAAATAATCAGTTGTTCCATACATTATAGTCGAGTCGATGTTGTACTTTTCTATGAAACAGCTGTTTTTTTTTCGAGATTTCGTGGTTGGCCCCATAGTAAAAGTTGTTCATTCACGTAGTCTGAAATCCCCATTTCATTTTTAGATTTACTTATAAATTATTATATATTTAAATATTATTTATAATTTTAAATATACTTTAGATTTAGAAGTTACCCCGTAACCACGGCAGCTGCAAAGGTGCCGAAACGTCGGGAAAACCAAAAATAAAACCAAATACCAACTAATTACCAAAGTACTTTCAATAAAACCGCGCTAGTATCCGTTAAAAATTGATTTACATATTTCATGTTTAGAAGTTAATTATCACAAAATTACATTAGGACCTCATTACTTTGTATGACATAGAATATCTTACTATGAATCAAATTGCATATATTAATTACTTCATGTACTAAAAAAGACTAGGTAAGTACCTAAACCATTAATTAAACTTCAGAAACTGGAATTAATATAAGTAATATTTATCACATCCTGATGCTTAAATGGTGAATTAACGCCTAGTCAAATTGAAATGCACAAGTCGTTATAGTACCTATGTCATTACCATGATTTATCGTATAAATGTGGCATTTAAATGTTAAAAGTCTACCGTGTAAATGGGTGTCAGGTCTTGTTGTAGGTGCAAATGAATAATGATAGTGTTTATTTTGGTGTTGAAGCTAGATGGAATAACAGGGCGGAAAATGTTAGATATTTTTGCATGATAACTAGTGATTTATTAGAAATGGTTTTGATATTGACTGGTTGGTTGAATAGATATATAGATACCTAAACGGGAGAACGACAAATGAAGAAATAAAGATGGCATAAGACACTCAAGATAGAATTAAATATAAGTACAAATTTCTCTAGTATCTAGTAAAATTAACAGGTCTACGACAACACAAGCATTGCAAACTAACAAGTTAGTATGAAAAAGGAAGAAAAATGATTATTCAAAATGAGGTCGGCGTATTTCATCAAACATAGGTAAATTACTTTAATTCGAACTTATCAGAGACGCCTGCAAAAAGCGACGAAAACCTGGCAATTTGCAATAAGCATCAAATTCGTGTTAGATCACTGTAATAGTTTTGCATAATGTCGAGATTTCTGCTTTAAATTTTACGCTGCTCTGGTTTCAGTTGCGATATTTAATTAAATATTTTAATGTTGAGTTAGGCTATTTGAGAACAATCTCACTTAGAGCTAACTTAATTGACAAATAATTTTCATCTATGATTTTTGTCAGTTTATTAACCAATGCAGTTAATTTATACTTGTAGTTTTCCCTATAAATAATCATGATATTATTGATAAGAATAATAAGTAGGTATCATGAAATTATATCAGAGAAGATTAACTATGTATAGTTAGAAATATTAATGTATACTAGTAGGCCCTGCCAGAATACCAGCGTTGCCGCAAGGCAACACTATGCTGAGGCAGGGACCTTTTTGACCCAAGGGCCACAAATGTATATTTTTTTTCCTTTTTATTGTTCTGAGCTATCTGTGTACCGACTTAAGCTTCGTACAGACTGAGGCGAATTCGCTCGCGCCATGTGGGACGCGAATCTACGCGATTCGCTCGCTCGCGTAGCCTCCCACACTGAGGCGAGCGAATCGCGCGCGTCATTGGACGCATTCTGTCAGACAAATCTTTGAGTCATCGATCGCCATAATTTTTAACCATGTAAACCATTGTAATCCAGCAGGCCTACCGCCTTGCTTAAAAAGCTTTCAAATTGCTAAAGTTTAGACGTCAGTGCACTGTCCGTCCTTGTCACCGTGTAATGATATGACAAGGACGGATAGAGTATAGCTATAGATTTCGCTTTGGCTATCGCTTTGAGATAGGCGGTCTGGCTGCCGGACGGAACGGGGACGGCAGCTAGACCGCCTATCTCAAAGCGATAGCCAAAGTGATAGCAATGCTCTATCCGTTCTTGTCATATCATAACACGATGACAAGGACGGACAGTGCACCGACGTCATAAGCACATGAGTAAAGAGAAGGACCAGAGACAAAGCTTCATACAACCGCGTGAATCGGTTGCACTACTACAAGCACGCGGGGCATGTCTGCGACTGCGTGTCCACTGGCCGCTTGTCGCGTACGCGGAAAAACCGGAAAAAACCTGTTTTGACAACTGCAGCCAGTGGACAATCTCAGGGCATCATTTGTTTTGTTAGTTGCAAGTTTGAATTTCACGTTCTTAAGAAGCTTTGTCTCTGGTTCTTTTCTTTACTCATGTGTCATAAGTAAGTCGCGACAGTTGACGTGATAGTAACGTGGTAGTGTTGTGAAAACAACTTAATTAAATAAAACACTATTTATGCAACTAATTTTATATTTTCAATCTCAATTGATACAATTCAATTTTTTTCTAAACCGACTTTATTTCATTAAAAAAAGACAGAACGATCTTTCAATCTAAATAAAGAAAATTGTTAATTGTTAATACACATTACAATACATCACAGAACATTATTGAATATCAAAATGTCATTAGTGTTAAAATCTATGGCTGAATCGTAGTTCCATTATTCACCAAGATGCTTTGCATCGCAACTACGGAGCGAACGGAGGTCGAAGTTTCAATGCATACGCAACGGGATCTGGATGGGACGGGGCAGGCACGGGGTGGTGGCGTACCGGCGACCGACGGGGTATTTTCCGTCCCGTGCGTGCCACGTCCGGGCCCTGTCACTCCTGCCTCCGCTACGTACGCATGCTCCTATACATTTTGTATGAAACGATGTTTTTTCCGCCCCGTCCGGGGTTTTTCCAGTTACGTATACAAATATCTTAAGAAGTTGCAACGCTCTGACGTTTGGAACGGGAAAGTTGTGTAAATCGAACGTCAAGCTCTAATGTTTGGAACGCGCCGTTAGATCTTTGGCTGCACTTGGAACGCAACCCTATCGCGCGATTCGCGCGCGATTCGCGGGCGATTCGCGTTTTTGCTGCAACTCGTGCGACTATTCGCGCCAATGTGAACACGTCCATACAAGTTAGCTGACGCAATCGGCGCGAGCGAATCTGGCGCGATTCGCTCGCCTCAGTCTGTACGAAGCTTTACTTTATCATCACTGTTTTGTTACTTATTGTGTTGTGTGGTCTTTGGTAAAAATAAATACTTTCTCTCTCTCTCTGTATATGTGCCATTGCTATCATTTTTAAGAATGTATATTTATTCACGTTAAAAATAGTAAATACTATTAACTGACACAATTTAATGTAAGTATGTCATACTGTCTGTCTGTCACGCCTACAACATTACATGTCATTTACAATGCATTTTTGTGTAGAGCAATCTTGATTTGAATTCACATGAGATTGGATAAATTGTCAAATCTATTTTATTACTGATAAATATTAGCTTCAAATTATTAAAATACATAATGTCGCGAAGTTGTAACACCAGTTCTAGTATTAATTAAATACTTACAAAAGAAATATATGATGTTTGATGCATTTCGTTTATTACCTCGTCGTTTATGTAATGCAGGATGTTTATTTATTTTATTTATTTATTAATCTTTATTGCACAACAATACACAAAGTAAGGTACAAAGGCGGACTTAATGCTAAAAGCATTCTATACTAGTCAACCATCAATAAAAAGACATTCATGAATTTGCGGTACATACAAAGGAGTTACAGAACCTTAAAAAGTATTTAAATAACACATAGATAAATAATATATATAAAAATAAATAAACCTTAATATATAAATACATATATTATAAATATATAACAAAAATAACAAGAAATAAGTTTGAGACAATGATCATTCACATTTCCAAAAGAAAAGCATGAGCGTTTCTTTTAAATGAGAATTTGCTAGGAGATCTCCTGATACTTTCAGGGAGATTATTCCAGAGGCGGGTAGCTTGCAGCGTAAAAGAATCAGACATATAGCCAGAACGAAAGAGAGGAGTGGAGAGAGCAAAAGAATTGGCAGAGCGAAGCGGACGATCGTGAGTATCACAGAGATACTGAAATTTGCATTTCAAGTATTCTGGAGAATGAGGATTGTTGAGGATGGAATAGAGTGAGCAGAGCAGCCTTAGCTGTCTGCGTAGACGGATAGGGAGCCATTTCAGCTGAGACCGGTACGAAGAAACATGATCAAATTTACGAAGGCAAAATATGAAACGAATGGCATTATTAATAAGCCGGTCCAACTTATTAAGGAGATCCTCATTCAAGTCAGGGTAGCAGACATCAGCATAATCAATGAGTGGAAGAATTAAGGAAGTTACTAGAGTGATTTTTGTGCGAATGGGAAGAAAGTTCCTAAATCGGTTCAGAAAGCTTAGAGAGGCTATAACAGATCGACTGACCTCAGCAACTTGCGTTGTCCAGCTGAGAGAAGAGTCTATGTGCAAACCAAGGTTTTTAACGCTAGTGCTGAGGGGGATTGTGATGTTGTCAAACATTATGGGCTGTACAGAACTGTAATCAATCTTTGCGATCTGTTTCAGGCCTCCGACAATAATTGCCTGACACTTGGATGGGTTAACAGCTATACCAAAGTTGGTCGACCATTTCCCAATTTTATATAGCACACAGTTTAACAGTGAGACAGCTGAGTTGATATCGTCTGCAGATGTCTGTGCATAGATCTGTAAGTCGTCAGCATAAAAGTGGTAAGTACAGCTAAGCGATGAGGAGAGGACGTTAATGAATATGGAAAAAAGGAGAGGAGATAGAATACCACCTTGTGGCACGCCTGCAGAGAGATGGCACCATTGGGAAACATCTGATCCCAAACGTACTGCCTGCTGACGACCACGGAGATAATTGGAAAGCCACTCCAGTGACAGCGACGAGAAGTTCAGAGATTTAAGGACGGCTAGCAGAATATCATGGTCAACCATATTAAAAGCATTGGAAAAATCAATGAGAACCATAAGCGTGACCAATTGGCTTTCCATGCCCAGACGAATATCTTCAGTAACCTTAAGGAGTGCTGTGGTAGTACTGTGTCCAGGGCGGAAACCAGATTGGAAGGGAGTAACAAGGGAGTTCGAATAGATGAAAGAAGAAATTTGTTTATGAGCAGCGGCTTCGAGAATTTTAGAAAGAAAAGGAAGAATGGAAATTGGTCTAAAGTTGTTTAATAGTTGAGGAGACGAAATTTTTGGTAAAGGGATCACAAAAGCCATACGCCAAAGAGAAGGAAATTCACCTGTCAGAAAGGAATGATTGATAATGTGAACAATGATGGGGAGAATTTGTTCAAGAACACATATAATCATATCCCTACTGATATCGTCGCTGCCAACTGCCTTAGACTTGATGGATACAATAATCCTACTAATCTCGTCTAGAGTCACTGGAGAGAAAGAAAAGGATTCGGGGAGCAAGGGGCCTTTGGAAATAATGTCTGAAATAGTATTTGACTTGGTGCTGGGGTCTAATGAGGAAGTCGTAGAAAAATGATGTTGACCCTAATACATTTGACATTTAAAAAGAGAATAGGATATGATATCACTGAATGCAGATTAAAGATTTGAATGTAGATAAATAGTTTGGTAAGTTAAAATCCTCTTTATCTAGTACATAATGTCAAACCTTTTAGTTATGCCCAAGAACTTTAAATTCATTAAAGTTCTTGGTTATGTAAGAGATCTATAGTTGGAGAAACATAGGTAAGTACCTACTTAATGCACATGATTGAACTGCATGAGAAGCTGTAGATTTTGACATTTCCGTTCAGGCACATAAATCACCTTTCCAGCGTGCGATTAGGTAGACCTCTACAATTTCGCATTCAATTATTTTTTAAAGTCTTATTGAGCACTATCTTTGCGGGATTTGCAATTATTTGAGGACGTCGACCGTGTCAAAAAAGTTAAAAAGTTTTTTTAATCATTACTATTACTTGATGAAAATAATTACATGAGGTCATCGATAAAGTTTATTTCAGGCATTTGTATCAGAGTAAATGTGTCATCTACCTAATATTGATTTAAATTCAATAATGCTTTGCATACCTTGTTGTCACATTATTAAAATGGCAACAGAAAAGTGACCGCAGAAATAAGTATTTCTCACTATTGATATAATCGAAGTGTTCGTAATATATACATAGGAAAAACTATTATTTGCGGTTATTGGCACCACTTTGTAAGTGGCAGAAGTAAATTTTGCTATTTGTCAAGTTAAAAGTAATGTTTGAACAAGAAATAAATAGGTATAGATTATGATGACAGCTAAATTGTTATAAATTGTAAAAAGCCGTGGTGTGTTGTTTAAAATTTGAAGTTTAAGGGACAAATTTAAAATAAATTGTTAGGAAAATATAAAAAAGAAAAGAATAAGTAATTTTATATAAGTAAATAGTAATAGTAGTAGTACTTAATAGTTTTTTTTTCTAAATGATGTTTATTTCAAAGGACCTTTTAGCGTGCCCGCCCGCAGACTACAGACTTTATATTGGCCGATAGTTGGTTTTGTATGAAGAATCGGCCGATACCAAATCGCGGTAATGTGCGCACTTCCATACTTGTTCATACTGTTAACTATCGACCGACAGTTTGGTCTGCAGTTTGCGGGGACTCTTAAATAGTTAAGTACCTAAAACCTGATAGCTAGCTTATAATTATTTGATTATAACTGCATGTAAACTATGCAGTGTTATTACTTGGTTAGTGAAAGTTAGAACGATGCGGTCGGAGTGATCTTGAAGGGCGCCAGTTGCGTCTGCGCCGGTCTGTCACTTGAAAACTGGATCATTGGCGAAGCTCCGAGTCATGTGACTGCGAAGGCCGTCACATGACTTGTGGGGGGTGGATTCCTTCCTACATAGGTATAGTGGGGATTTATAGCTTAGAACTAATAAATGGTTTAGATCTTTCGTTCCAATCAGATGCATGAAATGTTTAACCAAGTCTAGCTTCCTATTATATTTTAGCCTGACTTCTGAGATAGACGTAACAATTACATACTTATGTAACCGGAATTAATACACACGAATTCTATTCAGTTCCTAATTCATAAGCCCCACAACTTAGCGACTGGCGAAAAACACAGGAAAATTGTGACGTCATTAGCATTCCCCGTGATAAAGATTGTTGGGCGAACTAAAACAAAAGAACATAAACAAAGAAACGCCAATAAAATTAATTCACAATCGTTTTCTAAGATTTAAGTAAGTTCTTCAAAATGTTTCTAAAGTTTTTGAAATGCAAGTGACCTTGATCCTGTTAAATTAACAAAACTACAATTTTGCAATTAATTCAAAAGCCATGATGATTTCGTGAAGACTTACTTAATTAAATTTCGGAAACCATCTGATAGGCTGTAATTATAAAGGGTCAATTACAAACCATCGATTTCGCACTTTTCTAATTCCTAGCCGCTTTGATTTTGTAATTTATTACGAAGATTTTTATTTAGACAAAAAACCTATAAATTAATTAAGTTGCCAATTAACATTTGTTTCTTTTTAGTAAAAAGTAATGCCTACTTTAAGCAATAACCTTCTCAGAGATAGATAGATATAGATTTAAATCGTTAATACGTTACTGTTCTGTGAGCACTACAGATATCATCATCAACCTTGTACTACATTATTTGGGGTACGTACTTACATAAGAGATCATCATTGATGAACAAAACAATGCATAAAATATATCTTGTATAACATGCTCGGATTCTGTTTAAAATACTTACTTATGTACTTGATCGTTTACTTACTATATAAGTAATAAAGCATGTTAAAAAAATGAATACTTAGGTAAAAAGGAAACCATTTTTTCATTAGTTAACCAAAAATAAGTTACCTATTTAGGTAGGTACAATTTAGAGATTTTGCATTCAAATCAACTATTGTCCACCTTTTCAAAAGTAATTACTTATACATATTTACGGCAATACCCATTTGGGTATAAATATGGGCAGAAAGGGGACGGATTTTTTACTACTTTTATGCACAGTTAGTACATCTAATAGATACATCCAGCCGGTGTGGTAGGTTAGGTATCCTTGGTGGTTTATAATACTGTACCTTGGTCATAGATTTATACTACGTCATCTGACATCCTTGACCGTATAAACTCCATCTAATTATGTGGTAAGTGCGACACATAGTTACACAGTGTAAGTGTAGGGCGTGTGCAGGCGCGGCGGCGGGCGGTGGGCGGCGGCGGCGCGGTGGCGCAACGTGGTCACGACGGCTTGGGCGGTGGCTGACATGATCCACTAATTGGACAATCACACAATGCTCTAACACTGTATTATTTGTTATCTGTGGCTCAAACATGATGTTTTCAACTGCCCGTTATAACTTATCTAAAAGAAATCAACTGCAAAAACAGCTGATTTTTCTTACGCATTTTTTCACTAGGTATGGAAATCGTAATAGTTTTGAATTGAAAGTAACGCTGAACGCTTTTATTTATTTATTAAATTTAATTAATCAGATAAATACCGACTTCAATTCATACTTATTCAAAACTTTTAAATAGAGTCGTTGGAGAAATTGTTAATGATGTTCGCTTGTTTGTTAAGTCTATTACATATAGACTAAGTAATTATTTAAACAGTTTAGTCACAGTCTATTAAGTTTGCATAGTTCAATGTAATCAAGAGACTGAATAATAGAACACATTGTTACTTGTAGTTTATTTGTTTTCTCGGATCATCGATATGATAGATAGGTTACTACAATCAATAAATTCAAGTCGTGACATAGCACAAGTTCAATCAGCAATTTGTTATGAAATGTATGGTATGTTACTCTAGCAACTACTTCTCAATAGAGGTTCATAAGTATGATCTGTAGCTGTCAAAATTATGATTGTGCCAGGGTCGATGTCACGAACGTGTGATTCAAAGATCCGATAACTTGTTTTCTACATAACAGCCCCAGGGATAAAATCTTATTCTGGTTTTACTAAATGCGCGGCCTCGCTGTGTTCTTGATAGATAAATCATTTTTAAACTTGTGCACTGTTCAGACAAATTGTTATAGGTCATTCGTGGCATGATGATGGAGAAATACTTTGACCCAATAAGCATTAATAAATTTTCGATAAAGAATTGCAAGGACTTATCCTACAGGTTAGATAAGTCCTTACTTATAAGATTTTAGATAAAACTAATTATTCTGTTCAATAATTATTATGTGTAGATTCTACATCGTATCTACACACAATACTGCACATACGGACAGAAGAAATCTTAATCGAATTTCTTGTACCTACTTAAGTGTTATGGCACACATTAAACCGTGGATTTCTAAAATTGTTTCTCCCCTGTACTCTCAACATCATTTGAGTTCTAGAATCCCACCCTAAAGTTTCAATGAAAAGCAAAGAAAATGGACTTTGATCTAAGTACCTATTTATCAAACCCAATGTTTATAATGAAAAAATCAATAGAGCCGGGGTTTTGAGAAAACTTTAGGAACTACTTAGGTTTATCAAGCTTATAATAAGTTATTTATTACTAAGTATTTCAAAGATATTTATCTATTGTTTAACATGTTTGAATTTCGCCACATTATATCAAGATAATCGATACCAATTCAACATAGCCTGGGGCGCCTGTTCCACAATGTATTGATATAGTCCTGTCGTCTTAAAACTAACGCAATAGACTTTTAGCCGACACTGAATTCAGCAACATGTTATACTTAATAGCTACTTTTGACTGCCGAAATAATTAATCCTTAGTCGTAGATATGTTAAACACGGATTATGAAGGCATTAATTAGATTTTTTGCAAGAGCCACTTTGATTGAGTAATGTGGTATTTACACGGGGCGATTTGCTGGTACATTTTATTCAATTAGCGCTTTTTATAGATTTCAATTTAATAATTTTTAATAATCATTTATTTCCCAGTACAAATTATCCAGTACAGTATTTATTTCCCAGTACATATCAAATCAGTATGAGGTGGCAATCATTTTACAACCATTGTCCTTTTAGTTCAGACATAGGTACATTAGGTACACAAACCTATTAGGTACCGTTTAAATTAAGTTCTGGAGATATGGGTTTTCTCCAAATTTTTTCGTTGTTCTGTGGTTTTCTCAGTCACAGAAGTGGGAAAAAAATATCTGGAATGTATAGGTACCAAAACAAAGGCTACGGTCGTCCCTACCAGTATTATAAAAAAACCCTTTGTTCTTTGGTATTAATTTCCTACCATACTGTAACGTAAGGCAGATTGTACATACTATACATACTGTACTCCCTGCCTGGTGCTGCTGGCGCCTACTGTGTTCACATTTTTGTCCGGTAACTATGTCCATTCAATCGTAAGATATTTACCGTGTTTACATTTTACCATGGTTAGCATGGGAAGTACGGTTCCACGCACAAGTCGTAATTCCTATAGGCCAGCCTTGAAAGCGTGAAAGTCTACTTCTGCCTCATTGCATCACCTCTAATTAATCTCGATCATAAACAAAAAATGAGCTTTGCCGTATGTTCGTTTCGCAAATCTCCCATAAGCCATTCTGATGTCTCAAATTTGAACATCATCCAAGATTTCGCAACTGTATGATAAGATAAAACATGTCTTGCATTGTGTTAATTTTTTTTCGTCTACTTTAAGGGCTAGGTTCACAGGGTCCGGATAAGTGCAATTTAAATCACATATAGATAAAGTTTAAAAATTATTTATATTTAAATTTAAGATTGTTATCTAAACTTCGGAACAAATCAGGTGATTAATAAAATTTAACACGCGTTATACGATACAGTAATTTTTCGCAAGGCGTACACGGGAAAACAGACATGTTTGTGTGTTAAAGTGTTATATCAATGCTGTTTGGCATCTATATTGGCAGTGTATAGATTATTAGGGGCACCAGAAAGGATTTTAACATTTTAACACTTAAATGTTATTTACATTTTATTATAAAATTGCTACAACATTCATAAAATTTAACGCTTAGGTACTTATTTTGTAACTTAAACAAGCTGTGTTGTAGCTAAAGTAGTTCAAAGTAGTGATATTATTTTATAAGGAGTTGTAGGGCAAATGCCTGCAAGAATAAACTTACTTCAGTCCATATATGGATTTAGGTTTCAACAGATTTTATCGTTGAATTTATCCTAAAATTGTGAGCAGTTAAGTACGTATATTTCAGTGCCTACATACAGTGCTAGATAAGATATATTGTAAGTTGGACGTGAGCCAGACTTATTGATTTATGACTTTATTAGAGGTAGACACTTAGGTACTCCAATCCTTCATTTATAATATTACTAGCGACCACCCGCGACTTCGTCTGCGTGGAAAGTTTTTTTGCGATACCTCGGGAACAATACTTTTTCGGGATAAAAAGTATCCTATGTCCTCTTCTTTACCCTGGCAACGTACATATAAAATTGTATGATGATTGGTTCAGTAGTTAGGACGTGAAAGCGTAATAAACATACAAACAAACGGACTTTCGCATTTATAATATTAGTAAGGAAGGAAGGATTATCTTTTAAATAACTTTTCTACCTACAAAACCATTCGCAAACGGGAGCCAGTACAAACAAAAGCATTTTAATTTAAACACAGACAAGTTTTTACTATACGTTACAGCAAATTATTATAAAATTCGGTCAAATTACATTGGCTTTTCAAACTCAAATTGATCTAATAATGAAAATGTACTGAAAGGCTAAATAAGCGTATCTATTGAATTTCAATATAAGATGCTAAGAAAGGCGTCGGGAGGGTTGAATAAATGTGATTTTGGTCGATTAGCTTTGCGTTCAGATGTTATCAAACTATGCTGTGATTTTGTAAAGAAAATTACACGGCAGTTTTGTGTCGCGTAATCAACTAGAAATTAGAAAATGCACAAAGTAGATAAAGTCGCCTTTGTAAAGGCGATAACGAACTTCGCAAAGTAAAAATAAAACTAAGCCAAGTGCGAGTCGGACTCGCGCACGAAGGGTTCCGTACCAAAAAACGGCAAAAAAAATACGTTTGTTGAATGGGAGCCCCCCTTAAATATTAATTTGATTGTTTTTAGTATTTTTTATTAGAGCGGCAACAAAAATACATCTGTGAAAATTTCAACTGTCTACCTGTTGTCGTTATTAATATCGAGCAAAAAACGGCAAAAAAATCACGTTTGTTGTATGGGAGCCCCCCTTAAATATTCATTTTATTCTGTTTTTAGTATTTGTTGTTATAGCGGCAACAAAAATACATCATCTGTGAAAATTTCAACTTTCTAGCTATCATAGTTCATGAGATACAGCCTGGTGACAGACAGACAGACGGACAGCGGAGTCTTAGTAATAGGGTCCCGTTTTTACCCTTTGGGTACGGAACCCTAAAAATAAACCTATCTATTGGATTTTTAAATTTGAGATTTTTGCATTTACAATGCTATTTTTAAACAATACTAAATAATATACTAGAAAAAATACGACTCGCACCAGATCAATACTCAGACGGGAATCGAACCCGCGACCTTTGGATATCCGGTCCAATGCTCTGACCGCTGAGCTAGCGAGTCACTCGGTCGCGGGACTCGGTAGCTCAGCGGGTTCGATTCCCGTCTGAGTATTGATCTGGTGCGAGTCGTATTTTTTCTAGTATATTATTTAGTACTATCTATAGGATTGAAATAACATTTCGCTAACCATATACTGATATCTAATAACGTTTAGTCAAATCCATTATACCTACTTAATATTTACTTTGCGAACTTAATTTAGTTTTTTCGTTTAATATTATATTCTAGTCTAGATAGACATTGAAAAAAATAGGTCAGTTAAGTACGTTAAGGTTAAACATCAGCACTTGACTCGCTATTGAAGGCACATAACGTGGTTCCCCAGGATTTCAGCTAGCTGGTTTTAATATATTTTTGCGTGTTCCGACAGCTAACGGCAATTGTTTACCATGAACTATGTTATCAAAGCAAAGTTATCTCATTATGCAATTTGTTTGTAGTATTTGCCGAATACAACTTTAGTGTGTACAAATAAGTGAATAAGAACAAACGTGCTAATGTTTACACTTATTTTTTATTAATTTAATTAAAATAAATATTCAATAAATATTTATATTTTCATGACAACAATATTAAAGGCACATTTTAGCATCAATATAACAAGATCGTTTGTAGCACATTTTTCATAAATTACACTAGGAACGTGTTTAAGGGTGCCTTTCCACTGAGAGGCTAAGCTGGGCGAAGCGGTACTTAGCGGTGCATGAATTGACTAATCAAGATTCTCGAAATGTCGAAAGAGAACATTACAAGCATCGTTGGTCAATTCATACACCCGCTAAGCACCGCTCCGCTTAACTCCGCTGAGCTCCGCCTCAGTGGAAACGCAACCTAGTATTTATGTAAATGATAAAAAAATCAAAGTCACTACTTATCTTGTATTATAAATACATAATATAAAACAAAATTCAAAACTTTTTAAAATATGCATGTTTTCTAAGAGTCATTACAGGGTCGTTTTTGGACCCCTTTTCAAATTTTGTCAGGTCATTCTATAACAGCAGTACCTACTAATCAATTTATGAAGAAAAAAAAAATATTTTTACCCCAAACTTTTCCCTACACAAATTGAAATTGTTGTCACTGTCTGCGCATCGCACAAGTCGACACCCGCCTTCCCCCGCTCATGTCCCGTGCGTGAGGGTGAGCGTGCGCGCCTTTTTTAGGATATAAAAAGTGGCTGAAAACTGTGAATTTAAAAATAAATAATTTATAATTATCTCACCAAATTTTTTTATCACTTCTTTGAATTTATATTATATTTGATTTTGTAAAGGGGTCGCAATATTACCCTGTATACAACGTGTAACAGAAAGGGGGTATCAACCTGAAAGGAGGTCAATGTACTCGTGAAATTGAATACATTCCAGCAAGAAAAAAAAATTCAAATAAAATAAAAAAAAATTAAACTCTCCATACAAAATGTTGGCGGCAAATTGAAATTTTCTAGTGAGACCAAAATTTTTTTTTTTCGATTTTAATTTTTTTTTCTCGTGGAAGGTGTTCAGATTCACGAGTACATTGACCTCCTTTGGGGATGATACTCCCTTTTTGTTACACGTTGTATAAATAGGCATGTTTTTTTAAGGTACACACGAACACGATAGCACATGAAGTTAAACAGTTGAACAGCGAAAACAGCATAGATAATTATATTTATTTTTCTTTTCATGATAAACTGCATAGTGGCAACCCTAGAGCTAAATTTTGCTTTCTTTTGCCCATTAATGGGATTGATTATCGAAAACAATAGTCTAGCGATGGGCCGAGTCGCTATTTTTTCGACTCGGTTCACCCGAGTTGAAATTAATGCTGACCCGGGCTACAACTCGGGTCAACTCGGTTCAGCGATATGGGCCGCCGAGCGCCGACGAGTCGCAATTTTTTCAACTCGAGTTATCCGAGTTGAAATCTATGCGGAGTGCGAACCCGGGCTTCAACTCGTTTCGTTTGTATTTGATAACTATTGAAACGAACCAAACTCGCCGTTGCAAGTTGCGAAGTAAAAGAGTCAAAGAGATCTGCCTTTCTATTGTCTAATTTAAAAATCTATTGCAATCGCTTTCAGGATGTAACACATTAAAGCTTCTTTTTGGGACAAATAAAAACATACCAAAGAAATGCAGCAATGTGTCACATACATCTGTCAAATGAAAGCGATTGCGATAGATTTTTAAGATTAGACAATTAGCCCCCAGGATTTGAATTATAGTAATAGCAAATAGTTTTGGTTAATCAACTGTTTGTTATTAACAAATGCGCATTAGTTAGGTACAGAGATGAATAGGTACCTAAATGAAACTTTTTATTATAATGATAATTTTAAATATTGCTTATTATTTGTAATATTATTTATAAATTAGGTATTCATCATTCAACAAATTATTTGGCATTAAAAAATAACTAATAGATAAATAGAGAATTAATTAATAGAGAGGCACAAGTTACGCTTAACTTAACTTAAGTTTTTCTTTAACAAAATTAAAATATAATAACAAAAATACTAAGGAACTTCTAAACATCATTAAAAAGGTGATTTAACGCGGGCGGGGAGAGAGCGGCGGGCCGCGAGGCGAGTACGAGCGAGCTGTAATACAATGCCACACACCGAATCGAGTTGGCCTGCCGGGTTGATTTTATCCTAGCCCGGGTTGACTCGGTTGGTAAGACACGTACGCACCACGTGGGCGGCCCGCGTGGCGCGTCAACCGAGTTGACCCGGGCTAGGAAAAAACCAACCCGAGTTGACGGGTTGGAGAAGTAACCCGAGTTAACCGAGTTATTTGACCCGAGTCGCCCACCACTACAATAGTCTACTAGGGTTGTCACTTTACAGTTTTCCATACAAATAAAAAACATTTTACGGGTTTTTATGCACACCCTGTATGTTGAGAACTACAACCTATTCCTTTGTTTGCATTTTTCTCTTACCTAAGTAAAAATAATATTAAAGTAAGATTGATTAAAACCATTGACTTTAAAATTAAAAACAATTTAACACTAAAATTAATTACTGTAAAATATAATAATTAATGTTATATTCAATAACTTAAGAATATAACATAAGAATGTTATACCTACTCTAAACAATAAAACTTAAAATACCAAAACTACAATGTATAGGTAATTATCTAATTTTAATATGGCAGTATGGTCTTTACCTACACCGGTACTAATAAAGACTATTCAATCATATTATTATCTATCTGCCAATGAACTTACAGCTTGCGCAATATAACTTAAGCCAAACCATAGACGATGGCTTGCGCACTAAACATTTTTGTACCTAAAATTGCTACTGCGCAGGTCACGTGGTACTAAAATTTGGGTCAAGTTATATTGCGCGAACTGTATAAGTAGTTAGGTAAGTATATCTTAGAGGTTACATATTGCAGATAGGATAGATTTGGTGACAATCTATGATACTTAAACCTCCAATAGAGAATATGCATCAATTTTTTTTGGATCGAAATCTAAAGTATAAATGCGTGAGAAAATCAACAGCTGTAATATTAAAACTTTTCTTTTGCGTTTTTTTCTCGTGATATAGTTACTTGAAGTTAGCACGCAGCAGCACCCACCGAAAACGCTCTATACAAAACGGTTATGATTTGTGACATGATTCGTGTTGTACACGGCTCGTCGGAAAAATTTTGACCGGCGGTAACAGATGGAGCTTCTTAAAAACGCAGAAGAGGTCCAATTTAATTCATCCCTAACCTAATACCAGCTAGAGATGATACATCACACGTTACAAATAGCTTTATAGACCTCTAAATGTTGTCCCGGGGAGGCCGTAAGCGTGAGTTGCCTGCTCGCCTTCAGGAAGAGCACGACGCCCGGCCGCGCGGGGATCGGCTCCGTGTCGCACACCTCGCCCGCGCCCCAGCTCACTATCACGAGGCTGAGACTCGCGCGGATTATCGTGTTGTACGGCTCGTCGGAAAAAATGTTTACTCTCTTTTGCATTGGCTACCAATATTCTGGCTCTAGTAGACTGCTATGTTGGTTTTACCGGCGGAAACAGATGGAGCTACTTAAAAACGCAGAAGAGGTCCAATTTAATTGATTCCTAACCTAGTACTAGCTAGATGATACATCACACGTTACAAATAGCTTGGTAGACCTCTAAATGTTGTCCCGGCGCGGGCGTGATCGTGAGCTGCCTGCTCGCCTTCAGGAAGAGCACTACGCCCGGCCGCGCGGGGATCGGCTCCGTGTCGCACACCTCGCCCGCGCCCGAACTCACTATCACGAGGCTGGGACTCGCGCGGATTATTGTGTTGTACGGCTCGTCGTCGCTTAATACCTGTAATGAGTGAGAAAGATGCTAAATTAGAATGTGGTATGTACAGTCAACGACGAAATGGTCTGAGCACTCAACTCTACCAAAAGAGCTAATTATTTGACAAAAAATCAACCTTATCTAATTAGTAAGAAGATGCATAAATAACAATAAAAATGCATTTTTATGAGCTACATTACTTCTCCGTACATGATAATAATTGTTAAAATCAATATTTAAGTAGGTCAGAAATGGGCATCCTTCTTTCACCGACAAGAGCGTGGCGTTTAAGGTAAATGATGTTGAAATGTAATAGGTACGACATGATTGTGTGCCATGAACAAAATGGAATTTCAAGATAATTCTTACCTTTATTTTGACAACAGCAAAGTCCGGTACAGGCGGGCGCCAAACGCAACTGTTGCCATCCTCCAGGTGCGGCTGGAACAGCAGCTGGTCACGCGAGTAGCTGTCGTAGTCCAGCATTCCGACTACCGTGCGCACATCAATGAGCTTTGCCATAAACAAAGTGGAATTTCAAGATAATTCTTACCTTTATTTTGACAACAGCAAAGTCCGGTACAGGCGGCCTCTAAATGCAGCTGTTGGCATCCTCCAGGTGTGGCTGGAACAGCAGCTGGTCGCGCGAGTAGCTGCCGTAGTCCAGCATTCCGACTAGCGTGTGCACATCAATGTGCTTTGCCATAAACAAAGTGGAATTTCAAGATAATTCTTACCTTTATTTTGACAACAGCAAAGTCCGGTACAGGCGGCCTCCAAATGCAGCTGTTGGCATTCTCCAGGTGTGGCTGGAACAGCAGCTGGTCGCGCGAGTAGCTGCAGTAGTCCAGTATAGCGACTAGCATGCGCACATCTATGTGCTTTGCCATAAAGAAAGTGGAATTTCAGGATAATTTTTACCTTTATTTTGACAACAGCAAAGTCCGGTACAGGCGGGCGCCATATGCAGCTGTTGCCATCCTCCAGGTGCGGCTGGAACAGCAGCTGATCGCGCGAGTAGCTGCCGTAGTCCAGCATTGAGACCAGCGTGGGAACGTCTATGTGCTTGGGCGTGAGGCCCGCGCGAACCACGTTGTCCGAACATGCCATACATTCTACGCAATCTGTAGACGATCATTTCACTTTTACCTCTGTGATAAGTACTACCCGCGCAGATAAAGAATGGGATTGGAAATTTCGGTTGACCGCGCTTACCTCTCACGCCGTTAAAGAATGGGATTTAAAATGGCATCGTACATGTTCACTTCATGCTCAAACACCATGTCCCCAAACCTATATCGCTCTGTCACTCACACTTATTGTGGCATATTTTATCTGCGCGGGCTGTAATACTCTTTCTTTTTTATCACAAATCTTGAGGTAGCTTGGCAGAAAAATACAAACTATCATTATACTCCATTTCACGATCGAACTCGTAGGGAACAAAATACTCGCAGCTCATTGGTCAATCCGCGCGGCTAGAGCTAGGCTATACATGGACGGTTTTTCTTTGGGAGCTCATAGAATGGACTTTAAAATTAAAGCTAATTAGAGTCATTCAGTCTAATAGAAATTAGTAATAAAAATTCAACTTTGGGAATTTACCTCCACTTAAATAAGCATGAGGCAAGTTGGGCTTCAGAAATATTGCTTGCCCAGGCGTTAAAGTCAAATAGTTCATGAAGTAAGGAGCCCAGCAGCCGACATCTCCGGGGAAATCCGAATGTAGCCGCTGAATGAGAGGAAATAGCAGTGATGTTTGTGTTGGTGCATCTGAAAATGGCAATTGAAATATTTATTAATTCATTAAACACGAGGAGGCCGCATGAGGCCGGACAACAAATGGAAAATCTATTGTGTCTCATTTGTCTGGCTTGACGGGTTAAATTATAGATAGATTTTTTTTTTAACTTAATTAGTACAGACAGTAACGAAAGTTGCTTAACATTTTAGTACTTTGTGATAGTAACTATTTTGACTAATGTTTCAAAATGTGAGATATTTGTCAAAAAAGTTGCTATGATAAAGTACTAACTGAGTACCTATACATATACTAGATTTTGTAATTGTAAAAATATAGGTAGGATCAAGAGTCATGACATATTGTTTGATTAAACACACAAAAGAGTAGGTATCTGTCGCTTGTTTCTTAAAACCTACAATTATTATCCCTCTAAAGAAATAACAAATAAGTTACAAGCACACACCTTCTTTTTCCATCCTGGTGAGGAATTTGATAAGGCTATCTTTTATTTTATCAGCACTTGTGGTCATGAGGGACTCAAAAACTAACTTTAGACTTTTTTCACCGTCTCCTCGTTCTTCATTTGTCATTAAATTTCTCACACTGTCCTCTGATAGTATCTGAGTAAGTTCTGGAATCCCTGAAAAATATATTGCCTTAATGATTTGATCAAAAAGCTGAATGGACTAAATTGGAATACTATTAGGGATAGGTAGATAATAGATTATATATAAGTCTAGCTTTCCACCCACAGCTTCACCCACATGGACTACAGGTTATATCAAGCGGGTGGAGATCCGCACCCAGCAGCAGGATATAAAGTAGCCTATGTCCTAAGGTCCCATCTACACTTGCGACCAAAAGTATGGAATCATAGGCCTAGCCAAAGCGTCAAATTTACCTCGTTTTTATGAAAATAGGCATGTGATTCCATATTTTTGCTCGCGAGTGTATATCCAAAATAAATTTCGTCATGATCGGTTTAGTGCAGGTGTCTTGAATACGTAACAGAGTTACTTTTGCATTTATGATAAGAATAATATGGATTTCTTACTTGTCAGATAATTTTTTATATCAGTAAGTGACCTAAAACCACAGAGAGCTTCAAAAGGTGACAGAGCAATAGCCAGCTCTGGTTTGTGGTTAGGATCCTTATACATTTTAGGAAAAATTCTGTGAAGTTCTTCAGCATGATCCTGTAATTTTAATATTTTTACTAACCTTAGAAGGTAACTGGCATGTTACGAAATGTAAAAAATATATACATTTGTATACTGTGTATACTTATAATAACCCTTTACACCCGAGAGGAACAAATCTTTATTACATGTGTGAAACCATATTCTGTGCTTTTGTTAGTGCCCAAAAAACTAAGGAAAAATACAAAAAAAATCCTGTGGTAGCTGGTCTCCAGCAATCAGACCCTCACGATTATGAGTTTCAGGAATAAATTATATGTCACAAAATTTGCAGCTTGTTTCCATATTCGTTTTCTTGTAACTCTGGCCCTGGGAATCGACGCTGATGTTCTTCTTCAAGTATTTTTAATGGATTGCGATCGCGACCAACCTCGTTTTGATGGGGAAACTGACCTCCATTTTTTGATTTTCAGGCATCGGCTCTTGGTATCCTCAGAGAAAGTGGCTGAATCGAATGAGGAGGTGGCTGCATTGGCAGGGAAGGTGTCTAGGTCGGTGGGGAAGGTGACATTTCCACAGTTACTTCATCAGGCTCTTCTTCAGAGATGTTTTCTTTCGCTGTCTGCCTAGATAGGACATTCTCATAGTCATCCTAGTCAAAATCTTCAAGCTCCGAAAGAGTATCCGTCAAGGAATAAATGATTTATTATGTTATCCGTTAATCAAGCCCCTAAAAATAAAAGAAAAACTATGTTTTTCTTCCTTAGAATACCTTAACAAAGTTTGCACAGCAACCGAAAAAAAAAATTTCAAAGAAGATTCTCGTCAAGTTATTTACAGAAAATACTAAAATAAAATGCATTCTAATAAAACAACTCATAAACAAGTAATATGCATCAAAAACTTCTTTAAATTCGTTTTAATAATTTAAATATCAATTACTGGCGTGAGCCGGCGACGGGGTCTAAGCATGGCCCTCCCTCACGCGGCGTTCGGCTAACTGTCAGGATCAACTGTGTCTCCATAGTAATAAAGTATTATTTTGTGTGCTCTCAGATAGACTCACAATCTATCGACGGTGGTTGCGTCTCCAAAAGTGAAGTAAATTTTAGTGTAGAATTTTTCAAAGACAAAACTCACAATCATATAAACTCGGGTGTAAAGGGATAATTAAAAAAGTATTACTTTTAAATTGCTTGGTGTGTGTTTAGCTGAAATAACTGAATCTAATCTGTGATAGCAACTTTACCTTTTTTGGGTGGGCTTGTATTGACAGTGCTTTTCTAATAGATAAAATCTTCAGAAGGAAGGGCACGGTCACTCCAAATTTATTTTTAACAATAGGGCCTATCGCATCCAAGTTGTCTTTCAAATATTCTGATAATAACACTCCTCTGTCAATGATAAGTGATGGTCCATTTGGATGAGTTCCCATCCACAGTTCTGCATAAGGCTTTCTAGGGTCAATCATAACATTGGTGTCTGCACTAGATATTAATTTGGCCACCATACTTTCAGATCCCAATTTTCCCCAGTCATAATTCTGAACCTGGCATTGCAGCTCCATGATTGAACTGTTGTACTGCAAAAATGGTTTAAGGATGACTACAGCTCTTTATCACCATGATTTAAGTACTCAATGCAGTTATTAAACTTACCGTAATTGTAAATTATCTGAAAAAAGTTACAAGCACAAAATAAACTTTGATTATTATAATCAAAGAAAATAAATTGGCTGAGTACCGGACCAAAAGTTATAATTTCACTAGATTATAGCAATGGTTATAATGCCGCTTTTGTATTGACTATTGTAATATTTGCTAGAATTAGGTAGGTGCCTACCTAATTCTTATCACTATTTCCTTATCAATTCAAGAATAAAATGAAATCGGTAGGTAGTATGTACAGACAGTGTTGCCAGCAGGGTATTGTCAAAAATTACCTAAAATATATAAAAAAGTAACCTTTTAGTGAAAAAAATTACCTTTCATATATTTTTTTGTGAAAATGTATTAAAAGTTGATTAGATGTTAATTGTATTAACTTACAAAGACAAAATATAAAAAATAAACATTTTCAGAATTTGCAAAAACATTTTTTTTGTTATCTTTGAAATGATATAATTCGGTTTGGACTGAAGTGACAGATTTGGTGTCATTATATATTTTGCTTGTTATACTTTCTACAATATACAAGAATATTATCGACTGCCGTAAAAAAAAACGAATGCACCACTTGCCCATACAAATTGGTAATTTTCTTTTATAGCTCTCTCTTTTCACACAAAACAAAATACTATAAAATAGAATTACAACAGGATAGGTAACTACCAAACAATTCAAACAAAATTACTACATAAGTAAAATCTGTCTGCGACTCACTGAACTGACAAACAAACTGACATTGACAATGACAAGTGATGGCGGCGGGCGGGGGGCGGGCGACACGACATGAAAAAAAAACATAAAGAGCACTCCGTTTCACGTTAGTTTAAAAAAATAAGAATTAATTTTGAACTTCTGAAAAATTACCTAAAAGTAACCTTTTGAGTTGTGTAACCTAGAAGTAACCAGACAGATTCTAAAATCACCTAAAAGGTTACTAAAGTAACCTTCTGGCAACGCTGCGTACAGACGAAGTGCAACAAGTGCATCACAATGAAGCTGTCGCTGTCACTGTCACAAAATGTCAATGTCAAATTTGACAAATACTGTGCTGCCAGTACAATTTGCCTAATTTACCTGCTAATAAATAAAAACAAATAGTATTCTGCGGCAACTTCACTCATGAATATCTGGTGCGCACAGATTTTAACTGATTAAATACATTGCAAGCGCTCTGAAGTTTCCGCGGATTAATGTATATTGTCAATTTAATCGCATTTTAGCCAGGTAGGTACTGCCTGGGTGTGTCTGGCGGGCGGGGCGTTTATTTGCGGGGCGTGGAGTGAGCAGCCGAGAGAGCGTGGCCTTAGTGCACAGGCATAGGCTCCGCTCAACATTTGTAGTAAAATAACACAACAACACCAAGCATACTTTACTTCACGCGTGTGACCGAGTGACATCGACCCGAGTAAGTTCGTGAACTTTAAACGACTGCCCTGGCAACCAAAATAGCTTGATGTATATACTACATGGTCACCAACATGCCATTCTGTCATGATATTGAAGCATCAAAAAAACGTAATTTTAGAAGTTTTTGCTTTGCTTAAAAATAATGTCAGTACTGTTTTTATTCATTAATGTATTATGTATGTATGTATTATCTATCCCAGCCCCCCTAGCATGACCGACGAAACACGATATATATCGCGTGATATAGCATTTTATCGACAATCAACTGTCAAATTCCTTTGTCTTTTTGACAGTTAAACGTGATAAAACGCTATATCACGCGATATAAATCGGTCATGCTAGGCAGGCTGGTAGCAAAACTACGTCTTTATAACGTCCCAACCCAATTCAGTCATTACCGACGTAAAAGACGTCATATTATGACGTCTGTAAGTCCAGCATAGTACGTACATTTGTCACAGCAGCCTAATGATGTCATCTCAGGACTTCGCAAGGGTCAGTCATGGGATGGGTGACCAAAAATTTATTATTTCGAGCTTCTCCGTGCTTCGGAAAGCATGTTAAGCCATTGGTCACGGCTGCATTTGCAGTCGTCAACACCCATCAATCCGTATTGGGCCCACATGGTGGGTTATTATGGCCCATCCTCCTTATCTACCCATAAGGAAGACCTGTGGCCCTACAGTACAGTAGTTGGGACATTAAAATGGCTGATGGTCATTGAGGTACCGACTACCAAGCAATGGATTCGAAAACCTGGTGAAGAGACAGTTTAGTTGAAGCCTTATTATTACAACAGAGTAAAACCATACCGCGATGTAGCTCAGTACAGTGACATCTATTGAGAGTTTAGAACACTAAATAAAAATAACATGGTCCAAAATTGACCACAGCATGACGTCATTCTGTGACGTACGTTTCCGACCAACACAGTACGGGTCCCAAGCTGACCAAAGAATGACGTCATTTTGACGTCCACTTCCGTCCAACATAGTAATAGGTTCTAAACTGGCCAAATAATGACGTCATTTTGACGTTCGCTTCCGACCAACACACCCTAAACTTAAAATAACGTACTTTTTTCATGATCGTCATCTCGTATGTGCCTTACTCCTTCTGGCTTGTGAGCTATAAAATCCTTCAGTGACGGATAAACAATTTCTTATTTTGGTATTCAGAACAAACGTAAAGCAAGACTTTATGAATGATTGACGTCTGAACGTAGCACTCACGAGATGACACTGAAGATTATGGATGCTGGAAATAACAAAAACTAGCTAATGAAAGTCCAGTTTTACTCCTTAGATGCTCAGTGACGCAAAAATAAATAAGATTTAACACTCGAACATCATACAAAACAGAACAGATCTCATAATATCGTTGTTTAAACGTGGCACACACGGAACCGTGTGTACCAGTTTTCATTTGTCAAAATATCGTCAACTAAACCGTTTGAAGGCAAATGAAGCAGTCTAGCAGCGTTACGTTTGATAAGTGACAGCATATAACACTTCAAATCAGTTCGCGTAACAACACATCAATAGAAAAAGCAAAAACAATATTTCGACCCATCAGACTGTGTGGCCCACAATTATTAATACTGTCACGTTACGTGAATTTTACGTTACTTAAGTTGTAAAGCAGTTAATAGTAATAAGAATTTACGGTACTAAGGATCTAGCTTTATTTGGAACCAATCCCTGCAGTAGTTACAATATAATCAATGTTAAAATTTGCATGAGATTTTTAAAATAGGGTGACAACAATGTACGTACATTGATGGACAGAAAGGCTATAATCGTCCTGTTGGTTAGCTTTACCACGGACTAGATAGTTGTTTTACGGCTTTGCATTCTAGTGACTTTAGTTACCTAGATATTTATGTAATGCATGTTTAATTTAAAAAAATATGGCATTTTGACACGATTTTCGATATTAGATATAATTTTGCATTGATATATCGAATGAATTGATATATCGAATCTGAAGTTCCTTCAGAGAAACTAATAGTTATTTGTCTGTATAGAACGCCAAAATCTGATCCTAATGTTTTTCTAGGTAAACTGAACCAGCTCCTGCATGATATACAAAAAAAATACAATTCTGCCACAAAAATTGTAATAGCTGGAGACTTTAATATAAATATTTTAAAACAAGGTCATGGCACACATTATTTACATGATTTATGTTTTAACTTTAATATGCAAATACACATCAATGTACCTACAAGAAAGGAATCCTGTCTCGACCAGATACTGAGTAACATCAAGGACGCCAATGCTGCAGTGCTGCCTCTGTATCTATCTGATCACGAGACAGCCCAATTATTGAGTTTCTCTGCGCTGAATAATAACAGCTGTCCAAAGTCCTATTTGATTTATAGAAGAGATTATTGTCAGGACAATGTTTTAAAATTCAAAGAATGTTTAAACAGTCTTTCTTGGTCGGATGTATTCTCTGAACGAAATCTAAATAAAGCGTTTGCGAGTTTCCATGAAATGCTCTGCCTGTTTTTATCCTATGTTTTCCTACCATTAAAATAAAAATAAATAACGTAGATAAAAACAAACAAAGGTGGATTAGCAAAGGTCTTAAACACAGCTGCAGAACAAAAAGATATCTGCGCCTTCGCTACTATAAAACTAAATCACTAATAAATAAAAATAAATATCAAAAATATTCAAAAGTGTTAAAAAAGTGTATCTACCAATCCAAAAAGCATTCAAATATAAAGTTTATTCGTAATAGTAAAAACAAATGCAAAGCAACTTGGTCGGTAATCCAAAATGAAATTTGTAACGATAAATCGGTGAATACCGTAACAAAGCTTGATATTGACGATAAAAATCTGACAAACCCTTCTGACATAGCCACTGCTATTAATAGACATTTTATAGAATTG
The DNA here is from genome assembly GCA_943789525.1 of Agriphila geniculea. Lineage (NCBI taxonomy): Eukaryota > Metazoa > Arthropoda > Insecta > Lepidoptera > Crambidae > Agriphila > Agriphila geniculea. The sequence goes on from OX038880.1 coordinate 17,208,381, forward strand.
ACAAATAATAATACTCTGACAAACGACAATACACAATATCCAATTCATCCGAACACAATGTTTCTATGCCCTATAACGGAAGCAGAGGTAAAGAAAATAATCACTTCATTAAATAATACAGCTTCGGTGGGACATGACGGTATTAGCACAAAAGTAATCAAGGCATGTGTCTCTGAGTTAGCACCCATTCTAACGTACCTAATCAATTTGTCATTCTCCTCAGGAACTTTTCCTGAGGTGCTGAAGCCATTGTCAAACCTCTTTATAAAAAGGGAGACAGAAGCGACGTTAATAACTACCGTCCAATAACTTTGATACAAACTCTGGCTAAGGTTTTTGAAAAGAGTATGTATTTAAGGATAGTAGATTTCTGCAATAAATTTAATTTAATTAATAGTGAACAGTTTGGCTTTCAAAGGAACAAGTCAACCACGCTAGCTATATTTACATTAGTATACAATATCTTGACGAAAATTAATAATAACTTCTTAACTACAGCATTATTTTTTGACATGTCGAAAGCCTATGACTTTGTTTCACATGACATATTATTAAAAAAAGTTAGAATCTATTGGAATTCGAGGGCCTGCACTTAAATGGATAAAATCATACCTGACAAATCGACGTCAGTGTGTTACTATAAGTAAAATTACTAAAAGTGAACTTATTTCACATTCTTCTCAATTCTTAGATAATAAAGTAGGGGTCCCACAGGGAAGCATTCTGGGTCCAATTTTGTTCATTCTATATATAAATGACATAATAAAAGCAACCAATCATAAATGTATAATATTCGCAGATGACATTTCCATAATTGTGACTACTAATAAAAAAAAACTACGATTCAAGAAATTAACACTACCGTTGACAACATTACTGAATGGCTTAAGAAAAATAATTTGAACATTAATTTAAATAAAACAAATTTTATACAATTTAATAAAACTAAACAAGAAAAATATAATTTTAAACTTAACATTGACAAAATAAATGAAGTCCCACATACCAAATTTTTAGGGGTTATTATAGACCAACACTTAAAATGGCATATCCACATAGAAAATTTAGCAAAGAGAATAAACAAATTCGTTTACGCCCTCTACAAAGTGAGAAGTGTTACTAATAGGCAGACGGCCGTAACTACTTATCGAGCTTACGTGGAGTCAATATTACGATATGGATTATTATTTTGGGGCAACGGTATCGATAATAAGAGGGCATTTATCGCACAAAAAAGTGTATTAGAGCCATCTGTGGAATCCCTCCTGTCGAGTCGTGTCAACCATTGTTCAAGAGTTTAGGCTTACTACCACTACCGTCAATGTATATTTATGAAGTTAGTGTTTTTGTACATAAAAACTTAGGACTATTTAAAAAAGTATCTGATGTAAGTTCTCGACTGCACAGAAATCCAAATAGGCTTGTATTAAATGAAGCACCGAAATCAGCAATGTATAATAAAAATTGTTTGACTATGTGTGTAAGTATTTATAATAAAATTCCAAATGACTTTAAAAAATTGACATTAAATGTATTTAAATGTAGATTATATCAGTGGCTAAATCAACATAATTTTTATGACATAAAACAATTATTAGATTTCAAGAATTGACATACTTGTAAAATTTGCATGCTTCTTTAATAAAGGCAAAACATGTGTACTTTAATATTATTGTAAGAACATTTTCACCGTGTTTTACGCAAATAAAGAATTATGAATTATGAAAATATTTTATCGGCTAAAAATATGGATATCTCGAATTAAAAATATCCATATATCGGTATTTTTTCAACGAACCTAAGGCTATGTTTACATACGCTAAGTAGACGACCGAGTCAAGTAGCGAGTAGAAGTACATTGCCTGGCATATTCATCGATTTTAAAAGAACGTCAAACACACCACGTAATGTACTTCTACTGGAATGTTTGCTGGGCTGAGCTGCTGGCGTAATGTAAACATAGCTTAAACGGGTGCTGCCTGTGGGAATGGGTCTGCTTCTGTCTGCTTGTACTAAGGGCGTCGCATATATTTTTTTTTCCTGTTTAATATTATCAATCAGTATGGCACTTCTTACTCAAAACATAGAATTAATAACTAATCCTTGTTTTGATTTCTCACTTTTTTATTGCTAATGACCAAAATGATTATTTGGCTTTCGTTATCACGATGTTTTCGTATTTTTTGTCTATAGTTTTGTAAGTACAGGCCTATGAAAAGCTTTTGGATATTAGTTTTCAATTCAGTGCCTTAGGATGGGTAGTCTAAGTATGTCATGCTCTCTTTAATCATTTCTGCGGTTGTGTCGTGTGGGGCGGGTCGTTACGTTCCCTCAAATATGGTTGAGCGAAGCGATGGCTGGTCCATGCGTCATGCTCGTGAACGGGTGCTGCCAGTGGGAATGGGTCTGCTTCTGAGTACCTATCTTAACGCATATTGAATTGTAAGAATTGCGTTTTTATTTTTATGTCTTGTATCAAGTGTTTTTTGGTTAGAGTAGCAGACGGAGTGATTTCTTAACTAGTTGAAAGTTATTTACTCTCACGATTATCTATCTGAATGTAGTAGATATTTAATTTTAACATACCTGTTCGGGACGGCCGCCAAAGTAAAGATTTGTGTAAATAATATGAATGTGATTAGTGTCGTAGTTTTTAATATTTTTAATGATCTATTAGTAAGTTCTCGATTTTGTATTCTGTAAGTTAGCGATGTTCGATTGTTTTATTACTGGGCTTTGTATTATAGTAAGTTCTCGAAATTTCATTGTAAATAGGTTAATTATCTATAGAAAATAAGTCTTTATTTTGTAAAGACCGGCGCTTACTTCAACAATAGAAACGGGATCATTTTTTGTGTGAACAATACAAAGGGATAATTGCACTAGTATGAGATAGATACATTGTATGAAAGAAAGGTCCGAGTTCTAACAAAGACTGAAATATTCTGGATAAACAATCGAAAGGAATTCGGCATTTGTAAATTGGCTGAGATTATTCTCAACTATTCCAGTAGTTTTTACTGACTATATAAAGCGCGAAAGTTGAAGCGAGAGTCAGTCTACTTTGTTACAGTCAGAGTTCAAGTTTACTTAGTGCAGTCAGTTTTACTTAGTCAGAGTTCAGTTTCAGTTCAGTGCAGTTTTAGTTCAGTCAGTCAGTAGCTTACATGTAAAAGGAAAAGGAGGCGAATAAAGGAAGACTACAGTGAACGAACAGGCATTTATTTCTTCACCAACCCAGCAACTATCTACGTATACTGTACCCGTCGCATTACCGCTTTGCATCACTTATACAGTCCACTACGGAAGGCGGGTACATTTTGGTCCTTGCAGAGCCGGATATTGTGAAGAAAGAAGATGCCCGTGGTTACGAGATCGACCTCCGGTGGAAGTAAGCACCGAACTCAAGAAAGTGAAAAATCGTCTGCAGCAACTATGGGGACCACTATGGAGTCCGTCACCGAGACAAGCGCAGCGACAACTACCGTTCCTACCGCCGACGCTACCATGTCGCCGATGCCGGTCGCTGCTGCTATCGCCGCGGTTGGGCCACTGCAGAACGCCGCCGCCCCCGCCGCGCAGTCTCGCCGTAGCAACAGAAGCAAGAAGCAAACCAGGTTGGAGCGCATCGCAATCCAGGAAGAGAACTTGAAGCTCCAATTGATGCTGAACAAGCTGCGCGAAGAGAGGTTATACCTCGAAGAGGATGATGATGATGAGGAGGAGAAATCCCGCATCAGTGAAGCAGATGTCAACGACCGAGTGAGGTCGTGGCTGGACGAGTCCGTGCCACAGTTAGCCATCAGCGACACGCCGTACCCTGCCGCCAACGCCGCCGTGTCCGGGGTGCCCGCCGTCGTGTCCGACGCCGTACCCGCCGTGTCCGCAGCCGTACTTGCCGCGGCGCCTGCCATGCCTTCCGGCAACCCCGCCGTGTCCAACGTGTCCGCCGCCGTACCCACCGCGGCGCCTGCCGCCGCCGCCGACGCCGCCGTGTCTGCCGTGCCCGCCGTCGTGTCCAACGTGTCCGCCGTCACACCGGCCGCGGCGCCTGCCATACCTGCCGCCGTTTTCGCCACACCTACCGCTGTGCCCGCCGCGCCGCCACTGTTGGAGATGAAGAGAGAAGCGCAACATGCGTCGCCGTATACCACGCCGCCGCTGCTTCCGCCGCCGCCGCCACAAGTACAACCGAAGTCGGAACTTGTCATGCTTACCGAAGCTATCACCGCCATGGCAAGATCAACGTTGCGTCCGCACGCTGCAGAGCTACCGAGCTATAGCGGCACCTGTCACGATTGGCTCGCGTTCCACACCGCCTACAAGGAGACGGCACACCTACTCAGCGGTCTCGAGAATAAAGCAAGATTAAGAAGATGTCTACACGGTCGCGCCAGAGAAGCCGTCGCGAACCTGTTGATTAGTGAAACAAGCACGCCGGAAGATATTATGAAGACGCTAGAAACGAACTTTGGCAGAACAGAAAATCTAGCAGTCGCTGAGCTGAACCGCCTACGAAACCTACCGAAGTGTACCGCGGATCCAAGAGATGTTTGTTTTATGGCAACCCAAGTGAAAAACGCCGTAACCGCCCTACACGCACTGAATAAATTACACTTCTTACAAAACTATGAAGTTATGGAATCGGTACGCAAGAAGATGCCTGAAGCACTGCAACTTTCGTGGTTCTTATTCAAGAAAGACGCGCCTGAAGATGAAGCATCACTGGTTACACTCGCAAACTTCTTCGAACAGTACACCGAATGCGCCGCGGTCATCAACAACGAAAATAATATGAGGAAACAAGAAAACTACTTTAGAAATGCGCCGCCGCCGCCGCAACGTCGAAACCAACGATCGTACGCCGCGCAAGAAAGAGACAGCAATAGAAGCGAGATAACAACACCGCGCTGTAGGGATAGAAGAGAGCCGCGAATGAACGATCGAGAGAGAAGATGTCCCATTTGTGAAGAGAAACATGTTATTCAAGATTGTAAGAAGTTTTTGGAAGCTGATACCGATAACAAATGGGACCTAGCGAAAAAACATCGTCTGTGTTTTCGGTGCCTACGTTATAGAACACAGACGCACCACTGCCGCCCACTACGCTGCGACATCGACGGGTGCTTTGGGAAGCACCACAAGCTGCTACACTATAAAAAGAGAGAAAATGAAGCCGCTGCTAGTGAAAATGGAAGCGAACCGGAAGCAGTCACCACAACGTGGACAAACCGGAAAACAAAGGCTTATTTGAAGATTGTACCGGTACGAGTGTCTGCACCGGCGGGAGAGATCGACACTTGGGCGCTACTGGACGACGGGTCGACCGTTACATTAATCGACAGCAGCCTCTCCGACAAGATTGGAGCGAGGGGCCCCATCGACCCACTACACATAGAAGCGATTACGGAGAAGAATTTGAATGCGTCCCGCTCTCGTCGTGTCTCACTCACGCTACACCGCAATGAAGCGAAAGAGAAGATCTATGCAAGAACGATCGACTGCCTGCGCTTGTCACCACAAGAGGTTAGCGACCGAGATATTCAAGATTGCAAGCACCTACGCGACATTAAGGAGGAAGTAATGTACCCACACGCCGTGCCACGTATTCTTATCGGTCAAGACAACTGGCACTTGCTTATAGCGAAACAAATACGAAAAGGACGTCGCGACCAGCCGGTAGCATCGCTCACACCGCTCGGCTGGGTTCTACATGGCGCGCACACACGCACACTTGGACAGCGTGTCAACTTCATCCACCATCTGAAGAGCGCCGACGATGACATGAACGAACAGCTACGACAACACTTCGCTATCGACAACTTGGTCATTGAACCGAAGAGGCCGTCAACCGATCCCGAGCAGCGCGCTATGAAGATACTTGAAAACAACACCGTGCAGCGCGCCGACGGTCACTACGAAGCCGCGTTATTATGGAAGAGCGATGCCACCAGTATGCCGAACAACTACGAGAACGCCGTGCGCCGCCTTCACTCCGTCGAACGCAAGATTGAAAAGGACCCAGCTTTGAAGAAGAAGTACTACGAACAGATGGACGCGCTGGTAAACAAAGGGTACGCCGAGCCAGCACCTGAGAAGAAAGAAAATGGAAAAACGTGGTACCTGCCGCATTTTGGGGTTATTAACCCGATGAAACCCGACAAACTACGCGTCGTGCACGACGCCGCCGCCAAAACCGGAGGGACATCACTGAACGACCGCCTGCTGTCCGGCCCCGTCCTACTGCAATCTTTGCCGGGCGTGCTCATGCGGTTCCGTCAACATCGAGTCGCTGTGTCAGCTGACATCGCTGAAATGTTTATGCAAGTAAAAATACGTGAAGAAGATCGCAACTTTCTACGTTATCTGTGGCAAGGAAGAGAATACCGAATGACGTCACTGATTTTCGGCGCTACGTGTTCGCCGACAACCGCTATCTACGTGAAAAACGTCAACGCTAAGAAGTACGAAAAAACTCATCCTGAAGCCGCCGCAGCAATAGTTCGTAACCACTACGTCGACGATTATCTCGACAGTTACGAAAACGAAGAGGACGCCGCACGCATAGCAACTGAAGTACGCAACATTCACCGAAGCGCGCGACTACAACTGCGAGAATGGGTGTCGAACTCACCACAAGTACTTAAACAGCTGATCAACGATGAAGGGTCAACGCTCGAAGATAAGATACTCGCAGATGGCGCCAGTAGCGAACGAGTTTTGGGCCTAGTTTGGAAACATAACACCGACGAGCTCACATTCAACATGGACCTCGCTCGCATACCGAAGGAGACGCTAGAACGAAAAGCGTCTACGAAGAGAGAAGCCATGTCACTTTACGATCCGATGGGCCTCGCCGCACCGGTCGTCATAAAGACGAAACAGCTGTTACGAGAAGTATGGCACCGTGGACCCGACTGGGACAACAAACTCGACGACGACCTCGCCGCTCAGTGGCGTGACTGGATGGTGCACATAGAAAACTTACGTAACATCTCCGTGCCCCACTGCTATCTACACCACAGTGACGCCGTGGTACTACAGCTACATACGTTCGTAGACGCAAGCGAAACAGCCTACGCCGCCTCAGTGTATTGGCGTGCCATCGCATCCGACGGCCGCGTTACGCTCACCTTAGTCTTGGCAAAACCAAAGGGGGCGCCGCTGAAGCTCACATCAATACCGCGGCTTGAACGGCGCCGTGCCATGGATGAAACCAAACACGAAGAAGCCGAAAAGAGGATGATCAGCTGGCGATACATACCTCCAGGCGCGCCGTTCATGGGCGGTGCCTGGGAACGACTTGTACGATCTGTGAAGACCGCCTTGGCTGCGACTAGGGCTTGCAAATATTCGATGAAATCCAATATTCGAATATTCGAAAATTTTTAAGGAGGTATTCGAATATATTCGAATATTATTCGAATAATTATGTAAAATAATACAGATGGTCGTAATTATTAAATATTGCTTATTTTTTCACGTTAAACCAAAGTAAATGCTTTGTTTAATGGGATGCATTATGTAAAAATTATCCTCAATTGACTTTTTTTTTGCCTTCGCCCCACATTTTTAGTTTAAAAACTTCTTTGTAGAGTTACAAATCTTTAAAGGCGAAATTATTTTATAATTATTAGTCCGTTTTTCTTGTTAATTTTAAGGGCATGTTTTGAGTTCAATTTTGATACTTTTTAGTTCATTTTTAAAACGTATGTTTTTGGTTTGATTGTCAGTAAAGATTGTCAGTAAATGTTTATTTTTTGTTTTTCAGTCTTGTATCTGTGTTTTTTCTCGGGTTTTTTTCCGGCTTCATTATTAGACCAGGGTCTAGTACTATCTCCCATCAAAATACATGTCAAAACGAATCAATTGAGCCCAAACTTGATGGGATTGTATGGTATTATTATAGAGATCCTGTACCCATCTTTCGGCTTCATCACCAGATCTTGGATACTATTTCCCAACAGATTACTTGTCAAGACAAATCAAACAAGCCCAAACTTTATGGAGTTGTATGATTTTATTAGAAAGTTCCTGTAGCCTTCTTCCTACTCAATCACCAGACCCTGGAAATCATCTTCCGTCAAAGTACTGGTCAAGACAAATCAAACGAGTCCAAAATAAATGGAGCTGCATGGTTTTATTACATATTTTTCGTGATTTTCTTCCGGCTTTATTATCAGTCACTGGACACTATTTTCCCAACAGAGTACTTGTCGAGAGGAATCAAACGAGCCCTCGATGGATATATACGGTTTTATTACAGATTTCCTGTGATTTTCTTCCGGCTCCATCATCAGATCTTGGACACTATTTCTCAACAGAGTTATTGCCAAGACGAATCAAACGAGCCCAAACTCGGTGAATTTGTATGGTTTCATTACAGAGTTCCTATGGTTTTCTTCCGGCTCCATCATCAGACTCTGGACACTATTTCCCAACAGAGTACTAGTCAAGACGAATGAAAAAAGCCCAAACTAGGTGGAGTTGTATGGTTTTATTACATAGTTTTGTGGTTTACTTCCGGCTTCATTTGATAATGATCAGGGTCTGATGACCCTGGACACTATTTTACCAACAGAGAACTTGTCTAGACGAATCAAACAAGCCCTCGATGGATATGTATGGTTTTATTACAGAGTTCCTGTGATTTTCTTCCGGCTCCATCATCAGACCATGGACACTATTTTTCAACAATGTGATTGCCAAGACGAATCAAACAAGCTCAAACTCGATGGATTTGTGTGGTTTTATTACACAGTTCCTGTGGTTTTCATCCGCCTCCATCATCAGACTCTGGACACTATTTCCGAACAGAGTACTAGTCAAGACGAATCAAACGGGCCCAAACTAAATGGAGTTGCATGGTTTTATTACATAGTTTTGTGGTTTTCTTCCGGCTTCATAATCAGACCCTGGACACTTTTTATTTTCCCAACAGAGTACTTGTCGAGACGAATCAAACGAGCCCAAACTCGATGGATTTGTATAGTTTTATTACAGAGTTCCCGTGGTTTTCTTCTGGCTTCATCATTATACCATGGACACTATTTCTAAACACAGTTATTGCCAAGAAGAATCAAACTAGCCAAAACTCCATGAAATTTTATGGTTTTAGTACAGAGTGTCAAACATAGGCCCTGACTCAAAAGCACTATTTAAAGCTAAGAATATGCCAAAGAAAATGAAAAGAAGCTTAATAGGTGATACGCTGAAAGACCGTCAAAAATCAGAGGAAATAAGAAGAAAAAAAAAACGAAAGTAGAAGACATAATAAGGAAAATAAGACTGTTAAAATGGCAATGGACGGGTTAAATGGCAAGAGAAAACAAGGAAAAATGTACCAAAATTATTACAGAGTGGCAACCATGGGACAGAAAAAGGAAAAGAGGAAGATAAACCAAAAGATGGGCAGATGATGTTATGAAAACTGGAGGAACACTTTGATCGTGAAAAGCAAGAGATAGAACAGAATGGATACAGCTGAAAAAGGCCTACGTGTCGCAAGACAAGCTGATCACTAAAGCCAAAAAGGGATTATATGAACAAAAGAAAGAAAAATATTTATTTGAGACAATCACACACTTGTACTTGTCAAGATGAATCAAACGAGCACAAAGTCGATGGGTTTGTATGGTTTTACTACAGATTTCCTGAGGCCTTTTGGTTCCATCATCAGATCAGCTCAATGACACTATAAGATGTTGTCATTGTCTTCCTGTTCTGACCTTTGTTTTAAGTTTCAAGTCTTTGACTCATTGGGAAGCTAGATTAAATTCGTTTACAATTTGCGGAAAAATAAACAACATAGGTAAACAAATAAATAAACGAGAAAGTAAACGTCAACAATAGCTGCATTATATGCTCACAAAAGCTATTCGGGTATTTAATGAATGACTTTTGCCTAAATCCAAAAAAAGTGGAAAATATTCGAATATTCGAATATCACTGACTTGAGTATTCGAATAGTAAAATAAGGCGAATATTCGAATAATTCGAATATTCGAATATTCGAATTGCAAGCCCTAGCTGCGACGCAACAGAGCCGCCATCCGACTGAAGAGGTGCTGATCACGCTGCTCGCCGAGGCCGAGTATACAGTAAACAGCCGGCCACTCACACATGTCTCCGTGCACCATAAAGATGAAGAAGCCCTTACACCGAACCATTTCCTGCTGGGCGGGTCCGCTCTAACACCCGCACCCGGCACGTTCACCGACGGCGACCTGATCGGGCGTGCCACCTGGCGCGTGTCTCAACGACTCGCTGACATGTTCTGGGCGAGATGGCTCCGTGAATATCTGCCGGAGCTCCAAAACCGGCGGGAGCCACACAGCAAGGGCCCCGCGCTAAAGATTGGTGACGTGGTGCTTATTGTGGACAACACGTTACCGCGCAACACATGGCCCCGCGGAGTGGTAACTGCGACCTTCCCGGGACCAGACGGCGTGGTGCGAGCGGCGGACATCAAGACACAAGGAGGGACGCTGCGACGACCTACAAAGAAACTGGTCATCATCCTACCGAAGGCGACCGACCCATCACCGAATATTGACTGCAACGCCGCCGGAGACGACGATGCACGGCGGGAGGAATGTTCGGGACGGCCGCCAAAGTAAAGATTTGTGTAAATAATATGAATGTGATTAGTGTCGTAGTTTTTAATATTTTTAATGATCTATTAGTAAGTTCTCGATTTTGTATTCTGTAAGTTAGCGATGTTCGATTGTTTTATTACTGGGCTTTGTATTATAGTAAGTTCTCGAAATTTCATTGTAAATAGGTTAATTATCTATAGAAAATAAGTCTTTATTTTGTAAAGACCGGCGCTTACTTCAACAATAGAAACGGGATCATTTTTTGTGTGAACAATACAAAGGGATAATTGCACTAGTATGAGATAGATACATTGTATGAAAGAAAGGTCCGAGTTCTAACAAAGACTGAAATATTCTGGATAAACAATCGAAAGGAATTCGGCATTTGTAAATTGGCTGAGATTATTCTCAACTATTCCAGTAGTTTTTACTGACTATATAAAGCGCGAAAGTTGAAGCGAGAGTCAGTCTACTTTGTTACAGTCAGAGTTCAAGTTTACTTAGTGCAGTCAGTTTTACTTAGTCAGAGTTCAGTTTCAGTTCAGTGCAGTTTTAGTTCAGTCAGTCAGTAGCTTACATGTAAAAGGAAAAGGAGGCGAATAAAGGAAGACTACAGTGAACGAACAGGCATTTATTTCTTCACCAACCCAGCAATTAACTACGTATATGTACCCGTCGCATCACCGCTTTGCACCACTTATACAGTCCACTACGGAAGGCGGGTACAATACCTACCCATTGTGTGTAACCTTTTGATAACTATTGTGATGGAAAATGACCTCACTTTAAATGTGGAGCTCATTTTTCAATCTTGACGACTCTGTATGAAATATACAGGGAGAAAAAAGCAGCCCTTGACGAGTTTCTTGCCGGTTCTTCTCGTTACAAGGTCTCCCGCTTAGGGTTTGCGAACCGATGGCGTAGCTTCTATGACATTCACAAGTGCTTGTAACAGCCTAGACTGAATAAATTATTTTGAATTTTGAATTTAAACATCGTTGCCAGCTCGGTCTCGGCCGAGACTGCTTTTTATTCTCGGTCTCGGTTCTCGGCAGAAAAGTGGGTTCGGTTGGTCCCTACTGTTTATCATACAACCTTTAGTTAAGTTATTAAGTTAAGTTTGAGCATAGTCGGGATTTGTGAGACAGACCCTGAATCCGTACTAATATTATAAATGCGAGAGTCCGTTTGTTTGTTTGTTTGTTTGTTACGCCTTCACGTCCTAACTACTGAACCGATCTTCATGAAATTTTGCATACACGTTGTCAGGGGTACAGAGAAGGACATGGGGTACCTTTCATCCCGAAAAAATGTATAGTTCCTGAGGGATAGGAAAAAACCTTTCCCACGCAGACGAAGTCGCGGGCGGCCGCTAGTATTTAATATAAATAAATATAAAAACAAGATACATAGATATACTTATAATAATATATTAAATAGTTGAATATAATGCATGTCGTGGCAGCTTGTAAAAAAGACAACACTGTAGCATGTAAGTCCATCGAATGGGTTATGAGCACAGTGCCTGAAATGCAACATATGTTATTTCGTTTACACATCGAAATATCTAAACAGCACTATGTCTCTCCAATGCGTAAGACGCAAGTTTGATCGAATAATGGGCTCGAAAGATTTGTCGTCTTTATTAAATAATATAGAAGATTAAATAAGAGTAAATATCCGAGAATTGATCTGGTGCGAGTCGTATTTTTTTTGTATATTATTTAGTATTGTATAGGAACTTATTATGTTGAACGAACAAACAATAACTCCATTAGAATTACTTAAACGTACTTATACATAAAATTAAATGGCAAATTATAAGCATCACATGGAAGCAAATTTTAATGGCATTGTCATTTGTTTTTTATTTTATGTAAGGAGAGTTTATAGGTATTTTTATTTTTAAGGAATATATTTTATTTATTTTAAAAATAAAATAAGCATTTTAATATAAAGATTACAAATTGAAAGTGGCTGACCAACATTGTAGGCAGTTTGCTTCTTAGTCAATTATCGTTTTAGGTATTATTGCAGTAGTGGCATCTTTAATTTTAGGCAATCTGCTTCTTAGTCAATTGACCGTATTAGGCATTGTGCCAGCGATGGCATGTTGCATTTTAGGCACTGTGCTCAAAATTGCTTCGAATTTATCATTGCCTTATCTTTGGTGTATGTTCTTGTTAGCTGTTCTAAAACCGCGATAACATATCGCGATATAATAACGAAGATGCTAGATTGCGATCTAGCATCCTCGTTAGGAACCAATTTAGAGTTAAAAGTCCTAAAACTAATGTGCTACGATACGCACAGTCATACAGCCTCAGGAAACTTCAATACGATGTCTGCAAAAAATATACTTCATGGTCACCCTAGCTTATTTACATACTAACTTTAACCTCAAATTACATCGTAAGCACTGCTGTGATTGGTTCCAAATAAAGCTAGATCCTTAGTACCGGAAATTCTTATTACTATTAACTGCTTTACAACTTAAGTAACGCAAAATTCACGTAACGTGACAGTATTAATTGTGGGCCACACAGTCTGATGGGTCGAAATATTGTTTTTGCTTTTTCTATTGATGTGTTGTTACGCGAACTGATTTGAAGTGTTATATGCTGTCACTTATCAAACGTAACGCTGCTAGACTGCTTCATTTGGCTCCGAATGGATTGGTTGTCGATATTTTGACGAATGAAAACTGGCACACACGGTTCCGTGTGTGCCACGTTTAAACTTCGATTTTATGAGATCTGTTCTGTTTTGTATGATGTTCGAGTGTTAAATCTTATTTATTTTTGCGTCACTGAGCATCTAGGGAGTAAAACTGGACTTTCGTTAGCTTGTTTTTGTTATTTCCAGCATACATAATCTTCAGTGTCATCTCGTGAGTGCCACGTTCAGACGTCAATCATTCATAAAGTCTTGCTTTACGTTTGTTCTGAATACCAAAATAAGAAATTGTTTATCCGTCACTGAAGGATTTTATAGCTCACAAGCCAGAAGGAGTAAGGCACATACGAGATGACGATCATCTTTTTTCGACCTCGACGTCATTTTGCTTGTTCTCATGTCTCTGTCAAATAAATGTATTGTGGAGTTTTTGGCGCCATTTTGTCGAGTTCGGTTCGGTGACTGTTTTAATTATTCGCAAATTGATTCATAGTGGATATTGTTTCTTAAAATTGGTGCAGTTTTGTGATACAAGTGTCTACGCAACTGAACAATACATGGGATAATGGGGAATGTCCGAAAAAAATCAAATTAGCTGAACATTTTTTTATAGGTAGGAATAAGCTCTCTTAGTAATAGAAAAAAGTTTCAGAATTTTTGGTTGCGTAAAAAGTTTTTAAATAATTAAAGTCTCTTCGACTTCACAAATTTACGAAAGTAACAGCAGAATGGAGATTATACCTTTGCCACCACCTGCCACAACCACAACAAGTATTAAGAAAAAAAGTTGTGACATTTCTTTTTTTTAATACCGTGTTGTGGTTGTGGCAGGTGGTGGCAAAGGTATAATCTCCATTCTGCTGTTACTTTCGTAAATTTGTGAAGTCGAAGAGACTTTAATTATTTAAAAAAAATTTTACGCAACCAAAAATTCTGAAACTTTTTTCTATTACTAAGAGATACCATTCTGCTGTTACTTTCGTACATTTGTGAAGTCGATGAGACTTTCATTTTATAAAATTTTTTTACGGAACCGAAACTTCTGAAACTTTTTTCTATTACTAAGGGAGCTTATTCCTGATTTTTTTATGACATATAAAAAAATATTCAGCCAATTTGATTTTTATCGGACATTCCCCATTGAAATAGGCGCGATCTTGGTTGTGTGAAGCTGAGACATTTAATGTAATGGTGGCTATCTCGGCAGATCTTACTGAGTAAACTGTCTTGATAAGGGTTACCATATCTCAGGATTTTTGGACTTTGGTCAGGATTGCAGCCGGATTTTGAAAATCTGAGGAAATCTCAAGATTTTTAGAATATTCAAAAAAATTTAGTACATTTAATAAAAAGTACATTTAATAGAAGGATAAATAAGCTTTCTATTATTTAATCAGATCGCCGCTGCCGACTACACCCACTCCCCCACCCCCCCGTACGTTATTCACAAACTGCTACAAATTTCAGGATTTTTCAATGGATATCGACAGGCTGATTATCTAATTAAAAATCATCTAGCGACTGGTTGCAGTTCATAGATGATAGTGATCCATTACTACTTCTTTTTGGATTAAAAAAAAAAACATACCAAAGAAAAGTAGTAATGTATGTGGAATGAAACCGGTCGCTAAATTTGATTTTCTATGTATTTATGCTTAAACTGATAAATAAATAATAATAAAAAAAAAAAAAAAATAGTTTCTTTTTAGATAATCAGGGTGCGGGCCTTTTCTCCGGACTTTTAATTTTTTTCATCTGGTAACTCTAGTCTTGATACACTTGGTACCAAATGCTCCAATCAGCATTGAAATGCGATGCACCTGCACGCGTAGCATGAGCAAACGAGACTCTTGTCTACGAAGACTTGTCGTCTCGACCTTCTCGATTGCTGAGCACAGTTTGACAGACAGGTGGGACTCGTTCTCAGAATTTCGAAACCTTTTAATGTCTTTTAATAAAAAAAGTTAATTTTAAAGGTAATCTTTTTATTTCAACACCGATAAACGTCAAAATTATCTAATTTGATCCGAAATAATTTAGTTAAAACATGATTCTCATATTTTTTATAAGTTCTAAGATAAAGAGGCACTCAAGAAAGCGTTCTCTTCCGTAGACAAGCTCTCTCGAGTTCGAGAAGAATAATATTGCCAATAGAAAATAATTACTTTATTTCTCATAAAGCACCGTTCCTTTCTATAGATTTCACAACGCTAAACTCTTAAAACTAATTAAATATAGCTGTATGGATATAAATTCGTCTGCCTTTCTTTTATTGAGAGTATTTTGAAAAGATAACACAGACTACTAACGAAATTGTTAATTTAGTAATCTGTGTAAAATGACGAGAAAATTACGAAATATTAAAATCAACGTATGAAAATAATTTTAATTTAAGTTTTTAAGCAATAAAATATAAACACGGATAATTTAGATTTATTTTTATTGCGAAATTTAGATTCATATAAAATAAAATACGTAGAAAACTATTTCGAATCTTCTTATTAGTCTGTGATTCTTTCTCGACCTTCTCGACTACTCAAAGGGTGGTAGACAAGTTTCTCTGATTCAACGGTCAAATTAATGTCAGTTGAAGAGAAAAGCTCGTGTTTGTCGACTTTTGACATTAGGCCACGACAAAGAACAATACGAGTCTACTAGTTCTAAATGCGAGCATGAGTATCTCGATCTCAACCCGACAAAAGTGACATTTCGGTGTAGACAAGCCATTGTTCTCTGAGTCGAATCTTATCTCGATGTTGGTCATGCTACGCGTGCTGCATTCTAATGTAAACCACTGAACTATTGAACACTTAACAATGGCAAAAATTACTTCCAAGAGGAAAGTAGATTGCCAAAACAAAAATAAGAAGGAGAAGAAATGTATTGTCTCTCTTCTTTCTTTCTTCATGGCGCATAATTTATCTTTAGAAAAAGTAGGTATTGAGTGAGTATTGAGTACCAAAGCTCACGCTTTGGCACTTTTTAGTGCACGAGCGAGGTGAATAAAAGAAGCTTTTGATATGGCTATCATCCACATAAGTTAAAATACCCCAGACTCGGGGAAACAATACAAATAGTGGAACCCCGGCACGTCACAATTTTTTTTCCAGATAAAGGTCTATTGGACATACAGCCTTATTTACTTATTTAAATTATGCACATTGAAACGAGTCGTGGTTTAGTCTCGTGTTGAATTGTGTGTCTCGGTGGGAGGAACACGCATTGATTGTACACTCGCTTGCATTTACTTTAAAATCACTTTTACCACAAAACTCCTTACGGAATATAGAA
Organism: Agriphila geniculea; assembly: GCA_943789525.1. NCBI lineage: Eukaryota > Metazoa > Arthropoda > Insecta > Lepidoptera > Crambidae > Agriphila > Agriphila geniculea. Next base: position 17,224,946 of record OX038880.1, read on the forward strand.
ATAACACAAAATACAGAGAGAATAATTGCTAGTAGTCCAATCAACGGGGCTTATGCAACCCGAATAATTCTTCCGTCTATGAAATTTGGCATGTGATGAAGTTAGGTAATACACATTACAGATGAACAATAATCCAATAAATTTTGTTACGAGAAGTTAGGTATTTTTACCTAAACATGAAAATCGCTTATATCTCTCTGTGAATATTTCCTCGGGCTAAAATACTTTCTGTATACGTACTTGTGTATTAATTAGAATAAGTATGTAAAAGAATCCAATATTTTTTCGATTTCGGAGATACTCCAAATTTTAATTTTAATATTTTTCAATATATATTTTCTTGATAAAAATATCTGCTGATTATTATTTTTAATATGTTTTTATATCCTTAAATATATAGCTTTGTTCAGTAAGTCAATTAATTTTCTTCTTTAATCATATTTTTTTTATTTTTTGGTCTTACGAGGTAATGTGAAAAATAGTCGGTCCATTTTCATACATTTATGTATAAATATGATTAAAGAAGAAAATTTGTTGGCCTACTGAACAAATCTATATATTAAGGGTATAAAAACATATTAAAAAATAATAATCAGCAGATATTTTTATCAAGAAAAGATATATTGAAAAATATTAAAATTTAAATTTGGAGTATCTCCAAAATCGAAAAAATATTGGATTCTTTTACATACTTATTCTAACTAATACACAAGTACGTATACAGAAAATATTTTAGCCCGAGGAAATATTCACAGAGAGATATAAGCGATTTTCATGTTTAGGTAAAAATACCTAACTTCTCGTAACAAATTTTATTGGCTTATTGTTCATCTGTAATCTGTGTTACCTAACTTCATCACATGCCAAATTTTATAGACGGGAGAATTTTTCGGAAGTCTCCATACAACAAATATGCTCATTGATTGGACTATAGGTACAAAATCCGCCATTACAATTCTATTAATCTTTTGGGAGGGCGCGCATGTCGTCGCGGCCGGCTGTCAGTGAAACTCCCCGTATCTCTAAGAGATGGCGCCACCAATATCGCGGTAGGAGGTTCCCGCGTTACAACATGCATATATTTTTTAATTTATTCCTTGTGATGCATTGGATTTTTTAAAATTTTCGAGTTGCCGACAATAATGCAGGAATAGTACAGTAGCCCGTAGAACATTTAAATCACCAAATAGGTTACCGTTTGCCGTTGTGATACAGTTATTTATTACAAAATTATAGATACTTTAACCCAAGTTTTACAGATCGCAACCCGCCGTAACCTATATTTGGATATCTCCAAAAATGATATTTTTTTTCTTTTTCAAGGTTTACCACATGGTTTAGCTATTGTCGTGTTCTACAGCTTTGAATGATTGCTACTGATAATAGTAAGACGATGGAAAGTGATCATACACAGATTTAAGACCAGATAAAATCCAACCATTTTCATCAGGTCTTAAAACTTTTTATAGTCTTACTTTTATCTGTGGCAATCAAACCAAGCTGTAGAACACGACAATAGCTAAACTATGTGGTAAACCTCGAAAAATAAAAAAATATCAATTTTGGAGATATACAAATTTAGGTTACGGCGGGTTGCGATCTGTAAAACTTGGGTTAAAGTATCTATAATTTCGTCATAATTGACTATATCACAATGGCAAACGGTAACCTTTTTGGTGATTTAAATGTTCTACGGGCTACTGTACTAGAAGTAAGAGAAACAACGGAGATTCAATTCAGCCATGCACATGTTTCAGAATCACTTTCACATACGTAGGAGATTTGTGTTAAAGGAGAGTTAAGTAGCAGCAGCCCCCTGATTTTGTAACTTTGTTGTTGTTGCAATCAACTCTGACAGAAACCGCAGTTACATTATTTCTGCTTTAGTAAGAACCGATATGGCAACTATTTTACTTAAAGCAGCAATGTAACTGCGGTTTCAATAGATTTCAATCAATAATTGTTATCAACATAGTAATTATATAACTTTTTTGCAATCAACTCTGACAGAAATCGCAGATACGTTGCTGCTTTAATTAAGAACCAATGTGACAACTATCTTACTTAAAGCAGTAATGTAACTGTCTGTTGCTATTGCTAACAATTCTCGATTGAAAGTGTAGATACATTGCTGCTTTAAGTAAGATAGTCGTCACATTAGATTTTACTAAAGCAGCAATGTAACTGCCATTTCTGTCAGAGTTGATTGCAACAAAGTTAGATAATTACCCCCCCGCCCCCTGTTCGTTGATTACCTACGTAAGTCTGTTGCTAACAATTCTCGATTGAAACCGCGCAGTTACATTGCTGCTTTAAGTAAGATAGTTATCACAATGGTCCTCACTAAACCAGCACCGTAACTGCGATTTCTGTCAGAGTTGATTGCAACAAAATTACGTAATTCGGGGGCTGATTACGTAACACTATTGCTAATAATTCTCGATTGAAACTACAGTTACATTGCTGCTAGAAGTAAAATAGTTGTCACATTGGTTCTTAGTAAAGTAGCAATGTAACTGCGATTTCTGTCAGAGTTGATTGCAACAAAGTTACAAAATCGGGGGGCCGGACCCTTGATTACGTAAGTCTGTTGCTAACAATTTTCGATTGAAATCGATTGAAAGCGCAGTTGTATTGCTGCTTTAGTTAAGATAGTTGTCACATTGGTTCTTACTAAAGCAGCGATGTAACTGCGATTTCTGTCAGAATTGATTGCAATAAAGTTACGTAATTACCCCTTGGTCTCGGAGTCTACCAGCTAAAAATAATGAAGTTAATGTAAGCTTTGATTTGACAGATGGAAATTAAGATACATTGCTACTTTTCTTTGGAAGTTAAGTTTTCATTTGAGCCAAAAAGAAGTAGCCAGCTGTCTGTCAATTCTGTCAAATCAAAGCTTACATTAACTTCATTGTTTTTCGCGATAGACTTCATAGACCCGCACAGTTCCGGTTATGACGAGCAATCCTGGATCGCCAATACCTACTCCAGGGGCGGTATTATGACCTCTTATTTCCTGGCAGTTTTCTGATTGGTTATCAATCTATCTCTTTTATTTGCTATACAGCGAGAAATTGATGTAACTATAGCAATCATGGAAATGGTACTATAAACCGGATTGAGCGCTTCGCCCCAAAACGAGCCGACAGAGAGGTCAAGTAGATGTATGTGTCCTTTTCTTCATTAGGGTGACCAAACCGTATGGTTGGCCGGAGACATACATAATACTTTAAACTGTTTAATATGAACTTAAATACCTAGGTAGTTCTTTATTTATAATTAACACTTATTACCGCTGTTGACGACAGCCGACAACCGGCGCCGAAATGTAAAGAATTCAACGAATTTGTATCCCAAATAATTAGACCAATCAGAGGGGCTACTTTAATTAATCTAGACCAATCAGAAGGGCTACATTAACGCACATGGCGTGACGTCACAATTTAGGCCACGCCTCTGGTACTTTTCCATGCGGAAAAGTTTGTAAAATAATTTTATTATTTGTAGTGCTTAACCCCCTTTTTACATGTTTATATCCCTCTCTGATTTCCCTGAACGTCCTGCGAACGTCCTGCTAAGTAGGCTAGTTGCCACAGAGCAAAAAAGCATATTAATAGCGAATTGTTTGTAGTCGTTTGTAGCCGCAATTGTAGTCGCAGAAAGTAGTCGTTAGTAGTCAATGTTAGTCGCAATTCGCAGCCGCAGGTAGAAAACATCGTTTAAAGTCTTAGCAAGAATTCAGCGAGTGAGCAAAGATAAATAGATTTGAAAGTTTAAATTCCGTGTTTTTAATTAGTAAACGAGAAAGTCGTATAAGTGTTGCATATTAGAGTTGTAATCCTTACTTAATATTATAAATGCGAAAGTCCGTTTGTTTGTTTGTTTGTTTGTTTGTTACGCCTTCACGTCTTAACTACTGAACCGATCATCATGAAATTTTGCATACACGTTCTTAGGAGCACTGAAAAGGACATAGGATACCTTTCATCCCGAAAAAATTTATTGTTCCCGAGGGATAGTAAAAAATCTTTCCACGCAGACGAAGTCGCGGGCGGCCGCTAGTGTAATATAAAGTCAAGTGTTTCGAGATTGTTTAGTTAAATTCACGCGTAGTTTCATTGTTCAATCGCATAGAGTGTTTTTCAATAGTATTTTCCTTGTTAGTTAACTTAAATTGTATTCTTCGAAGTTGTTAGTTAGATTCAGTGTGCGAAAACAACCATCCCTATCAGGGAATAAACTGAAGTTATTCCAGAACCAGCCGGCGTTTTTATTTATACAGTCCACACCAGCTCGGCGTACATCTCAGAGAGTTTCACAGTAACTCATGGTTTCACCATCCTAGTTTCACGAGTCTGATTGATGTACGTTCGGAAGCAGTCTTAGTTAGAGTCATCGATAGAGTCCTGTACAGGGTGAACCGAAGTAGCCGGGTTACCATACAGGGCATCACCAACAACCGCGTTTTTATTAGGTTGCTTGCTCTTTTGTTTGTTTGAGCACAAATTTTGCAAACGATTTAATACTAAATTCCCGATGAGCTAGAGACTTGAAACTTTGAACACAGGTCAGAAATGGAAGGAAATGCAATATTACAGTGTCATTGAGGTGATCTGATAATGGAGCCGGAAGAACGCCACAGGAACTCTATGATGAATGAAACTATACAACCCCATCGTGTTTGGGCTTATTAGAATTGTCTTGACAAGTACTCTGACGGAAGACGAGGTTCAGGGTTGGATGATGAAGTCTGGATTCCATGCCATAGGAACTCAATATTGAAATCATGCAACCCCATCGAGTTTGGGCTCGTTTGAATCGTCTTGACGAGTGCTCTGTTGGGTAATAGTATCCAAGAGTCTGATGATGGAGCCGGAAGAAGGCCACAGGAACTCTGCAATAAAACCTTTCAACCCCATCGAGTTTGGACTCGTTTGAATGGTCTTGACGAGTACTCTGATAGGCGGTGGTATATTTTTAGTTTAGCTCGTTAACTAAAAAAAAGAAAATTAATATTTATTTAAAAAAAATATTTTTTAAGAACAAATTATTTATCACGTTTTTATTAAGTTGTTTTTTTGTTTTATTTTTTAAATATGGTAATTCAACCAATTAAAATCTAGTTTATTCAATTCAATTTAATTTCAAGTGTAAATAACTACGCAACTTTAAAGTTTATTCCAATTTTTAATAAAAATGCAATGTGCGTAAACTTCGGAAAAACAAATAAATGTTGGAAAAACAAGTAAAAGTAGGAAAAAATTGTCTAGTGATCTGTAGTTAAAAAAAGATGCAAACGATTTTCGACTTTAGTGACGTTTGAAATTCGATTGCTTTTTCCCATAATTATACTTGTACATTTACTTTGCTGTTTCATTAAAAACTGTTATTTTGGTAAAGATGTCAATAAGGTCTAAAATACTTGCACCAATTTCTTTACTTGTGAAGTTAATAAAATGTTTGCAAGAGATTTACGACGACACAATGTTTAAAATATAAAAAAACAAAATGGCGGCCAACTATATTGTTCGTGGGCCGATTTTATGAAACTCGATTTTATTACTATTTTGATAAAAATATAACAAAGAAATGTAAAAAATATAAAAAATATGGCAGCCAACTCTTTTATTTGTGGGCTTATTTGAATGAAACTCGGTTTTTAGTACTAATTTGACAAGAAAATAATGACACAATATGTATTGAAAAAATTAAAAAATCCACGATGGCAGCCAACTTGTTTGTTTTTGGGCCGATTTCGATGAAACTCGGTTTTTGGTAATATTTTGACAAGAAAATAACAAAGCAATTTTTAAAATACTAAAAATCTAAGATGGCGGCCAACTTTTTTGTTTTTTGGGCCGATTTCAATGAAACTCGGTTTTTGGTACTAATTTGACAAGAAAATAACAACTCAATGTAAACTGATGGAAAAATCAAAAAAGATCAAAATGGCTGCTTATTTGTTTTTGGGTTGATTTTGATGTGACTCGGTTGAAAAAACAAATAAATAATTTGGCTGCCATCTTAGATTTTTTTATGACATTCCGTTGCTGTTTTCTTGTCAAAATAGTACCAAAACCCGAGTTTCATCAAAATCTGCCCACAAGTAAAACAGTTGGCCGCCATCTTGGATTTTTTGTATTTATAAAATTGCATTGTTATTTTCTTGTCAAAATAGTACCAAAAACCAAGTTTCATCGAAATCGGCCCAAAAACAAAAAAGTTGGCCGCCATCTTGGATTTTTTAAATTTTCAACATTGCGTTGTTATTTTCTTGTCAAAATCGTACCAAAAACCAAGTTTCATCGAAATCGGCCCAAAAACAAAAAAGTTGGCCGCCATCTTGGATTTTTTAAATTTTCAACATTGCGTTGTTATTTTCTTGTCAAAATCGTACTAAAAACCGAGTTTCATCAAAACGGCCCAAAATCACAAAAGTTGGCCGCCATCTTGGATTTTTAGTTTTTTAAAAATTGCGTTGTTATTTTCTTGTCAAAATCGTACCAAAAACCAAGTTTCATCGAAATCGGCCCAAAAACAAAAAAGTTGGCCGCCATCTTGGATTTTTTAAATTTTCAACATTGCGTTGTTATTTTCTTGTCAAAATCGTACCAAAAACCAAGTTTCATCGAAATCGGCCCAAAAACAAAAAAGTTGACCGCCATCTTGGATTTTTTAAATTTTCAACATTGCGTTGTTATTTTCTTGTCAAAATCGTACCAAAAACCGAGTTTCATCAAAATAGGCCCAAAAACAAAAAAGGTGGCCGCCATCTTGGATTTTTAGTTTTTTAAAAATTGCGTTGTTATTTTCTTGTCAAAATAGTTCCAAAAACCAAGTTTCATCGAAATCGGCCCAAAAACAAAAAAGTTTGCCGCCATCTTGGATTTTTAGTTTTTTAAAAATTGCATTGTTATTTTCTTGTCAAACTAGTTCCGAAAACCAAATTTCATCGAAATCGGCCCAAAAACAAAAAAGTTGGCCGCCATCTTGGATTTTTTAAATTTTCAACATTGCGTTGTTATTTTCATGTTGAAATAGTACCAAAAACCGAGTTTCATCGAAATAGGCGCACAAACATGAATTTGATTATTATTAATTTTACCGTCTCGCCTGCGACCTCTAGCCATATCAATAGAAATAGAACAATTTCGTTTTTTTGGAAATCTGAAATGGTGCAGTATTTATGGTCACACTAGTTTTGTAAAGTAACATTGAAATTCTTAAATTGAAATTCGGCGCCAAAGTCAAAATCGGAGTTGCCTAGATTGACACTTCTATTTATTACCACCTCACCGATGATAGCTGATTGAAAGCGCAGTTACATAACTGCGCTTTCAATCAATTTCAATCGAGAATTGTTAGCAACAGCCTTACTTAATCAACTAGTAGGGCACCACATTGGGCAGTTATCCTTACTAATATTATAAATGCGAAAGTCCGTTTGTTTGTTTGTTTGTTTGTTTGTTTGTTTGTTTGTTACGCCTTCACGTCCTAACTACTGAACCGATCATCATGAAATTTTGCATACACGTTGTCAGGGGTACAGAAAAGGACATAGGGTACTTTTTATCCCGAAAAAAAGTATAGTTCCCGAGGGATAGGAAAAAACCTTTCCACGCAGACGAAGTCGCGGGCGGCCGCTAGTTTATTATATACCTTTATATAAATTACCTTCTTGGTATAAATAGTTGTCCACTCAGTATTTTTGTCACTAATTTAGAATTTTCACTGTTAACTTATTAGTTATTTATGCAACTGTACTATAATGTAATGTATTAAATATGTAGTTACATACAGTTGCACACAAGACTTTATCTACACCCATTTAATTTTTTTAACACGTTTTTATTAGGTTGCTTTCTCGTTTGTTTGTTTGTTTGTTTCTCCGCAAAGTTTGCGAACGATTTGAAACGAGCTTCCCGATGAGCTAGAGACTTGAAACTTTGAACATAGGTCAGAACTGGAAGGCAATGCAATATTATGGTGTCATGATGGAACTGGAAGAAGGCCACAGGAACTTAATGATGAAACCATACAACCCCATTGTGATTGGGCTTGTTAGAATCGTCTTGACGAGTACTCTAAGGGGAGATAAGATCCAAGGTCTGATGATGAAGCTGGAAGGCTATGCCAAAGGAACTCAATATTGAAACCGTACAATCCCATCGAGTTTGGGCTCATTTGAATCGTCTTGATGAGTTCTTTGTTAGGAAATAGTGTCCTAAGATCTGATGATGGAGCCGGAAGAAGGCCACAGGAACTCTATAAAAAACCACGCTACCCCATCGAGTTTGGGCTCGTTTGAATCGTCTTGACGAGTACTTTGTTGGAAAATAGTGTCCGAGGATCTGATGATGGAGCTGGAATAAGGCCATAGGAACTCTATAATAAAACCACGCTGTCCCATCAAATTTGAGCTCGTTTGAATCGTCTTGACGAGTGCTTTGTTGGGAAATAGTTTCCAGGGTCTGATGATGGAGCCGGAAGAAGGCCAATGAAACTCGGTAATAAAACCATGCAACCCCATCGAGTTTGGGCTCGTTTGAATCGTTTTAATGAGTACTTTGTTGGGAAATAGTGTCCACGGTCTGATGATGAAGCCGGAAGAAGGCCATAGGAACTCTATAATAAAACCATGCAACCCCATCGAGTTTGGGCTCGTTTGAATCGTCTTGACGAGTACCTTGTTGGGAAATATTGTCCGAGGATCTGATGATGGAGCCGGAAGAAAGCCATAGGAACTCTTTAACAAAACCACGCTACCGCATCGAGTTTGGGCTCGTTTGAATCATCTTGACGAGTACTTTGTTGGGAAATAGTGTCCGAGGATCTGATGATGGAGCCGGAAGAAGACCATAGGAACTCTATAATAAAACCATGCAACCCCATCGAGTTTGAGCTCGTTTGAATCGTCTTGACGAGTACTTTGTTGAGAAATAGTGTCCGGGGACCTGATGATGGAGCCGGAAGAAGGCCATAGGAACTCTATAACAAAACCACGCTACCCCATCGAGTTCGGGTTCGTTTGAATCGTCTTGACGAGTACCTTGTTGGGAAATAGTGTCCGAGGATCTGATGATGGAGCCGGAAGAAGGCCACTGGAACTCGGTAATAAAACAATGCAACCCCATTGAGTTTGGGCTCGTTTGAATCGTCTTGACAATTTCTTTGTTGGGAAATAGTTTCCAGGGTCTGATGATGGAGCAGGAAGAAGGGCACTGGGACTCTGTAATAAAACCATGCAACCCTATCGTGTTTGGGCTCGTTTGAATCGTGTTGATGAGTTCTCTTTTGAGAAATAGTTTCCAGGGTTTGATGATGGAGCCGGAAGTAGGCCACAGGAATTCTATAACAAAACCACGCTACCCCGTCGAGTTTGGGCTCGTTTGAATCGTCTTGACGAGTGCTCCGATAGGAGGTGGTATATTTTTAGTCTTAGCTCGTTAACTAAAAAGCAGAAAATAATAATATACTGAAAAAAAAAAAATTAAAAACACGTTTGTAAAACGGATGAAATTATTACGAAAAATATCGGACTAAAAATATTAAAACGGACTAGTAAAAACAAACTAAAAAGTAATAAATCGGACTAAAAACATTAAAACGGAGCAGTAAAAACAAACTAAAAAGTAAAAAATAAATTCTTCTGTAAATATTTATAATCCTAATACCCTATACCAATAGAAATTTTAAACCTAAAAATTTTAATCCTAAAAATTTTAATCCTAAAATCGTGGGGCGCGTTTTGTAAAATTTATCATCTATATTGTCAATCTATATTCTATAGCATGCGCCCCACGTTTGCACAATTGTGCTCATCTATCACACACGGACATTTGTCTCTATCAGCATTTGAACCTTTGCCCCCGTAGGTCAGCCACAGCACAGCGAGAGTGCACAAGATCCCGGAGACCACAGTAGCCGGAGCCCTTTACGCTACGCTTAGTGACAAGTTTAAGTGGGTATGGCCCTCTCTTTGGCCCTCCATCGATCCTGTAGAGGCTGGAAAGGGGGGACCGGATTGGCAGGGAAAGGGTGTCCTTCACCCACCACAAAAAAATGGGAAAATCATCACGCATGTCTAACATAACCACCACACGCAAAAATAAATGAATAAGTATACAGGGTTATTTGTAAAACATTAACAACCTCGCAGGAGTAGGTAGATTACTAACATCATAAACAACAACATTTGTTCTACGACTTTCCCGAAAACAGACAAAAATATATTAACTTTCCATGCAAAATGTCTGAACAGCTGATCGAGTTTTATATGAAAAGTCGAAATTTTTTGGCTGTTTTCGGAAAAGTCGTAGAACAATTAATATTGTTGTTTATGATGTTAGTAATCTACTCTTACGAGGTTGTTGGTGTTTTACAAATAACCCTGTACATGTTATAGATAATTAATAATCATTATTTTATTTTCTCTTTTCGTATTCAATAGGTACTGTTTTCCTCAAAATCATCCAAACTTACTTATGTTTCGAAGATTTCTTTGACAATTTCACAATGCTATCCGATTCTTGTTCGATATCCTTGACCTTCTTATCCTTCAAAGTATTATCAACATTAGTTTTCACCGATTTAGGAGGAATGGAAAATCCCGACAGCCCTCTGTTAATAATTTCTACGTTGATACTTTCGTCTGGCTCATACAAAATAGAATCTCGAAGGTGGGTCTCTGGCTCGATTCTCCAGCTTTGCCTGACATTTTTATTTTTATTTGACCATGGACTATATCTCTCTAATTCTTTGAAATCCAAATAAGGATATTTCTTCATAATGACCAGTTGCTCATACTGTCGCAGATCTTCCTCGCTCAGTTTATTGTTTTCTCTTTTCACGCCGTTTTCATAGTAAATGTTTCTTCCTAAATCTGTAGCTGAATTCTTGATCTTTTTTAGGGCATTCTCTATGTTACTCGCCATTTTTTTGCTGCGTTCGACGATACCGTGATGAAAATCTTCCCAGTGCCACGAATCTGTAATAACGGTAGAGCAGTATTTTTAGAAGCTAGGTAGTTTATGTGGGTCTTTTATTACCGAAGCCTTAAACCTTGAAATACGGTTCATTTTAAGCTCCGTGCTGAAGGGGTGTGCAGTGTAATGTGATTTCTTCTACATTTCTATGCAAGAGCAAAAGTAAACTCGCTTGTTTACAATATTTTTTGGACAGGTATTTTAATCCTACCGAAATGGTATACTTATTATTTTTTGGATAATTTTATAGAACTTACTGTTTGGGTAGGCGAAATTAGAATCTGATGGCTCTTTTATATTTTCTCTATGAAGAGGGAACGTATAATTCAGGGATAAACACAATAATATGCAGATAAATATCATAGGAACCATGTTCAATTGCATCATTCAAAGAACTGCTAATTTACAATACATTATTACTACGCAGATTAAAATTAATTTATATTTATTTTTCCTGCAGTTACTTTTTATTGACTTTTAGCGGCAGTTGCACAGAGAAAGCAATAACGATAACGACAGTTGTAAAATGACCATTTACTTTTTAATAATTATGTACTCTTTTTCAATTATTAAAAAAAGGAATACAACAGATTTCTATAGAGTTTCCTTTTTAAGTATTTATAGCCATACCTACTGTAATAAAACCGTATGATCACAATCGCTATATTTTGATTTAAACTTTAAACAATTTACACGCCAGAGTTTCACGAAATATTAGTGGATTCGTATCTAGCCTGATTAAGTTCGATTGATCTTATATAAATAAATATGTTGCTTTAAAACTTATTCATTGCTATAATACCTACATTAAAAAAAATGGGTAGGAGTGATAAAACGAGACAGATAAAAACACTTCCATTTAGTGAAAATCTATTTGAAAATAATTTAAATACTAAAATAATAAGCCGGAAAACTTTTCGAAGTTTATGAAAACTTGAGACAGCCCATGGGGGTGGCTTCGCTCTCGGGCGGTTCTCCGATTGGCTACTCTATCCCCTTCGCAGCCGATCGGGAACGTGACGGGAACACGATAGGCGGGGCTTCATCCCGAGGGAACTCGTGAATCACCTGACATGTCAATCCACGTGTCATTAGCGTTCGGGACGCACGTGTTATGTAGACAAAATGAGTGACGATAAAATCGAGTTGACGGAGTCGTTGCAAGCACCTCGGCCTTCGTCTCCGAGGAAGTTTTTCGCGAGGATTTACGGGCATTTAGAAGATAAAAAGAGTGAGGAACAAAGTGAGAGCCAGGACCAGGAGTTGGAGGACGAGTCGGATGTGGAGATAGGGGAGAATGAGGGTACAGAGAGCGCGGCAAGCGTGCCGGTTTGGCCGACGCCGCCGCCTCTCCCAGTGTACCCCCGGCCGATGCTGCTGCCGCATCAGCAGCTAGCCTTCGGTGCGGGACTCGCTGCTTTTTGTGAGTTTTCAATAATTTCAATAGATTAAATAAAAAGAAAACGTAAAGTCGCAACGAAAAAACATCTGATTAGTTAGACTAGGTATGTATTGTGAAAAATTCGCAATTTCCGCCCAAAATCTTTGCAGCATGTTTATGAATTACGCAGAACAGAAATATATCTTTAGGTATGGAATAGATACCTAGTATATTATAAGACAGCTACAATAATTAGGAGCTCACGAGTTTCATACGATGGTTTTCAACACATTTGCGAGGAAAAAATAAAATAATTTACCACACAGCGACAAATACGATAAAAACAAAATATGAAAATTTTGGGAAAAGGCGTGCAGGTTTTTTTCACACGCCCAATGCAAGAATATTTTGCGTACAAAGGAGTGAGGAGCATACAGCCTACTACAAAATTAAGTTTTTAAGTGATAAAATGCAAATAAGTAGGTATTTTAATATTTTATAACAATAAATTAAGAATTATAAATAAGTAATTTAATAATAATAGACATTTGTTTTACATAATTAAGGACGTACACATTTATTTATTTCAAAAATTTATATGAATTTTCAGCGCCAGTAAAACTTCTTTGTTGTAAAGAATAATTGTATAACTGGGAATGCTCTGTTTACTTGCATAGAACTTACAGTAAGGTAGGTAGTAACTTTGGGATAATTCTATAACCACAGTTTAACTCCATCTATAACGCACTAGTGTATTACGTGTTATAGCTCGGTTTATGGCTAAAAGTGATGTAATAAGGCTCATTTTACGAGCAAGTGTGTTGAGAACAGAATTATAATCGTCTAATTCTTTGTCTTTCTAGTCTTAATAAATAAAATTCATTAGATGTTTGTTTATTTACTGCTTTTTCCACTTTTTCACATTTTTTTGCCCTCATCTACAATTTAACTCATGTGCAACAACAATAATGTGCAATAACAAGGTTTAATTTTATTGTATCGTCAACTAAACTCTTTACACCAGTGCCCGTTTATCAAAACCACAGATATAATTAGAAGTAGTTACACTTTACAAGAGTTTTTTACAAGTTGATGTAAAAATTTTTTTTCAAATAACTAGCCAAATAATTAATTAACTGTTCCTATTTATTTTTATTAGAATTCATCGGCCATGTTCTTATTTGACCGTTTCAGGCAGGACTAGGTATACAAGACACTTGTAAAAATTTAAAGACCAAATGGAGAGTCGCCGGACACCCTCGGGTATAGGTAGGTACCTACCTACTCAGGATTTTCCATCGAGTGTTTTACAAGTTGTAAGCTATAAAGATTTTTTTAATTAATGAAATCATGATTAAAAGTAGGAAAACAATTTGTTAAAAAAGAAACAATCACACTTGTAGCATATAATATAACGTGTTTTGATAATTGAATTTTTGGAATAATGATTTTCATAAGGAAAATGCTTGTTAGTAAGTATATAATAAATTCAAGACTTGTAGGTTTTGATAAACAGGCTTGGACGAAAGTAAACAGGGTATAGATGTTTTATTTCGTTAGGTTTACGTTACATTTGTTCTATGACTTTTCCGAAAACAGACAAAAAATCGACTTTTCACACAAAACATGATCGAGTATTCGGAAGGTTTGTATGGAAAGTAGATATTTTTGTCTATTTACGCGCAATATAGGGTTCCGCAGTTACCTTGTACAATAACCATTATGGCTATAATCTTATATTTACTTCCTGTTTTACAAGACAAGACAAGTGTCCAACAGAAAATATCTCTTCCAAAATAATGGGAGGAGTTTTCCTCGATTGGTAGGTAAGGGGTAAGTGTAATGTAATGACAACGCGAAACTCGATTTTTTCCCATGAGAAAATTTATCTTCTGAAAATTTGATTGAAGTTTGATTGATCTGTATCTCAGTAAATAATGACCCAATATTTATATAACTTTGTATATATGTTACCGTTAGAGTACGGAATCCGTTCATCTGCAGATTAACAGCTCTAGTCAGTTAAAGTGCGGAATTTCTCTTAAAGTAGACGATTTCCGCACTTTAACTAGTTAATCTGCAGATTAACGGATGCCACACCGTTAAAGTGCGGAATACAGTGAGTGAAATAGCCAAGGCTTCGGGAAATTTAAGTAAAAGACCTACATCGAAAGTTTATTTTACAAAAATTTCGTTTCTGGCACTTCGCCGGCCACTCCCGTGGCGTGGCACGCTCGCTCCGCTCGCTGGGCTCGCGCGTTTTTTGTCGCAATACTAACCTAACCTAACCTAATGAACACTTTAAGCCTTTTTCCGTGGAGGGGGCTTCGCCCTCCGAGACCTCCTTACGGGGGGGCTGCGCCTCCCCCGTCCCCCGCTTTTGCGTCTACCCCCTTTTATGTTGTTACACATTTCTTCAGTAAAAGAACCTGTTTCCGTATTTTAACTAATCCTTGGTCGTTAATCTGCAGATTAGCACACACACACACACACACACACACACACACACACACACACACACACACACACACACACACATGTGAGCGTGACACCTGATAAATGTAAATCACAGGTCCTTGGTCGTTAATCTGCAGATTAGCACACACACACACACACACACACACACACACACACACACACACACACACACACACACACACACACACACACACACACACACACACACATGTGAGCGTGACACCTGATAAATGTAAATCACAGGTCCTTGGTCGTTAATCTGCAGATTAGCACACACACACACACACGCACGCACGCACGCACGCACGCACGCACGCACGCACGCACGCACGCACGCACGCACGCACGCACGCACGCACGCACGCACGCACGCACGCACGCACGCACGCACGCACGCACGCACGCACGCACGCACGCACGCACGCACGCACGCACGCACGCACACACACACACACACACACACACACACACACACACACACATGTGAGCGTGACACCTGATAAATGTAAATCACAGGTCTTTTTTTTTTTCTTCGTTTTACATTTAACTTTACATTTAACTGTTTAAGTTTGCCTTTTTTCATAAAAATATCTAAAATATTATTTATGTACAACAATTCCAATTAAACTTTGTTAACTAGGAAGGAACTGGCTTCTGATACACAAGTTTACTTATTTTGGAAGTCAGGGCTATATTTATCTGTAAATTGTGATTGTTGCAATAAATATTTTTTTCATTTTTTCATTTTTCATTCATTTTCAAAGTACGAAATAAAACAATTTTTCGCACTTTAACTGAATCGACCAGTGAATATGCAGATTAACTAACTTTAACGCACTTTAACGGTGACATATGCACGGTATACATTATAGTCGAGTCGATGTTGTACTTTTCTATGGAACAGCTGATTTATTTTCGCGATTTCGTGGTTGGCCCCATAGTAAAAGTTGTTCATTAACGTGGTCTGAACACCCCTTTTCATTTTTAGATATACCTTAAAAATAACCGTGTATACTCTCAATGAGTGTCACAACTAGTGCAAATAAAAAAAATCATCCTTTCGCCCCCCCAACCCCTCCATTCTGCGAACTTTTTGACCTCCCCTCGTATGTACTAATTGTCCTGATTTTTTTCGTTTTTTTCAGGTTTCCAAAAGTATCCGTTTACCTGGTAGGGGGGGCACTTGACTCTAACAGAATTTTGCACTTTAAAGCTTAATATTTCGCAAATAGATCCCTGAATCAAAAATTGGTTTTCACAAACCTACAATATTATTTAAAGACCTATCTAACGATATTCTCCACTATGAGATTGGTGAGAAAAATTTTTTTCATCCCTTACTTTACAATTGGCTTTGATAACTTTTTGAACATGACTGGAAATCTCAAAACCATTTCGAGGAATAAGCTTTCGGTACAGTGTCTACTAATTAAATTTAAAAATAATTCTATATTTTCAAAGATATTTATCATATTCAATAAAAAGCTTTAACCTTCAAATGACCTTCATATGACGTCATCACATACAGATCCCCCAGCCATAATAAAAAAAAAGAAAAAAGGGCAAAGACAATTTTGACAATGAACTTGGCATTAGGGATGGTGGAAGGTGGAAGTGAAAAAATATCGATATAGGTAATATTTCTCAGAAAAAAAATAATTTAAATGGGATGATGACTAAGTAATGGATTCTAATTTTAAGGTATTGTAAAACATAAAAAATAGCAAAATAAACCCCTACGCGAAATTTTGGCTCGATTTGACGAATTTTACGATGATTTTTAAGAAGTAGGAAAAAATCAAAATGCTCCAGTGACAAAATAGTGTCGACTAACTCTGTTGATAGAGATAAGGCATTTGTAATGCAAAAGAAATGTGTTCGAGCTATATTCGGTATAAAACAAATTGATTCGTGTCGTCCATATTTCAGAGATTACAGATTACTTACATTACCCTGTTTGTATATTTTTGATATTTGTTTATTTGTATATCAAAATAAATGCTTATTTGAAGAACGTAGTCAAGTATCTAGCCGAAACCTTCGCTCAATGTATAAAAATAAACTATACAATCCTTCAGCAAAACTAACACTTGTATCTAATAATTCCTTTATGATGTGTATTAAAGTTTATAACAAATTACCAGAAGAGTTTAAGAATTTGAAATATTGCAATTTTAAATCCTCTGTTAAAAAATGGCTTGCGAACAAATGTTTTTATAGTATTCAGGAATTTTTAAATTATAAGTAGCTGTAAGTTAATAATAATAATGTCATTGTAAATTGAATTTTGTGACAAGAATTTTATGTCTGAAAAGGCAGGATTAAGTGAAACTTTATTATAGACATGTATATCTGTTTATGTGACCTTCAATCCATACACAATAAAGATCTATTCTATTCTATTCTATTCTATTCTATTCTATTCTATTCTATTCTATTCTATTCTATTCTATTCTATTCTATTCTATTCTATACTATTAGAATCCATACGTAATTACAAAAAAAATGTTTAGGAAAAAATATTGTAAAAACATCTATTGATATATCAGAGTATATCGATGAACTTATCTCGTAATTTTTTCCACATCCCTACTATTAAATGTTTGTAAATAGAAATAAAGTATGCACGTATTTTCACAATGTTTATTATGTTATCCTGCAAATTTATCAGCACAAGCAATCGTTACAATTTCATCCATGTAGCCTACATCCAAAATAGACACAATACATACAATACATTTCGCAATTTGAGTAGAATGGGCGTGTCAGTTTTTACAAAGTTTTTCAGCTGAGTTTCCACTGGTAAGCATTTTTATTATAATTTTACCACCTCAAAAATTATTGCGGCAAATTAAGAAGGTAGGTTAGAACCGTCACAACTGGATTAAATGAATAAAATAGAAGAAATATTAACTATAACTTATTTGTTTACAAACAACCATAAAGTCATTATGACAGGTAATGACACTTGGCCGTTCTTTTTCTATAAGTAGATGGCAAAGGTTTTCCTTCTTAAACTTTCATGCCACTAATGACGTCATTCCGGTTGACCATATCCGCTCGACAAATATATTTATAAAAAAATAAATACGGGACCAAATGTTAAAATATTCAAATTAGTTTCTTAAATTGGCCTAATCTGTAGTAAAAAAATATAAAAAAAATACCTTTTATTTTTTAACCAAAGCCAATTAGGGGAGGTACGAGTAGTTAAACACTAAAAAAAATATTTATCGAGATTTTATTGTAATAGGTACCACATTTTTTGGCGTAATTTTACAGCTTTCTAGTACTTAGAGCCTCTGAGCTAAGCCACGGACTGACGGACGGACGGACAGACAGACGGACATGGGAAAACTATAAGGGTTTCTTGTTGACTCGGAACCCTTAAAAAAACATTGTGTGAACTTTCAACTTTAATACGTCATAAAAATTGCTAAGGTCAATTTTATTCCGAAAAGTGTGTGCTTTTCTTTAGTTTTTCTTACATATCTCAAAAACCGGCCTATAAATGTATTTTTTGCATTAATGTGATACACAGAGATATTATCTACAAAATGACATCAAAATTATTTCTTTGGGTTGCTTATTTTGAGAGACAAAATGGAAAAAAATCGGCCAAGTGCGAGTTGGACTCGCACACGAAGGGTTCCGTACCAAAAAATGGCAAAAAAATCACGTTTGTTGTATGGGAGCCCCCTTAAATATTTATTTTAATCTGTTTTTAGTATTTGTTGTCATAGATGCAACAGAAATAGATCATTTGTGAAAATTTCAACTGTCAACCTGTTGTCGTTATTAATATAGAGCAAAAAACGACAAAAAATCACGTTTGTTGAATGGGAGCCCCCTCAAATATTAATTTTATTCTGTTTTTAGTATTTGTCGTTATAGCGACAACAGAAATACATTAACTGTGAAAATTTTAACTGTCTAGCTATCATGGTTCATGAGATACGGCTTGGTGACAGACAGACGGACAGCGGAGTCTTAGTAATAGGGTCCCGTTATTACCCTTTGGGTACGGAACCCTAAAAACATGTTTTTACATTTTGGTATATTTTTAGGGCTCCGTACCCAAAGGTTAAAAACCGGTCAAGTACCAGTCGGACTCTCGCGCGAAGGGTTCCGTACCAAAAACAGCAAAAAAATCACGTTTGTTGAATGGGATGGGAGCCCCATTCAAATATTTATTTTATTCTGTTTTTAGTATTTGTTGTTACAGCGGAAACAGAAATAATCATCTGTGAAAATTTCAACTGTCTAGCTATCACGGTTCAACAGATACAGCCTGGTGACAGACAGACAGACGGGCAGCGGAGTCTTAGTAATAGGGTCCCGTTTTTACCCTTTGGGTACGGAACCCTAAAAACGGTAGGGTCCCGTTTTTAGGGTTCCGTTACTAAGACTCCGCTGTCCGTCTGTCAGTCTGTCTGTCACCAGGCTGTATCTCATGAACCGTCATAGCTAGACAGTTGCAATTTTCACTGATGATGCAAGTTCCTATTTCTGTTGACATTATAGCAACAAATACTAAAAACAGAATAAAATAGATATTTGAGTGAGGGGGCTCCTATACTGTTGTATAGGAGCCCCCTCACTGTTTTTTTTTTTTTTGCTGTTTTTTGGTACGGAACCCTTTCCTTGGTGCGCGAGTCCGACTCGCAGTTGGCCGGTTTATTTAATTAAGTTGATAATTTTATCTGAGTAGGTATGTACAAATGTCATTAAACGATATGGATTCTAGGACCAATACAAAGTATGTAGGTACAACAAATTAGTAACGGCGGAAACCAAACCCTATGCATACTGTACCGACGACGACGTGCTCAAAAATTGTGAAAATACTGCCATACATAAAACAAGCGATAAATGAGTATTTGCGTGGGTGAAAATGACTATGACTTTTGTTACAACGGAATTTAACGTTTGTTTAACAAAAAATGTGTCAAATAACATTATAGTATTAAATGCAGGTTAAATGTGTTCAAAACCAATTACATTCGCGTTACTCAACTGAATGATGCTATGAAAAAAGTAGGTAGCTTATCCGAAATATGAAGAGCCATTAATTTTAAGACAATAGCTGCTAAATAGACACGATCTTATAGGAAAGGAGCCATCATATTTTAATTCGCACGCATTCAATAGTCTCCAATTAGGTAATGATCATAACGTTAACCCATTTAGACCCAAATAGAAATTAGCTTAAATATTTTTTTAAATTCTTTAAAATCTTAATTATTGGGGGCTTTTATACAGGGTGCATTTGAAATCACTCTCCAAATTTTAAGGATGTGTCCAGTCCATGAAACTGAACAACTTTCTCTCAGAAACATAGGGTCAAATATGTAAAAAAAAAAAATTGACTTTTCATACAAAACAAAGAGATCACGTGATCAGTTTAGTATGGGATGACCAAAATTTTTTGGCGTATTTCGACACATGTTTCATGGAGAAAGTTGTTCAGTTTCATGGACTGAATACATCCTTAAAATTTGGAGAGTGATTACAAATGCACCCTGTATAAGGTGAATTAAATGAAAAAACTGAAAAAAAATATTTGCCACTATCAAAAAAACCGGCCAAGTGCAAGTCGGACCCGCGCACGAAGGGTTCCGTACCAAAAAGTGGCAAAAAAACACGTTTGTTGTATGGGAGCCCCCTTTTAATATTTATTTTAGTCTGTTTTTAGTATTTTTATTACAGCGGCAACAGAAATACAGCATCTGTGGAAATTTCAACTGTCTACCTGTTGTCGTTATTAATATCCAGCATAAAACGGCAAAAAAATACGTTTGTTGTATGGGAGCCCCCCTTAAATCTTTATTATATTCTACTTTTAGTATTTGTTGTTATAGCGGCAACAGAAATATATCATCTGTGAAAATTTCAACTGTCTAGCTATCACGGTTCATGAGATACAGCCTGTATGACAGACAGACAGAGATACAGCGGAGTCTTAGTAATAGGATCCCGTTTTTACCCTTTGGGTACGGAACCCTAAAAACTCCGTCCTTAAATGGGGACAATGGGCACAATTGCATAAAACTTGTATTATACCTTGGTGAAAACGAGGGGTAACATCATCCCGAGTGACACTGGCTATTTTTTTTTTTTTTTTTTTGCCATTTTGTCTTTTTTTTAAACTCTTGTCTTTTATCTTAGTGATAAGAGAAATGTAAACAAAGCTGTGGATAATTTTGATAATGAAACAACTTTGTTTAATAGTAGACATACTTTACATCAACATTTCTTAAATTACTTAATTGAGTCGAAATAACACAACATCTAGAAGCACAATCGTTTTCCATAAATCGCAGCAGATTAGTCAAATTCTCGGGCAAGCACAAATCACACAGAGAAAGATCTGAGTTTAATGCACTCTGGGTATCATCAAATAAGAATAATCCTTTGATTAATCATATAAAAGAACTGAGATCAACACTCGACTGAACATGACAGACATAAATGACATGACAACTGTTGATATCACAAACAAAGCAGAAGTGTGTTTTTTCTTCAGCAAGGAAAGCTGTTAATTCAGCCCTAACATTTTTGGAAAGTGCGATAGAATCAAAACAATAGGTAAGTAATAATATGTGGTAGTATTATTCACTAGAACCGAACAAAAAAAACTAATTATTATTTTTATAGGTACAGACTTTCTTGAATTCTGTTATAGTCCTGAAAATTCGTAAACTATTATTTTACTCAGATTTTTGAAAACCATTTTTTAAACGCTAAACGTTTTAATAGGTATATTTTCGCCGTGTTCTTTACTAAAGATCTAGTTACTCTTTTTAAAGATACCTATTTTAAAGAAGCAAAAGTCAAAAGAATCACACAATATAAAAAATATAAATATTGGACAAGCATCTACATTAATATTTTTCTACTAGTCCAAATTAGGTAAAAATCTAATTCAACTGATTACACAGACGGAAATCCGGTGTGGAAACAAATTGAACAAAATGTACCAATGCAAGGGCTGCGTTTCGCATGAAGTCTTTCGGTTTTTTCTCCGAACGCACTGGCATTACCGTGCTGTAATTCGAAAAGCACGAGCGGAATTTTTCCGTACGGAAAAAAACGAACGTGTGTGAACAGTCAGTGTATTTTGTACTGGATTTGATGCATTTGGGTCATTGACCTCTATATTATTACACTGGGCTGGCTGCTGTCAAACTGTTCTTGTACCTATTTGATTTCCGCCATTTTGGCGCTGTAGGACGTAGCGTGAGCATAGCGTGAGGGTCATGGTACTAAAGTCTGAAGTCTGGAGAGACCATCACGGCAACCATTTTCATTGTACACGTCAAATTAGTTTGGACTCACGCTAGTGGCGTTTCAAATAGGCACAAGAACTTTGCTGTCAAATCATACAGACAGCCAGTCCAGTTAATAAGAAAAAAAAATTTTTCATGTCAGTGATTTCGGTCTAAATAAAACGCGTACGCTAGATGGCGCTAGGCTCGACGTGGAAAACGAATGCGGAATCCGCGCGCGGAGAACGCCTGTGTGTGGCCAGGCTAACTCTATTGGGATTGCGTAAAAGCAATGAAGACCCTGACGTTCGTTATATTATGCCTCACGGTTCTGTATGCTCTAAGCCTCACGGAGACCTTTTTACAAGTCGGCTTTAATAATTTTGTGAAAGTTAATAACTATAAAATGGCGTCTAGTTTTCGTAGGGATAAAAAAGTGGGGGATCCTGTATTTTAGTAAAAAAGAAATACTTACCCTACAAGGCACTTAAAAACATAAATAAACATGGGACACGAAATCTATTTGGAGGAATTGAGATTGCAATCCATAACC
This sequence comes from Agriphila geniculea, assembly GCA_943789525.1. NCBI lineage: Eukaryota > Metazoa > Arthropoda > Insecta > Lepidoptera > Crambidae > Agriphila > Agriphila geniculea. The sequence continues at coordinate 17,247,611 of OX038880.1, forward strand.
TGCTCGTTATTAGTTTATTTGGATCAAATTTCTGAAGCATTTTGAAATAATTTGGATCAAATTTGGATCAAGATTTTCCTATTTAAGGGTCGGTACTAGGCAAGCGTGTTCTGAGAATGTCATTTATACAGCGTTATTTGTAAAACACCAATAACCTCGCAGGAGTAGATGACTAAAATTATAAACAACAATATTAAAATTTGTTCTACGATTTTTCCGAAAACAGACAAAAAAACGACTTTTCATGCAAATGTCCGAAAGGCTGATCAAGTTTTGTATGAATAGTCGATTTTTACTCTTTAAGTATAAACGAACCTTAAGTGGAAAAAACTACTACATACATATATGCCCTGTTTATCAAAACTTACAAGCTACAAGTGAAATTTACATGAAAAATTTTACAAGTTCGTGTCAATTATGTCTTTTGCCAAATAATTTATGCAAGACACTTGTAATAGTACATTACTGCCGCGGTATATAATGACTGCGTTGCTGGCAGCGATTATGATGGCCGAGAGCGGAGCTTAGCGCAGGTCCAGGCCGTCACAGCGTGGTCAGCATTGCAGCCCCTGATGGCCAAGCTGAAATAAAGGCCGAGACCGGAGGTCGAGGCCTTTATAGCGCGGACAGCAAGGGCTGTAATGATGACCAAGCTTGAAGGCCGAGAGCGTAGTTAAGCTTAGCTCGAGGCCATCATAACGTGGCCAGCAGTGCAGTCATTGTGGACCAAGGCTTGTATAGTGCTTTACTCAAAAATGCGAATACTACCTACTACTATAGTGGGTACGTATAACCTAATTTCGAAAAAAAATACAAAAATGCAAATATCTCAGAAACGGTGCGTCGGAGCCAAAAAATAAGTTTTTTTTCGACCCCCTAAGGTACCCCGGAAGTGGTCAAAAGGTATTTAATGAAAGGTCAAAAAACGGTCAAGTGCGAGTTTTTTATATTTTTCCATACAAATTTTACATAAAAATACAAATATCACCTGTGTAATAGGGTTTTCTCTCCTCAATGTACAACACCCGCGCAGATAAAGAATGGGATTGAAAATGGCGGCTCACCGCGCTTACCACAACGAGTGTGACCAAGAGAGCGATAGGTGTGGCGTTCTATATTTGAAACAAAACTCGACAATAATGGATTCTCAAAGGAAATTGCTGGTAGCTAAAACAAGACAATAATGAAATCTCATACAACTTTGCCGCGTCACCATCGGAGGAGCGCGGCAACCCCGACTTTGCTCAAAGAAGGTTGTCAAAATAATGACCATATTACAAGCATTTTTGAGTAAAAATATTAACACGGAATGGAGAGTCGCTGGACACCCTCAGAAATAATAAGGATTTTTCATTGAGTTTTTCACAAGTTGTAAGTTTTTTTTACAAGTTTCGATTTTTTTGATTAACGAAATGAATAATATAAGGGTGAAAATATATTATTTAAATAAACAAAAACATTAGTAGCGTTGAATTTAACGTGATTTGATAAACGGATTTCTGGAATAGTTATTTTCATAAGGATAATGCTTGTTTTTAAAAAGTACAAGACTTGTAACTTGTAAGTTTTGATAAACAGGGCACAGGGGCTCCCAACCGTTTACCCGATAAGTAAGTTATATTATTGTAAAGAGCTAGGCTGTCTGAGAAAAATAACACACAGACAGAGCTCCTTTGAATTCCGTCGCCATAGACACGTGATCAAAGATAGCATTTGAAACCCTTGCTCGTAAAAATATCACTAGAAAAATACTCGAGAAGATAAGCCGCGTGCGATATCACTATATCGACTTAATCCCTGTCCCTTTGGTGGACATCTCTGTGTAAATAGAAAAATATTATTTTGCATGATATTTATATTTTATGAACAGCGATTCAGGTGCTGATAAAGTGAAAAGATTCTATTGAAAAAGAAATTATGTTTTTAGGTCTCTTTGCAACGAAATACATATTTCAATTAAAAATTTAAATGAAAATAATACTTAGTATTTATCTACTATTTTACCTACCTAAGTTTATGTTGTTGTGTTGACTTCTAAACAGCATTATAATTCCGTGTAGTTGGTGATACGTTGCTAGCAACTTGGGCGTCAATATTCAGTGAAAACTCAGCAGTAAAAATAATCCCACCAAAACATTTTCATGTATAGTGTTGCCAAGACTCCATATGGCTTGCACTGTCAAAAAGTTATCAGACCTCATGTAGAGCCAAGTTTCTAACTCTACGTACCCTAACACTACAAGCCCTAACTTCAAAAACTCTTCACCTTAGTCAAAATATGTAGCATGGCCATTTCGCTACATGAAAAAATGTATTCATCCTTCAACAATAATAGTTTTTGTAGTAACGAAACGGCCAAGCCACATATTTTGACTAAGGTGAACAGTTTTTGAAGTTAGGGCTTGTAGAGTTAGGGTTTTTTTTGTTTAGTTGTTAATTTTTTTTTGTTGTGTTTGTCCTAATACTAGCTTACATACCAAATTTCAGCTTTCTAGGACTTCAGGAAGTACCCTATGAGTTAAACTGTGCTATGAGTTTTGATGATCATGAGTGAGTCAGTCAGTGACGAAATCGGGGTTTTTTAGATATCAATAAAATCTATATTATAAAAGCTATGTAACTGAAACTTTATATATTTAATAAATCTACTACTGACATCACATTCGAAGAATTTTTTTTATCTAGTATACTGCTAACTCAAGATATGAGGGTTCAAAAAAACGACGAAGCGCTTCGAGAAAAGGTAGGTAGTGCCCTCGCGCTTCGCTTCCTCGTCTTGGCGGGAGCACTACCGTGCTCGTAGATTCTATTCAACTTGAACTTATTCAAGCCTAGCGATTCACCCTCGCTTCGCTTCGGTGTATTATTTTTTTAGTAGTCGTTTTTTTATTATATGTACTTTTAATTATTAAATCACTCACGAGAGTCGGTCGTAGAAGAGAACAGCTAGACAGATAGACAGACATACAAAAGCATTTTTGCCTAAGTTGAAATGGAGACGCTTCGCGCTCGCTCGGGCAATAAACCCTTTTTCTAGATTTAAAAATAGTACTTTTGTCTGTGCGTTGATAGTGATAGTCAGTCAGGCAGGACAAACGATTTAAAGGTTTTTAAGAAACTATAAAAATGTCTGGAACTTTTGGTAGGAAATATCTATATAATCGTCTACGATTCAAAAGTACTTAATAATTATGTTTATTTGAATAAAGCTATTTTTGACTTTGACTATAATTTTGTCGAATGTTGGGGAACTATAATTACCTACCTAGGCAATGATATTATAATTTATCATTGTACCTAGGCATATTTTTCTCTTTTAAAACTATAGAAAATCTTTCTAAGTTTTAAGTAGGTATTTTCGGTTTGGCTGGCGATTGAATTCCAGGGGGCTACTCAAATGGCCACTTTTCTATTCGTTCGCTAACTTAAAAAACCGGTCAAGAGCGAGTCGGACTCGCGCACCGAGGGTTCCGTATCATCATAATTGCACCATTAAACCACACTGCAGAGTAGAATAATAAAATTAGTATCGCAGTTTTAGGTCAGCGCCATCTCTTGACCGATAGTGGAACTAATGTCAACTTTTTTAGAAATTTGATAATTTCTAAAAAAGTGTGCCATATTGAGACATCATTTTATTTTTCCTGTAATCTTTATATAAACTGCTATCGCATAGAATTATTTCAGATTTTTCTCTTTGTAAACTTCGGAGATAAGGGGGGGGGAACGGTCATTTTTTTTACATTTTTCATCATAAGTCGAAAACTATGCGGTCTAGAAAAAAAAAAAAAATGATTAAAAACGTGCAAACGGCGTTCTTTCATATGATACCCCACATGCCCTAGTAGCTCCACTTTAAATTTTTAAGACCCCTTTTCAGGCCCTGCTGTAAAAAAAATATTAATTTTTTTATTTATTTCTTATTTGCAAAATAGTTGGGCAAATGTCATCTTCAACTATTCCAAATTTCAAGTTGATACCATTAGTAGTTCTCGAGATATCCAGCTGTGACAGACAGACAGACAGACTGAGTCACACCATAAGGGTTCCTTTTTTACCATTTTGGTACGGAACCCTAAAATTAAAAATAAGCCATTACGTGTAGTAGGCTTGTCAATTCCATACAATACAACGATGTCTGTGATTTACATAAAAATGTGACGTGTGAAGCCTTAAGTTAGCGAACGAATAGAAAAGTGGCCATTTGAGTAGGGGGGCAGGGCATAGGTATCAAGTTTTTGTAAAGTGAAATACCAAACTCATCGTTTTAAAAAATCACAACACTCCTATCTCGTATTATGCATAGATTTAGTATATAGGTAAGTAATTGTAGTACCTACCGTCATTTTCAAATGACAATAGGTTCAACATCAACATTTTCCGTTAAGCTTATTAGCACCGAATCGTTTTCTTGTGTAGACATTCTTATTGCCATGAAAATAGAATCGCGTCGCTCACTGAAAAAGCGTTCGTTTATATGGAAATCTCCGGAGGATCGCGTAGAGTACGGTTACCATGAATATTTTTTTATAAAATAAATACGTAGTTACCTCATCTAACTAAAGTACATTTCTTTTTATGGAAATATGTATTCTTGATAATATTGATTAGGTTAAGCTTTTGCTTCGGGTAGAATAGCGTAGAAAGATAGCACCGGAGTTCGACTAAAGATCAACCGAAACTCGACCGAAGCCGGACCGCAATTCAACCGGAGATCGACCGGAGGAAGAGCACATTTCACCTTTATCACACAAATCGACCAAAGCTGGACCGAAGATCAACCGGAGCTCGACCGGAGGAAGAGCACATTTCACTTTATCACACAACTCAACCGAAGCTGGACCGGAGTTCAATCGGAGATCGACCGGAGTAAGAGCACATTTCACCTTTATCACACAACTCAACCGAAGCTGGACCGGAGTTCAACCGGAGATCGACCGGAGGAAGAGCACATTTCACTTTATCACACAACTCAACCGAAGCTGGATCGGAGTTCAACCGGAGATCGACCGGAGTAAGAGCACATTTCTCCTTTATCACACAACTCAACCGAAGCTGGACCGGAGTTCAACCGGAGATCGACCGGAGGAAGAGCACATTTCACTTTATCACACAACTCGACCAGCTGGACCGGTTGTCAGTACAGTACTATAAAATTCAAAATTCAAAATTCAAAATAATTTATTCAGTCTAGGCTGTTACAAGCACTTGTGAATGTCATAGAAGCTACGCCATCGGTTCGCAAACCCTAAGCGGGAGACCTTGTAACGAGAAGAACCGGCAAGAAACTCGTCAAGGGCTGCTTTTTTCTCCCTGTATATTTTATACAGAGTCGTCAACATTGAAAAATGAGCTCCACGTTTAAAGTGAGGTCATTTTCCATCACAATAATTAACAAAAGTTTGCACACAATGGGTAGGTAGGTTAAAATTAAATATATCTACTACATTCAGATAGGTAAATATGAGAGTAAATAACTTTCAACTAGTTGAGAAATCACGCTGTCTGCTACTCGAACCAAAAAACACTTGATGCAAGACATAAAAAGTAAAAACGCAATTTTTACAATTCAATATGCGTTAAGATAGGTACTCAGAAGCAGACCCATTCCCACTGGCAGCACCCGTTCACGAGCATGACGCATGGACCAGCCATCGCTTCGCTCAACCATATTTGAGGGAACGTAACGACCCGCCCCACACGACACCACCGCAGAAATGATTAAAGAGAGCATGACATACTTAGGCTACCCATCCTAAGGCACTGAATTGAAAACTAATATCCAAAAGCTTTCATAGGCCTTTTCTTACAAAACTATAGACGAAAAAATACGAAAAAATATTACGAAAGCAAAATAATCATTTTAGTCATTAGCAATAAAAAAGTGAGAAATCAAAACAAGGATAAGTTATTAATTTTATGTTTTGAGTAAGAAGTGCCATACAGATTGATAATATTAAACATGAAGAAAAAAAATATATATGCGACGCCCTTAGTACAAGCAGACAGAAGCAGACCCATTCCCACTGGCAGCACCCGTTCACGAGCATGACGCATGAACCAGCCATCGCTTCGCTCAACCATATTTGAGGGAACGTAACGACCCGCCTCACACGACACCACCGCAGAAATGTTTAAAGTGAGCATGACATACTAAAGCTACCCGCATTAAGGCGTCGAGTCAAAAAGCTTACAATACGTTTTAAGTAGGTAGGACAATTCTCTCAATTTTCACATAGAATAGAAAAATCTACGACCAAGCTGTTTTATCAATTAAGTAATCTTTAACAGTATAGTATCATTTTTTGAGATTATACTAATTCAGTGCCGAAGTTCAACCGGGGAGCTTGACCGGAGCACATCTTACTTTTACATGACTATAGGCACTACAGTGTAGCTTTTGTTCAGTTAAACTATAGTTTACTTAAAGTAGGTATACTTTACCTACATATAGTAGGTATGAACCTCTATACTAAAAAAAGTTGGGAGTTACAAGTCGTGATAAAGTTTGGCCACATGATAGAAACTGATCTGTAGGCTGTTTCTAACTAATATTGAGCTGGGCCAAACTATCCTTACATACAGTTCCATACGGCGGCGGGTTGAATAGCGCACTTTTCCCGGCTTCATTCTAAAAACTATAACAATTCAGGTTTAGCTAATAGGTCAAATGTGGTATCATTTTCGGATGAATCAATAACGTAGAACTTATTTCTGATATAAAAAAAATCAATTTATTAAGCAGTTTCTGAAATATTACACAATAACCAACATTTTTAAACTTCATTTTTTTAGTTTAGGTATTGGCACTTGTTTCAGTATTTTCAAAAAAACTACTTAAAATAAGCGTTTTTCAGGTTAATTTGTAATATGCTTTTGTTATGTTAACTATATTTTATACAATTTGAGCTTAACTCAAGTAGTTTAAGTCCATTGTTTGCGGACATACAGCTAGTCAAAAATTTGCATTTTTTCACGAAATAAAAAAGGTTTCCGTTTCGTTCAGAAACATTTTTCAGGTTTTTTGTTTATATTTCTGTAAAGTTATTTAAATTTTCTACAATTTGAAGTTAATCTGAGTAGTCTAGGTCTATTGGTTGCAGAGACATAGCTGGTTAAAAATGGGCTTTTTATTGAAATTAATTGAAAAAATCTTATCTTTGACTAGCTGTGTCTTTACAACTAGTAAACCTAGACTACTCAGATTAACTTCAAATTGTAGAAAATGTAATTAACTTTACAGAAATATAAACAAAAAAACTGAGAAATGCTTCCGAACGAAACGGAAACCCCTTTTATTTCGTGAAAAAATGCATATTTTTGACTAGCTGTGTCTCCGCAAACAATGGACCTCAACTACTTGGGTTAGGCGCAAATTGTATAAAATATAGTTAACATAACAAAATCATATGACAAATTAACCTGAAAAACGCTTCTTTAAAGTATTTTTTTTGGAAATACTGAAACAAGTGCCAATACCTAAACTAAAAAAAAATAAGTTTAAAAATGTTGGCTATTGTGTATTTTTTCAGAAACTGCGTAATAAGTTGCATTTTTTTATACCAGAAATAAATTCTACGTTATTGATTTATCCGAAAATGATACCACATTTGACCTATTAGTTAAACCTGAATTGTTATAGTTTTTAGAATGGAGCCGGGAAAAGTGCGCTATTCAACCCGCCGCCGTATGGAACTGTATGTAAGGATAGTTTGGCCCAGCTCAATATTAGTTAGAAACAGCCTACAGATCAGTTTCTATCATGTGGCCAAACTTTATCACGACTTGTAACTCCCAACTTTTTTTTGTATAGAGGTTCATACCTACTAATACATTGAATGGTGAAAATGGAAGATAAAATACCTACAGACGAGTTTTACTTATTTTTCGCTATCGCCATGCTCATAGGATATCCTACAAAGTGTACAGTCCGTCCACAGAAAACTGTATAGATGGTGTGCCGACTGCCGAAGCAAGAGCCGCCCGCGTTGATGCGATTACCACACCACGACTCGGTGCGCCGCAATGGCGGCGAGCCCGGTTCTATTCGAGTCCGCTCTCATGTGAAAATTGCCGGCAATGTTCGGCTACTCCGCTATAAAATCTGCCATTGTTCAACTCTAATAACTATTACGAAACAACAGTCCATGAAACGTTTACTGAATAGGTATTGTGCGACAATGAAAATTGTCCCGATTATTGTTTATTTACTTGAAAGTGGGGATTTGGGGAAAACTCAAATATAGGGTGTTTAGGTGAGTGGCTCTACCATGTTGTTGCAAACTATATTTTCGCTTTTGAAATCTATCGGATAAATTGCCTTTCTATTGTCTAATTTCAAAATCTATCGCAATCGCTTTCGGAATGTGATACATTGATACTTCGTTTTGGCACAAATAAAAACATACTAAAGAAATGCAGCAATGTGTCACATCCATCTGACAAATGAAAGCGATTGCGATAGATTTTTAAATTAGACAATTAGCCCCCTGTTCATAGTCAATACGAGTAAAAGAGAAAAAAATACTGAAACATTTTTTTAAACTCGTTTTAAAACAAACTAAAAATAAAATGTGAAATAATTTCTCCCGCAACTTTTATAATTATAACCCTATACAAAAGTTTTAAACCTAAAAACGTGGGGCGCATTTTGTAAGATTTATCATTAACTAGCGGCCGCCCGCGACTTCGTCTGCGTGGAAAGTTTATTTGCTTTCCCTCGGGAACGTTCATTTTTTCGGGATGAAAGGTACCCTATGTCCTTCTCTGTACCCATGAGAACGTGTATGCAAAATTTCATGATGATCGGTTCAGTAGTTAAGACGTGAAGGCGTAACAAACAAACAAACAAACGGACTTTCGCATTTATAATATTAGTAAGGATGTCATTTGCATGCGCCCCACGTTTTAAGGTATAAATCTTCTATGTAGGGCATTGTAGGGTTATAAATCTTTTCGGGAGAAATTATTTCATACTTTTTAGTTCGTTTTAAAAACGTGTTTTTTTATGAAAAAAAGTTTTTTTCAGTAAATTATTATTTTCTGCTTTTTAGTCAACGAGCTAAAACTAAAAAAAGAAGTTTTAAAACTAAAACCCGACTACGGAAAAATCGTGCTCTAAAAAGTAAGAAACAAGAAAATATTCGAGACCAAAATTCAATAAAAAGGATAACCGTAGTCGCATGCCACTTTGTCCTAGACACGCACGACACGAACAACAGGCTGGAGGTGGCATGCGACTACGGTTATCCTTTTTATTGAATTTTGGAGTCGAATATTTTCTTGTTTCTTACTTTTTTACCCGACTACGGCGAAGCCAAAACGGAGGGTATATGATTTTGACCTGCATGTATGTATGTATGTATGTATGTTTGTAAATTCATCTGTTCCGTCATAACTTCTAAACTACTTGTTATAATTTGACAAATGAGGTATCGTTAGAAGCGTCTTAATCGTCCAATGAACATAGGCTATATGACGTCACATTAAATTGAATGTGGCGCCCTCTAGGGGAGTTAAAGATATGAACTAAAAGAAAAATATTTTTTAATAATGCCGTGTTGGGTACCAAATGAAAGGGCTTAATGAGCACTTTTCAAATATGTATATATTGTTAGCTTTTGCCCGTGGCTTTGCTTGCTTTCACCCTTTTGACAACTCCAAAATATTTAAAATAAAAAAGAAGTTTTAAAACTAAAACCCGACTACGGAAAAAACGTGCTCTAAAAATTAAGAAACAAGAAAATATTCGAGTGCAAAATTCAATAAAAAGGATAACCGTAGTCGCATGCCACCTCCAGCCTGTTGTTCGTATCGTACGTGTCTAGGACAAAGTGGCATGCGACTACGGTTATCCTTTTTATTGAATTTTGCACTCGAATATTTTCTTGTTTCTTAATTTTTAGAGCACGTTTTTTCCGTAGTCGGGTTTTAGTTTTTAGAGCACGATTTTTCCGTAGTCGGGTTTTAGTTTTAAAACTTCTTTTTTATTTTAAATATTTTGGAGTTGTCTAAAGGGTGAAAGCAAGCAAAGCCACGGGCAAAAGCTAACAATATATACATATTTGAAAAGTGCTCATTAAGCCCTTTCATTTTGTACCCAACACGGCATTATTAAAAAATATTTTTTTTTAGTTCATGTCTTTAACTCCTCTAGAGGGCGCCACATTCAATTTAATGTGACGTCATATAGCCTATGTTCATTGGACGATTAAGACGCTTCTAACGATACCTCATTTGTCAAATTATAACAAGTAGTTTAGAAGTTATGACGGAACAGATGAATTTACAAACATACATACATACATACATACATACAGGTCAAAATCATATACCCTCCGTTTTGGCTTCGCCGTAGTCGGGTAAAAAATCATATACCCTCCGTTTTGGCTTCGCCGTAGTCGGGTAAAAATACACCATACTTAAATAGAGTACTTGTCAAGATGAATCAAACGAGTCCAAACTCGATGGGGTTGAGTGGGTATTTTTAGCGTTCCTGTGGCCTTTTTCCGGCTCCACCATCAGACCCTGGATACTATTTCCCAACAGAGTACTCGTCAAGGCGAATCAAACGAGCCAAAACTCGATGTGGTTGAATTTTTTTATTACAGAGTTCCTGTGGCCTTCTTCCGGCTCCATCACCAGACTCTGGACACTATTTCCCAACAGACTACTCGTCGTGAGACGATACAAACGAGCTCAAACTCAATGGGGTGGCATGGTTTTATTTCAGAGTTCCAGTGGCCATTTTCCGGCTCCATTATCAGACCCTGGAAACTATTTCCCAACAGAGTACTCATCAAGACAATTTAAACGAGCAAAAACTCGATGAGATTGTGTGATTTCAATGTCAAAATCAAAAAAAGTCAAAAATAGCTTTATTCGAATAAACTTAATTATTAAGTACCTACTTTTGAATCATCTATTTTTCCTACCATCCATAATACTGACAAGAAGAACGGGCGCAAGAAAGTTATCAGCTTTAACAGCAATAAGTAACGATCTGTGGTAACGATATTTATAAACTTAAATATATCGTTACCAGATAATTACAACAGGGTGACAGGATTATTGGCAACAAACATAGACTTATTATATTGCTATCATTGGCAACAAAGTACTTATAGTAGTTATGTGTTACATCATTTCCACGCATTTTGATCTTTAAGATAATCGTCTATAATAACCTTTATCCATGAGTGTTTTTTGACATGCCTTTTATATTCATGCAAAGGAAGATCAATTACTTGTTGTGGAACTTTATTAATAAAGGCTATGCCTTTCCCCATAAATGAACCTCTAGTTTTTGCAAGCCTAAATCTGGGAACGGCAAGTTTATCTTTATTTCTTGTATTAAACTGGTGATTATTGCTGTTCTTAGCAAATGAATCATAGTGTTTTCTTACATAAACTAAATTTTCATGTATGTATTGGCCTGCCAAAGTTAAAATATTTGTTTCTTTAAACAATTCTTTCAAGGTATCTCTCCGCCGAAGATTGTATATGGCGCAAACAGCTCTTTTTTGGAGTACAAAAATATTTTCAATACTGGCAGCTGAGCCCCACAATTGCAGTCCATAAGACATTACACTATGAAAATAACTAAAATATACTGACCTTGCCGTTTCAATATCAGTTAAAAGCCTTATTTTTTTAATGACAAGGCTTTGATATGTGGATCACATTGCAGCCGAGAATCTAGTGCGACTAGTAGCGCCTTCATCGTCATTCAAATTAATATTTAATTTGGTCTGCTCAACATTAGGTAATGAAAATTTTACACATTTAGTTTTTTTGGGGTTAAGTGCTAAATTATTACTATTAAACCAGTATGAAACTTTAGAGAGGGCACTATTTACTTCGTCCAAACAGTTATTACCTCTGTTTACTTTGAAAACTAAAGAAGTATCATCCGCAAATAGTACTGTCTCACATAAATTATTCGCGTAATTGGGAAGGTCATTTATATAAATAAGAAACAGCAATGGGCCCAATATTGATCTCTGTGACACACCCATACTTATGGGGGCTCCAGTAGATTCAGTTTTATTAATCACTACTTTCTGAGTTCTATTGAACAAATACGATTTCATAAGGCTAACTGATTTATCAGAGACACCATAATGTTCTAGCTTCTTTAATAGTGTTTGGTGATCAACGCAATCGAATGCCTTAGAAAGGTCACAGAAAATGCCAATTACAATTGCCAATTACAATATTGAGTTCCTATGGCATAGCCTTCCATATGTTTCTATGTATATAGAAACATACGACATCATCAACAGACCCTGGACCTCATCTCCCGTCAGAGTACTTGTCAAGACAATTCTTACGATCACACGATGGGGTTGTATGGTTTTATCATAGAGTTCCTTCTTCCGGCTCCATCATCAGATCAGCTCAATGACACCATAATATTGCATTGCTTCCAGTTCTGACCTAGGTATTAGTACAGTAGCCCGTAGAACATTCAAAACACCAAAAAGGTTACTGTTTGCCGTTGTGATATAGTTATTTATTACGAAATTTTAGATACTTTAACCATGTTTTACAGATCGCAACCCGCCGTGACCTATATTTGTATATCTCCAAAAATGATATATTTTTATTTTTCGAGGTTTACCACATGATTTAGCTATTGTCGTGTTCTACAGCGTTGTTTGATTGCCACTAATAATAGTAAGACTTTGGAAAGTGATCATACACAGATTTAAGACCAGATGAATTCCAACCATTTTCATCAGGTCTTAAATCTGTGTATAGCTACTTTTTATAGTCTTACTTTTATCTGTGGCAATCAAACCAAGCTGTAGAACACGACAATAGCTAAACTATGTGGTAAAACCTCGAAAAATAAAAAAATATAAATTTTGGAGATATACAAATATAGGTTACGGCGGGTTGCGATCTGTAAAACTTGGGTTAAAGTATCTATAATTTCGTAATAAATAACTATATCACAACGGCAAACGGTAACCTTTTTGGTGATTTAAATGTTCTACGGGCTACTGTACTATATGTTCAAAGTTTCAAATCTCTAGCTCATGGGTCTCCAAACTTTTTAGTAAAAGAGCCAAACTTACTCCTCCACCAATTCTCAAGGGCCAGGATCTAGCTAGCTCCGTACCAACATACTGTAAATTACAGTATTGTTGGTACGATCCGGCCTGCTTTCGCGGGCCGGATTGTTGGTGCTCGCGGGCCGGATCTGGCCCGCGGGCCGTAGTTTGGAGACCCCTGCTCTAGCTCATTGGGAAGCTAGTATAAAACCGTTTGCAAAAGCGGACAAACAAAAGAGAACGCTAAAACGATAGTTTTCGTTAGCAAAAACAGTTTGCATCAACTCATGGTCGAGCCACTGACAACAAATTATGAGAACCAAAAAAACATTAGTAAATATGTAGTGTACCTAATAGATAAGAAAAAAATAACATACAAAAAGTGGATGCATTACCCTTTAATATTGTGAAAAACATGCTTTTACCCCAAAGACATCAACGCGCTATAAGTATTAGTATTTTATGTTTACATTTATACACAATGCTTTTTTTCAATGTTTAACATTATTTTGTTACCTTAAATAAAATAAAAAAACTATTCATGGGATGAAAATGGTGATGAGTGCCAGAAAACATTCGTATGGAAGTCTAGACTAGCTGCTGCAAAACTATAAAAAAATCCGTCTGTAAACGCAAAATTTAATTATAAAAATATAAAAGGGTATCTAAACCTAAAGGTAATTGATACAAAAGGTTAATGAGGTAGCCAAATAACAATAAAAATAATGAATAGCCCAACATTATGGATTTGTTAACAGTGCAAAAATGCAACTAAAAGCTTGTGAAAACTTTGTAAATGACTGTGGGATGATGACACGTGCGAAGCGCGGTGACTTAGCGCGCTCACTCGGAAACAACATTTCAATTTGAATTACTTGGCCACTACTTCTCTTCTTGCTTTGCATGCATGTCTTTGGGTTTATGAGTTTTGAATAACTTTAAAGGGTCTACTACAATGAAACTGAAAGAAATGCATGGGATTGGGGTAAGCTAATTTTTTAAATGTTTTTGTATAATACGAGTTCTTTTTCTAGTTTGTGTTTTACGTTTTACTAAGTAATTAGGTTTCTATAAATTTAGTTTTGATATAGGTAAGAAGAAACCACAGAAATGTGTAAGATATAGTACACAATCTTAACAAAATAATATCATAATCTATATATATAAAAGAGTAAATCACTCACTGACTCATCACGAAATCTCAGAAACTACAAGTGCTAGGAGTCTCAAATTTTGCATGGGGGTTCCTTTTAGGGTGAAGGTGCTCACTAAGACGGGATTTTGCGAAATTCAACCCCTAAGGGGGTAAAACAGGGTGGCAAAGTTTGTATGGGAGAAAGCGATTCCTTGGCCCGATTGACTTGAAATTTGGCATAGACATTCTTTAACAAAATTAATTGAATATGTGCTTCGTATTTTCTTGAAATGTATCCCCTAACAGGGTTGAAAAGGGGTAGAAAGCTATTTTTAGGGTGGTTGACTTCGATATCGGAATCAAAACTTCTTAGTGCATTTGTACGATTAAGAAAAATAAATGTCAGTTGTCAGGTTGTCACCTCCCCTGAGATTGTAATTATGTCACCGCACGAGCTGACATTTCATGTTTTATAAGATTTTATCCTGATTTTCACTACCTATTTTACGAAATATTAGTCTACTTATAAAATGTGGCAAAATCTAGCAAATATCAGATATCTAACGTGACAAGGAATGTGGTGTAAAGTGTTGAAATTGAGAGCCGGATAATAATGCATGTCATAAGTTGCACCCGACATAATTTGCAATGTCACGTTATTTTAGCCAGGAACCAGGAACAAATAAACATAGGTACATAGATTTTTATTTAAAAAGAAGATACCTACCAAACTATTAAGTATGAGTATTAAATGTTACATAATATTATTATACTTATTTTGTTATATTACTGCTAAGAAATTTTATTAAGTACCTACCTACCTACCTACCTAATACAAAATCGTGAATTTAAATCATAAATAAGATAATGATAAGATTTTTTTTCATCACAAAATATTTTAGATAGCTACCTAAATTTGTTGTAATCGGTAAAATTGTTCATTTAGTTAGCTAATTTCTAATAACAATTCGCGCGAAGTGAAGTGAGGTTCGAAGTGAGATGCGAGTTTGGTTACAGAATCAACAGATTGCGCAGGTAAAACTGCGGGGTGCAGCTATTACCTACATATCACAAAATTGTAAAAATGTGAAATTTTTGATGTTTGGATGTTGTTCATTTTGTTACTCAATCACGTCTGAACGGGTGAACGGATACAGACGAAATTTGGCACAGGGATAGATTATAGTCTGGAATACTTAACACAGGCTTCTTTTCATGCCGATCATTGGTTTCCAAGGGAAGACTTACAACGATTGCCGACTCCCACGCGGGCGGAGCCACGGGCAAAAGCTAAACATCACAAAGTCGCTTCCCGCCGTCTGTACGCTTCTCTTAAACTATACATAAAAATCGCAATAAAATCGATCTTTATGTTTGGGAGCTAGGTGGCCTCAGACAGACACACACACACTTCAATTATATTTTAACACCCCTTGCGTACATCGTATATATGTAGATATCCTGTAGTATAATCAAATAACTTCACACTGACACCACATTAGCACAGTTTTACATTAGTAACTACATTGCACTGCACCCGTGCGAAGCCGGGGCGGGCCGCTAGTTCTATATATATGTATATAGAAACATAATTATTATGATATAATTTTGTTGAGGTAGGTAAACGATACGTTTCACTTGGTTTTTTCCATAAAACCGGATAAGATGATCTGCTTAAGTCAATCTACCCAGTCAATAAAATCTAAATACAGATGCTAACATATATTTTTTACAGCAACATTACATCGTAATCAGTATGCATAAGAAATAAAAGGAAAGCAATTTCATCGTCGTAAATACACTCTTATCTTAGCGGAAATACTTGCAGCTATTGTGCGCAATTGAAACCCGTTGGAGTGTGATCACAATTCGCAATATCAATATCTTTGAAAGATATTGAAAACAAAAAGTGGGATTGCAAACAAGTCAGGTGGTCAGTCAGCATTCGGGGTACGGTGCACGGGCGAATGATCTCTTAATTAGGGGATCTCGATAATGAATATTTGAGGGGAATATCCCCATGCTCGCTTCTATCTGTATTGTTAAGCTGTTGATTACACTCGATTTTTTTAAGCACAAAATCATGAAGGAATCAAGATTAGCAGGAACTTTTTGTGTGGATTAGGAGACAAGCTAAATAACTCTAACATCGTTTCTTATTATTTCAGGTTAGATTTCCGGTAATTTTTTTAATGATATGTTAGGTACGGCTAATAATACCTGAAGTGCAGCTAAACCTAGTTTTAGCCGGTTAATACTTTTCCGCACCGGCAAAAGAATTTCAAGTAAGTAGACCAAGTTAACTACAAATATTTTGCATCGAGCTAGGTTAGTACCTACTGTTTTTATTTTAACGAGATTACATTATTAGTTATAAACACGTCTTCCTATTATTCGTCCTATAATGATGATTAAAACCACAGATTACACTCACTTTCAATTCGATTAACCGCGTGACGACGATCTTTGTCAAAGCATCAGCAGCGAACAATTGGTCTCGCGGGGCTAGGTGACCACAGCTGACGTTTTCACAGGCAGATCCACCCTATTGAATTCGTATTGTCAAATAAGCCAATATCGTTAGAGCCATCAGGTTCTTTACACTTTATTTCACAACACAACAGCTTACGAAGGGGTAGATTTACAAGTGTAAATGCTTTTCTTTACGATGATGCTCTGTGAATGAGATTTTGTATTTAAACGAGATTAAGCACTCGTCTTTATTAAATAGTAATAAAAAAATTACTGAACTCGAAGTTCTTCTTCATTGCGAGAAGATGTTATAAAATGATAAATGTTGTGAAAATGCCTTTTTGAATGGAAAATTGTATCTAAAGCATTTTCCACAATAACATTTTCTTTAGGTTTTCTTAAAATTTTATGCACAATTATTTAAACTATAAGGACATAAGCCACAGAATACTAATAGACTAAGCTAACTAATGCCTCATTTTAAAATTTAATTTAAATAAAAATAAATGTTGTTCAATTTATACTTCGGTGGGTTTGTGATGACTTTAGTTAGGAAGTGTTTAGCATGGTGTTAGGAAAAGTTTTCAAATCCAATGACAACTGTTTGGGCTATTCCATATATCCCATCTGGCTATCTCAATTGGTTGTGAATGGGATACATGGATTTTTTCCACTTTTCCCAACTTGTGAGTAGAAAAAATTGGGCAGAGTAAAAAATTCCATGTATCCCAACTGATTGGGATAGCCAGTTGGGATAACTATATGGAATAGCCAACTGTTTATCCTTTATTTATTAGATAGGTATCGAAAAAATTGCTTTAAGTAATTACTTAAGTAAGTATATCTAATCAGTTAGATAAAACTTTCTTCTTCAATCTGTTATCGTGATTCGTAGGAGGGGAGGATAACTGTACAAACAAAATAACAATGCACGCATCCTAAAACGTTTCTGATGAGTTGGGACATGCGAAACATGGAGAATGGCTCTATCACACTATTTATGAGGATAATGTTCTTTGTTAGATTGCTCTAATGACGAAAGTGATTACGGATGAGTGGGCGGGTACCTTATTAAGTATTTGATTACAAAAGAGGGATAAAAGACACGAAAGCTTTTTTTGTTTTGATGATTGTAGCGTACTTCTATATATTAATTACGCAAAATATCTGGGCGACCGAGCTTTGCTCGGTTATTACTATTTATTGTAATATGGTGGTGTTTAGGCACTGACCTGCATATATAAGAAAAAAAATTTTTCGCACTGCGCTGTCGACAGCAATCAATCGTCAAACTTTAAATTAGTCGGCATAGGTTACTCTACATGTTGGAGGAATTTACAACCAACCTACGAATCTAAGCGATTTGCTTCAAATTTTATCATCTGTACCGCCAAAGAGTGGAACTCCTTGCCTGAATCTGTTTCCCGATAAGTACAATCTAGAGACCTTCAAGTCGCGAGTGATAAGGTATCTTCTATAATAGGCAAGCAAGCGCGTTCATTCGTAGATCGCATCATCGCTTACCATCATATCAGGTGTGATAGCGAGCAAGCGCTAGTCTATCATAAAATAATTGATATTTTTCAGGATTATGAAAAAACTACTAGCCAGATCTCTGTAAAAAAAATATGGGACCACACCCACCACACACGAACAATGTTCTTAGAGATAAAAAAAGAATTGTATAAATTTATTAACAACTGACGAAGACGTTAAAACATACATAAAAAAATACCGTCGACTTGATAACCTCCTCCTTTTTTTGAAGTCGGTTAAAAAGGATCATAGTAGGTAATAAGTGAGCTAATAGCGGTGTGCGTGCGACAGATCGTGGTGTAATCGCAAATTGGCCGGACGCGCGTAACGCACACCGGCACCGCCCCGCCATATGCCGAGAGTTGTAGCGCTTCAATCTGGCCGAATCACTACCGGTATTTTTTTATCAGGGTGGGGAAATTAACGATCTTACAACAAAACTCAAATATAAGGGTGGGTACTCACTTAGGTTCGCGAACCTCCGCGCTCCGCGAACCTAGAACAGTGATCCATAGCAAAAACAAATATTTTTACTTTGGCTACAGTGTGTGCCTGTGCGAACCAGCTTCGCATACGAGTTCCCTCACGTACACACCTCGGCGCCCTGTTTCAGCAGAGGATAAACGATATTTTCGGTGCAGGTTCGCGGAGCGCGGAGGTTCGCGAACCTAAGTGGGTACCCACCCTTAAGTAAGTATAGGTAAGAGTACAAGAAAGCAATAATAGAAAAGGTTACTAAATATATAGGGTTATTTGTAAAACACCAACAACCTCGCAGAAGTAGATTAGATACTATCATCATAAACAACAACATTTGTTCTACGACTTTCCCGAAAATAGACAAAAATAAAAACCGGTCAAGAGCGAGTCGGACTCGCGCACCGAGGGTTCCGTACCATCATAATAAATATACTGCTGCAGAGTAGAATAATAAAATTATTATTGCAGTTTTAGGTTAGCGCCATCTCTTGACCGACAGTGGAACAAATGTTACCTTCTTTTGAAATTTGATGATTTGAATCTACACCTACGAGGTTGTTGGTTTTTAGGGTTCCGTACCAAAATGGTAAAAAAGGAACCCTTATGGTGTGACTCAGTCTGTCTGTCTGTCACAGCTGGATATCTCGAGAACTACTAATGGTACCTATCAACTTGAAATTTGGAACAGTTTAAGATGACATTTGCCCAACTATTTTGCAAATAAGAAAGAAATACAAAAAAAAATTTTTTTTTACAACAGGGACTGAAAAGGGGTCTTAAAAATTTGAAGTGAGGTGACTAGGGCATGTGGGATATCATATGAAAGAGCGCTGTTTGCATATTTTAAAACATTTTTTCTTTTTTCTTAGGCCGCATAGTTTTCCACTTATCATGAAAAATGTAAAAAAAATACCGTTCCCCCCCTTATCTCCGAAGTTTGCAAAGAGAAAAATCTGAAATAATTCTATGTGATAGTAGTTTATGTAAAGATTACAGGAAAAATAAAACGATGTCTCAAATTCTCAATATAACACACTTTTTAGAAATTCAGAAAACAAACAAAAATTCTTTAGTTTCACTACCAGTCAACAGACGGCGCTGTCCTAAGAATGCTGACCTAAGAAAAATAAATAGTTCCACTATCGGTCAAGAGATGGCGCAACCTAATACTACAATAATAATTGGTGGCTGGTTCTAATATAATTACCTACTATTTGCCGTACGAATAAACGAAGAATAAGTTCCTACTTAGTAATATAAACAGTTTGCAATGTGGAGTGGCTGAAACGTTTTTCAGTCACCATAAGCAGCTGTGGTTAAGATTTGTAAATTAACTGTCCGCCTGTTCGCCCTTCCACCTGTCTGCCGTTTATCCTACTTTTTTAAAGACTGTACTAAAGTAACATATCCAAATATATTTATGATTGTACGGAACCCTCGGTGCGCGAGTCCGACCCGCTCTTGACCGGTTTTTTTACAAATAACCCTGTATACCTACATCATGTACCTACCTATAAAAAAAACCTGTCAAATCCTGAAAAAGGTGATAGTGTTGCTGAAACTGAACAACATTGTACAAGGGACATAGGTCAAAAAACGATTTTTTTTCGCCTTTCCATAGTACCTAAGTCGGTCAGCTGACCAATACATTTTGTATTGGAGTATGAACATTTTTTCGTTTATCGACCTATGTTCCATGGAAAATGTTGATCAGCTTCAGCAGCACTATCACCTTTTTCAGGATCTGACAGGGTTGTTTGATACATGATGTATAAAAAATGTAAACAAGTGACAGCTATCGTTGCATGATTTAATAATTTCTTAAAATTTATTTAGTAGAATTACTTAAGGCTGCGCAGTCTGCACACTAGCGCCGCCATTAGAAAAAAAACATAGTGCTTAAATAAAGACAAATTTGTAAATTATCTCTCTGGAGTGCACTCCGAACAAGCTTTGCGGTACTTTTTATCACTTAAGCAATATTTTCTAGCCTGTCGTTTAGTTTAATTGACTTGTATTGTTAAAAGTGGCCACTTTTCGCAATAAAAGTCCATATAACTAAACAACAGGCTAGAAAATATTATTTAAGTGATAAAAAGTAGCGCAAAGCTTGTTCAGAGTGCACTCCAGGGAGATAATTCATAATTTCTTTTTTATTTAAGCACTATGATTTTATTTCCAATGGCGGCAGACTGCACGCTCTTAAGTAGTGTCACAAAATAGATGTTATGTAGGTAGTGTTGTGTAAGTAGGTGATTATATAGTGTCGATTCGGTTGGCAACGACCAACAACTTGTATGGTATGGTACGTGGTATAGTGTTTACCTCAGATCAGAATACATAATAGTATCTACAAGTTGTTTACTAATGAGGAAGTTAATATTATTTTCATAAGTCGGTAGGTTCCCATATTAATATCGTGATTCACCCCAGACCAGAAGGGTTTCACTGCCGGTCTACTTCCGGGACAATATGGCGGGAGCTCTTACAATTTTTTCTCATGTTCACCCGTCACTGTGATACAGGAACTACCAAGCAGGAGATTTTTTGTTGTTATTTTATGCTCGATTACCTATTCGCTAAATTTTTTTCGGACGTCAAATTCGCTTTCCGGACATCTATACAAGTGTGTAGAACCGGTAGAACTTGTTGTGTAGAGTAGCTGAGTAAGTGTGGATCGGAACTTAATATCGAGTAATCTGATTGTTTCAGTGGCTCGCCGACGTCGAAAAGAGAGTAGGCCGCGGCGACAGAGGACGACCTTTTCTGCACACCAGACTCTGCGGCTTGAGCTCGAGTACGCGCGGGGAGAATATGTGGCCAGAGCTAGGAGGTAATACGAGATCTGTCATTTATATTTATACTTTTAGAAAAGAGTATGCAATATACATGCAACAGCTCCTAATCACAGAATACATAATAGTGTCTAACTAGCAAGATTTTTTACATAAATGTAGTTACTTACAGTTACAGGTGAAAATAATAAAATAAAAAATTGTAAAACAGTGTCATACCCAAAGCATTTCGTTTTTATGTAGGTTAGGTATAGCTTTGTCCGCCTAGCTAATTTACAATGTTGTTACAACCTATGAATGAAGACAACGATACGACTGGTTGTCGGTTCGTTGCCGATAGATGGAAGAATTGTTCTTGAAATTCATTTTTTTTCTGCAGGTGTGAATTGGCATCGGCGTTATCACTCAGCGAAACACAAGTGAAGATATGGTTTCAAAACAGAAGAGCCAAGGACAAAAGAATAGAAAAAGCTCATCATGACCAGCAGTACAGGTATAATATCCTATTATACCTACTTATCGCCAAACGCCTATGGGTAATAAATTCAAAAAAACCGGTTATTCCATATATCTCAACTTAAGAAGATCCACACACCTCAAAATCAGGATCAAGTGAGAAAAATCCTTTTACTAGATCATCGGCACAACTAGTTGATCGGTGTGGAAATAGGGATCCATTATGGATCTGGGGCCGTACCGGCTAACGAATCGATTATCGAAAAGTCTGCTGGGTTTCAAATTAAAACAGATAAATCGAGCCCCAATTGGGCGAAAATGGCGAACCCCAATTCATGATGTCACACGAACATCGTTATCTTCCAAATTACGTCAACAGAAAGTACAAGACGAAATTCCTTACTTTGATTTTTCTGTTTTAAGTTGAAACTCGGCAGACTTTTCGATAATCGATTCGTTAGCCGGTACGGCCCCTGGGGGGCCGTCACAATTCACGATTGTCGGAAACCAACTTTCCGAATCGAATCGGAAAGTCTTTAGTCTTCGATCTTATTTTCTACCGCTACCAAACTTGGTAAATTGCATTGTAACTTGCATTGCGCTTTCCCGTCGGAAAGTGAATCGAGTACCAGTCGAATGTATTTTCATCCCATCTATTCGCCTTTAAGAATACCCAACCAAAGCTTGTGTTTTCTAAACTTTTAGCGGGCAGTAATAAGTTTTTATTCCTATTTATAAGTGCGCCGCATTTCCATTTTTGAATTTGGAACATCTTAGCACAGCGTCAAAGAAATCGGACGCAAAATATTGTTTGAATAAAGACTGGCTGGTACGACGGCCCCATAGTCACATAAGCTGAATAAAAAAAAAGGAATAAAATTAAAAACGCGCGAACTACGGCCCGCGCGTTTTCGTGAATTTTTACGGATTGTTAGAAATTCATGGTTTTATTTAGAAAACTGAGTTCTTCAGGTGATAGAGTCCCTCACTTCGCTCTGGATTCAAAAAACGCCCTCGCCGTAAAAATAATATTTTGCTCCCTTATGGTACAATCTACTATTGTGAATAGCTATATTTTTGTGATATCGGAGGATACGGATTGGAATCGAATGCTTTCGAGTAGATTTCCGGCAATCGTGAATAATCCTACATTACAATGGATCTCTGAGATTTATGGGCTCATTAGATCCATTTTTCTAAAATAGACCTTATGAGAATATGAATTCTCACTAGATCCATTGTGGATCTGGCCGATGGATCTTCTGAGATTGAAGGAATTATTTGGGTTGGGATACATGGATTTTTTCCACTCTTCCCCACTTATGAGTGGAAATAATTGGGAGGGTGGAAAAAATGGGGAGTGTCGAAAAAAATCCCTGTATCATGTATGGCCATCCCAACTAGCTATCCCATCTGATTGGGATAGCTAGTTGGTTTGCCATATAAGGCGCCCATATATATTTTTAACCCATGCCTACAATTGATTGCAGGCATTTAGCAGCGGCGTCTGGTTTGTTCCCGATCGTATTGGGGGCTCCATACTGTCCTCCGCCGTGCCCCTGTCTGCCTGTTCATCCACCGACGCTAGATAAATAAATATTATATGTAGATACTAATTATTTAAAATTCGGAGGAAGAGCGAGTTCATTGTGAAGTACAGTTAGCAGCGAAAATAGCTTAACATTGTAGCAGGCGCGGTCCGAGGGTTGGGGGGGGGGGGGGGGGTCACAGGGGACATGACCCCCCCCCAAAATCGTACACGTCACATAGAAAAAGCTTCTAAAAATTTACAGAAAAGCAATTATTATTATTATTAGGGACCCCCCCCAAAATTTCAGGCCGCGACCGCGCCTGCATTGTAGTACTTTGTAGTGGCAACTTTTTTGACAGATGTCTCATAGTTTGAAACATTAATAAAAAACCGGCTATGTGCGAGTCGGACTCGCGCACGAAAGGTTCCGTACCAAAAAACGGCAAAAAAAAACACGTTTGTTGTATGGGAGCCCCCCTTAAATATGTATTTTACTATGTTTTTAGTATTTGTTGTTATAGCGGCAACAGAAATACATCATCTGTGAAAATTTCAACTGTCTGGCTATCACGGTTCATGAGATACAGCCTGGTGACAGACAGACAGACAGCGGAGTCTTAGTAATAGTGTCCCGTTTTTACCTTTGGGTACGGAACCCTAAAAATGTTGCTTTTTACAAAGTATTAAGTGTTAAACGGCTTTCGTTGCTGACCGTACTAGCTGACTGCAGAGTGATGCAGGTTTTCTCCCGCGGGTCTGGCCTAAAATGCAAAGAGGCCACTTTGCGTACGTATGCTAAAATGAGAAATTATGTGCGAAACAGAACCAGACATAGCGGGCCAAACACGCGTGCAGGCGAAAATCCGCAAGCATCAGTAAATTCTTGATGGTCAGCTTCTTTCGCTAGTCAGATTCTAAATCATTGCTAAACATAAAGCTATTCTTATTATAATAAGTGAGTATATAACTTTTGATCGGACGAACTCAAACCTCCACTAACCAAGCAACGGCCCTATTTAATAACGTGACAATTTGGTTTACATTGCGGTGTAGCTATGAGCAGTTTGTTCTATTTCTCAAATTGGTTGACGCAATGGATATAAAAATGTCATTACGATTGACAAATTGTCATGTTTATTACATAGGGCCCGCTTGAGTTCCGACCAGCGCAGCGACGCGAATCAGTTATTTTTGACTGATGCAGTCATCACCAGTTCGCATGGCCAGGCGGCAAGGTGGTTTTCACCATACAGACTTTTGTTATGTCCATCGATACTATTAGGTATTACCTGATCATTACTCTAAGATGTAAATAAAAAAAATGTAAATGAAATTGTAAATTTACATCGAATATCCTAAGTGGAGCTATTATTCTATTTGATAAACTTTGAATTGCTACTATGGTAAAAATATTTTATCAATGGCCTAAGTAAAATTTTTTTCTATAGGTGCTCCCACACAGCCATTATATAACATTGTGTAGCACGATAAAATTCTAGAACAGTGTGTAACATCTTGCTACAACATGTTGGTAAAAAAGTTAGAAATGTTGCATAAATTTTGTTATATAATATATAACTGCTGTGTGGGAGCACTTTATGAAAGCTAAAGCTAATGTTTAAAAAGAAGGAAGAGCTGTGTAGTTATAATAAAAGTCACTTCTATTGTTTATTGTTTTTATTTTGGACATAATCAACTTACCACGGCCTTTTCCACCGAGTCGTCTCGTCCACATTTAGAACAGTCCATGGAAAATAGTTGTTATTTAATTATAAGCACACATTAATATTAAACTATATAAGAACAGAAAATATATCATCTTCACTCCTTACAATTATTATGTTGACCAAAATTCTAACAACGAAAAAATTAAACATTAAAATATAACACACGTTTATGTTTAATTTTTTGTGTTACATTAAATGTAAAATACATGTTAAAATCTAAATAAAATTTTGATAATAATTCCTGTCCCAGATAGGATAGGTCTTTCACAAGTATGTCTTACAACAAAGAATTCAAGTTATCAAGTTATGCTTGGTAATAATATGAATAAGCTATACTTATCTAACATCAAGTAATATTTCAAATATATTTTCATACTATCTATATTCATGCATCGAGCTGTATTCATTATATTTGATAGCTACATTGGTGTTCACATTTCTTAAAATATTTATTAATTTTAATAATAAAATGTCCTGGCAAATCCTCATCAAGTCTTCAAAGATTTGGAATGTTATAGCTATCATTGAATAATGTAGTATAGAATTGAAATCCTTAAATAATATAAAAAATTATAATTATCTTTTCCTTACGGACTAGTAACGTAAACATTGCCTGTAATCCACAGCTTTTACAAATTACTCTGAATCTGAATTAAAAACTCCAATTAAAGTGACTGTAAAACATTTACTACAACAGAGCCGTGCAAACACTGTGACGTATCAAATGTAAAAACTGTGATTGTGTGCTAAATGACTAAAATCATAAGAGATATGAATCTATAGCCTACAGTACCTTAGTTGGCGTACCTCACTGTAGGTGTAAAAAGTGTATTATGGCTAAAGCCGCTTCACTAAGTCCGCTTGTCCCTCACTAGCTAGTCGAGCGCCTACCTCCCATCTAACTACCGTCTGCCTGCCTAGCTTCAACTAAGCGCAACTTGGGACCTACACATTAAAAAATAACCTTGTAAATACACATTATACACGCAACCTGAAAGCTTCTATCACCTCTGCAATGAAATAGGACTTATGTTAGTGTCAAAAATGTTGGTAGAAAACGCATGTGTAAGAATACTAAGAATACAAATTATAGATGGGATTTTTGTAGTATTTTCGTCTGTCAGAGTGGGTATCTATACTGTTGCGTTTTCTGTATAGGAAGAAATACAAGATGAGTTATATTTTAGACCAGCGGTTCCCAACCTATGGTATGCGGGCCACCAGTGGTCCGCAAGAGCTAAAATACGGTCTGCGACCGATTAGTAATGATTTGCGTGTTGGTTTGACCAACAAGACCAATTAAGGTCTTAGGATTAACAAACTTGTTCTGATCAAGAAGATGATAGTTCTTAAATCGCATTAATTCAAAATTATTTAACTTATTTTGATTTTTTTTTTATTTTCTACAAAAAGAAACAACACAGAGAAGATTTTTGTTAACTCTCTGGTCGATCGTTCGTTGATCGAATTTTGATGTTAAGTTTTTTTTAACCTACGCTGTAGTTTCTGTTAGCAACAAAAGAATCAAAGTGTGGAAGTGAGGTCATCAAAACGTTGGGAACCACTGTTTTAAACTGTTATTGCCGGACTGCCAAAATTTATTAATAAATAAACTTAGCAAAGCCCAAGTAGGTTTTGTCTGTCAGTGACGAGGAGTGAAATTATGGCAAAGGTAAGTCGTTCTAAGGCAAAAATGTTATGACCTGCATAGTGGATCGGTGGGAGGGAATTCTCGAATGTAATCTGATGGGAATCGGCTTGTATGGACCTTTCGCCACTGATCTGTATGCTTAATACTAATTCATAAATGATTAAGGACCGTAATGGTCCTTGGTTCAGAAATTGTCATTTAGGGTGAACATTAGCAAGTGACTCCCTATTGTAGGCACAAAACGGGGTTTCCCGGGATTTTAGCTTTTATACAATATATTTTAGCGTGTTCCGACAGCTAACGGCAATTGACAACATTTCATTTTGAGAAAGTACTAAAATTAGAAAACCATTTCGAGATTTTAGTGTTCTAGGCTCATATTTTTTTTTTCAGAATTTTTAGATCAGTATTTTGTACGTAAATTAAAAAAATCTGAAATCTAGTCCATATAGGGAGTTTGAGTTGAGTCTCTTTGCCTTCTATTTAAAAAAAAACAGTGGTGCCAGCTTAGGGTAATTTACCCTAGATTTAGGGTTAAAAATATCCGGCACTAAGAGACGACACATAGCCCGTTCGAGTAATTTTAAATCCCGAAATTGAAATTACAGCATACCCAATTACCCGATTAGTATAATTAAATACAAGAAAAATATTTCGTTCCACTACCATTTCTTTCTTTATAAATCAACAAACAATTCTTCCATGTACCATAGGCAACAGCGTCGCTTAACCACTGCTAAGGTTAAAATTGCTTGCACGCCGCGCCCGCTGTCACATACGTTTAGTTCGTGCAGGGACGATACGCGCGCACACGAATTTTGTTGCAAACTGGTTAAGCGACGCTGTTGCCCATAGTACATGTAAGGTGGGGCGGAGAGTGTCCTTTCTGTACGGTAGTACTTATTAATTATTATTTATTTATATTATATCTATTTTGTGATCTAGGGTAAATTAAGACCCAGCCTAGGGTAGTGTGAAAATCTGATCTGGCAACACTGAAAAAATCAATTGTCATAAATGTCATAACATAATAAATAATGACTGAATGTCTTTCGAGTGTATTTCTATTTTCAGTAAAATTAAGATATTTTTAAAGTATTCTTGTAAGAAAATCAAAAGAAAGTCGTAGCATCGTTTGTGATACTTAAGCGTTACCTGTGACATTATGTTTTGTGTGATTGAGGGCTGTAAATCACACTCAGGAACATAAGAAAATAATCAATAGATATTATCATTTAATCGGTGAGTTCATATTGTTTTCATTTTTTTATGTTATGTAAATAACCTGAAACTATTATAATATACTAATAATTTGTGCAAATAGTCGTTTGTGTCCAGTTATTTGTCGATTTTTGCAAATATCAGATCTGTTTATTGAGGTGTGTTTTTCGCATAGTGATGTGCATTTTTCTATATCGATATGTTTTATTGTACTTTCTTCGGTACTTTATATTTGATGGTAACAAAAAGTAGAAAACCATCACATGGCTTGGCTAGCCTGGCACATCTTTCTTAATAAATGATAATCAAGTTATTTAATTCAATTTAACTCAAATCAGTTATAACTTAATGTTCTGTATGTAGATACTTATTACTACAAGCTCAACTTCTTTATTTTAGGAGCCGATATCCAACATACCACAAAAATGTAATGAGCCTGCGTGATGTCGACGACATGAAGCAATGATTACTAGTTTGCAGCGACAACTAAAAAGAGATAAAAAAGTCTTCAAATAATAAACACTGTCATTTTTATTACCTGTTCTTTTATTTCCTTGTCTTGTCTGCATGGACAATTCGAGAAAGTTCTTAGGGATACCAGCCCTTATTCTCAAATGGCCAACTTTCTATTCGTTTGAACGCTACGCTTACTTTTAAAGCTTAAATATGAGTAATAGATGATTAAATCACATGTCGCAAACTTATGTAAATCACAAACTTCGATGTATTGTATGGAACTGTCAAGCTTACGGCACGTAATTTTATAGTTTACTGCTTATTTTAAAGTTTTAATAGTAAGTGTAGCGTTCAAACGAATAGAATGTTGGCCATTTGACTAGGGGGGCAGTTACCAGAGGTCGTACTCTGAGCTCCTATAGCAAACTCAAAGTGATGTTGTTTTGTTATAGAGACAGAGCTATACATTGCGTATAGCGCACTTTTCAATCACAACATCGCTTCAATATTACTTTTGAAAGTCTTTGTATGGGGGCTTTTAGTTGAAACTGTTTTTAGAAAGCGACATTGAAAGAAAAATGACTCACCTCTTCTTAGAAATTTACTCATACCCCTTAAAAGGTACTACGATAATTTATATAGTTGTTATTGGGGTTACTATAGTTGTTATTATGTTTCTTATTTATTATGAAACATGAAACCAAAATACCATTATTATCGATATAAAATACTAGCGTGCCTACATCTCTATAGACATCACAATTCGCATCAAAGACAGTTTTTTTTTTAATCGACGTTTTAAGAGGCAAGGCAAAGGCATCGCTTATATTTTACCTATATCTTGTACTTACGTCCTTTTAGAATAAACCGTTTTTTATTAATTAATATCTCAGTAATGTATGAAAATAAATGGAAAAGAAAAAATACGTGTTGCCTAAAAAACGATAAATTTTCATTATATCCATAAAAACATATACCTAAAAATTTTGAAATGTTGTCAATTGTTTACTATGAACTTTGTTATCAAAGCAAAGTTATCTCATTAAATGCAATATGTTTGTAGTATTTGCCGAATACAACTTTAGTGAGTACAAATAAGTGAATAAGTAAACACTTAAGTTGTATCTATTCGGCAAATACTACAAACATATTGCATTTAATGAGTTAATCTTGCTTTGACAACATAGTTGATAGTGAACAATGGGGAAGGCAACTGTCAAAATGGCGCTGCGTACGCTTGTTCCACGAGAGCTATGAAAACAAAGGACTTTTACTTCTAAAAATCGTGTTTTTAGCTTTAAGAGGATTAAATTCTGTGTAATAGGCTTTAAAAATTTCGGCACTTACATATTTCCGAAAAGTCTGGATATAGAAAAAAAATGATAAAATCTGTAAGAATAAAAACGTCTTAATTTGGCTTTCAATTCCGGCATTTGCATTGTAGAATACTCTTTTATATCTATTTTGGGTCAATGGGTCTTTTTCGGTAAAAAAATACCACAAAATAAATCCCTTTTTTCCCATATATTTTGTTCTGAACGTCTACTGTCTTAAGAACAAGCGTACGCAGCGACATCTACATTTAGCTTTGCGTTGCCAACCCCATTGCCGTTAGTTGTCAGATCAGAACACGCTAAAATATATTGTGTAATAGCTAAATTCCTGAGAATCCACGTTATGTGCCTACAATAGCAAGTCACGTGCTAATGTTTAACCTTAAGGTCGTAAAGTCTATAATATATCCTACCTAAGGATAATATAGCTTGAAAAAAGTGATTGGTACTTACAAGAGGATTAATTGCGGCCTTAAAACCTGCCGCCGCGCTGGCTTCCGCCAGCCGGCGCGTTGCCCATGTTGTTAAAGCCGCTGGTCGTGTACCCGCCACCGCCTCCGCCTATCAAAATGGAATTAAATTCCAATTAAAACCCTTATGTTATGGTTACGCAAGAAATAAGTTTCACACCGAGACGCGACGCGCACTTTTTAATGTCGCAAAACAATGTCATTATTGTCATCATCATCAACAGTATGTACATGTGCACTGCAGGCGCACTTCGTGGGCCTAAGTCACAGCCTAAGGCCGCCTACACACCGACAGGTGCCTAGATTACTGCCTAGAGCAAGGCTGGCCAATAAAATTAACAGGTGAGCAAAATTTTTTAGATCGTGGCGGCGTCAGGCCACTACTTTTAGGTTTTCATCAGGTGGAAGCGATGCCACAGTGCGCTGGTCAGCCGGCCTACTGCTGGCGGGCAAATTGAAATGCTTTGGCGGGTCACTTGGTGGCCCGCGGGCCTGGGATTGGCCGGCCTTGGCCTAGAGCGTAGATATGTATCCAAGTAAAACGAACGTTCACAAATGTTCGCAACCGGTCGCATTGCGCGCTAGGCGCCTCGATACATCCAGGCGACTGCCTAGAATGTATCGTAGACGCGAGGCTTACAACCAAGGACTATGAGACTAAGGCGAGTCGCCTAGATATATCCAGGTTACTAGCTAGGATATACATCCTGGCTAGTAACCTGGATATATCTAGGCACCTGTTGGTGCGTTCGCAGCCTTAGTGTATTGGTTGGTGTTAACGACTGCTGGAAGCAACGTCTTCCAAAGCACGGACAAAGCACGAAACTATACATTTTTGGACACCCATCCGATGACTATAGTTGTTCTATCTCACGAAGAGCGTTTTGCTATGAATATTGTTAGGCGTGCACATGCACATTATTTTAGTGTGCGTAATATGAGAGCGTGCAGATGCACACTAAAACAATGTACCTACATGTGCACGCCTAACACATCCATAGCAAAACGGTCTTCTTTAGATAGATGAACTACCCTAGCGATAATAGAGTAT
Source organism: Agriphila geniculea (assembly GCA_943789525.1). Taxonomy (NCBI): domain Eukaryota; kingdom Metazoa; phylum Arthropoda; class Insecta; order Lepidoptera; family Crambidae; genus Agriphila; species Agriphila geniculea. The sequence goes on from OX038880.1 coordinate 17,278,984, forward strand.
ATTCCAAATTTTTGAAAACTGCTTATATTTAAAGATTGGGACGAACAATTTGACAGAAAAATAAAAATAAATTAAACAGTGTCCTTTTTTCTCCATTAAACCAATTAAAGTCAATTTCATTTTTAATGGTTTTTAATTTACCGCCAAAACGCTTGGTTCGTTGATGTCTACTAAAGTTTAGCGACCGCGTTTATGGCGCGGCCGCTAAACGATATAGAACTTATTTGCTATCCGAAAATGTACAAACACTGCACGGCATAATTTGATGGGTGAAGAAGATGGAGAAGACCATTTTGTGTTTCTTTTTGTAATAGTTTTACTCAATACTTATTGTTTTACTAACTTAAAAAGTGCGTATAGCGTCTCGCGACACGTGTCGTCACAATCACAGTGTAAGCTAACCCTAAGACATCATAAGGCTCAATTTACACCAAGAACGAACGGAAGCGAAGCGAAGCAAATTTTTTGATACATAGCATTATGATATGAGTCTTATATCCATTGCGTAAAGTGCACACTAATACGACTAGATAAGCTCGCGCAACATAACTTTAACCAAACCATAGACAGTGAAGCTTGCGTAGTAGCAATTTTCAGTACAAAAATTGTAGTGCGCAGGTCACGTGGTACTAAAAACTGGGTCAAGTTACGTTGCGCGAGCTGTACTGTGTGTGAATGCACGCGAGTCGCAAATTCACCGGAATACGCGCGTCCTCTTTTTTGGCTCGTATTTAATTTGCACTTTACACAATGGAAATAAACATAAAGCAACAGGATTCCACGAATTATCTGGCAAGTAAATTGGAACTCATCCGAAACTTGTAAAATAATATGTAAAAAAAATATATAATAAGTTTTGGTCCTACTAGGATTAATAGAGTAAAATTCGCGGGAATTCATTAACTTTCTAATTTAAAAACGTTTCAATAGGTGTCATTGACTCGTCTAGCGATGTCAATGTCAATGGACGAGGGGTCATTGACCCCAAGGTCAAGAACGGGTTGAGTTTTTAGTAAAACAAGTAGGCTGCATCTAGGGTTCCCAACCATACAGTTAAAAACGGTATTGTACTGTTGTTCACTACGTTATACTTTTTACTGTTGAACAAAAATGAAGTATACAAAATACTGTTATCAGCGTCATTGTTAGTAGTAGGAGAAAATACTGTTCATTTTTAGGTTTCCGTGCCTCAAAGGGAACCCTTATAGGATCACTTTGTTGTCCGTCTGTCGGTCTGTCTGTCAAAAACCTTTATCTCAAGAACGCGTGTAAGGTGTCTAGTTGAAATTGAAACCATATACTCAAGTCCCTTGAAGCTGTGAAAAAATCTAATTTCTAAAATAACGTAAAAAAAAGATATGGCCCGTGCCGCAAAAATGAACCCCTTGAGAGTGTCGCATTTTTCGACACTCTCAAAGTAATCAAAATTGATAGGCTACTTCCCGTTGACCTAGAACTAAGGCAAGTAATATAGTCTTATACTTCAAATACAGGGAAAAATCTGAAAACTATATTTTAGTAATCCTACTAATATTATAAATGTGAAAGTTTGTGGGTTTAGATGTTTGGATGTTTGTTCCTCAATCACGCAAAAACTACTGAACGTATTTGGTTGAAATTTGGCACACAGATAGAAGATAGCCTGGATTAAAACATAGAATACTTTTTATCCCGATATTCTTACAGGAACGGGAACCACGCGGGTGAAACCGCGGGCGGCCACTAGTTAAATCATAAACTGTCTGTATATTCGTCCGTCGATCTGTTAAAACCTTTTATCTCAGTGTACTATTTGGTATTCTGTGATCTTGGGAACGCGTGAAGGTATCGACTTGAAATTAGAACTATATAAGTAACTCCAATCTACGGTTCTTTGAATCTGTGAAAAATCAAACTTCTAAGTTTATGTAAAAATAAGATACGGCAGTTTATGCACAAAAACGCATATTTCGACACTCTCAATCTCAAGGGTATTAATCAAAATTCATAGGGCACTTCCCGTTGACCTAGAACTATGGAATTTGGCAAGTAATATCATCTCATACTACAAGTACAGGGAAAAAAATTAAAACTATACATTTATAATTAAATCATACAAAATATAGTCTTTTTTTAAGTACCAACAAAGTACGCAACAATCAGTGGGAGAGTCCGACTCGCACTTGTCCGGTTTTTTTTTAAATACTGTTTATTTTCCTTCTCAGACCTAATTATATACTTTATTTCTTGTAAAAAAAGTTGGCAACCCTAGCTGCAACTACCAATCAAGAGCTCTCTTTTCCTGCTAAGGCGATAACTAGCGAAAAGGAACAGGAAAATGTGCAACTCATTATATTAAACTCCTAAACAGGTAATTTGCTCACATATAAGGACAATTACTATGGAGTGCTTGCAACTTAGGTATAGCCGAAACTGTGTTTTGTATGTTTTACTTACTTTGGACAAATTGCATGATTAAACAAACAAATTAATTATGTTTTAGATTTTTGCATTCACAATATTTTGAAAAAAAGTAACTTGTCTCTGGTATGGTGGCCCAGACAGAAATAGAACAAGCATCCTTACTATTCAGGCAAATGCTCAACAAGTTGTTTTTACTATAAAGGATCATGCCGCATTCTGGGCCATGATGCGCATTAACCATACATATTTGTGACAGACTCATGTCATGTAAAAAGGGGTAGATAACAAAATGTCATATAATAGGAAAATGTAACCCCAAACGGCTTTTTGAGATTGAGATTTCTCTTTTTTCCCGCATTATATTTTAATGATATTCTTCCCACGCAATCACTTTAAAATTACTATAGTATTTTGGTAATTTCATCAAAGCGCATCATGGCCTAGCTTGTATAGTAAAATCGGCATAATCCTTTCAACACACAATTATGATTATTTATTAGCAAAGGTTACTTCACAACTTTTTCAAAGTTAAGATTACTACAATAAGGGTGGGTACTCACTTAGGTTCGCGAACCTCCGCGCTCCGCGAACCTAGAACAGTGATCCATAGCAAAAACAAATATTTTTACTTTGGCTACAGTGTGTGCCTGTGCGAACCAGCTTCGCATACGAGTTCCCTCACGTACACACCTCGGCGCCCTATTCCAGCAGAGGATAAACGATATTTTCGGTGCAGGTTCGCGGAGCGCGGAGGTTCGCGAACCTAAGTGGGTACCCACCCTAACGGAAACAAGTCTTTGTTCTGGTAAAGTACTTAACGGACAAAAATAGCATTGTAAATGCAAAAATCTAAATTGTAAAGACTTTAAGATCTTTACCTGCGTTGTAAGGTTGAGACCTCGAAGTATTGTAGTTACCACGCATAGGTCCTCCGCTGAAGCTTTGCTGGTAGCCACCACCAAAGCTGTTCGCCTGCGGGCCCCAGCTGCTCTGATCGCCGTAGCCCTGGTTGCCCCAGCTGCCTTGATTGTTGGCGTCCCATGGGCTCTGATTGCCCCAACCACCTTGTTGGCCATACCCTGAGTTATAACCCCCATCTAAGAAACCAATGTAGATAGGAATATTTTCAAAAGTACAATTTATTATGTCATATGCAAATTTTGGCTAGTAGATAGATAGTGCTGGCCAGATAATAAAGGACACAAGTCGATTTTCATACAAACAATGTAATTTTGAAGCCTTGAATCTCCACTAAGGATTGACCTAGCTGTGATCTGATGATAGCCATCCAGGGAGTGAATGGAAGAGATTCAGATCACTATACACACCCAACTGATCTGATTAACATTCTAAGAGATATAAGGATGTTCAAAAAGCCGCAGAATTAGTATAACAATGTATGGAAATTCGGAAACTGAAAACTGTAATCCTATACCTCTTAGAATGTTGATCAGATCAGTTGGGTGTGTACAGCGTTTGGAATCTCTTCCATTAAATTCCTGGATGGCCATCATTAGATCCCAGATAGATCAATCCTTCGTGAAGAACCAAAGCTTCAAGTTACCTAGTTAGTATGAAAATCTACTGGTGTCCTTAATTATCTTGCCACCATTTCCAAATATGCAAAGCCCAATAATTAGAGGTACCTAAAGTTCTTCTATCTCATGAAGACTGTTTTGCTAGAATGTTAGGCATGCACATTATTTTAGTGTGCATAATAAGAGAGCGTGCACACGCACACTAAAACAATGTGCGTGAAGTGCATGCCTAATACATTCATAGGAAAAGAGACTTTGTGAGATAGAATAATGAGACTTATCGGAAGTTTATTTGTCCTTTGATTGCAGCTCAACTTCACACAAATATTTTTGTGACTGTTGTATCGTTGTTGGTGAATCTATCTCAATAAAATTACAATGAAGTAGTAAGTGCAGATTACGGAAGAGGATCTAGAGCAGTTAACGATAAGTCACTCAGCAGGTACTGTAAGCGCACAGGTAGGTTCGAGGATCCGATGCCGGTGAGCTAAATGATAACCCGCCTCCCCCTGCACTCAGCTTTCAGGGGATTTGGGGAAATGGGTGAAATGGTTCCGACCAAGGTGACTAATCACCCGTCCGGCTTCGCTGGCGTCCCCCCTTCTAAATAATAATAAAAAATAAAGTGCAGATTACCGCTACTGCCCCACTCTTGCTGACTCTGCCGGCCCCAGCCGCCACCGGCGCCGCCTCCCCCACCACCGCGGCCGCCACGTCTCCCCCCACCACCTCCACCGCCTCCCATCTCGGACTTCGACAAGGCTTTCTTGACATCAAGGCGGTAACCCTTCACCTTGTGGTTTTGTTGTACTGCAATTGAAAGTCATAGCAGAATATATAATAGTACTGAACATACAGAAGTCCATCTGTGCGAGGGCAATCTGATAATAAGCTACTCTCACTGCATGGCAATAATGTACAATTTCAAATTGCAGTGCTGCATGCCTATTATTGTATGCACCTTATCTTCCTGTCGAATTAATTGCGTAACTATCTCAATTGACACAAGGCATCCCTCATGCGCTGGCACGACTGAGCCATGGGCAGTAGGCTAATATAAAAGTTTAAGTGCGGAGTGAGCCGCCCTAGTCATACATAAGAGTCAATTTATGACTAATGCAAGTTTGCACTACTTTTGTGCAAACTTAATTGAGGCTATGATCATGATTTTTAGCCAGTGACTTATCCTGAACTTAAAACAAGTATATATACTATATAAACTTACAACAAATCCTGTCAACAGGATCATAATCTTCAAACTCCACAAAGCCGAAACCTCTCTTCTTGCCCGTCTCCTTTTCAGTGACTAAACTGACCGAGACAATGTTGCCATAAGAGCTGAAGTATTCTCTTAAGTCCTCCTCTTCAATATCCTGTTTGAGTCCACCGACAAATAGCTTTTTCACAGTGGCACTAGCATCTGGTCTATTGATTTCTTCCCTAGGTACAGCTCTTTTAGGTTCAACAACTCTAGAAAAAAAAAAATTTGTTAAATACCTAATCAACATCACTTGTATAATTTAGGGCAGAGATGGCGAACCTTTATGTATCAACATGGCATTTTTCTAAATGTTAATGTTTAATGAGGTCATAGATGTGGCAATCAAATCGTTGTTTGATAAATTTTGTGTGTGCCATTGGTTCGCCATCCCTGATTTAGGGTTACCATACCTTCCATCAATTTTGTGGGGCCTACTGTTTTGAGCATCATCAACCATATGAGCTTTGGAATAAGTTATGAATCCAAAGCCCCTTGACCTCTTGGTTTGAGGGTCTTTCATAACAACAACGTCGACAATTTCTCCCCATTGCTCGTAGAATTCTTTCAAGGATGAATCATTAGTTCTATAATCTAATCCTCCAATGAATAGCTTCCGCATATGCTCTGGTTCTTCCTGAAAATTTTAAAATAATACTCTAATAAGAAGCATTTAATATAAAACTAGTTTTTGCCTGTAACAATCCTGACTCTCCAACCTAACTTTGACCCAGGGACCGGAACCCTTTCGATTTTGATCTACGATATCTCATATTCTCACGATGCTATGATTATTATGTTTGCATAACGAATAGGGTTTCCCTATCAAAGAATCTATATAATGTATTTTTTTTTTAATTTATTCTGTAAATACTAAAAACCCAAACGCACAAAGGGGTTTTTAAGCGCTTAATCCAGTCCCTGCTTTGACCCCGTGGAATCTTGAGTAATTAGTTAATGGTGGAAATAATGGTTTATTCCCAAGATTCAATCTATCTCTTTGGGTAAGTACTAAAATTCGTCGAACGGTAAAAGCGTGAAATCTTGACAAATGAATAGTTAACCTGATTCCGAGCACTTTCGCATTTAGAAAATGAGTATGGATCGTGACTGATGAAGAAATACAAAACTAATTAATTTTGAAATATGACTTCCAGGTTGATGTACAAGTGGATCATCATCGTTAATATCTGATAAATAACAGCAAAGCCGAAATTGTATACTAAACTTACATAGTCGTCACCGTCACCACTCGGCTTCATTTTGGCAACCGAAGTTTATTTTTTTTGTTTATAAGGGCACAATAGTAATTAAGGAAAGAGTAAAAACGTGTAAGGGAATTTATTTATTGTGGGAATTAATTAATAAATCAAAAGCGGCAACGCAACGCAAACAAATTGTCACGTCACTTATTTTTTTCTGACATTGACGTTTCGTATCGTTCGTTCAAATACTTTTTGAAAGTCTGTCTTTGTCTATGGTTTACAGATGCCGTAATAAAATAACCCCCTACACAATCAAGCATTGCTTGTCAAGCACGTAAAAACCAGCCAAGTGCGAGTCGGACTCGCGCACGAAGGGTTCCGCACCAAAAAACGGCAAAAAAATCACGTTTGTTGTGTGGGTATCCCTTAAATATTGATTTTATTCTGTTTTTAGTATTTGTTGTTTTAGTGGCAACAGAAGTACATCATCTGTAAAAATTTCAACTGTCTACCTGTTGTCGTTATTAATATCGAGCAAAAAACGCGTTTGTTGTAAGGGAGCCCCCCTTAAATTTTGATTTTTTTCTGCAAATTATTTTAGTATTTGTTGTTATAGCGGCAACAGAAATACATCATCTGTGAAAATTTCAGCTGTCTAGCTATCACGGTTCATGAGATACAGCCTGGTGACAGACAGACAGACGGACAGACAGACGGAAAGCGGATTCTTATTAATAGGGTTCCGTTTTTAACCTTTGGCTACAGAACCCTAAAAATGATGGCAAGATTAGTAGTTAAAAAAATACTGATTTTGCGCTTCTCGTTACTATCGGAGGACATTGAAAATGAATATCAAAAATAACAAATACTATTAATCGTATCTAGTTCAATCATCTGCTCGTCCATTGAAATTGGAGAGAGGTATCATTTTTTTTCAATTTTATTATTACATTTATACGATCGCACAACAGAACTAAATAAACTCGATACAATTACTGTAAACTGTGATTGATAACAATGTAGGATAATTGTACAAATCGGATATTTACAAAAATCTTAGTATGAATGGTTGCAAAAAACCGTATAATTAGAATCTGAGAAAGATTTTTGCAGTCGAAGACTTTCTTTCAAAAACCATAAAAAATGTTTATTCAGGAGAGAGAAAAAACCTTTCCACAATTAATTATGGGGATTTTTTTTACTTTGAATTCTATTTTTTGTTATTATAGCTTCGCCTTGGAATATATTTTACCTAGTCAGAGAAAACTTAATCTGAAAAGATGGTGACAAAGGCTGTTTTTGCAGAAAATAGAACTATTAAAAAATTCTTAACCAACTTTTGTTCATATTTCTAACAAAAATTTATATATAAATAGACAGGCATAAACACACAACTTAATCTCCTTTACTACTATATAGAGGAATCTACAGCATTTCCATCATAAGTGACACTATGGTGACACTCAATATTTAATAAAATAGTTTTTTTAACTTATAATTTTGGTTTTTTTCTAGACCACGATACCACGATTCATTATTTCTATTTTCTATCCATATTTTACACAAAACCCTCAAAATAATAATAAAACAGAGAGAAGATAAACGCAAAAATTAGCATAGAATTGACATTTTTCTGCCATTAACAACCGATGTTACTTGCTTGACATTATAGGTTCTTTTTGGAAGAAACACATTTTGACTGACTAAGGTTGTTTTGAAGAACTCGTACATACAAGCTTTTAAAGTGAACTTAGGTGGATTTGGAAGAAACCTTTAATGAGACACAGAAGCTTTTTATGTCCTCTACAAGACAGCATACTGAACTTATTTTTACAAAAATCCAGCGTATCTTTGTAAAATCGCGAATGACCATCATTTTGCACTAATTGGCTGACGACAACGTTATGGATCGACGACGATGGATGCTCTAATTGGCTAACGGTTACCTAAATAAAGGTGATCATAATGGCTGTTTTCCATTATTAAGTAAAAACTTTAAGCTTTAGTAATTTATTTGGTTTTTTTAGAGCTATAATAAAAGCATAAAGCCCTTACGTTTAATGAGGTTAGATAGAGCTATATATGCTGAGCGTTAAGCGGGATCTTTTCGCGGGCACACGGAGCGGGAAAATAGATTGCTGGTTTTCTAACGAACAGATGCTTGCAGTGCATGAGTAAGCTAACCTATGTCACCCCACGCCGGGATCCCGTTTAATTTAGCGGACGACGCCCTAAAAGCTATATAGCATTTACGTTTGTTGAGATGAGAGCTATAATTATAAAGAACGATTCCAAGATTAATAAGAATATTTTAGTTTTTACATAATAAAATTTATTCTATACCACGTGTTACAAATATACCCCTAATGCCGAATATTGTAGATAAGGACTATCAAACTGAACAACTTTTACTATGGGACCAACTCTAAAATCGCGAAATAAAATATCAACTGTTTTATACAAAAACTAATAATGAAAATATCAAAATGTATGTAACAGCAGATTTTCTTTCACGATTTCAGAGTTGGTCCCATAGTAAAAGTTGTTCAGTTTGATGGTCCCTATCTACCATATTCGACATAAGGGGTATTTTTGTAACACGTTGTATAGGATAAGTTATACAATGATTGGCGCCCTAAGTGAAATCTTTCACAGTACAATCATTGGCATAAACTTACTAGTGATTGGCATTTATTTTTAAATATAAGATAGGATGACGTTATTTCTCCGAAAATTAAAAGGTTTTAACTCAGAAAGGGTAAGTAACATAATTTGTAATATAACAATAAAAATTAAGATATTTCGCACCTCTAAGAAAGTCAAAATAATAAAAAAAAAAACAATAAAAATTTTCATACATTGTTATCTGTTAAAATTCGCAAAAAACAAAACGTTTTTAGTGCGTTCTTTTTTCTTAATACTGTGCTGCCATTTTCATTTGGAAGCAAAATAAAACTTTTGAGTGTTGTAATATCAGGTTAAAACAATTTTGCCATAACAATTCTTAATATCTGCATTTAAATGTTAAAGTAACAATCACTGTGGGGGTGCTAAAATAAAGACTAAGGAATATTATTCTTTGGTAGGGTAAGTTTTACTTTAATATACTTTATCATTATAGTATATTAAAGTTCTTTAGGAGCTCGAATATAACGAACGTTATACGTTATATTTAAAAAGCCTGGATTTATAATGGTTGTAAGTACGTTATATTAGTCTCCATTACCTAAGTATAGTTCTATAAGAAGAGTCATGTTCTGGCTAAATCGACTCTTGGATTATTTAATCAACATTCAACAAAAATCAAAAAAATTGTTAAGACGATTGCGATAATCTATCTTAGATTGTAATTATGCGGTCTTTTACAATCGACCTAGGATTTTTGTAAAGATACGGTTTATACGATTATCCTACGACATAATACCTACGTAAAGTCTGTTCATCCTTACTTGTCTTATTTAGTAAACAGTTTTTGACAGTTGTCATACGTCTTTTAAACTTAAATCGTTATTTAAAAATATGTTAGTAAGTTTATGAAATTATTGTTAATTTATTAACAATTTATTTCGTAATCTATGTGTGGAAAACCATTTGTTTTATTTTATAAAAGATTATTTCAATAAAGAGTTGGGTGAAGATTGTTTACCATATAAGACAAGTAAGGATGGACAGACTTTAACCTACACGTTTATCTGGCGTTGTATTGCGCACATGTCGACCGACAAGCATTTTGATCGTCTAGAGGAGCCATTATTTCACCGAATCCAAAGACAAAAGCAAAGATAAAAAAAGTTTATGTTGGTAGTACCGACCGGAAAGACCGGTGAACAGCCGGCCGCGATTTCTTGTTTGCGGTTTATACTTCATTCATCGCGTCATTCTTTTTGGCGTGGCATCGGTTTGAGAAGGTTGTGTTTCTTGTTCAAGTGTGTTGCGTCAAAAAGTGTACCTATTCTTTTTAATTTAACCTTAGCTTAGAGTGTTGATCATGAGGCCGCAAAATGGAGACGATGGTTTTGTGAGTATATTTAGCTTCTGTAATAAAATTATATGTACATCTTGATGCTTTGTGTGTCGGTGAGTCATCATTCGCTATTTGTGTGTATAGGTACCTAGTTCCCACTTAGGTATGTAACTCAATTTGGATTGTTATTTGGGAAAATGTTATGTAGATATAAGGAAATTGTAAGATGAGACCTACCTATTTAATTATGAGTAGGTAACGGTTGTTTGTGCCAATTTTTCTACTACCACGTACCACGCCAACCGCCATTTTGTTCAACGTAGCGTTTTACTTTCAGGATGAGCCCGAAGTTCATCGTAAAATCTTTATCGGTGGTCTCAACTACCGCACCACTGACGAATCCTTGAAGTCCCATTTTGAAAAATGGGGTGAAATCGTAGATGTTGTTGTAATGAAAGACCCCAAGACCAAGAGATCCCGTGGGTTTGGCTTCATTACGTATTCCAAGGCGCACATGGTGGATGACGCCCAAAACAACAGGCCGCATCGCATCGATGGACGGTTAGTTATCTTAATTAATATTTAGGTACTGCAGTCCAGCTATATGAAAGCCTTCTTCTAGCTTTTATATCGTTTTATACTGCAAATATCAAAGACACCGCTTGGTGAATGTCTCGTGGATTTATACACGTGGCATTTTCTGTGGAGTCTACATATTTGTTGTATTTCAACGCATTGTAGATATTGTGAGGTGTTAGCGGTCACGTTATCACCACGTGCCATCAACGATAACGGTTTAATTATATTACAGTGTTGTTGAAACAAAACGCGCAGTTGCCAGACAAGATATTAAGAATCCCGAGGCTGGTGCAACTGTCAAGAAATTATTTATTGGTGGCATTAAGGATGATCATGACGAAGACCAACTACGGGAATACTTTTCAAGCTACGGAACCGTTCAAAATGTGAGCGTAGTCACAGATAAAGCTACAGGAAAGAAAAGAGGATTTGGTTTCGTAGAATTTGACGACTACGACCCTGTCGACAAAGTTTGCTGTGAGTATTACGTTTTTATTGTCTCTTTGTTCCACAGCTTTGCCCCAAAATGGAGGTTATGTATCCAATTTTGGCTTCTCTTGACTGTGGATAGTAACTTATTGACATAGCTATACCTTGCTTGCCTTTAAATGTAAGTCTTTGGTACGCAAGTCAATAGACATTTGTTTCTTCATTGTATTTTTGTGACAGAGTATTCTTTTATCTTCGTGTTCTTATAAAAATATTTTATTTCAGTGAATGTTCCTCACAAAATCAATGGTAAGCAATTGGACGTTAAAAAAGCCCTTCCTAAAGATGGCTCTGAACAAAGAGGAGGAGGCAGAGGAGGGGGTGGTCAAGGCAGAAATGATAGTTGGGGGGGAAGTTCTGGTAAGTCTCAGTCCTAAAAGATTTTGAACTTGTTGACATGTTTGATTAGTTTACTAAGTCTTTTAATTAAAACTTTCAGGTGGCTATGGAAGCAACCAGGGAGGTTGGAACAATTCAAATCCGTGGGATAACAATCAAGGGAGCTGGGGAGGTAGCCAGGGGGGTGGTGGTGGCGGCTACGGCGGGGGTGGTAATGGCCGCGGCGGCGGTGGGGGATGGAACCAAGACTTTGGCAATTATGGACAACAGAGCTACAGTGGTGGGCCGACTAGGAACCAACAGTACAGCAACAACCGCTCCACACCTTATAATATGAACCAGGGTGGTGGTGGCGGTGGCGGCGGCGGTGGTGGCTATGGCGGTGGCAGCTACGGCGGGGGCCAGGGAGGACGTGGAGGGCGATTTTAGGTTAATGTAAGTATAACTTTCTCATAACCAGTCACCTTTCATTCATTACTTTGACAAGATTCATTAAAATTCTCCTTCCCATTGAATAGAACTTTAGGATTTACCGATTGCCTCGCCATAATATTAGAAGATTCTAGATCTTGAAACACTACATAGCATTAATTGCCACTAGGTGTATATCTTTAGAGGAGGACAGTCGTATTCTGATAGACGATTATTGATTAATGCTATGATGGTTAACCCTTTTGTCAGTGTTATTATTTGTACGTGACTTATTAAAGGTTTTTTCAATCTCTAGGTTTCGTGCTAAGTACACTAGTAAAGCAGAGTTAACCGTGCTAGTGTAGGCAGTACGCTCCGGAGCACTAGTTACAACCTCATGGTCCACACGCGAGACCACCTAGGAGAAGCCGTCAGGATACCGATAGACACGTAGCTGGACCTTTAAATCGTTATCTTAGACAATATGATAGATATATTTAAATGTGTACTGATTTTGTAAGTTGGTCTTCTATTTATTGTAGTACTTAGGTACCGTGACATACTTTTAAGGATATAGTTAATGTAAACTGGAAATTAGTTACGTTTCTACGAATAATTAAGTACAACTTAGGATAAACTTTGTAAGAATTTCCTCAACTTAGACGCTAGGTGAACAAGATCAGGATGATTTAGATGTGGACATTTCATTTTCTAAACTTCACTCAGTATTAAGTTCTCAAATTATAGCTGTTATATGAATGATTATAGGTTTAGTATAACATATTGACTTGTAGGATAAACTAATGTATAATAAATTTTAATACAAACACAGTAGGGTTGTTTCCTTAGATCTGTAAATATATTTACCTTTTTTTATTTTTTTGTCAGTTCTGCACCATGCTGTGCATAATAGATTGTTTAATCAGAAAATATGCTGACATTATTTTCTTTGTCATTATTATTATGTTCTTTGGAAAATAAGAACGAAAATAAATATTTTAGTCTTATCATAAAAGTAAGTTATTTTCCTGGAGTTATCTATGTAAGAAGGTGTAGTATCAGCTGCTTAGGCGTTCCACCGTCATAATATGATACTTTTTAGCCTCGAAAGTATTCCATAAAGTCTTCACAGAAGTCAGGTGTGGTAAGTGAAGTAAGTAGCGTGGAAACCGTAAGTCATCTCTGAGTTAAACCAACTGCGAACCGTTATATTGTAATCTAAAGGAGGTCAACCGAGTAGGTATCTAACGGGTTTTTTTAACAAAACATCCAGGCCACAGGTCGTCAAAGGTCATGTCTAGCTTGTTGCTATAGATAGACGGAAGAGTTTAGTCCCAGAACATTGTACCCATTCAAGATAAGCTCAATTAAAACCTTTTTGTTAGAGCGCTTAGTAAACTGTCCTCTAGATACCTACATAATTCAATACAATTTCCGTAAATTAAAGTTTTCTTGCAGTAGGTATTTTAATTTTAGTTTATTTCCTGAAGTACGCTCCTAGTTTAGTCACGGAACATTGTACCCATTCAAGATAAGCGCAATTAAAACTTCTTGGTTAGAGCGCTTAGTGCAATGTCCTCTAGATACCTACATAATTCAATACAATGTTTGTAAATTAGAGTGAATTTCCTCTAGATTTTTCATTTAATTTAGATATTTTTCATGAAATCTTGGGAATTCTGACATACCTAGTAATTATTTTTATATGGGGGGCTTAACCATACTTTGGAATTAATCGGTCTATTTCTAATCAAAACAAAATAGGCTTTCATGTGTAAAATTACGCTCGGCGCTAGTATAAACTTATCTCAGTATATTACCGCCCCTTGTCCCCTCATCACAGGACAATAATATTGATTATTAATGTATATAACGCTTGCGCAGTGGCGTGTTTACTAAATGTACCTTGTGAGGACGCCCCGGTGACGTCACAGGTCTAGTCGACCTCGGGCATAGTTAGGAGATGAATCAATTGGGATGTTGACAACTTTTTTTATTTTATATTACATAAATTACCTCTCAAAAAAAGAAACATTGGTAAAATAATTATTTCGCTAGCTTGAAAACTGCCCGAGATATCACAGTGTGAAATGCACACAAATGGACTCGCCCAAAAACGCTCCATACTAACGGCTACTGAGTTATGACGTCACGCCTCAGTAGTTTGTATGCAACGCGTAGGAAATTTGTTTGGCAGCTATATTAAATATTGTGTTTATCAAAATGGTTTCTTAGACAAATTTGCTATACATTTTACGAACTAATTAAAGGTATCATTTATTTTAATAAATTTTATACTTTTTAAATGGACTTGTCCACCCAACTTTGAAGGGTCATAAAACAAATAATATGCAATATATAAAACCAAGAGGTATACAAGCTACTCTAAAAGTTTAATATGTTTACGTTTTTTATTAGTATTTCGTTATTTTATTCATTAGTCAACATCCCAATTCAAGTGAGCACTACTAAATGTACCTCTACAAGACACAGCGTCTCGGCCCACTTCGGGTATATTTAGTAGTAACAATATAAAACAAAAACACTACTGAATATACCCGATTACGATCATAAAAACTTGCACGCGGCAAAAATCGGGTATAGATAGCAGGAATTTCAACGCATATTGGACTATGACTCAGTCTACCCATACCCAGCCCCTTATAATGATGGCTATACGAGACCTGAAACATTCAAATAATATCTTCATGTATGTACTACATGTATGTATGTACTAATGCACTGCGCATGGCCTGACACGCACTTGTTGTTAATATCTGATTTATTTTGCTTTTAATTTGAATATTAGATCGGTATATTATTTATGATATTAACGTCATTACTTTATCAATATTATGTATATTTAGTACATATTTTGAAAATTATGATAGCATCGTCCAAACTATACTCGACCAAAACCCTATGGGGCGCCACCATAAGCTACATTCTGTAGACACGCAAATCTGTCAGTCGGCGCTCTGTTCAGATATATTTAGTAGTAAGTAATAACAAAACGTTAGCTCCTAAACATACCCGATTACGACACCCCAAATCGGGTATGTTTAGTAGTCAGGTTTTATTTTAAGCTTATTCCTAACTATACCCGATCAAAACCCTATGGGGTGCCGACACAAGGTACATTTACTTTAGTAAAGACGCTGCGCAGTGTGATTCACAATGCGCAGCACTAACTAGTAGTCAGCTGTTTGTTATTAGGATTGCTGTTATGCCGGAGAATGATAGGTATGTAGTACGTTATGTAGGCATGTTTGGTATGTCTGTATAAATAAAGCTTACTTTTGAGGTGTAGCAGCTATAGGTAACGATTTAATAGCGGAGTGCCTACTATCGCACTTAGCCGAATTTTTCAATATTTCATACAATCTGTAGCACAAAGGCAATTTTATTAAAACTGCAAACTTCTGATCGCACCATGCCTACTTTTATAGTGCTCTATGTAGCATTGGCACATGTACCAACTAATTTAATATCGGATGGATTCCTCAGTATTCAAATGGAATTATTATTATTGGATATAGAGAGTTGGAGTGCGTATGTTATTTACATATTTTTCTTTTTATAAAAATAAACTTAAAAGTTAACTAAAAGTACCAGGCCTCCTAATCAAATGGCCAATTTTCTATTCGTTTGCTAACTTAAAGCTTAAGAATAAGCAACTAGATGATCAAGTCACATGTCGCAAGTTTAAGTAAATCACAGATATTATTGTATTGTATGGAATTGACAAGCCTACAACACGTAATTTTAGAGTTATTTTTAATTTTTAAGTTAGCAAACAAATAGAAAATTGGCTATTTGAGTAAGGGGCTGGATACATAGTTACAAAGGTATTTGACATATTTTTCATTGAAATTATTTATGTAAGTTAATCCTTCTCTAGATTTATGTGATCCTGGTACTTTTTCAAAAATATTAAATTGATGTGCCAATGCTACATAGAGCACTATAAAGTAGGCATGGTGCGATCAGAAGTTAGCAATTTTAATAATGTTGTCTTTGTGCTACAGATTGTATGAAATATTGAAAAAATTCGGCTAAGTGCGATAGTAGGCTTCCCGCTATTAAATCTAGGTAACTATTTCATTTATTCCAAATTACAAAAATAATTTGCTATCCTTTTTTTAAATAAAGAAAAAGAATCCGTGATGAGAATCCAACCTTTTCAAATCCGATCAAGTGTAAATAATTGATTGTTAGTGTATGAAAGGAAAGTAGTAGACCCCCACAGTAAATCCTCAGTCGACGAAACTTTACAGTATGATATAGTATCCTAATAGTATAAATGAAACCTATTTTTTAAATTATCTAAAAGAAAGTTAGGTACCTAGGTAGGTACTTTCATTTATTTATTTAATCTTTATTGATTATTTATAAAAATACAGCAAATGGCAGACTTAATGCTAAAAAGGCATTCTCTTCCAGTCAACCACAACAGAGGACCTAAATTCTTTAGGAAAAATGTTATGCTCAAACTTTCTTCACCAAAAGTACTTCTACTCATGTAAAGTATGAAAACAATATGGGAAATATCTATAAATAAATATTATTTTAATAAAAAAATTAAAAAGAAATTATCTAAAAAATAGTTCTGTTTGAGAGAAGTTTTGGATTTTTCTCAAGTAGGTATCACACAATGATATAAAATACTCATTTGGTAGATAAAATGATTTTGAACTGAGGAATTACTCGGTCTATTGTAAATATATTTGTTTTTTGTAATTGATTTTGTACTTTTTTGTGAAAATACCTCACCTCGACATTTTTTTGGGATATAGGTTTTGCCTCGTACTACATTACATCCCAGCAAAGTTTCATCGACTGAGGATTTAATGTTGAGATCTTCATACAAAAAAAAATTGCTTCATTGCCTACACTATGTTTGAAATTTGCAACACAACGTAACCCTCCGTTTCATGAATACTAGGTACTTTCTTCCGTCCTGTTTTAACATGATTATATTATAGGATGAAGATGTCCATAGTTCACAAAAATTACTGTTTAATAGCTTTTGTTAAATTATTTTTATCATACTGAATACATTCACTATATTGAGTAATAGTCATTAATTTGAACACAATTCATCTATTTTTTTTTCAGTCAAACATGTTGAGTTTTTTTTATTTGAAGAGTTACCTGATTTATTATCATTTTAAATTATTATTATGCATTTTATTTTAATATATTTATTGATTTCTTTTAATATCTCTCACTTTTATTTCCATGGCGAACTTCGGTGACCTCGGGTGTGACTTTCGGTCATCCAATGTGCAACAAAGGTAAGTTTTGCTATTAAGTGCAATATTTAAGCCATTATTTTTTTTAATTAAAATTATTTATTTACCAATAAATGAATTACTCTGATGTTGCATTTTTATTCCACAACACCCTTTGAACGAAATAAGTAATGGATGCTTATTAATTATCGACTAGACGGCATTTTGTTAAAAATATTATGATAATATGGATGGTACCTAGAAAGGTACACACAACGCTTTACAATGCCTATATACCTAATTAAAAGTGCGCCGATTAAAAAATATATTAAACTATGCCTTCTAAAAATTCCAAGGCAACGATTGATTGATAATTTTGTAAACGAAGATTCAATTGAGACATGAATTTGAATAACACTAACGCACAATAAACACCATAACCAGGTGGCCGATTGTCATATATAGAAAAAAGGAGAGCAACACTAAATTCCAACAGGCGCCTGATAAAATAAAAACAACAAAATCTTTAACGAAATGGAACTAATCATTTGAATTAAAGCCTTCAATCAGAAGATCCATCGGCCAGATCAACAATGGATTTAGTAAGAAGACGACATAAAAAATAAGAATACTTAATAACAACCCTGGCAACTCTAACACACTTTAGATTTTAAAGCAATCAGTATGATGAAAAGAAGCGCGCCTAGTTATCTTTTATAGCAACACTATACTAATAATAATAATGAATTGCTAAGTAAATACTGTAGGTACTAGCTCAAATACTGTAGTAAGCGGGTACCTACCTACACAATCAACAACGAAAGTCGCTAAACAAAAGTTAGTGCTTAATAATATTACCCAGGTGGGGGTACCTACTGGAAAAAAAAATCAACTCGTCACCAGATCATTTACTCCGGCGGGAATCAAACCCGTGACCTTTTGGAAGTCCGATCCAAAGCTCTTCTGAGCTAACGAGTCACTCCGACCTACCGAGCAATTCAGTGCGGGGAATCAATTCTCAATATCTACAAACTGTGGGGGAAAGAGAATTTGTCGTAGACCTAATCAGTCCTAAACCAAATCTGTCCGTAACCAAACAAAGGGCCTTTATTCCCATTTGCCCCCTTCAAGCTCCGCCACCGGGGTGGTGGTTGGCACTAATAGGTGGCGTTTACCACCCCGGTGGTCGATGGCACTCATTTATTCCCATCTGCCCCCTTCAAACTCCATTAACTATTAGTGCCAACCACCACCCGGGTGGCGGAGCTTGAAGGGGGCAGATGGGAAATGGGAATAAAGGACAAAGGGGGGCACTGACATGAAAAAATATTTTTTTGTGTGTGGGGCTTCGATCATTCATTTGCGGAGGGAAAAGATTTCTTTGTTCTGTGCACAGACCATACCACAATACTATGTGCATTGACCAAGAACCTTATATTCATGCATTGACCTGAATAATAAAAAAAAAATTTTTCATGTCAGTGACTATGTGTGAACTGGGGGCTGATTATGTAACTTTGTTGGCAATCATCTCTGACAGAAATCGCAGTTACATTGCTGCTTTGCTGCTACCAATGTGACAACTATCTCACTTAAAGCAGCAATGTAGCTGCGCTTTCAATCGAGCATTGTTAGCAACAGACTTACGTAATTCGGGGTCAGATTTTGTGCCTACCACAGACCATACAGCAATACTAGTGGTGCCTACAATTCAATAAATCCTTGCTACAAATGCTAGTAGGGATCATTTGCACGAGCGATCTTTTCAACGCGCGATATTTTTGCCACCGATGACGTTTCACGGGAAAATGTACATTATGGTAAGAAACCATCCTTAAACCGTTCAGTTCAAAAGCAGGCCTTAAACAGGACTCCTTAAGGCTTGCTTTTGAACTAACCTTTGAGGTCATAGGTCAATATAAGTCCTGTAGGCTGATTGTCTAACTTTGTTGCAATCAACTTGACAGAAATCGCAGTGACATTGCTGCTTTAGTAAGAACCAATGTGACAACTATCTTACTTAAAGCAGCAATGCAATTGCGATTTCAATCGAGAATTGTTAGCAACAGAGATACGTAATCGGTGGGCTGCTCTAAGATCTCATAGTAAGGCCCCAGGCCTTATAATAACTTCCCGTGAAACGTCGCATGACTTCTCAGCTGTGTGTTCGCACGGACGATGACGAAGTCGTCGGTGGTAAAAATATCGCGCGTTTAAAAAGTCGCTCGTGTTAACGATCCCTTAAATACTTCACTCAAAAATGTATGCCAAAGAGAAAAAGAGACTGGGGGCCCTACCGCCTAACTCAAAAACATAGCGATAGTGATAGCTATACACTATCCGGAGACTGAATACGTAACCACAGAATACATAATAGTACAAAGTACAGAAAATTCACTCCGCATAGTCATTTAAATAAATAGCGACTCTTGCTCAGACACAATAAAGTGCAATTCAGATCGCACATTGCTTCCTTGCCTACAGTTATATTCACCTACAGGTTGCCTCTCTTTCTATCGCCTAGCTCTTACCTCTTCTGACAACTTTAGGGTTGTCTTCTTCTAATCCTTCAAGCCCCATCGGGTCGCACAACACAACAATAGAAAATCTATTGTCTCATTTTCTGTGCTTGAAGGATTAAATACTTTATTACAAGTTTTGTGTTTACTTAAATGTGAAAAACATTACGTTTCAAATAAACCTAGGCTAGATGTAAAATTAACGCCACATTAGACTATATGTTTAATTTGGAATGTGGAAAGGAATCCTTTCCAGAAATGTAGGTATTTAGTTAAGTAGACATTATTCGCTCAAAAAAAAAAAAGAATTAGGTACTTACCTACTTAGGAAATTTGATCGAGAAAAAATAGTCACGACCCGCCTCTGAATACATAAAAGTACCTTTAACTACACGCTTTCCTACCTATAGTAGCTAGTTATTACACCTACTTATCAAAAATAGGTAAGTACTCATAAAAATACGAGTAAAATAATAAAAAAATTTTTTTTACCTTTTAGAATCTTTCGGTAAAGTGAAAAATGAAAACTTTGAATCCTTCTGTTTATTGCGACAGCCATCCACGCAGCAATTATTAGTATTACGATTCTCCATTATTTATAAATCATAATAGTAGGTACGGCGCAGTGCTGGGAGCAATATACAATGATCGATTGACAGTAATAGAGGCACAGAATAACGCACGCGTGTATCTACTCACAAGCGCGGCGGCAGCCCTGACTGAGTTTGCAACTCCAAGTTGTCGCGCGCTGTAGGTACTTATCGCGGTAGGTATGGGCGAGTGACGGATGCCTGACGTAACTCTGTTGCTAACAATTCTCAATTGAAACCGCAGTTACATTGCTGCTTTAAGTTTAAGTAAGATAGTTGTCACATTGGTGCTTACTAAAGCGGCAATGTAACTGCGATTTTTATCAGAACTTATTGGAACAAAGTTACATAATCAGCCCCTGTCCTTGTCATATCATAACACAATGACAAGGACGGACAGTGCATTGACGTCATAAACTAGCAATTTGAAAGCTTTTTGAGTTAGGCGGTAAGCCTGCCGGCCTTTTATACTTGTGTTACCTACTTATTCGATCGATATACCAGTGGATATTGCATGAATTTGTGGGACACCTCAATCAAACTACCCCAAAATGCAGCCCACTAAAGTCCCCCACGACTTGTCATATGATCCCCGTCAATTGGTAATGCGCTGGAACCTTGTCACATTAACATTCAGGTTGACGTGATCCGCAACAAAAAATGACATCAAACAAGAAAATTCTTATAGGTAATCTAATATATTGTTAATTATTGAATTATGATGATTATATGATGTTATGATATTATGATATTATATTATGATATTATATTATGATATTATGATGATTATATTATTAATTATTGTCAGAAACCCTATCTGACAATAACCATTACACGGATGACAATGATATTTTTTTCCTGGGTATAGTGATGCAAACCATAATAGCAATAGTGTGTGTAGTATTGAGCTTAGCCGTGACAATATATTGAACATATTGAAAAAGTTAGATGTACGCAAGGGTCCGGGAGATGATGGAATACCTGCTATCTTTCTTACGAATTGCGCAAAAGAACTGTGTGTACCATTGACATCATTATTTAATAAGTCTCTGAAAGCGGGTGTTTTTCCTTCCATTTGGAAGACGGCTCATATCATGCCCATCCACAAGTCTGGAAGTAAAGCTGATTCTCAAAATTATAGACCTATAAGTATACTGTGTTGTATCGCTAAAGTATTCGAATCTGCTGTGTACGATTATTTTTACTCTCAAGTCAAGCCGTTTATCTCAAACAATCAGCATGGATTCGTGAGGGGCAGATCTACTGTGACTAATCTGTTGGAGTACAGGAATTATTTGTGTGAGGCTTTCGCTGAACGTTGACAAGTTGATGCAGTGTACACCGACTTTACAAAAGCATTTGATAAAGTGAATCATTTATTGCTGTGTAAAAAACTGGCTATGCTTGGTATTCACGGAAATCTCCTCCGTTGGGTTCATTCTTATCTCAATAACAGAAGTCAACTGGTTGCTCTTAAGGGTTTCAAGTCATCGCCTGTTATAATTAAATCTGGTGTTTCACAGGGCTCACACCTGGGTCCGCTATTCTTCACCATTTTTATCAATGATTTAATTAATAAGCTGTCCTGCCCTTGTTTACTTTATGCCGATGATTTGAAAATATACCGCGTGATTCAAGATTCGTCTGACTACTCTGAACTTCAGAATGATATAGATACGGTCTCCGAGTGGTGCGAACAAAATCATATGCACCTCAATATACAAAAATGTTTTGTCATAACTTTCACTAATAAACGATATAAACGTACTCATGATTATCAATTTAAAGGGTTGACATTGAATAGAAAAACGGTGGCTAAAGACCTTGGTGTACTGTTTGACTCTAAATTAACATTCCGTGAGCACTGCGCATATATAAAAAATAAAGCATTCAAGTTACTAGGCTTTATAACAATAAAGCCTAGTAACTTGAATGCTTTATTTTGGTGGTGGTGCACCAAGGGTTTCAAACATCCTCTAAGTTACCTGACCGTTTATTACGGCCTTTCTCGCATCATTCTAGAATACGCCAGTGTCGTTTGGTCTCCTTGCTACTCAGTTCACTCGGATAGCATTGAAAGTGTTCAGAAAAGAGCGCTTAGGATACTTAGCTACAGATGTGGTTTCGGTCGCAGTCTCGTTGGTTATAGTGAGAGGCTTGTTAAATTTAAAGTAACCACCTTACTTGTCCGCCGCAAGAAACAGGACCTTATATACTTACATACTCAGACCAAATAAAAAGTAAAGACGGAGTCTTCCGACAAAGCGGTGAAGCCAGAAAAACTACGCCTTGGCTGTGTACATACACAGTTTACGCACACATATGTAACGAAACTACGCCTTGGCATTCGTTCGGCATTGGACGAACCCTGCCGCCCGGCCCCCGCCCGCCCTCTAGTACGCACACATGTACCATCAAAAACCGGCTTCACTTAGTTGTTCGCAACCACTGCGCAACGCTCCATCTTCCTTTTTTATTTGATCTGAGCTTACATAAGATTCTACATAGCTGTATCGATTCGCCTTACCTCCTAGGCAAGCTAAACATATCTACAAGGCGAAATCCCCGAATACCTAACAAAACATTTTACTTACAAACGTATCAAAATAACACGCCATTTTATAACCCCTATCAAAATAACACGCCATTTTATAACCCCCTTGTAAGAATGTGTCGGCTTTACAACGA
The DNA here is from genome assembly GCA_943789525.1 of Agriphila geniculea. Lineage (NCBI taxonomy): Eukaryota > Metazoa > Arthropoda > Insecta > Lepidoptera > Crambidae > Agriphila > Agriphila geniculea. The sequence goes on from OX038880.1 coordinate 17,302,201, forward strand.
GATATCTGTGAAGAATCCGTGCATGGATTTTTTTAATCCGAGACCCAGAATATTTAAAAAGTCGGTTCAACAACTAACTCTTTCCTAAATTTGTACATGCCCATATCGCTAAAGTATTTATTGCATATTACTCAATTAATTTTTACTATTTTTAGATAAGGTTATAATTTAATTCATTTATTAAGTATTTAAATCTATTTGTTTTTGAAGAGTAGATCTTACTTGCTCAACACTGTGAAAATGATGTGTCAACATAGTTAGGGTTACGATCTAGCATACAACTGAATTATTTTAGCATGTCATTATTTATTTTTCGATTGTAATCTGTTTTGTTGTCCATATGTATAATAAAATAAAATAAAATATGATTTTCAATAAGATAGGGTCTAGGTATATAAAAAAATTACAATTGTTTTTTGTTTTTGAGATTAAAATCATGGCTGCCAGGCGCATTACCAATTGACGGGGATAGTACAACTTGACATTTAGTGTCGCGTGATTTGTCAAACGGCATGTGCCACATTTCAGCTTTGTTATTGTATGACGTGCTACATCCACAGGTATAGAATATGATCGAAGACTTCGCCCTTAGTACACCGACGTGTTTGCGTGCGGCAGCGAAACGACGAAAAATCTCTCTACTAATAGCGAGAGAGATGACATAGTTACGTGCTTTTTCGGTTCAGGGGCCCTATTTTTGAATCGCTCGGCTGGCGTCAAGCGCTCTTTTCTACTGATTTTCGTTCGACATTCGACTCGATCTCAATGCGTTTGAGTCAAATGTCGAACGAAAATCAGTAGAAAAGAGTGCTCAACGCCAGCCGAAGGATAAAAAAAAATAGGGCCCCAGTTACAGTACTAGGCACGTATCTTGAAATTTTTTCGACGGAGTGGGGATAAGTTCGCGCATGTGCTCTTGTGAGCGACCAATAGCACGCGCCCCTCTCCCGCCGCCCGCGCCCCTCACCGCTACGCATACCCAAAATACGCGTTTCGCGCAATCCCTACCCGTTTTCAAGTTATATGCCTCGTACTGTACGTGAGTGTCTGCAAAATAGTCGACCGATGCATGTCAATTCACTAGTAATTTTTTGCAGATGTTTCGCTTTTGCAATGGTATCGCAAAGATTCCCCGCATGCAAATGCGTCGGTGTACCTACTGCCGGGTCCATAGCGCGTGTTTTTCCCTACACAATCAATAAAAACATCTCGAGTCCGTTACGCCAGCAGGAAAGTAGCTTCTAGAGGGAAGCGAGTCTGATGAATAATTTGTGCGCAATTGGCTTTGGTTAAAAAATAAAAGGTATTTATTTTATATTTTTTTACTACAGATTAGGCCAATTTAAGAAACTAATTTGAATATTTTAACATTTGGTCCCGTATTTATTTTTTTATAAATATATTTGTCGAGCGGATATGGTCAACCGGAATGACGTCATTAGTGGCATGAAAGTTTAAGAAGAAAACCTTTGCCATCTACTTATAGAAAAAGAAAGGCCAAGTGTCATTAACTGTCATAATGACTTTATGGTTGTTTGTAAACAAATAAGTTATAGTTAATATTTCTTCTATTTTATTCATTTAATCCAGTTGTGACGGTTCTAGCCTACCTTCTTAATTTGCCGCAATAATTTTTGAGGTGGTAAAATTATAATAAAAATGCTTACCAGTGGAAACTCTGCTGAAAAACTTTGTAAAAACTGACACGCCCAATCTACCCAAATTGCGAAATGTATTGTATGTATTGTGTCTATTTTGGATGTAGGCTACATGGATGAAATTGTAACGATTGCTTGTGGACTGATAAATTTGCAGGATAACATAATAAACATTGTGAAAATATGTGCATACTTTATTTCTATTTACAAATATTTAATAGTAGGGATGTGGAAAAATTACGAGATAAGTTCATCGATATTTTTTGGGCGATATTAAATACTCTGATATATCGATAGATGTTTTTACAATAATTTTTCCAAAACATTTTTTTGGTAATTACGTATGGATTCTAATAGTCGACACTATTTTGTCACTGGAGCATTTTGATTTTTTCCAACTTTGAGTCTTAAAAATCATCGTAAAATTCGTCAAATCGAGCCAAAATTTCGCGTAGGGGTTTATTTTGCTATTTTTTATGTTTTACAATACCTTAAAATTAGAATCCATTACTTAGTCATCGTCCCATTTCATCCCATTTTTTTCTGAGAAATATTACCATATCGATATTTTTTCACTTCCACCTTCCACCATCCCTAATGCCAAGTTCATTGTCAAAATTGTCTTTGCACTTTTTTCTTTTTTTTATTATGGCTGGGAGATCTGTATGTGATGACGTCATATGAAGGTCATTTGAAGGTTAAAGCTTTTTATTGAATATTATAAATATCTTTAAAAATATAGACTTATTTTTAAATTTAATTAGTAGACACTGTACCGAAAGCTTATTCCTCGAAATGGTTTTGAGATTTCCAGTCATGTTCAAAAAGTTATCAAAGCCAATTCGGTGTAAATGTGCGCCAAATAAAAAAATTGTGGGCCTTATACTTTTGGAATAAAACGGGAAACTTAAATGTACGTAGACGTGACGTGTACAAACCTGTTCGACAACAAAGTTAAGGAGGTCATCAATATGCATGAACGCGTCGCTTTTTTGTGGTCTATCGAATTTGGTCGGTTAATCGGAATACTGACAGTTGTTTTGGATTTAAATTGATATTTCTTTTAATACGAAGAATTTGAATCTGAAATTTTTAGAGCGTGTACTTCAGTAACCATACAAATTATTCATCGGGCCAGGATCTAAATAATCTTTGATATTTTTATGCTGCTGACCGTCAAAGTCATGACATGGTCAGTCTCACTTTCATGTGGGTATTATTCAAAAACACGTAAATGTGCGGTTTCCAAAATTTTGATAGTAAGAAATAACAAGAAAAATAGAACACCGCTTTTGGTTTCTTTATTTCTGTGGTAGTTTAGGCGCTAGATTTTTTTTCTGTTTTCAGAAAATGCCTGATTACTTCTAAATCTGTGATTATTTTTGAAATGTTTTATACCGCACAAATAGCACAAATTAGGGGCTACTTATCTATGTTTATTGTAAGATCGCACGTTTAGTAGTTATTCCGAGATCTGGGATCCGGCAAAACGTTACGCCAGGAAGAAATCAAATATCTCAAAAACTATGAGGCCCACAAATTTTATATTTGGCGCATATTTCTTGCTAGTATCAAGCTACCCGCACATATATCTTTTATTTCTCTCTGATCATTAGTTTAGAATATTCCTGCTGGAGTACCGTTACCCCAGCAGAATTCGTTTTTCCCGTTTTATTTCAAAAGTATAAGGCCCACATTTTTTTTATTTGGCGCACATTTACACCACACAACGAAGGATATTTTTTTTCTAAACTTTAATCATGGGTTTAAACCCCACCCAACTTCATAAGACGTTGTTTAATATAAGATATGCATACAAACTTTCGAGTTAGTTATTAAGCAGATTTCAATATTTTATTTCTTGCTTTTTAGAACCATTAATTTATTTTTGAAGCTGTTTTTTGTTAGATTATTTTCAGGTTTTTGAAGGAGGTTTTGTTTTTATTAAAAACTTTTTTATTTTAAACTTTTTTGTGGTAAGTATATTTGGTGATGATATTATCTAAGTTACAATAGCCTTATGTCAAAGGTACATCACCTTTAACATAGTACTGTTTTTCCCGACGCAGGGGCGTTTATTGTTGAGGAGTTCTCCTGGTACTTCAATATCAGCTCCACTTCACCATATGAATTATGATGAGCATAAATAGCCTAGCAACCATATCAAAGTAATCGTATTGTACCAGTGAACTACTTAGTATTGAATAGTTCCGATGATCATCTATGCTGGTCTTCATCATCAGTTACACTTCACCAAAATGGTACTTTTCGAAAGCAAATGCACAAGTTACTTAAGAAAATACTAAAATCGCTATAGTTGTGCCTATAATATTTGAAGAGTTCCCTCAATTTCTCCAGGATCCCATCATCAGATCCTGATTTAATGACAATGGGACCAATTTGGAAGTATATACTTTCAAACAAAAAAAGAATTTTTCAAATTGGTCCAGCCGTCTTCGAGTAATCGAGTAACATACATAAAAAAAAAAAGATTCCGACGAACTGAGAACCTCCTCCTTTTTTTGAAGTCGGTTAAAAAAAGAAAAAGAACTATGGTTTGTGCCAAACGGTCTGAAGTTGGTCACTTCTATTGTGCAGTGTGATTAAATTGGCATAGTGATCCGATGTAACTTCTATTTCGTTGTTTCTAAATAGATCTGTAATAAAAAAATAGCTAAGTATACTCAGGCCAAGAACCTTATATTCATATATAAGGTTCTTGACTCAGGCCCTGTCCTACTTATTTGGCCATCGGTCGTGCGATGGTGCGTCCGTCCGATGAAACTGGTCGTGCGACCGTATGATTAAACCTAGTGATATCTATTGAATGTCCTATTTGACGGTCGCGCGATCATGCGATGATGCGATGCGACCAAATTTTCTATTGTTCAGTTTCATCGCACGATGAAATCGCAACGCATGATCGCACGACCGATACCAATTAGGACAGGGCCTCAGACGTCTCATTAAAAATGCGAGAAAACATGGGTATGTAGGTAGAAGAAGTTATGCACAACTGCCCTACTTGTAGGTATCTTCGGCTATTGACTTTGACAAAGTAGGTACCCATTGATATGTAATTAATTAATTAATGACTTTAAAGTGCTTTTAGAATTTAATTTTTTTAACATGGTGACATCTAGTGGTAATATTTTAGAAAGTACGTTGAAAAAGGGAGTGTGAAATGCTATCCCAAAATATGAATGATCGAATCACGTTAACCCAAATGAACGAAATCCCTAAAAATGTTTTACCAAAAATAATGCAAAAACATGTTAAATCGAATCACGTCAACCCAAATGAAGAAATCCCAAATTACGCTTTATCAAAAACATTTTAAATCAAAACCGGACAAGTGCGAGTCGTTAGCGTTCAAGCACGTTTGCGGTGCACCGTGCATGCGGCAAGTTCCTACCCTCAAAAATATTAAAAGTAAACCAAATTTTATTCCTAGGCGGCCATTACATGCTCATGCAAGCGTCAGTCAAATTCCATCTGTCATAAAAGGCCAAGCCACACAGCGGGCGTGGCATGACGGGACGGGACGGCGACGCGACGCTGAGCAGTTGTAATGTACTAGATACTATGGACGACGTCACACAGGCCGGCGTGGCGCGACATGTCGCGTCCCGTCGCGCCACGCCGCCGTCGCGCTGAGGATCGGAAGCGCAGCGGAGCGGAATGTAGGCGTGATCACGCCCGCAGTGTGAACTCTACCGTCGCGCCGGCCGTCCCGTCACGCCGCGCCCCGTCGCGCTACGCCCGCTATGTGGCTTGAGCTTTAGGTTTGACTGACTGACTGATGGAAAGAAGAAATCAACTTCATGCAACCATCAGTCACTACATTACACGGTATTAGGTTATTTGTCAGTCACAATAAACGTAATTCATGACTGATGGAATTGCATGACGCTTGCATGAGCGTGTAATGGCTGCCTTATGGATATTGTACTAGCATAGCCTTCTTTAATTCCAAGCCCAAGCAAATAGAGAAGGCTATGGTACTATAAATTTTTTATACATTGGTTACTTTGATGGTTATATTAATGGAATACTAAATTAAATTGAACATAAATGAAACATGTTACATATCATAGTCTTTTCTGATGAAGGTAAGGCCCGTTTAAGCCTTTTTTCGCTACACCTTGTTTTGCCATGTTCTCGAAAAACCAATAAACACGCTAAGTCGTCGGGTAAGCAATCAAACACTAATCCAGTACCTACCTACACTAGTAGAGATGGGACGGGTACCCGGTGTGCACACACTAGCCAAGTCAAAGAGAAAGAGCATACAACCGTCCATTAAACAAGTCCAGTCAGAAATTCACAATGATCTCAACGAACAAGGTAAGCGGTAGACGTCTAAACGGTACGGAGAGCAATGACAGACTAATTGTGACTCGCATTGTGAACGCGGTCTTAGCTTCTTATCTGCGTCCAATCGTATGCAAACGCCTTAGCAAGCGCATCCTTTCCGTACTAGCTTCATTCGGCGAACAAGGTATAGTCATAAAGTTTCTTCTTCTTATTTTAGTTTGGCAATCTACTCTCCTCTTTAGGGAGTAATTTTTGCCAGTGTCAACTGTTGAATATTTCAGTGGTAGATTGTTTCAGTTTACATAAGAATGCGGGTACATCGCATTCCAACGCTGCTTGGAGCATTTGGCACCAAGTATATCTAGACTAGACAGTTTACTCGGTAAGTTCTGCCGAGGGTAGCCACCACTACAATAAAAGTCTCAGCTTCACACCATATTGTTCAGTTGCGTAGACACTTGTACTACGAAACTGCACCAATTTTAAGATTATTTCAATAAAGAGTTGGGTGAAGATAGATTACCAAATAGGACAAGTAAGTATAAACAAAGTTGAAGAGATGTAGTTAGACACCTAGATTGTAGATATGAGGAAGTCACGTCAACTGCGCCGGCGCACGGAGGCACGGAAACGCAAACTGATTTCACTTTCGTATTTAAGTACGAATTAACCTATCATGGGAACTTCTCAGCGGGGCAAAATAAAACAAGTAGGGATTCGCCTGGAATAGATAGATGCAATGGATAAAAAGGTCTTGGTTCTGAATAAATTAAAAAAAATATCATTTTTTAAATTAACTAGAAGATAAGCTGCTATCCGGGACCTGTAAAACTACTCTAAATAAAGTAAGTACCTACCTATAGATTTTCAAGCGTAGGCTATTATATTAAGATAAATATTTTAATAGAAAATTATTAAGATAAATATTATATATTCTGTGGCGTAGGTACCATTAATGAAATGAAACAAAACATTTTATGGATAGATGCCACGTCACTGAAGGTAAATTTAGAAGGGTAAAAGACTTAGAGATAAGGAATTTATTCATAAACTAGCGGCCGCCCGCGACTTCGTCTGCGTGGAAAGTTTTTTGATATTTCTCGGGATATAAAATACATATGGATTAAAAACACCGATGATATTTATCTACCTACACCCATGATATATCCTCTATGAAGGGTTTTGACTTTGACCTTAACTTTGTCCTTGAAGTTGATCTTGACCTTGAAGTTGACCTAGACCTTAACTTTGACTTTGACCTTGAATTTGACTTTTACTTTGACTTTACTTTGACATTGACTAACTTTCCTCCCCCTCGTCATTTTATCATCCGAACGTGTGCTTTACATTCTCTTTGAGTGTGTTATATATAATGTTGTATTTAATTTCATAATGTAACTCGTCGGGCGGATATTGTAGTTATGTACTATGACACTGGGATATAGTTTTAATGTTTGCAGTTAGCTAACTTTTTCAGAACCCTTTACTGAGGATTTAAAGCATAGGTGTAGATAAAATTCTTAAATAAAAAAAATAACACAGTAAATATTAATAGGTAACAGTGTTACGAAAAATTAAAATAAACGATTACGCTTGAACTTCAAGCGTAATTTCAATGGTAGTAGCTATTTTCGAATTTCGTCGGAAATAAAGGGAAATACGATCAGGTAAATCATCAACCCAAGTTATTCCGCCTCTTGTAGAAAAGCGTAACTGTATGATATAATACCCATTAAATTAGCGTTGGATAACAATGCAATGAGGTTGGGCGCCAATCGTGATCCGTGGTGGTGGAGCGGTGGGGTTCGGGTTTTTGGTGCGCGGAGAAAGTGCCACTGGTGGTGGTCGAAGACCCAAGCACTCGGCGCGGCCGCGGCGTACACACGCCCGCCTGCCCACGGGCGAGACGTTTGCGAAACAATGCCATTGAACACCAGCCGAATTTGACAGTGATAGCGGAGTGCACGGAGATGCCGCGCAAATAAATACTAGTGCCGAAACTGTACTCTCGCGCCGACTCCGGATCCCCACGACAATGTGCCAATGGATAGTGACTATAATTTACGTGGTCCTCGCTTTAAATTTGGCAGTTACAAGGGAAATATCACCGGACGTCGCTACGCTTGATAACCATGTAAGTATTTATAAAACAACACTATCGGGCATACAGTATCAGTCGCAGCGATGCGGGCGATGACTCTAAAAACACTTTTACTTTCCGTCAAACGCATTCGCTTCTTACTGCCGTTAATAACAGCGTGTGGACAAAATTTAAAAAGTAGGAAATTCAGCATTTGTATTTCATTCGAATTTACATGATTCGTTTACATTTTCCGATTTCATTCTAATAGCATTAACTTTTACGGAAAGGTTGCGGCATAAATTACGTCTAATATGCCTTGCTTGCGAATTCCGAATAGCCGGAAAGACTAAAAAAAATCCTGTTTTTAATATTACTGCACTTACAGTTTCATTGCTAAATGTTAATAAAAAAAAATGTACATACAATACATTTTGTATTCCAAAATTTAACATTGGTGGACAATGTAAATTGAAAAACTTCCATGGTAAATTATTTAAATTAAATTTTATTTAATTTTTAATAGGTATATCTGCTATATTCTGTGCCAGCTATGCAATCCTCAAACGGTCAAACCAGCACCACATTACGCTGATGCATACCTAGGTACACGATAGGAGCTTTATAGATAGATAGATGAACACTTTATTGCACACACACTTTATAAAAGAACAATCACAAACTAAACCTTAAATCTATGGTGGGCAAAGGCGGCTTTATCGCTGGAAGCAATCTCATTTTAGACAACTAAAAAAATTATATTTAAATTTAGGTTTAGGATAGGTATGTAGGTGGGAACTTTATATTTCACTTAATAGCTCGCTGTCACCCAGAATCTTGTTCATTAATTACAAAGTAGGCTTTAATCAAATACCATTTCGAGATTTTTCAATTTCTACACACATTGTAAACTTTATAATACAGCAACTATATATAAATAAATGTTTACCTAGTGTAGTTAAATAGAAAATATTAAAATAACAATGAAGTTTAAATACAGCAACAATTTATCAAATGACAACAGATCCTTTCGCTTTTGGAAAGATATAAATAGTTCAGTTAAATATGTATACAGTTTAGAACTTTGTCGCTCTAAAAGCGACTTTTTGAACAGAAATCAATGACAAATGACAACTACAACAAAGTCACAAAGTCACAAAGTTATAAGCTGTAAAGTAAGTAAACATATTTTTAGACGTGACTGTAGATACGTGTAAAAAATGGATTACTTTGTTCCAAGATATTTTTCAACTCCTGTAGGCCTAGCATGACCGACAAAACACGATATATATCGCGTGATATAGCGATTTATCCATACTCAACTGTCAAAATCCATTGTCTTTTGACAGTTAAACGTGATAAATTGCTATAGCATATCGCGTTTCAGTGGTCATGCTAGGGGGGCTGATCTCATCTACTGGCAATCTCTTGATGTCTGGAAGGATATAATTTTCAGATAACACGAACACCAGTATTAAGTCCTACTCTTTGATCATCACGATCGAAGCTCCTACTATATTTTAATGGACGACATATTAATCCTTACTTATATATATATAATATTATAAATGCGAAAGTCCGTTTGTTTGTTTGTTTGTTTGTTTGTTACTCCTTCACGTCTTAACTTCTGAACCGATCATCATGAAATTTTGCATACACGTTATCAGGGGTACAGAAAAGGACATAGGGTACAATTTATCCCGAAAAAAATTATTGTTCCCGAGGGATAGACAAAATACTATCCACGCAGACGAAGTCGCGGGCGGCCGCTAGTTGATGATAAAATAAAGTATTATCTTATCTTATCCCAGTTTCGTTACATCAAAAAGATTTTAAAAGCAACCGTCTTCTCGTCACGTTACGACACTGACATAAAGGGCACACAACAATCACCATAATCTTATGTAAGTATAAGTATAATGGTTGTAATGAACCGGTAATATTCCATAGTCTGCAAATGATGATCATTTGATAGGTAATTACATATGAAACGGATGTGCACTACTTTCGCCAGTTACGTGGTCGGTTTATGCAACAAAACATTATCTTTATGCTATCTTGCCTGTTATGGTAATTAAATTAAAGTATAAAAAAGCAAAACGACATTTTGGCTTTTTTATATCCTTAGAGATAGCCATTACCTAACTAACTAAACAAAAATAAATCAACCTTAAAGAAGCTCAGTATTTTAGTACAAATAAATACAGTTTTATGGAATCAATTTTTATTTGTTAAGGTTAACATAACTGTAAGTCGCAAAAGCCTAAACAAATTAACTCATAAATAATTAGTATCTATAAAATAAAATAAAAACTCATTTTTAGCACGCATAATCGAAACTGTTAAGTGTTATCGATTCTAAATTGTCCTTCCTGATCCCGCTGCCTAAAAAATTAAAAAATATTAAAAACACGACTTCCCTGCCAAAAACGAACTAAAAAGTTAAATAACAAGACGTGTCATTGCAGTCGGGGGACTGTTTTGTGGATCAATTTTTTATCAAAGAGGTCCCCCGACTGCAATGACACGTCTTGTTATTTAACTTTTTAGTTCGTTTTTGGCTGGGCAGTCGTGTTTTTAATATTTTTTAAATTTATTAATTTTTATTTCATACATTTTAGTGACAAGTTATATAGTTTTGAAATGTGCTCATTAAGGCCTTTCATTTGATGCCCATATTGTAATAAGAAAAAAAATATTTTTTTCACATTTGAAAATGGCGTCGTACATTCGCCATATTGACTTTTTTCAAAAAAAAATATAGCCAGTGTCACTTGAAATGATGTAAGGATTCTAACAATACCCCATACATATAAATCCGTTGAGCCATTTTGAAGTTAGGGTGGAATAAGTAAACTCACATACCTACAAACATACATGAACCCTGAACACATATACACTCCTTTTTGGGCAGTCGTGTAAAAAATGTCTACGAAGCAAAATGCCTAAATTAATAGAACTTAAAGTAAAACAAACTGCAACTGTAATTTTAGTGATCTTACAGGAAAACATAACGGTTAGGTATCAAAGTATCAAACTGTGATGTAAGTTCCATAGAAAAGACATAAACGCTTGTCAAACCATCATAATCAAATTAATTTTAATTTACATTGAGAATTTATTAATTAGTTAAGTAAGTGCATGTTTTTTTGGTTTTATTGAATTAATATTATTATGAGATACAAATGCTTATCTCAGCTTTTTTCGAAAATTAAACGATGACGACGACGAGTAGCGGTGGAAATGTTATTAAATTGCAATAAATTACATTCTTATCATCATTTGTCGCGCTTCTTATGATTATTAAACATTAACACACAAAGTATTCGTAGAAAGATATTAAAAGCCCGTCTAATTTTGTGGACCTTTACAAGTAAGAGTTAATGAGATTGTTGACCAGTTGTCAGTATTCGGAGGTCAGTTATGATTATGAATAATTAACCTTTTTGGATAATGACTTTGTAGTTACATGTAAATAGCATTATACTATACCTAGACCAACCTATTTGATAAATATCAAACTCCGGTATGTCCACCTGCCACTTGGTTTGGTTTTTGCATATGCTTAGAATCCGCGGCGGTTTTTTGGTTTTTTTTTCTGATGTTTCGGCACCTTTGCAGCTGCCGTGGTCATGGAGGACTGAAGCTGCTCGACTATCTGCATCAGTCCTCCATGACCACGGCAGCTGCAAAGGAGCCGAAACATTAGAAAAAAATAAAAAACCACAGTGAATTCTAAGCATAAGTCTATACAAAAACCGGCCAAGTGCGTGTCGGGCCACGCGCAGTAGGGTTCCGTAGGTACATTATACCATACCATATTTTAATACCGCTATCATTTTTCGTCTGAAAAAATAACTTTGTTTTTCACAGTGTTTGTATGAATGACAAAGTTATATTTGCGGTTTTGGAAAATGTACTATATCTTGAAAACTAATTACTATATCTCGTTCAAACCAATTTTCGTTGAAAGTGTTTATTAAGATCTATAGCTTATATTTTTTTTAGATTTTTCACCCTCTTACTTTAAAAGTTAAAGGGGGGGGGGACACACATTTTACCACTTTGGCGGCATATATCTTTCAAATGGTTGACTTTGAAAAAAAATAGTGATAGGAACCTCAATGTCATTTTTAAAGACCTATCTATAAACACCCCACAAGTATTGGTTTGATGAAAAAAAATATTTTCAGTTTCAGTTCCATGTATGGGCAGCCCCCCCTTACACTTTTATTTTTTTTTTATTTTTGTGTAAAAATCGTAAAGCGGTTTACAGAATACACCTACCTACCAAGTTTCAACTATGTAGTTCTAATACTTTTGGAAAAAAGTGGCTGTGACATACGGACAGACAGACAGACAGACATGACGAATCTATAAGGGTTCCGTTTTTTGCCATTTTGGCTACGGAATCCTAAAAAACAACCCAAGTGACAGGGGGACATACCGGAGTTTGATATTTATCAACTCTGCAGAAAAGCAAAATATCGACCATACCAAACCTAAGAAGATTGCTCCCTACAAAGCAGCCTTATTATATTATATGACGACCTAGCCTTATTTATTTATTTATTACTTAGGGAAACATACAGCTTTAAATGGTACCATGGTAATAGTAAAACAGAATTTTAGTACATTAGCCAAAAGAGTTTCCACCTTTAAAAGTACATTACGTTGAACAAACAATTATATAAGCAAACAGATGTAAGAAATTATTAAATAAGTAAATTACATTACAAAAAAAATACAAATTATTAAGGGTGTAATTTATTGATGATTTAAAAGTTTTGAATGTAGCAAATTTGGTGTTAAACATAATCGAATGACATTTTCACAAAAATGGATTCAATTTATGACATTATTGGAGCCTTATTGATGACCTGGCACTTTATTCATATTGATGAATAAAGTGCCGGGTCGTCATAACGCATATCCAGTACAATAGGGCCACAAGACCAAAATTTTCACAACTCAATAGTCAATGTTCATAATAAGGCTGCATCATGTCTGTGTCTGCATCGGTCACGTCGCGTCGTGGCGCCAATACCCCCTCGTCACTTTCTTACAATTTGATAAACGGCCACGGATAACAAAAACGAGAGCAGAACCACAATTACCTCGTGAAAGGCGCCTCGCAATCATACTTTGGAAAGTAATTCGTTGCTGACCTTACGAATTCGCATGACACCACTATGCACTTTTATCCTGCTGTGAGAATTTACTGCACTCAAAATCGTAAATCATGCGTGAAATCGTAATTCTTTAAATGTTTTAATGTTTATCACTTTAGCATAATTAGGAAGGAATGTGTTAATCATTTACTAAAAGAAACGCGTTTATTACAATTCGCATTGAAGCAAACAATTGCTTTGCCCTACCTATATCTTTTGTGAATGGTAACTGCATTAATTATTGTTATTATTATTAGTATTACTTGTAGACTCGAGTCAATGAAATTTTTTTCTTATCTTCACGTTAAATCATCGCCATTGAACTTAACGGTAAAGTGGATTGTTGTCAGGGTCAGTTGCAAAATTGATTCTGAAGGGGGTCATGGCTTTTTAAATTCAGGAACGACTAATAAAACTGTTTTCAGTTATTTTACAAAAAGGTCTTTGTTGGATTTTCAAGAATTATTGTTTAAAAATACTTGATACAATTTTCGTCCAACTATTTTTCATCAGTTTTAAACAATAATTTGAAATTTTTATTTGGGAGAAATTAATTGGGAGAAAAATAAAGTAGCAGTTTCAGAGGATGAAAGCCTTTGATGCAAAAATAAATAACTAGGTAAGTATAAAAAAATATTTAAATTGATTTATGTTTGCATATTTTTGATTAAATTTTGACTATACCTAAGACTAATCTAAGGTGGAAAATAAAATTTTCATCTACGAATTAATTGATTGCTTATATTATAAAATCCCCAATTCCTAACGTTTATAAAGTGTTATCCAAATTAACACACCGCTGACACTTGCTGACACAGTTTAAAAACTTAAGCAGTCATTCAACGTATGGATTCATAATCGAAGTAGCCACGTGTGCTGTGGTGTCCAATATGACAACCTTAGCCTCGATTGTGCGTTACATCACACGTTATTTAACTCGTGGGCAATAAGTTTTGTGAGTTATGTAAGTCGGCCGCACAGGGGAAAGCGGGTGAATCTTGCAGTTACAACCTACATACTTACTTATTTATCTAGAGACAACCTATTTTAATAAATATAAGCTTTTTCACTTGTTTAATTTCATTATTTATACAGATTCACAAACGGGTATTGGGTACTACATGGCTTTACTAGTGCACTGTAACGAATATTAGTTGGTAAGAGATTAGATAGGTATGTATCTGTATTATAATACCTGTACAGGTATCAGTGTCATGATATCTTAATATATAAAATCGTAAACTGAATGACTGACTGATCTATCAACGCACAGCCCAAACCGCTGGACCTAGAGACTTGAAATTTTGCACACAGATACCTCATACAGTGTAGGCATCCACTAAGGAAGGATTTTTGAAAATTCCCTCCCTAAGGGGGTGAAATAAGGGATGAAAGTTTGTATGAAAGTCCCTCAGTTTTGAAGCTAGGATTTTCAAATTTTGTGTTTAGGCTGACGATTGAAAATTAATAAATACGGGTCTCAGCGTTTTTCAAAATTCTACCCCCAAAGGGGTGAAAGCGGGTATGAAGTTGTGTATGGATAAAAATTCTTCATTTTCGAAGTAAAAAAACACTTAATTTATAGTAAAGGCTTATGGAATAAAATCTAACGCAACGTATATTGATATTGTTAGTACTTCAACCCCTATGGCGATGAAATAGGGGTGAAATGTGTAAATAAACCTAAAAATAGAGATAGATATCGTTATTGGGGTTTTCTGGTATGACGATTGCGAAAATGACATTTATTTTGAAGTCTAACACGGTGGACATGATTTAACCCCCTAAAGGGGTGAAAAAGGGTTTCAAATTTTGTATGGAAAAAGAATATAAAATAGACATTACAACTTTAAACTTCGTAGGAGCACGTCTAAAAATAAATTGGCAAACATATATTTGGTAATTTTGAAAATCAACCCCTTAGAGGGTAAATGGGGTATGTAAACATAAAAATCGATATGGATATCGTTCTTGAGGTTTTATGGGATGGTGATTGCGAAAATGACATTTATTTTAAAGTCCAATACGATGTACATGATTTTACCCCTAAAAGGGTGAAAATGGGGTTCAAATTTTGTATGGAAAAAGAATATAAAATAGACATTACAACTTTAAACTTCGTAGGAGTACGTCTAAAAATAAATAGTCAAACATATATTTTGTAGTTTTGAAAATCAATCCCTTAGGGGGTAAATGGGGTAAGTAAACATAAAAATCGATATGGATGTCGTTCTTGAGGTTTTATGGGATGGTGATTGCGAAAATTACATTTATTTTAAAGTCCAACACGATGTACATGATTTAACCCCTAAAAGGGTGAAAATGTGGTTCAAATTTTGTATGGACAACTTATGGAAAAATAATATAAAATAGACATTATAACTTTAAACTTCATAGGAGCACGTCTTAAAATAAATAGGCAAACATATATTTTGTGATTTTGAAAATCAACCCCTTATGTGGTAAATGGGGTAAGTAATCATAAAATACTATATATGGATGACGTTCTTGAGGTTTTATGGGATGGTGATTGCGAAAATGACATTCATTTTGAAGTCCAACTCGGTGGACAAGCATGATTCAGCCCTAGGGGACGGGGAGAAAGGGAACGGGAACGGGAACCGGAAGGGGTACGGGATGGGTACGGAACGGGAACAAGAACGGAACGGGACGGAATGGGAACGGAACGGGAACGGGATGGGAACGGGAACGGAACGGGAACGGAACGGGAATGAAATGGGAATGAAACGGGAACGGAACGGGACGAGAACGGTACGGGAACGAGAACGAGAACCGGACGGTAACGGGACGGGAACGGGAATGGCAACGGAAGGGGTACGAGAACGGTACAGGAAAGGGACGGGAACGGACGGGAACAGAACGGGGACGGGAACAGAACGGGAACGGGAACCAGAACCGGAAACGTAAAAATGACTGGTCAGATCCTGGTTGAAGGTTCTCTAAGGATTTTCTTTAACATCCACGCGAACGAAGTCGCGGGCAGAAGCTAGTTTACTTATAAAATACCTATTTTCGTACCTCAGCTGTTACGAAATCATAATTTCTCGTTCTTTATATTTTTCACATAAAATTAGATCATTTGCTGGAAATCGCTATTAAAATGTTATTTTAGGGTAAGATTACCTGATGATGAATAAACAAGCATTTACCTACGTACTCAACATTCAATCAATTTACATTAAAGACAGCACCAGAATATGTTCTCTGCTTGCATAATAGTGTTTGTATTCAGTGATGTGTGTTGTCAGAAGTGCATCTAAATTGTTATTTACTCTGCAGTACCTAGTTATCGGAAACAGTACCACGAATTTTCGTAATACTTATCATGATTTTATTTTATGAAATATCTTTGTTATTTAGCCATCGTCATAGTCTAAAAAAAGTCGCAAAGGAATTAAAATGACGACGGTGCAACTATTCAGTATGCAATGTGTTCATTGGTGCATGTACATACATGCGTACGTGATCTGTCTATAGGTCGTTTTATATGTATGAATCAATTGAAATAAGAAATTAATAGTTCAAAGTTTGCGTTTGTTGAAAATTGAGATAAGTCAGTCTAAAAACTCTGGCAGTCTCCACTCCAGCAAATTTATTTCACCAGCTACATGCGTACGTGATCTGTCTATAGGTCGTTTTATATGTATGAATCAATTGAAATAAGAAATTAATAGTTCAAAGTTTGCGTTTGTTGAAAATTGAGATAAGTCAGTCTAAAAACTCTGGCAGTCTCCACTCCAGCAAATTTATTTCACCAGCTAGTGCAATCTCCATGATAACCATAAAGAAATTAGTGCTACAAATCTACCTCGAAATCCGTTCACATTATCTAACCTAATAATTTGTCGAGACGAGAAAGTGTAAGTGCTGGGGAAGTAAAAAAATAACAATAACAACCGATTGTGAAAGTAACATTGACATTACTGGCCAATTAACTTGAGGTCTCTTGCGCAACTCGGCGGCGGTAGCGGCACGGCTGTTTATGCGAAAGAGCTTTGTTCACTATAAATGGTAAACAAACTTACGTAAATGCGTTTCCGAGGACAACATAATACCAGTTTTGCATGATGTAACATGCTTTAAAATTATCTCACAAATTGACCCACTTTTTGTTTGATAGATGCGCAAATGTTGCTCGTAATATACCGACACGCGATCTTCCGGTTATGCATTAATATCCGGAACGCACTGTGGAAGTATTTTGCGTTAGACATGAAAGGCCTGTGGTATTTACGTTACATAGCCCTTCACTAAATGTTACGGAACAACCTTTTCAATACTATTGTATCATGCATGTGCTTTATTATACTTACTTACCTAAATAAATAATTCGATTTCGAAAATTTAACTTTAAAGTGAAAAAAATACTATTGTAGTTTTGGTAGAAAGATAAATAATTTGACATCATAGGTAATCTACTAAAATAAAATTAAAGACATGCTTGGTTAATTGGATTTTAATTGAAAATCACCTTTGTACTCATTAGTCATATATTCGGAATTTTCCAGTGGGGAAAAAAATCTTACCAATTGAAACAAAAGTCGGTCAATCGGAAGAACTTGCTGAGATTTGTTCCGTTCTTGGTGTTTGCGAAGGCATCATTACTTTTTAATTGCAATTTAATAATTGCAAATGCACAGACACAGAGATACACACCACAAACACATACAATAATAATTTGATGGCACAGCTGTCGAGTTTTTATCAAGAAGTAAGAGCAATGTTTTTCATTGATGTTTACGCCTTTGTACCGTTCTTAAGGGTGTAATAACATAACAGTGACCATCAGCCATTTTTAATGTCCTCACTGCTGGGGCACAGGCCTTCCTTATTGGTGGATAAAGAAGATGGGCCATAACCCACCACGCCGGCCCAATGCGGATTAGTGGGTGTTAACGACTGCAAATACAGCCGAGACCAACGACTTAACATGCCTTCAGAAGCAATTAGGAGCTCGAGATAATAAATTTTTGGTCACCCATCCCATGACCGACCCTTGCGAAAGTGGCTTAACCTCCGTAATCGCTGGGCCAGGCGCTAAACTACTGCACCATCGAGCTCCTCAAGATAACAGTAACAGACGACAAATGACGGCTCAGTATTAATACCAGTAGGCTTAAAAACCAGCAAACAGTGTTTTGCAATGAAAACACTTTGATCAGCTACGAATCGTGAGACCGAGAGAGAGCAGTGAACTACGAGTTTAATAGTCTTTTATTTCTTTTTTTTATCGTATGAGGATTAGTGGCCACTTCTGGTGTTAAAGTTTATCAAGCCGCCTGTAAGGCCTCTAACTTGGCTTAACGACTGTTATCAGATGACAACAGCCGGGACCGACGGTTTGACGTGCCCTCCGAAGCACGGAAGCGCTCAGTTGTAATGCCACTTTAACGGTCATCCATCCGAAACCTGACCGGACTTAGCGTTGCTTAACAAACGTGATCGAGTACGATCGTCTGTCAAGTTCCGCCATGAGCGCTTCATAGTCTGTGATGATGATTGATGATACCATAATCATTAATTTCTCCAATTCCAGGTGTCATCAGGCAACAGAACGCAGCGGTTTCTTTTCGATGCTATCTTCGGCTTGGAGGTCCCTATCCTAGAGGATCAGAGTGTGGAAGATGATGATGACGAGACCACGATCAAGAATTGTTCGTGTGGTAAGTTTACTTAAAATTTTTGCTTTAAAAAAATAGTAATTTTGAAGATTGCACAAACTGTAGGTATACTGCCCGGCATATATATTGGCAAGAGAATAAAAGAGACAAAAGATGCGCAGTAGCCAAAAACACTAAGTTTATGGCTACTGCGCATCTTTTGTCTCTTTCATTCTCTTGCCAATATATATGCCGGCATCTGTACTTACGCTGAGATTTTCCTTTAAATTTTTTACTCACGACTCTGGGTCTTATTAAATCATCCTTCAACTCAACACGCTGCCATGTTGAACAGTAAGATGTATAGGTATTACAATGCGATTTAACAACACTGTGTTACGAAATCCATACTTCGTGTCAACACTAAAATGCAGTATGATTTCAACCAAGATATTTTAATGCACAAGTCCCGAATGCTACTCGTGTTGAATAGTAAGATGGATTCAATATATTTAGTAAAATATTACCAACCAGGAAATTATCCTCGATGTCAACAGGAGTCCGGTTATGGCGCAATTTATTTACTGAAAAATTTTGAAAAATATTTGTCAAAAATAATATTTTTTCTAAACTAAACTAATATTTTCAAACAAAAAAGAACTAAGTTTGTGGAAGAACAACAATGCGAAGTATTATTTTGTATGTAGTTAGTTTTCAGAAAATAGGTACTTAGTTACTGACTTTTTCCAAGGTTTATAAATGTGAAGTGTTATCTTTTTTTCAATTTTCTATTATACACAATCCTACGTACAGCAACCTGTAACTGCAGCAATCTAGTCACTTATTTTCTTTTGACATTCACTTTTTAGAGTGTGGCAGAGCCAACTTCCTTCCTAGAAAAATGGGTAAGTGAAATGTATGAAAAACCCCGTAGATCACATGGTGTTGTTTATGTTTATGTAACTGTGTATGTAGTACTTACAAACATACTATAAAAATATTTAGTTAACTGGTAAATAACTTTATTCTTTTGTTTTTAACATAATAGTACATTATGATATAAGTGCGGTACGTTGAAAATTACAGCCGAGGCGATATTGCTGGCCCGAGCCGTAGGCGAGGGCTACAAGAAAGCAGAGGCTGTAATTATCAAAGCGCACGTATGTCATACGACGTTTTATAACATATTTGCGAGAAAATAAATAAAACTCGGACTTTGCACCTTTGCTTGTTTTCCATATGATTAAATTTTGATACGCTTGTAAGTATCTTATCGGTCAATTTTTCGGGCAAGAGGCTTAGAGTAGCCCTTTTTGCTGCCTCTGAGACTTCTGGCGGTGTTGAATTAATGAATTCATCAGTACTTGACGACATTTTCAAATAAAAACAATACAGCAAAAAAAAATTAAATTAGCAATGCGCGCGCATCAGCGCTTTTTTTAAGGCAAAGGCATAAAAACAGCCAGTATTACTAATAAAGTAAATTAATATTTTTGTGTTTTTGTTATAGATAAATGGTTGTAATTTATTGTCAACATTAATTAAATTGAATAATTAAATGTTTATTTATTATTCGTATTTATTAGTTCTTTTATCTCCCAAAGTTAATTTTATCCATAAATGTTGACCTCTTTTCTGACATAAAAACTCTTTGCTACGATTTAAAAAAGTACCGTTCGTTTTAGATGAAGTATGATGATAAACCGTGCGGTAATGTAAAGTAAAACGCACGGTTTATAAAGGAAACCGTGCGTTTTACTTTACATTACCGCACAAGTTCGTAATGAGATACAATACGATATTGAAATTGATGTAATAAGAGACCCTTTACGAGCAAATATGTTATAAATATATAAATACGTATTTATTTGTAGGTAGTCCCGATAGAAGCTAATGTTTAGATTCCCGCTTCTCTTTCCCAAGCTAATGTCTATCAGTTGAACAAAAAATTGCCGCAGCGATCATCGACTGTGGAAGAAATTGTGCATTGAACTATGGAAGTGATAGTGAAAGCGTTAGAATTGACGCAGATCGTGCGCCGGCGCCAGCGGCTCCGTAACCAACTCGCAAATTCGTAATATTGTGCTTTTTACTTTTTTTGTGCTAACTGCATGTAATTTTGTCATTAATGTAAATTTTACGGCTACTAAAAACTGTTTCATTAAGTTTTCATTTTACATCGGTATTTTATTTGTTTGGAATCGCGTCGCCTCGTCTAAGATATTCTTAATCGGGTTGTTGATATACGCTTATAATAACCAATTATTTTATCACGGACTATCCCTATATCAAATTTACTTACTGAGAAAAATCTTATAATTTTGAGAGCGTCGAATTTTCGTCATTTTCTTCCAAAAATGGTTATCTTTTCGTAGGCATAACGAACCAATGTTTGTCAATATTAACGAGTGGATCCTTGTAGCATCATGCATTTTCAAATTCAAATTCATCTGACGTAAAAATAGTTACCTATATCAATAAACATTTTAGATCTTATTTTTGATTTAATTATATCGGTTGTAAGTTGTAATTTTTGTCCTTCACGTAAAACTAAATATGAATAGTAGTCATTGGTTTAGAAAACGAAAACATCCGTAAGCAGGTGCGGGATCGAGTTTCTATCCTCAGGCTTACTTCCCGATCGGTTCAATAAACTTACCTAGGGCCGTCTCGTATTCTAACTTTAACCAGTCTAGGTTCTCAGAGAATTTCTGAGTATACTTTGACGTATATATACACATTTAAAATAAAGACCTTATTCTTGCTAATATTTCGGTAGTCCTGAGAAACTAAGACTTATTGACGAAAAACTTTTTGGCAACGCAATTTATGCTATCCTAGGGGTAATTATCGAACATCGAGCAAGCGAAGCCATGGTCAGCCGACATTATTTAATTTCTTTAGAAAAAAAAACTATTTTAAAAATTTATATTTTCTATCGAAACTTTCTTTCCTACCCCTATTGGCCATTCTACGAAAATTAAAGCCACTAGAATAGAATTAAAAAATTTAGAAAAAAACTGTTGTTGTCATTCTATTCTACAAGCGTTAATTTTAGTAGAATGACTATTTGAGGAGGCCCTCTGTTCTCACTGATTTCATTCTTGCTTCTGTCATACAATCTAAATTAATTTCTGCAATATTCTCAATATTAACGTTTATTTATTTTTGGGAATAAGTAATTGGAGGCTGGGTGTGCCACTTTATTAGTATCTATTTTTATAAAGCTTCTAAAACATGGATGTAAATAAAACATGTTTAAAGTTTCCTGTTTATCTGGTAAATGCTGATCAAGTTCACCAACCCTAAAAGGCTCACTTTCTCGCATCCGCAGAGTGCGGCGGCTCTAACCAGGAGAACCGCATCGTGGGAGGCATGCCGGCGGGCACCAACCGGTACCCCTGGATGGCGAGGATCGTGTACGATGGCCAGTTCCACTGCGGTGCGTCACTGCTCACTAAGGAGTATGTGCTCACAGCGGCACATTGCGTCAGGAAGTAAGCGTTTAACTTCAGCACCTGGGTGAATCTACGTTGTTGCTTACTTCCTGCGTCATTGTCGTTAATCGAAAATCTTTTAAAATCCAATGCATCACAAGGAATAAATCAAAAATATGCTATTATTTACTTTAGAGTACAATAATAAATTGTATTAATTTGCATATTTTTAATATATTTATTGCAAGGAGGTTTATAATAATTTATTGCGATGCATTGGATTAAAAAAAAAACGAGTAACGACAATGACGCAAGAAGTAAGAAACAAGCCGCGATTACATTTACCAATCTATAGTGTCCAATTTAGGAATCAATTTAGGGTTGCCACTGGTACTTAACAATAAAATATTTAATCTAATAACGTTCTAATAACGGAAAGGTAAACATTATTTAAGATTGAAGATGAGAATCGAAAATAAAAACTATTATTATTAGTGTAAATTCACTGTTAAAATCGAACTTATTATACAATATTTTAATGTCAAGTACAGGTAAATTGGTTCCTAAATTAGACACCATATTAGGGTTGCCATATTTCCCGAAAGCCCCGTCGGGACATTTACAATTTGAGGGACTCACCCCCCCCTTACACACGAAGGGTGTTGGTTCATAGAAGTGCAGTAGCAAAGCCATCGCAAATTAAAAAAGGAATTTTGAAAATAAAACCATTTGGGATTATATTTATTTAATAAATATCTTATGGAGTGATTGTCGTTGAAGTGACATTTTAGGTGGTGCCATTATTCACAGTAATAAAACACTTCACATTAATTTTAATTCTTAAGAGCGCACCGAGCCTCCACTAGCGCCGCCAATTAAGGAAAAATCATGACATCGAAATAAAAATTCTGAATAAAATAACGTATTTGTAATTGGTATGCGTTTTTGTGTAGTTACAATCTGGATTAAAGCCTAAAGTGCGGCGCCCGTCTAACGCGGTACGCACGGGTTACGGGACGCACGTACGGAAAATTCAAATTTGCATTGCGCAGTTTTTATCGGGACATTTAAGTTTTCTGTCGGGACGTCGCGCGTCGGGACGTCGCGCGTCGGGACGTCGGGACAGATAGCTCAATAACGGTGACAGTCCCGATATATCGGGACGGTTGGCAACCCTACACTAGATAGGAAATTTAATCACGACTTAAGTTTAGGGCAGTTTGTGAACAAGATACGTTAACCAGTGTATGTCCAAAAGGATGTCCTAATTTGTACCCTTTGAACGCATATTTTTGACTCATTTTTATCATGGAGTAATATTTTGACAGCCGGTGCTGCATATCAAGAAGCAATTTATTATCCAAGGAGAAGACTTTTTTGAGTTAATATTATCCAAGAACTTTAAAATCATATATCTAAAATTCTTAATATTATCCACATATGACAGAGATGAGCTCTTTAACTATCATTTTTAACAATCATAATAATCAGTATAATTAATTTATTTGAATGTCACCAGGCATCCCCATCAGGATAGTCATCCATCATGAATGAAGTGTTATTGTCACACTGAAAAAAATCTTGTAACAGTTTTCGAAGTTAATATCTTTTAAGTTATTGGTAAATACAAAGAACAGCTGAACGTTCCTAACAAAAGACATAAACGAGATGTCCGAAAGTTAGTGCAAGGTTATTGCCTAAAGATAATGTTGTTTACTATAGAAAAAGTTGAAAGTACACTCGCTAGCAAAAATATGGAATCACAGGCCTATTTTCATACAAACGAGGTAACTTTGAAGCCTTGGTTCTCCGCCAGGGATTGATCGAGCTCTGATCTGAGATGGCCATCTAGGGAGTGAATGGAGGAGATCCAGATCACTGTACACACCCAACTGATCTGATCAGTATTCTAAGAGTTGCAAGGATCAGAATTCTCAGTTTCAGGATTTCCATACATTTTAATGCAATTTTCATGTTTTTTTTTTAATTATCCAAATATTAGCTCTTACAAAACTGATCAGATCAGTTGGGTGTGTATAGTGATCTGGATCTCCTCCATTTACACCCTGGATGGCCATCATCAGATCACGGCTAGGTCAATCCCTGGCGGAGAACCAAAGCTTCAAAGTTACCTCGTTTGTATGAAAATAGGCCTGTGATTCCAAATTTTTGCTCGCGAGTGTAGATGAAGCGATAGAAGTATATAAGAATCGTAGCAAGTGGATAGATTATCTTATTCAAAATGGTATGGGAGAAATCTACATACATAAATATAAAATAAACCTTGTATGTAAGTATTTAGATTATTGAGCCCATGTTTCTTGTCACCTAAAAGCCATCGAAGGGAGCATGGATAAAATTATTGGAAGATTCAAAAGAACTTCTCTGTTAGTAAGTAAGTAAGTGTGTATAGGTACTTACCTAATTAATTACTTATATTACGGGTTTAAGTATGAAGTTTCCGTTTTGTATGAGGAATTAAAAAAAATCCATACTAATATTTTTTATTAATTTTACAACCTTGAACACTGATGTTTTAAAACTTATATGCATAAATGTTTAAACACTCAGATAAATAATGCCACATACAGTTATGCGAATAAGTAAGTAAACAAAAAAAGGAGTCACTTATCAGAAATATGTCTATTGCTGATAGTTGGCCGTCGATAATAATTCGAAATATTAACAAGCAACTGAAGCATCTTTAACCGGGATAATAGTGTCCTCTTATGTTTTGATCCGGCTTATGAACTGTCTGTGTGCCAAATTTCATCCAAATCCGTTCGGCCGTTTTGCGCGATTGATTGGCAATGGTCCAAACAAGCAGACTTTCACATTTGTGGAATGGGTGGGGTAATGCGGCCACCTCCGAAGCGCTTGAAGTAGGAAATTTTTGCTGCATGAAATGGGACTGCTATTTGGTTAAGTCTTAGTTTCTCATTTTTTGTTTGAGTTATTATTAAGTTTTATACCTCAACTGAGGGCTGAATGGATGGTGATGTTTTTGAAATGTTGTGCACGCTTGGTTACTGGGATTTTTTTGAAGATATTTGATGCTATTTCTGAAGAGTATGAAAAGATAAAGAAATAAGATGCATTTGGGGATTGCATTTTTTATAAACACTTGTATTTTATGAAATATTTTTGATTTGTTGTCAACACTCAGATTGTTTTCTGTCCAAGAGTGATGAAGGGTCTGGAATCGAATGAGTAGTTATCTTTTGTTTTGGATTTTTGTGTCTGAAAACGTGCTTTTGGTGAAGAGATGCTTGGTTTCGGTTGACTCGGGAACTATCCATTTTTTGAGAAAAGGTTGTATGACGGGAAATGTTTGTTTTGACCTTGGCGGGAATGCGTCATGTTTCCAGTGACCCTGTATAAATAACTCGCATTAATCTGTATGTTACGCTGTAAATACTGTATCCTAGTTATTAAGAGGAACCTATCATTGGCTACTACTAATGTTATAAGATATTATAAAAACGCTGTTGGTTTCTAAATAAATAAAAAAAAAAAAAAAACTTTAACGTCATAGAAGATATGATAGTCTATGTGAGTGAGACAAATCGCCAAGTTCAATTTTCACCATTTGTTAGTACCTGATAGTACTAACAAACACTAAGGAAATTATGGTATTAATCACATCTTTTGACACACAGACTTCTCCTCCTCGCGTCGAGTTCCTATCATTACTTAGGGTCGTGATTCCCCCGACGGAAAGTTAATTTTTTTGATGATGCCCTTCCATCGATGTCTGTTCTTAGCGACACAGTACAGTCACGAGCAATAAGATGTACTTACACACTTTAGAACTTATCTCATATTACGTTATTAATATAATAATATAATGCTTGGACAATTTCACACAGCGCCATCTAGCCCCAAACTAAGCAAAGCTTGTAATATGGGTGCTAGACAACTGATATACTACTTATATACTTTTTAAATATATACTTATTATACATAGTAACACCCAGACTCGGCACAGAAATTAAAATTCATCATTTCAATTTCTGCCCGGCCGGGGATCGAACCCGGGACCTCTGCGTGGTAGGCGGCATGTTGACCACTGCGCCACTCAGGTCGTCAAGTCAGTTATTGAATAACCTATGACATTTTCACACTCAGAGTTGAATGTGACATAGTTCTAAAGTGTGTACGTACATCTTATTACTCGTGACCGTACAGACAGATCATGCTTTTTGTTTAATTTCCAGGTTGAAGCGCTCCAAAATCCGCGTGATCCTTGGCGACCACGACCAGACTGTCACCACGGAGAGCGCGGCCATCATGCGCGCCGTCACCGCCATCGTCCGCCACCGAAGCTTCGACGCCGACTCCTACAACAACGATATCGCCTTGCTCAAGCTTAGGAAACCGGTCACCTACTCCAAGATTATCAAACCTGTCTGCTTACCAGCTGCAAGTATGTTGACTTATATGAGTTGGATTTACCTGTAAGTAAGTAACGCAGCGCAGCAAAGTTCAGGAGGGTAGTCAGAGAGGTTTTATACTAAACTGTAAAATTCTACATTGTAGCAATAATGTCATGTAAAGCTTAAACTAATAAGACCTACTGATTTGATATACAGGGTTATTTGTAAAACACCAACAACCTCGCAGTAGTAGATTAGTAACATTATATATGTCGTGGGCTAATCGTTGAACTGGGCCGATCGAGATCTGCCTGGGCAGATCACGATGTGCCGGCATTTCATGATCTGGCCAATAATTTCATGATGTGCTCAATCAAAAATTAGGCAGATCGATAAAAGCATCCTATTCGTCGATTTGCCCTACTAGTACTTGTCCACATTGAGATATGGCTAGGCGCATCGTAATATACTTCCGTTTCGCGACGCTAGTGGCGCTGTAACGCTGTTTGCGCTTTGTCAGCTGGGTTACGTTCAGAACCTACGCTCCGAGTGCAACCAAACGCTCTAACGGCGTTCCAAACATTAGAGCGTGACGTTTGGTTGACACAACTTTCCCGTTCCAAACGTCAGAGCGTTGCAACTTTATAACCATCAAAATCGGTGGTTGAAAAACGTTGTGACATTTGTCCATAGAAAAAAATGTCAATGTTATTTGACAGTATTTTGTATTTTGATGTTTTTGTGTCTAAGTTTCAAATAGTACATGGTAGCTTCTCAAAAACAGTTTTTATTTAATTTAGAATACCTAAAGGAAAGTTATATTCGTATTTCAAATGGATAATGAAGACTTTGTACTATTAATGACATTTGAAGTTCTTGGTCGTTCCGAACCTTAGAGTGAGTTAAGGTATGATTCCGATGTCAGCAGCACTGCTGCGCGACACTGCTGCGCGACAGTGCTGCGCAGCACTGCTGCCGAGCTCGGAATGTAGTCTCATATAAACCTATAGAGAATGTATGGGGACCAGTGGTGTTGCGGCAGCAGTGCCGCGCAGCACTGATGCGCAGCAGTGTCGCGCAGCAGTGTTGCGCAGCAGTGTCGCGTCGCTTCTCCGCTCACATCAAATTGAGCCTTTCAAACGTAACATTAGCGTTCAATTTGGAGTGCACTGCTGCGGCAACACTGCTGCTGCTGCCGAGATCTGAATCATACCTTCAGAGTTAAAATTGTGCTAATAAAAACAATAACAGTGAGTTAGTTGAAGAAAAAAGTTTTACTAATACTTTGGTCACCCTACAGACTATTTATCCCAACGTGGCTGGTTATATCTTTATTATCTAGGAGAATAATTATTATCTAAACTTCATTTTATTTGCTTGTACTTTGGCCACCCTACAGAATCGATTTGCCCAAGCATAGCCGGGTAAATCGTCAAACGTTATGCTTTGAACGATATGGCGGGTTTTGAAAAGGCAAATAAAGAAATGCCGGCGTATCATGATCTGCCCAGGCAGATCTCGATCGGCCCAGTTCAACGATTGGCCCACGACATATACAACAACATTAGTTCTACGACTTTTCCAAAAACAGACAAAAACAAATCGACTGTTTTCGTAAAAGTCGTAGAACAAATGTTGTTGTTTATGATGTTAGTAATCTACTCCTGCGAGGTTGTTGGTGTTTTACAAATAACCCTGTATTTGGTTCAGCTACAGAGACGAAATATACCTATATGTTATGTAACTTACAAAAGTATTGTTGTTCAAAGCAGAAGGGACCATTTAGATTATATGAGCTAACGATAAAATCTTACCAAGATTTTTTGCACGAGAACATTACATACATTGTTTAAATACATTGAGTCAGTTAAATTAAAGAAATATAAACAAAAGAATAATATTTTTTTTTAGATTTTAGCATTCAGAACGCATTTTTTCTAGTATAATAATATTATTTAGCATAAAAGAACGAACGTTACGTACGACAATTTCAAACGCCTGTTACTTTTTGTCATACAATTAACCACTGTGAGGCTATTTCAATCAAAGTAAACGCACGCTCTTTAATTATATTCTTAGGTGTTGTAGAAAGTACAACTTTGGTAATACTAAGTTTTAATATATGTGCTCCCTCAACTTGACTGTATCTACTGATACTGAGCAAGAAAGAAAAATAACAGTTTTCAGTAAGAAATTACAAGTAATTTTCCGTTTTTGTTCGAAGCTCTTTAGATGTTATAAAGCTCGAGTGTAACGTGCACATTACAGGCACCGAGCCATCAGGCAAAGAAGGCATCGTAGTGGGGTGGGGCCGTACTTCCGAGGGGGGGCAGCTGCCCGCCATTGTGCAGGAAGTGAGGGTGCCCATACTCTCCCTGAGCCAATGTCGTGCCATGAAGTACCGGGCTTCTAGGATCACTAACAATATGGTATGTATATCTACACAACGTCTTACAAAATAACCCCTAATGCCGAATATGGTAGATAGGGACCATCAAACTGAACAACTTTTACCATGGGACCAACTTTTAAACCGCGAAAAAAATTAGCTGTTCCGTACAAAAATTAATATCAAAAATATCAAAATGTAAAAGTTTTGATGGTCTTTATCTACCATATTCGGCACCAAAGCTGGTTTTATTCGCATTCTTTCTTTAATCCAATAATTTTTGCAACTTATATGTTGCGAATTCTAGCTATACTTATTAGGTTCATATCGTGAAAATTAGGGCTCGATGTACAGCTAACTACGGTGCGTCGTCTTAGACGCAGTTGATCATTTAGTTCATGTTTTTTTGAAACTTAAAATTATAGTTGTCATAGCATTTAATATATTATAAGGTAAATACACGCTGAAATTTTAATCATTTGGTTCCCTCCGTGGTGGGGTGGTTCCACTCATGATTAAAGTCCGTTCGGTTAGATAGTGTCGGTACACCCGCAAGCACTTGTGTTCAGAGACAGGAATACCGGTAACGCGGCATCCTTTGTCAAGATGCGGCACGTGCAAAGGCGGCGCGATAAAAGGGCGACACTATCTGAGCGAATGGACTTTACAAGCAACTTTTACTACCAACTCTCCTGCTTGCAAAAAAAATCAGCTGTTCCATTCATTAAGGTCGAGTACTACTGCACTTTTGTATGAAACAGCTGATTTTTTTTGCGAGTAGGAGAGTTGGCCCCATAGTAAAAGTTGCTTGTAATCATGAGTGGAACCAACTCTCGGCGGGAACCAAATGATTAAAATTTCAGCGTGTATAATGCGTTTCTTCTTTATTGGTAACTGTGAAGTTAGCCACTATGCGCGTACTCGTGTCCCACCACCAGAGAATGATAACATTATTTTTAAATGTAACGTTATTTCTTACTTTTTTTACCGTTAATTTTAACAATAACGTTATGTCAATAAATAACGTTAATTTTAACATTATTTCTTACTTTTTGTTACCGTTACTTTAAAATTAACGTTATTCCAATTAGTAACGTTAATTTTTTACCGATAATATTACCGGTACTAAAGTTTGACGCTATATTTAACGGTAATTTTCCCGGTACAATATTTTTAACGTTATTTTTACCGGTAAATTTACCGATAAATTTTTTAAACTTTTTAGATTTTATGCATTCGCAATGCTATTTTTTATATTAAGATTATTAATATAATTAGAAAAAAACATATTAGAAAAAATCGACTCACCCGTAGCAGCTCAGACGGGACTCGAACCCGCACCCTTAGATTATTTATATGTCTTGGTCACCCAACTGTTGGGTGATATTTTTTTCGACGCTGTCGTAGCTTCGACTGTCTATCTTGACATATAAATAATCTAAGCCCGCACCCTTAGGATTCCCGCTCAATGCACTAACGATAACTAATGAGTCGAGTCGAGATGAGATAATCTTAATTACCGATAAAATGTTTTAACGGTATTTTTAACGTTATTTTTTTTTGTATCGTTATTTTTTTTAACGGTATTTCAATCCTTGCCCACCACTCGCTTTTTATAGAAGTACACTTACATCGAAATTGTTTTCTGCGCAGCCTCTCGCACTATGTTCCGAGTCGCCAAAATCGCTGAAACGTATTGTAACGGGTTTTGCTCTTAAAAATAGGAAAACGATTGTCAGGCCGGCAACACACAGACGGAATCTCGTTACGGAATTCCGTACATACGTGATTCCGAACGCAGCAACTGCATAGAAAATCTATGGGCTGCCACACACATGCGTGATTTTTTCCGTACGGAATCTTCATACATTGTCGAAATTACGTTCGGAATTCCGTTACGTGATTCCGTCTGTGTGTGGCCGGCCTTAGAATCTATTGTTTTATTGCAGTTATGTGCTGGCAGAGCATCCACAGACTCCTGCCAGGGCGACAGCGGAGGTCCACTGCTGGTACAACAAGGAGACAAGTTTCAAATCGTTGGTATGTGCCGTAGCATAATATAATCACTAATAAGTAGGAGTATTAAGAGATAAATTGCTCACATTTATGAGAAATTAAGTATGATGAAGGAAGTATAGTAGGAAAGTATGATGATCATATTGTATTGTAAAAAAAATACCTTGATGATCTGTAGTATGTATTTACTTTTTAAATACTGCGTCCATTATTATGAATGTTCTATATATTTTTGTATGTTTAAGAGCTTTGAATTACCATTTGTCAAAAAATTCGAATTCGAATTTAAGGTCGCGTTTAAACTTTCGCGAAATCTATGATTTTTATATCGTAAAATTATTTCATCGCTTCGCTTGTCTTTACTAAGTATGTAGACTACGTTTACGATACGAGCAGATATAGGATCACCATAAGAGAGGGTAAATTAATGTTATCGGATTTTCAATTTTATTAGTAATCCAATTAAATTAGACAATCGTTGCATCAAATCAGGTATTTTTGGTTTTTGGATATATTGTTGGTAATGTGGAGGCAATGTTAAATCCAGTGTAAGCATCCATTAAGAAAAAAAATTGGGAAATTCCACCCCTAAGGGGGTAAAATAGGGGATGAAAGTTTGTATGAAAGTCCGGCAGTTTCGAAGTTAGGATCGTCAAATTTTGTATTTAGCTTGAAGATTGAAAACTAATATTGACGTGTGTCAGCGTTTTTCATAATTCCATAATCGAAGGGGTGAAAAGAGGGATGAAATTGTACCTGGAAAGTCCTTCGTTTTCAAAGTTAGGATGGCCAAATTTTGAAAAGCTGTGTCTCTGAAACTATCGATCATATCAAAACCGTTTTACCCTCAAATTGTTGCAAATTTAACCTACTTTAAAACTTTTTTACACAATCTTGATAACAAACCAGCCATGCGGCCAAAATCGAAAAAAAACTGAAAAAAGGTACAAATTTTTTTTTGATAATGACCCGGTCGTCTGCCCAGGTCAAAAACTTGGATTTAACATTGCCTCCACATTACCAACAATATATCCAAAAACCAAAAATACCCGATTTGATGCAACCATTACCCCCTTTACATGTCTAGTTTTACTGGGTTATAGGTAGTAGGTACTTCAATTATTCTATGTTGGAAATAGGGAAAAGAAAACAGAAGTTGTATTGTAGTAAGTGGGTAAGGTATTTGATATTGTGAAGTTTTGTAATAACTCCAAGCTGAAATCGTGAAGTAGTCTGTTAACACAGACTTATGGACTACGTAACCGTAGTCCATCATGTTACGAGTACGACCACGTGAAGAATAAAATATTCATTATACAAACATGCAACAGAAAGTTTCATAACAAAGACATGACACTTTTTCTTATGACTAATATCCTACAGTCTCAAAACTATGTTATGTATAAAAATTGTTCAGATTTACATACAAGAGAAAAGAAACCGTGTGTAGCAATTGAAAATTAAGAGTGATAAACTCAGATACTTACAAATAAATTGATCAACAGTTCCTAAATTTATAATAAGTAAGTAGGTATTACGAACTAATTTTAGTTGAGTTGCTAGTTTACAAAATAAGATTCTCTTTATAAAAGGACTTTTAAAATACAGCAAACTGAGTTGACTTAAGGCGATAATGCCCTCCTTCACAGTGGCGCCCTCATTATATTAAATTTATTGCTCACTAAATAAATAAAGTATCAAAAATTCACATGTACCGATTGAAGGTACTCTTAAGGTTCTTAAGTTTATTGACAAACAATAATCCCATTAAAAGCTAGTTCAGTAGAAGACAAGTGTGCTAAAAGTGGCAGCCTTTTTGCTCTTTTTCTAACTTCTACAAGTTGCCAGATTTGACAGAAACTCTATGAAACTGGCAGCTTCCTTAAAGTTAAGGAGACCTTAACTTAAGGTTTTAACTAAGAAGCCTTTGAGTATTCGGCCATAAAACGAACTAGCTTTTACTGAGGTTCTTGTTTGTAAATAAACTATAGAACCCTAGCTTCAATCGGTACGTGTGAATTTTCGTTACATTATGTGATTAGCAAGCAATAAATTTTATATAACGAGGGCGCCAATGTGAGTGCACTAATCGCCTTAATAGGCATGATGACAATTTTTTTTATTTTATCATACATAAATTACCTCTCAAAAAAAGAAACATTGGTAAAAGAATTATTTCGCTAGCATAAAAACTGCTCGAGATATCATAGTTTGAAATGCACACAAATGGACTCACCCAAAAACGCTCCATACTAACGGCTACTCAATTATGACGTCACGCCTGAGTAGTTTGTATGCAACGCGTAGGAAATTTTGTTCAACAGCAAATATTGTGTTTATCAAAATGGTTTCTTAGACAAATTTGTTATACATTTTACGGACTAATTAAAGGTATCATTTATTTGAATAAAGATCATTGGGCATTTTGTTCGTCCATTTGACCTACGGCGTACACAAACGGAATAGGGCTAGGAATGTAGATAAAAATATCTGCTACGCAGTGGTATGAGTCGCATTCTTGCCCTGATTCATTTTTTATCATTATGTCATAGCATTTCAATACTAAATGAAATAAAATAAATAAATAAAGACAATACAAACGTTAGTTATGCTTGTACTACACATTTTCACAATGCTAAAAGTAAAAACTCATGCTTTATTAACAAATACCCACACACAAAATGTGAAAATACTTTTTTCTGCCGGTTCGTACATAAAAAAATAATACATATTTTAAAAAGTGAGATTTAATTCTTCAATTTAAAACTGGTTTGGTTTCTGTACACGAACTTTCATCAAGCAGGTCAAATATGCCCAATGACCTTTTATACTTTTTAAATAGACTTGTCCATCCAACTTTGAAGGGTCATAAAACAAATAATATGCAATATATAAAACCAAGAGGTATACAAGCTACTCTAAAAGTTTAATATGTTTACGATTTTTATTAGTATTTCGTTATTTTATTCATTATAGTCATCATCCCAATTAATAAAAATGTGTTATTTTGTAGGAATAGTGTCATGGGGAGTCGGCTGCGGGCGGCCCGGATACCCGGGCGTGTACACGCGCATCACGCGCTACCTGCCGTGGTTGCGGTCCAACCTGCGCGACACCTGCCTCTGTGACAACTGACACCTACCTAAAACCATAAAATAGAGACACTACAGAAGCTAAGCTTAGCACTACGTGCGCTTGAGCATCGCACACACACATAGACATTCACTGACTGAGGACACTGTGTCACGCGCTCGAACTGTTTTTTTACATTAAATGAGTTTACTCTTGGCCACATTCGAGAACCATAAGCACACCCCGGGCACTCCATACAAGCGTCGCGTTTCAACTACCTATTACACAGACGCTACACAGTGACGTTTTTGCACACGCGCAACTGTGTGCGAGCTATTGAATGAGCACTCGGATCGGCACACGGAACTCGCGCGGTGGGCGCCGGTGGGGGTGAGGTAATTGATTGTGGGGCGGGGCGGAGAGTTTCCTTTCTGTACAGTAGTACTTATATCTATTCTGTGACGGAAGCTAAGCTTAGCCACAGAATAGATATACCTAAGTACTACCGACAGAAAGGAAACTTTCCGCCCCGCCCCACAATCAATTACCTCACCTCCTCACCCCACCGCGCGAGTTCGTGTGCCAATTCGTGTGCTCATTCAATAGCTCTAGACTTCTCGCACACAGTTGCGCGTGTGCAAAAACGTCACTGTGTAGCGTCAGTATAATAGGTAGATGAAACGCGACGCTCGTATGGAGTGCCCGGGGTGTGGCTTAGCACTACGTGCGCTTGAGCATCGCACACACTCACTGACTGACGACACTGTGTCACGTGCTCGAACTGATTTTTTTTTACATTAAATGGTCTTACTCTTGGTCACATTCGAGAACCATAAGGCTAAGAAGAGGCCGAAGATGGAGCGACACATTCGAGAACCATAAGGCTAAGAAGAGGCCGAAGATGGAGCGAGCTTGTCCAGAAGAAGCCTATTCACTAGGGTTTTAAATATCGCTGGGTTGTATTTGTATGCTTGCGGATATACAAATGTAGGCAGGGAATTCCACTCTTAAGCAATAAAAAGGAAAAGAAAAACGCTTCGTGCGCATGAACTGTTTTGAGCGTAGCAGAGTTATCGTGTCCGTGAGAGGTGTCTATGTGTGTGTTGCTTGAGCGTGCGTAGTATAAGCTTAGCTTCTGTTGTCTCTCTATTTTTGAGCTAAAACCCTCTTTACACTATGCAGCATGCAATCTGAAAAAAATCCACGATTAATAACGAAATGCTTAAACTTCAATCGTAAAAACGTACGTCTGCCGCTGTTTTCACCCCCGCAACGTTTATTACCACCAAAGGAGCGGTACAGCGCTTGCGATCAAATAAAAAAAAATGCATGCGATATATTGCGTAGTATAAAGGGGGTAAACCATCGTACAAGTAAACCGAATGGGGAAAGTCAGCACGAAAGTTTAGAAACGAACACTAACTATTTTTACTAGCAACATGCGGTTTTTGCATACAAAAGTAGCCAAATGTTGCCATAAAGTAACACTAATGACTAATGAATGACAGATAAAGTGACATATATAGGTACTTTTTGCCAAGCTCACCTTTAAATAGTTATTCCTATTTTTTATTATTATAATTTTGCCAATAAAACATTAATCATAAATGTTGGAAAACCAAATAACTTAAAAACCACTCAAATAATAATTAAACATTTTCTTTTTCTCAGACTCAGAATTATTTAAGTTATAATACGATTGTATTTGTATTCCAGCAAAGTGTTTTCCAAAGTCGTTTATTCGTGAAGTGGTTATTTAATATTTTAATATTTTTTATGTGAAACGATCGAACTACAAATAAAATAAAATGTAATTATTAAATTAATAAACTAATTATTATTATTAATAAACAAAGTATGTAAATAAACACTTAATTTATCTACTCTAGGTTGTTTGTAACGTTTTAAAATAGATTTTACTTAATCATTTAGCTGAGATTCAAAAGCCAGTTAATTTAAATACTCAGAAGTATTTAAGTACAAGATAGTTTAACACAGATGAAATTTCGGAAAAAGGTATGGTTTCATTAGTGAATTAAAACGTAAAGTTGTTTAATTAACCCTTTCTTAGAATTTTCAAGGATTAACTTTACTTAAAAATCAGAAAATACTACCTAAACAATAAATGTGCGTTTGCAAAAAAGCAAAGATAAAAAAAGGAAATCCATAATTCAATTTTTCCAAAAATATTCGTGTCATTGGAATATGTTTCTATTTATTAAGTTAAACAATTTAAATAAGTTTGAAAGAAATATTTTAGTTAAGTATTACGAGTCAGTAATATGTTATAAATATCAACATTAAGTAACTAGAATATATGAATAGTAACTATTAGATCATCATTATTATTTATGTAACATCATCGACTAACTATAATTTTAATTTATTTATTTCGCAAATTAATTACCTACCTATCATTTCATAGTTAAGTGCATCATCCATTTTAATTTCATCCATCGATTTTTATCGACATCATTATCATCACTCATTTAATAATTTCATTAATTTTAATCAAAGTAAGTAATTTAGTTATTTTACTTCGGACAGGCCGGTGGTGCAGATTACCAATAGAAGTA
Source organism: Agriphila geniculea (assembly GCA_943789525.1). Lineage (NCBI taxonomy): Eukaryota > Metazoa > Arthropoda > Insecta > Lepidoptera > Crambidae > Agriphila > Agriphila geniculea. Next base: position 17,338,914 of record OX038880.1, read on the forward strand.
AGTGTTTAACTACCTGAGTGTTCAGAACGATATTTTGTACATTAAAAATAAGTGTTTAACTACCTGAGTGTTCAGAACGATATTTTGTATATAAAAAATATATTTATCACTATAATCTTCCTTGATTGAAGATAATATATGTTTTTTTAAATTAATGAATAGTATTAATAAAAATGAGTTTTGACAAAAATTATTATAGTGTTTCAAGAGACATTTTGTTGTTAATGTTGGGAGTAGATGTAGAATTGATAAGAATTTATTTATTTACTAAATAAATTTATATAAATTAATTTAGTATATTAACAAAATCAGCGCTCTAGGCTATACCTGTGATCCTTTTTGTAATAAATTTTGGAAGAAAATTGTTTATTTTGCTCGTTGTTATTGTTCTCGTTAAGTTATTTTATTAAGCGACTAAATTGTTAGTTATTTTAAACAATCCCACTTTTGTTAGTTTGCTAGTGTTCATAATTTCTGTTAACTTGTTTTAAGATATTATTTACGTTACTTTTTATATTTTTTCTAAGTTATGGTGCTTTTGCAAACATTTTTTAAATTTTTAATTGAAAATTAAATGTTTATTTATGAAAGATTTGTTTTTATTGATTTACAAAACATTTTATTAAAATACTAGCGGCCGCCCGCGACTTCGTCAGCGTGGAAAGGTTTTTTTGCTATCCCTCGGGAACAATACTTTTTTCGGGATGAAAGGTACCCTATGTCCTTCTCTGTACCCCTGACAATGTGTATACAAAATTTCATGATGAACGGTTCAGTAGTTACGACGTGAAGGCGTAACAAACAAACAAACAAACAAACAAACAAACAAACGGACTTTCGCATTTATAATATTAGTAAAGATAGATCCTTTAATACTGCAGCATTTCATATAGGTACAAATATAAGAAAAAAGATTCATCAAAGATAGGATTCCCGAATCGTTTTGATGCAAATCTTCTGTAAAGATAATAATATTATTTATGCTTATTAAGAAATTCTGAAAAGTTCACACTGCTTTTACGAAACTATTTGATAATCACTGGAATTTTGAAAGCCTGGAATTTTGAAAGTGCGTTTAAATGAATTGCCAGAAATGTCACAGCTTTGAATTTTCTCGCTAACTTTGCACAGAACTCAAGAAGCAAATCGCGTACTTCATAAATTTAACACTTTCGATTCAAGATAGCTAAACAAAACAAGAATACAAAATTGAAGGCTGAGCTCATCCGTCGAGAGTGGTGAAGGGTTCTAAAATAAAAGGTCATCACAAGTTTACTAGCTAACAGACCCGACAATCATTTACAGAGGCACTGAGTTTCCGCCCTGATTGTAGGCAGAATCAGTATTTCACTAGACATTATATATTTTATAGTAAATTGATAATTTTTAACAATAAGTAATTTTTTTAAACAATCAATTTGAATGGACTTTTTTGAAATTGTGAATTGAATTTATTTTTTGACATTACTATTAACTAAATTAATTCATCATTTATACTAAAATAGTTTTTAAGTATTTTTTTCCATTATTGTTTTACTAACAACTTTGGATCTATGATATCTGAGAATAAAATGTTTTTTTTTTTAATTTAATTACATAAATATTTTTTTAAATTTTCTTTGATTAGTCTCCTTTACAGAAGAAATGCTTCAGTAATTTTTTGTTTTTGTTCAAAGTAGGTATTTGAACAAAAACAAAACTTTTGTTTTTATTCATAATCGCAAAAAAAAAAAAACATTAGACACTCGCAGGTCGCTTTCTTTGCTTCCCGATAAGCTTAGATACTTGAAACTTTGAACATAGGTCATAACTGGAAGAAAGTGCAATATTATGGTGTCATTAAGCTGCGTCATTGATCGTGTTTATTGAGCTGATCTCTAGGAGCCGGAATAAGGCCACAGGATTTCTGTAATAAAACCACACAACCCCATCGAGCTTGGGCTCGTTTGATTAGTCTTGATAAGTACTCTGATGAAAGATGGTGTCCAGTGTCTGATAATGGATCCGGAAGAAGGCCACAGGGACTCGTTGCTGTCTTATTAAGTACTGTGATGAAAGTCGGTGTCCAGTGTCTGTTGATGGAAGCGGAAGAAAGTCATAGGATTTATGTAATAAAACCATTCAACCCCATCAAGTTTGGGTTTGTTTGATTTGTCTTGATGAGTACTATGACGGGAGATAGTGTCCAGAGTCTGATGATTGATAGAGCCAAATAAATTCTTTAATAAAACCATACATTTCAGGCTCATTTGATCCGTCTTGACAAGTACTCTGACTCCGATGATGTCCAGAGTCTGATGATGCTGCAGGAAAAAAGCTACAGGATTTTTTTAAACAGGTGTTAAATAAGTAAGAAATTATTTCTGCTTTCTAGTCTTATAGGTATAAAACTAAAAAGCAGAAATGATTTCTTCCTTACATATTTATAGCCCTATAGGTATATGCAAAAGACAATTGATTTAGTCTTTAGTCTTACAAAATTTCAGTAAATAATAAGTATAGGTAGGTAGGTATACTTTTTATCTTATAAAACTTTCAAATCGAATATCATCATCAGCCTATCATCGTCCACTGCTGAACATAGGCCTCTCCGAGTGCACGCCACTGAGCACGATCCGCGGCTATACTCATCCAGTTTATGCCAGCCACCTTGCGAAGATCGTCGCTCCACCTTGTCTGAGGGCGTCCCACACTACGTTAGCCCATACGCGGTCTCCACTGAAGAACTCGTCTGCCCCAGCGGCCATCGGTTCTACGGCAAATATGGCCAGCCCACTGCCACTTCAGCTTGCTAATCCGGTGGGCTATGTCGATAACTTTAGTTCTCTGTCGGATCACCTCGTTCCGGATCCGATCTCTCAGAGAAATTCCGAGCATAGCCCTTTCCATAGCTCGCTGCGAATCGAATATATTTACAAAAAATAATTAGGGATGACATAAGAAAAGTGTAAGTACCTACCTCAAGATACCGATAACGATGAGCATCCGCCGAGTCCTGGTCTTGATGCCTCATTTCCTGTCTCTGATCCATGAGTAGTAGTGTCTGCATGGTTGGACAGTTTCTATAACTTGGGACGGATTTTGTTCAAGTTGCTGGACAACGATCACTTTTCACTGAGAAAGTTATTTCTGTTTTACACTTTATTTAAGTAGGTACTTACCAAAGTGAGTACTTAAATCTCACAGCTTTCACGTGACTTAATTATTTCTGAAGAAAGCAGTGCTTATTTTTACTTGTTCGTAAAGTCAAGTTTACAGATTTCATAATTATGACGACGCACCAGAAAGTTGACTAATGAATTTAAACAATGAAATTTAAAACAACCAATCTAATACAAGTGTGAAAACAAAATTATTGACCGAATAGATTTACTTCAGGGGGATTCAAAGTTGCGATTCGCATTGTCACTTTTGACTTTACACTAGGTCGTGTATTCTCTCTACATTTTTCACTTACTTGCATGTCAATTTAAACATTAGTATGAGCTTCCGGTTTTAAAACAGTTATTAATAAAAGTAATTAAATGTTTTTCGATAAAAATAAAATTTGCATACTTACTGACCGCGTTAGTCGAAAGGTTTGCTTAAAGTAGTGGTTAACCGATGACGGACGTAGAAACTACTGAATCCTTCGCTACTAGGGTGACTATGACTACAATAATTATGCGATTAAGTTAACAATGTGCAACTGAAGTGACTAACTTAAGGGCGCTTGCGGTACAAAATGACGTATATTTTAATCTGCATTTTCACTTTGCCGTACATTTCTCGAGTGAAGTTGCAACAGATCATTGTCTTTTGTCAATTTAATCGCATTGTATAGAGTTTGAAGAACAAATTTGTAGTTTACTTTCCTTTTAGCAGTTGGCTGGGGAGGGGGGAGGGGGAGGGGTTGATTTATTATTGCTATGTTATACTTTAATCGATAATTCCAGGCTACATAAATATTTTTTTTTTATAAAATAGTGATGTTATTTAAAATACATTTTAATTTATTTAGGAAACTAACAGTATTGTAAAATATAATTATAGAGAAAATGACTATTATAACAGCATAAATCAATAAATTTCCCATTACGACTAAAGGATCAGAGTTTTCAGTTTCAGCATTTCCATACATTTGTTAATTTCACGGTTTTTTTAATATTCCTTATACCTCTTATAATGCCGATGAGATCAGTTAGGTGTGTATAGCGATCTGAATCTCCTCCATTAATTCCTCGGATAGCCATCATAAGTTCACAGCTAGATCAATCCTTGTCGGAGAACCAAAGTTACCTCATTTGTATGAAAATCAACCGCCGCTGTATTACAGCAGAAGCAGATAATGTTTCAGTAAACTGACAGTCTGTTAAGAAACTAAAATTAAATATACACTTCTAAGGCTTCCGCGCGTACAGTTCATTAGAAATAAAACACTTTTTACGGATTGCAGCGCGCGTAAATTGGTTAATTCAGATGTTATTTAAGAATTATTTAGTTTTGATTTGTTGGTTTTTTGGGTTTCCCGACGTTTCGACACCTTTCCAGGGCTCTAATATCTTTACAACAAAAGACGGCAAGATTTCAGTGAAAAGGTTGTATAGTGTTTTTTTAACAAATCATTTGGCCACCCTATCAAACTAAATGACATTCATCGTAGTGGTCTTGTGTCGTGTGGCCAATGTTGTCAGTCCGAGCGCATCTTGAGGCGAAAGAGCGCGATTCTACCTTCGCCACGCCATGCGCCAACTGTGCGCGAAATTCTCAATTTGAATACTTGTTCCGTTCCGAATTTGAAATTTAATATTTTAATTTATTTTTCTCATACCAGAGACAACCATGTGGAAGTGTATTATTTTTGTGCTTGCGGTCTCGACTTTCACTTGTTCTGAGGTTGGTGTCAATTCCATAACTTTCATTAGTGAACTTGTATGTGATTATTATATTTACAAGTATTTGCCTATTTCAGGATAGTTGAAATGTTAATCGTTTACAACAGGTTAAAGGAATAAGAAGTAATAATGCATTTGAATATTTAGTAATAAACAACAAACAATTTTATAAATCTATCAGTAAATACTAAAATATACTCATTAACTTTGTCTAGGGATCGAGGTGTTTTTTTGAGCTAAGGCGCTCAATAAGGCGGACCAATATAAGCGCCTTAACTTTGAAGCCTTGGTTTCCTGCCAGGGATGTACCGTGCTGTGATCTGATGATGGCTATCCAGGGAGTGAATGGAGGAGATTCAGATTACTATACACACCCAACTGATCTGATCAGCATTCTAAATAATTAAAGGGTCAGAGTTCTCAGTTTCAGGATTTCCAACATTTTAATGCTATTTTCGCGGTTTTTTTAAACTTGACCTTTATCTTTTAGAATGCTGATCAGCCCTCTACTCAAATGGCCAACTTTCTATTCGTTTGAACGCTGCGCTTACTTTTAAAGCTTAAATATGATCAATAGACGATTAAATCACATGTCGCAAACTTATGTAAATCACAGTCTTTGATGTATTGTATGGAATTGACAAGCTTACGACACGTAATCTTATAGGTTACTGCTTATTTTTAAGCTTTAATAGTAAGCGTAGCGTTCAAACGAATAGAATGTTGGCCATTTGAGTAGGGGCTCAGATCAGTTGGGTATGCATCTTGATCTCCTCCATTCACTCCCTGAATACTTGGATAGCTATCATCAAATCACAGCACGGTACATCCCTGGCAGGAAATTAAGGCTTCAGACATTGAACCTTTTTGTATGGAGCCTGGCATACCTAGTGTTGCAAGTACCTAAAATGACATATTTTGGTGTACAGCTATGAAACATACGCCAATCGACGGAAAAGATGATTAGAAACAACAAATACTCTTTGACAAAATGTCGTAAATGATATACTTTCTGAGATATTTCAGTTGAAAAGATGTAAAATAAAATATTTTTTTCCTTAAAAAATATATTTTCAATGATCAATATTATACATAAATTAAAATCTGATCATAATAACATAAAACAAAATAGCAGAGAGAAAAAAAAGGCAAGCAAAATCAAACAAATCAGATACTTAGTTTTATCTTGATACTTGGTTGTCATCTTTTCCGTCGATTGGAGTATGTTTCATAGCTGTACACCAAAATATGTCATTTTAGGTACTTGTGCCAATTAGGTTCGATGCCTTTTACCTCGTTTGTATGAAAAACACCTTTATTCCCTGACAAAGTTGATGTGTGTAATTTCTCAAATCAACGATGTCTATGTTCTATGGCGTTTGGCAGAATAGATGTATCAACCACAGAATAAGATTTCTTTCTTGTTCTGTGGTATCAACCAACCCTTCACACGAGGTACCTATCTTAAAGGGTGACAAAGGGATATCAACACCTCCGTCCGTGGATTAGAAAATAGGGTAGATAGCAGTGTTTTCCATTTAAAACCCGCCTGCATAAAAAAGACAAGTCAACTGAAAAGATGACGAGACAAATCTAACGATATGTTAATCATGGAAATCCGTTCAGCCGTGAGGTAATAAAGAATATTACATACAAACAAACAAACTTACTTACATACTTACATACAAGATACGCGCGAAAAACATAACCCTCTTGCAGTCTGGTAAAAAGATCCCAACACCATGATATTCTGCCTGCCGAGCGCGCGGAGATTATGGGAAAATCGACTCTATTCGACCCGAATTTAACCGCCTCTGTGGCCTAGTGATTCGTCACCCTTGTAAGACGGGGGTCCCGGGCTCGATTCCCAGGAGGGGGGTACAATTTAGTACTCGGTTTGGTTGGTGGTAGGGCTTCTTTTAAGTCCGCCTGGCTAGGTACCACCACCTTACCTAAGTCTGACGCCATAACAACAATTTAAAAATTATTGTGTTCTGGAAGTTAGAGGTAAGATAGTTCCTCGGGGATGAGGATTAAGAGTGTAGTGCGCTTCCACCTTCGGCATTATCGTCACTTAATATCAGGTGAGGTGAAGGCCAAGTACTGTTCCGTTGACATAACTTGATTTTAAGATGCAACTGTTTTATTGGCAAAAATTTTTTTGCCGATTTGCGGAAAGTTACTTTGTTCCTCCATATCCATCTGAAAGGAAGGAACCAGAGCGGTGCGATTAATGAAAGAATGAAAATGATGCTGGAATAATAATAATGATAAAAAAAAGGTTTTTTCAAAGGGACGCCGATATAAAGAGTCATATAAACAAAAGGTTTCATTCTGTCTATGTTCGATGGTAGTAAATAGTTAAAAAAATTGTTTATAAAAACAAAAAACCGACTTCAAAAAACCTTCCTCTAAAAAGCAATTGAAATAATATTCGTAATAATAAAACACGGCTATTGAAGTCGGGTGGGGCTGGAGTACAAATCCCTTTTTTATTCTAAAAGCCCCACCCGACTTCAATAGCCGTGTTTTATTATTACGAATATTATTTCAATTGCTTTTTAGAGGAAGGTTTTTTGAAGTCGGTTTTTTGTTTTTATAAACAATTTTTTATTTTTTTATTTTTAGTGTAGGTACCTTTTGTATTAGGTAGTGTAGATATATTATTTAGGTAGAAATTAAAATCGGCTCAGCCAAACGTGAGTTAATCGCAGAGAAACATATATACATGCGGGTCAAACTGAGAACCTCCTTTTTTAAGTCGGTTAAAGAACTACACTTAAGAATATCCCTTTTCCAACAAAAAAATAATTTTCTTATTCAGTTCATAAACAAAGAAGTTATACGACTGATCATCGAGGTAGTTCACACAAAATCATACTATTTTCGTGCTTTTTTCAAGATTACTTGAAAAGTACTGAACCGATTTCAAAATTTAAAAAAATGGGACCAACTTGGGAGTTTACCTAATGTAATAACGTTTGAATCATTTCAATCGGTCCAGCCGTCTTCGAGTAATCGGTGTACATACAAAAAACAAAAAAAAAAAAAAAAAAAAAAAAAACGGGTCGAATTGAGTACCTCCCTCCTTTTGAAGTCGGTAAAATACACGAGTAAGTTCATTACGACACTTTTAAGACGTACGTAATAAATGCGAAAATTTGAAGTAAGTAAATAAAAACTTATCAGAACGTATGGACGCCGCACTACAAAATATGGATTCCGCACAATTGGCATTGATCACATCCTTACTAATATTAAAAATGCGAAAATCCGTTTGTTTGTTTGTTATGCCTTTATATCTCCACTACTAAACCGATCATCATGAAATTTTGCATGCACGTTGTCAGGGGTACAGAGAAGGTCATTGGGTTTTTTCCTTTTTATCTTTCATCCCGAAAAAAGTTCCCGAGGGATAGTAAAAAAACTTTCCACGCAGACTACGTCGCGGGCGGCCGCTAGTTCTCTTTAAGTATTAGTACATGTAATTTTGATTTCTTTTTGCCATTAAATAAGTTTTTTTTTCTCGCGTAGGGTGATGGAGTACGAGACACTAGGGGTGTGTTTACTAAAAACATCTTCGGTGGAGTTTGGGGAAATCGACCCCCTCTCATGGAATTGAACCAGCCCAGGACTACGTGTACTTGCAGTAAGTTATTATTTTTGTTGGAGTGCTTGTTCGGGATTGTGTCATATTGATAAAATCTCGATCTGGCTTTGTAGTTTATGGACGATAGGGATACATTGTTTGTTGGACCTTAATAAATGTATGATTTTCTTTCTTAATATTAAAAATACGGGAAAGTAACATTTGGTAACTTCGGACTATTTTAGTGTGATAAAAAACTTTGTTATAAGAAAAACCGGTCAAGAGCGAGTCGGACTCGCGCACCGAGGGTACCATCATAATTGCACCATAAAACCATACTGCAGAGTAGAATAATAAAATTTGTATTGCAGTTTTAGGTCAGCGCCATCTCTTGACCGATAGTGGAACTAATGTTAACTTTTTTAGAAATTTGATAATTTCAAAAAAAGTGTGCTATATTGAGACATCGTTTTATTTTTCATGTAATCTTTATATAAACTGCTCTCACAAAGAATTATTTCAGATTTTTCTCTTTGTAAACTTCGGAGATAAGGGGGGGGGGGGGGAACGGTATTTTTTTTACATTTTTCATCATAAGTCGAAAACTATGTGGCCTAAAACAAAAAGAAAAAATAATTGAAAACGTGCAAACGTCGCCCTTTCATATGATACCTCACATGCCCTAGTAGCTCCACTTCAAATTTTTAAGACCCCTTTTCAGTCCCTGTTGTAAAAAAAACGTGATTATTTGCCGTTTTTCGGTACGGAACCCTTCGTGCGCGAGTCCGACTCGCACTTGGCCGGTTTTTTAAATAAGAACAACTCACAACAATTATTATTATTTTGTCCCAAACTAAGCAGAGCTTGTAGTATGAGTACCCAATAAATAAAGCATAGAATACATAAATATATAAACAAACATGACTCGGAAACAAATGCTTGTGCTCATCACCACAACATCCGCCCCTACCAGGATTCGAAACCAAGACCTATGGCGCAGAAAGTAGAATTACTACCGTCACACCAAGCGGGCGTTGAATTTTACATTAAATTTTTGGAAAGATCTTATATTTTTTCTAAATCAATTTCAGAATGCGGTGAAAGAAACGAGGTATCACGTATCGTGGGCGGCGTGGAGGCGGGCATCAACGAATTCCCCTGGATGGCCAGACTCACGTACTTCAAGCGGTTCTACTGCGGGGGGATGCTTATCAACGACCGCTACGTGCTGACTGCTGCTCACTGCGTTAAAGGGTTAGTAGTTTTAAAATTATCATGAGCCATTTTGCCTCATTTTGCAGCCTATAGTCATACATAACTTACCACGTATGCCCGCGGATTGGTGGGTGTGAACGACTGCTAATGCAGCTGAGACCAATGGCTATCTACTGTTGGGGCACAGGGGCTGTATTATGGATGGTTATGACTGTTTTCTCATTTCGGAGCCTGCCGGAAACATACATAACTCACCACGTATGCCTGCGGATTGGTCTTTCTTTCTTATCGAATGAGGATTAGTAGCCACCTCTGGTGTTAGAGTTTATCAAGCCGCCTGTAAGGCCTCTAACTTGGCTTAACGACTGTTATCAGATGACAACAGCAGGGACCGACGGTTTAATGTGCCCTCCGAAGCACGGAAGCGCTCAGTTGTAATGCCACTTAACGGTCACCCATCCGACACCTGGCCGGACCGAGCGTTGCTTAACAAACGTGATCGAGTACGATCAGTCTGTCAAGTTCCGCCATGAGCGCTTCGAAGTTTGTGAGTGTTTTCGCATTCTGCAGCCTATAGCCATCTTAGATGAAATTAATAGCCATACATAGCACCACGTATGCCCGCGGATTGGTAGTTAACGACTGTTAATGCAGCTGAGACCAACGCTATCTACTGTTGGGGCACAGGTCTGGTCTGACTTATGGATGGCGAAGAGAGTTTTCACATTTTGCAGCCTATAGCCATACATAGGTCACCACGTATGCCCGTTTGGTGTGTGTGAATGACAGCAAATGCAGCTGAGACCAACGGCTTAACGTTCCTTTCAATACAGGGGTATTATGATTAAAACACGATGATTGAAATCAGGATTAAAATTGATAACAAAATTCAGGTCCTTCTTCAACTCACTAAACAATGTTAAGTTTTAGAATGGACTTCAAAAAAGGCTAAATCGAAATTTGAAATTTGCTCGGATTGAACAAAAGTTTTCATTTATAAATGCTAATAATAATGATACTAAAAATAATAATGCTAAAAATAATGTAATCAATCACTGGGTTATGTGTAGCAGTTAATAAATTTACTTTTGTCAATAAATTAAAATATGGTTTATTCAAAGTGTTCGAGTTACATTAGTCTCACTCTTTTATTTCTAGAAACTGGTTGTGCTTTTAACACTTGTTAATTTAGTAAAAATAAAGTGTTAGTTAACTGCTTATTTTTTATTAAAATAAATAATAAATCATCATTTTGTATCCTGGGATGGCTGAAGTGTTTAATCTTCTCTTTAGAGTATAATGACACGCTAGTTTAAAGATATAATATAGGTATATCACCTGTGGATGCGACCCACGACTTTCACAAGTACCATCCACAGCCTCCATAACATGTTAAACATGTGTAAAATATTATTACCTATAATATGCATATTTTAACAAAGGCATGATGTTTGTTGTAGAATTGGCAAAAGAAACGAATAAATATTCTGGAAAAGTCCCAAACTAAGCAAAGTTGCACCGTGGTCACTAAATAACAGGAAGAAAAAGCTTTGATTCACGTTTTAGTAATTTTTGAACCTTTGCTTTTAGTTTTTAACTGTTATTGTTAACTGGATCCACTTTAAGTCTCAATTTGATTCGCAATGATTTAAAAAATGGGCTCTCCGTTTAGATACACATTATATAAGGATATCAACATTCATGACTCGGGAGGTCAAGAAAAATACAATAATTGCAATGTTAGATTTTTAATAGCTCTTTTGAATATAAATAACTGGAACAAAATTGTGTGTTACTTGACTGATCAATATGAAGGACCAATGCCTACCAGGATTCGAACCTAGGCCACAGACCCTTTTGCACAAAAAAGGCAGGATCGCTGCCACCACGCTGCGCCATGAGATCGTCAATATAGCAAATAGCATAATGTCAATTTGGGTAAAAGGGAAAAATTATCGATTAACAAGGTCCATTCTTTAGAATAATTATTGATTTCGGTTTGTTTGTGTCATGTGTTTGTAGGAAATATCTCAAACGTATTTAATTATAATACTATTAAGGTTAAAGACACCCTATTGGAAGTTGGATTGAGAAGTTTATCAATCACTACTGTGGTTTTTTAATGTGGGTTAATGACAAATTGACGACAATTTAAATATTGGTAAATCTTCCGCACTTATATTTTGTACACTGATAAAATCCAACATATTATATTTAAAACATTATATTTCAAATATATAAAAATGACACAAACATGAGACTGCAAGTGATAAATTAAACATAATGGCTAGTTATGACTAATTTGGGACGCGACGTAAATGTGGATTAGACAAAACTGCAGATGAAATCGTAAATCTCCCGAAACGGGTCCGATAACCCATGAATTAGCAAACAAGTCCAAAATAAATCCAATTTTGTGAATACCAATCGGTATCATCTGGTACGTTCACCTTCAAACCGGACCGGGCAGTGCGAATTTAACAGTTCATTATCCTCGAAATATCTCCGTTTTGGATATTTCTGGCCTTTCGTGCCAACATTTGTTTTGGGGAAATCTTTGTAGGCGTGCTAAATGCGCAGTTCAAAATGATTAGCTCTTGTTCAAATATCACACGTATATTATTTAAAGCTCATTCCATTAAACAACTTATATATACTAAAAAAAAATTGTATTGAGATAAGGCATTTTACCTTTATGAAAAAGTAAAAGTACTTAATATAAAAAGAACTCATTTCTCGATACTTATTGGTAAACTTTAGAACGTCTAAATCTTGGAAACTCCTTTGAAGATATAAGTAACTAAAAAAGATTTTTTTACGAACAGAATTAAGGAAAAATACGGATGCTTAAATGAGTGAAAGTGCAAATGAGGCATTAACAGTATTGACGAGGACAGGTACCGAAACATTGAGTCACTTTCGCCCAATGCTAATACAAACGACGAACCCATTGTGTAATTGACACCGTTACATATTGTATTGAGGAGACGCAATTGAATTATTTAGAAGTGGATTTAGAAATGTGCAGAAGATATTCGCTTTCTTCGATCAGAACTACGTCGCATAAGCTGTAACTTTCATTAATTAATCGTCTCATCTAATGATTTAGAAGGATGACCAGAACGCAATATATAAATAAATATTCGCAAGATATTTATAAAGTATGTAGGTGCTGTAACATGCCTATTTATCTGAAACTTCAAAGATTTTTCATGAAATTGGGATGAAAAAATCTTCTCCGTATTCTCACCATATTCTCACCTTACCGAAGGAGTTTTCTCGTCGTCTGACAAGCGGAAAAGATTTCAAATTTGTAAAAAGTAGGTACTCTAAATTCCAAACAAAACGAGGTTCCCCTTGGTGAAGTTGTAGGCAAAAGTTAGTAACTATAATATTAATAATGTTCTCATACAACAGTAGAGAGAAATAAGAAACATCTTTTACTGAATTTTCAGCTTCATGTGGTTCATGATAAAGGTGACATTCGGCGAGCATAACCGCTGCAACTCCACCACCAAACCCGAGACCCGATTCGTGCTGCGTGCCATCGCGAACAAATTCACCCTCACCAACTTCGACAACGATATCGCCCTGCTGCGGCTCAACGAAAGAGTGCCAATCACCGATGCCATCAAACCCATTTGCTTGCCTTCTATTAAGGGTGAGTAGAGTCAAAATCGTTTGTTCAGTCAATCCTGTAACAAGATCTTGCGCCTTTAAAAAAGTCGATTGTTGATTTCCTATTTTTTTTATGTACTACGGGATAGTGCTTGGCCTTTATCTCACTTGATGTTAAGTGACGATAAGGCCGAAGGTGGAAGCGCACTACACCTGGAATCCTCATCACTGAGGAACTGGCTATTTTACCTCTAACTGCCGGAACACAACAATTTTTAAATTGTTGTTATGGCGTCAGACTAGGTAAGATGGTGGTAGCTAGGCGGACTTGAAATAAGCCCTATCACCAACCAAACCGAATACAAATTTTACCCCCCTGGGAATCGAACCCGGGACCCCTGCGTCTTACACGGGTGGGCGAACCACTAGACCACAGAGCCGGTTAAAATGTCTAGTCTTTAGTAAAACTATCTAGTCAAATGTCTACTTTTAACATGTTTTTATTGTTAAACAGTTTAACCGATTAGATTAATTTCATTAATATCTATTTTCCTTTATTTAAATGTATATCATACGATTATGAAGAGGAAAAGATTGAGAGGAAATATCAATCTTATCAGCCATAAGACATCCACTGCTGGTCATAGTTTTATGTTGTTTCATATTAAAGAAATTTTGAATATTTTTTTAAAGACAACTTATACGTTGGAACAAAAGCGTTGGCCGCCGGCTGGGGTACGTTGACCGAGGAAGGCAAGGTGTCGTGCACGCTGCAAGAGGTGGAAGTTCCTGTGATGAGCAACCAGGAGTGCCGCACCACCAAATACACAGCTTCTATGATCACAGATAACATGCTTTGTGCTGGGTATCCTCAGTCTGGGCAGAAGGATTCTTGTCAGGTAAGGTTAATGGCACGCTGGGCGTTATCCGCAGAATAAAATGCTAAGGACTGGTTAGGTAAACATTTTTCAAGAATTGTCTGGGTTCCAAAGATAGATACAGAAGCAATTAGCTGATTGGGTTACTTATTGCATTAGAAACAGTATCCTGTATTAGGCGGGAGAAGTAAGTAGGTTTTTTATTATTGGTAACTGCGCAGGCATTTGACCACCATCTTGTTTGGTAAACAGGATGTGGTCTAAGGTGTAGCACGCTTGCCCAGGAAATGCCTATTCACTCTTGCCTTGAAGAGGCCAAGGTTGAAACTATCGGGGAATACATGAGCAGGCAGCGCATTCCATTCTTTAACAGTTCGCATAAGAAATGTATTGGCTTGCTTGGTCCTTGGACTATCTACTATGTAAGGGTGATATGCTAGCCCGCGTCTAGTTCCCCGATGGTGGAAAGGGGCTGGAGGAACAAGGTTGTGTAGTTTCCTCACACACTCTCCAAAGTATCTTCTATAAAAAACCGATAATCAAGCAACTTTGCGACGGTGACTAAGGCTCTGAAGTTCTGCCGTGGCCAATGTTGAGTTGCCGATGAGCCTCCTGGCACGGTTTTCAATCGATTCAAGAAGTTCAAGCTGATACTTAGCAGAACCATCCCACAGGTGACAACAGTACTCCATGACCGGACGAATCTGCGCTTTGTGTAACATAAGCAGCTGGTTCGGAGAAAAGTACCGCTTAGCCCGTGAGAGGACGCCCAGTTTCTTAGCAGCACACTATGCAATGGAGTCGATGTACTCGCCAAAATTTAGGTTTGATGACAGATTCAGGCCAAGAAGTTGCAGATGTTCGGCTATCGTAAGGATAAAGCCCTGGAAAATCAGGTGGAAGTGGAAGGGACTCCGTTTTGCAGTGATTAAACAAGCCTACGTTTTTGTAGCATTGAAACTTACAAGATTGGCGCTGCCCCAATCAGAGACATCCTGAAGTGCCAGATTCATTCGCTCTACAAGAGACTCTCGACAAGACTGGATTTCATCACTGGTAGGCTTCACTGGTAGGTTCTTTTGAAATGAAAATTCCGGAAGAGTGTCCACGGTTTGACTGAACATAACCTCAGATACAGCAGGCGCTAAGTAGGCCATATTTTAAAAGTTTAGCCATTTGGAAAATGCAGGAAAGATTATCATATTTGACTCATTCACTATTGTTGAGCATCGCCTTAACGATTGCAAAACGTCTCCTCTGCCTCTGGGTTATTCATATTACTTAATAACGAATCTACATTTTTCTCTGTTTTTTTTTGCCGTTAGTGACAAAATTGTAGTAGTTTATTTTCCTCCTTTTACTTTCTATACAATGTAGGTATTCCAGCATTTTTTCATTCATTATACACGGGTCATCAGAAAAATCTGCCCAACTACATTTTACACGAAAACTCATGTTTTAATATTTTGAATGAAACAAATTGTATTATAATCGTATTGTTTACTAAACAATATTTTTTTTTTACAAATAAGTCACTAAATTTATTGACTTAAAAGATTAATAATTAATAATCTTAATGATAATTTCATTCAAAATATTAAAACATGAGTTTTCGTGTAAAATGTAGGTGGGCTAATTTTTGTGATGTCCAGTGTATTTTTAATTTGTTTCAAAATGTAACGTTTCGCAGTATTTCTGACTTTCTACCATTTTTCAGGGTGACAGTGGAGGTCCCCTCATAGCGGAGAGAAAGTTCGACAAGCGCTACGAACTAATAGGTAATGAATATTGATGTATGCTTGACACGACTGGCTATTATGTGTATTAAACCTTGGCAAATATCGTATATTATTATAGTAATCTTTCTGTTATAATGTTAGGCATGGTAAATATTGCTGTAAAGAAAACTTTTTAATTTTGATTCCAGTGCTAAGTCGGTTGTAACGAATGAATAATAGTGACATGTGTGATGATTATGTTAATCGCACAGAGTATTTCTAATTGTTACGGTTTGTGTTTGCGCAGGTAACCAAATAATGTTGGGGTCGGTTATAAATAAGAAGCGTGACCAAAAATCCAGCTTTTCAGAGTTTCAGAGCATGGTCAGTCGTTGGTCCCACAGCTATATTTGTTTAACACTGCTCTAATCTACATTGTGTTACAAAACCTTTTGCCGAATATAGCAGATAGGTACCATCAAACTGTACTACTTTTACTATTTCGTTATTAATTTTTGTATGAAACAGCTGATATTTTTTCGCGATTTCAGAGTTGGTGCCATAGTAAAAGTCCGTCTACAGTCAGTTTGATGGTCCTTATCTACCATAATTATGCGACTTTATAATATATATCATAAGACTTTTTATTACCAAACACCCTGTATATTCGGCCCATGTGGCGTATCGTTGAGCCTCTATATTTAAGCTTATTTAAGATAGGCTTATACTCAGCCCCTGTAGCCCCTGTAGCATATAAGGTCGAGAGAGGTTTTGTCGAGGTAAACTTTGTTTTCGGTCAATTATTTAATATTTTCATCTTGACAAATGATTTTTCATGCGGGCGGCTGTAGCAGTGGGGACATTAAAATATTAAATGTTTAATACTTATTTCATTCCAACAGGCGTAGTATCGTGGGGCAACGGCTGCGCCCGGCCGGGGTATCCGGGCGTGTACACACGTGTCACCAATTTCCTCGACTGGATCCGGGAGAACACTGCAGACAGCTGTTACTGCACCGAGTAACATTATTTATTAACGTAACACAAAATTTACGATCTGGCCACCATTACTTGCCCGTGGTTCCCCAGTCTAAGTTCCCCTTGGGGTACCACGAGCAAATATTTTAGCCCGTGGAACACCCAATGGGGATTGGGAAAATTATATGACCCGTGGTTTGAGTTTGGATACCACGGACAGTAAAAATATATTTAATAAGGAGATTGCTATTCAGGGGGTAAAGGGGGTTCCACGGGCAAAAATATTTGCTCGTGGTGCCCCAAGGGAAATTTAAACTGGGGTACCACGGGCATGTAACGCTGGCCATGCGAAGCGGTGAACGGCGAAGCGGTATAAATTTTGATTATAATAACTTGCTGCTGTTTGTTGTAATGGCTAAAAGTACAATATGAAAATACTTAATAGATTAAAAAGATGTTAGATGTCATTATGCGTGTAATTTATCACAAGATATGCCTACAACAAACCTACGTAAGGCCAGCCATTTTGGAGTAAAGCAATTCATTAGAATTTGAAATTGTTGACTTTATATTACCACCTACAATGTTGTACAAGATTCATACGCAGTATTTGGTAATAAGTATTCCTAAAAGCAAAATGTGGTAGATAGAGTATATCATCAATGCAATATATTGTGTTAAAATTTCCATGGTTATTAATGTTATTAGAATAAACTATATTGGGATTTACACCATATACCTGTTTATTTTTGAGACTCCGATATTTCGGCGCAGTTTCATGCGCCATGTCACGGAAGAACAGTTATAAACAGAATAGTTCTTCCGTGATCATGGCGCAAGCAACTGCGCCGAAATATCGGAATCACAAAAATAAACAGGTAAGTACATGGTGTTAAACAGGTGTAAGTCCCGATATAGTTTATTCTAATAATCATCCATACAATACCCTGAAAAGTGACTGACTGAAAAATCAACCACATGGCTAAGGAGTTTTGTTTCTTATTTGTATGAAAAACTGCAAAGTGACAACCCTAGACGCAGATAAGACTATTGTTTTCGATAATCCAATCAATGGGCAAAAGCAAAACAATTTCGGTCTAAGATTGCCCCTATGCAGTTTTTAATAAAAAGAAACAATTTTTTTCAGTCAAGTGGTTGTTTTCAGGCTTTTTTGTCAATTTTCCGGTGTTAGGGTAATTATATACCAAACACTATTTATTCAAAATGTGCGTCATTCTACATATAAAATATTAATCTGCGTCAATCACATAAATAATTGTAATATCAAAAGTACTGATCTACATAGAATACATGTATTATAATATTAATGCCTATATAATAACACTCTCTCAAAATAATAAATATTGGATTTTTTGGATCATTCATTGATATTTTTCTATTAGTACGTAGTTATTATGAAGGTTCACAAATTGATGTGCGCATTTATTTAGTTTTAGACATTGATAGTGTTTTAGACGTTTTTATAATGATAAAATTTAAGTCTACTTATTTATTTACATTTAGATGTGATTTAGATTAATAGTTATTAAAATAACCATTTAATTGTTGTAAGTCATTTGTATCTTTTAATAGCAAGACTAGATTTATTCGTTTTATCTATCGATGACGTTTTCACTTAATTAAGTACTTAATTTACGGCACTTTATAAAAAGTCAACATCTACCATGTATGGCAAACCTATTATGCTATTTAATGACCTCGAGTCTCGACTGTACTACATAAACTATCTTTATACCTAAATTTCTTGTTTTTTTTCTGTGGTTTATACAATGCGATTAAATTGACAGTGATCCGCTGTAACTTCACTCGAGAATTATAGTAAAGAGAAAATTTTACAGATTAAAATACGTCGTTTTGTAACGTGTCACTTTAGTTGTACATTGTTAAATTAATTGCATTGTATTTTTTCTCGTGATTTCCCAATAAATGTACCTTACTCGTAAATTTTAGATGTTACTATTAGATACCTTTAATAATAAACGATTAAATGCCATTAAATAAATCTCATTTTAGTCAAAGATTATGTATTATTTAATTTACCTAAATACATACCATGATTATAATAAATCCTGTGTTAAGGCAATTTCCTGACTGAAAGTGGCGCCCTCAGGCGTTTTTATTTAATAAGTTGTTATAAGTGGATTTTAATAAAACTTCTCGTGGAATTTTTAGGGCCCATAGTCTAATATTTTTAGACGGTTTCACTACATTCCCTCGCAGTTATTCATAGAAGTAGCAAATATGTCAAAAACGGCCACTTTTAGCAGTTTTGATATCTACTTCTAGCATTGACTACGAGAGAATGTAATGATACCGTCTAAAAATACTAACAACTATGGGCCCTAAAAAATAAGAAGTTTTATTAAAATTATGAATTGGAATCGCAATATTGAATAAAAAAATACCGCGCAACTTTCGGTCACTAAATAGGTATTAATATAATTATTAATTTCTTCTAAAACCATTATTAGTACGTATATTCGAACTCGTGGTCGATAAACAAAGTTAATGTACAGCTCGCGCAACATAATTAGAACCAAACAAACTGATAAAATGTTTTTATCTACACCCATGCTTTAAATCCTCTGTAAGGGGTTCTGAAACAGTTAGCTTACTGCCATCATTACAATATCCCGAGCGAGAGCTGGTCCTGCAGCGCCGCGCGCCCACGCGCGAGCATTGCATTATGAAATTCAGTACAACATTATAACACTCTTGCGGAAGACATAATGACGAGGAGGGAGAGGAAAGTCAAAGTCAAAAACAAAGTCAAAGTCAAAACCTTTATAGAGGACACATATCATGGGATAAATATCATAGGTGTTTTTAATCCATATGTATTAAAATATTGTTTGTTTCCCTACTAAAAATAAAAAAAAATAAAAAAATGGGTGTAGATAAAGTCTTGTATGCAACTGTACATAATTAGGTATTAAAACACTCATGTGATACTATTATCACACTCGGCCTCGCCTCGTGTGATAAACCCACACTCGTGTTTTAATACCCCACGTTATAGTACAGTTGCATAAATAACTATTAAATATGTCCATTTTCGAAAAAAAAATTTTTTTTGGTAACGTAAGGGTCATATTCAAACAACAACACCTCTTGAAATATGCAACTCAGAGCAATAATTTAAATGTCGTTTTCTAGATAATATTCCTGTGTATTATAAATAAAGCAAAAAATTTGCACATTAATGTCATAGTTTTTGAGATCTGTGAGAAAAACTAAAAAAAATCATACTAATTTTGGATTAGAATTTACTTTAGTCATTTTTTGAGACATAAATATTAAAGTAAAAAGTTTACATATTTTTTTTACTTGATAAGTGATATTATTAGCTTTCGAAAAGTGTTTTTTAACTGTAGGATTTTTAAATCCGGATAAATTAAAATTTTTCGGCGGGGCCATCTAAAATAAAGAAAAAATGCCGATCGTTCCAACAGGAGAGGGAATATACCCCAACATGTGGGGATTTTGTCTATAAAATTGATCATATTATCTGTCTTTAAAAGCTCGCTAGCCAAACATATTGTATAAATAAAGATACAATTCTTCGATCATCTGATACAGTTAGTACGTTTTGTAAATACGGATCAAATGGGCGAGGCCGTCAAACTACTCTGTGTTTTCTTCCGCCAGTTTTTTCTAACAAAAACCTTCCAATTTGTGAACTACTGGTGGTAGATTCAGTAACTTAGTCTTGTTTTAAAAAATAATTTTAGTCAATTTAATTCAGTAAAAATATTTTTAAATCAGAACGCAGCTATAAAATTATTAATGCAGTTTTATAAAGTTCCGAGCGGGTAACATTCATTAAAATTATGAAGTCATCCTAGTCATTTCGTAAACGGTCCCTGGAAAGGTGTCAAAACGTCGGAAAAAAAACAATAAATAAAATCTAAAAAAATATTTAGATTTTATTTATTGTTTAATTTTTTTATTTAGAATTCTAAAATACCACCTGAATTAATAATATATACGCGCTGTAATCCATAAAAAGTGTTTTATTTCTAAAAACCTTTTATATAAGTACTTACCGTAAAACCTCCCAACTATAATCCTAAGGAGCAACTATAGTCCAATTCTCCTACGACGGTCAGACATTGTATTTTCTTAAGGGCCCTATCACATTTTTTCGTCGAAATTTCGATTTTTACGGATTATAGCGCTACAACCTAGAGAAACCTTTGGGTCTACTAAATACATTTATATGTGTTCGCGACAAAAAGTAATATGATGATACACTGGAAAGTTAAAGGGTTAGAAAGGAAAATTAAAGTTGGTGAACGATTTCTTAGGGTGGGTACTCACTTAGGTTCGCGAACCTCCGCGCTCCGCGAACCTGGAACAGTGCGCCATATCAAACATTTTATTTTTACTTTGGCAATAGTGTGTACGTGTGCAAACCAGGGTTTACATACGTGTTCGCTCACGTGCACACTATGGCGCATTGTTGCAGCACAGTATAAACATTATTTTTGGTGCAGGTTTGCGGAGCGCGGTGGTTCGCGAACCTAAGTGGGTACCCACCCTTTGAGTCAACTTTGAACATACACAGAAAGAAAAACAAGTACAAACAACAAATTAAAGTATGAAATTTGGTTTTCTTATGAAGTAAAGATTATTCTGATATAAATTTTACGTAATAATTATTATGTATCTAGGAGAAATTCACAGTTAATTCTGAGCGTTTTTAGTAGTTTTATGGTTTTTGATTGGGATTTTTTTTCACATATTCCATACATAATTTCAAAATTCCGAGGCCGCTATGAACTATTCGAAGATATAAGAGATAATATTCATTTTTTTTATTTCATATGTTTAGCACAGTAGTTCAATCCATGACCCCAAAAAAGTGCCTTCGCGCATTTTATGAAAATCTTTCTCTGCAATTTCGGGTTTAATTATAAAGTTAAGCAAATGTTCAAAAAAAGCGAGGCCGCTATGAACTATTCCAATAGCTATTCTACACTATTCAATAAGTCAAAACTGTTAATGTATTTTTGATTCTGATATCGAGAACCTCAAAATTGGCCATTTTACGCAAAAATCACAGTCGAAACGTAATATGCCTCTAAACCAAGGGCTATCTAGTGACCTGGCGCAGAATTACGTGATTCTCTAGATTACTTACTACCAAGTGAGGTGGTAATTGTTATTCGGGCGCCGCTATTTTGCAAATCACATTCACGATAACTTCGTCACAGTTTTTGCACGTAGTGAAGAGTTCCAAAATTTAATCCCTACCGGCTGTCTGTAATAATAAAAAAATATTTAAAACTTGTCGTGTTTTTTTTTTACATTATATCATGTCGGTATTATAAAGTTGAATAACCAGTCCCGAAATATAATCCAATTTCTAGTTTTCGACTGATAAATATGACATTTTAACAGCTGGACCAAAGTTGCGAGCTCCTTACAACAATTATAGTCCAAGTTTGAATTAAAAAAAAAATGCATTTCTACCTAAAATAGCAAATCCAGTTTTTCAGATTTGAAAGTTCATAATATCATAATTTATTAAAAAAACTTTGATATTTTTCCTTTAGAAAAATATATTAAAAGTTACAGGCAGAAACTTAAAAAATAGGTAATTTTGGACCAGTGATAGGAGGTTTTACGGTACCTATTGTCACACACAGCCTGCCATCGTCGGTCGTTGACTTTCTTAACCATAGCACATATTTTAGGGTTAAAAAATCTTTTTTTCCTAAATGTTAATAATGTATTTTAACCGCTCCCAAGGATCGCAAAAATAACATTAACGAAATAATCGCAAATTATAAAACGGTACCTACTTATACAAACGCTATCCCTTACTAACGATCGTAATACCTGTTTCAGTTTAAGAACTGCAGTCAAAATTATTTCTTACATCAGTGAACTTGCAGAGTACAGTTGATATTTCAATATCACCTTAGTGTGCCTAATCATAAGATTTAAAATCGATAATACACTAAAAGACAAAGCAAATAAGGAAAGTTCATTGATCCGCGAGGTCATTGCCAAATATTACGGTCGTTCATACAGCCTCCGATAGGGGGACTAAAATGACGCAACTCATTTAAATTAAGTGACTCATCGATAACTCCTATGAAAAATAAAAAATAATAAGAGCTTGATGATGCTTACTACCAAGCAACGTTTAGGTAAATTAATTTACCTAACCATTGGTAGTAAGTATGTACCTATTTTATAACAATTACATTAATATAATTTTATTGTCTTGTTACTCTATTAGAAACGAAATATTTTTGTTGAATTTATTCCAGCCAAACTTAAAATTATCTGAATTTAAATGATCAATCATTATATTGTATTTTAAAAACACCTAACACGGATAATCTATAATAGGATATTAGGATTGGGGCAACACGTAGAAGACCGACCTAAAGAGTTGTTATGATGTTAACGATTTTATAATTATCAATCTCATTTTAAAGTTTCATACAATAGTGATGTTTGAATAGATACATAAGTTTTATGTTAAAAGTATTTCAATTTAAATAATATTGTTTTTAAATACATTTTAGGGTTTTCTAAACTTTTAAAATCAACCTTGTAATACTTCAATGTCTGTTTAAAATATTTTATTAAATGATTTCCACATTGTCTGGAAAGATAGTATTACTAAATCACATTGGTAAAAAAATATTTTACATAATTTTACCATAAAAACGTTTTTTATTTTCCAAAAAAAAAACCCTCAGTCGATATCGATTGTTAGAGAAACTCGCACGTGTTTAGTCAGACCATGGACTAGATTAGTTTCGATTGCATGCAGTTTAAGCAGGCAGCAACATTTTAAGCGCCCGATAACCATAAAGTACGTTGAGGTCCAAGACATGAGTTAGTGTATCGAAAACATTGAACCTAATGTGTATGAACTTTCTTCAGAGAGGTGTTCAAGTGGAGATTTTCATAGGAAAATAAATATGGTTTGGTGTTACTGTTTATTTGTGATTTTGTGGTGTTGTGCAAATGGATTTCGGATGAACCAGGTAATGTCAATTTACTGTTTGAATTTTTGCCTAAAAGAAAATAACAGAATATTGAGTAACTTTAATCTTTTCAAATTATTTTAATTACAATCACTTTGCTTACGAAAATTATCTAATGTTCTATATAGGTATGTAGTCAATCTCGTTTAAAGAGATGTGCTGAATGATTATGGTGATATATTTTATGACCCACTAGGCGAGTGGCTAGTAAAATACCCACCCATCCTAGTTTCGAATCCCCATCGAGTACATATGTTGAAAACGAACTTATTGAAGGTTGAGTTTATGGAGTTTTTTCTACATTTTTTATCAATTTTTATTTTCTATAGGTACATAATATTATAATAGGAGAAACTGACTGATATTTCAGAGCACAGTCCTTCGATCATCTATAAAGTATCGAAGGCACGTCTCGAAAATTGGAACTAGGAACTTGTAATTTCATTTTATGATGTAGGCGAGTACTAAGAAAATGTTTATGAAGTTTTGTAGCTTGAGAGGTGAATAGTATTTTTGAAAGTTCAACTCTCAAGGGTGAAAAAGGGCGAAATCTTTTTGTATGAAAAATCTAAACTAAAAGAATCCACGGGGATGTGGTCGCGGGCGGATATTAGTCGTTTTACATAAGTGCTTTAGGATGGGATTGTATCTATCAAAATGTGTCGTAGGTACCATTGAAATATATTTATACTATTAACTGAATTGAATATCTTACAGGATGGTCTTATACCAGAACAATCATACTCGTTTAAAGCACTACCTATTTTACCGAATGTGGAAAGCCCTCTCCGTGAATGTGAAGATTGCAGTAAGTGACTTTATTATTTAGGTAATTATTTGCGTGCTTATTTAAATCACATGAGTAAAATAAAACCGGTCAAGAGCGAGTCGGACTCGCGCAGCGAGGGTTCCGTACCATCATAATTGCACCATCAAACCACACTTCAGAGTAGAATAATAAAATTAGTATTGCAGTTTTAGGTCAGCGCCATCTCTTGACCGATAGTGGAACTAATGTTAACTTTTTTTTAGAAATTTGATAATTTCTAAAAAGTGTGCTATATTGAGACATTGTTTTATTTTTCCTATAATCTTTATATAAACTGCTATCACATAGAATTATTTCAGATTTTTCTCTTTGCAAACTTCGGAAATAAGGGGGAACAGTATTTTTTTTACATTTTTCATCATAAGTCGAATACTATGCGGCCTAAAACAAAAAAATAAATAATTGAAAACTTGCAAACTGCGCTTTTTCATATGATACCCCACATACCCTAGTAGCCCAACTTAAAATTTTTAAGACCCCTTTTCAGTCCCTGTGGTAAAAAAGATATTTATTTTTTTATGTATTTCTTATTTGCAAAATAGTTGGGCAAATATCATCTTAAACTATTCCAATTTTCAAGTTGATACCATTAGTAGTTCTCGAAATATCCAGTTGTGACAGACAGACAGACAGACTGAGTCACACCATAAGGGTCCCTTTTTTACCTTTTGGTACGGAACCCTAAAGACGTTTTAAATAGCGTGAATTAAGGTGGTACCCTGAGCGAAAGTGGCGCCGCGGTGAATTTTATTTAATATTATAATTTTAATACACAATTTTAACAATGTTTATCGTGGAGATTTTAGGGCCCACAGTCTAGTATTTTTAGACGGTATCGTTACATTCCCTAGTAGTCACTGCTAGAAGTAGATAGAAAAACTGCAAAAAGTGGCCGTTTTTGACACATTTGCTATCTACTTCTACGAATGACTACGAGGGCATGTAGTGATACCTTCTAAAAATACTAGACCATGGGCCCTAAAATCTCCACGATAAACATTATTAAAATCTTTTTCTATTAATAACTTATTAAATAAAAACCTCTGAGGGCGCCACTTTCGGTCATACAACCGCCTTAAGTCTTACGGCCGAATACTCGAAGGCTTCTTAGCTAAAGGAAAATGTCAGTTTCATAGAGTTTCTGTCAAATCTGACAACTTTTTTGAGTTTAAGATATGGCCTTATCTTTAAGAATCATTTCGGTATTTGGCCGTTAATGTTGTAATAGAAATGTTAATTGAATTCAGCTTATAATTTTGAAAGAAAATTAAATTATTATTATTATTATTAGCATTTATGAACATTTTATTAACCGTAATAGAAAAAAAATGTATGTCAAGACAGGATTATCACTAAAGTTTAGAGCTAAAGTACCCCACCGATACTGATACTGACCCACGCGATTAAAAAAACGATACTAACCTAGGCGATGAAAAAGCGACTAAATATTATCAAATATGAATAAATAATGTGTAAACGTCACCACCTGGCTTAGGGAGCTGGCTGAAAACCAGCGCTTCTGTGGCATTCTGCGTAATGCCGCAGTAGCACAGCTGAGATAGCTTCCCATTGGCCTCGCACTAAAATATTTTAAAGCTCCAATTTTAAAAGTCTTTGAAAGAGTCATCTTTCCATCACGTGGTGGGGTGCTTCTCATGTACTTCTAAACTTTTGTGATACTCTTTCCAGTTCGTAAGATGACTGTTTCTATAGCGTCTTTTAAAATCCTACCCTATGATTACCTCATTAGATTGTGGTGAGCGTAACGAAGAGCCGAGAGTGGTAGGCGGTCTAGGATCCAGCATGAACGCTTACCCCTGGCTGGCCCGCCTGATCTACCACAAGGCGTTTGGCTGCGGCGCGTCCTTGATCAACGATAGATATGTGGTCTCTGCAGCACATTGCATCAAAGGGTGAATATCATTTGTCCGAAAAGGTTTTTTAATGCACAACGGAATAGTGCTTTACTGATGTGACCTCTTCTGATGTTAAGTGTCGATAAGGCCGAAGGTGGAAGCGCACTACACCCAGAATCCTCATCACTGAGGAACTGGCTATCTTGCGTCTAACTGCTGGAACACAACAAATTTTATATTGTTGTTATGGCGTCAGACTTAGGTAAGATGGTGTAGCTAGCCAGGCGGACTTGAAATAAGCCCAAGCACCAACCAAACCATGTACAAATTGTACCCCCTCTGGGAATCGAACCCGGGGCCCCTGCGTCTTACACAGGTGGGCGAACCATTAGACCACAGAAGCAGTTAGTAAATAAACTTGGTTGCACTGGCAAAGCATTCAAAAATACTTAATTCAAATTAGGTAGGGTAGATTTTCGTGATAAACATTTGAAATGATTAGATTTTTTAAACTCAAGTGGCTCATTATTCAAGCGGAAAATCTTGTCGCTCTACCTCTCTAAATAATGACGTATTTCTTGTGCTACTTATGTTAAACCAAATCTATTAAGTTATTGAAGAAAGTTAATCACATAATCACAATACCCATCATCAGTTTCATGTGGTTCATGTTTCGTGTGACGTTCGGCGAGCACGACCGCTGCGACGGCAACCGGCGACCGGAAACGAGGTTCGTCGTGAAGATGGTCGTCCACAACTTCTCGCTGACAGACTTGAGCAACGATATATCGCTTTTGAAGCTCAACAAGCCGGTGGAATACTCGCACATCGTCAGGCCTGTGTGCTTGCCAAGAAACCCGGGTAAGTTGGAGTGAATTTCATATTATCAATTAAACCTCAAAGAATTTTAGAGATATCTGGGCAATAAAATCCATCCACGTGGATGTCATGTTTGAATGGATTTCATTCGTTGCTTGTGTTAATTAACTATAATTACTACTTTATATATAATGTGGAGAGGACAATGCGACAATAAATTAAATTTCATATATCTAGTAACACTCCCAGTCTGCCTATCTATATATATAAAAGCGTAAATCACTCACTGACTCATCACGAAATCTCAGAAACTACAAGTGCTAGGAGTCTCAAATTTTGCATGGGGGTCCCTTTTAGGGTGTAGGTGCTCACTAAGACGGGATTTTGCGAAATTCAATCCCTAAGAGGGTGAAACAGGGTGGCAAAGTTTGTATGGGAGAACGCGATTCCTTGGCCCGATTGACTTGAAATTTGGCATAGACATTCTTTTACAAAATTAATTGAACACGTGTTTCGTATTTTTTTGAAATGTATCCCTTAACAGGGTTGAAAAGGGGTAGAAAGCTATTTTTAGGGTGGTTGACTTCGATATCGGAATCAAAACTTCTTAGTGCATTTGAATGATTAAGAAAAATAAATGTCAGTTGTCACTGCACGGGCTGACGTTTAATCTCTAATTTTCCCGATTTTCAAGACAAGCTTTGATTCTTATAATGTTGTATAAGCATTAATCCTTATTTTAACTACTTTACGAAATATTAGTCAAATAAAACGGCAACATCTGGCAAATATCAGATAATGTGACAAGGAATGTGGTATTTAGAGAAGCCAGAAACCTTTTCAGTAGTAAGCAGAACAATTCACCAAACATTCACCAAAGTTTCATCCTAATCGGATATGGATGAATGGTTTAGGAGTGCAAAGGAAACAAATACACATACATCGATTTTTATTTATAAAGAAGATAACTATTAAGCAAAGATATTAGAATTTTTAACTATAAGGTAAGTATTAAATGTAACATAATATCATTATACTTATTTTGTTAAATTACCGCTAATAAATTTTACTAAGTACCTACCTAACTAATCATTAACAGGGCGTTGGTTCTGTAACCAAACTCGAACCCCACTTCGAATCTCACTTCACTGCACGGGAATTTTGAATCATAAATAAGATAATGATAAGAATTTTTTTTTATCACAAAAAATTTTAGATAGCTACGCAGGCTACCTAAATTTTTTGCAATCAGTAAAATAGCTCATTTAGTAAACAAATGTCTAATAACAAATTCACGCGAAGTGAAGTGAGATGCGAGTTTGGTTACAGAATCGACAGACTGCGCGGGCAAAACCGCGGGGTGCAGCTATTACCTATACAATCACAAAATTGTATAAATGTGAAAGTTTTGATGTTTGGAAGTTGTTCGGTTAGGTACCTACTCAATCATATCATATTCAATCACGTCTGAACGGGTGAACGGATTTAGGAGAAATTTGGCACAGATATAGATTAAGTCTGGAATACTTAACACAGGCTTCTTTTCATCCCGATCATTGGTTTCTAAGGGAAGACTTACAACGATTACCGACTGCCACGCGGGCGGACTCACGGGCAAAAGCTATACATAGTATAAAACAAAGTCGCTTCCCGCCGTCTATACGCTTCCCTTAAACTATGCATAAAAACCTCATTAAAATCGATCCATAAGTTAGGGAGCTAGGTTGGTTGCCTCAGACAGACAGACACACAAACACGTTAATTATATTATAACACCCCTTGCGTACGTCGTATAGGTATATATATGTCGTCCTCCTAGGTATATGTATCCTGTAGCATAATAATCTAATAACTTTACACTGACACCACATTAGCACAGTTTTACATTAGTAACTACATTGCACCCGTGCGAAGCCGGGGCGGGCCGCTAGTAAAATATAAATGTAATAATTTATTGTCGCATTGTCCTCTCCACGTTGTAGATTATTTTAAACACATAATGTTATTACAAAAGATTTTAAACAGTGTTTAACTTATGCCGGGTCCATAGGTTTTGCTCTACACAATCCACAAAAACATTCAACGAGAAAAAGTATGAGAATTTTGTTGACTAAGATATTAGAATTTGAGATGTTTTGTTGATGGTGTAGGGCAAAACATGCGCTACGGACTCGGAATTAGACACTGTTTAAAGTGATGCTAACTCTTTCAAACAATATTATCAAATAAGTGACAGCATCACTTAAAAACAAAAAAGCTCCTGAGTTTTTATTTTGAGCAATTGCTTGGTGACAAACAAAGTTGCAATAGTACAATGTGATACAAGTTAGCTTAGGTTGCTTATTGCACACAAGGCTGTGGGTTGCAGCCCGAGCCGCAGGCGAGGGCGCAACTCAGCCGAGTGTGCAATAAGTAAGAGCTCACAAGTTTCATACGATGTTTTTCAACACATTTGCGAGGAAAAAACTAAGTAATTTACCACACAGCAACAAATACGACAAAAACAAAATGATAATCATGATGAGAAAAGGCGCGCAGTTTTCTTTTTTGTTTTTTTCACACGCCCAATGCAAGAATATTTTGCGAACAAAGGGGTTAGTGAGCATACAGCCTACTTCAAAATTATAAATTTAGGTGATAAAATGCTAATATTTTAATATTTTTTAACAAAGTATTGTAAATTAGGAATAATTTGATAATAATAAATATTTGTTTGACTTAATTAAGGACCTACACATTTATTTATTCCAAAAATACAAATGAATTTTCAGCGGCATAAAACCTCTTTGCTGTTACTAAAAAAATAACTGTATTACCCGGTTAAATTGAAAATGCTCTGTTTACTCGCATAGAACTTGCAGTAAGGTACCTATTTAACTTTATAGGGATAATTCTATAACCAACTAGTGTTTTATATATTATTGCACGCGTTTGTTATAGTTCGGTTTATGGCCCTAAAAGCGATGTATTAGGGCTCACTTTACGAGCAAGTGTGTTGAAAAAGTATTATTTACACAATCCAATTTGTTATTCGCATATCCACTACATACCTACACATTTAAATCGTAGCATATTTATCGTGTTAGTACTATTTTGTAATAAGAAAGATTTTTCTGGGGAAACGACGTTTATTGAATATCTAACACTTTCATTTTACATGTAAATTAGTTTGACAGAACTTAAGGTAACTTACTTTTAGTTACTTAAACATTTTCCTGTTGGTTCTATCTAGCTGAATCACAAGCTCACTGTGAATGTTTATGATACATTATTTGACGAACGGATTCCTAATTTTACTGTTAGTAACAAATATTAAAACTTTTAACGCAATGGTAATTCAAATTGCAATATTGGAGTACCAAGGGGCTTACCATGAAAAGGTGTAGAAAAGTGTAGGTTTTGCTACTTTACTTACATATTTTGCGTTTTAGATGTTCGGTCGTCGCGCTCATAAGGGAGGTAAAGTGGGGTGGTGCTATTCAACTTTTTAATACACACATCAACTTTGTCTAGGGATACAGGTGTTATTTTCATACAAACGAGATAACTTTGAAGCCTTGGTTTCCTGCCAGGGATGTATCTTTTTATCATATCGCGTTTCAGTGGTCATGGTAGGCCAGGCTGTATTTGTTGATAATGCTTTTTTCTAGTGAACACCTACGTTGGGGCGACAGCCATAGTGGCTGGGTGGGGTGCCATAGCCGAGACCGGCAACTGGTCCTGCAGCCTCATGGAGGCAGACCTGCCAGTGCTGAGCAACGAAGACTGCAAGAACACCAAATACAACGCTTCGAAGATCAAGGATGTCATGATGTGTGCTGGGTACCCTGCTACTGCACACAAAGATGCGTGTACTGTAAGTATTGTATTTTTGTTACTATCTTTGTGATTTGTTACTTTCTAAGGTGCTCCCACATAGCAGTTATATAACGTTATATACTTATACAGGGTTATTTGTAAAACACCAACAACCTCGCAGGAGTAGATTACTAACATCATAAATAACAACATTTGTTCTACGTCTTTTCTGAAAACAGACAAAAAAATATCGAATTTTCATATAAAACTCGATCAGCTGTTCGGGTCATTTGTATGGAGAGTCGATTTTTTATCGGTTTTCGGAAAAGTCGTAGAAAAAAATGTTGTTTTTTATGGTGTTAGTAATCTACTCCTGCGAGGTTGTTGGTGTTTTACAAATAACCCTGTGTAACATTGTGTAACATGATAACATTATATAATCTACTCCTGCGAGGTTGTTGGTGTTTTACAAATAACCCTGTGTAACATTGTGTAACATGATAACATTATATAACAGTGTGTAACATTTTGCTACAAAATGTATGAGAAAAAAGTTAGAGAATGTTGCATAACATTTTTAACTGTTACTGTCATGTTGTGTATTCGTTATGTATGTCCAAAATAAACGTGTTTTCTTTCTTTCTTTCTGTTTTACGGCCACCGTGGTCGAGTAGTTTGTACATCGGTTTTCAAGGAGTCGTCAGCTCTGAGATCCCGGTTTCAATCCCCAGCTTAGTCAATTTAGAAAATTTACTTTTCATTATTGTCACAGGACTGGGTGTTTGTGATACTTACCACCTTTGTCTCTGACTTCCATTACATAAGTGCTTTGGAATCAGAGCGATATGTGATGTTGTCTTTGTAATAATACCTGTACAATAAAACATTATACTCAGATAGTAAATAAGTACGTCATAATTTATTAGAACGGATATTCAGTACCCTCAAACTTACAAAACATATTTTTTGGTTGATTTGCAAAATAAATAGGAAAGTAGGTACTTGAAAATTCAAGATTCATGCGTTGATTTTAATTGTTAATTATGCAAATACTGTTTCTACGATACAAAATATATTTTATTTAAAATATGTTTTTCATTGTGTAAGGTACCTACAGTTTTACAGAAACCAAGAGTGTTGTAATCGTGTTCCTTTTCTACCCCCCTACTCAAATGGCCAACATTCTATTCGTTTGAACGCTACGCTTACAATTAAAACTTTAAAATAAGCAGTAAACTATAAAATTACGTACAGTAAGCTTGACAATTCCATACAATACATCGAAGTCTGTGATTTACATAAGTTTGCGACATGTGATTTAATCCTCTCTTGCTCATATTTAAACTAAAACTAAACTAAAAGTAAGCGTAGCGTTCAAACGAATAGAAAGTGGGCCATTTGAGTAGGCGGGCAGGAATCTTGCATTTCTCACATTAAAACATGTTTCCAGATGAAATTATGATTCTTTTTTGAACCTCATGACGATTATTTTATTTTATTTTAACATTAACAAACTCGTTTTAAAAATCTCCTTACCAACCTTGTATCATAAACTACTATTATTGGATTATTTTTAGCTTTTTTACAATTGTCTATTACATTCCATTGTTCTATTGAAAAAAATATTGAAAGAAAAAGTATTTTTACAGGGTGACAGTGGCGGTCCCCTTATTACAGAAAATGCTGACCACGCTTATGAGCTTATCGGTAAGTTATGTGGTTCAACCACAGTATATATGTCATGGGCTAATCGTTGAATTGGGCCGATCGAGATCTGCCTGGTCAGATCACGATGTGCCGGCATTTCATGATCTGTGGCCCTACCATGAGTTGTTGCAAACTGTTTACGTTACAGTAAACTATCGTTTTCTCTCTTTCACCCGTATTGACTGTGAGCAGTATATCCGACAGTTTACTGTAACGTAAACAGTTTGCATCAACTCATGGTAGGGCCACTGGCCAATAATTTCATGATGTGCCCAATCAAAAATTAGGCAGATCAATAAAAGCAACCTATTCGTCGATCTGCCCTACTAGTACTTGGCCACATCAAGATATGGCTGGGCGCATCGTTATTTACTTCCGTTTCGCGACGCTTGTGGCGCTGTTATGCTGTTTGCGTTAGCTGTGTTTACGTGTAAGCAAGATGGCGGCGTCACAAGAACTTGAAAATTGTGATAATAAAAACAATAACAGTGAGTTAGTTGAAGAAAAAAGTGCTTTCCGAGTGAACTACGAGCGTCAGTAAAATGATTTTTATGCGAGTCACGCAAAATCAACGCACAGTGTGAAATAATGAGAATGATAAGATGAGAATGATTATTTATAATAAATAAAATATAAAAAATAATTAATGTACATTCTTTTCATTTTAATAATACTTTGGTCATCCTATAGACTATTTATCCCAGCATGGCTGGTTATCATTTTGTTTGCTTGTACTTTGGCCACCCTACAGAATCGATTTGCCCAAGCATGGCCGGGCAAATCATCAAACATTATGCTTTGAATTTGAACGATATGGCGGGTTTTGAAAAGGCAAATCAAGAAATGCCGGCGTATCGTGATCTGCCCAGGCAGATCTCGATCGGCCCAGTTCAACGATTGGCCCACGACATATACATAATTATATAAGTTTTACTTATATGTCGGATCATTCTGAACTTACCATCCTTTCAAGGATGTGTTAAGTCCATGAAACTAAACAACATTCTCTAAGAAACATGTGTTGAATTTCGCCACAAAATTTTGGTCATCCCATACTAAATTGATCACGTGATCTCTTTGATTTGTATGGATGGTCGATATTTTTTTACATATTAGCGATGTGTTCCTTAGAAAAAGTTGTTCAGTTTCATGGACTGAACACATCCTTAAAATTTGGATGGCGAATACAAAATGACCCTGTATATACTGTGTTTCAACCTTTAGTAAATATTTTAATTTTCACTAGGTACGCAGATAGAAACAGAAATGAACCACAATTAAAATAAAATCTATTTCAGTTAAATATAAAGATGGGAGGAAAAAGCTTTTCCCAGCCTGTCTTGTGTTATTTAAATTTTTAATAACATTGACAATAAGTAACAGTTAGATTTTCTATTGTTTAAGACAAAATCAACTATTGTATTTATTTGCCGTTTAAGTTTACTTTCCGTTGTTAGGTATACCTACATTACAAACTAACAACGTAGATTCTTGAAGATCATAGTTTAAAATTATGGTTTTCCTTTTGGGACGTCATTTTTCTTACTTTTCATTTCATCATCCATTTGTGAAAAGCAAAATAAAGAATATTTATTCTTAGTATTTTTCATTTTAGCGTCATTGTAATAGCCACTACCTTGTTTAGAAATACATGAAATTTCCTCAAACATTTTGTTTACCATGTAAATAGATAAGATAATAGGTAGTAAACTGTTTTTATCCTTAAATCTTTTGCAGGTGTCGTGTCATGGGGATATGGTTGTGCCAGAAAAGGATACCCTGGGGTCTACGCAAGGGTAACCAAATATCTGGACTGGATAAGAGACAACACAGATGATGGATGTTACTGCAAATTTTAATAGCTATAAAATAGATGAAGAACCATAATTATTATTTAACCTCGCCAATGCCATATTATGTTATGAGCCGAATATA
Source organism: Agriphila geniculea (assembly GCA_943789525.1). Classification (NCBI taxonomy): domain Eukaryota; kingdom Metazoa; phylum Arthropoda; class Insecta; order Lepidoptera; family Crambidae; genus Agriphila; species Agriphila geniculea. The sequence continues at coordinate 17,373,759 of OX038880.1, forward strand.
CCTTTTATTATTTTTAACTGACTTTTATTTTATGTTACCAGTATTACAGAAATGCAGAGATTTTGGGACATAGATATAATAGTCATGTGGACAAACAAAAGGGGGACTTAAATAAGTTTTACTTATTTGCTTATTATTTATTAATTTAATAAATTATGATTTTTGTTTCTGACTACGTTAAAAACCAGTTATTAATTTTGTTTTCTGACAAGGCCTTCCTCAAACGAAGCCTACTCATTATCAATGCGCGGGAGTGCATTGCACTCGTTCCCGTTCTAGTGCTAAGCTAACCAGTCAGCTTAAAGAATTCCCACTACTCGGCCCTCGATTCTAGGAAGTTTATGGTTAAAAACGTGTTAAAATGAAGTTTTCCATCATTGTTTTGTGCCTCTGTTTGACTTTACCAACGGTGAGTTTGTTAGTAATCATAAGAGTTAAGGGGTTTGTTTGAAGTGTTTGTTTGCAAGTGTCATTTACGAGTTCTGCATTATGAACTTGGTTTGTTAAGGTACTCGCGGAAAATGGTACGGTTGTTCAAGATGAAGCTTTGCGAATTGAGGAAAGGAGAACGTGTGATTGTCGTAAGTATACATTAAAAATATTAAGGGTGCATCGCGCGTCCACTAGCGCCAATCAACAAAAAAATCATAACAAGGAAATAAATATTATGTTGAATAAAATTCAGAAAAATATAAAAACTAGTATTTGCTATTAACTATTTTTGTATGCTTTAAGTTAAATTCTTAGTTTTAACTAGCTTTCGCCCGTGACTTCGTCCGCGTGGACATTTAGAAAATGGTTCCATATAGTTTGATGGTCCCTCATATTCGTAAGGCCTTTGTAAGGCATTAGGGAACCTTTGACCAGGATAAAAAGTAAAACTATCTGTGTGCTATTCCAAATCCGTTCAGCCGTCTCCAGACAGAACGCGCACATAGCGCGCGCTAGAGCGCTAACCTGACGTTGCGCTATAGCGCCGAATTGTGTTGTAGGCGCTAGCAGTACGCAGCGCTGGCGCTGTGTTTGATATTAAACTATGCACGTCCTACAACACAATTCAGCGCTATAGCGCAACGTCAGGATAGCACTCTAGCGCGCGCTAAGTACGCGTTCTGTTTGACAAAGCCGTCTTTCACATTTATAATACAACGTGTTCCAAAAATTAAACGATTTCAGAGTTGGTCCAATAGTAAAAGTTGTTCAGTTTAATGGTCCCTATCTACCATATTCGGGATTAGGGGTATTTTTGTAACACGTTGTATAAGTAGGATATAAATGATCCGTTACTTTCACATTATTATAATATTAGTACGATATCCATAACCCGTTCATGCCCCGTTCCCGTACCCGTTCTTGTTCCTGTTCCCGTTACCGTATTATTTCAGCCCTTTAGGAGTTTTAAGCATTTCCACCCTGTTGAAATTTTCGCAATTAACTCCCATAAAACCTCATTAAGGATTTCTATATCGATATTAGGCTTTTTATATCCCATTTACCCTCCAAAGGGTTGTTTTTCAGAAATCACGAAATATGCGTTAATTGCTTATTTGTTTACAGAAGTACTCCTATACCTAGTTTCAAGTTGGATTGTCTATTTTATATTTTTTCCCATACAATTTTTTTTTACCCGTTTTCATCCCCTGAGGGATTGAATAATGTCTACCATGTTGGATTTTAAAATAAATGCCACTATCGCAATCAACATCCCATAAAACCTCAATAACGACACCCATATCAATTTTGGGCTTTTTTTACCCATTTAGCCCCTAAGGAGTTGAATTTCAGAAAACCACCAAACACGTATTAAAAACGAAATAAGCGTTTGGGTTTAGAAGTACTCCCACCACGAAGTTTCAAGTTGAAATGTGTATTTTTTTTATTCCATACAAATTTTGAACTCCCATTTCACCCCTTTAGGAATGGAACTTCCGAAAAACCTTTCTTAGTGGATGTTTACATTGTATAAAGTATCTATGTAGGTATGTAAAAAAATTACAAAATTTCAAGTCTCTACGTCCAGTGGCTTGAGCGGGGCGTCAGTCTGTCAATCACCCCTTCATTTTTAGGGTTCCGTACCCAAAGGGTAAAAACGGGACCCTATTACTAAGACTCCCCTGTCCGTCTGTCTGTCTGTCTGTCACCAGGCTGTAGGTACCTCATGAACCGTGATAGCTAGAAAGTTGAAATTTTCACAGATGATGTATTTCTGTTGCCGCTATAACAACAAATACTAAAAACAGAATAAAATTAATATTTAAGGGGGGCTCCCATACAACAAACGTAATTTTTTTGCCGTTTTTTGGTACGGAACCCTTCGTGCGTGAGTCCAACTCGCACTAGGCCGGTTTTTATATTAGAGAAAATGACGCTCGGGGTTAGTAATTTATTTTTTAATAATTTATTTAGAAATGTAGCTTTATCAAGATATTTAGTACCGGCGCTCCCGGTTAGACTCTATAACAATAATAATTTTATATTCTCTCAAGCAAGATCGAAGTACTCAAGACACAATTTAATTTTATATAAGAAGCGCCATCTAGCTTCAAATAGATATATTAAAAGAAGCAGCAGATACCTACGGATAGTGCGGTTTTTGAAAACCTCGTGGTCAAGCTCAAACTGTATGTTGTTTAAAAATTCTCATAATAGATGTCTATGATGAGATTTTTTAAACATAATACAATTTGGACTACTTATTTACCTATTTATTTTATTTATTTTTACAAAACCGACGACCTTGAAATATTTACGCGACAATTTTAAAAGTATCTCCAATCTAACATAAAAAATTGAATGAAATCGGACTACGCGTTAATGAATAACAACCAAGTACACATTTTGACTTTCATGCCCTCTCCCAAGGGAACGGTGCTGAATTTCGGGATAAAAAGTATACGTTGACCTTCCTCGTAATATGAACTCTAATCATGCCAAGTTTCATTTGAATTCATTCAGTAGTTTCGGAGTCCATAGAGGACGTGAAACAGATGGAAAGACACACAGACAGACAGACAGACAAAAATTAAAAAAAATACAGTTTTGGCTTCAGTATCGATACCATACCATATTTAATACCACTATCATAATATGACACCTCTCATCCCTTTAACTTAGACACATTTTACCACTTTGGCGGTGTTTATTTTTCAAACGATTGACTTTAAGAAAAATTGTCCTAGAAACCTCAATGTTATTTTTAAAGACCTATCTATAGACACTATAGACACCGCACGTATTGGTTTGAAGAAAAAAAACAGTTTTGTTCCATGTATGGGGAGCCCCCTTAATCTTTTAATTTTTTTTATATGTGGGCTCCAGACTCCTGTGTGATTCACGGCGTGAATTCACGCCGTAATTTTGCCGTGAAGTTGGCGTGAAAAGCATGACGCGTTCACGGGAGGTTCACGCACCGCGAATCCTTTGACGCGGGCGCAAATACCAACACGGAACGGGGAACAAGGCATGAACGGGCGCGAAGCCTGTGAACGGGCGCGAAAACCATCCACACTCGCGGTTCACGGCTTTCACGGGTGTTCACGGCGCGAATGTGGAGCACGGTTAGGGTTCCGTAGCCTAAATAGCAAAAAACGGAACCTTTATAGATTCGTATGTCTGTCTGTCCGTCCGTATGTCACAGCCACTTTATTCCGAAAGTATTAAGATTACACAGTTGAAACTTGGTAGGTAGATATATTCTGTGAACCGCTCTAAAAAAACGCATACAAAAATAGTTCGTAAGTAATTAACACTAGTTTTTATATCTTTCAGAATTTCATTTAACATGTAGTCATTTCGTTGTAATGATTTTTTCTTGATTGGCGTCGCTAGTGGAGGCTCGGTGGGCCCTTAAGAGGGTGAAGCTAATGTTTTTTTGTTAAAAATACAAAATTTAAGGGTTGGAGGTTGACCTATTTTTGTTCCAGCCCAGCATAGAACTCTAACCCTTTTCGTATCTATAGACGAGTAAGTAATGACTTGAGTAAAACTTGCAATTTTAAAATGCTTCTAATATTATATCCACTTCAAATTTATTCTATAAATTAATCCTAAATGCACCTAAACTGCAGTAAAATTGCATTTAATAACAATTATACTAAAAATGTGAATATAATATTAGAAGCATTTGAAAATAGCAAGTTTTACTCAAGTCATAACTTACTCATCTATAGATACGAGGGTAAGAAACTGTACCATCGTCATCAACTCATGATAACTAGGTACTATAAGATGGTGGTAGATGATTCCTCCAAAAAATTCTCTTTATACCTACCATTTGCATTTTTGGGATAAAATGTTGCAAAATATTTCTTTTTTCAAGGTTGTGGAGTTCGTAATGAAGCGTCCCGGATCATAGGGGGTATAGAGACGGCAGTGAACGAGTTCCCGTGGATGGCACGACTCTCCTACTTCAACAAGTTCTACTGCGGCGGGATGCTTATCAACGACCGTTACGTGCTGACTGCTGCTCATTGCGCCAAAGGGTATGTGACCTTATTTGAAAGATAATAAAGTTTGAATTTACAAAAAAAAAATTATGAATAAAACGAGGATGGTAAGCGTTTTACCCCGCATACAACTATGAGTTTACTGCCACCTATGTCTGTCTGTCTTTTCATTGCCTAGAGTGTAACTACCATTATGTTGAGCCATTTCGTATAGTGGTCGGCGTACGCAAAAAAATCCGCCAATAAATGTACAGGAAAGCCGTTTGGCACACGTATATTTCCCTTGTTCCTTAGAGATAACCATGGCCAAATAACTGGTTATCTGTGAAGAATTTTTTCCTTCAGTATAACTAGTTATCTCTTAGATAACTATTTATATTATTATTCTACAGATAACTATTTATTTTAACAGTTATCTGCGGGGAAAATCTATTCCTGAGAGATAACTATTTATCTCATAGGTTATCTCATAGGATTTTATTTTCCTAGCAGATAACTGTTAAAATAAATAGTTATTTGTAAGGAATAGTACATTAGAGCCAAGAACGGGAAGTTATTCGAGGCAATGTAAATTGCTTCTCATGCAAGGTTTGCATAGAGCTTTCACAAAAAAATACGAGGAAATTCGATTTTAAAATCAAATTTACTCTCATTTCTTGAAAAAACTGTTAAAATAATAATAGTTATCTGTGAGGAAAATCAATTCCCAAGAGAAAATTATTAGTTAAACTGGAGGAAAAAATCTTCGCAGATCAGCTATCTGGCCATGACTATCTCCAAGAAACAAGGGGTATATTTGAGGTCAAAATAATTTTTTGAGCCGCAGTTTTTTAAAACAACTCACGTCATATTTTAATGTATGACAAAAAAAATCTAAAGCCTATCGAGGTTTTACTGAGACGATTCTAAAATATAACCACATCATATTTCAGCCACTTATGTTTTAGAATTAAACCAAAAAGTTTTTCAAAACATGGTACCAAGCTTGGGCTCCTCTAGATACGATGCGGTTGAATTAATTTTCGTAAAATATACCTACCTACCTCAAATGATTCACAATATTCTCATAACTAATCTCAAGAAAGCAATTTCGAAAAAAAAAAATTTAGTTTTTTTTTATTAAGTAGGTAAGTATTTACTATGCGTGCCAAATAAGAATAGTACTTATCGACAACTTCACGTCACTGGTCAATTTTGTACTGCCAGCAAAAAATCCAATGATCGTTTGCCATGCTGATCGATGCCAGCAATAATAAAAACCGGCCAAGTGCGTGTCGGGCCACGCGCCATAGGGTTCCGTAGTTCCATATTTAATACCACCTATCATTTGTCGTTCGCAAAAATAACTTTGTTTTTCACAGTGTTGGTATGAATGACAAAGTTGTATTTGCGGTTTTGAAAAATGTGCTATATCTCAAAAACTAATTACTATATCTCGTTCAAACCAATTTTGGTTGAAAGTGTTTATTAAGATCTACAGCATATATTTTTTTTAGATTTTTCACTCTCTTATTTCAAAAGTTAAAGGGGGGGGACACACATTTTACCACTTTGGCGGTGAATATCTTTCAAACGGTTGACTTTGAGAAAAAGTTGTCTTAAAAACCTCAATGTCATTTTTAAAGACCTATCTATAGACACCCAACACGTGTTGGTTTGAAGAAAAAAAATTTTTTCAGTTTCAGTTCCATGTATGGGGAGCCCCCCCTTAATCTTTTATTTTTCTTATTTTTGTATCAAATTCGTTAAGCGGTTAACAGAATACATCTACCTACCAAGTTTCAACTGTGTAGTCTTAATACTTTCGGAATAAAGTGGCTGTGACATACGGACAGACAGACAGACAGACAGACAGACAGAAAGACAGACAGACAGACAGACAGACAGACCGACATGACAAATCTATAAGGGTTCCGTTTTTTGCCATTTCGGCTACGGAACCCTAAAAATCATATTTTTATATGTTTTGTTTCTTTTTATATGCACATCCAAATACATTAACAAGCAATAACAAAATGGTCCAGTGCCGTGAAGTTGTCGATACTATTCTTATTTGGCGCATAGTACAAAGCTTTTACAAAGTGATTGCGTATGAAAAAAAAGTAATATTATTCTTTTCATTAGTTACACATAAGTATTAATAAAACACGACTATTGAAGTCGGGTGGGGCTGGAGGACAACTTTTTTTTATTTATTTCTATAAGCCCCACTTCTTCCTAAGACATTTTTTATTAATATCGAATGAGTCTACGGTTTTTTGAATGTATATTTTTTTACCATAATAAACATACGTAAAAAACCATCGACTTGATAACCTCCTCCTTTTTTTGAAGTCGGTTAATATAAATGAAGTTATCTTTCGGTAAAATTTCCTATCTGCAATAGGTAATTTTCCTCTGTGTGGCAATGTTTTGGGACATTCTGTATTTTTTTTTCTATAATTTTCAGTTTCATGTGGTTCATGATCAAAGTGACACTGGGTGAACATGACCGCTGCAACGACACGCGGCATCCAATCACCAGATTCGTATCAGAGATGGTTGCAAACAACTTCACCTTCACCACCTTTAAGCATGATATCGCTCTTCTCAAGTTAAACGAGCCTGTCACCATTACTGATGAGGTCAAGCCGATTTGCCTTCCACATACAGATGGTTAGTACTTTCCTTTTCAAACCCCGACGTAGCGCAAAGAGGGGTGTTATAAGTTTGTACGTATCATCGTAGTGCCTAAACGGATGAAGCGATTTCAATGCGGTTTTTTTAATTGAAAGCCAAATTAATCGAGATGGTTTTTAGCTACGTTTGATGGAAATCCCTTCAACCCATTCAACTATTTATGGAAATCGTCAACTGCCTGCCGAAACGGAAAAAGATACAGAGGTGGTGTTTAGACTAAATAGGTACTCTGGGCAAATTTAGGTGCAATAAAAAAAAACAAAATAGCGGCAAAAAATGGCTGTCAAAAATTAAGTTTAAAACTTTCAAATAAAACTTAAATGAATAATTGAGAAACCCCCGACACAAAAAGCTAACTCTTAAAAGGATAAAAATAATATCATCAAGCTCTAAAAAACAGACGTCGGGGGACCGCTAAGTTAATGGATTTACATCTAAGCTCGTCTACATCTACATCTACGTCACATGTCTAGCGATACCTAACGGTCCCCCGAAGTTTATTTTTTTCATACATTCATAGGACTTGATGATATTATTTTTAACTTTTTAAGAATGAGTTTTTTGTGTCGGGGGGTTTTTTTTGTTACACTCAATAGGCGTATGAATAAATTATCGTCACTTAATAATAATGAAGATGCCGAACAAACCTTATTGGTATTCAAAATGAAAACATTTCACATAAAGTACCTAATAAGATTACGAGCGATTGCACATTTTCTAACAAATGTTCATTCATGTACAGTCAGCGTCAAATTGATATAAGCGTCTACAGTAGTCAAAATTATCTGAAAAACAAAAAATCAATTTAATCTACGCAGTTAGAATCATCATATTGTTGTAAGTACACAAGGTGTTCAAAATATCTTAGCACTCATTGTTTCATATTTATACAGGGTTATTTGTAAAACACCAACAACCTCGCAGGAATAGATTACTAACATCATAAACAACAACGTTTGTTCTACGTTTTTTATCATAAACTCAATACATTCACCAAAAATGAATTTTCAAGTATTTTTGTACTGTTCGACACTTTTTACGTCTATGGATGGCGGCAGGGCGGGCGGGTCGCGCACACCAGGGACCCTATTATTTGAATCGCTCGACTGACCTCGAGCGCTCTTTTCTACTGATTTTCGTTCACCATCTCATTGTTTTGAGTCATATGTCGAACGAAAATCAGTTGAAACGATCGCTCGACGCCAGCCGAGTGATTCAAAAACAGGGTCCCATCCCAGGCGCTCCGCGCGCCGCGTGTAGTGTTATGCTATGGACATATGAACGGTAAATTAAAATGATATATTTTTTTCGTATGAAAGTAAAATCTAATGAATTATCAAAAGTTGTAGAACAAATGTTGTTGTTAATCTACTCCTGCGAGGTTGTTGGTGTTTTACAAAAGACCCTGTATAAGCAGTTAGAGTGTTCAAAATTATCTTAGCAAACAAAGCTGTCAACGTTATCTGTGCATAATGCATTATTACATTGTTGACAGCTTTGTTTGCTAAGATAATTTTGAACACTCTGACTGCTTATATAAATATAAAACAATGAGTGCTAAGATATTTTGAACACATTGTGTGCTTACAACAATATGATGATTCTAACTGCGTAGATCAAATCGACTTTTTGTTTTTCAGATCATTTTGACTACTCTAGACGCTCAAACCAATTTTACGCTGACTGTACCAACGTTAAATTAAAATTTCAGATAACACTTTTGTAGGAGTGAAAGCCATAGCAATAGGTTGGGGTTCAGTTTCGGAAGAGAAAAACCACTCGTGCCGCCTTATGGAGGTGGAACTGCCAGTCCTCAGCAACGAGGCCTGCAAGGCCACCAACTACGACTCGAAGATGATCGCAGACAGCATGCTGTGCGCTGGGTACCCGAAGACTGGCGGGAAGGATTCTTGTCAGGTATATTTAAAAGAAATTGTATCAGAGTTATGGAACAGCTTGTCCTCAGTAATAAGACCTGCAAGGCCACCAACTACGACTCGAAGATGATCACAGACAGCATGCTGTGCGCTGGGTGCCCGAAGACTGGCGGTAAGGATTCTTGTCAAGTATGTTTAAAATAAATTGTATCAGAGTTATGGAACAGCTTGTCCTCAGTAAAAAGACCTGCAAGGCCACCAACTACGACTCGAGAATGATCGCAGACAGCATGCTGTGCGCTGGGTACCCGAAGACTGGCGGGAAGGATTCTTGTCAGGTATATTTAAAAGATATTGTATCAGAGTTATAGAACAGCTTGTCCTCAGTGATGAGGCCTGCAAGGCTACCAACTACAACTCGAAGATGATCGTGGACGACAACATACTGTGCGCTGGGTATCTAAAGACTGGCGGCAAGGATTCTTGTCAGGTATGTTTAAAAGATATGCTATCAGAGTTATGGAACAGCTTGTCCTCAGCAATAAGGCCTGCAAGGGCACCAACTACAATTCGAAGATGATCGCAGACAGCATGCTGTGTGCTGGGTATCCGAAGACTGGCGGCAAGGATTCTTGTCAGGTATGTTTAAAAGATATGCTATCAGAGTTATGGAACAGCTTGTCCTCAGCAATAAGGCCTGCAAGGGCACCAACTACGACTCGAAGATGATCGTAGACATCATACTGTGCGCTGGGTAAATATTTTCGCTGGAAAACAAAAAAATAGTCCAAGTTTTTCGTTCTTAGCTCTGTCCTTAAAACATTGATTTTTAAAGATGTCCGTTTTTACTTTGCTGCTTTCGATGTACAGAGTCTAAAAAGGCGACAGTACCAAAAAATATTTTAGGCTCACTTGTTACGATTTATAATATAACTATGCTTTTTATAATTGCAGGGTGATAGTGGAGGACCACTTTGCGCAGAGAGACGTGACAAGCAATATGAATTATTAGGTAAATTCCATAAGAATAAATAAAACTATTTATTCAAACTATATAACGTGTTAATGAATAAACGCAAAACCTCTTTAGGTGGTGATCGTGCCCATGAATATGAACAGCTTTTACCATAGACATAGAAAAATTTTCGCTGTGCTCAAGGCTTTTACTATGGGGCCAACTCTGCAGGCCCGAGTTGGCCCGATAGTAAAAGTTGTTCATATTCATGAGTGAGTCCCAACCACCCCGGTGGCTCTGTCCCGGTGGCGGGACCGTTGGGAAAAAAAGTTCCAACCACCCCGGTGATTCGTGTCTTGCTGTTTAACGGGGTGGATGGCACTCGCGAAGTTCCAACCACCCCGGTATTTTATTTAACGGGACGGATGGCACAAATCTTGTATCATGCACCCCGGTATTGCGTTTAGGAGAATATAAAAAATATATTATTTATTCTACACCGTAAAATTAGACCCATTAAAAGAAACCAAGATATTTTCATGTAATAATCAGGTTTTATTATGACAAGAAATATAAAATGTTAATGTCAGTGGTTCTAAAAATCAGTCTTCATTATAAAATCAGAGTAATACATATATTATTCTACAAAGTGAATAATACTTAGACAAAAACATGTATATTGTATAAGTATCAGTTCTTATGTGTTAAAGATCACCTCCAACAAAATTTGTTATTTAAATGGGCTTTTAATATTAATACTTAAACTACTAAGAAAATATTATGACTTGTTAATATAGGTATAAAGATAAATATTAATAAAATATTATAAAAAACAAACACGCCTACAATACAACACTGAGCTCGTTGTAAGGGTGTTAATTTTTTCTAGTATTATATTTATCTTGGTATGTATACTAATAAAATAAGAAAATTAATAATTACATAAGACATACGAACATAAAATAGACTCATTAAAATTTAAAAAAATGTTTTGCAACTAGAGAAATATTATGCACGTCTGTAAAGAAGAAGCTCAATCAATCACCACGCTTTCATTTTGCACTAACTAGTTAGTTTTAGCTTCCCAGTTCCCACTGAACAAAACAAGGCCAATTTAATGCGTCAGAAAAGATAAGAGCTACGCGATAGTAAGAGAGGTGAATATAATTTATGGAAGGGAGCGTTGTGCGTTCTGAATTGAACTTTATTGTCTCGGTTCAAGAGTCGCTATTTATCTAAATGATTTAGCGGAGTGCAACTTCAGTACGCTATGTAGTTCAATCAATAGGAAGCTTGGTAGGGTACCTGCGATTGCACTTCATAAAAATGCATTGTTGTTGGTGCCGGTGACGTCAGTCGACCTTGAGTGATCAAAGTTATCAGTAGTGTCATTTATAAAGGGTGTTTAGTTTGTTGGTAAGTGAAGTGACTTTATAAGTTTTCAGTGTGAAATATTTTTCTTAGTGGATATGTGAGAGAGAGATGCTGTGCACATTATTGAGTTTAAAATTGTTGGATTCCAGAAATAATGGCAGATGAAGAAGCTCAAGGTTCTAAAGGTCTGACCCCTTTAATCTTTATAAAAAGAAACGGTGGTACTGTTCAGTTACGTGCTGGGCACCAATATATATTAAAAGAAAATTATAAAAATGGAACGGTGGCATGGGAATGTATTTATAGAAGAAAACTGAAATGTAGCGGCAAAATTATGTTGAAAGTAAGTACTTAAAACGTTTTTAAATACTTATAAGCATATACCATAAAGACAATGGAATAGCAGATACACTTATTACATGTAATACGAGTTCAACCATAGCCTTCTAGGTATATTGTTCAAACCATGAAGTGAGCAGAACGACAACATCGCATGTGGTCAAGCACATGGTATATTAATGTTATAGTTATTTATTTATTTCTTTACTTATTATTTATGTTTAAACTACTTAGTTGTAAATTGTGACGTAAGATTATTTCAATAAAGATTTTATATTTATTATTATTATTTATTTATGAAAACATAAGGTTCAAATTGCAGGTCAAATTGTTTGACTTTCTTGGGGGTTGTAAAGTCTTTAAGTTTAAAACACTTTATTGTATTACAGCAAAAGTCAACTATGAGTACTTTGCGAGTTATAACGCTCTGAACTCAACTAAATTTAAGAACATTTATGACTTACAAAGAACAATAAAACTTCGAAAATACTAACATTTAATAAAAATATGTTTTCAGCAAATATTTTTCATTTGCAAATCTTTCTAATGATATATCATGCATTGCTAGAGTTGGGGTAGATCAACTTCTATAGACAATGACCTAGTTATATACTTTAATAACCTATAACTCCAAAAGTATTAAGAATTGATATAAAGTATTTTAACAGCAAATATTTGTCTATAAAAGACCAGAATGGTCTTTTATGATAACTATATCATTTATTGCTAAAGAGCGTGTTGATCAACTCCCTGTTGAAAAAAATCAACAAAAAAGATTATATCTTTGATAGTATTTTTTTCCTGGTTAACATTGATATTTTACTTATTGTTTATAAAAAAGCATTTCAATGAAAGAACTAAATTATTTTCACATTTTCAACCCCACACGATTACTACGAAAAAAATATAGACCTTTTAAAATAGAAATATTTCCATATTTACATTTAGTATTTTATCAGTTGTTTAAGTATTACTTATTTTGTTAGTAAGTTTATGGTACTAAATACTTTGTGTGCTGATTTATAATATCAATAAAGACTGTTTATTACCAATCGGTGATTATTGAAGTCAAATTTATAATGATTGTTTGCATATGAAAATATTTAGGACGTAATTTTTTGCTATAAGGTTTTATGTTACTAGTTGTTAATTACTTATCTTATGTCATAACTGCTTATTATAATTAAACATTTCTACGAATATGTATTATTTAACTTTGTATGATAATGTATCATTCTACTTTTAAAATGAAGACTGTTTTTTAAAACCGCCGATATTAACATTAATATTTCTTGTCATAATAAAACCTGATTATTACATAAAAATATCTTGGTTTCTTTTAATGGGTCTAATTTTACGGTGTAGAATAAATAATATATTTTTTATATTCTCCTAAACGCAATACCGGGGTGCATGATACAAGATTTGTGCCATCCGTCCCGTTAAATAAAATACCGGGGTGGTTGGAACTTCGCGAGTGCCATCCACCCCGTTAAACAGCAAGACACGAATCACCGGGGTGGTTGGAACTTTTTTTCCCAACGGTCCCGCCACCGGGACAGAGCCACCGGGGTGGTTGGGACTCACTCATATTCATGAGCACTAAGCGCTATCGCACACAGGCAACTTAGTCTCCCAGCAACTGTTTTGTCTCTCACATCAAGTCCACGGGTTTATATAGAAGCGCGCACACGAAGCGACACGGTCGTCTGCAACTTTTCATACAAATCACATAAGAGACAAAAAAGTTGCGGAGACAAAAGTTGCCCGTGTGCGATAGCGTTAAGAGGTTTTGCGTTTATTCATTAACACGTTGTATATGTAAATACTCCGCTTCTGGTATAACATTGATCTGAACAATCACAAATAAAACGTTTATAAAATAACCAAATTGCTATTTTTTTATGTTTTCAGGAGTTGTTTCATGGGGTGTGGGATGCGGGCGGCCCGGTTATCCTGGCGTGTACACAAGGGTCACCAAATACTTAAACTGGATTAAAGATAACGCTAACCAGGGCTGCTATTGTAGTAACTAAATTACACAATGTTTTTGTTCGCGCATAAGATCACTCACTTACCTAAAAAAACTGATTTTGATAATTGTTTGATCAACTTTCGGTTACATGTTGATTATGTTTTGGTTTCTTTTCGAAACATGTCTTCATTGTTTGAAACTAAACTTCTCGGAACTTGAATAGAGTTTAAATTGCATAGGTACTTGTTTTCGCATTATTTATTTGAACATTTATAAATATTTTAGGGATTAATAAGTTATTATGATTACGTTATTTTTAAATAAAATGAATTTAAACTTTCATAATTATCTTTTCTTTTTTACACGACTGCCCAAAGCAAAAAGCGTGTAGGTATATGTGTTCAGGGTTCATGTATGTTTGTGGGTATGTGAGTTTCTTTATTGCGCCATAACTTCCAAATGGCTCAACGGATTTGAATGTATGAGGTATTGTTAGAATCCTTACATCATTCCGAGTGACACTGGTTATATTTTATTTTGGAAAAATGTTAATTTGGCGACTGCATGTCGCCATTTTCAAATGTGAAAAAAAATATGTTTTTTCTTCAATTATTACAATATTGGCATCAAATGAAAGGCCTTTATGAGCACATTTCAAAAATATATAATTTGTCACTAAAATGTGTGAAATAAAAATAAATAAATTTTAAAAAAACACGACTGCCCTGCTGAAAACAAACTAAAAAGGTAATAACAAGTGTCATTGCAGTCGAGGGACCTCTTCGATTAAAAAATATTCCACAAAACGGTCCCCCGACTGCAATGACACTTGTTCTTTAACTTTTTAGTTTGTTTTCAGTAGGAAAGTCGCGTTTTTTTTAATTAATTTATTTTTTAAATAAATACTGTCATTCGTTATTTGATGGAATCAAATGATAAATAAATATGCTACTTATTTGTGCAGAGCAATTATTTTAGATCAAGGTAATTAATTTGGTTTAATGTCTTATCAGTGAGATAGCACTCTACATAACTCAGTCAGGGAAAACGTAAGGGTTTTTATTAACAGCTTTCTATACTATCAAGGTTGCGAAATTCAATACCCGCATAATGAATTTACTCACTGTTTATTTGTGAATTATGGTATTAGTGGAGACTACGCATTTAAAACATTTAATAGTAGTTTGTGGAGCGGAAAGCCAGCGAACATGTTATTTTTAACGTTATATAGTTTTTATTCTATTCAGCTGGCAGTAAGTAGGAACCATCATAACATTTTATAGATTTTATATTTCCATTATTGGTGTCTATTTGTTTGCACTTACTTATAATTCTTTTACAGACAGCCATATTAAGCTCAAGTGGTTTATTCGATTTTGTGTTTGGATTCCAGAAATATTGTTTATGTCGTAAGTATATCGTATATTTTTATAATAATGTGTAGAGTTTTTATACTTTATAATGTAGGGAGATATTTTTATTTTTTAAAGTGATCTAAGTATCGTTAGTATAATTCCCGAGGGATATTGGTATTGGTGATGGGCTCTTTTCTCCGCATTCAGACAAAAATTCCCGAGGGATACCTACCAAAAAACCATTCCACGCAGACGAAGTCGCGGGCGGCCGCTAGTTGTATTAATAATTATGGACTTTGCCATTGCCAAAATCATTCAGTTTCACTTCTACATCTAATTGTTAGTGCTTTAGGAATTAAAACCATTCGAAAATGCTTTTTAGTATAGTCAAATTAGATCGAATTAGCAAAAAGATAAAAGTAACTCGTGTAGTTGTAATTTTTTGTGGAATCATTAGAAGTCATGAATATAAGTTTCCCCTGAGTTTGCACCATTCCTGTTATTTACTGAACATCGTTTAATGTTAGGTAGGGGAGACTTTCCGAAACCGGCTACCGGGGTAAAACAGTATAGTGCACTTTTTTCTATATTGATTGAAATTTCGCGCTGAAATTCCACATGTGGCTACCTATACCTACCAATAAGAAGTAGATAATTATCAACAAAAAATGGCTGGAGCATGTTTGCTGCGCGTAAAATTATCAAAAAATAAAGTTTTGAGATGGTTTGATCTTTAATTTTGCTAGCGAGAAAAATTCGGGATTGTTTTATCTAACTGAATACTTGGTCAGTATTTACAATCTGTAATTGTATGTGTATTAACTAAGACATGACCTTGTTTTTGCAGTCGTTTTTACTTGTGTTTGTGAGTGAGAGCGACGTGTGTGTACAAGGTGCTCGGGGGTAAAACCGTACGGGGTTTTATCGGCTAGTATATGATTTTGCCCCAAAGTATAGAAAACAGCTATTATAATATCCTCTCCTTATAAAAATGAGCTGTAGGAAGTTTAAAATAATCCAAAACGTAACCCTGCCCTCTGTCTCAATCAGCGTCTTAAAAAATATAGCCAAAAGAAAAGAGTACTAACCCTAAAGCAAATACAAATGAAGAAAACTTCTGTTTGTACTGCCGACTGGAGCCATAGTATAAGTCGTTTGAATTATGACTAGGTTCAATGCACTGGTTGTGAAGGAAGGTCACATGAAATCTGTACGGTTTTGTATCCCGAAGGTCTCGATTAATTTGGATGTTTTGACTGCATTGCTGAACGCCGAGTTCTAAGGGGGCAATACCGTATACCGCAATTACAGTATACGGTTTTGAACACCCTCCGGGGCAAAACCGGAATTTTGAATGGTTTGCCTTTTTGATCATAAATTCTTAAAATTGCTAGATATAAGCAAATGTTTTATTGAAGAATGTTCCTAATAAGACTGTTAAACAAAATCGTTGATTAGACTATGTCAAGTTTCATTTATTGCTATGTTATAGGCTTTCATCCTTAGCTATACGGTTTTGGAACAGTCTCCCCTATTAATATTAAAGTCCCAATATTTTGAATTTCATTAAAAACGAATTGTGGTAAGTTTAGATATATTATTATGTAATTTTGATGTTAATACCTAACATTAATCGATGTTCCGCACAGAAAAGCCCCCCTACTAAATGGCCACTTTTCTATTCGTTCGCTAACTTAAAGCTTAAAAATAAGCAATTTTACGATCAAGTCACACGTCGCAAGTTTATGTAAATCACAGACATTGTTGTATTGTGTGGAATTGATAAACCTACGACACGTAAATTTGGAGTTTATGGCTTATTTTTAATTTTTAAGTAAGCGAACGAATAGAAAAGTGGCCATTTGAGTAGCCCCTCAGGAATGTTGCAAACTCATAATTCCATAAAAATTTACAACTACACAAGTTACTTCCAATCTTTTTGCTAATTAGACTATACTATTTATCTTTTGAAAAGCATAATTTTCAATATGAAATTGATTTGCAAATAGGTTGTGGTGTAGCAAGATACGTATCAGACAATGTGAGGGCAGGCCGACTACTTGGAGGGGAGGTTATATCCCCTCATCTGTTCCCTTGGCTGGCCACGGTGAACGCCGGGTCGCGAGCAGTCGCCGGATCCTTGATATCTGACCGACATGTCGTTACCGCCGCCTCTCCTGTGTATGGGTAATAAAATTAGCCTTATTTTTAAGTGTTTATTCTAAGTGTTACTCGTAAAGTTAATTATTTTACTGATAATTGTGCAGGGAAGACGGCGTACCAACATTGTGTGTAGGGTGTTTGGTATGAGGTACCATGCATACCCCGGAAAATTAATAAACCCTGTAAACCACTAATTGGCTGTTTTTTTTTTCTTTTTATGATAAACTACCTACAGTACCAAACCTAGACCAAAATTGTGTTTGCTTTTGTCCACTGTATCGAAAACAATAGTCTAATCTGCGTCTAAGGTTAACAAGGTAACATTGCAGTTTTCGATACAAATAAAAAAAAAAAAATCTCAGCCATGTGGTGGTTTTCAATTCATCCAAGTTTTCAGTTTTCAGTGTTAGTAATAATTTTCCTGGGTTGTATGAATGCAACCCCAAATTTTTTAAATTAAATAATTTAATAAATATTTTTAATTAATTCCATGCATGGTACCCTTAGCTTACCCTTACCATGGTATAACCAAACGTCCTATTTTAAATTTTACGATTAATTTGGATTTTTTACCAAACGTTGCTTTTTCATCTTTAAATGTTTATATTTTTTATTCTAGAAAATAATTGTGATTGTGAAAACTGATAATAGATTATTTTTATTATTTTTAGAGGTTTTTCTATTCTAGTTTTTCAGCGGGTAATATAACAGTAACCCTCGGAGCCCACGATCGCTGCGGTGAGGGTGACCCAGCGCTGGTGATCAGTCTCTCGTCTCTGTCGATCCACCCAGGATACTCTCCCACCAATGGCGACAACAACATAGCTGTCCTGAGGCTGCGACATAGGGTCGTTTTTAATGACTTCGTATCTCCTGTCTGCATGCCATTCTTTGGTAAGTAATCCCTAGAGGAGCCCTATAGCTGTTACTCATGTGTCCGTCCGTCGTCTGTTACAAAGCTCTAGCACTACTATCCACGCCAATTATTGGTAATACGCCTGGCGGCCATGGCGGTTTTTAACCTCAAAAACGAAAAACAATTGAAAATGTTTATATACCTAGAACTTAAATCTATTGATGTTTAGATGTTTGTTACTCAATCACGTAAAAACGGTTGAACGGATTTGGAATGGTACACATATAGTTATAGCCTGGCTTATTAGATAGGATACTTTTTATCCCGGTCAAAGGTTCCCTAGGGATTTTTTGAATGTCCGCGCGGACGTAGTCGCGGGCAAAAGCTGTAAGAAATTATTAACATAGAATAAATACGTATAATAGTACTAGCGTACTTTTACTGGTAACTGTTAGGCCGTTAAAATGGGTATGGGTAAATTACCATAATCACCCATGGGTAAAATGGTTTATGTCGTCGTGATACTAACCACCAGAGGAAACTGAGTAATGTATCCACCACACCTTTTTCCTTAGTCTTGCAGTTTCAAAGTTTGTAGCTACCAAAAATGTATTTTAGTATAAATTATAGAATATATAGAATATCTTTATTTTGACATACACAACGAATACACAACATGAAAGTACATAAAAGAGACCACAATTAGATGAGATACAATTAGTAAAATAAGTTCTAATATAGTACCTATATAAGTATGTTGCCGTGCCCTTACAGGGTTCTTGTTTGTGTCTGAAAATTTTATGTAACACCATTGTATATAACAAGATGCAATAAAGAAATATGAATATGAATATGAATATATTGTTTTGGATCTGGATTTTGCGTTAAGCTTCTTTGAGCCTTAATACAAAACTTTTTGTTCTGCTGCTTATTCCACATTAAAAACTGAAAAGTGGTAAAGATCTTGGACTACTTCTTGAAGGTTCAGAAGAACGTGGCCGTGTCGCGTGGACTGCATCCTGGTCAGAATATCCAGGGAATTCCACGTGCACCCCTCGTACCACCAGCCTTCCGATGTTGTCTAAGAGATCCTGCGTCGCTGCTGCTGAAGAGCCAGCTATGGTGACAGTGGATAAGGGCTGTCTTGGGCCACTGGGCTCTAAAAGTGTTCTGTGTAAGGTTAGTATTTTTAACTATACAAGGTTATTTTTAGTTACAAAAGTATAATGCCTACTCCATCGAAATGTAAGTATGAAACAGCTGTTTTTTTCGTAATTTTGAGGTTGGTCCCATAAGGAAAGTTGTTCAGTTTGATGGTCTTATCAACCCCACGAGTTCAATGAACTAACAATAACCTTGTATAGGTAGTTGACTGAACGCACGAAGCGTCTCTGAATAAAACGCTGTTTTATTCACCGAGTGAATAAAAGTAATTTGAATTTGGAACAAGCGCGCATCGTATGAATTATGTACAAAAAAAGATGCTGAAAGTATGGAGCTATTCCATAGATAAAGCCTCCCGCCAATTTT
Organism: Agriphila geniculea; assembly: GCA_943789525.1. NCBI lineage: Eukaryota > Metazoa > Arthropoda > Insecta > Lepidoptera > Crambidae > Agriphila > Agriphila geniculea. The sequence continues at coordinate 17,393,307 of OX038880.1, forward strand.
ATTTAGGTTCTTTTTAGTGTCTTATCTTTGGGTTATTTTCTAAATAAACATCCCGCCAAATTAATTAGGTTCTTTTAAGTGTCTTATCTTTGGGTTCTTTTCTATATAATAGAAGGAGATTAGATGTTCAGTCTTGCATTGCATCAGTCCATTCCATTAGTCTGGTAAGATCTTCAGACTGTAAAAATTCAAAGTCTGATGAAATGGACTGATGCCAGCCAGACCGATCATGTAATTTACCTCTTAGCGTGGTTGTTTTATGTCATTAGAAAACTTCTAGTTTCACTATTTTCTAATGTTTAAATATTACTGATTACCTACCTAAATAATCAAAATGTAATAACTATAAATACTATAGGTATAAGTACTGCTATTTGTTTTCTCGCAGTCAATGGTAAAACGTAGAGTACACAACTCGTGAAAAAAAAATTTTCATCTCGGTCCTTTGTATCCCTCGTTTCGCTCAGGATTCTACTTTTGAATCCCTCGCTACGCTCGGGATTCAACTCTAGAATTCTTCGCTGCTCTCGGGATCCAACTTAGTCCCTCGAACTAAATTCCCTCTTTTTTCACTTGTTGTATAATCTACTATTGTTTTTTATTTTTAGAAGTTTCAAAAGTTAGTTCATCAATCAAAACATTTCTGGCTAATATTAGAAATTTGAAAATAGAATAAGGTTGTGACTTTGTGAGAGAACCTAGGTCTGCGTATCACATGAGTAAAATAAAACCGGTCAAGAGCGAGTCGGACTCGCGCACCGAGGGTTCCGTACAATCATAAATATATTTGGATATGTTACTTTAGTACAGTCGTTAAAAAGTAGGATAAACGGCAGACAGTTGGAAGGGCGAACAGGCGGACAGTTAATTTACAAATCTTAACCACAGCTGCTTATGGTGACTGAAAAACACATTGCAAACTGTTTATATTACTCAGTAGGAACTTATTCTTCGTTTATTCGTACGGCAAATAGTAGGTAATTATATTAGAACCAGCGGTTGCGCCATCTCTTGACCGATAGCGGAACTATTTTTTTTCTTCTTAGGTTAGCATTCTTAGGACAGCGCCATCTGTTGAATGGTAGTGAAACTAAAGAATTTTTGTTTGTTTTTTTTAATTTCTGAAAAAGTGTGTTATATTGAGACATTGTTTAATTTTTCTGTAATCTTTACATAAACTACTATCACATAGAATTATTTCAGATTTTTCTCTTTGCAAACTTCGGAGATAAGGGGGGGGAACGGTATTTTTTTTTTACATTTTTCATCATAAGTCGAAAACTATGCGGCCTAAGAAAAAATGAAAAAATGTTTTAAAATGTGCAAACAGCGCTCTTTCATATGATACCTCACATGCCCTAGTCACTTCACTTCAAATTTTTAAGACCCCTTTTCAGTCCCTGTTGTAAAAATAGTAATAATGTTTTATTTTTTTCTTACATGCAAAATAGTTGGCAAATGTCATCTTAAACTATTTCAAATTTCAAGTTGATACCATTAGTAGTTCTCGAGATATCCAGCTGTGACAGACAGACTGAGTCACACCATAAGGGTTCCTTTTTTACCATTTTGGTACGGAACCCTAAAAACGTCTGCGTATATTATTTGCATACGTACAGTATATATACGTACTAGTTGAAAAAACTAATGGGTATCTATTGTGTTATATCTTTTAAAAAACATACAATTTGTGCTACTTTTTAACGCGTTTAGAATGAGTTGGGAATTCTCCAATAAACGCGGTGTTATTAGACCAATTCCCGACTAGAGTTTGCGCAAAAATTACTATATTTGAGTAACAACACTGAAAATACTTAAATGAACTTGGGGTTCTAAATAAAAATTAAAAAATATTTTGTTTGCATATTTATGACTGAACAAACGTAAAAAGATATGTAGTACTCATTTAAAAAATCACTAATATTAAACTTTGACCATACAAATTACTTAAAATAGTTAACAATAATTATAAACATATTTAAGCTAAACTGATATTAAAAAAATCACTTTTAGAGTTAAGTTTTTACACAGCTGAAGCTATTTTTGTAGAACATATAAATATGTAGATTTATCTACTATTTTCTAAAAATAATTCTGTATAGGGTCCGCGTGCTGGTTTATAGCATATGGCCCATCCTCCCATCCTCCTTATCTAACATTATGGAAGTTTTGTGTGTGTGGCTATGGAAGAAACAAAACTTGAACAATAAAAAAAATATTTTTTCTTTTTAATTACTTCGACCGCATTATTTTTACTAAAACTGCTTCTTATCTACAGGGAGACGTTGGCGCTCCAGTGATGTCCCGTTGGACGTCGGGAGCACCATTACGCCTGGTCGGCGTGATCTCTTCAGCATCATGTCAGAGGCTAAGACCGCCCCTTTACACAAGGATTAAGGCGCATTACGGATGGATATACAGCCATGTACGCAACGACTGCCAGTGTTTCTAGCAAAAATAAATAAGACATTATAATGCCATTAATTATGTATACGTAATGTTTTTGCTATTAAAGAAGTTATGAAAGAAGGGTCGTTTGTCTATATTTTTGAAAAGTTAAGTCAAAGTAAAGGTCATTGGGCATTTTGTTTGGACGTTTGACCTACGGCGTACATAAACGAAATAGGGCTAGATAATGTAGATAGACGTATCTATCTACTACTCAGTGGTATGGATCGCATTGTTGGAGGCCATATTTCATTTTTTTATCATTATATCATAGCATTTCAATAATAAATAAAATAAAATAAATAATAGTAGTTTATGAAACTGATGCATAATAAAGGGTATTAAAACATGAGTGTGTGTTTAAAAACCGAGCCGTAGGCGAGGTTTTTAATAGTATCACACGAGTGTTTTAATACCTAGTTATGTACAGTTTCATACACTACTTTATCTACTCTCATACAATTTTGTGATTGAACCGATTGAACCTACAATTGATATTTTATATCAATGATAAAAAAGAGTTCGGTAGGTCGGCAGTACTTACCTAGGTTAAGTAAGACGTTTTTTCCGTCGCCGCATCTAAAATATCGGGTGAAGTCAAATTTTCACTCACTACACTCACTACTATGATATTTTAAGTAAAAGTTAAAATTAAAATCTAAAAATGGCGCGTATTCTATTCTAATCTGTATTATATTTTGTATTCTATTCTATCTATAAGTGCATTCCAGTAGACTAATCGTTACGCTAAGTCATCGATCACCATAGAGTACGTTTTAATCATGCAAAGTATATGGGAATCATAGATGTAGCACATCCCTTCGGTATAAACCAGATTGAGCTCTTCGCCCCAAAACGAGCCGACAGAGAGGTCAAGTAGATGTATGTATCTCTTTCTTCATTAGGGTGACCAAACTGTATGGTTGGTCGGAGACATACTTATTACTTTAAACTGTTTAATATAAACTTAGGTACTTCTATATTTACAATTAATACTTTTGCCACGTTTTTATAAGGTTGCTTGCTCGTTTGTTTGTGTTTTCGTTTGTTTGTTCGAGCACAAATTTTGCAAACGATTTTATACTAACTTCCCGATGAACTAGAGACTTGTAACTTTGAACACAGAACTAGAAGGTAATGTAATATTATGGTATCCACAGGCCAGCCACAGGAACACTATGATGAAACCATACAACCCCATCGTGTTTGGGTTCGTTAGAATCGTCTTGGCAAGTACTCTGTTGGGGAATAATCAAGGGGCTGATGAAGGAGCCGGAAGAAGGCCATTGGAACTTTGTAATAAAATCATGCAACCCCATCGAGTTTGGGTTTGTTTGAATGGTCTTGATGAGTACTCTGATAGGAAATAGTTTCCAGGGTCTGATGATGAAGCCGAAAAAAGGCCACTGGAATTCTGTATTAAAACCATGCAACTCCATTGAGTTTGAGCTCGTTTGATTCCTCTTGACGGGAGCTCTGATAGGAGGTGGTATATTTTCAGTTTAGCTCGTTAAGTAAAAAGCAGTTGTTTTGATTTAAAAATATGGTAATATACAACGTAAACAATGTCAAAAGGTCAAAATAGCTGCTAATTTTGTTTTTGGGTTGATTTTGATATTACTAGGTTGAAAAAAAAGAAGAACAAGAAAAGAATTTGGCCGCCACATTGGATTTTTAATACTTTTAACATTGTGTTGCTGTTTTCTTGTCAAAATAGTACCAAAACCCGAGTTTCCATCGAAATCGGTGCCCACAAACAAAAAAGTTGGCAACCATCTTAGACTTTTTAATATTTTCAACATTGCGTTGTTGTTTTCACGTGGAAATAGTACCAAAACCGTGTTTCATCAAAATCGGTCCACAACCAAAAAAGTAAGCTGCTATCTTGAATTTTTTAATATTTAAAAATTGCGTTGTTATTTTCTTATCAAAATAGTGCCAAAAACCGAGTTTCATCGAAATCAGCCCATAAACAAAAAAGTTGGCCGCCATTTTGAATTTTATAATATTTAAAAAATTGAGTTGTTATTTTCTTCTCAAAATAGTACCAAAAACCGAAATTCATTGAAATCGGCCCACAAACAAAAAAGTTAACCGCCATTTTGAATTTTTTAATATTTTAACATAGCGTTATTATTTTCTTATCAAAATAGTACCAAAAACCGAGTTTCATTGAAATCGGCCTAAAAACAAAAACGTTGGCCGCCATCTTGGATTTTTAATATTTTTAACTTTGCGTTGTTATTGTCTTGTCAAAATAGTGCCAAAAACCGAGTTTCATCGAAATCGGCCCATAAACAAAAAAGTTGGCCGCCATCTTGAATTTTTTAATATTTATAAAATGCGTTGTTATTTTCTTATCAAAATAGTGCCAAAAACCGAAATTCATCGAAATCGGCCCACAAACAAAAAAGTTGGCCGCCATTTTGAATTTTATATACTTTAAAAATTACTTTGTTATTTTCTTGTCAAAATAGTACCAAAAACCGAATTTCATCAAAATCGGCCTACAAACTTAAAAGTTGGCCGCCATCTTGGATTTTTTAATATTTTCAACACTGCGTTATTATTTTCTTGTCGAAATAGTACCATAAACCGAGTTTCATGTAAATCGGCGCATAAACATGAATTTGATTATTAATATTAACTTTACCCCTCGCCTGCGACTTCCAGTTATTTCAATTGATAGAACAATTTCGTTTTTGGGAAATTTGAAATGGAGTAGTATTTATGGTCACCCTAATTTTGTAAAGGAATATTTCCTGAATATTGAAATTCTAAAATTGAAATTCGGCGCCAAAGTCAAAATCGGATCGGAGTTGCCAGGATTGACACTTGAATTTATACAATTATAATAATGCTGATTAGCATTATTGTAGAAATCTAATTAAATCAAAAGATTAAGTTCAGTTTTATTTTACAATTACTATGTGTTATTCTAAATTAATATTTAAGTAGTATATTTTCAAAATTCCATTCCGAATCCTTAACTTTGATACACTACGTGATTGGTAACGAAAATTTTTTTTCCTACTATCGTGGTATTATTGTTTAGTAATGGCAATTGTGCGAACGAGACACCGACCTCCACCTAGTGTTGTTTCATTCACACAGTAGAGTCTTCAGTCAATGTCATCGATAGAATTTTAACTCTATGACAAAGGCAATAAAGTTGAATTTCTTGTAAACGAATAGTGAGAATTTTTGAATAGTACTCACTCCCTATATATAAACCTCCTTGGTAAATTTAATACCTATTGCTTTAGTTAGAAAAGTTAGACAATTCAAGTTCTAGTGCCACAGAACTTGAATGGGTCTACCTATTGGTAAGGAACCACTGTTCTCAATTAGTTTTATCTACGTGTCCCTCCTCCAACAAAGGCCTCAAACTCGCCTATTCCTTATTCTAATCAGGAATGATAAATAAAATAGTTTTTTACTTATATTTAGTTTATTTCAGATACCTATTATATAATAAAATAACCTTTTAACCATATTCCAAATTACGCCCGTTATTAAAATTGTATAGGTAGGTAGGTAGGTACGGGTGTCCGTTGACTCGCCTAAAGTCATTGGTCCTAATTTCATTTGGCCGAATTTCTTTGGCCTAAACTCCTTAAGTACAATTATTGTTTGGCCTAATAGATTTTTCCGCATTTTTGTCGTTTCGCCTAAACGTTGAAATCCCTAATTATCAAAACCACTAATGTTAATTGGCCTACAATTTATTAGCATACATATCTTTTGAAACAATAATGACTACGCCGAAGTATTATTAACCCCAACATTGTCTTGCATACATAAGTTTTGGAATAACAATATTGTATTGCATACAAATTAGTGACAGAAACAATTCGTCAAAAAACTGAGGCCCCTTGCTATAAAGAAAAAAGGTTAGATTAGTGTTTTGAACACTTCCATAATGCTTGTATGCTTGTTTCATGCTTGCTTGCATGTTTGTTCGCAAAATGCTTGCCGGGGGGTGCAGGGGGGCTGGCCCCCCTGCTCGGGCGGGTCGGGGGGCTTCAGGCCCCCCGCTATAAAGAAAACCTTTCAATGCGAAGACCATTAGGTTAGGTTAGTGTTTTGACCACTTGCAGCGGAGCGAGCGAAGCGAGCGGAGCTCCCTTATGCTTGGATGCACGTTGGATGCTTGCATGCATGCTGCATGCTTGATTGCATGCTGCATGCTTGCTTGCATACTGCATGCTTGCTTGCATGCTGCATTCTTGCTTGCATGTTGCATGCTTGCTTGCATTCCATGCTTTTGTTTGCATGCATGCATGCCTGCTCTTGCTTGCATGCATGTGTGCCATGCAAGCATGCTATTTGATCTTGATTGTACTTGTATTGTCATGTTTGCTTGTGTGCATACTTGCTTGTTTGCTTTTATGCGTGCATGCTAGCTCACTTGTATGCTTGCATTCTTGAACGTAAGAAAAATATAAGATAAGATAGGCAATTAAAAAGACAACGACAGGTTTATCTGCTCATTCTTTATTTTTAATTAACAAAAACATAATTTTTAGTGTTTCGTAATCTAAATCATGTGCAAGTTATTAATTGTTGGTCAAATCGTTCAAAAGTGTAAACACTTTTTATATAATTAAAATTAAATTGAATAATATTCAATTTACAAGTAGTAAACAAAACGGATTAATGACTGAATTATTCCTCTAATGATTAAGGGAATTGAACATTCGGCGAAAAAATTATTAGGCGTTACACAATTGTGCGAATCGTTATTTAGTACTTTTAAACATTAGGGATTATGAATAGTTTTGCTTAATGATATATTTGGGAACAAACATGCGGCGAAAAAATTTTAGGCGAAATGAAAATAGGCCAAACAAATTTAGATTAAATGAAAATTGTGCAAAAAGTTTTTAGGCCAATAATTAGTGTGCCAAAGACAGTAAAGACAAAAAAAATTAGGCATTCCAATTATACCCGGTAGGTACTCTTATCATCAATATTGTAAAAACAATATTTACATGCAAATCACAAAAATAGTACTTAAAGTAGGCCTAGTTCGTTGTTATGTGACTCAAACTATAACCTTGTAGGTTCTATAATATTTTTCTGTGCTATTAATCTACTACGTTTGCTCCTAAAATCTATCCTTGCTTTAGATCAAGCCCTACATTTCTTGTAATAGTGGTATTACTGAAGTCTAAAATATCATTTTCGTGGTAAAGTGGCAAGCCTTCGACTTTTAGGGAAGCGTCAGGTTCTTTGTAAGTTACATTGTAACTTGGGTTCAACGGGTGCACGGGTCCAAATGCTTTGACTGCAGCTTTACTTTCTTCATCTCCGAGCTCTCCGTGGGTTCCGTCTCCAGTTCTCTTGATTCGGTTTTTCACCTATAAAAAAATAAAAAATTAGATATTTCTTTTGAAGCAAAGGTACTGTGGATGGCACATCAGATTACACAATGTTGATCTTGAGACCGTCTCTATGGGGCCGTTCAAATATTACGTAAGCAGATTCATTACAGTTATTTACGTTTTCAAGCATAGACAATGTGAGGGTTGCCATTCGTGTAAAAAAGTAAATAACTACCGATGACGTAATCATCATCTAGACTCCCCTACCCCCATATCATCCAAAATAAGCAAAACACACCCCACCATAGTGCTTACGTAATACTTGAATGGCCCCTAGGTACGTAGGTACGTAACAAAAGCTTTATCAGCCCCCCCCCCCCCCCAAGCCAAGTAGCATTTGCCGTTATCTATATATTTGACATTTCAAAATTCGATTTGTAGAAAAAGTATGGGCACCCCAGATATACATGTTTCGAAAGCAAAGCTATAGCACAGTTTAAACTGTGGCTATAGGCTTCGTCTCTTCGCCAGCATAGCTTCGCTTCTTGACACTATAGCTCAGGGAACTAAGTTCAAAACTAAGTAAATCGTGTGACGAGCGATAGTTTTGTAGTAGACTATCTTAAAAAAAAACTGCTTTGCAAAAACTACTGAACCGATTTCCAATTTTAAAATGGGGCCATCTTGGAAACTTATGTGTTGTAATAACCTATAATATAAAAATACAATACAATATACAAAAATATTTATTCAAAAACCAGAAAATTCATTGAAACCTCAATTTTTTAGATCCTCTTTTAGCTATAAAAATATTTGTGCTAGAACTGAAAAATTTTTCTTTGTTCTGTGTGCCAGAAGACCACGCTCCTTCATAGACAAAATTCAATAAACAAAATACAAAATTAAACGTGTGAAAGAAAAATATGTTATTACCAGTAAACTATAATATTAAAGTAGTTTAAGAAGTTTTGCTTTTTAATAGGCTGAAGAATAAGTTGAATTTAATAAGAAGAAGTTGGTTATACATGTCTTAGGTCTTTAAATATCCTAATCAAATTATTAGAAGTAAAACACTTTTTACGGATTACAGCGCGTATATTGGTTAATTCAGATGTTATTTTAGAATTATTTAGGTATGATTTGTTGGATTTTTGGGTTTCCCGACGTTTCGATACCTTTCCAGGTGCCGTGGTCACGGGACCGACTGAAGTAAAAAGATGCTCATATTTTTATGAAATTACCCGCTCGGAACTTTATACAAATGCATTCAAGTTTATTAGATTCTTTTAAAGCTGCGTTATGATTTACTTATTATTATTGAATTAAATTGATTAAAATTAATTAGAAAACACGATCTAGCTACTGAATCTACCACCAGTTCACAAATTGGGAGGCCTCTCCGAGAATCCAAATCAATTTTCTAATTCTATTAGAAATTTGGTCTATTTGTTTTGTTCGGTGAACGTAGATAAACAAAAAAAATACAGTTTCTTTGGTAATACCCCAATAAAACCAAATATGTTAGATAGGGAAAACTATTATAAAGACTGAAAATCATCACCTGATGATGATATTTCTATTGATAAACTACATCGTAGATAGAAATGGTTTTGCTCAATGATGTCTTATGGGGGAAAACAATAGTCTTCTGGGGGTTGAGGGTTGACTTAAAAAAATACTCTGGTGGTTTTCAGTGTTTATAATAATTTTCCGGGGTTGTGCATATGGTACTCTATCGACCATATTCGGCTTTATAGGGACTAATTATCCCTCAGGAACAGTACTTTTTTTTCGGGATGAAAGGTACCCTATGTTTCCTTCTTTTATACCTGACTACGTATATGCAAATATATTTCATGATGATCGGCTGAGTAGTTAAGACATGAAGACGTAACAAACAAACAGACAAATTGACTTTCGCATTTATAATATTAGTAAAGAAGTAAACGGCCTGCATAGGCGACAAATTGAGAACCTCCTCTTTGTTCCGTTGAAATTACAATATTATGACACCCCTCATTTACATAAAGGTTACAAAAATCCGTACCATATCCGGAGATGCTTTTTTCAAGTCGTAAACCAATCCAAATTTAGCAAGAAACTCGATAATTTGCGCGGAGAAATTGAAATGTTCGGAGAGTTCAGCCGCCTTGTAGTCCCAGGGAAAAGCGTGGTGATAGTTGTGCCACCCCTCTCCGGCGCTTATGGCTGCCACGAACCAATTTTCAACCGGCTGGAGGTTTCTAATAAAAAAAGAATTAAACTAGGTTATTTTTAGTATATACGAAATCTGAAAACTGTTTGTTCAGTACCATAAATATGTTATATTTTGACAAAATAATATCTACAAAACCATAATTAACGCACACCCTACTAAAATGTCTTGCGTCACGCGTGCGCACGGTGCATCATTTTATTACATCCTAGTTAGTCCGTGAGCCCGCAACAGTATTGCCTACGTCATATGACATCACGATGAAATGCATGGCACACGGTCGGAAAAGTTGTGCTGAGCGAGGATCAGAAGATTATCGCAAATAAAATTGGCCGGAAGCTTGAGAAAATCTTCCACTTCCGATCAATATTTTAAGATTATATTTACGTCATGTGACATTAGTAAGAGACCCGTGTCATCATTTAGTTTTCAATGGTAGAGAGAGCAAACATAAGTCTGTCAGTTCTGAAATGACTAAAAAACTAAAATTTTAAGTTTAAGGTATTCCAGCCATTTCAGAACTGACAGACTTATGTTTACTCTCTCTACGATTGAAAACTAAGTGATGACACGGGTCTCTTACTGATGTCACATGACGTAAATATAATCTTACAATTTTGACCGGAAGTGGAAGACTTTTCATAAGCTTCCGGCCAATTTTATTTGCGATAATCTTCTGATCCTCGCTTAGCACAACTTTTCCGACCGTGTGCCATGCATTTCATCGTGATGTCATATGACGTTAGCAATACTGTCGCGGGCTCACGGACTAAGTATATCATTGTTATCAACAATGAAAGTGGCGCGTGCTGTACGGTGTCTACACTCGCGCGTGGACAACTATAGTGGGTATGAATCTCTATGCGTTTTCCTTCGGCATACAGAAAAAAGGTATGAACCTCCATACAAAAAAAAAGTTAGGAGTTACAAGTCGTGATAAAGTTTGGCCACATGATGAAAACTAACCAGTAGGCTGTTCCTAACTAATATTGAGCTGGGCCAAACTATCCTTACATACAGTTCCATACGGCGGCGGGTTAAATAGCGCTGTTTTCCCGGCATCATTCTATAAATTATATCAATTCAGGTTTAGCTAATAGGTCAAATGTAAGGTATCATTTTCGGATAAATCAATAACGTAGAATTTATTTCTGGTATAAAAAAGTGCAATGTATTAAGCAGTTTCTGAATAATTACACAATAACCAACATTTTTAAACTTCATTTTTTTATTTTAGGTATTGGCACTTGTTTCAGTATTTATAAAAACCTACCTTAAAGAAGCGTTTTTCAGGTTAATCTTAATATATAAAATCGTAAACTGAATGACTGAATGACTGACTGACTGACTGACTGATCTATCAACGCACAGCCCAAACCGCTGGACCTAGAGACTTGAAATTTTGCACACAGATACCTTTTACAGTGTAGGCATCCACTAAGGAAGGATTTTTGAAAATTCTATCCCTAAGGGGATGAAATAAGGGATGAAAGTTTGTATGAAAGTCCCTCAGTTTTGAAGCTAGGATCGTCAAATTTTGTGTTTAGGCTGACGATTGAAAATTAATAACTACGGGTCTCAGCGTTTTTCAAAATTCTACCCCCAAAGGGGTCAAAAGGGGGATGAAGTTGTGTAATGAAGAAAATCCTTTATTTTCGAAGTCAAAATTGCTAAATATATAATTTAAGGTTATGGATGGAAATCTAACGCAACGTATATTGTTATTGTTAGTATTTCGACCCCTACGGGAATGAAATGGGGGTGAAAAGGGGTAAATCAACCTAAAAATAGATATAGATGTCGTTATTGTGGTTTTCTGGGATGACGATTGCAAAAATGACATTTATTTTGAAGTCCAACAAGGTGGACATGATTTGACCCCTCAAGGGGTGAAAATGGGGTTCAAATTTTGTATGGAAAAATAATATTAAATGGACATTACAACTTTAAACTTCGTAGGAGCACGTCTAAAAATAAATAAGCAAACATATATTTTGTGATTTTGAAAATAAACCCCTTAGGGGGTAAATGGGGTGAGTAAACCTAAAAATCTATGTGGAGGTCGTTCTTGAGGTTTCATGGGATGGTGATTGCGAAAATGACATTCATTTTGAAGTCCAACACGGTGGACATGACACATCATGGACCTGTACCTGGACATGCACATCCAGGTAACGGGAACGAGAACAGGAATGGGAACGGGAACAGGACGAGAACGGGACGGGAACGGAACGGGCCGGAACGGAAACGGAACGGGAAGGGAACGGGTATGAATCGGGAACCGAAAGGGAACGGAATGGGAACGGTTACGGAAGGGGAACGAAACGGGAACGGAACGAGAATGGAATGGAAAAGAGAAAGGTACAGGAACGGGACGAGAACGGTACCGGGAAAAGGAACGGAAGGAGTACGGGACGCGAACGGGAACGAAACGGGAACGAAAACGGGACGGGAACAGTAAAGGAACGGCACCTGAACGGAGGGGAAAGGATCGGGAACGGAACGGAACGGGACGGGAACGGGAATGGGGCAGGAACGGGAACGGGAACTGGACGGGAACGGGAACGGGACGGAAACGGGAACCGGAAGGGGTACGGGAACCGGAAGGGGTACGGGACGGGTACGGAACGGGAACAAGAACGGAACGGGACGGAATGGGAACGGGATGGGAACGGGAACGGAACGGGAATGAAACGGGAACGAAACGGGACGAGAACGGTACGGGAACGAGAACGAGAACGGGAATGGCAACGGAAGGGGTACGAGAACGGGACAGGAAAAGGACGGGAACGGACGGGAACAGAACGGGAACTGGAACCGGAAACGTATAATGACTGGTCAGATCCTGGTTGAAGGTTCTCTAAGGATTTTCTCTAACATCCACGCGGACGAAGTCGCGGGCAGAAGCTAGTTTATTATATACTTTTGTAATGTTAACTAAATATTATACAATTTCAGCCTAACCCAAGTAGTTAATGTCCATTGTTTACGGAGACAGCTGAATTGATATAATTTTTAGAATGAAGCCAAGCCGCCTTACCAGCGTTGCCAATCTGTGGGGAATTCCCCAAAATGCAGGGATTTTCATTCCGATTGGGTAATTTGTGGGGAGAGCGTCAATGTGGGGAAAACGCGGGGACTTAAGGTTTTTAGACATTAACACTAGAACTGAACTTGAAAGTAGGTAGAAGAATTTATAAATTATATTTATTTAGATCAAGTTTAACTCGGCTTCAGTTTATCCAGTAGGTAGGAAAATTTCTTACTGTCTTATTCAGAGATGTTTCACTAAACTGGGGTGCAAGACTGTTCTAACAAAACCTGGCTTAATGCTTGTAAACCAATCACAATGCACCTTTTAATTCTTAAACGGTGGGACTAAACGTTAAACTGTCACTCTGAATACGATTTGCGCTAAAATGGTATTAGTCCGCAGTCTAACGCCATGTTAACTTTGGCCCTAGTTTAACGAACGCACTCTGAATAAGACAGAGAGTTTATTTTATAGCATAGCAACATTCATGCCCATCAGTTGATAAACAATCAAAACTTCAAGTCTTGCAATTTTTAAAAACAAGCATTTTCGTTGTGAAAATATTTTTTCCTCAAACCAGACAATTAACAAAACACGTTTGTTAACTTAACTAATATGTTTTCAGGCTCGTTTGTATTAGTGATTTCATTAATAGAAACTTGTAAAAAAAAACTTTCAACAAGAACTACAAAAAGTAAATTAATCATTAAATTATGATTTAAAGTTTCTGTTTTGAATGATTTTAAGTTTACTTTTGGGTTTTTTTTCAGGTATTTAGAAGAAAATTTTGTAATAAATATGTTTAATTTGTGTGATTTCGTTAATGAAAATTTGTGGATATGGGGAATTTTGATTTTGTTTTCCCCAAATTTGGGGATTTTCAGTCTAGTTTTTGGGTAATTCAGACCGTGGGCATTGGCAACCCTGCTCCTTACGGGATCCCTTGTTTTCGCATAATGGTTTTATACCTAATTTGATTTGGCATAACGGATTTGGCATAATTTTTTTTGTCATAATAATACTTTGGCATAATTGTTTTTTGGCATACTATTTATATAAGCATAATAATCATTTAGACTAATTTGTTTTCGCATAATGTTATTAGGCATATTGTCTATTCGCCTAATATTATTTAGACATAAAAATCAAAAATCAAATAAACGATTATTAAATGACCGATAGTTCGAAATCCCGAAAGTTAAAATGGCGATAGTTCAAAATCCCGAAAGTCTGTTAGTTAGGTGCGACGACGAGCGAGCGCAGCGAGCAAGGAGTCGGTTATGTTTTATTGCGACCTACAACGCACGAGCCGAGCGAGCGAAGCGAGTGTGCCGCGGCAGCGGACGGCGAAGTGCCAGAACCGACCTGCTGGCATGTAACCCTCAATTAACTTACTTAAAATGTCCTTTCGTGATTTTAAACGTACGGCCAAACAACCGTTCGACCATTTGATTTTCGGTGTTTCGTCCATGGGTCTTGTAAAATTCAGTCTTTTCAACTTCGGCATTGTAAATACATACCCCTAGCATGGCCATGCATGTGACAAACAATATTAATATTTATTTCAAGTGTAAAATTTTAGCAATAGCTTTTAAATGTTCAAGTTTCGAAGTATATTTTTTTTTGTTAATATGCGTTAATAACATTATGCGTGTTTAAATTTATGCTAAAGAATATTATGCTTAAACATGATTATGCTTAAAGTAGCTATGCCTAAAACAATTATGCATAAGCTGTTATGACTAAGTAATATTATGCGTTAACATCATTCGGCGAAATCATATTATGCTATGACATATTATGCCTTATTTTTTTATGCAAATACATAGGGAACCGCTCCTTACCCTCAGTTGATTGTATCCGACCATGCCCAAGACAAATAATGTTGGATACATTAGCGGGTAAAAGGGGTACACTCCATACAACTTTAGGTAAAGGTATCTGATAAATTAATTCTGAACCCGTTCCATCATGACATTGTACTTTGTTTCGTGTGAGGACCATATTACAGAATTAAATTCTAACTGACTTCTCACTAGTGCATTATATAAGATCTTAATTGCAGTTACATTAAAAATTTTCCAATTACTAATCCTATGAAGCACGAAACCCATGGCGCACTGATCGGTTCCTAGCACTTCACCGCTCTTCATAATCTTCCTAGGATTTCTACCACCTTTTTTAGAATTTATGTAGTTCCAAAAGGATTTGGATTTTCTCGCAAACTACTCTGAATACGGTATTGATGTTGTTCTTCCGCATGTTTTATCATCATTTTCACCTTTGTCCTACACCGAGCAAACGCCTCGTAATCACTATTTAATTTACTAATTTTATACTTTTTATGCAGTTCATCTTTTAATTTTATTTCATGTATAATTTCATATTGATATTCATTAATGATCTCAATAAGTTAAGATGTACCAAATATCAAATGCAATATAACAATAAAGTTAAAGATAAATACCTAGAATAGAAGAAGAAATGTGATATAGAGCTTAATAACATAGAAGATAGATATGAAAATATTAAAGACATTTTAAGAACTACAGCAGAAGAATGTTTAGAAAAAGAAAAAACTGTTCCTAGAAAGAAATGGTTAAGTCAACAGATAATTGATATTATGCTTAAGAGAAGAAGCTTGAGAAATAAGACAGATGATGATAGTGTAAAGGAATATAGAAAACTCACTAATAGAATTACAACAGAATGCAGGAAAGCTAGGGAAAAAGATATAGAGAAAGACTGTGAACTTATTGAGCATTACATGAATACAGGCAGGATGGACATGGCATATAATATAATTAGAGGTTTGAATAAGCAGAGAAAAACATCGAGCAAAACAATACTAAATGAAAAAGAAAAAATATTAATTGACAGTGAAGATATAGCCAACAGATGGAAAAGATACATAGAGAACCTATATCAAGGTGATGGACTGAATGAAGAAGACATAGAAGACGAAAATAATCTAGAAGAAGATTGTCGTGGCCCAGACATCCTAAGAGATGAGATGATGATTCGATAAAGCTGTAAAAAGTATAAAAAATAATAAAGCTGCAGGAGAAGACAACATTTTCATAGAATTAATCAAATCAGCAGATCCATTAGTATTTTTCTCAACATCATCCTGTGCATGCGCGTCGACCGAGATCATTCATTCCTTATTCTGTGATTCACTCATTAACTTCGTTCGATCGAGCAGAGCAGAGCACTCCGTTGTTGGATGCGCGCGCGACGCGAGTGAACAGCATTGTACTTGCCAGTTGGAGTGGACCTTACTTACTTTTTTTTCTCCTTGTTTTTATTAACAAATTGTGATAATGAAAATTACTGACGCAAACCATTGCCGTTTTTGGATAGGGTCTAACTTGCCAGGACGATCAAATATTGGGTTTACTAATTATTTTTTCTTTTGTAAGATCTTAAAATATTTTTTTTTATTCATAAGAACGAAACAAATTGTTTTTTTTTCTTTCAATACTGCTTAGTTGTATGTTTACCTAAGAATACCGACTATCTATTTTAATACGCAGTGACTGGACAAACCTAATTGGGTTTTAGTCGCTCGGTTTCTCTAAAAATTGTATGTTTTACTTTGTTTAATAAAAAAGAAAAAAAAAATTAAATGAAATTTACGAACTCACAAACTTAATGTACACAACTGAAAAATACCAAGAGACTTCCAAATAAGCAAAACTATGGCGATACCAAAGAAAACAAATACTTTAAAATGTGAAGAACACCGAACATTAAGCATAGTTTCACAAGCATCAAAGAATTTTCTTAAAATTATTCAAAACCGACTTAGACCTAAATCTGAAGAATGTCTGGGAGACGACCAGTATGGATTCAGAGAGAAGAAAGGCACGAGAGAAGCAATACTAGCTCTAAAACTTATAATAGATAGAAGATTGGATTTAAACATGGACACCAGCGTGGCATTTATAGACCTAGAAAAGGCATTTGACAAGGTAAACTGGAAGAAAATGATGAAAGGACTAAAGGAGGTGGGAGTAGATTATAGAGACAGAAGGATAATATATGAACTATATAAACACCAAGAAACCATAATACAAATAGGAGAAGTGAAGAAGAAAGCTAAAATACAACAAGGTGTGAGACAAGGATGTTCCTTATCTCCACTCATCTTCAATATATTCATAGAGGGTGCCATTAAAGAAATATCTGATAAAAGCAAAGGAATAACAATTAATGGACAGAAAATAACCAGCATTAGATTTGCAGATGATATTGCAGCAGTAGCAGAAAATGAAAAAGAACTAGAAATTTTATTTAACACAATGGGGCAGTATAATAACAAATGATGCTAAATGCGCTTTGGACATCAAAACTAGAATAGCAATAGCAAAACAAGCCTTCCACAGGAAAGGATGTATATTCAAGGCAAAAATCGCTAAAAACATAAGAAGACGGTGCATTAAAACTTTCGTATGGAGAATACCCCTCTATGGATGTGAAACTTGGACAATGACACAAAAAGATAGAGAAAGATTGGAAGCATTCGAGATGTGGTGTTGGAGAAGGATGGAGAAGATAAGCTGGACTGAGATGGTTACGAATGAGGAAGTATTGAAAAGGGTAAATGAAAAACGCCAAATATTGAAAACCATAGAGAACAGAAGAGGTAGAATGATCGGTCACTTGATAAGACACGACAAATTTATTACAAACATCTTAGAAGGAAAAATAGAAGGAAAGAGAGGAAGAGGAAGACCAAGAAGAGCCTACATGGAACAGATAAAAGAGAAGGTGAACGTCGTGTCTTATCAAGAAACCAAGGAATTGGCTTTGAAAAGAGACGAGTGGAGGAAGCTGCACAGACAAGAGCGCGGCTCTTAAGTTAAGAAGAATAATTTCAGCAGTGTACCACTCCGGGTACATACGCCCTGAATTTATAACTCTTTGCGTTTTTCGTGGTACAAAATCATCTAGAACGGAGTTCAATATGTCATAGAAATATTCCACACTTGAATTAAGCTCTAAATTATATATAGGGGGCCCATTTTATTTTTCCTAACGCGGCGTATAAAAGAGTAAAATAAGCTTTATTAAAGTCCCAGCGACAGACCCCGGCATTGTGTATGGACGAAGAGGCAAGCGGAGGTTGGGGGGGTCGGCAAGGAGCCGCCCGCGGCCGCACAACGACGTCGAGCGGCGGATGGTATGCGTCTACGGGTACCAGACGTGCCGGACTACACCTGGGCTACAAAAAAAAGTTGGAAATCTGACTTTTTGACTATGCCATGATGAAGACGATAGTTTGTCGGAATTTGTCGCCAAAAACCAGAATTTGTCGGGTTTGCGTTTAGGAGATACGTGTGGCGCAGCTGTAGAGACGTCTCTACAACTGAGCCACACAGATCTCGAAAACGGAAGGTCGTAGCGAAAATATGATTACTCGTGTGTACAGCCATTAATTTGTCGGAATGTGTCGCACAAAAACCAGAGTTTGTCAGTCTTGCGTTTAGGAGATCTGTGTGGCGCAGCTGTAGAGACGTCTCTACAGCTGCGCCACACAGATCTCGCAAACGGAAGGTCGTAGCGAAAATCTGATTACTTGTATGTGTAGCCGGTAGTTTGTCGGATTTTGTCACCAAGAACCAGATTTTGTCGGTATTGCGTTTAGGAGATATGTGAGGATACGCTGTGGAGACTTTTCTACCTGGATCTTGAGAAAGGAAGGTCGTAGCGAAAATCTGATAACTTGAGTGTGTAGCCGTTAGTTTGTCGGAATTTGTCACAAAGAATCAGAGTTTGTCGATCTTGCGTTTAGGAGATATGTGAGGATAAAGGTCTCCACAGCGTATCCTCACATATCTCCTAAACGCAAGCCCGACAAATTCTGGTTTTTGGCGACATATTCCGACAAACTATCGTCTTCATCATGGCATAGTCAAAAAGTCAGATTTCCAACTTTTTTTTGTGGCCCAGCTGTAGTCCGGCACGTGAGTACCAGAGGCACCGTTGACTGACTCACCGCTACACTCTCGTTCTCGTCTAATGTTCTCAACACTAGATCTAATTGACAGTTATTACAATTGCTTATTTTGTTATACTGAGTAAACCCACAACAAGACTGGATACTCGATATCATTACTTTTTGGTGGAATATAAACAACGCAAATCATAAATAACAATCTATTTCGAAATAACACCGTAGCACAAACCAGTTCGAAGATCATCGATGTTGACGTCACCCGGTATCGGCACCCGTCGCAGCTCCAAGCGCGGTGTGCATCACTGAGGAACTGGCTATTTACCTCTAACTGCCGATTTGTTTAATTGTTGTTATGGGGCGCTCCCCTCACCCTGGGATTGGAACCCGGGATGACATCTTTTTATGTATGAAACATGAAAAACGACCGGACGCTGTGCGACAAACGCATCGCTGCCATAGTAGAATCAAATTTAGTTACCATAGTAAGTATAAGCTTTGCTTAGTTTGGAGACTTGATTGTTGTGATTTGTCAAAACGAATAAAACTGTATTACTGACTTGTCAAATGGTCTAGTTCCATAAAGATGAGCGGCGCTGTTGACCAACCAGGTTCCATTGAGTTGAAGCATGTAGCGAGTGAAGTAAGCACCCAGTACCGCATTCTTCAAGGTCTCACCAAAGAAATGTACTGGCACCCAGACAGGTAAGATTACAGCAATCAACATGTACAGTGGCAAATAGTACCTAAAATCAAAAATACAATATCAAAAACATACAACCAAAAAGAAGTAAGCGACCATACAATTAATAGTAGATTATTGCATCGAGCACAAAGTAATTTATTATTGCACCGAGTGCCTGATTTAGAGCCCGAGCGATAACGAGGGCTCTAATCTAACAGGCACGAGGGCAATATAAATTACTTAAGGCGAGGTGCATAATCTGCTTTTCTTTCAACTATTACCTATTGGGTCCGTGCACGCTTTTAGCGCCACCTAGGGTGTTGCAACTTTGTTGGCTCTGACCTGACCGTTTTGACGTTTTGATATGTAATGGCGACATCGTGACAAAATGTTAAAAAATACTAAACATATTGTGTTATTAATGTAAATTTCAAAATTACTATGATTTGGGTGGACAAAGTGTTGTGAAATCATTTTTGGTCATTTAAATTAAATATGGCAAGTAACATGGGCGTCGCCAAGGGTGGGCACGGCGGGCAGCTGCCTCCCCCTAGAGGTTAAAAAATGTTCTTGACTGTACCCTTAGCACGAACAGCTATCGAAAAAAATAACGCGCGTAAAATCATTCGATAGTGCAATTTTGTATTGGAAATTTGTACAACGCCATCTACCGCTGAACAGCGAAATTAAAATTCCCATAGATAATTCTCTATCGAGTAATTTTACGCGCGTTTTTTTTCTCGATAGCTGTTCGTGCTAAGGGTACTGTACCTACAATTCATATTTTACTCATCTTTAATATTAACTTGCCCCCCCCTAGGCCATGGGCTGGCGACGCTCTTGGCAAGTAAGATCTATTCAAAAAGAGTGTTTTATTTTGGTTATATCAGTACCCTTAGCACGAACAGCTATCGAGAAAAATAACGCGCGTAAAATTACTCGATAGAGAATTATCTATGGAAATTTTAATTTCGCTATTCGGCGGTAGATGGCGTTGTACAAATTTCCAATACAAAATTGCACTATCGAATGATTTTACGCACGTTATTTTTCTCGATAGCTGTTCGTGATAAGGGTACAGGGTTTGTTTACTTCTTTTTTAGTTGTAGATTTTGTAAAACAAGAGGATAAAGCTACTTTAATAATTTTACTAAGTGATAATAAACATATAAAATTATTCCTGTATCGCTAGTAATAAATTAAATACCGTTTTCAAGCAGATTACAGAGCTTCTCAAGCTTACGCGCTCACTAGATATGAAATAAAACACTTTTTAACGGATACTAGCGCGGTTTTATTGAATGTACTTTGGTATTTAGTTGGTATTTGGTTTGATTTTTGGTTTTCCCGACGTTTCGGCACATTTGCAGCTGCCGTGGTCACGGGAGACTGAAGCTACCCGTGAGCCTACAAGCGATGAATTTTTTAGACGTTCAGAAATTAAAATTTAACAAAATTTTTAATTATTTTATGTTGATTTATAATTTAATTTTATGAATTATTTAATGCTAAAAAGAGAGAGAATTTACTGAAACTACCACCATTTCATAAAATTGGGAGGGGCCCCTCCAAGAAAGAAATGGCGAAAGAAAACTTGGAGAGGAAGCCGACCTCCGTCTTTTGTATTAATTTATTTATTTGCCAAAGGAACTAACCGTATCATTAGATCTTACAGTGTGTGTGAGGGGCTTTAGCTTGTGAATGATGGGGTCCCAAGCTGGTGGAATTTTCCAACCATCATCTCTATTGAAATTAGGATATTTATTTATTTCGATAGCCTCGCGGAGCATTCTAGGGATAAATCTACGTTCCCTAGCAAGGATTTGGGGTTTATCAAATCTAATATAATGGTTGGGCCCCTCAAAGGCGTGTTCACTCACTGCAGACTTGTTATCGCGCCTATGTTTCATGTCAGCTACATGCTCTTTGACGCGGGTCCCTATGCTTCTCTTTGTTTGCCCGATGTAGGAGAGTCCACAGTCACAATCTAGTTTGTAGACGCCTGCAGCTTGAAGGGGGATATTACACTTGACAGGTCGTAAGAATTGGTTGATCTTCTTCGGCGGCTTGAAGTAAGTTTTGATTGACGCTCGCTTTAGAATGTTTCCAATCTTGTCAGTGACACCCTTCAAGTATGGTAGGATGGCAGGTTGACGCTCTACTGTAGCCACAGTAGAGCGTCAACCTGCGAACCTGAAACCTCACAGAAAACGCGCCAAACCAGCCGGTTTGGCGCGTTTTCTGTGATTGAGGTGTGGTACTTGCAACTTGTTGTTACGCAGTACTTGTTGGACGTGCTGAAGCTCAGCAGTCAGGTGTTGTTTGTCACAGATTCCGCGGGCTCTCTGAAACAAAGATTTCCCTACGGTAGCTAACTGTATAGGATGATGGTGAGAGTCACCATTAAGGTATCTGTCTGTATGGGTTGCTTTACGATACACTGTGTGGCTCAAGGTTTGGTTCGGATTCCTGATAATAAGAATGTCTAGGAAAGCTAGTTTATTGTCTGCCTCTAACTCCATAGTAAATTGTATGTTGGGGTTTATGGAGTTAAGATGGTTAAGAAATGCAGGGACACTGTCTCTAGGTAGTATTGTGAAAGTGTCATCTACGTACCGTTTGTAGAACCGGGGAGT
This sequence comes from Agriphila geniculea, assembly GCA_943789525.1. Lineage (NCBI taxonomy): Eukaryota > Metazoa > Arthropoda > Insecta > Lepidoptera > Crambidae > Agriphila > Agriphila geniculea. The sequence continues at coordinate 17,415,611 of OX038880.1, forward strand.
CACTGGTGCTGTGGCTAGTGCTTTCTCCTCAAAATCCTCCATGAAAATGTCAGCAACGATGGGGGATACAAGAGAGCCCATTGCTACGCCGTCCACTTGCACGTAGAACTCTTCGTTCCATAACAGATAGCCAGATGTTAGGCATAATTCTAGTAGTTCTGCATATTCAATTGGCATGTTGTTGTCAACTAGCTTTTTCCTGATGATATCAATGCAGTCCTGTACTGGTAAGCATGTGAATAAGGACTGAACATCAAAACTAACCATAGTTTCATCATCAGCGAGATGTAGATGTTGTATCTCACTGACAAACTGGTAGGAATCCTTTACAAAGGCTGATGTGTTACCTCTCAGTGGTGTAAGTGTTTTTGCTACGTGTTTAGCCAATTTATAAGTTGGTGAGTCAATTTGGCTTACAATCGGACGCAGCGGAGCATTGTCTTTGTGTATTTTCGGTAACCCATACAGTTTCGGCGGTGTAGGGCAGGATGGAATAAGATAATCAACATCAAGCTCTAACTGTTCTGAATATTTTTTGATGAGTTCACTCGTTTTCTTAAGGATCTTGGCGGTTTGATCACAATTCACATGTTTATACGTTTTCTCATCACTTAAAAGTTCTTGTATTTTTAATAAATTATTATTATTAAATAAATTTAATAATATCCTCATACGGTATTCTGCGAGGTGTTACCGCGAAATTCAGACCCTTATTTAATAATTTTAAAGTCGGTTCATCCAATATTTGTTTTGATAAATTGACAACTGCACGAGTTTGACATTGACGGGTGTCAATGTCAATATGACGGAAACATAGGCGCGATAACAAGTCTGCAGTGAGTGAACACGCCTTTGAGGGGCCCAACCATTATATTAGATTTGACAAACCCCAAATCCTTGCTAGGGAACGTAGATTTATCCCTAGAATGCTCCGCGAGGCAATCGAAATAAATAAATATCCTAATTTCAATAGAGATGATGGTTGGAAAATTCCACCAGCTTGGGACCCCATCATTCACAAGCTAAAGCCCCTCACACACACTGTAAGATCTAATGATGCGGTTAGTTCCTTTTGCAAATAAATAAAATAATACAAAAGACGGAGGTCGGCTTCCTCTCCAAGTTTTCTTTCGCCATTTCTTTCTTAGAGGGGCCTCCCAATTTTATGAAATGGTGGTAGTTTCAGTAAATTCTCTCTCTTTTTAGCATTAAATAATTCATAAAATTAAATTATACCTATAAATCAACATAAAATAATTAAAAATTTTGTTAAATTTTAATTTCTGAACGTTTAAAAAATTCATCGCTTGAGGGTAGGCTCACGGGTAGCTTCAGTCCCCCGTGACCACGGGGTACCAAACACCAAAGTACATTCAATAAAATCGCGCTAGTATCCGTTAAAAAGTGTTTTATTTCAGATTACAGAGCCTTCTTTGTTTCTACTTTTTGCCACCATGAGCGCTACGATCGATTATTATACCTTCGCACCCTCCCAATTGGAATAGTAGATAAAAGAAACTCATATCAAACAGTTAAAATAGAAGTTTAATTATTGAAATTAAAAGTTATGTTTGAACAATTATTAAACGTAAGGTTAAGAGTTTTTTTGGGCAAATTTATATTTGTTTGTTTCACTTGGGACTGAATAATATTATCAGACGAGGTAGATGAGCCTGGCTGATTTGTTACAATTAAGTCGTTATCACGGGAAGTTGATGGGCGCGGCGATGTCGATTGATTTAAATTAATTGCTTCCGTAATACATGAAGTAATTTTAATTTTGTTTTCAACCGACTCTTTAATATAGCCCTCTGCTACTTGGTCGGATTTCCAGCCGCCCCGTGGCGCTTGAGCGTAGTTAAATTTGCGCCGGAATCTGCGAGAAGCGTTGCTGAGGTTCGACGGAAGCAATGGCCTGTAAAGAGTTCTGGGTTCGGAAGCTTTAGAAATGTAGCAATCTCTTTAGGAAAATTTCCAAATTTGTTTCTTCGTACATTTACCACTTCTGTAATTCAAGAAGAACCTCGGCGTGCTTGTTTCTGTTGGACGAAGTAGTCGATGTTTATCCACGACTTTCCTCATCGCGAATTACGAACATTCGATCTTTTTAGGGTTCCGTACCAAAATGGGAAAAAAGGAACCCTTATGGTGTGACTCAGTCTGTCTGTCTGTCTGTCACAGCTGGATATCTCGAGAACTACTAATGGTATCAACTTGAAATTTAGAATAGTTTAAGATGACATTTGCCCAACTATTTTGCAAATAAGAAAGAAACAAACAAAAAAAATTTTTTTACAACAGGGACTGAAAAGGGGTCTTAAAAATTTGAAGTGAGGTTACTAGGGCATGTGGGGTATCATATGAAAGAGCGCTGTTTGCACATTTTAAAACATTTTTTTTTCTTAAGTCGCATAGTTTTCGACTTATGATGAAAAATGTAAAAAAATACCGTTCCCCCCCTTATCTCCGAAGTTTGCAAAGAGAAAAATCTGAAATATTTTTTTGTGATAGTAGTTTATGTATAGATTACAGGAAAAATAAAACAATGTCTCAATATAACACTCTTTTTTAGAAATTCAAAAAACAAACAAAAAATCTTTAGTTTCACTACCAGTCAACAGATGGCGCTAAGCTAGCTGGCGCTAGCTGTCCTAAGAATTCTGACCTAAGAAAAAAAAAATAGTTTCACTATCGGGCAAGAGATGGCGCAACCTAATATCATCATCATCATCATATCAGCAGCACGACACCCACTGCTGAGTATACGCATCCCCTAAGGATCTCCACGACGATCGGTCCTGCGCTGTCCGCATCCAGTGGCTTCCCGCGACCTTCACCAGATCGTCGGTCCACCTTGTCGGGGGCCTACCCACGGAGCGTCGTCCGGTGCGCGGTCGCCATTCCAGAACCTTTCCGCCCCAACGGCCATCAGTTCTTCTCGTTATGTGTCCTGCCCATTGCCACTTCAGCTGAGCAATCCATCGAGCGATGTCGGTTACTTTAGTTCTCCTGCGGATCTCCTCGTTTCTGATTCGATCACGCTGGGAAACGCCGAGCATGGCTCTCTCCATTGCACGCTGGCTGACCTTGAGCCTCCTTATGAGACCCATAGTTAGCGACCACGTTTCACTGCCATAAGTCATCACTGGCAACACACACTGTTCATAGACTTTCGTCTTGAGAAACCTAATACTACAATAATAACTGGTGGCTGGTTCTAATATAATTACCTACTATTTGCCGTACGAATAAACGAAGAATAAGTTCCTACTTAGTAATATAAACAGTTTGCAATGTGTTTTTAGTCACCATTAGCAGCTGTGGTTAAGATTTGTAAATTAACTGTCCGTCTGTTCGCCCTTCTACCTGTCTGCCGTTTATCCTACTTTTTTAAAGACTGTACTAAAGTAACATATCCAAATATATTTATGAATGTACGGAATCCTCAGTGCGCGAGTCCGACTCGCTTTTGACCGGTTTTATTTCGTTTTGGTGTTAACAAGTTTTATAAGCAACATGTTGTCGTGAGTTTCTATATCGTCAACCGTAATATTCAATAATTCAGAGGTTCTACAAGCACCACTAACGCCAAAAATTAGAGCAATCTGGAAAGATAGATAATTTTGTTTGTATATGCGTACATTCAAATAAAAAATAATATTGTAAAATAAAAATATTTGTCTATTTCGATAAACATACCTTTGTAGCCAAATATATGTCATCAGGGGATTTATTTAAAAACATCTCTACGTTTTGAGCTGTAAAAATTTTAGATTTTTTGCTTTTGAACCCATCCGATGATCGTTTCAAAAACGCTGTGAGTTTTGAATATTCTTTGATATGCACATTGTGTCTTGTGCTAACAGTGGATTTTAGCATTGAGTATATGGACCACAACGAAGATAGCTTCATTTTTTCGATAGTTCACTAAAATAAGCCAAAAATACACTTTCTGAGAACGACTTTGCTCCATTTCTATCTTTCCAATCAATAAATTTTTCATAAGATTTTACGTATTGTACTCGAGATTTTAAGGGTAATTAAAAGATTTTCTATAACATTGTCGGCTTCATTTATAATGTTTTCCGGAGTTAATGTGTCGCTAGATGATTCCATTTTAATTCGAAGCCGAAGCACTCAAAATCAGATAGTATCACACTTTATCGTTTCCAAAAATATTGTCAAGCAAAATTAACAAAGTTCCCGCCAAATTACTTTTTTAAATTTCTTTCATTTTTAAATCAGAGTTAGCTGCAATCATTTTTTAAATTTGGAATAAATAGGATGGAAACGAAAAATACGTACGTAAAAAAAGTATTGATATAGGCTGGCTGAATAGAGCTAATCCATTGAGATTGGCACCTTTTGGTGCGATTAAAAAAAACTGTGCATTAATGAACTTTCATACATTTTTATTTCTCTAGAGCATTAAAGACTCGCTTTGTACTGAGTTTTTAGTGTGATTGTGATGAAATTAAAGCGTAGTTGGAAGAAAAGCATTGTAAAATTTGAGATTTTAGCATTCGCAATGCTATTTTTATACAATACTAAATAAATACGTACTAGGAAAAAAAAAATCGTCACCAGTATTATCTCAGGCGGGAATCGAATAACCTTAGAAGGTCCGGTGCAATGCAATGCTCTTACCAGCTGAGCTACCGAGTCACTAGTGACATCTTCAAAATTTTTTTTTTTAGGAATCATATTATTATATACCACTCTTACGCTGCAACTGCAACCCAGCACTATTCCATCAATGTAAGGAATTACCTTGAGCATTAATAAATAAAACTGATTGTTCTTATGCTTCGAGGGAAGTTTCCATTTTTTCATTTTTTACAAAACATCACATTAATCTTGCAATGAAACCCAGTAATATTTTTTCAAATGTCTCTGAAAATGTCAAAGTTATGACTTTTCCCTTTCGTTAAAAAAAATATGGCGTGACGTCATGCGTACTGATTTTACTGAGAAACCGTGAACTTCCGTGGGAGTACCCAGCTCGCTTTTGTTAGTGCAGCAATGCTGCCAGATTAGGAGCTTTTCCCGCGATTTTAGGTAATAGAAAAAAGCTTGCAGTGTGTTCGTTCATTGAAATTTATGGTAGCTACTTTTCCTTCATGTTTTTTAACTATCTGTTGCGTGCAAGGTGGTTCGAATAATAAGCTTTAATAATATCACAACTCTAGTCACAACAACCAAATAGTCACAACTATCGGACGGCTCGGCTCGTAATACACAAAGTAAATTTTCTATCTTACATCAAAATATTCAAGGTCCTTTATCCGAAAAAGAGTTTATTTAGGTTACACTGTCGGAATTTAAATTGTTTCCAGATGTCATTTGTTTATCGGAATCGTTAATAAAAAAAGATATGAACTGCCAACTCACTTCTCAAGATGTCAAAGAAGAGGAGGATCTTGTAATTTAGTGAAAAGAGGCACGTCCTTCGTATTTTTTTTTTACTTTGATGAGATTTCACAAAACTTTCACTTTGAATGCTGTGCAAAATTAGTATACCGCTGTAAAATATTATTATAGTCTGCATATTATAGGGCCTCCACTGCTACAAAACGTAGACACCATGAATACTTTTTACAAAGATTGGAGAGTTTGCTTTATTCTTATTTACAAAGGTACAAAAAGAGATTAATAATTGTAGGCGATATCAATATAAATAATCTTAATGAAAACAAAACCTCTAAAAACAATAATCTGAAACAACACATTACTGAATCGACTAGAGAAAGTTCTTGCATTGATCACGTTTTTAGTAATGTACCAGAAGCCTCTGGTTTTCTACTTCGGCACTGGCTTTACTGCCCAGATGCTTACTTTCAATACCAAAGTTAAGACAGTTATACCAAAGACAGTTTTTACATTTAAACGTTGTTACTCTCAGGAAAACATAGAAAAATTCCAAGGGTATCTTAAAAGTTTATCTTTCTATGATGTTTTAACGAAAATATATACAGCGAATGTAATAATTGGATGGTAATTATATTTTAATTGGTTTCATAGAAGAATATTAATTGTCTAAATACAACGTGTTACAAATTAATTCCTAATGCTAAATATAATATGTATGTATTTTTTTAATAAAATAATTTATGAAATATTTGAGAAAAAAAAAAATTGTTTTATGATTAGGTGGCAAATCTAACGTAAAACAACTAAGTTAAATAAAAATCATTAATATTATTTAACCATTCAGAGAACACGTTAACATTATTCTGATTTTAATAAAATTAGGTTTTTTTATGGAAAAGGACGGGAACTCGCCTTGCACGTGTGGGTATCGAAAAAACTATTTCGGCGCATCTGTTTCTATCACTGACATGAAAAATTGTTTTTCTTAGAGGTCATAGGTTAGGTTTCTATTGTTTTGAATATTCCTCTTGACCATTGAGCGAAACAAACGCACTGCATGGTGGGATTTCGTGATACCCAGCACTCTTTTTGCGTATAGGTAAATGGATAAACGTTATATTGAGCGAAAGTTGAATAGGAGACAGGGCTTAGTTTGGCTCAAATACTTAGGAGTCGATACAGAAAAGTAGATCCAAAATTATATTCATGGGTTTTGCAGTAATTTTAATTTCGGGAATTTAAAATGACTCGAACGGGCAATGTGTCTCTTGTCTCATATCTCTCTTAGCATAAGAGTAAATCTTAGTTAGGATCGTAATTACAACAGCCTTACTGTCTCTGAACGAGAGTGTGCAGTTGACGCCTAGGTATAGTTCGAATCACGAAAGATGACCACAAATGGCGCCCATCTTCGCATCATAACTCATGAAGAAAAGACATAAGACAAAATATTATTTCATATAATATATGTATCTATATGTATATGAAATATTATTTTGTCTTAACCCTTTTCTTCATAAGTTATGTTGCAAAGATGAGCGCCGTTTGTGGTCATCTTTCGTGATTCGCACTATAAACATAGTTTGTAAAGCAATAAGACTGATGTGGGTTAAAATGCTATCGCACATTCGAGTGATGATTAAGTCGCTGCGAGTATCTCGCGGGATGGATTTTGTTATTTTTATTAAATTCCTATATGTAGACACTCTTACACGTTTTAGTTATAATAAGTACTACCTTTCAACAAAATATTAATATTTATATCATCTCATCACTATCTCGTGCCATCTTCATACTGAAGTTAGGCGGTCAGTCAGTAGACAATAGTTTTTACGATCCCTTTAGCATCTATTATTGCCTGAGATTAATGCTTATGTTTGTAGCAATAGAATAAAAATATTAACTATTAACAATTTTCTTCATTATATTCATTTTCAATGTCGTGAAAGGCACAAAATCTGTGAATTTTTGTAATAGGCCTTTGAGTGACATGTCATGCATGTTTAACCCTAGGTTAATATATTCGTGTAACGATTTTCTTGTGTATTCAACAGATATGTGAAAATAAAATAAAATATTAAAAATAATGAATGACTAATTTTTGGGATGATTACGATGAAATTCGGTTTGGGGCACTATTTTAAAAACGAAACAGCAACGCAATGTTAAAAAATTCAAACAAAAAAGTTGGCCGCCATCTTGGATTTTTTACATTTTTATTAACATTTTGTTATAAATATTGTCGCTGTTTTCTTTTAACAACAAATGCAAGCAAACCAAAAATAAAAAATTCTTGCGATTAGTATTAAAGTCACTGTGGTATAGTAAGTAATGAATTAGTAGTAGGTAAGTAATAATAAGCATCAATAAAATTACTTAAGTATCCTAGGGTTAAGTTCAAAACGAACAATGAGGATCAACACGACAATTGAATATATCAATTTTTTATATCACATCAAATACAATATCAGTATCTGAGTAAATATTTGTTTAAATTTCTCAAATCCATCAAGAAATGACAAAATTATTAAAGTTTTAAAAAGTGAGTTAAAAAACACGGGCGGACCCATTGACTTATTATATTACTGGACCTTACGGAAGTGCCACGATCGCCCGATCAAACACCCTCCGCCTCCAGACGTGACTTTTTGAGAATGCGACACGAAAATCGCTCTATCTTCGTCATTTTTGGGCAATTTCAATAATTCTTTCACTGAAATAATTGATTTTGATGTGACTGTAACTCTTCATATTTAACTAAAATCTCGTTGATCCTCACTAATGAACCTAGGCCACAGACGTATTTTATGCTGCGACCGGACACTACAAGTGATGTCACAGAAAATTTAATCCACGCGACTGTGAATATTTGAATAACTTCGTAATTTCTCTACATATCGGAATAATTCTTTCACCATTATTATAATAATGTATTTTGTTTATCTATACACGGTTAATTTATAAGTATATCTAAAAATAAATTTTCAGACCACGTAAATGAACAACTTTTACTATGGGGGCCAACCGGCCAACCACGAAGTCGCGAAAAAAAATCAGCTGTTCCATAGAAAAGAACAACATCGACTCGACTATAATGTATGGAACAGCTGATTTTTTTTCGCGATTTCGTGGTTGGCCCCATAGTAAAAGTTGTTAATTTACGTGGTCTGAAATCCCCATTTCATTTTAAGATATACTTATAAATTAACCGTGTATAGTTGTTGTTTTTTGAGATTTTGGAAACTTTTCTAATGAAATATCTCTTCAGATATTTTGAAATTAAACTTTTTTTTTATTAATTATAATAATTAGGATTTTATTATATTTTGATACATTACAATCAAAACATTGTTCTTTAGGCACTGCCCAAAAAGTAGGGTCTTCTTCTTGCGAAATATATTTCTTTAATCTTCACTGACTACACTCATTGCATTGTATTTTTTACACGACTGCCCTAAAAGTAGTGTATATGTGTTTAGGGTTCATCTATGTTTGTGGGTATTTTACACCAATAATATTGCGTAGGATTCCGCACAACAGCAGAAACCATTGCCACCTTAGCAGTTTTAATCTCGTTCTTTAATCCACGGCTTTTTCACATTTCCGCATTGAGCTGCGTAAAAACTATTTAACTGCACATTAAAAATTGTCCTTAAAACAATAATCTGTACACATTTGGCACGTTTTCTTCATTTAATTCATCCATATTCTTATTTATTTTCGATGCAATATCCGTCAATCAATCAATCCGGCGTACTTTTGATCAGCCGTTTTGAATACGGCGTATCTTTAATCCGCCGCATTACAACACGGCGCCGTTTTCTAAAACAGCTAGTTGCTATGTAATACGGCTAAATATACAATACGCCTGCGACATATACAAAAAGTATTGTGAATGCTAAAATCTCAAATAAAAAAAATATATAAGTAGCTGTTACAGTACGAATCACGAAAGATGACCACAAATGGCGCCCATCTTCGCATCATTCATAACTCATGAAGAAAAGACTAAAGACAAAATAATATTTCATATAATGTATAGATATATAGATATTTTATATTTTTAAATGAAATATTATTTTGTCTTAAGCCTTTTCTTCATGAGTTATGATGTGAAGATGGGCACCATTTGTGGTCATCTTTCGTGATACGAACTATACATCTTAATAACTGTCAAAAAATCTGGAAAGATATTTCATTTGAATGTCGAGATAATTCCTCGAATTGATGAAATAACGCTGGCTTGCAGCGAAAGAGTGGGATAGGTACTTATACTTTATACTTTCTAGTATAAGTACCTATCTCACTCTTTCTTCTCATATTCTCACTCGGTAGCTCAGTTGCTAAGTTTTGTACCGGACTTCCAAAGGTCGCTCGTTCGATTCCCACCTCATACAAAAAGGTAAAGAGTCGATTTTTTCAAGTATATTATTTGAGGAGCTCGATGGCGCAGTGGCCTGTAATTGTTGGGGTTAAGCAACTTTCGCAAGGGTCGGTCATGGGATGGGTGACCAAAAATTTACTATCTCGAGCTACTCTGATTTTCGGAAGGTATATAAGTTAAGCCGTTGGTCTCGGCTGAATTTGTAGTCGTTAACCCCCACCAATCCACATTGGGCCTGCGAGGAGGGTTATACCTATCCTCCTTATCCACCCATAAGGAAGCCCTGTGCCCTAGCAATAGGGACAATAGAATGGCTAATACCGATATTATTTAGTAAACTAAAGCATTTGTATGCATACTACTTTATGTATTTTCTTAATTAAAACTTCATACTTACTTCTTTTGGAACATGACCATCCAATCAGCTTCCAGATCAGACATATCTATTTTCTTGCCCAGTTCGATAACATAGGGGTGCTTTTTGTGCATCAACCAACCCATGTGGCTGAAGAAAAAGCCTCTTTTTGAGTTATGTGGATCAGCATCGGTGTCCGAATAGCGATGGTGGAGGCGATGGTCACGAGACCACGTGTACACGGAGTTCTAAAATAAAATATTATTATTTCAATAAATAGATAAAATGGTAATAAGAGATAATATTTACGTAGAAACTTCCTTAGGAAGAAACAAGGGCGTCGCCAGCCCATTGCCCAGGGAGGGGCAAGTTAATATTAAGGAGGATGAGAAATATATATGAATTGTAGGTACAGAGGAACATCAAAATGGCTGCTAATGGACATATTTTTTCAACAAGTTGTTTCGTCGATATCGATGGGCTATTTTGCCGGTGGGTCGTTAAGCCGGGGAGCCGTCTGGCTCAGGACTTATATAACCGATAACTAGTACGTTTCTTTGAGCGCCGTGTTATCGAAGAGCAAATAAAATAATCTCATTTAAAATGATTATTCAAATTAAATTACTTTTTATAAAAATAAACCACTACTCGCATTATTAAAAAAAGTATTTAGTAGTCAACATTGATTTTTCTAAGATTTTATTTCTCTTTCGGTGGAGTGGCATTCGAGGAAGTGTGCTGTCAGTGATTTAGGTTTTGCGTCGGGTGGCTTTTCGGTGGGATGGCCTGTCGGTGGAATGGCCCATCAATAAAGTGAATCTTCGATGATATGGCAAATCGAGAAATGGCTTTCGACGAAGTGGCTTTCGGTGATCGGTCCTGGACCCCGGTCCGCGGACGGAGGAATGAGAGTTCGAACGAGGCCATAGTCTTGAAATATTGATGTGCTATAACATTGTCGATATTTTCATTAACGGTTAAAATTAGCAATTTTAGACGATTTCAAAACTTATTATTAGGAACTTAAGAAATTTACAGAATACTCTTTACATGCAGTACTTCAACCACCTTTCGGGATTAGGGGTATTTCTGTAACACCTTGTATAGATATAGGATCGTATGATAGCAAGAACGACAAAGAGGAAAGAGGATCTTCCCTTGGAAGAGGGAGGACGGGTTTTGAACGAGAAAAAGTCAGCGGAGCTTATAGCTACTTTACGCTGATGACACTAAAATTTTCAGAATTATCCGTAACACTAATGACTGCACGTTGTTGCAAGATGATCTACTTAATTTCGAGCAATTCAACAATTTATTCCTTATCATGAAAAATGTCATGTTATAAGTTACACGCGTAAAAACAATGTCATCAATTTCAACTATACACTGGCAAATAAAACACTATATCGAGTTGAGCAAATACGTGACTTCGGAGTTTTAATGGACACAAAGCTTTTTTTCTTGTCACGTATTGACTCAATCATAAGCAAATCGTTTAAACAGCTTGGCTTTATCATCCGTGTCAGTAAACCATTTAAAAATGAATATACATATAAAACACTTTTTAATTCTTTTGTCCGTAGCCGTTTAGAGTTTGCCAGTGTGGTTTGGAAACCATACTGTAAGAAACATATTCACAGAATTGAGAGGATTCAGAAGAAATTTATTAAGTCAATTAATTATCGAAATTCTTATATGCATTCTACTTATGAACAGTCTTTGTCTAACTATCATATTCAGACTCTCGAAGACCGTAGAAATTGTGTCGATGCTGTTTTACTATATAAATTACTAAATAACCTTGTTGATGCCCCTTAACTTACTTAACAAAATTAATCTAAGGCAGCCATAACATGGTCATGCAAGCGTCAGTCAAATTCCATCAGTCATGAATTAAATTTGACTGATTGACTGATGGAAAGAACAAATCACATCATGCAACCATCAGTCACTACATTACACGGTAGGTTAATCGTCAGTCACACAGCCCGTGACTGTGGTTAAACTGACAGCAAAACCTGCCGTGTAATGGATGCCTAAGGCGTGAAATACCTAGGACACACTGAAAGTTTTGCACTTCTGGCAACACACAAATATTTGAATATAGAATGTTATATTTTTTTAAACTCATTCATTAAATTAAAATAAAAATTGACCGGAAGTTGCGAGTCATTTGTTTTTTATCACAATGCGAAGTTCGTCGCCCGTAGCAAAAATGAAATTAACGCAAAAAGATTTCAGGGTGACATTTTTTTATGATTTTGAAACTTCGCTTTCTCTGCAAGTTTGCACTGCTTCACTTCTAAATGTTTTTAGAAAAAAAGCACCTTATTTGAGTTTCGTAAAGCATTGGTATGCAGAATGTAATCGTAATCTTGTCTCTCCTATGATGAAATTGGTGAAGGTCGGCATTCAAATGCGATCTCTGTGCAAAAGATGACTATTGTCACTTTATTAATTAAAGAAATCTGGCATATTACCTGTTGGGTAATTTGAGGATACTTGGGGGATAATATGACATAAAATTTAAAAAAATATTCATCAGGATTCAAAAGTTAGGAAACTTTGTTGCCACTGGATTCTTAATGAACTCACCGTGTAAAAAACGGGATCGAATTGATTGATGTAAAAATATGTTGTTAAAGTGCAAACACGGTCCTTCAAATGCTGTGTGTGATATTGTTATGGAAGATAAAATATGAATATATTGTTCCGGAATCAAAAAGATAGCAACATTATTTTATATGGATGTTCGAATTCGACAGTAAACCTAAAATAACCTACTTGAGGAACAAAACACAGTTAATGGTGAGTAGATCACTACCATTTGTCGTTAAAAAAGGTAAGAAAAAACGACCAACAAGTGACATCCTATTGCACTATGTCATTTTTTCAGTGCATACCGGGATGAGGACAAAGTCATATCCGTTTCTGAAAAGTCGGAGTTCATGATCCATTCTGCATTAATTTTATACCTTACATCTTGAAATTTCTTTAGTATCCTAGAATTTAAAGATACGATGAGAAATTTCATATTTAAGGGGCCAGAGGAAGCCGTGAAAGCGTATATGAAAAACATGCCCTCAGACAAATAACGCTTATGTTAAAAATAATGGTTTGAATTAATCAAAAACGTTTTAAAATATAATGGAGAATACTGTGACACGCAATAAATATATAAGTTTACATATATATTGTTTTATTTATGAGTTGAGCAAAACTTTCAGTGTGGCCATCGTACACAGACGAGATGCGGGGGAGATAAGGCGCAGATACGGCGGCGATGCCGGCGATGCGTGTATTTGATTGGCCGAAAGCATCCGAAAGTCTCACATCTGCACCGTATCGCCGCCCTATCCGAGCCGCGTGGCTTCTGTGTATTTCACGCCTGAGGGTACCTCGCAGACTAACGTGGTTGTCGCAGTAGAAACTTATTTCACATTCCTTATGTACAGCTCATTTCAAACAAACACGGTCCCATCCGGCAGAAAGCATGAAACTTGGTATGCATGTAGTTTTTACGTATATAATAAAATATAGAAGTGGCAGCAAGTCGTAAAGTGTTTTTTGCCCCCCTGGGGGGGCGTTTTGTGTCCCCAATTGCAGTTTTTATTTTTTAAATAAAAAACGGTGAAAGCTACAACAAAACTGTCAAACAACAATATATTTTTCATTAAATTTTCTATTAATCATTTTTTAAATGAAGGTGATAGCACTTATAGTTTTCAAATTACGTTTGAGTTTCTTCTGATGTTTTTTGAAAAAATCACCCTGTGGGAATCGTATATAGGACGACACCGATATTTTTTGTATTAAAGAATGAGACTTGGCACACTTGTTCCTTATATGGACTAGAGTGGAAAACGCCCGGGAGACAGCGGGAGACACCCTGCTGGGGAGGAGGGGGAGGGGATAAAATTTTCTAACGCCATGCGTACTGTTGGGCATAATAACTGCTAATTTTTAGCTACTATGGCAAATCGGGTATCATTTTCGGATCAATAAAGGATGGTCAATCATTTTCAGAAATAAAAAAAAAACACCTTCACATACAAAAAATAACGATTTGCCGTAATTGAAATGCCAAACATTAAAATAAAAAAAAAATATTCCAGTGACGATAAATAAGTAACGTAATTTAGGCAATTAATAAAACTACCTACCTATTTCATGACTAATCACAAATTGTAATATTTTTTAATTTAAATCACACGAGTCTGTACTAGGCTCTGTTAGTGCGGGGGAGACTCGTGTGATTTAAATTAAAAAATAAATACAATTTGTGATTAGTCATGAAATAGGTAGGTAGTTTTATTAATTGCCTAAATTCCGTTACTTACCCAATGATTGTGAGTTTGTTTTGAAAACTATAAGTCTTATCAACATACTTCCTAGAAAGTTATTGTAGAAAATTTAATGAAAAATATATTGTTTTTCGACTGTTTTACTGTAGCTTTCACCGTTTACGGTAACTTTTTTAAATTAGAACAAGAATCGGGGAGTTTTTATAGATTTATTTATGACACTGGCACGCTGTATATTATTATTTTTAACACATTTTTTATGAAACTATTCCAATGAAACTAATATTGTTGGAATTTGTATGAATATGGCTTTCTCATTATATTTTTTTTTCAAGCCGATATCAGTATTCGTTAGAAATTTATCGTCACTGGAATTTTTTTTTGAAAAATTTTAGATGTTCGGCATTTCACTTACGGCAATTAATTTTTTTGTATCTGAAGGTGTTTTTTTATTTCTAAAAATGATTGGCCATCCTTTATTTATCCGAAAATGATACCCGATTTGCCATAGTAGCTAAAAATTAGCAGTTATTATGCCCAACAGTACGCATGGCGTTAGAAAATTTCACCCCCTCCCCCTCCCCCCCAGCAGGGTGTCTCCCGCCGTCTCCCGGGCGTTTTCCACTCTAGTCCACATAAGAAACAAGTGTGCCAAGTCTCATTCTTTAATACAAAAAATATCGGTGTCATCCTATACGATTCCCACTGGAGTGATTTTTTCAAAAAACATCAGAAGAAACTCAAACGTAATTTGAAAACTGTAAGTGCTATCACCTTCATTTAAAAAATGATTAATAGAGAATTTAATGATAAATATATTGTTGTTTGACAGTTTTGTTGTAGCTTTCACCGTTTTTTTATTAAAAAATAAAAACTGCAATTGGGGACACAAAACGCCCCCCCAGGGGGGCAAAAAACACTTTACGACTTGCTGCTACTTCTATATTTTATTATATCCGTAAAAGCTACACGCATGCCAAGTTTCATGCTTTTTGCCAGATGGGACCATAACCTAGTACAAATAGGTTGAAATGAGCCGTACTATATAGCAGAACTTGTTACATCAGAAATAATATGTTTACGATACGTGCATGCAGAATGTTTGATCAAAATAAGAAACTTACAAATACAGATGTATTCAATTCTTCGATACGTGAAATTAAGAATGCCTTTAAAGAGGTTTAGTGCCTGGGTTATTTGAATTTGTTAATAATAATTATTGTTTTTTGTGTTTAAGAATAAATGGAACCATATTATGTTATTTTAACTAAATCGTAAAGAAGGACGCCCATTTCTGACCTGTTAAAATATTGAAATTATTAATTATCTTGTATAGAGAAGTACTAGTACTTTATTTTTATTTATGAATTGCTTTCTAAAATAAAAATCAGCAATATAGAATTCATATGGATTAACAATAATTACAAAAAATGTTTCGCTTCTGCTTCAGTAGCATGATGATGTCCACTTTGGTAAGGTTGCCATTAAACATTCTTCAGAAAACTTGATATTATGTTTTGAGAGAATGATGTTAAAATTAACTAAAATACTAATTCAAGTTAAAAATATAATTAAAACATTCAAAAAAAAAATCGAGCTAAAGTGAAAAATATTTTGATACTTGACACAGACTTTGACATACATTGTAACGTGATTGTAACCTTGACCGCGACAGTTTTCACTTCAACAACAATCACACAACTTTTTTTACGCAAAGGAGTTTAATTTTTAATATTCATTTATCTCGATGCTACAGGGTTTTTTCCACATAATTCATTAAATAATTGATCAAAACCCCCGAAAAAATATGTAGATGATGATGATAGATGAGATGTATGGTGTCAGAAATTGAAAAACCTCGAAATAGTTACCTTGTAAAAAATGAAAACATGTCAATTCTCCTTTAGCCCAAATAAAGCCCCAGGCGCTGATGGATTCACCACTGATATCTGCCTCCAAGCTATAAATGAAGTAAATGAAGACCTGGCCACAATTTTGAATGTTTTCAATAAATGCCTGAGCCTGGGACACTTCCCAATAACATGATAAATTTCTTTATCACAAAAAAGTTATGTATTAAATTTAAGGCTTACCTGCCCAGCGCCTGTTTGTAATATAATTAAAACTGCGCGAATAAGTGGAGTAGCCTTAAAACTTTTGTGCGTGTAGAACCTGTGAGCTCCAATTGTAACGCCTTCAATAGTAATAAATGCATAAAAATAACCTAAAAAATTCAATTACAATTAAATCACAAAACACGTTAAAAACAAACATAAAACCTATTTTAGTCAAAGATATTAGAATTTTAAAAAAAAGGTAGATAAGTTACTTGCGCCTTCACAATGGCAGCTGAAATCTGAGCTAATTAGCACATCCTGAGCGCAGTCTCGCGAAAGCATTGACATTTTGATTTGCTCCCGAGAAACTTAATAAAATGCCGTCCTGTGTTATGTGAAACAGTAGAAATTACACAAGCAAGGTTCCAGAAAATCTAAGGATCACATTTCATGCGGGTGTTTTATATTTAAATTGATTTTCGTTCATATTTGTAGATTAGAAAAATGTCAGTAAACATAATCCTAAAAATGTCTGTCATAGATTACACAGGTCTACAAAAGAGAAAAAAAATTTTGGTGCTGGCAATCCAATCATGTAATTTGATGAATGACTTGATACTAAGTTGTACAGAAGTTTTAGAACGTCAAAGCTACGTGTAGTTTTTAAACTACCCACATCGGAAATAAATTCAATTTTTCTCATTTTTACTGCGTTCGTATTCCGTAAATTTTTGTAATTATCCTAATATCATTAGGTCGTCGTCTAGGAGGAGTAGTTTAAATAATCCGAATTCAATTTCTTACATTTGTGGTAAATATGTGGTGAAAAAAAAAACTTATTACATACTTCATAAAAAAGGCGTATTTTAACTATTTTAAGATCATGATTGAGGACTTGGACCGGCCGTGGGTACCAAAAATCATGTGCAAATTATGCATTGAACATTAACGATAGTGGACAAGTGGTAAATGAGCATATTTGAAGTTCTATGATTTGATCAGAACCAAAAAACCACTTTGATGACTGTTCTTTTTGTGAAGTCAAATTGCATAGCATAAATAGAAATAAATTACATATCCTGACTAACCTTTACCAGTATGCTCCAGTTTTCGGTACCTCCACGAAGGATCGTGCAAGGAGATGGGGCGATTGACCGCGATATAACAAACCGGATCAACGCTGGGTGGATGAAATGGCTACAGGTTACGGGAGTTACATGCGACCCGCGGATGCCACTTAAGTTAAAGGACAAAATTTATAAGTCCGTAATAAGGCCAGTAGTCATGTATGGATCAGAATGTTGGGCTATGAAGAAGATGGATGAAAGCAAATTACATGTAGCAGAGATGAAAATGTTGAGGTGGATGAGTGGTGTGACGCGTATGGATAAAATAAGGAATGAGTATGTCAGAGGAAGTCTGAAAGTAGCACCAGTAACAGAGAAGCTGCAAGGGAATCGTCTGGCTTGGTTTGGGCATGTTATGAGAAGGGATGAAAGGCATGTGTACGGTCTCAACACCGCACATATTTTTGCTGACTCGCGACACACTTTAGTTGCGCGTCAATTGTTTACTTTATTAATTATATTTTAATTTGTGTTTGAGTACGCAATAGCGCTTGCACTAGACGGTCGAGCAAAGAGTTACCTACATTGGATACACACTTATTGGATGATTTTGTCAACCAAACTGAGTCGAACCTGGTTAAAATGGAATCACAGATAGAAATTGCAATGGCTACAAGCTACTTTAGTACGCAATAGCGCTTGCACTAGACGGTCGAGCAAAAAGTTACCTACGACTTATAATTACTATAATATTTTAGTCATTTCTTTATCTGCGTGCTACAACTACCTAACTATCCAACATTCCAAAGTGTATGGGTCAAACTGGCTCATACAGCATGTTACTAGAAGAGTAATGGATATCGATGTTGAGGGCTTGAAAGTAAGAGGAAGACCGCAGAAAAGATGGATGGATTGTGTGCGGAATGATATGAATGTAAAGGGAGTGGATGAGGAGATGACGAGTGACAGAAAGGAATGGAAGAAAAAGACGCAATGCACCGACCCCAAATAAATTGGGATAAGGGTAGGGGGATGATGATCCTGACTAACCGTTTGCTAGAGGGCCTTTAGCATGCTAAGACGATATAATGATGACAGAACCATCAGATTCATTGAACACAGAATTATGGTGGTGGTCTCTTCGAATGAACAAGACAGTGATTTTGAATCATCAGCGATGGCCGCAAGGTTTACGTTTACGGTATACAGAAAAGCTTGTATTTTTGATGGGCCTCAAATAAAAACTTTGATGAAAGACAACTATTTCATAAATTCAATTAATAATTTTGAATCAGCGGCTTAGAAATAATTCGTCAAGTGGTAAAAAAATTTTTAGGTAATGAAAAGGCAGAAAATTACGTGGAAATAGTTTAAGACCCTTTAGAGTAGCCTAATTGGTGAAGGTGCAAGGTGTGGTGCTGTCTTGCTAAATGCAGGTTCGTGCACTGATATTTTGTTGTGTGCATGTGCATATTTTTGCGGGCGGGCGGGCGGTGCATCTTGCATATATTGTTTGCGGAAGTAAGCTACATATATTGCTTTTTTCAAAAAAAAAAAAATCCTTTAGATAACTTTAAAAATCTTGGCTGTAACATGAACGTAAAAGTGCACTATCTGCACAGCCATTTGGACAAGTTCCCTGAAAATCTTGGTCCTTACAGCGAAGAACAAGGGGAGCGTTTCCATAAGGATTTAAAAGTGATGAAAGATAGGTACCAAGGTCGCTGGGGTCTACCCTTTATGGCAGAACTTTTTATGTCATAATTTTATTATGCATAACAACTAATGGCATAAACTTCATGTCGCAGAAAATCTTTTGGCATATACTCATTTATCATACACTTGAAACGCATAATTTTGTATGCCAGAATCATCTTTTGGCATACATTTCATATCCATAATAATTAAATAGTAGAACCATCATATCGCAGAAAGTTCACAGTCAGAACCATCATATCGCAGACAGTTTATAGTCAGAATCATCTTTTGGCATACATTTCATAATCTATAGTCATTAAAAGGCAGAACTATCATATCGCAGACAGTTTATAGTATCTTTTGGCATACATTTAATAGAAAATTCATATCTAGAATTATTTTGTACTAGCGGCCGCCCGCGACTTCGTCTGCGTGGAAAGGTTTTTTACTATCCCTCGGGAACAATACTTTTTTTCGGGATGAAAGGTACTCTATGTCCTTTTCTGTACCCCTGACAACGTGTATGCAAAATTTCATGATGATCGGTTCTTAGGTTAGGACGTGAAGGCGTAACAAACAAACAAACGGACTTTCGCATTTATAATATTAAGTAAGGATTTCTTACACGCATGTTTCATGCTGTATGCATCCTTACATGCAGGCAAATAAACATGCATGCAAGCAAGTAAACATGCAGCATGCAAGCAAGCACGCAGTATGCAATCAAGCATGCAGCATGCAAGCAAGCATGCAGCAAGCAAGCATGCAGCATGCAGGCAAGCATGCAGCATGCAAGCAAGCATGCAGCATGCAGGCAAGCATGCAGCATGCAGGCAAGCATGCAGCATGCATGCAGGCATTGTGGAGCTCCGCTCGCTTCGCTCGCTCCGCTGCGAGTGGTCAAAACACTAACCTAACCTAACCTACTGGTAGGTGCATTAAAAGATTTTCTTTATAGCGGGGGGCCTCAGGCCCCCCGACCCCCCCGAGCAGGGGGGCCAGCCCCCCTGCACCCCCCGGCAAGCATGCAAGCAGCATGCATGCAAACAAGCATTCAAGCATGCAAGCAAGCAGCATGCATGTCGGTTTTGCAGCGATTCGTTCTGTTGTTGACTTTTGTAGCACAACATTTACAAAAATTCAACATATTGACTTTTTAAGACAAAAATTTAATTCAATTTAAGGTTAAATGCAATTTTTTAGAAAATAACAATATGCCTAATGACATTATTCTTAATGAAATTCTGCCATATTCGTAGTATACCATGTGAAAATTATACCAAATAATTGTCGACTAAATAAACGTTATGCCAAACGAAATTCTGCGAATAAAAATTTTGCTAAAGGTATTTATGCCTAATGAAATTCTGCCATCTGAAAAGTATGCCATTGTAAATTCGGACATGCAAACATTCTGCCAAACAATAATTATATTAAACAATTTTCATGCCTTAAAAATATTCGTTTAAAGAAGATTCTGCCAAGTGTGTTCTGCCAAATAAATTTCGGAGCATCAAGTTTCTGCCAGATAGAGGTGACCCAGGTCGCTGGGATGAGCATTAGATGGCAGATTACTGCTGGAGTATCGGAACTGTCCGGGACGGTCCTGACCATGCACATTGTAAAAAAATCAGGAAAAGGAGCTATCTACCTGTAAAATGATGTAATTAATTGTTTGGAATTCGTTTATTTCGTTATTTTAGACATATTTCATATCTCGAAAACTACACGTAGCATTAAAAAATAAGGATGCAGTTTTAATTCGGCTATCTAATATACTAAAAACAGTTATAGTTTTTGCGGCACCAAAATCACCGTAGACCTGGGTTATAAATGTACAGAACGGAACAATGCGCAATGCTTCGACAGTGCCATTTACCAAGAGAAGAATAATTTATAAATTAAAATTAAATTAAGTTAAAAAATTATTAAAAAAATATTTTAAGTACCGAAATAAAATAAATTAAAAATAAAAGGCAAAGAAGAACTAAACTGTATGTGTCGAGGGTAATTTAGATGTATATGTTACCGGCAATGTGTATAATCCGGCATTGTATACAATGCCTAGGCATTGTATACAATGCCTAAAACGATCAGGCAATGTATGAAATATAATTCATTTTATACTTTGCCTAGGCATTGTATACAATGCCTGCTGGTCCACCGGCAATGTGTAAAATAAGTATATTTCTGTTGTCTGTTATAAAAAAATAACCTCGAAATTTAAGGCTCACGCTCCGCTGCGCTTCGCGCTCGCCTTAAATTTCTAACCTATACGCGGGACCTACAGGAGTGAAGCAGGTTCGATTCCAAACTCAAATTTCTGTTGTCTGTTATAAAAAAAATAACCTCGAAATTTAAGGCTCACGCTCCGCTGCGCTCCGCGCTCGCCTTAAATTTCTAACCTATACGCGGGACCTACAGGAGTAAAACAGATTCGATTCCAAAGAGCCCCCCTCGAGCCCCCCCTCGAGCCCCCCTCGAGCCCCCTCGAGCCCCCCTCGAGCCCCCCTCGAGCCCCCCTCGAGCCCCCCTCGAGCCCCCCTCGAGCCCCCCCCCTCGAGCCCCCTTGAGCCCCCCTCGAGCCCCCCATCGAACCCTCCTCGAGCTTTCCCCGAGCCCCCCCCCCCTCGAGCTTTCCTCAAGCCCCCCCCCTCGAGCCCCCCCTCGAACCCTCCTCGAGCTTTCCCCGAGCCCCCCCCCCCCCTCGAGCTTTCCTCAAGCCCCCCCCCCTCGAGCCCCCCTCGAGCCCCCTCGAGCCCCCCCCCTCGAGCCCCCCCTCGAGCCCCCCCTCGAGCCCCCCTCGAGCCCCCCTCGAGCCCCCCATCGAACCCTCCTCGAGCTTTCCCCGAGCCCCCCCCCTCGAGCTTTCCTCAAGCCCCCCCCCTCGAGCTTTCCCCAAGCCCCCCTCGATCCCCCCTCGAATCTATTCTCGAAAATCGTTTTATTATACACATTGCCGGTGGACCAGCAGGCATTCTATACAATGCCTAGTCATTGTATATGTTACCGGCAATGTATGAAATGCAGGCATTGTATACAATGCCTAGGCATTGTATACAATGCCTGGCCCTTTTAGGCAATGTATGAAATATAATGAATATTGATATCTATTTCACACATTACCTAGGCAGTGTATACAATGACTAGGCATTGTATAGAATGCCTGCTGGTCCACCGGCAATGTGTATAATAAAAAGATTTTCGAGAATAGATTCGAGGGGGGATCGAGGGGGGCTTGGGGAAAGCTCGAGGGGGGGGGGCTTGAGGAAAGCTCGAGGGGGGGGCTCGGGGAAAGCTCGAGGAGGGTTCGATGGGGGGCTCGAGGGGGGCTCGAGGGGGGCTCGAGGGGGGCTCGAGGGGTGCTCAAGGGGGGGCTCGAGGGGGGGCTCGAGGGGGGGCTCGAGGGGGGCTCGAGGGGGGGGGGGCTTGAGGAAAGCTCGAGGGGGGGGGGGCTCGGGGAAAGCTCGAGGAGGGTTCGATGGGGGGCTCGAGGGGGGCTCGAGGGGGGGGCTTGAGGAAAGCTCGAGGGGGGGGGGGGGCTCGGGGAAAGCTCGAGGAGGGTTCGATGGGGGGCTCGAGGGGGGCTCAAGGGGGGCTCGAGGGGGGCTCGAGGGGGGGGCTCGAGGGGGGGCTCGAGGGGGGGCTCGAGGGGGCTCGAGGGGGGCTCGAGGGGGGCTCGAGGGGGGCTCTTTGGAATCGAATCTGTTTTACTCCTGTAGGTCCCGCGTATAGGTTAGAAATTTAAGGCGAGCGCGGAGCGCAGCGGAGCGTGAGCCTTAAATTTCGAGGTTATTTTTTTATAACAGACAACAGAAATTTGAGTTTGGAATCGAACCTGCTTCACTCCTGTAGGTCCCGCGTATAGGTTAGAAATTCAAGGCGAGCGCGAAGCGCAGCGGAGCGTGAGCCTTAAATTTCGAGGTTATTTTTTTATAACAGACAACAGAAATATACTTATTTTACACATTGCCGGTGGACCAGCAGGCATTGTATACAATGCCTAGGCAAAGTATAAAATGAATTATATTTCATACATTGCCTGATCGTTTTAGGCATTGTATACAATGCCTAGGCATTGTATACAATGCCGGATTATACACATTGCCGGTAACATATACACTGCCTAGGTAATGTGTGAAATAGATATCAATATTCATTATATTTCATACATTGCCTAAAAGGGCCAGGCATTGTATACAATGCCTAGGCATTGTATACAATGCCTGCATTTCATACATTGCCGGTAACATATACACTACAGGTCGCATTTCTCAACCGATACCGTCAAACCTGGCATCTTTACCTTCTTGTGTCATCTTTATCTAAATCGAATTTTAGCAAAATAATCACAATTTCTCCAAAACTGCAACATATAGAATTATAACAATAATCTGGTGGGATGCTTAGATTAATAATGGTAGCACTAAAGTATTTCCAATGTGGAAATACTGTGAATTGTTAAAATATAGTACTAATGTAAAGCAAGGTCACAAAACAGCCGCTTCAAATTTCGAGATGAAATTGTGCTTGTAACTTGGAAAATACAAGAGAGAGGTATGTGGAATTTGAATTTAAAATATAAAAACATATGTAGAGATTACAGCTAGATTGATCCCAACTCCCAACTGCTTAGGGAACGTACCCATACTACGTGACCCATATTTTACCATTTTTGACCCCCCTCCCCCCCCTCGGTGACCACCCGCAGTATATGCCAAGACCCCCCCCCTCCCCCTGGTTTTAGTATTTTATAGATAATGGTTTTACATCATTTTCAACAGAAATCTAAAAAAATTTGCTCATTTTTGTCTTTTCATTAGTAAGGCGCTTGCCACGTAATGCCAACAGTGTGTATTATAATTTTACATACAATTACAAGTGAAAAAATATATCAAGAAGAAAAAAAATTTCGCTGCGTGCCATATTTGAGTACAACTTGAAAAAAAAGAACCAGATTTCCATTGACAATATTGACTACGTGACAAAACATAGGGCCCCTCCCCCCCCCCGTGACCAAGCGTGGTATTTTAAAGACCCCCCTCCCCCCCCCCTTAACGGTTCACGTAGTATGGGTACGTTCCCTTATCCTGATATCTGAGATCCCAACTCCTTTCCTGAAATATTTGCTTTTAACGTTATGTGAGGTTAGGTAAAGTTGCCAAAGTTGTCGGTGGTGGTATCTTTACCAGTGGTTAGGGCTGTCACAGTCAAACATAGTTTCACCCGATTACGGCGAAGTTAAAGGAGGGTTATTTTCAAACTTTTGTTATGTAGGTAAGGAAACCTGTGCTTTTAATAAAAAATTAAAATGGGTACCTACTTATGACTAAGGAGGTACGTGATTGTGATAAGTATTGTTTTATTGTTTCGCCCTACGATTTATTTTTTGATAACCCTACGTTTTGTATGAAAATGTTGAAGAGACGTAGTCAACTTTACCTACCTTTCAGTATGCCATTTTTAAGTTACTTTTTCTCATATACTCATTAAAAATAAGTTATTTAGGCACAATTTGAGAAGGAATCTTAACCACACTTCAACCACTACTATATTTCTTCGAAAAACTGAAGTAGGTATGCTTGGTGAGGTAGGTAGGTAAGCTTGAAGTAAGAGGATTCATTATTTTATTCAGACATCATCATTGTAGTACGTAAGTAACTCATAGGCATCAAACTATCTAAATGTCTCTTCTGTGAAACATTTCACGATATTCTAAGATTAGTAGTGACATTCGGTTGGGGACAATTTTTGAGTTCGCATGGTATTGACATAACATATCTTTTTAATTCTAATATCATTGATTTTAATACTCACCAAAGATTTGGTACTCACCCCATATAAATGATATTAATTTGATTTCTCCTGCTAATAACAGGAAAATCCCCCAAAAACCGAGTGAAAACCATATTGTAAACAAAATGACGTTTTTCCACACTAGTTTATGTTTATAAG
The DNA here is from genome assembly GCA_943789525.1 of Agriphila geniculea. Classification (NCBI taxonomy): domain Eukaryota; kingdom Metazoa; phylum Arthropoda; class Insecta; order Lepidoptera; family Crambidae; genus Agriphila; species Agriphila geniculea. The sequence continues at coordinate 17,440,801 of OX038880.1, forward strand.
AGTAATCGGTTCCGATAATGCGAGTTTGTAAGTTATTATTCTTCACTGAGTCGTTCCCGTTGGTAGTGACTCCAGGAGTCTGCAGATTGGCAGTCATTCTGCCGATTGTTATCAACCGGCTGCGTGAGATCAACTGACGCTGCTTAGTGTTTCATTGTTGAAATCCAGACAATTTGAACTTTAATCAGAAATGAGTATGCAAGACGCAAGACTTGAACTTTCTTGACATTGTCTGTCGGCCAACTTAACATGACACTAAGGCCGCGTTCCGAATCACGCTTGCACTATGAGCGCGCTAACGCCCGGACAGATTCATACTAACAACGCTCACGTAAGTTGAAGTGACGTCATCGCATGTGCTAACAACGCTCATCGTATTCTATCAAAGCACTGTGAGCGTTGTCGGTGTAGCTGTCAAATTTTCTTGTCAAAGTTCATACTTGTTAAAATTTGTGGTTATTATTTGTAATTTTTAGAAAAGACTAGCGGCCGCCCGCGACTTCGCCTGCGTGGAAAGTTTTTTTGCTATCCCTCGGGAACAATAGTTTTTTTCGGGATGAACGGTACCCTATGTCCTTTTCTGTACCCCTGACAACGTGTATGCAAAATTTCATGATGATCGGTTCAGTAGTTAAGACGTGAAGGCGTAACAAACAAAGAAATAAACAAACAAACAAACGGACTTTCGCATTTATAATATTAGTAAGGAGGGACGAATCTATTGATCTGCAGGTGTTTTGTGAAGCTACGAATGAAATAATTATAATTAATTGATGTTGAGAGAGCTAGCAGTGGTAATAAGTATGTATTTTGAATATTTGATGGTTTATAAATTAGTAAGTAAATAACTCAGAGTTAAAGAACTGAGTCATATTCATTAGTGCCTTTTTATTTACTTATCCCATAGAACTAATATTTTTATAACTATACTTTATCGAGATAACCCCTTTTGGAGGTTACGTTGTTAAAAACAATCCAACGTTAGCGGTGTTAGCGCTCTCACGAATCAATAGTATCGTGAGCGTGCTGACAGCGTGCTAATGAATCGGACCGGTATAGAATGAGATCACACGCTGTGAGCACTGTTGGCGTGAATCGGAACGCGGCCTAACTATGGCTCGGAACTCGATATTGCTACCAAGTTGCTACCGTACCCATGCTACCCTAGTTTCGAAACTTTTATTACTTATAAGTTAGTAAAAAAATAACTAAAAAGTGAAACACGTCAGTAAAAAAGAACTTAAAATTGAAACACGTTATTAAAAATAAAAATTTACTAAAGAAAATCTTAAATAAACAAGTTTTTAAAACGGTTCTAAAGAATAATAATCCGACTAAAACATAAAAAAATGGACTAGTAAAAACAGACTAAAAAGTTAAAAAAAAATTCTTCAGTAAATATTTATACAGGGTTATTTGTAAAACACCAACAACCTCGCACTTGGACTCTGTTCAGTTTACGTTTTTTTACTCATGTGATTCAGACTTTGTTACAAAAATATGTATACAAGCCGTCATTCTAATTTCAAATTTTAGAAATTCTGTCATAACCATTGAAAACTCTTTGGATGATATTTTTTTTTGTTTTATGAGAGAACTCCTTTTAGGGCAATCGCGCACTCACTCGGTTTCGGTTAGAATTCGACAAGTGAAGGGAAAGAACAATTGCAAAAGAACTATGACCACTTCCAATCCGCGCAGATAAAGAATGGAATTAAAAATGGCGGCTCACTGGATTATAATATATTCTCTGCCCCTACTCACCGCGCCTACCACAACGAGGGTGAGTGAGAGATCGATAGGTGTGACGTTCAGTATGCGAGCGAGAAGTACTTAAATATGAACGACGCCATTTCTAATCCCAATTTATCTGCGCAAGTTGTATGGGAAGAGGTCATTGTTCTTTTACGGCCATCTTTTCACGTATTAAATTCGAACCGAAACCGAGTGAGTGCGCGATCGCCCTTACGAGTATTCAGCTGAAAAATAATGGAAATAAGGCGGCTCTTGGTGAAGTGACAGCTAAGGATTTGACTCCCCTCACCCTGCCACCCTCTACATTACTTCGCGAGTCATTTATTAGCGACATCTATTAAAAAATTTGAAAAACTAAGATGTAATTTTTTACCGACATCTATTAAATTTTTTGAAAACCAATGTGTAACCTACACAATGCTTGGCCAAAATTCACGGACCATAGAAAGTTGGAGACACGGCAGCTTGGCATTGTTAAATAATTTTATGTAGGTAAATTGAAAAAAGTGTTTCATAAAAAAACAAGTAATCTGCAATGTTCAATCAATCAGCCGCAATTTACATTAAAATTAAATTATATATGAAGTCAAGTTTGTTTCATGTTTTAGTTATTTTACTGTTTTTTTCGGAGTGAAAACTTCTTTAGCGGCGTTGTACGCTTTTTGTAATGGGGAAAAAATGCTAAACTCACGTCAGTAAGAATCACGTGGCTGATAGAAAATGCGTAAGACGGATGTGACGGATGGAGAGTTGACAGCCGGCGGCGGAAGTATCCCCTACTTTCAAGTGTAATCTCTTTCTACGGGGCGCGTTGAAAATGGCGGCGCGTCATTTTAAGACGTAAACACTTGTGTCACCAGCAACGCGCTAATTTTGAAAATGGAACTAATAGCAGCGATCTCTTCGGTGAAATCATAAACTTATTTATACTCTGTGACTATAAGTTTAAATCGTAGAATGCGTGCATGTAGAAATTAAAAAAGGCCACTGGTGCAAAATCTTAAGAATTTTTCTCTTATTACAAACTGATTGAATTGTGTGACTGTATAGTAACAGGAAAGAAATAATTTTAATCCTTTGCTGCTAATTTCAAAACATCAACAATGCACAACGTTAATATTCATGTTTTCACTTCTGCCGGCACTCCTGGAGTGCCAACCGATTTTTTTACATTTTGCATAGTACTTATACTCGTAACTAGGTACGTCTTATGTCATGCTTACTTTAAACATTTCTGCGGTGGTGTCGTGTGAGGTGGGTCGTTACGTTCCCTCAAATATGGTTGAGCGAAACGATGGCTGGTTCATGCGTCATGCTCGTGAACGGGTGCTGCCAGTGGGAATGGGTCTGCTTCTGAGTACCGATCTTAACGCATATTGAATTGTGAGAATTGCGTTTCTTCTATATTATTTTTTATATCTTGTATCAAGTGTTTTTGGTAAATATTGCCTACTTAGGAGTAGCAGACAAAGTGATTTCTCAACTAGTTGAAAGTTATTTACTCTCACAATTACCTATCCAAGTAGGTAATTAACTTCAACCTACCTATTGCGTGTAAACTTTTGATAATTATTGTGTAAATGACCTCACTTTAAATGTGGTGGTCATTTTTCAATGTTGACGACTCTGTATGAAATATACAGGAAGAAAAAAGCAGCCCTTGACGAGTTTCTTGCCGGTTCTTCTCGTTACAAGGTCTCCCGCTTAGGGTTTGCGAACCGATGGCGTAGCTTCTATGACATTCACAAGTGCTTGTAACAGCCTAGACTGAATAAATGATTTTTGAGTTTAGAATTTTTTGAATTTATTTCAAAGGTTTTTTTTATAGTGATCGCGTCGCGCGCAGACTATTGTATGGCATCATTGAAATGATGATGTTAGTTCCTTTTCCAAATAATTTTACAAGATCGTTTTTTTCGGAAAGGAAGTATTTTGATTATCTACTTACTACATTTTTCGTGTTTTTTCAATTCAATTCAAATGCATTTATTCAGACAACAGATATTTTACTGAAATGATTTACTAATTTTGTTGACAACTACATTTTGTTTATTGATGTTGTAATATATTGGTATTTGTTGGTAAAATAGGTATACGCAATAATAAACATTATCACCAGAGAAGATTAATATTTCTGGTAAGTATAGGTACTTTATAATCTAACCACTACGAAAAAAATATAATAGAATCTAAAACCTATATCGATTGACAAAGTTTGAGGACTGATTTCAATAATATAAAATATTTTTTATAAATTATGAAGTTGGATAAACAACAGTAATTTGAAAACGCTTTTGATGTAAGTAGGTATTTAACAAAACAGGCCAACTTTTTAGGTTGGTGTGCGTTTAGCATTACTGCGTCTAAATAGTAATAAATAAATCTAGTGTTGCCGCCGCGATCATATCGTCATAATTTTACTTCCTTCCTATTCCTACCCGCCAATATCCTAACAAAAGGCACATCGCTCCGCTCGCCGGCCGAACGCGAGCCGATGCATTTTCAAGTGCAAGGACAGTCTATTGCGAACTACTGTGACGTCAACACGCTATAATTTGTCACCCCGCGCAACTCATCTAACCGCATCCGCGTAGCCCATAAGTTTCAGTGTTACGTGTATTAGTAAATACGTGACGAAAGGACGGTGTAAATCGACGTGTTTGTGGACTTTGTGGCCGTTCACATCCCATCACGCAGGTCGTGCGTGCTGCGCAGGCGACGACGCAAGCTTGCCATTTCAAGTGTTACGAGCTGCTGCTAAACCAAGTAAGTGCCTTTTCCTTGACCCGCCACCGTCCACGTCTGTAACCTACCGCAATCCCGCTTCCCGCCAATTCTTTACACCCGCATTCCATTTGCATTCCATACCGCATTTTTGACGATTGAATGTCTTTACCGCGATTATTTCTAAATTTGATTTTCGACATTAATATGTACGAAACATCTGGTCCTATTCGAGTCGTATGTTTATTTTGATTAAATACCTACCGCATTTAGTCTAGTTTTGTAACCACACACGTGGTTTCCGCACGCTCTCTAAAAGGTCACCTTGGTACTTTGGGGTCTTTTCATATATTTTAATATTTTCATTTAATATATTTTACCATTCTGGGTTATTCCGCAACCGTAATTAAGTAGGCACTAATTTCACTACTTATTTTCAGAACCTTTGTTCATAATTAATTCGATCGTTCACAAATTGATATAAGGGTCATCGCACACTAGCGACTTAAAATAATTATTTTTATTTTCGATTAAGTTTTATACTTAATTAATTTTGTTTAAATTTACGCAGCCTTTTATATACTTTTGTGTGAACAATTAATAGTGTTTATATACTTCAATAACTAACTTATATATTTTCTATATACTTTATTTTATATATTATATTTTGTGATTATCAATCATGCCACAGGACGAAAAGTCTGCCGGACCTACCGGTAAAGATGCCAGTGATGTTGAAGACACAAAAATAATTTTAATAAGAGCGGAGCGTGATGCACTTTATCAACGTATGCAATCAATATACGACCAAGCGAAGATAGCTCACCTTTCAGATGAGAGACGCCAATCTTTTATTACGTCATGTGTTACTATCGATAGTATACGATCAACATTTCATGATATTATTGATGAATATAATGAGCAGTTACTTAAGCGTAATCCGACCGCTAGGCCTAACTTTCAAGCTTATAATGCTTTTGAAGACATTTATTGTAACGTGAAACAAGTTTTATCGCAAGTGTCACCTACTTGTCCATCTTCTAAATTAAATAAGGCTTCCGTCAAACTACCGCCTATTGAATTATTAACTTTTGACGGTGATATTCAAAACTGGCCATTATTTTATGCCAGCTTTAAAGAGACTGTTCATGATAATCCATTGCTATCGAATTCCGATAAATTGTATTACCTAATGGGTAAACTTTCGCCTAAGGTACAGTCACTTTTTTCTGGTACTTTACCTAGTGCTCAAAACTATGAAATAATTTTCAAAGCATTACTAGACAGATACCAAAATATCGACGTTTTAGGTTCGAATTATTTAGAACAAATATTAAATTTGAAACTTTCTAATTCACCTGCCGCTTATCAATTATTTATGGATAAATTTGTAACCGCAGTCAATTCTTTAAAAAACTTAGGCATTGATAATTTGACAGATTTTATTTTGATGCACATCGCCGTACGTAAGTTTGATACGAATACGATTCGAGCTTATGAAACGTACGCTCATGATTCGAAACTGCCTAAATTCGAAAGTTTTATAGAATTTATTAAAATGCAGTGCCGCATCTGTCAAACTACTAATGCTGTGTCACCCGCAAATAGTAATACTAATTCTTACTCTAAAATAAATAGAACCCGCGTTGCTCCTAATCCGCAAACTTACGTATCGTCTGAAAATAAAAAATGCCCGTTGTGTAATAATAACACACATGATCATATGTTTAAATGTCACGCTTTCGCAAAAATAACACCGCAGGATAGATTTAAGTTCATAAAAGAAAACGGTGCGTGTGTCAACTGCCTTAGCACGAAACATAGATCGAAGGCTTGTACTTCTAAGGTTTCGTGTCGTGCTTGCCAGCAGCGCCATCACACTCTTTTACATTTCGAAACGCATACACCCGTGAATGATGCGCCTAGTGGTAACGTCAGCGCTCCTTCTTCATCGCCACCGCAGCAGCCGCAGCTGAATAATTCGCAACCCGCTCCTTCCGTTTCGGCGCCACTTCCGAGTGGAAATTTAGCTTTATGCTCTTTGAGTGACAGGACGGTTTTATTGGCGACTGCTCAGGTTGTTGTCTATGACACCAATGGCACACCGCATCTTGTACGTTGCTTACTAGATAGTGCTTCTCAAAGCAACTTCATTACATATGAATGTTGCATGCGTCTCGGCTTACTAAATAAACTACAACGTACCTCAACTGTTATTAGGGGTATAGGTGGTTCTCTTAAAACCTCTCAGGGTTCCGTAGACTTAGTTTTTCACTCACGTTTTAATTTAAATATTAATTATAATATTTCATCGCTTATTGTCGATCATATCACAGATACGCTTCCTTCCGCTCCCGTCGACGTATCCGCTTTCTCTCACCTTCGTTCATTACCTCTCGCTGATGGTAATTTTGCCTCTCCAGGTCCTGTCGACCTTTTGATAGGTAGTTCATTGTTCCCGCACCTGCTGATGCCAGGCATCGTTCACAGCCGCTTCAGCAATATACCGCCCGCTATTCAAACCGTTCTAGGTTATGTGATTATGGGTTCCGTACCTACGTCACAAGTAGTTTGTAATTATTCAACCACGTGTTGTACCGTAGTTGATGAGTCGGTAGACTCGATTCTCAAGAAATTTTGGGAACTTGAGGAGATTTCCGCGCCGCCCGCTCAAAGTCTTGATGACCTTGAGTGCGAAGAATATTTTACTGCCACCACGTCTCGAGACGAGAGTGGAAGGTACATAGTCGCTTTACCTTTTCGTGAGGACGTGTTCACCTTGGATGACTCATACGCCGCCGCACACAGGCGATTTTTATGCCTCAAGACTCGCACCGCTTACAATAATGTTGTACGCGAGTATTTAGATAAGGGATATCTCAGCCCAGTTGAGGCTCGCGATGATGAATCTCGTCGCCCCGCATACTACATCCCGCATCATGGTGTGGTTCGCGAAGACAAAAGTAGTACCCGACTTCGAGTAGTCTTAGACGCGAGTTGCAATACTACTTCCGGTCGCTCTCTAAACGATATTCTACATTTTGGCGAGAATCTTCAAGGCGATTTATTCTCAATATTAATTAATTTCCGCTTATTTGAAATTTGCTTTTCCGCTGATTGTCGCCAAATGTTTCTTCAAATTGGGATTAGGGAACCTGATCGCAGATTCCAGAGAATTTTATTTAGATTTAATCCTTCTGATCCGCTTACTATATATCAGTTTAACCGTGTTTGCTTTGGGCTCAAGTCCAGCCCTTTTCACGCTCTTCGCGTTGTCCGCCAGTTAGTTATCGATGAAGGAAACAAATATCCCGCCGCTTCCGCTGCTGTTTCAGCAGGCTTGTACATGGATGACATAGTCCTGTCATCAATGTCTACCCTCCAGGCTATAGATCTCAGTTGCGAGCTTATTGCGCTCTTCAAACGAGCACAGTTGGATCTCGTAAAATGGACGAGTAACTCAGATGAAGTCCTCTCGCACATACCTGAGTCTCACCGAGATTCCAATGACAAGCTCTTTGACGATGCCACACCGCACAAGATCCTAGGCCTATTTTGGGATAGGTCTAGAGATTCTTTTAGGTTCAAGGCAGTCGCTCCTGATGATACGTGTACAAAGCGTACTATTCTTTCCGCTGTAGCCCGACTGTGGGACTTGCTAGGGTTCGTGGCGCCTGTCCTCTTATACGCCAAGCTCCTAATCAAGGAGTTATGGTTGTTGAAGTGCGATTGGGATGCCCAACCACCACCTCATATTGTCACCGCTTGGAAGCAGTTCTGCTTAGAGCTGCCTTCTCTTAATGATTTGTGCATTCCACGACATCTTGGTCTTTTTAAGGACTGTCAATTGAATATTTTAGGCTTCGCTGACGCCAGCGAGCGCGCATATGGAGCTGTCGTCTACTTTCAAATCTTCGTCGATGGTCGTTATTCTATACAGCTGGTTTGTGCTAAATCGAAGGTCTCGCCGGTGAAGGTTTTATCCGTCGCGAGGCTGGAGTTGTGTGCGGCCATTTTGCTGTCTAAACTCATCCGCAAGGTTGTAGACACCGTTTCCCAGCGCTATCCTGTAAATAAAGTATACGCGTTCAGCGATTCGAAAGTCGTTTTATGTTGGGTGCACTCATCCCCTCACCGCTGGCAGACGTTTGTCGCCAACCGCATCGTTAAAATTGTAGAAAACGTTCCTGCAAGTTGTTTTCATCATGTAGCAGGCTCTGAAAATCCCGCAGACTGTTTATCTCGGGGCTTAACCCCAAGTAAAATAATAAATCACCCGCTTTGGTTTAATGGACCTCCATGGGCTACAAGTGACCCATCCGGATGGCAACTAAATGATGACTGCGAGCAGTCAAACGACGATGCACCGGAACGACGCACTAACGTTCACGTGGTCGTCTCTAAGGACAATGATTCTCCGCTTTACTCGCTTATGCACCGCTTTTCATCATTGTCTAAGCTATTACGTTCACTTGTTTATGTGTTTAAATTCATCAAGAAATTACCGCAAGGCAGCTCCATATCAAGTTCGGATTTAGAGTTTGCTGAAGTTAATATCATCCGTGCTGTACAACAAGTACATTTCTCAAGCGAGCTTGCTAGTTTGCAGACTGACAAGCCTTGCTCGCCTGCTTTCAATAAGCTAAGACCATTCTTAGATAAAGACGGCCTTATCCGCGTTGGTGGACGTCTTTCTAACTCTGCCGAAGATTACACGTGCAAACATCCAGTGATCTTGCCGCGTCGTGATCATTTTGTTGACATTTTGGTCGATTTTTATCATAAAAGGCATTTACATGCAGGCCCAGAACTTCTCATGGCTTTGCTCCGCCAAAAGTTTTGGATCCTTTCTGCTCGTGGCTTGATTCGATACCGCATAAATAAATGTAACACTTGCTTTAGAGCAAAACCACGTCCTCAGTTTCCTCTCATGGCTGATTTGCCCAGCCACCGCGTCAACCAAGCTGATAAGCCCTTCCAAATGACGGGATGCGATTATGCTGGCCCTCTGCAGTACACTCCTGTGCGTGGTCGTGGAGTTAAAAGCCGCAAGGCCTGGCTTTGCATCTTCACATGCATGACAACTCGCGCCACTCATATCGAGGTCGCAACTGACTTAAGTACAGTCAGTTTTCTGGCTGCGCTAAAGCGTTTCTTGTCGCGTCGCGGTCCAGTGAAGTGCATGTACACGGACAATGGCACTTGCTTCGTGGGAGCCAGTTCATACCTTCGTGACCTCTATAAATTCTTAGATGAATTGCGCCCACATTTGGAAGTCGAACTTTCTGAAAACCGCATAGACTGGAAATTTATTCCACCCGCGTCCCCACACTTCGGTGGTTGTTGGGAAAGCATCGTAAAAATTGTAAAAACGCATTTATTTAAAGTCATAGGTGAGCAGATACTTTCCTATGAAGAGCTTATAACAGTGCTCGCGCAAATACAACTAGACACCTCATAACATACATAAAGCACTTACCAACAGTTTGTTCTCCAAAGACAAAAGATGACTAACAGCAATAGCATCCATAACAGCTCTCAGTATTTTATATTTCTTCCTCTATACACCCAACACACACCTTATTACCTGTTTCTTTTCACAAGTTCCCTTTCATTAATAATATATCAATATTTTATTTATTAATATCAATATCATGGTGTGACTTACTTGATGTACCCATAGATGATTACGCTAAGATAGGATTACGATAAGTTTGTTTTCATAAAAGTTAAGTATTATTTTTACTTTTTGCTTTTGTTCATAATTTTTATTAATTTTAATGTAGGTATTCCGCACGACCACGCACCAAACAGGCCCTGCCAGAATACCAGCGTCGATACGACATTACCTGGCGTATCGACACGAGCTGAGGCAGGGTCCTGATTGACCTTAAATAAGGTATGTTTTACGTGTTTTCCATTTATTTTTATTAACGTGTTTTGTTACATTTTAACATAAGCCATGTTTTAATCATTGTACGTATTATTGTTAAGGTCAATAAATAGATTCTCTCTCTCTCTCTCTCAAATCGAAGCACTAGTAAACTCGCGCCCGCTTACTGCAATGAGCAGTGACCCCGCAGAGCCGTCCGCTTTAACGCCGGCTCATTTTCTGAACACAGTTCCTTTGTCCTCCATACCAGCAGCCGAGGCGCAACCCCGCGACCTTCATCAGCGTTACTCGCTGCTAGATAGTATCGTCCAGTCGTTCTGGCGTCGATGGCGCTCTGAATATTTACACAAGCTGCAATCGCGCGCCAAATGGAACACGCCGACCGCTTCCATAGCTGTAGGCACGGTAGTAGTGATCGTTACAGAAAACGCGCCGCCCTTTTCGTGGCCTTTAGCTATAGTAGAGGAGGTTCATCCTTCCAAGGATGGAACAACTAGGGTTGTGACTGTTAAAACTTCCAAGGGGAGTTACCTTCGCCCAGTTGTTCGTTTATGTCCGATACCAAACCAATAATAATTGTCAGCCGCATACGCTTTAGTTTATTTAGTTATGTAAGTGCATTACTCTCCGCTTAGTTTAATGTAGTATATACCTTCAAAATAGGTTTTGTCCCGCATTTTTTCGCATACCATTATGTATTTATGTAGGCAGTATTTTGTTTCCCTTGTGCTTATTACTCCTTTTTTTAAAGGTGACCCTTAAGGGCGGGGGGAATGTTGCCGCCGCGATCATATCGTCATAATTTTACTTCCTTCCTATTCCTACCCGCCAATATCCTAACAAAAGGCACATCGCTCCGCTCGCCGGCCGAACGCGAGCCGATGCATTTTCAAGTGCAAGGACAGTCTATTGCGAACTACTGTGACGTCAACACGCTATAATTTGTCACCCCGCGCAACTCATCTAACCGCATCCGCGTAGCCCATAAGTTTCAGTGTTACGTGTATTATTAGTAAATACGTGACGAAAGGACGGTGTAAATCGACGTGTTTGTGGACTTTGTGGCCGTTCACATCCCATCACGCAGGTCGTGCGTGCTGCGCAGGTGACGACGCAAGCTTGCCATTTCAAGTGTTATGAGCTGCTGCTAAACCAAGTAAGTGCCTTTTCCTTGACCCGCCACCGTCCACGTCTGTAACCTACCGCAATCCCGCTTCCCGCCAATTCTTTACACCCGCATTCCATTTGCATTCCATACCGCATTTTTGACGATTGAATGTCTTTACCGCGATTATTTCTAAATTTGATTTTCGACATTAATATGTACGAAACAACTAGTGAGTGACAAAATTATGTTTGCGGTTTTGGAAAATATGTTATATCTCTAAAACTAATAAATATAAACAAACTAATTTTAGTTGAAAGTGTTTATTAAGATCTACAGCATACATTTTTTTAGATTTTTCACTCTCTTATTTTAAAAGTTAGAGGGCTAAACACATATTTTACCACTTTGGCAGAGTATATCTTTCAAACGGTTGACTTTGAGAAAAATAGTCTTAGAAACCTCAATGTCATTTTTAAAGACCTATCTATGGACAGTAGACACCCCGCACGCATAGATATGATGAAAAAAATTTTTTCAGTTTCAGTTCCATGTATGGGGATAATAATCTTAATAAAATAAAGGGATTTATATATTTAAGATAATAATCTTAAAAATATAAATCCCTTTATCTTTTATTTTTGTGTAAACACCGTAATGCGATTCACAAAATACATGTACCTACCAAGTTTTAACTGTGTAATCCTAATAGTTTCGGAATAAAGTGGCTGTGACATACGGACGGACGGACAGACAGACAGACATGACGTTTCTATAAGGGTTCCGTTTTTTGCCTTTAGGCTACGGAACCCTAAAAACGTGCTAATAATCCAGAGCCTGTAGCCAAATGTCACATTAAAATTTTCGCTATCACTTCGCTCCGAAAAATGTATGAATTAAGACTATAATGCATACATTTTTCGTTTGATTCTTAAATTCGATTACTTACTTACATTTACATATGATTTTAAAATTAGATTGTTAACGAAACCTTAAGAGCAGGTTCACATAGGGTTGCCAATTCTACTATATAATATAGTATCCTACTATATTGAAGGCTCGCCTACTATATTTTTTGAAAAAATATATAGTAGGCAAAACTACTATATTTTTTCAAGTGAAAAAATTTAACAAAAGCAACAAAAAAATATTACTTATATGCACATAATTATGTTATTACATAATATTTTTTGTGATTAAACACTTGTCTTTACGGTTATTGGTTGTTGAATAAATTATGAAAATGTTAGTACTTAAGTATGAAAAATGCAACTTCTTTAAAATCCTCCATACAAAACGGCGACCTACTATATTTTTTTTGGACTTTTTCGCCATCTACTATATTTTTACACTAAAAATCTTGAAACTACTATATTTGATCCAAAAAAAGTTGGCAACCCTAGGTTCACATGACACGCGCTTAACGCGAGTTTTGATACAGTGTACGTTGAACGCTGCGCTAGCGCTCGACTATTGCGCGCGTCAATGCGCGCTTTGAGATCATTGGTTTTCTACGTTACCCGTCAGAATTCAGATGAGCGCGCGCTTTTGACGCAGATAGACGTATTTTAGGGTACGCTTAGTTCATCCAAAAATCGTCCGAAAAGGAAACGGAAGCTGTTATACCGAATTATCGAATCTGAAAAAAATTAACGCGCGTTGAGCGCTTGTCATCTGAACGTACCCTATGTCAATCCCATACAGTTTCAAAAGCGAAGCGATAACGATTTGCAAAAATTACTAGAGGGTCTGATGAGAAACCCTATGGATTGGTATCGTAAAAATATATTTGTTGGGTTCGATTCCTGGATGAGGCAAAGCATTGGGACAGCCTATAGATCGCGTGATGCGTTTTATCGTCACTTGACTGTTAAAACCCTTGTCCTTAAAAGTAATAAATCAATATTATTATGGCGTTTCAGTGGTCACTGGTCATGCTAGGGGGGCAGGATGGTATAAATATTCTTACCTATACCCTACCTGCACGCATCCAAATCTGTTCAGTTCAGGCATTTAAAAAGTTATAGTGGAATAAATTAACTCACAGTCGTGTGATTTATTACCTACAAATGTTTGATTTGAAGACATATATATATAGTATTCAATAGGTAGGTATTTTATACTAACCGTCCTTACGCGTAATTTTTATATCTATGGCAAAATAATGCATCAGAGGGCCTATTACAAAACAAAAAAGAAACCGATAGTCGGACGCAATTCGTCGTTCAATTTACTTGATATTGAACCTTATTAGTGAGGTAATAGTGCCACGGTGTTGGACGAATATCGTACGCTTATCGCGATGCTTTTTTGTAATAGTCCTTCAGTTCGAAATGAATTTTCAAAACATGATTGTAATATTCTGACAGTGCTAAAGCAAGGCTAAAACAAACGAGCGAGACATAGAGAACTGTGTAGCTGTCAGTGGGAGCATGAGCGATACGTGTTCCCCGTCCGAGCGCCGGTGGCGGTCTGCCGCCCGCTCCCCTTGAGGGCACCCTCTGTTAAAAATGTATGTGAATTTTTGAAAAATTGTCGCGAAAATCCCATAAATGGTCTTTTCGAAAATGTCTTTCGTGGAGTTTGTAGCATTTTTTCTCCTCTATCGATTGGTGGTAACGAGATTTCCATAGGACTCGTAGTTACGGAGGAGATGCACAGAAACAAAAGTGTTAGTCGATTTTATTTATGATATTTTTGGCATTATGTAAAATATTTATAACAAATGCTAATCGTGGAATCGATAGGCAAAATGTTGAAGATTCTTATGGTATATTTACTTTGTTTTAATATTCATTAAATAAAGAGGAGATAGAGAATGAAAACCTACTAAAAACCACGTTTTGCTAGTACAACGGCCATAAGTGGTAAAAATCTTTGATAAACAAATAGACCGGGCGGCCACCGCACGGTTACCTACCTCATCGAGTTACTGAATATTACCACCTTCCACGAAAAGTAGACCTTAAATAGGTAAGAAAAATGTTGGTCTGCCGGGGCTCAACCTGGAGGAAGCTTGGTGGTGCAAAGCTGTGCTACCTACTTTTGACCATCATTTTACCTCATGTGGTTACTGAACAAAACCTTTTCGTTGCTTTTAGTCTCTATTAGTAGAGTTTAAATAATTATGTCTGCCGAGCGAATTCTTGGAGGGTTCCGCAGTCCAACCATTTTTAGGGGCCGCATGGGGGTGCTATTTTACCTCATCGAGTTACTGGATGAAACCAAGTTCTCCTAGTAGCTAAAATGATCCCCTTTAAATATTAATTGGTCTGCCAGTTCGCAACTTGGCAGTTTTTGCAGTCCAACCAAATAACTACATAGTATAAAACAAAATCGCTTCCCGCTGTCTGTCCCTATGTATGCTTAGATCTTTTAAACTACGCAACGGATTTTGATGCGTTTTTTTTGGATAGATAGAGTGATTCAAGAGAAAGGTTTATATGTATAATACTTGCATAATATAGTAGAGAAACACTGATAATTTTAAAGGTTTCTAATGTGTTTCGTAAATAAACACATTTTTTTGCGCTTCCATTGCAAACGCTGGCTGAATCCTACGAGATAGATCAAAAAAATGTACAACAGTATTGTCCACCTTAAAAAGGTCCACAAAAACGTCTTCAATGGTATATGTCTATCCCTTAGGGATAACCCACAATAACCATTTTCATCCTTTCTTTTTATGAGAAATAATGGCTTATTTACGAAGCTATTTTACGAGTAAGCAATCCAATTAAGTACCTTAAATACATTGTGCATGCTTGTGATATAGATTAATATAATCTTAGTATCAGCATTGCACCCGTGCGAAGCCAGGGTGAGTCACTAGTTTAATATAGTTTGAATTTTATTTTTTCTGTCTAAGGACGAAATTTTAGTTCTTTATTTATTTGGTTGATTTCTGTTTACCTATTTATTTTCAAACGGAAATATAAAATACAATGGGGAATGTCTGAGAAAAATCAAATTGGCTGAATATTTTTTATAGGTAGGAATAAGCTCCCTTAAGGTACGATTCCGATGTCTGCAGCACTGCTGCGCGACACTGCTGCCGAGCTCGGAATGTAGTCTCATTCCGAGCTCGGCAGCAAACCTATAGAGAATGTATGGGGACCAGTGGTGTTGCGGCAGCAGTGTCGCGCAGCAGGGTTGCGCTGCAGTGTCGCGACGCTTCTCCGCTCACATCAAATTGAGCTTTTCAAACGTAACACTAGGGTTCAATTTGGAGCACACAGCACTGCTGCGCAGCAGTGCTGCCGACATCGGAATCATACCTTTAGTGATAGAAAAAAGTTGCAGAATTGTTCGTTCAGTAAAAAAATTTTAATAATCAAAATCTCTTCAACTTTACAAACGTGTAAAAGTAACAGCAGAATGGAGAATATACCTTTGCCACCACCTGCCACAACAATAACACGAATAAAAAATAAAAAGTTTTGACATTTTGACATTTGTCATTTTTGATTTTTTTTTTAAATATCATGTTGTGGTTGTAGCAGTTGGTGGCAAAGGTATAATTTTCATTCTGCTGTTACTTTTGTATATTTGTGAAGTCAAAGAGACTTTAATTTTTTTAAACTTATTCAACCAAAATTTCTGAAACTTTTTTCTATTACTAAGGGAGCTTATTCCTACCTATAAAAAATATTCAGCTAATTTGATTTTTTTCGGACATTCCCCATTAGTTTATTATATGCAAAAAACTATTCATTATGTACTTACCGTAAAATGGGGGTACTTTGACATTACGGGTTTACATTGATAACAACTATCAATTTAAAAAACTCTTATTTCTCGGTTTCTGAACATAACCGAACTGTTTTTTATGACGTTGGCAGGCAGCACTATACTGCGAAAAGCAAATGGCGCCCATAAATGTCGGCAGGTGTTTTTGTTAAAACATTTTTTTTAGCAGTGCACTGGTGACAAGCTATTTTCAAGGCATGAAAAACTCTTAGAACCACAGAACAACCCCCATTACAGTTTTTTTACCCCCAGCAGAAGTCGCATGTTGGCGGTACCCGTCTTATAGCAAGAATGCGTAGCTCCGCATACTTTGAATATTGCTCCTCCGTCGAGTGAGCGAACGCCTTACAAAAATAGAATGCGTTGAGAACTAGCACCGAATTCTCAATTTTTACATGTTTTTATTACTTTTCTTCGCTTTCAAGTTAGTCAAAAAAATCTGTTCAATTAAGATTGAAGGTATTAATAACATCGCCGATTTTTATGGTTGGTTTAAACATAAACGTACGTTCTGTTTTCAAAACAAACACACACATACCTTTTAGATTCTAAAAGGTTTATGTAATGTGTGTGTGTGTGCTCCAAAATTTAGAAGAAAACAACAGTGGCCTAGCGCACGAGGATGGATCAATGTGTTTGTTATAATTTCAATAACACATAACACACATAATCCGTCAGATTTATAATACAATACATATGTACCTAAGCCTTATGCACAATGCACAACGAATTGATTATAACAAAAGGCTGATTGAATTGTATGTTTCTAAGCTAGATATTTTGATAGTAAAAAATTTTTTTGCAGACTGCATTTTGAAATTGTTTCCTAAAATCTTAGAGTAAGACGCGCTTCTAATTCTTTAAAAAATACGTTGTTTTTTCATCTGTGTTATAAAACCAGTGAACACTGATTCTCATTAAGTTTTTTTTATTAATCTGATAATTTCTGTGGACATATTATTGGTCATTTCTGTGTTTACGATTTTTATAGTTTTTGGCTTTTTTTGAATTAATTGTTGATTTTTGAGTTGTGTTTCTATATTTTTGTATGAAAGTTATGTATTAACTTGGTAAAATTGCTAGGTAGGTTTATGGTAAAAAATATAGAAAGTTTCCATTTTTTTTGTTTATTTTTCATGCTAGAATAGAATGTCCCATTATCATATTTCCATTATTATTGTTTGTTATATCTAAAAGTATACACTTTAAGGAATGTGAAGCACAAGGGTTTTTGTTGATTTCGTACCTATTTTAAAGGTTCAAAAACAATCACAGGTGTCATTGATCAGAGGACGGGTTTACTTTGATCAATGATCAATGTGGGGTGACATTATTTTTATGATGAAAATGAAAGCTTTTGTCATAACTGATTAAGATTTAGTTCTACCAATACTCTATTCAATAAATAATTCGTATCATTGATCAAAATAACCCCAATATACAGTGCCTTTGGTCTTGAACTAGCGATAATTTAAAAGCGTGTAATACACCTAATTTTATCGACAAAAACACCCACATGTTGTGGTCTATCCCCACTCCTGTTGGAATGGCCGCCATTTTAAATTTGACTTTTTATTTTAGATGACCTTGCAGAAAAATATTAATTTCTTTGGATTTAGAAGTCCTACAGTTATAACAAAAATATTTTTTGAAAGCTAATAATATTACCTAGTAATTCAAAAAATAAAATGTCTAATTTTTTTGTTTAAATACGTCATAAAAAATTACTGAAATAAAATTTTATACGAAATTTGTGCGATTTTTTTGAGTTTTTATTACATTTCTCAAAAACTAGGACATTAATGTCCACTTTTTTTGCTCTATTCAAATACACAGAAATATTATCTACAAAATAATTTTAAAATTTATTGCTCTATGTTGCATATTTCGTGAGTTATTTTTGTTTGAACTATGACCCTTACGTAACCAAAAAATTATTATTTTCGAAAATGGACATAATTACAAGCATTTTGAACATATTTTAAATTAGGTTGATAATATTATCTGAATACTAATTTCATCAAATGATAAAATCTAGTTTTTAGGAATTTTGTTTTTTTTTATTTTCGAAAATAACCATTTAGTACTTGTCAGGGTCATATTCAAACAACAATAGCTCTCGAAATATCCAACATAGAGCAATAAATTTTTGAGTCGTTCTATAGATAATATCCCTGTGTATTTGAATAATGCAAAAAAAGTGAATATTAATATCCTAGTTTTTGAGAAATGTAATAAAAAGTCAAAAAAATCGCAAAAATTTCGCATAAAATTTTATTTCAGTATTTTTTTATGACGTATTTAAACAAAAAATTAGATATTTTATTTTTTTAATTACTAGGTAATATTATTAGCTTTCAAAAAATACTTTTGTTATAACTGTAGGACTTCTAAATCCGGAGAAATTAATATTTTTCTGCAAGGTCATCTAAAATAAAAAGTCAAATTTAAAATGGCGGCCATTCCAACAGGAGTGGGAATAGACCCCAACATGTGGGTGTTTTTATCGATAAAATTAGGTGTATTAAACGCCTTTAAATTATCGCTAGTTCAAGACCAAAGGCACTGTATATGAATAGCTTTAGCGCGAAATCCTGCGGGCCGGTTTTTATGTTTATTATATATTTATATTAAAGGGTTAAGCATAATAAAAAAAAAAAACTTTCAAATCCCGTTATAAAATATACGGTGATTCTTTGATCACCCTATATCCAGCCTCAAAATCAGTTGAAAGTTGATAAGCTGAATTTTTTTTTGCTTTGAAACGGATGGTTAAAAAATATTGTTTTCATTTTATTCTAAAAATGTGTACAAACCGATGCTTATTCTCAATTTTTTCGTTTTCGGCAAGTTTGTTTTTGACATAATATATCCATTTGAATTTCAAAAGTGATAGACTGGTAGTTTAAATTAAAGTTTTCAAGTTCAACGGCATTTTGTGAACCATTTTGGCAACATAACTTTTTCGAAGAATGAAAGCCTGCTGAATTCGGTTCTGAATGTTGCCAGGCCCAATTTTGCTACTTTGCCCAAAATTCAAGATGGCGGCCAAAATGGAGCCTTATTTTATTAGAACTCGATTGGTCGTGTGAAGTGTCCTGGCGTAGAGTTTTGGGGTCGCTGAACTCTATTTTGATAACCGGAAGTCCGTCCGTTTACCGGAAGTATGAGATGTGGCTCGAGGAGAGAAAATTCTGCCACGCGACACATTTTTTTTGGGTTACCTCTATCTGGCAGAAACTTGATACTCCGAAATTTATTTGGCAGAACACACTTGGCAGAATCTTCTTTAAACGAATATTTTTAAGGCATAAAAATTGTTTAATATAATTATTGTTTGGCAGAATGTTTACATGTCCGAATAAACAATGGCATACTATTCAGATGGCAGAATTTCATTACGCATAAATACCTTTGGCAAAATTTTTATTCGCAGAATTTCGTTTGGCATAACGTTTATTTAGTCGACAATTATTTGGCATAATTTTCACATGGTATACTACGAATATGGCAGAATTTCATTAAGAATAATGTCATTAGGCATATTGTGATTTCAAAAAAATTGCATTTTAACTTTAAATTGAATTAAATATTTGTCTTAAAAAGTCAATATGTTGAATTTTTGTGCTACAATCATGTTGTGCTACAAAAGTCAACAACAGAACGAATCGCTGCAAAACCGAAATGCATGCTGCTTGCTCGCATGCATGCTTGCTTGCTTGCTTGCATGCATGCATGCTTGAATGCTTGTTTATGCTGCTTGCATGCTTGCCGGGGGGTGCAGGGGGGCTGGCCCCCCTGCCCGGGGGGGTCGGGGGGCCTGAGGCCCCCCGCTATAAAGAAAAACTTTAATTGCACCTACCAGTAGGTTAGGTTAGGTTAGTGTTTTGACCACTCGCAGCGGAGCGAGCGAAGCGAGCGGAGCTCCACAATGCTTGCATGCATGTTGCATGCTTGCTTGCATGCTGCATGCTTGCTTGCTTGCTGCATACTTGCTTGCATGCTGCATGTTTGCTTGCATGCTTGCTTGCATGCTTGCTTGCATGCTGCATGCTTGCTTGCATGCTTGCTTGCATGCATGTTTGCGAACATGCATGTAAGAAATATAAAATTATTCTAGATATGAATTTTCTATTAAATGTATGTATGCCAAAAGATGATTCTGACTATAAACTATCTGCGATATGATGGTTCTGACTGTGAACTTTCTGCGATATGATGGTTCTACTATTTAATTATTATGGATATGAAATATATGCCAAAAGATGATTCTGGCTTACAAAATTATGCGTTTTAAGTGTATGATAAATGAGTGTATGCGAAACGATTTTCTGCGACATGAAGTTTATGCCAATAGTTGTTATGCATAGTAAAATTATGACATAAAAAGTTCTGCCATAAAAGGTAGACTCATTTTTTTTAACACAGTTACTAGACAAAAATGTTTAACAAGTTTTTTTATTATATATAGTGATATAAATGGGCTATTTACCAGTATTTTTTTTATCGGGCAAATCCTCATAGTTTTAAATCTGTAGAGGATTTACGAAAAAAACAATTTGAGAAAATTCCGCCGTGCGGGACAAAATATTTTTATACCAGTATTTTTTTCTTGGGCAAGTTTCATTTAGGTAGAAGATTTTCAAAAAAAATTCCGCCGCGCGTATCAAAATATTTTTTAACACAGTTACTAATTTTATATAGTAAAATAACTAGGCTATTTACCAGTATTTTTTTGGGGTAAATTTTAATAGTTTTGATACTGTAGAGGATTATTGAAAAAAAAAATGGCTGAGAAAATTCCGCCGCATGATGCAAATTAGTTTTTTAACACAGTTACTAGACAAAAATGTTCAACATGTTTATTACACTATAGTGAAATAACTAGGCTATTTACCAGTGTTTTATTTCTGAGGCAAATTTTCATAGTTTTAATTCTATAGAGGATTTTCTGTAGACAAATATAGAGATATTTTCTTGAATCAAGTCATTATAAGAGCAAAACACGCTTGAAAAAATAAAATAAAATTCTGCTTGGCAACATTCAGAATCGAAGTCAGCCGCCTTTTTTACATCGGAAAAGTCATGTTGCCCAAATGGTTCACAAAATGCCGTTTAAACGGTGAAGGAAGCGGATATTTAGGATTTTAGTCCAGTCTATGATCAAAGAACCCCCGCGGTACTTTTTTATTTTAGTTTAAGTTCATAAGCAATAACAATAATCGTTTCGTAAGAAATTAAAACATTGTGTTGTGTTGTGTGTGATTTATATGTTTCTTTTTTGACCCTGTAACATAGTCCATAACATAAGTATGTATAATATACTTCAGCATGTAAATAATAAATAACTACATAAATAAATACAAAGAAACAAGCAAGCAAGTAAAATTTCGTCTCTAGACTGAAAATTTAACATTTAAATTATAATAAATTTGGTTGGACTGCAAAAACTGCCAGGTTGCGAACTGATACTAAGGCTATCTTAATCTATATCACATACATGCACAATGTATTTAAGGTACTTAATTGGATAAGGATATATTCACTTCTCAAGCTTACGCGCTCACTAGACATGAAATAAAACACTTTTTAACGGATACTAGCGCGGTTTTATTGAATGTACTTTGGTATTTAGTTGGTATTTGGTTTGATTTTTGGTTTTTCCCGACGTTTCGGCACCTTTGCAGCTGCCGTGGTCACGGGGGACTGAAGCTACCCGTGAGCCTACCCTCAAGCGATGAATTTTTTTTTATACGTTCAAAAATTAAAATTTAACAAAATTTTTAATTATTTTATGTTGATTTATAATTTAATTTTATGAATTATTTAATGCCAAAAAGAGAGAGAATCTACTGAAACTACCACCATTTCATAAAATTGGGAGGCCCCTCCAAGAAAGAAATGGCGAAAGATAACTTGGAGAGGGAGCCGACCTCCGTCTTTTGTATTAATTTATTTATTTGCAAAAGGAACTAACCGTATCATTAGATCTTACAGTGTGTGTGAGGGGCTTTAGCTTGTGAATGATGGGGTCCCAAGCTGGTGGAATTTTCCAACCATCATCTCTATTGAAATTAGGATATTTATTTATTTCGATAGCCTCGCGGAGCATTCTAGGGATAAATCTACGTTCTCTAGCAAGGATTTGGGGTTTGTCAAATCTAATATAATGGTTGCGCCAAACCAGCCACAGTAGAGCGTCAACCTGCCATCCTACCATACTTGAAGGGTGTCACTGACAAGATTGGAAACATTCTGAAGCGAGCGTCAATCAAAACTTACTTCAAGCCGCCGAAGAAGATCAACCAATTCTTACGACCTGTCAAGTGTAATATCCCCCTTCAAGCTGCAGGCGTCTACAAACTAGATTGTGACTGTGGACTCTCCTACATCGGGCAAACAAAGAGAAGCATAGGGACCCGCGTCAAAGAGCATGTAGCTGACATGAAACATAGGCGCGATAACAAGTCTGCAGTGAGTGAACACGCCTTTGAGGGGCCCAACCATTATATTAGATTTGACAAACCCAAAATCCTTGCTAGGGAACGTAGATTTATCCCTAGAATGCTCCGCGAGGCTATCGAAATAAATAAATATCCTAATTTCAATAGAGATGATGGTTGGAAAATTCCACCAGCTTGGGACCCCATCATTCACAAGCTAAAGCCCCTCACACACACTGTAAGATCTAATGATACGGTTAGTTCCTTTTGCAAATAAATAAATTAATACAAAAGACGGAGGTCGGCTCCCTCTCCAAGTTATCTTTCGCCATTTCTTTCTTGGAGGGGCCTCCCAATTTTATGAAATGGTGGTAGTTTCAGTAGATTCTCTCTCTTTTTAGCATTAAATAATTCATAAAATTAAATTATAAATCAACATAAAATAATTAAAAATTTTGTTAAATTTTAATTTCTGAACGTATAAAAAAAATTTCATCGCTTGAGGGTAGGCTCACGGGTAGCTTCAGTCCCCCGTGACCACGGCAGCTGCAAAGGTGCCGAAACGTCGGGAAAAACCAAAAATCAAACCAAATACCAACTAAATACCAAAGTACATTCAATAAAACCGCGCTAGTATCCGTTAAAAAGTGTTTTATTTCATGGATAAGGATATGTTGTATTGCTTAAAATAGCTTCGTAAATAAGCCATTATTTCTCATAAAAAGAAAGGATAAACATGGTTATTGTGGGTTATCCCTAAGAGAAAGACATATACCATTGAAGACGTTTTTGTGGACCTTTTTAAGGTGGACAATACTGTTGTACATTTTTTTGATCTATCTCGTAGGATTCAGCCAGCGTTTGCAATGGAAGCGCAAAAAAATGTGTTTATTTACGAAACACATTAGAAACCTTTAAAATTATCAGTGTTTCTCTACTATATTATGCAAGTATTATACATATAAACCTTTCTCTTGAATCACTCTATCTATCCAAAAAAAACGCATCAAAATCCGTTGCGTAGTTTAAAAGATCTAAGCATACATAGGGACAGACAGCGGGAAGCGATTTTGTTTTATACTATGTAGTTATTTGGTTGGACTGCAAAAACTGCCAAGTTGCGAACTGGCAGACCAATTAATATTTAAAGGGGATCATTTTAGCTACTAGGAGAACTTGGTTTCATCCAGTAACTCGATGAGGTAAAATAGCACCCCCATGCGGTCCCTAAAAATGGTTGGACTGCGGAACCCTCCAAGAATTCGCTCGGCAGACATAATTATTTAAACTCTACTAATAGAGACTAAAAGCAACGAAAAGGTTTTGTTCAGTAACCACATGAGGTAAAATGATGGTCAAAAGTAGGTAGCACAGCTTTGCACCACCAAGCTTCCTCCAGGTTGAGCCCCGGCAGACCAACATTTTTCTTACCTATTTAAGGTCTACTTTTCGTGGAAGGTGGTAATATTCAGTAACTCGATGAGGTAGGTAACCGTGCGGTGGCCGCCCGGTCTAAAATGACACGCCAATGACGTCATGCACGAAATGAAGGAGAAAACAATAATTCCCGCACTATTCTAAAATTTGAAAATAGAATATGAGACCTGTATATACATATTTTTGTAAAGATGAACACATTAATTTGTTTCATAGCGTACACATTACAGTGTAATTTTAGCTGTATACATAAATTTGGTACTTTTAATTGAAACATAAATCTGGCATGTATTGTGTCTACTAGTATTTGTAACAAACAATGATAACATCATCAATAGATACATATTTTTGTCATTTTTAAATGTATATGTTACCGACAATGTGTATAATCCGGTATTGTATAAAATTCCTAGGCATTGTATACAATGCCTGAAACGATCAGGCAATGTATGAAATACTATTCATTTTATACATTGCCTAGGCATTATATACAATACAATGCATACATATCTTTGTACTCGACTGCGGGTATATATTGGAATGCCTAATTTTTTTTGTCCTTACTGTCTTTGGCACACTAATTATTGGCCTAAAAACTTTTTGCACAATTTTCATTTGACCTAAATTTGTTTGGCCTATTTTCACTTCGCCTAAAATTTCTTCGCCGCATGTTTACTTCCCAAATTCATCATTAAGCATAACTATTCATAATCCCTAATGTTTAAAAGTACTAAATAACGATTCGCACAATTGTGTAACGCCTAATAATTTTTTGCCGAATGTTCACATCCCTTAATCATTATAGGAATAACCGTTCTTAATCCGTTTTGTTTACCACTTGTAAATTGAAAATTACTCAATTTAATTAAACACTTTTCAACGATTTTACCACCAATTAATAACAATTGCACATAATTTAGAATATGAATCAATAAAAATTATGTTTTTGTTAATTAAAAATAAAGAATGAGCAGATAAACCCGTCGTTGTCTTTTTAATTGCCTATCTTATATTTTTCCTACACTTAAGAATGCAAGCATACAAGTGAGCAAGCATGCACGCATACAAGGCCATGCATGCTTGCAGCATGCAAGCAAACATGCAGCATGCAAGCAAGCATGCAGCATGCAAGCAAGCATGCAGCATGCAAGCAAGCATGCAGCATGCAAGCAAGCATGCAGCATGCAAGCAAGCATGCAGCATGCAAGCAAGCATGCAGCATGCAAGCAAGCATGCAGTACGCAAGCAAGCATCCAGCATGCAAGCAAGCATTAGGGAGCTCCGCTCGCTTCGCTCGCTCCGCTGCAAGTGGTCAAAATACTAACCTAACCTAACCTATTGGTCTTCGCATTAAGAGTTTTTCTTTATAGCGGGGGGCCTCAGACCCCCCGACAACAATACTTCGGCGTAGTCATTATTATGTCAAGAGATATGTATGCTAATAAATTTTAGGACAATGAACATTAGTGGTTTTGATAATGAGGGATTTTAACGTTTAGGCGAATCGACAAAACCGCGAAAAAATCTATTAGGCCAAACAATAATTGTACCTAAGGAGTTTAGGCCAAAGAAATTCGGCCAAATGAAATAAGGACCAATGACTTTAGGCGAGTCAAGGGACACCCCTTGACTGTACAATGGACATTTAGGTGTTGTGAAATGTAAAAAGCGTTTAGGACCAAAAACTCAAAAAAATCGCACAAATTTCGTATAAAATTTTATTTCAGTAATTTTTTATGACGTATTTAAATCAAAAATTTAAACTTTTTATTTTTAAATTACTAGGTGATATTATTAGCTTTCAAACAATATTTTTGTTATAACTGTAGGACTTCTAAATCCGGAGAAATTAATATTTTTCTGCAGGGTCATCATCTAAAATAAAAAGTCAAATTTAAATTGGCGGCCATTCCAAGAGGAGTGGGGATAGATCCTAACATGTTGGTGTTTTTGTCGATAAAATTAGGTGTATTACACGCCTTTAAATTATCGCTAGTTCAAGACCAAAGGCACTGTATAAGTAAATCCTAGTTACCGAGCAAGTATGATGTAAAAGCTGTTGATTACTATTCAAAATGGATAGAGGCACTAAAGTTAAAGGTTAAACTGAAAATTATGTTGTTAATAAAGATGAAGATAATTTTTACTACTCATGGTATTTCAAAATGTTTTGTTAGTGATAATATTTTGCCATTTAATAGTTGTTACTTTAGTGAGTTTGCTATTGAGAAATTTTTTTGAAGCTCCCACCATAGACTTATAATCATTGGCTCCCACACGTTTTCTTAATTATCTGTTAATCTGTTAATTATTATTCTGTGATCACACCATCCAAAAAGTAATGGTTTGGCTGAAAAAGCAGTGGGTAGGTATCACAAAATATATAATTAAAATAAAAACCGGACAAGTACGAGTCGGACTCGCCCACTGAGGGTTCGTTGGTATTTAATTAAATACTATATTTTTATAATTCAATTGACATGTTTTCATTTTTTACAAGGTACCTTAAATCAAAAACCATTTCGAGGTTTTTCAATTTCTGACACCGTACATATTTTTTCGGGGTTTTTTATCAACTATTTAACGAAATATGTAGAAAAAACCCTGTATCATCAAGATGAAGGAATATTCAAAATTACACTCCTTTGCGTAAAAAAAGTTGTGTGATTTTATCTTAAAAAAATATTAAAAACTGTTGCTGTCAAGGTTACAATGTATGTCAAAGTCTGTGTCAAGTATCAAAATATTTTTCACTTTTGCTCGTTTTGTTTTGAATATTTTATATTTTTAACTTGATTTAGTATTTTAGTTAATTATAACATCTCTCGAAATATAATATTAAGTTTTCTTACGTATTTTTAGTGGCCGAGAGTCGCAACCTTACCAAAGTGGACTTCATCATGCTGCTGAAGCTGAAGTCTTCTGCGGAAGACATATAGAGTCTCTCTAAAAAGTCAGTTTACATGGGTAATTTCAAAAATAATTTTAAAACCCACCTAAATCGGCAACCACCCCACCAATACCCATCTAAATAAAATTGAGTAAAGCTATGTTTACATTTAGAATTTTGACAACACCAACAGGTTTACCAGTATAAGTTTTTATAAATAAATTTAATAATTTCTCATGTAAACTGACTTTTTAGACAGACTCTACTTATTTTACTATACGAAACGTTTATTTTTAAGAAAAAAAAGATATTGTTTATGTTTCTATGAAGATCAGTAACAGGTTTGAATCCTATAGTTGTATTGTTATAATATAAAAACATATTCCTAGCTATGAAACTTAGTGAAAGATTTTTTGAAATACGTTTAGAAATGGTTGAGTTAATAGGGTTTATTTAAGCAAAGACTTCTATGTGTATACTACACTTGGGAAATGCCAAGCTCAATGCAATATGTGCTTTATTACGTACGATATAAGGTTCGCGTACGTCGCGATGACGTCATAAGGACCTCCAAAAAACCAATGTTTTAGCCTAAGAATAAATAAAACTTACTAGAACGGACACTCCCGCCCCGAATGGGCTCAAGGTCACGATATTAGCCTACTTGTTAAACAAGAAACTCACTCGGGCTGCCACGGCCGGCGTGTCGCCGCACACGCGTTTGCCTGTTTGTGCGTTCCGTATGATCTTGGAAACAAGTTACAATAGCGTCAAGTTATTGTGATGTGTTTGGTCATACAACCGCCTTAAAGTATAATAATAAATAGAGTATCAGTCATACCCAGCTATAAAGCTTATATATATACAGGGTCACTGGAAATATGACGTATTCCTGCTAAGGGGTTATAGATGAGGTCAAAACAAATATTTTTTGTAATATAACTTTTTCTCAAAAAATTAATAGTTTTTGAGTTAATTGAAATTAAGTATTTTTTTACCAAAAGTACGTTTTCAGACACAAAAATTTAAAATAAAAGATAACTATTCATTCGATTCCGGTTTTTTCATTATTTTGGGATAGAAAACAATCTAAGTGTTGATAATGAATAAAAAAAAATAGAAAATGTACAGGTGTTTATAAAAAATCAATCCATAAATGCATTTATTTTTTATTTTTTATCTGATTTTTTAGAAATAGCATCAAATATCTTTAAAAAAATCCTAGTAACTAAGCGTGCATAATATTTTAAAAACATCACCATCTATTCAGCTTTCAGTTGAGGTATAAAATTTAATAATAACTTAAATACAAAATGAGAAATTAAGACTTAACTAAATGGCAGTCCCATTTTATGTAGCAAAAATTTCCTACTTCAAGCGCTTCGGAGCTGGCCGTATTATCCTACTTATATCATAAATGTGAAAGTTTGCTTGTTTGGATGATTGTTAATCAATCACATTCATCATCAAAAACGACTGAACGTATTTGGATGAAATTTGGCACACAGACAGTTTATAAACAGGATTTAAACATAGGAGGATACTATTATTTTGGTTAAACTTTCCCTAGGGATTTTCGCGAATGTAATTGCGGACAAAGTCGCTAGTTTGCCATAAATGATCGTGCTTACTAAAAATACTTTCGTCCGAGTGAGTTTGAAACAGAATTATTTACCGCCGATGAGTCAAAATTGTATACAGACAGCATCAAAAATAACCATGCATATCAGCCATTTTTAATGACCCGCTGCTGAGGAACAGGCCTTCCTTTCCTTTTGGGATAAAGCAGACGGGCCATAACCCACCACGTGGGCCCAATGCGGATTGGTCGGTGTTAACTCAATGTACCTTACATTGAGCCCTTGGTTCTGGCTGCATTTATAGTCGTTAACACTGACCAACCCACATTGGATCCACGTGGTGGGTATGGCCCGTCCGCTTTATCCATCCACAAGCCAAAAGGTAGGCCAGTTCCCCAGCAGCGGGGCATTAAAAATAGCTGATATGCATGGTTATTTGTGACACAAATTTTGACTCATCGGCGGAAAATAATCCTGTCTCAAACTCACTCGGACGAAAGTATTTTTAGTAAGTACGACCATTTATGGCAAACTAGTTTCCGCCCGTGACTGCATTCGCATTTACATTCGAGAAAATCCCTAGGGAACCCTTAACCAAGATAATAGTATCCTCATATGTTTTAATCCGGCTTATAAACTATCTGTGTGCCAAATTTCATCCAAATCCGTTCAGCCGTTTTGCGTGATTGATTAACAATCATACAAACAAGCAAATTTTCACATTTATGGAATAAGTAGGATAATACGGCCACCTCCGAAGCGCTCGAAGTATGAAATTTTTGCAACATGAAATGGGACTGCAATTCACTTAAGTCTTAATTTCTCATTTTTTATCTAAGTTATTATTAAGTTTTATACCTCAACTGAAAGCTGAATAGATGGTGATGTTTTTAAAATAATATGCACGCTTAGTTACAAGGATTTTTTTAAAGATATTTGATATTATTTCTAAAAAATCTGAAGAAATAAATAAAAATAAATGCATTTAAGGATTGATTTTTTTATAAACACCTGTATTTTATGAAAAAATTTTTATTCATTATCAACACTTAGATTGTTTTCTATCCCCAAATAATAAAAAAACCGGAATCGAATGAGTAGTTATCTTTTATTTTTAATTTTTGTGTCTGAAAACGTACTTTTGGTAAAAATGTACTTAATTTCAATTAACTCAAAAACTATAAATTTTTTGAGAAAAAGTTATTTTACAAAAAATATTTGTTTTGACCTCATCTATAACCCCTTAGCAGGAATACGTCATATTTCCAGTGACCCTGTTTATATATATATATATATAAACAATACTATTTCGTATTTATTCTGTGTTTTCGTTACGTGATGAAAGTTGAAACATAACGAAACAGTAAGAGGATTAAAACCTAAAAATGTTTTAGAAGAAGGTAGGTATATATTTGTTCAAAATTTAATTTAATTTCCATACTAAATCTTTATTTACTTTATTTATACAAACTCAGGAGTAGGTAAGTACTTACCCAGAAAAAGTGAATATTTTATTTTTGTATGTACTAACTAGACTAAAATAATGATTTAAAACTTAAGAAAAACTCATATTTTAGCGATATTATCTTTAAACGTAAGCAATATTTAACAGTAAGCAACCCTGGCAAACACGCTTGGACGACAGCGGGGCGTAGCGACGTGAAGGGGGAAGTAGTTATATAAATGGCGGCATTTGGGACTCGCACAAAGAAAAGTCCGTTGTAATATTGTCTATTCTTATGGTTTTAGCTCGATCTTATCAGGTTTAAGAGATATCGTAAAAAAATCTTTACAGTTAATTATGTGGTGGCATAAGCTTTCTGATAAGCTACTAAACAAAAATAGTTTTTTTTTTAATGTATGGACTGTCTGCGCGTTTCTCCTAACTTTCACCTGATGGGAAGTGACAAGGAGGACTAAGATGGAGCACGCACAGTCAGTAAATGCCTATTTACTCTGGCTTTAAAGACGCCCAAGTTATATTGTTCGGGGAACACAGACGCAGGGAGGTCATTCCACATCTTAGCTGTTCGAATTAAAAAGTTGGAACCAAAGCGTTTCGTGCGGGTATGTGGAATGTCAACAACATAGGGATGGTAAGCCGCCCTGCGCCTGGTAGTCCGAAGATGAAACGGGGAAGGAGGTATGAGGTTGTGTAACTCCTGAGCACACCCCCCGAAATGTAACCTATAGAAGACCGATAGGCAGGCTACCCTTCGTCGGTGCTCTAAACTTTGAAGTCTTCGGTGGACCAGATCATCGTCACCAATCAGCCTCTTTGCTCAACGCTCGATAGAGTCTAAGGCAGCCAACTGGTATTTGGCAGATCCATCCCAGAGGTGAGAACAGTACTCCATACACGATCGGACCTGAGCTTGATATAGAGTTAAAAGCTGTCCCGGCGTGAAATACCGTCTCACCCTGGAGAGGATACCCAGCTTTTTGGCTGCGGTTTTAGCTTTATGTTCTATGGAACGGCCGAAATTGAGGTCAGGTGACAAATCAAGTCCAAGGAGGTCTAGATGGTCACTAATGTCTATAGGTACATTCCGAAAAGTCGGAGTCAGG
Organism: Agriphila geniculea; assembly: GCA_943789525.1. Taxonomy (NCBI): domain Eukaryota; kingdom Metazoa; phylum Arthropoda; class Insecta; order Lepidoptera; family Crambidae; genus Agriphila; species Agriphila geniculea. The sequence goes on from OX038880.1 coordinate 17,471,945, forward strand.
TTAAATGGACTCCGTTTGGCGCTGAATAGACACGCTTGTGTTTTAGTGGCATTAAAATTCACCAGGTTGGCATCGCCTCATTCGGAGACGGGAAGGGATAAATTAATACGCTCAACTAAAGCAGCTCTCAGCGCTGTGGTTTCCTCTTCAGTAGTTCGTGCGTTAGAGAAGTATCTGTCTACAACAGTGCTATCATCTGCATACCCAATGATACCCCGTTTTAGCAGATCATTTATGTGTAGCAGGAAAAGGGTTGCAGACAGAATAGACCTCTGAGGTACCCCGGCGTTGATCGCCATTAGATCTGAGGAGTGGCCATCGAGGACCACACGAATTGATCGTTCGCTCAGGAAATCTTGTAACCAAACACACAGATTTTCGGGAATCCCATAACTTGGAAGTTTGCTAAGTAGGCCCGCATGCCAGACCCTATTGAAAGCTTTGGAAATATCCAAAGACATGGCAAGAGCTTCTCCGTGTTTCTCAATCGCTTCACTCCATAAGTGAGTTGCATAGATCAGAAGGTCTCCTGTGGATCTACTTGGGCGAAATCCGAATTGGCTATCACTAAGGAGGTCGTTCCTTTCTAAACATGCAAGGAGTTTGTTGTTTAGAACACGTTCCATACATTTACAAAGTATAGACGTGATGGCGATGGGTCTATAGTTATTGGGGTCAGATCGGCTACCTTTTTTCGGGATTGGTTGCACATTAGCGGACTTCCAAGATTTGGGAACTAGGCCTGATTTGTGTCAAGTGTGTCAAGACTGGAGACAACTCAGGTGCGCATGTCCGTAAAACAATCGCTGGAATGCCGTCAGGACCACTAGCTTTATTCACATCTAATGACCTAAGCGTCCTTAGCACACAGACATGGGTGTCTGGAGCTTTGCGGCTTCGAGCTGTAGCCCATGTTTGGTATGCGGCTTGCTTCAATGCATCAGCACGAGCACAAGCAGCGTTGTACCAAGGGTGAGTAGTACCATGAGGGGACACATCGGAAAAAGGAATGAAGTATTCCATTGCCCGACAAATCACCTCAGTAACGGCTTCCGCAGCATTAGAAGGATCCTCACTAGTGAAGCATGTTTGCCGCCAAGGATATGAGGCAAGAAAATGACGCATCTCATCCCAATCTGCTGACCTGTATTTCCATACTTTCCTAGATACAGTTGGGTTGGAATAAGGAGGGACGTAGCTAGATACAGATTTCACCAGACAGTGGTCGGAGGTCCCAAGGGGAGCTGTCACCGAAACCGAGAATTGGTCTGGATCAGTTGTCAACAGAAGGTCCAAGCAATTAGACTTACGGTCGGCAACGTCAAGTAATTGCGTTGGTTGGTCGACGAGCTGAGTTAGATCAAGTGAGAGTGAAAATTTAAGCGCTTCTCTACCGGCGTGGTCTGTTTTCTCGTACGGAATCAGCCAATCTTTGTGGTGAGCGTTGAAGTCACCCAGAAACACCAGTTGCGCTGTGGGGTACCTTTGCAGGGCAGTATCTGCCATGTCCGTAAGGTAATCAAAGAGCCCGGTGGTCTCCAAGTCGCCAGTGTGCGATCGGTAAACACAGGCATAGAGGGTTTGCTCTGAGGTGGTGTTTACAATTACCCATAAAACAGAGAAACTGGGGTCTTCGAGGTTTTGGAGACGCTGATAGCAGATGTCATCGCGAGCATATAAGCAGGCGCCAGCATGTTGTTTAAAATTATGCTCCAGAGTGTAGCCAGGGTACTGGAGATAGGCTGTGTCAGCTGGACGCTTAATCTGCGTCTCAGTCAAGAAAAGAAGATGAGGTTTTTCAGTCTCGAGATGGTGGTGGACTGGGTTGAGATTGGAGTGCAGTCCTCGAATATTCGAAAAATGCACTTTAAGCGACAGGAAGTGCTTCCGCTGTACTAACTTCTTTTTCTTATTTTTCCTCGGCATGTTAATTAGAGTGGAAGGCAAGGGAGCGGCAGTTGATGGAGGCACAGCGCAATATAACCTCAGTGCAAAAAAGACATCATTTCTGGTAGGGGACTCGCATGGAGACTGCGGGGACGCCCGAACCCCCCTGAGAATGGCCGCCGGGTCCTCTCGTCCGGTCGCCAACCGGCACGGCGGAGCATTTCAGGATCTTTCACAGGCGGCGGGGCAGCCTTTCATCGGTGGCTAACCGGCTACTTGGGCCCCCTACAACCTGCGGTCGGCCAGCGGAGAACCGTGCTTCGGATCCCGCTACCCTCCATAACGAGGCCCCCGGCGCTGATGCTTAATTACACATAAAACCGGTATACAGTCGCACTGAACAACTGATCAGACCCGTTCCCAGTTAGGCTGCACCGAACAACACGACGCAACACGACATGGAGCCGCTTGGCGGCCTGGCTTTGATCAGTGGGTGGTGACTAGCCGCGGCCGGAGCCCACCACCAGTAGGTGTAACTCATTTGGCGCCACCCAGGGGTCACGTGCAGGCCATCGAGGGCTAAAACCTGCAGGCCATCGAAGGCTAAAACCTGCGGACGCGAGTTACTTAACCCCCAGGTTACTGATCCTCATTGGTTTAATAAATACAGTTGGTTTGAAGTGCCTTAATTTCAATTTCCATAAAACTTTAAAGCAACACACTGTTGTCGTTAGTGTATATTTTCTTTGCTATTGTAAACGTGTAGACTTAGGTATGACACGTAAAACAGTGTTTGTTTGGGCATTTTATCAAAATATTTTTGCAGGCAGGAACTACCTACACATGGGATTATGGATCATGTGCAGATGTCCTGTGCTGTGGCCGTTTTAGGCTGGTACGAGGACCAAACTGTTGGAAAGCATTTATTTGTTTTCTTAGGAAACCAACTGTGATTTTCTATTATTACATTACTTCAGTTACATTAAAACACAGCATTGAAAATAAAATATACTTTTTAATCACTACAGTATAAAGCATATAATGTAAGTATACTGTAACTAAGTATACTACAGTATAATGTTTGGTCTCAGATTCTCAGACCAAATAAAAAAGGGAAGACGTAGTCCTCTGAACAAAGCAGTGAAGCCAATAAAACTACGCCTTGGCGTGTACACACACAGTTACACGCACACACATGTAACGAAACTACGCCTTTTCTTAACAGCCAGCGTGCGAAGCCGACGTACCAGGACGTACTAATAAATTATAAATTTCACCAAAGAAAATGCCGAATTGTGTAGTGAAAAGGTGTAAAAACCAATTTTCGACACATAAAAAGCAGGATGGAGTCACATTTCACACGAAAGTAAAATTGGAAACTAATATTTTCACTAATTCAAAATAAACATTAAGGTATTACTTGAAACACAAAACCTCAACACAAGTGTTGCCATGCCAAACGTTCTTTTTTAAACCTGTTATTGGGTAACATGGAAAGTAACGTAAGGGTGGGTACCCACTTAGGTTCGCGAACCTCCGCGCTCCGCGAACCTAGAACAGTGATCCATAGCAAAAACAAATATTTTTACTTTGGCTACAGTGTGTGCCTGTGCGAACCAGCTTCGCATACGAGTTCCCTCACGTACACACCTCGGCGCGTTGTTCCAGCAGAGGATAAACGATATTTTCAGTGCAGGTTCGCGGAGCGCGGAGGTTCGCGAACCTAAGTGGGTACCCACCCTAACGTTATTTGTTTCTTGTTAAAAATAACGCGTTAATTATTTCTGTTACTGGACTGTTTTTACCCACGACGGACGGAACGGAATGGAGGTGGTATATGCGTTTGGGGTTAGAATACTGTGATCCATCAGTATTTAATCAGGGGCCTATTTCATAAAAGATTAGTAAATTTACTATAACAATTTACCATTGTTGTTATTGGGGTAGAACTGTTCCTAATAATTATAAAACATAATCTCTACCCCAATAAACTACTACAATGGTAAATTACTGCACTTTTTCATACTTTTATGAAATAGACCTCTGATTAAATACTGATGATCTCAGTATTTACCACGCGTGTAGCCGTCGCCTCAGAGGTTGTTTGTTTGTCTATGTCTGTTACCATTTTCTTCGGAAACTACCTACTGGGCCGATTTCAATGCAGTTTTTGTCGTTTTTCAAAAATTAGTAATGGTTTTTGGCGATGCTTCTTAGATAAGTGTTATAGTACTTAGCCGCTAGGCAGTGCTGCAGCATCAGGTTCTCCTTTATCTCCATAACGGTTTGACCGATTTAGATGCTGTTTTTACCCGACTGCAAGAGGGTTATGTTTTTCGCGCGTATCTTCTATCTTGTATATACATATAATAATAAATATATATAATACTAGCGGCCGCCCGCGACTTCGTCTGCGTGGAAAGTTTTTTTGCTATCCCTCGGGAACAATACTTTTTTTTCGGGATGAATGGTACCCTATGTCCTTCTCTGTACCCCTGACAACGTGTATGCAAAATTTCATGATGATCGGTTCAGTAGTTGAGACGTGAAGGCGTAACAAACAAACAAACAAACGGACTTTCGCATTTATAATATTAGTAAGGATAGTAATAAAGAATATTACATACGTAATATTCTTTATTACCTCATATCTTTTAAATGGCTGAACGGATTTCTATGATTAAGATATCGTTAGATTCTTCTTGTCAGCCCAATTGTTCTTTAGAAGATGGCGTTCTAAAAAACCAACATGGCGGCTGTACGGTGCTATTATACGTAGTGGAAAAAATTTTTTTTTTTAGAATACTGCTATATGGGTATTAAATTAAAGGGCTTATTATGAAGATTTCGAAAAGGTATATCATGACCGTAATATATGATAACTAAAAGGATATAAATAAAAAAATAAATTATATAATTAAAAAACCCCTGCCTGCCGCAGAAAAGACAATAAAAAGACAAGTCAACTGAAAAGATGGAAACAAGACTAAATATTAAAGGCAAAATAATAACATGCAGTCGGAGGTATATAATTCAAATAATTCATAATGTCACTTTCTTTATGCATGCCTCTGACAGCATGTTATTATGTTGCCTTTAATATTTATCTTGTTTCCATCTTTTCAGTTGACTTGTCTTTTTATGCAGGCGGGTTTTTTTTTAAACTAGATAAAGTATGAATTCTTTAAAAAAAAAATGAAAAGCAAATTTTAAAACTTTGAAAAACCTACGTCACTTAAAATAGTTATTTTTAATCCTGCAATCCCTGATGGAAATGGAATATTGTGTCTCATTTTCCGGGCTTAAAGGATTAAGTGAAAAAAATAGGTATTCTTAACAAAGGTAAAATAAGTAGTTTTACGAAAATATCTCCCAATTTAAATTAATTTAGGTAGGGTACTATACATATTGAAGGAAGGATGTTATGAGTTTGACTGATTGACTGATGGAAAGACCAAATCACATCATGCAACCATCAGTCACTACATTACACGGTAGGTTAATCATCAGTCACAGCCCGTGACTGTGGTTAAACTGACAGCAAAACCTACCGTGTAATGGATGCCTAACATGTCAGAACAAACATCTTGCCTTAAATACATGAAACTTTAGTATTCGTTAGTTTTATTTTTTACATTTTTCCTATTTCCTTCCTACTTCCGCCACTACTTTTAAAGCGAGCTACTCACAGCCTTGCATGCAGAGCTTTGAGAAGCTCACTTTTTCTATCTATCATTAGACGACGGCTACACGTGTGGTAAATACTGTGATCCATCAGTATTATTTATCAGGGATCTATTTAATAAAAGAATGAAAAAGTACAGTAATTTACCATAGTAATAGTTTATTGGGATAGAATTATGTTTTATAATTAATAAGAAACATAATTCTACCCCAATAATAACTGTGGTAAATTATTATAGTAAATTCACTAATCTTTTATGAAATAGGCCCCTGATTAAATACTGATGGATCACAGTACCAGGCGTGTAGCCGTCGCCTCACACCCGAGTCAGAATGGCTGAATGCCTATCATAGTCTGCGTCTCTTTCATCAGTAATAAATAAAAGAGACGCTTTGATAGCCATTCAGAAAACTGATAAGTTTTAAGAGCTTGTAATACCCCCCTTGGGACCGTATTATGATCTCTTGAATCCAGGCAGTTTTTTGTTTTGATTCTGATATGTGATAAATAACGTTATTATTTCATAACGCGTTATTTTTATAACATTGGGGTAATATGAATTACTATGGCAACACCGGCTCACACACTAATGCATGAAAAAATTGGCTTCAGTCCCTTGCTTGGAAGACTCCGTCTTCCCTTTTTTATTTGGTCTGAGCTCAGATTAAGACCTTTGCATTAAAAATCTATTTTTCAATGCTATATTTCACACTTAGATTATTTATATGTCAAGATTGACAGTCGAAGCTACGACAGCGTCGAAAAAAATATCACCCAACAGTTGGGTGACCAAAACACGCACACATTGTCAGTAGTGTGAGCCGGCCATAGTTTTTATTACAATACTCTTTGGACGCGATGATGCTAAAAATGCACACCACCTTAAAAAAGTTGGCCTGTTTTGTTTAATACGTCAAAAGCCTAAGACTCTATCAAGACGTATAAATAATCTAAGATTTCACACTAGAGAAGAGCATTCTTTTTGTACCTATACACTCAGGTGGTAATCCAACCCACCATTGATTTTGATTGATCTTCCCAGTGATAAGTGGATCTTATTCTTAATAATTATGTTAGTTGAAATTATTCTTTTTCAGGATTAATTTGATAGATGTCCATTAATTTTGCCTTTTTGTTAACTTCATACTTAGCACCAATAGTACTACGTTATGATAGATTTTTATAGAAAATACTATATACAAAATTAATCTTACTACCCATTAAGTTAAATTTTACACTATCAAAGTATGTAATGCATATACAGGGTTATTTGTAAAACACCAACAACCTCCCAGGAGTAGATTAGTAACATCATATACAACAACATTTGTTCGACGCATAGACATAGAAAAATTTTCGCTGCGCTCAAGAAGACCAACAAAGCGTGGAAAAGAGAAGTTAACGTCATACGGACACGGTCTATGTAAAAAAGAGACAAAGGATCAAGTGACATGTGCCAACTTTTTTTACAGTAAGAGCCCCTAGCGACCCGCTTAGCAAATGAGCAATCACAGTTTGTTTAAAATATTATTTAATCTTAATTAGAATTTAAAATAAATGTATCGTGGAGCTATGGTGTCTTGTATTCTAAGTAATTGTGATGTGACTAAAAGAAACAATCCAAGTAATCACACTTTTCAAAGGTAAATAAAATATTGCCACACATTTCTCTAAAACCAAATTTCGCTACATTTATTCGTTTATCGACAAAGAAAATAGTATGGAACATAGTTTATTAATTTCCTTTGCCATAATATAGTCATATTTTATGAATCTAAGTCATATTTTACGTACCTCATATAAAATGTATTGATTCGTTTTCGGATCACCTGTTTATTGACTTTGTTGTTCTTTGACATTCTATTTCTATGGTTTGACGACTTTTCCAAAAACTGACAAAAAAAAACGACTTTTCATACAAAACTCGATCTGCTGTTCGGACATTTGTATGGTGAGTCGAATTTTTTTGTCTGTTTTCGGAAAAGTCGTAGGACAAACGTTGTCGTTTATGATGATAGTAATCTACTCCTGCGAGATTGTTGGTGTTATTTATATAACCCTATATACAAATAATCATCATAGCGTTGTGTTAATCACTCTCACCAGCAGATAACAAACACGTCTTCATAAACAATGCTGTATGTTTTCCGGAAGCACATCAGTATAACGGTTTTACATAACAATAAAACCGATATTATGTGCATTGCATGAAGTCCTTCCTAGTAAAGACTATGAGCTACAAATATGGCGGCGAGCATCTCCCCGCCCTTGCTAGTGACACCTAGCGGACAGCAACCGGAAGTACGAGTTTGTCTATGGTTTGCGCCACGACTATCAACTTAAAGCTAAATACACACTGCTTATAAAGGAAAGGGACTGTAAACAGGTAAATAGCTAAAACAAAGCGACTGTTCGGCAGAGACATATTTTCGAGACAATTTTTCTCTATTGACAGAAGAAAAACAAAGTAAGGCAGAAAATAGACAAGAGTAGAAACAGAGTAGAAATATAAAACCTATACAAACTATTTACATTGAGCTACAATCCACCACACTGCTTCTTCATAAACAATGCTGTATGTTTTCCTTCTCGGCACATAATATCGGTTTTATTGTTATGTAAAACTGTTATATTCTGTGCTATTAATCTACTACGTTTGCTCCTAAAATCTATCCTTGCTTTAGATCAAGCCCTACATTTCTTGTAATAGTGGTATTACTGAAGTCCACATCTTTTGTGTAGCGCTCCATTTAAAAAAACAATTTTTGTGACCTCACAGCAGAGCTGTATAATATCAGAGTTGCCACTTGCATAAGAAATTTACACACAATTTAAAATATGCACTCTCATTGGGATACCTATTAGAATTCAAACGATAACAATGTGCTATTATTATTTTTATTCTTTGCTATGTACAATATATATATTATTTTTATCACAAGTCTCAACTCTTAAAGGCTATGCTAGCTTTAGATCCCCACATTTCTTGTAATAGTGGTATTACTGAAGTCTAAAATATCATTTTCGTGGTAAAGTGGCAAGCCTTCGACTTTTAAGGAAGCGTCAGGTTCTTTGTAAGTTACATTGTAAGTTGGGTTCAACGGGTGCACGGGACCAAATGCTTTGACTGCAGCTTTACTTTCTTCATCTCCGAGCTCTCCGTGGGTTCCGTCTCCAGTTCTTTTGATTCGGTTTTTCACCTATACAAAAATAAAAATAAAATGTTAGGTATTTCTTTTGAGGCAAAGGTACAAACGATGACACATGCATGCCGTACGTACGCAATAAAATCTATTTTCGAAGTTCAACTGTTTATTTGACGTGTTGTTTTGTTTACTTAGGAGATCAAAATTATTTAGTTAACCTAACACAACGACTCTGAGGGATTACTCCAATAACCGAACTAATATAATGTAATAAGCCCCCTAGCTAATGATTTTCCCCTAGGCAAAGTAACATTTGCAAATTTTCATTATCGCTTTCGCTTCAAAACATGTATATATTTGACGATTTAAAATTCGATTTATAACACGTTACGAAAGCAAAGCCATAAAAGTCATAGAATCAAAATCGGCTACCTTTCTGTCATTATACTTCAGTAATTCGCCCTCGAGATTGTTGAGGGAGGCTTCCTACTTCTATGGTATAAGATCTTTGGTATCGAAGCTCAAGTTTGTGACCACTGACATCCATTATACGTATAATGGATGTCATCGTCAATGTTTGTGACAATCTGCTCTGCACATACGCGTCAGTCGTCAAGTTATTTGACACACATCATGTTAAACCGTTGTACCCACTGACATGAATTTTGTTGTACCTAATGTCTGGTCGCTTATCGATATAATTTTAAAGATAGAAGCTTTGTAAAGCTATATGTTTGTAATGGTTGTAAACAAAGATATTAGTACATAGATTATATGAATATGACATACAATTTGTATTTGGATTTTTAAAATTTCCCTTAAAAACCCTGAGATCAAAATGTTCTACATACGTAGAGCGCGCGCGCACTAACGTCCCAAACAGAGGCGCGCCTACTAGAGTGTTAAATTGCTAGTGGTGAACTGGCATGGCACTATCTTATCCCGAAACTAATAAAGCTTGTATATGGGTGCTTTTACTACCTATACAATATGTTAAGTTTGCGATGTTGGAGCTTTAAAAGGCAGATAATATGATAAATTTTATCGACAAAACCCCCCACACTTTGGGGTCTATCCCTTCTCCTGTTGGAATGGCCGGCATTATAAATTTGACTTGTTTTTGATGGTCCTGCCGAAAAATATTCAATTCTCCGGATTTAAATTCCTAAAGTTGTAAAAAAATACTATTCGCAAGCTAAAATATATAAATATTAACCTTTCGATTAATATAAAAAAAAATGTAAACTTTCAGCTTTAATATGACAAAAAAATTACTAAAGTAAAGAATCCGGTTTTTCTCACATATCTCAAAAACTTTTTGGTTTATTAATAGTACTACTATATTATCTATAAAACGACATCAAAATCATTGCTCTGAATTGCATATATCGAGATTAATTGTTGTTTGAATGACCCTAATAAAAAATATTTTCGATAATGAACTAATTCAAAATTATTTTTATCATTTCTGAATATAAATGACATTGAACGATAAAGCAGGTATTTTTATAAGTTTTGAATTTTGACCATTTCGAAAATTAACATTATAAATATTTCACATTAAAATATATCTAGTACCTATTTTTTATGACGTATTAAAGCTAAAAGTTTACACAATTATTTTTTTTCTTGATAGATGATATTATTAGCTTTCAAAAAGTATTTTATTTATAACTGTAGGACTTTTAAATCCGGAGAAATTAATATTTTTCAGCAGGGCCAGCAAAAATAAAAAGTCAAATTTATAATGCCAGTCATTCCAATAGGAGAGAGGATAGACCCCAATATGTGGGCGGAAGGGGGAAATTGTTGATGAAATTGATCATAGTATCTAACTTTAAAAGCTCCGACATCGCTAACCAATCATATTGTATACTTATGTAGCACCCAGACCCGATCGAGGAAATTAAAATTTATCAAAATGAAGCCAGGTCTACAGTTTATAGAGCCACTAGTTTTATCGCTTGAAGTAAAAGGTTTCATTATTTTATTCAGACATTATCATTGTAAGTACCTAACTCATAGGCATGAAAGAGAGGCAACTACTAGGAGCGCTGTGCGATCTGAATTGCACTTTATTGTGTTGGAGCAAAAGTCGTTATTTTTTTTAAATGACTTTGTGGAATGCTGCTTCTGTACTTGTACTATTAGTTATTCTGTGGTTATTGTATTAATTTCAATTTATTACCTCCACGCGCTCCCAAAATAAAGGGTATTGACAGACAGACAGACAGACGAACAACAAAGTGATCCTATAAGGGTTCCGTTTTTTTTGAGGTATGGAACCCCAAAAACAGGTTTTTTGGTAATACCCCTATAAAACTGAATATGGTAGATACAGAAAAATATTGTAAAAGCCTGATAATCGCCACCTGATAATGATATTTATTTTGTTGGTAACTACATGCTAGATTAAAATGGTTTTGCCTAATAATGGGATTGATTTATTGAACACAATAGTCTATATGTGTCTAAGGGTTGACTAAAAAAATTAATTACTTAAAATTACCGTGTGGTGGTTATCATTTTCAGTGTTTATAATATTTTTTCGGGGTTGTATGCGTGTTATCCTATTTACCATATTTGGTTTTATAGGGGTATTACCAAACGCCTTGCTAAGGTGACAAATTGAGAACCTGCTCTTTGGTTTCGAAGTCCGTTAAAATTACATAATTATGACGCTATCAGTATACAAAATCCGTACCATATCCGGAGATGCTTTTTTCAAGTCGTATACCATTCCAAGTTTAGCAAAGAACTCGATAATTTGGGCGGAAAAATTTAAATGGTCGGAGAGTTCAGCCGCCTTGTAGTCCCAAGGAAAAGCGTGGTGATAGTTGTGCCACCCCTCTCCAGAGGTTATGGCTGACACGATCCAATTTTCAACCGGCTGGAGGTTTCTAATAACAAAGAAATATTCATAAAAATTAGTAATTTGCTCTTTTGCATGAAAAACCATTGGCCCCTATTTTCTTTTGAGCAATATAAGGGAGACGTACCAAATACTGGATACTTTTTGAAAACCGGAAAAAAGCCAACATCCTACTAATATTATAAACGTGGAAGTTTGTGGGTTTGGATGTTTGTTACTCAATCATGCAAAAACTACTGAACGGATTTGGTTGAAATTTGGCACACAGATAGTAGATAGCCTAGATTAAAACATAGAAAACTTTTTATCCCGATATTACCACGGGAACGGGAACCACGTGGGTGAAACCGCGGGTGGCCGCTAGTAGTAAATAAAAAAACATTTGTTTGTTACACTCATAGAGATAAGTATCTAATTATCTTAGCATTACAAAAAGAAATAAAATTCTAGCTCCACTAAAAATTGATAAAAAATATTTTTTCTTAAAAATGACAAAAATCAGCAACATAATTTTATGTACCCTATATTGGACAGTAGGTGTTCTTAATATTGGATATCCAATATTGAGTATTAGCGGCCGCTGGCGGTTTCACCCGCGTGATTCCCGTTCCCGTAAGAATATCGGGATAAAAAGTATTCTATGTTTTATTCTAGGCTATCTACTATCTGTGTGCCAAATTTCAACCAAATCCGTTTAGTAGTTTTTGCGTGATTGAGGAACAAACATCCAAACATCTAAACATCCAAACCCACAAACTTTCACATTTATAATATTAGTAGGATATAACACTCAATATGGGATATCCAGTATAAGAAATACACAGACACACTACAAATAAGGTAAATTAATACATCTGGATCTAGCCCAGCACAAACTTGATAAGCCCATCGTTAAGTTGTAAGTAAAGTTCAATGTACAAATACATACTAACTTTAAGTATCCCAATACTGGATAACCAGGGTAGCACGGTATCCAGTAGTGAGTTTAGTACCTACATTTATGAAAACTGTTCTCGAACTTTTTACCTACAAAAATTATTAAGAAAAAACGTTAATTACGTCGCAGTAACTATGTGGCTAGTTAATACATGTCCATTTAACAACAAATAAATGCACTTGCCGTTGTTTAACACACTTTGCAACACTTTATCAAAATTAGTTCGATAAACGAAAAACATACTTTGAATTTTGACAGATAACTGCCCCCCTACTCAAATGGCCAACATTCTATTCGTTTGAACGCTACGCTTACTATTAAAACTATTAAAATAAGCAGTAAACTATAAAATTACGTGCCGGAAGCTCGACAATTCCATATAATAAATTAAAGTCTGTAATTTACATAAGTTTGTGATTTAATCATCTATCCTACTTCCTACTAATATTATAAATGTGAAAGTTTGTGGGCTTGGATGTTTGGATGCTTGTTCCTCAATCACGCAAAAACTACTGAACGGATTTTGTTGAAATTTGGCACACAGATAGTAGATAGCCTAGATTAAAACATAGAATACTTTTTATCCCGATATTCCCACGGGAACGGGAACCACGCGGGTGAAACCGCGGGCAGCCGCTAGTTGCTCATATTTAAGCTTTAAAAGTAAGCGTAGCGTTCAAACGAATAGAAAGTTGGCCATTTGAGTATGGGGGCAGGAGTTAGTTATGGCACTGTTGTTGGAGAAATCATTGAGATTAACACGCTCGCTGCGGTATGGGGTCGGAAGCACCCGATGCAATACTTTCTTACAATTTGGCGTTGACTTCCCTCTGGTGCGGGAGAGATATCTTCAGTTTCCTTAGACATAGGAAAGAGACAAATATTGTTTTATGATTATGACGTCAAATATTTCCCTTTTGTCCATCTTTGTTTATGATTTGTCAAAAAAAACTGTATTACTGACTTGTCATACGGCCTAGTTCCATAAAGATGAGCAGCGCTGTTGACCAACCAGGCTCCATTGAGTTGAAGCATGTAGCGACCGAAGTAACAAAAAAGTAGTGCATTCTTAAAGGTTTCACCAAAGAAATGTATTGGCACCCAGACAGGTATGATTACTGCGATCAGATAGTACAGTGGTGTATAGTACCTAAAATCAAAACGAAGCGTAAAAGTACATCAAAAACAAAGAACCAAAAAGAAGCAAACGACGATCCATCCAGTCTTAGTTAATGTATTTTATGAAAGTGCTTTTCATTAAGGGCGCACCGAGCGTCTACTAGCGCAGCCAATCAAGAAAAAATATTATAACACCGAAATAACTATGTTTCATAAAATACCGAACAATTAAAAAAGTAGTAGGTATTAGTTATAAACTATTTACGTATGCGTTAATTTTTAGGGTTCCGTAGCCAAAATGGCAAAAAACGGAACCCTTAGAGATTCGTCATGTCTGTCTGTCTGTCTGTCCGTCTGTCTGTCTGTCTGTCTGTCTGTCTGTCTGTCTGTCCGTCCGTATGTCACAGCCACTTTATTCCGAAAGTATTAAGACTACATAATTGAAACTTGGTAGGTAGATGTATTCTGTAAACCGCTTTACGATTTCTGCACAAAAATAAAAAAAATAAAAGATTAGGGGGGGGGGGGGGGGGGGCCCCCCATACATGGAACTGAAACAGAAAAAATTTTTTTCATCAAACCATTACTTGCGGGGTATCTATAGATAGGTCTTTAAAAATGACATTGAGGTTCCTAAGACAATTTTTTCACAAAGTCAACCGTTTGAAAGATATATACTGCCAAAGTGGTAAAATGTGTGTCCCCCCCCCCCCTTTAACTTTTAAAGTAAGAGAGTGAAAAATCTAAAAAAAATATATGCTATAGATCTTAGTGAACACTTTCAACGAAAATTGGTTTGAACGAGATACAGTAAAAAGTTTTCGAAATATAGTACATTTTCTAAAACCGCAAATATAACTTTGTCGTTCATACAAACACTGTGAAAAACAAAGTTATTTTTTCAGGTGAAAAATGATAGCGGTATTAAAATATGGTATGGTATAATGTAACTACGGAACCCTACTGCGCGTGGCCCGACACGCACTTGGCCGGTTTTTATTCGTGTAGTTTAGTAACTACAGAAACACAAGGGATTTAAACCCACAAGGAAAAAAGGCATACAAAAATAGTATACTTAGTTTTATATTTTTCAGAATTTTATTTAACACTAGCTTTTTCCGGAGACTTTGTTCGCGTGATTAAAATAGTTGTACGTTTATTTTGAAAGTGACGGACTACCAATATAAGTACCAAGGTATTTATCAGTAGACCTTATTTTAAGCACGTTTTTATTAGGTTGCTTTCTCGTTTGTGGGTTTATTTGTATGTTTGTGGGTGTGGTTCTCTACAAAGTTTGCGAACGATTTTATACTAGCTTCCCGATGAGCTAAAGACATGAAACTTTGAACATAGGTCATGGAAGGCAATGCAATATTATGGTGTCCTTGAGCTGATCTGATGATGAAGCCGGAAGAAGGCCACAGGAACTCTACGATGATACCATGCAATGCCATCGTGTTTGGGCTCGTTTGAATCGTCTTGACGAGTACTCTAATAGGAAATAGTGTCCGAAGATCAGATGATGGAGCCGGAAGAAGGTCATAGGAACTCTATAATGAAACCATGCAACCCCATTGAGTTTGAGCTCTTTTGAATCGTCTTGACGAGTACTTTGTTGGGAAATAGTTTCCAGAGTCTGATGATGGAGCCGGAAGAAGGACACAGGAACTCTGTAATAAAACCATGCAACCCTATCGAGTTTGGTATCGAGAACAACGAGTTTGGGCTCGTTTGACGAGTTCTCCGATAGGAGATTGTATATTTATAATCTTAACTCGTTAACTAAAAAGCAGAATATAATAATTTACTAAAAAAATATTTTTTAAAAACATGTTTGAAACATGCATAAACACGCATTCTAAAGACAATATGGATGATACATTTTAAAATAGTTTTTTTTTCAGTAATTTTTATCGTTCCATGCTCATATCTTCTGACATAATGGGTTAGAGTCTTTGTTCGCTTGGTTTTTTACTATCAATCAACATGCACTATGAATTAAAGGTATCTATCCTCCAAAAATGGTGCCTATACCTTCAGCCCTATACAAATTCCCATACAAACTGGAACATCCTGTAGCACCCTGTACAACGGTAATTTTCCAAAATCCTTTAATAGTGCTCACCTAGACCATGAAAGGTACCATGAGCAACAGCGTCGCTTAACCCCTGCTAAGGTTAAAATCACTTGCACGCCGCGCCCGCTGTCACATTCGTTTAGTTCGTGCAGGGGCGATACGCGCGCATACGAATTTTGTTGCAAACTGGTTAAGCGATGCTGTTGCCCATAGTACCTATCCTCCAAATATAGTGTCTTACCATCCTACCTTCAGCCCTATTCAAATTCCTTTACAAACTGGAACACCCTATGTCATCTGCAATCTGTTATCACTTCCTTAAACAAAAGAGCCTACCTCTGTGACCCTGAACATTTAGAGCGTAAGCTGGTCCATGATCAGGAGGTTCTTAAGAAAAACGTATATCAAGCGCACGGACGACATAAAATGCCGAGAAAAAAGCGGAGGCATCCCGAGGTTAGTAGACAACCAGCCTACATGCCTTATGTCAAAGAAGTAACAGATAAGATCGGCCACGTTTTACGTGAATACTCTGTACCGACAGTTTATACTCCTGGCATAAAGGTCAACAACATATTGGGTGGGTACACCGAAGGATGTCATACCATTGCAAACACCTGGCGTGTACAAGATAGACTGCAGCCATATGCTGCAGCTGTGGTAGTTGTTATATTGGTCAGACGAAACGAACTATCACTGAAAGAGTCCGTGAACACATAACAGCTGTAAAAAACCGCCAAACTGATAAATGGTGTCTCTCTACTTTCAGCCGTTAAGGCTCTAGGCGTATCCCAACAATCAATCAATCTATTTAGAGTTTAATATATTTAGATAGTTATTTCATTGTAATGTTTTCTTCTTGAATGGCGGCGCTAGTGGACGTAGTGACCGTAGGGTACACCCTTAAATAGTTCCTTTGTCGTTAATGTTGGCAATACTCTAGTTGTAATCTTATTGCGTTTTAATAAGGTGCAAAATTAATTAGATTTTCTGAATAAAAACATAACAGCAAAGGAACTATCTGATTAGACACACTCTACCTTACTTCTTTTGTAACATGACCATCCAATCGGCTTCTAGATCAGACATGTCTATTTTCTTGCCCAGTTCCTTGACATAAGGGTGCTTTTTGTTCATCAACCAACCCATGTGGCTGAACATAAAGCCTCTTTTTGAGTTATGTGGATCAGCATCTGTGTCTGAATAGCGATGGTGGAGGCGATGGTCACGACACCACGTGAACATGGAGTTCTAAAATAAATATTGTTATTTCAATAAATTAATAGATAAATTAATGTTAATAAAAGATAATACATTGGAACTTCCGTCGGAAGGAAGTAGTGACGGATAGGTAGACTAGAAAAGATGGAGGTGTGGAGAAATATATTACGATTGTATATCCGCATTTCAAAGAAATTAGCGTTTTTCCAAAGAAGTTATCTAAAGAATCAAAGCATTTACTACTGATGTAAACTTTAGTTTTGGGAAGCAAAATTCTTAAATTAGTGCCGTATAGAGAGAAAAACATTATAAATTATCAGGTATTTTAAAACAAAGACAATCTGTTCAAGTGGAATTTTAAATTTGCTTGTCAGAGGTATTTTCCACAAACGTTTTAGCTGTAACAAATAAGAATACGACTCATATATTTTTTATTTTTTCACTTATTGTTTGTATTGTAAAGGAGTGCCATATAAAGAGAACATTAAAAAAAAAATATTAATCACAGAGAAATAAAAATTTAAAACCGGCCAAGTGCGAGTCAGACTCGCGCACAAACGGCAAAACTCCCGTACCAAAAAAAGGCAAAAAAAAAATCACGTTTGTTGTATGGGAGCCCCCCTTAAATATGTATTTTATTATGTTACTAAATAATATACTAGAAAAAATACGACTCGCACCAGATCAATACTCAGACGGGAATCGAACCCGCGACCTTTGGATATCCGGTCCAATGCTCTGACCGCTGAGCTACCGAGTCACTAGTGACATCGTCGAATTTTTCCTAGTATATCTTAAACTCTTACGCTGTAAGCCAGCGTTATTTCACCAATGTGAGGAATTACCTCGACATTCAATTGAAATATCTTTCCAGATATTTAAACAATTGATTAAGATGAAATAGCTATATAATTTTTAAATTTGAGATTTTTATTTAGTATTGTTTAAAAATAGCATTGTAAATGCAAAAATCTCAAATTTAAAAATTATATAGCTATTTCATCTTAATCAATTGTTTAAATATCTGGAAAGATATTTCAATTGAATGTCGAGGTAATTCCTCACATTGGTGAAATAACGCTGGCTTACAGCGTAAGAGTTTAAGATATACTAGGAAAAATTCGACGATGTCACTAGTGACTCGGTAGCTCAGCGGTCAGAGCATTGGACCGGATATCCAAAGGTCGCGGGTTCGATTCCCGTCTGAGTATTGATCTGGTGCGAGTCGTATTTTTTCTAGTATATTATTTAGTATTGTTTAAAAATAGCATTGTAAATGCAAAAATCTCAAATTTTAAAAAAAATTATATAGCTATTTCATCTTAATCAATTGTTTAAATATCTGGAAAGATATTTCAATTGAATGTCGAGGTAATTCCTCACATTGGTGAAATAACGCTGGCTTACAGCGTAAGAGTTTAAGATATACTAGGAAAAATTCGACGATGTCACTAGTGACTCGGTAGCTCAGCGGTCAGAGCATTGGACCGGATATCCAAAGGTCGCGGGTTCGATTCCCGTCTGAGTATTGATCTGGTGCGAGTCGTATTTTTTTTAGTATATTATTTAGTATTGTTTAAAAATAGCATTGTAAATGCAAAAATCTCAAATTTAAAAATTTTATTATGTTTTTAGTATTTGTTGTTATAGCGGCAACAGAAATACATCATCTGTGAAAATTTTCATGAGATACAGCCTGGTGACAGATAGACAGACAGCGGAGTCTTATTTAAAGGTTTCCTTTTTACCCTTTGGGTACGAAACCATAATAATTCTCAAAACGGTACACTTTAAAGTCATTTTTTATTTTTCTTAGGAAAAATGAGGTATTTGTCTCTTGTATTGCGTGTTTTGTATAAACTTATATCCATTTAATAATTTAATAGGAATTTTCAAAGTTTGTCCTCATTACGGCTCGCGCAGAGTTGTTTTGATCATTTGTATTGAAAATTTAAAAATGGAACGTGATGCGCGTCTTCACCCTTAATGAGAAGCGAGTAACTGATGTGATGACCGTACAAACAAAGATTTAAGCTGCCCTGACTCCTACCCCAATTAAATTCGTTTAGGTGCATTTGGTCCACTTCTCATTTGGTCCACTTGCCGAAAAAACGTCCACTTCGCATTTGGTCCATTTCGCGGAACGTCCATTTCGCATTTTGTCCATTTCGCGGAATTTCCATTTCGCATTTTGTCCATTTCGCATTTGGTCCATTTTCTAAAATTTCCTCCTTTGCGAGCACAAAACGTTTATATAATTACTAAAATATTTATTTTCAATAATTTTTTGTTTTTTTTTTTGTTTTTCATAAATATGGAGAAGGTTATACTAAAGTTTTATGGAAAGAAGAAAAGAAAAACCAAAAAATATATCAAAAAGTGAAAATATATTATTTAACATCCTCCATATTTATGTGTTCCTGGTACTTTTGTGACATACTAAGTAGAAAAATAAGAAAAAATATATCAAAAAGTAAAAATACAAATGTTAACAACATTCCACATAAACAATAAAGGAGTATTTTTATTTAAAAAGGACAAAAACAAAATTATTTACCTTACTTATGTGAAAGTTGACCAAATGCGAAATGGACGTTCTGCGAAATGGACCAAATGCGAAATTGACGTTCCACGAAATGGACCAAATGCGAAATGGACGTTCCGCGAAATGGACCAAATGCGAAATGAACGTTCCGCGAAATGGACCAAATGAGAAATAATGGACCAAGTGTACCAATAGAGATGTGAACCAAATGCGCCTAAACGTTTTTCCGTTCATGCGCATAACCATTCGGTTTCCACTTGCCGAAAAAACGTCCACTTCGCACACTTCGCATTTGGTCTATTTCGCGAAACGTCCATTTCGCATTTGGTCCATTTTGCGGAACGTCCATTTCGCATTTGGTCCACTTTCTAAAATTTCTCTCAGTACTGCTATTTGTTTACTCGCAGTCAACGGTAAAAGTGGAGTACACAACTCGTGAAAAAAAAATCATCTGGTTCCTTTGTATCAACTCTACAATCCTTCGCTGCTCTCAGGATCCAACTTAGTCTCTCGAACTAAATTCCCTCTTTTAGGGTTCCGTACCAAAATCGTAAAAAAGAAACCCTTTTGGTGTGACTCAGTCTGTCTGTCTGACTGTCACAGCTGGATATCTCGAGAACTACTAATGGTATCATCTTGAAATTTGGAATAGTTTAAGATGAGATTTTCCTAACTATTTTGCAAATAAGAAAGAAATAAAAAAATAAATATGTTTTTGACAACAGGGAATGAAAAAGGGCTACTATCATATGAAAGAGCGCAATTTGCACGTTTTAAATAATTTTTAGGCCACATAGTTTTTGATTTATGATGAAAAATGTAAAAAAATGCCGTCCCCCCCCCCCCCCTATCTCCGAATTTTGCAAAGAGAAAAATCTGAAATAATTCTATGTAATAGCAGTTTATATAAAGATAACAGGAAAAATAAAACGATGTCTCAATATAGCACACTTTACTTACTAGAGGATTTTAAAATAACAGAAGTTTTTTCAAAAGTGTTACGATGATTTAACGCGATCTTTTATCATCAAACCGGCCCCCTAATTGTCTAATTTCTAAATCTGGTACATATTTCTTGAAACACATTTATACCCAAGTGTTAGTAATTATTAATTTCTTATAAGGATTTAATCAAAGTCTTACCTGCCCAGCGGCTGTTTGTAATATAATTAAAACAGCCCTAATAAGAGGAGTAGCCTTAAAACTTTTGTGAGTGTAGAACCTGTGAGCTCCAATAGTAACGCCTTCACTGCTTAAAAATCCAACAAAGAAAGCTAAAAAAATAATTGAAATTAGATCACAGAATACGTTAAAAGAACAAAAATAAACATATTTAAGTAGGTAGGTACTCACCCCATAAAGTTGATTTTAATAGAACATCTCCAATTAATAATTGGTAAATCCCCCAAAAACCGAGTGAAAACCATATTGTAAACAAGATGGCGTTTTTCCATACTATTTCATGTTTATAAGAGTAATCGGTTCCGATAATGCGAGTCTGTAAGTTATTATCCTTCACTGAGTCGTCCCCGCTGGTGAGAACTCCAGGAGTCTGCAGATTGGCAGTCATTCTGTACCGATTGTCATCAACCGGCTGCGTGAGATCAACTGACGCTGCTATTACCCGTTCGTGTTTATAAAGTATTAAATTAGTATTTCATTGTTAAAGCCTAGTCAGTCACAATTTTAGTCAGAATTAATTAATGCAAGACTTGAACTTTCTTGACTTTTAAGTGTGTGTCGGCCAACTTAACATGACACTAACTATGGCTCGGAAGTCGAAACTCGATATTGCTACCCAACCCGTGTGTCGCGAAGAGTTCGCGAACAACAAATAAACCCACCAACAATATTGTATATAGCAACGCTCATTACAAACCATAGAGAACTATCGGATGGATACAAACGTCAGATCGGTAAGCTCTTTCAATGTAACGTCCATCTTGTTTTCAAATCCTCTTTCGAAATATCAAGTGTCGAGTCACAAGTGAGTTCCTCGCCTGCCTGCCAGCATCAGATAAACTGACAGCTAAGCACTTCAGAATAAGTAATATTGATTTTATAAATATTCGCGAGTTTTATGGATGTGATTGCGTAAATAAATAACAATCAGAAGTTGCACGTGACACGAAACTCTTAGTAGCTGATCGTCACTTGCAATTTCTAACGTAGCAACTTGTTATGCTTAAAGTTGTATCATAGGTGTGTGCAATCTGATACCTGTTTAGGGAAAAACTAAGTTCTGATAAGTACCCATTAATATAAAAGGTTGAGGGTTCCGTTGAAGAAACCCTCCCTCCTGTAAAAGGTTGAGGGCTCCGTTGAAGAAGCCCCCCTGTACGTAAGTTTGAGCAAACTTCTTACAAGGTATAAATATAACTAGTCCGCGAAGAACCAGTAGTTTGAGTGTGGGGTACCGGCCCGTTTGGGTTTGCATGGATCAGTAACCTATGAGGTTCACATAAGTATATCTGTTCAGATATCAAACCTGCCAATGCTTTTGGCGGAGAACTTAAACAATGACGAGGATGCTAGTCCGTTGTTGCCTTTCTCTCTTCTAACCTATATCGCAGTAGGTTTTAACTTTAATGACGTCATACGACCACGTACTTGGCAGCTGTTGAACTATAATTCAGTATGTCTATGAATCTCTTTGCCTTCCTCTCTTCTAACCTATATCGCAGTAGGTCTAACTAACTGGCAGTGGGAATGGGTCTGCTTGTATTAAGGGGGTAGTATATAAAAAATCTGTTTTATATTGTCTGTATGTATGGCACTTCTTACTCGAAACGTATATATCATAATAACTTGACTTGTTTTGATTTATTTAATTGCAATATTTTTACTTTCTATAGTCAGTAGTTTGTATAAGGCCTATGAAAAGCTTTTGGATATTAGTTGATGCCTTACCATGGGTAGCCTTAGTATGTCATGCTCTCTTTAATCATTTTTGCGGTGGTGGCGGGTCGTTACGTTCCCTCAAATATGGTTGAGCGAAGCGATGGCTGGTTGGTTCATGCGTCATGCTCGTGAACGGGTGCTGCCAGTGGGAATGAGTCTGCTTCTGACTACCTATCTTAACGCATATTGAATTGTAAAGTTTTTTTTCTTGTAACAGCTTAGACTGAATAATAACTTTGAATTTAGCTTGAACCCTGTAAATTGATTAAGAAATTTGTAATTCATTAAGTAATGATCTAATTATAATTTGATTTATTTGTTGATCTTTGTTAATATAAAGTCTGGAAACGATATACATATTTGTAAATATCGTTCCATTTGATAAAGCTGATAAGATATTTGCGACCGTTTTTCTTGTCAGCTAAAAGACGTCATGGGTGGTAGGGTAAAAAAAATATTGACGATTTAAAAATGCTCATTATGTGAGTTTATTTGAATAAAGAATTTTTCATTTCATTTCATTTCATAACTTTATGTCTACTGCGCACTATGACTAGTCATAACGTGATTTAGTCCCTCTACGTTAGTACACCGTACCGTACCGTACAGTTATTTAGTTAGGTACACCCATTTGAAAGAGGTGTCTTTGGGCTTCGTCTGAAATGCTTCAAAAAATTGAATAAAACGGCAACGATTAAGATTTTATTTTACTATTGAAATTTAGCGCAATGGGGAATGTCCGAAAGAAATAAAATTAGCTGAATATTTTTCTATAGGTAGGCATAAGCTCTCTGAGTAATAGAAAAAAGTTTCAGAATTTTCAGTTGCGTGAAAAAATTTAAAAAAATGAAAGTCTCTTCGACTTCACAAATGTACGAAAGTAACAGCAGAATGAAAATTATACCTTTGCCGCCACCTGCAACAACCACAACAAGTATTTTAAAAAAAGTTTTGACATTTTGTATTAAAACTTTTTTAATACCATGTTGTGATTGTGTTGTGACAGGTGGTGGCAAAGGTATAATTTCCATTCTGCTGTTACTTACGTACATTTGCGAAGTCGAAGAGACTTTCATTTTTTTTTAATTTTTTCATGCAACCGAAAATTCTGAAACCTTTTTCTATTACTCAGGGAGCTTATTCCTACCTATAGAAAAATATTCAGCCAATTTATTTTTTTTCGGACATTCCCCATTGGGCCCCAGCCCAGTGCCTCCTGGCGTGATCATCGAAACACGATAATATATGATAAAACGATTCGACATTTAATTAATGTCAAAATCCATTATATTTTGACAGTTAAGTGTCGATAAATCGATAAATAAGTCAGTAATTCGCTATATCGTGTTTTGGTGACTATGCACGTTAGTACTATCATATATTCTGTGACCATGCTCAGGGGGCCGATTCTCGCGCTTAAGGCTTAACATTCGTCATCGCAGTCCCAAATGGTCCCGCATCTCGTACCCAGCCTCTTCAAAAGTGGCTTAATACTCGTTTTCGTTATTGCAGTTTCGTTATTGCAATGCATGTAGGCGCATTCGGTCCACTTCTCATTTGGTCCACTTGCCGAAAAAACGTCTACTTCGCATTTGGTCCATTTCGCGGAACGTCCATTTCGCATTTGGTCCATTTCATTATTTTCAATAACTTTTTGTTTTTTTTTTGTTTTTCATAAATATCGAGAAGGTTATACCAAAATATTATGGAGAGAAGAAAAGAAAAACTAAAAAATATATCAAAAAGTGAAATTATATTTGTTAACATCCTCCATATTTATGTGTTCCTGGTACTTTTGTGACGTACTGAAAAGAAAAAAGAAAAAATACATATCAAAAAGTGAAAATATAGATGTTAACAACATTCTCCTTAAACGATATAGATATATTTATGTAAAAAGAACAAAAACAAAATTATTAACCTTACTCCCATATTTATGTAAAAATTGACCAAATGCGAAATGGACGTTCTGCGAAATGGACCAAATGAGAAATGGACGTTTCACGAAATGGACCAAATGAGAAATGGACCAAGTGGACCAATTGAGAAGTGGACCAAATGCCCAAATGGTCACCCATCTCATAAGAAAGAGACAATTACACACTACGACTAACGTAACGTTCGAGATATTCAATCTCTACCACTATCGACCGCATGTTGCATGTCCATGGTGACATTACGAGAATACGAAAAACAGGTTTGAATAGACAAAATGGCGGATCCGCCATTTCTATTTCAACATATCTCCACAAAATAGAGAGACTAACAAAAGTTTAGCTTATTACTACGGGCGCTCGAGCATCGCACACACACAAAGACAGCTCTCGCCGCTGTGTCACGTACTCGAACAGTTTTGAGAGTGGTTTGAGATTGCAGTTATACAGTGTCGATGAGAGATGTCTATGTGTGCGTTTTGCTCGAACGCGCAAGTGCTAAGCTCAACTACTGTACTCTTTCTATATCGTGATATCTCTATTTTTACATTTTGTCTATCGCGTGAGAATCGGCGCCCTGCCTGCCTAGCATGACCGATTTATATCGCGTGATATAGCATTTTATCGACACTCAACTGTCAAATTTCTTTGTCTTTTTGACAGTTAAACGTGATAAAACGCTATATCACGCGATATAAATCGGTCATGCTAGGCAGGCTGAAGTTGCTTATTACGTTCATAATAGAACCCTTGTCACACCCCGGACACCCCATACAAGCGTCCCATTATTTAAACAGATGACGTCTGAGGACATTGTTGTACACGCGCAACTGTGTGTGTAACTCTAGGGCTACCGTACGGCGCCGGCGTTCAATTCATAAATCGAACTTTTTAGTTTAAAATTATAAATAAAGCTACCACGCATTGCTTTGAATCAAAATAAGTTGACAGTTGACAAACACAATTAAAAAGTTACGTACGATGCATTGCTTTGAATATCAAAAGAAGTTGACAGTTGACAAACACGACTAAACGAGCATACGATCACGCTAGTTTTTTTACATTCTCTTTGATACGATTCTGCATATGACCTCGCGGTATGGGGTGAGGTAAGTGGTTCTAGGGCGGGCGGGGAGTGTCCTTTCTGTACGGAGTTCTTAAAGAATAAATTATGTGCCCTTGTGTAAAATTAATACTTGAAATTGTTTTTATTTTAAATATATTTATAATTTAATTTAATATGTAATTGCTTTAGTTACAATAGTTAGATCATCCATGTTCTGGTGCAGTGGTTCCCAATTAGTTTTTTCTACGAACCCCTCCAAGAAAATACCTTAAACTCGCCTACCCCCTATTGCACCTCCGCAGTAATGATAAATGAAAAAGTTTTTTTTACTTATTATAGTTTATTTCAGATATTGTATAATACAATAATCTTTCGACCATATTCCAAATAACGCCCGTGATTAAAATTGTACAGAATTTATAATAGTACTTACTAATGTCAAAAGTCAAAGGTATTGTACAATGTACATAATTAACATCAGTAATAAATCATTATAATGATTGGGTAATAAATGAGACTAATCAAGTAATATTTACATTCACAAATAGTACTCAAACTATTTCGTATTTTATTCTGTGCTATATAATAATATAATTATAATTTATTTATTTATTTTCTCTTACAAACTTTTACAGACTTAGTTGCTAAACTAAAATAAGATAGATGGGCGTTTACAAATAGCAATATGTGAGAGATTGGTATCTGTACTAGGATAACCTTTACAGCTTACCTCCGCCTCACAGAGTATGAAAACATAATCGGCAAAAAAGAGACTACTTGAAAATTTAAAATTCATTATCTACTTCATCGCCATCATCAGCCTATCATTGTCCACTGCTGAACATAGGCCTTTTATTACTTATAATTACATTATACCTATCTACTTATAATTATAATAATATTAGGCTATGAACAAAGTTGTGTGTCTATGTGTGTGTGTGTGTGTGTGTGTGTGTGTGTGTGTGTGTGTGTGTGTGTGTGTGTGTGTGTGTGTGTGTGTGTGTGTGTGTGTGTGTGTGTGTGTGTGTGTGTGTGTGTGTGTGTGTGTGTGTGTGTGGGTGTGTGTGGGTGTGGGTGTGGGTGTGTGTTTGTGTGTGTGGATGGGTGGGTGTGGGTTTGCGTGCATGCGTGCGTGGGTGCGTATGTGTGAATGTGTCAGACTAGTGAGTATACAGGTGTCCCAAAACTTTGCCACATGGAGGGAAAGTACCTCAATATTGAAGATAGGAAATTTTACTGAAAGAAGACTTCTTTTTGTTTTTAAAAAGAAATGAAACTGTATTCAACTTGAATTTTTTTTTAAATCGCATACGATTTGATACTAATTGATACAATCCGTAATAATTAGAATTTAAATGTTAAATTTCATGGTCTTCTTTTATTTAAGATGCTATAATCCTTATGAGTAAATCTTTTGATTGGTGTCATAAAAATAAATAAAAAAATATTTTTCTTTTTTGGTGGGTTCAATTCAAGGCAGGCGATTTTTCAAAAATCTATAAATGCAGTTCCAATTATTTTTAAAAACAAAATGAAGCCTTCTTTCAGTAAACTTTTCCATCTTCTATATTTAAGGTACTTTCCCTCCGTGTGGCAAAGTTTTGGGACACCCTGTATATGTAAGATTTCATTAATTTTATTATACAAAAATGGACCAAGGAAACAAAAGAATCTTTTAAAGTGTTTAGTGTAATGAGGTACGGATGGGCAAACTTTGTGTTTGCGACAGTTATTCTTATATAGTGCAGGATAGTATGCTATGAGGGAATGTTGTTTACAAATGATATGGTGAATGAAAAGTTGTCGCACTGTTAATTTGCTATATGTACAATATCTGTTTATCACAGCTCCTAAAGTCTATCCTTGCTTTAGATCGACGCCTACATTTCTTGTAATAGTGGTATTACTGAAGTCTAAAATATCATTTTCGTGGTAAAGTGGCAAGCCTTCGACTTTTAGGGAAGCGTCAGGTTCTTTGTAAGTTACATTGTAAGTTGGGTTCAACGGGTGCACGGGACCAAATGCTTTGACTGCAGCTTTACTTTCTTCATCTCCGAGCTCTCTGTGGGTTCCGTCTCCAGTTCTCTTGACTCGGTTCTTCACCTAATACAAAAATTATACATTAAAGTTATTTTAGATTATTTTATTTATTTAAGATATTTAGATTTAGGTATTTTGAAGGAAAAGTACATTGGATGGCACAACAGATTATGCTGTACGTAATAAAAACTATTTTCGTAGTTCACTGCTTATTTTACGTGTTTTTCTGTTTACTTAGAAAAGTTAAAATCCTATTAATATTATAAATGTGACAGTTTGTGGGTTTGGATGTTTGTTCCTCAATCAGGCAAAAACTACTGAACAGATTTGGTTGAAATTTGGCACACATATAGTAGATATCTAGTCTAGACTAAAACAAAAAATACTTTTTATCCCGATATTCCCACGGGAACGGAATCCACGCGGGTGAAACTGCGGGCGGCCCCTAGTTATTTAATAAAATAACATAACAACTCTGAGGGATTACTCCAAAAACAAACTAGCTTTTGCCGCGACTTCGTCCGCGTGTCCACGCGGATGAAGTCGCGGGCGACTTGGAAAATTCGCGGCGATTTGGAAAATTCCTTGGGAACCATTGATCTTGATAAAAAGTAAAACTAACTGTGTGCCATTTCAAATCCGTCGTTTTTGCTTGATTGAATAACAAACATCCAAACATTAAAACATAATATCAGCAGGATATCCATATTCCGTCACTGTTTACCCAGTTTTCCTCTAAGGTGTTGAGTTTCGGAATACCACGAAATACTGTTTGTTTATTTGGTTGCAACATGGTAGACATTATTCAACCCCTAAAGGGGTAAAATGGGGTTCAAACTTTGTGTGGGAAAAATATAAAGTACTTAGACATTACGACTTGAAGCTTCGTGGGAGTACTTCTAGAAATAAATAAGAAAACATTTGAATTTCGTGAATTTCCGAAAATCAACCCCTTTGTGGGTAAAAGGAGAAAAAACGCCTATAATCGATATGGTTGTCGTTTTTGGGGTCTTTCGTCGATTCATACCACGCCATAACAACAATTTAAAAATTGTTGTGTTCCGGCAGTTAGAGGTACGATAGCCAGTTTTCCGGGTGTAGTGCGATTCCACCTTTGGCCTTATCGTCATTTAACATTAGGTGAGATGAAGGCCAAGCACTATATCGTTGTGGGTGTAAAAAAAAGAGTGTTTCATTCCAGATTAAGTTATTATTCAAGTTTCATGGGATGTTGATTGCAAAAATGGCACATGGTAGACATTATTAAACCCCTAAAGGGGTAAAATTGAGAATCTCCTCATAACGCCCTCATTTACATAAAGGTTACAAAATTCGTACCATATCCGGAGATGCTTTTTTCAAGTCGTAAACCATTCCAATTTTAGCAAGGAACTCGATAATTTGGGCGGAGAAATTGAAATGGTTGGAGAGTTCAGCCGCCTTGTAGTCCCAGGGAAAAGCGTGGTGATAGTTATGCCACCCCTCTCCGGCGCTTATGGCTGACACGAACCAATTTTCAACCGGCTGGAGGTTTCTAATAAACAAAGAGTAGTATTTTTATAAGTACATTAGTAGGTTTAGATAAATATACCTATAGCCGTGCGTATGATGTACGGTAGAGTACTAAACCTTCACCAACTTACTAGCCCAGAAAATGGGCAGAATGGGCAGCTGCTTTGGACTTAATTCGTCCAAGGCAGCTGCCGGTTGCGTTTTCCAATGAAAACGGTCTACACGCGATCTCCAACCCCTTACAAAGATTATATCAAAATATTCTCATGGGAGATACATAGTCCTAAGGGTTCGGATACACTGTCGCCTGTTAACGGCCGATCTCAGTACAACTGACATCGTCAGTTATACCCTACGTAACCCTACGTCCCGCGGTGGCAGATATGATGATGTTTATAGATATAGACTTTTACATGGATATTCGGTAAACTGTGCTATGACCTGCCCCTAGATTACGGAAGTCTGTTGCTAAAAATTCTCGATTGAAATCGATTGAAACCGCAGTTGCATTGCTGCTTTATGTAAAATAGTTGTCCTATTGGTTCTTACAAAAGCAGCAATATAACTGCGATTTCTGTCAGAGTTGATTGCAACAAAGTTACATAATCAGCCCCCCGCCCCCATACTCAAATGACCATAGACTTATTATATTACTAGCGTAAATGACCAACATTCTACACATTTGAACGCTACGCTTACTTTTAAAGCTTAAATATGAGCAATAGACGATTAGTTAAATCACATGTCGCAAACCTAAGTAAGTCACAGACTTTAATGTATTGTATGTATGAAATTGAACTTACTTCTTATGTACTGCTTATTTTAAAGCATATAATGTTGGCCATTTGAGTAGTGGGGCTGGCCAGAGAACATTAAAAATAATTAGGTATGTCGGCGCCTGGTTGGCGTCAATAGCTTTTGTTATTAAAGTTTAGCATTTTGCCCTTAATGCTGAGATGGGCGAAATAGGACTTCTGTGTTTAAAGAGTAATTAAATCGTTTTTGCATACTTCACTGGACGTAGTCGTGGGCCCGCTTTTGTGACGTAATTGTTCATGCGGCATTTATTATAAACAGGGAACATGCGATATGAACCCCGTAGCATAAGAATAAATAAAACTTTTTATTTATTCTTATGCCCGTAGCTGGGCTGGGCATTCTTGGCTGAGACGTGGAGCAGATCGAGCGGGGCCCACGAATTCGTTATCCGTTTCCAATACCTTAATTAATTTGGTGTTGATTTAAAAAACATTCGCTAGCGTTTACCTTTCGCCACTGACATGAAAACATTTTTTTTTATTTAACTGGACTGGCTGTCTGTATGATTTGACAGCTAAGTTTTTGTGCCTATTTGAAACGCCACTAGCGTGCGTCTAAAGAACTAATTTTGACGTACAATATGAAAATAGTTGCCGTGATGGTCTCTCCAGACTTCAAACTTTAGTACCACGTACGCACGCTATGCTCACGCTACGTCCTACAGCGCCAAAATGGCGGAAATCAAATAGGCACAAAAACTATTTGACATAAGCCTGTCCAGTGTAAATATATGCAGGTCAGTGCCCTTTCGCCCACAAAACTTAGCCGATAATTAATAATAATCGGTCACCCAACCCAACTTGATGCCGTCCGAGAGCTCGCCGCTCCGACATCAGAAGTGAGGGATTCACGCCGCGAGTGCTAAGCCTAGGTGTTGCAGGTCAATGTTAGGATCACAGACATATATCGAGATAGACCATAAGAGCGCTTCAAACTATATGAGAACTTAGCGTGTCGAATTTTTTGTACCTACGATGACGTCACAAGCGAGATTTAGTGATGTGAAATCAAAACCGCGCAGAACCGATTCAAAGGCGCAAAACCGACCTTGAGAACTGAATCGATATAACTATCGATTATCGATATAAGAAATAACTTCCTTTATCAAACTCGATGGAGCAATGATAATCGATTTTAAATATTTAGAATAGGTAGGTACTTATGTGGGACAATACTAATACGCGGCTATCCGATCCCGAACTACAACATCGCTTCCAAGGCGATCATATAAGTCAAAAAACATGAAGCTCAATATTCATAGCTGCATTGTCTTAGGGTCCCCACAGACCTACCGGTTTCTTTTCTTTGCTGTTCGGCAATGGACCGCCGGCCAAGAGGCTCATTTCAATCTATCTGTTCATGTATGTTCTTGTGAGCTTTGTTCCTTAAACGATCGTTATGAAAACACAAAAAAATAGTTCAGGTAGGTAATGATGCCACCCACGACCGTGTTCACAATTTATATAAATATGCGATCGATTTATTTTTAGCAATCAGAGACCATGTTCAGGGTGGCATATCTCCCAGAAGCTTCCTACTTTGCAACCCAGACGATGATATTTGATAACACCAAGCTAATGGCTATCTTGCCAATTTGATCTGGTCCCAATATGCGATAGATTGAAAATGATCCTGGTTGGCCGGCGGTCTAAACAGCAAGTAGAACAGCATAGCAAAGAAAAGAAACCAGTAGGTCTGGGGGGACCCTTAGAAACTTCAATATCATTTTTAAATACCTATCTATATACACCCCGCACGTATTGGTTAGAAGAAAAAAATTTTTTTTCAGTATCAGTTCCATGTATGGGGAGCCCCCCCTTAATCTTTTATTTTTGTGTTAAAATCGCTAAGCGGTTAACAGAATACATCTACCTACCAAGTTTCAACTGTGAATAAAGTGGCTGTGACATACGGACGGACAGAGATACAGACAGACAGATAGACATGACAAATCTATAAGGGTTCCGTTTTTTGCCATTTAGGCTACGGAACCCTAAAAATGCGCCATTCCATTGTCTTTAAGCTTCACCTTAAGCATGTTGATAGACATTCAGAAGCGAATATCTCAAAAACTATGAAAGATATCGAAAAACTTGACTGAATTAAAACTTGTGGCAAATTTAATAAGCTGTTATTTGTAAAATGTTCCATGTCGCTAGAACGCAAAGTTCCGAGATATATGTGAAAAACCGAGAAGTGGAACCTTCAAACTCCCCCCTCCCCCCGGCGGGCATCGGGGCTACGGACGGGGACTTTTGATATGTTCCCCTCCTAACTAGTCCAAAGAAAGTTACGAAGTCAAAAATTGTCTTCCAATCATTTACCTCTACACCTTTTCGTTTACTGGGGTATGATAACAAACTTAATAATAATTTTTAAGGATAATACAAACTTTTACCTATTAATCTTTGGATGCGAGGAATAACATTGTTTATTGATCACATAAAACAACCTCGGTCCACTGTTTCGAAAATCGATTCTTATTTGTTGAATCGGGTAAAAAATCGAAACATACACAACACTATTCTCTCAATCGGACAGAGGAATTAGGAAATGCTCCTACCATGACATTCAGTGGACGCAATAGTATCGACAGCTGCGATTTTCATTGCGTGTTTACAAGGCACACAGAAAAAATCGGTTCCCTATGTATTTGCATAAAATTTTAAGGCATAATATGTTATAGCATAATATGATTTCGCCGAATGATGTTTACGCATAATATTATTTAGTCATAACAGCTTATGCATAATTTTTTTAAGCATAACTACTTTAAGCATAATCATGTTTAAGCATAATACTCTTTAGCATAAATTTTAACACGCATAATGTTATTTACGCATATTTTTATAAACAAAAAATCACGACGTTTAAAATCACGAAAGAACATTTTACCTAAAATACAAATTCCAAAGCTTAAAAACCGAAGGTTAATTGAGGGTTACATGCCAGCAGTCGGTTCTGGCACTTCGCCGGCCGCTGCCGCGGCACGCTCGCTTCACTCGCTCGGCTCGTGCGTTGTTGGTCGCAATGGAACCTTACCTCCTCCTCGCTCGCTACGCTCGCTCGTCGTAGCACCTAATAGACCTAAACAGACTTTCGGGATTTTTAACTATCGGCATTTTAACTTTCAGGGTTTCGAACTATCATCAGTCATTTAATAATCGATCTTTTAAGTTTCGGTCTATTGCGATAGTATTGCGACATTAAGGATTTTCGGTATTTTAAAAAATTGTTTAAAAAAACAAAAAACCGACTTCAAAAAACCTACCTCTAAAAAGCAAGAAATAATATTCGTAATTATAAAACACGTCTATTGAAGTCGGGTGGGGCTGGAGTACAAATTCCTTTTTTTTTATTCTAAAAGCCCCACCCGACTTCAATAGACGTGTTTTATAATTACGAATATTATTTCTTGCTTTTTAGAGGTAGGTTTTTTGAAGTCGGTTTTTTGTTTTTTTAAACAATTTTTAATTTTTTAATTTTTAGTGTAAGTACCTTTTCTATTAAGTAGTGTAGGTATATTATTTAGGTAGAAAAATCGGCTCAGCCAAACGTGAGTTAATCGCGGAGAAACATACATACATGCGGGTCAAACTACGAACCTCCTTTTTTAAGTCGGTTAAAGAACTACACTTAAGATATCCCTTTTCAAACAAAAAAATAATTATCTTATTCAGTTCATAAACAAAGAAGTTATACGACTGATCATCGAGGTAGTTCACACAGAAATCATTCCATTTTCGTGCTTTTTTCAAGATTACTTGAAAAGTACTGAATCAATTTCAAAATTTTAAAAAATGGGACCAACTTGAAAGTTTACCTAATCTAATAACGTTTGAATCATTTCAATCGGTTCAGCCGTCTTCGAGTAATAGGGGTACATACAAAAAACAAAAAAAAAAAAAAAAAAAAAAAAACGGGTCGAATTGAGTACCTCCGTCCTTTTGAAGTCGGTAAAAATAGGTGTTTTATGAGTCAATATTTAGGTCGTATGTGTTATGAGTTTTTGGCATTTTAATACAATACCTACCCCTTTTGCATGAAAATAAATAAGTGCGTAAAAATATTTATTCTTATTGTTTTTGATTTTTATGTCTAAATAATAGTAGGCGAATAGACAATATGCCTAATAACATTATGCGAAAACAAATTAGTCTAAATGATAATTATGCTAATACAAATAGTATGCCAAAAAACAATTATGCGAAAGTATTATTATGACAAAAAAGATTATGCCAAATCCGTTATGCCAAATCAAATTAGGTATAAAACAATTATGCGAAAACAAGGGATCCCGAAAAAATCGCGTCATTTATAACCCGCAATGAAAGTTTACGCGTAGCTATACGTTCACTACCCAACTAGCAAAATATGTCGTAAAAAAATCTGCAGCACGTTTCTATTTCAGCTATTAGTAGTGAGATGGATTTACAAAATGTTGAGTAAACGATCTGTGAACGTTCTCTCAACGCGATTTGGGCGCACTTCTCTCTGCTTTAAATGCTGTAAATATCGTAAGATTATCGTCTGAATTGCGTTTTAATTGAAAGAATGTAGAGTAATCGCAACTCAAGTGCTACTGGTGCTATAATAGTCCGTAGAACCTCTTTCATTCGACTTATTAGTGGTAATAATAGGAGTGCGGTTACAATCACTCGACACTTTGATCGTGTGAATGCAACCAAGCAGCAGTCATAGACAGTGCGTGTTGTCACTGTTGTGTTCGCGTAAACGAAGGAAATAAATATAAATGTATGTTGCAATATTATAGCCATGCTAAGTATACCTTTACGATTTTACAGCCATAATGACAATAAAGGTAAGCTATTAAAGTTAGCTCATAAGTCTTACTTTCATATGCGGAATTAATTTTTTCGTCTATAATCCTTACATTTGTATTTAATATTTTCATGGGCCACAAGATTTCTAGTAATAATGGATCGCAAATAATATTAATATAATAGATAAAATAATTTCGCCATTAATAGCATTTCAATTATCATCACAAAGCATTCACTCAGCTCTTAGCCGAAAAATAGACATGAGGTTTCCATTTTACGACTTCTAAGAGCGCCATTGCAGTTAGTTTAGGGTTCCTTAGCGCAATGTTAAATCGTCAATCTATCATACGGTTTACAAACAATCTGTAGTAGCGTAATATTTCCTACTGAATCCGCACTAATATTAAGTATTTGTTCTTCATCCGTTGGTTGATGTTGATTGTTTCAATTGTTTCAACATCTTTTTAACTTTCCGTCGGAACCCTCCCTTCTTTTAAGTTTTTTTCCACCGATTATTGTCCATTTTCCACACTGCTGTAAAAGATTTTATTTAACTTTCATACCACTATATGCTGCATGATGGCTTCCAAAATTATCTTTGTGCACCTTTGGACCTGTAGTAGATCATTTGATAGCGTTTTCTCAACTTTAATAGTAAAGTCGAATTAAAGCCTTGCCAAAAGCTGTGATATGACATTAGATGCTGTAATAGTAACTGAGAAGCTATTTTGTTGAATGAACAGCTTTTACTCCACAATATTGCTGTAAAAATTAGGTGACGAAAGGCGGTGCTATAAAAGCTAGTTTTACGACAAATTAGCGATTTGGTTGCTTTTAAAGACCTGTCATAAGACTAAAGGTTGTCTGAATGCGATTGAGAGATATCTTTATACAATTGTTGAGTAAATGCGATATGAATTCGTCGAGTCCACGTTTACTAGACATATTTATAGAGCCAAAAAGCATTGAATGCTGAAAGATCTAGAAAGCTGCTTTTATGCTGCTTTTTCAAATGATAGGATCTTTCATACGAGTGTTTTACGATCCATAGTCGTGAGAGTAACGATCTTTTTGCTAGTTGGGTATGTAATTATCATGGTACAAGTGATACTAATCTAAATTAATTCGTTTGAATATTAAATCAGGGGTTATTTGTGTTTAAAAATACTTACCCGTGAAAGGAAATATCACCATTTTCTCGGCCAACAGTTTTTGATGAGCTCTCGCATGAAATCACTGCATAATTTACCATTTTCGCTTTTGAGTGACACGTGTTTTCACGGCAATGGTCTCAAGCGGACTAACTTAGGTCGGACAAAAGTTTGACCGTGGATCAAACTTTTTACACGCGAAGTACGTACACTTTTACCATCTATCTCGATATATATCTGTGGTAAAGATGGACACTGAATGATCTGCATTGGCGGGACTAGGAGTCTTAAAGTAGATTTGTGATTGTTTGTGCGTAGGAGTGCTGATGCTTTGGAGGCCATCTCCTGTGTTGCAGTTGCAGCATCTCACCTTGGTAAATCCGGTCAGTCGTTACATTTTATTTCCGTTGAAAGTACTGATATTTTTATTTTTATGGAAGTTGTTTGTTTGCCAAATGAGTGATAAAACAGGCGTGTCTGGAAGAAATTGCTTTTCAGCGATAAGGCTGCTAATTTTGTTGTTTAACTTTGGTATCGTCACAAAAGTATTGTCCTTTTGAAATTTTTTTAGATAAACAAGAACAGAAAGAGTTATTAAATCTCGAACTATTTGTTCAGAGAATCTTCCACAGTTAAGTTGTTTTTGCAAAAGTACCAAAACTTCGGCACTTGATTTCAAGTTGAGTAAGTAATTTTTGTAAAAAAATACTTTAGTAGCGTGTAGCATTTTTTCTAAAGAATATTTTGATACTATGAACAAGAAATTGCAAAGGTTACATAGTTATATAGTTTTTGAAAAAAAGCACGAGTGGTCTGGTCACTCTATGATAATAGCGAATCGACACTCAATTAATGTCAAAATCCATTGTATTTTGACAGTTAAGTGTTGTAAATCGATAAATAAGTCGGTAATTCGTCGTAATGTACTACTACTACGTAGTACATTTCGAATGTAATTTGCTATATCGTGTTTCAGTGTCCATGCCAGGATTGCCAGGGGCCTTTGCAGCTTATTATGTAGGTACATAATAGAGACGTAATAATAATCAAATGAAATTAGTGAATTCATAAATAAATTAGTCACAGTGCAAAGGTGACAGAAAACAATGAATAAGTGAGGTGCTGTAATATTGAATAATAATTAGGATCAATTCAACAAATGAATATATCAATTTTGTATATCACATCAAATCTATCTTATCTATGTATATAAAATTCAAAGTCCTGACTGACT
The DNA here is from genome assembly GCA_943789525.1 of Agriphila geniculea. Lineage (NCBI taxonomy): Eukaryota > Metazoa > Arthropoda > Insecta > Lepidoptera > Crambidae > Agriphila > Agriphila geniculea. The sequence goes on from OX038880.1 coordinate 17,508,875, forward strand.
GAGACTGACTGAGTAAGATATCAACGCACAAGCGAAACCGCTGAACCTAGAGACTTGAAATTTTGCACACAGATACCTTAAACAATGTAGCCATCCACTAAGGAAGGAATTTTGAAAATTCCATCCCTAAGGGGATGAAATAAGGGATGAAATTTTGTATGAAAGTCCCTTAGTTTTGAAGATAGGATCTCCAAATTTTGTGTTAAGGTTGATGAATGAAAATAAATAAATACCTATATCAGCGTTTTTAAAAATTCTACCCCCGACCCCACCAAGCAAGCAGCCTCGTGCGAGGCCCCCCACACGCGGCAAACCTCTTGATTCGCGAGGCAGCGGGCTTGGTAGGGACCAGCCTAATCGCGTTAAAACGGCTGGTCGGATCCTGGTTGAAGGTTCCCTAAGGATTTTCTCTAATATCCACGCGGACGAAGTCGTGGGAAGCTCGTACATTATAAATATTTGAGTAAATTTCGTTTTAAATTCCTAAAATCCATCAAGAAATGACAAAGTTATTAAAGTTTTAAAAACGGAGTTTCAAAAACACGGCCGGCCTTGCGGAACACGTGATTGACGTCACGTGCTACGATCGCCCGAACAAAGTGCCTACACATATAACGGCGTTGCGGCGGGCGCCGCACAGTGGTCCAAATGACTATTTTGGACGCTTAAAATACCCCAATACTCACTTCAACGAATCCTTAATTGACTTATTAGTACTTTGAAGGACTAAATGAGGGAATGCGAAAATGAATTTCCTAATCATCTACCCCCATATTACACTGAGTAAACAACCGTCGAAGTCAGCATATAAGATATGTGTTAAATTAAATAATTACATTTATGTATAGCACGTTCCTGAATTATAATTGTTTTCTTATTACTGAAGTGTGTGAATATTATGAAAAAAATGGGAGACAATCGCCAAGGTATGTACTGTACTATTTTATGCTATATTACATAAGTGATAATCTTTGTTAATTAAGTCATAAAAAAATATTGAAATTGCCTTATTTTTAGTAGCTGTTTTACTTTGATTAGACAATCTAAACATGAGTATTCCATTCCATTATTAGGTAACAATTTCTACCTTATTCAAAAGGTATAACTGTCAGTTTTTCAATTTTGAACTTCGTTGGTTTTGCACGAATTTGCAAGTATTTTTTTTTTATTTTTTGTGCATAAGTATTTTAAGTATTAAGTTGAGCTAGATATTATTATTTTTTTTTTGAATAAGACCATTATAAATAAATTATTTATGAGTTTCCCATGTTTTTTTTATTATTTCCGTAAACTTCCTTATGTAATTAGGGAATAGTCTAATATTACATCTTACTCATCTTGAATACTCATTATTAGCAGTAATCATGCTTATTAACTCGTTATAATTTGTTATAATGACTTATTGAGATCATTAAGGTGTAGTTATGTTATAACTCAAAATAATTTCGCGCATTTAAAACAGTCATTCGCACCACTGTGCGCCGCACCGCAACCCAACGCAAATTTTTACGTTGCGTTGCGGTGCCGCGACCCCGCGACTCATCCTTTCGCACTTATTGACAACAATGAACACTCATTTTTAGGGTTCCATACCAAAATGGTAAAAAAGGAACGCTTATGGTGTGACTCAGTCTGACTGTCTGTCTGTCACAGCTGGATATCTCGAGAACTACTAATGGTATCAACCTGAAATTTGGAATAGTTTAAGATGACATATTTTGTCCAACTATTTTGCAAATAAGAAATAAATAAAAAAATAAATATCTTTTTTACAACAGGGACTGAAAAGGGGTCTTAAAAATTTGAAGTGGGGCATGTAAAGGCATGTAAAATACTAGGGCATGTGGGGTATCATATGAAAGAGCGCCTTTTGCACGTTTTCAATCATTTTTAGAGTTCCGTAGCCTAAATGGCAAAAAACGGAACCCTTATAGATTCGTCATGTCTGTCTGTCTGTCGGAGATCCAAAAATGAGACAGTCAAAATCATTTCGCGTCACTCTTTTCGCCATGTTTAAGATTTCATTTTTCGAATAACAGTGACTTTTTCTTATGTTATTTTGTTAAGTGACATCGTTCAAAAGCGATGTCACTTAACTAAATAACATAATATGCCAAATTAGACATGAAATTAAACATCAAAATAAACAAATCAAGTTATAAAAGTACCTGCGAAGTGTGGTCTAGTATAGACAAATTATGTAGACTTTCGTGTTATGTATCATAATTGTATCTGTTTATTAAATATTTTTTGTTGAAATTTCATGGTAATATCAGTACCAAATCATCATTTTTCGGAAAGTTGAAGTTGCGAAAAAAGTTGCGTTAAAATCATATGATTTTTTAAAAAAAAGGTCGATTTTACGTATTTTTCAGATATTTTAACAACAGTAGATGGCTATAAGTAGGGTCCAATATTTTTATTTTATGATTTTTGCCGTATATCTTGTGACCTAATGCAACTTTCTGCGCCTATCCAGCAAGGAAAATCAAGAAAAAGGAATGTATACTAGGGTATACATTTATAAAGGTAAACAATTAAGATAGTTAATATTAGAAAAAAATACTACAAAATATCGACTCACCCGTGAGAAATGTAGCATTGTGAATTTAAGAATTAAAAAAACCTAAAAAAACGTCTTTTAATCATTTAATTTTGCATATTTTGCCCCTTTTTATTGATTTTCATGCATATTTTGGGCTTTTTTTGTTGCATATAATCCGGTCTCTACACCCACCTTTGAAGTATTTTTGTAATGCATGGTATGTCGCCCGTTTAGTTATTTTGTCGCCCAAAAAATAAACTGCTGCCCTGTTTAGTATTTATTTAAGTAACCCATTAACAGTCGCCTTTAATTATTTCCAGTCACCCAATTAAATAAAGCCGGGTTGACATGGTAAGAGTCAGCTCGGACCGAGTGCACTCGGATTACTACTCGAACGCAGACATGAAATCCGAGCACACTCGGAAGTGCTACGTATGAAGCTGCCTCGTATACGAGTGGACTCGGTCGTGACTCGGTCCAAGCTGACTATTATCATGTCAACCCGGCTTTAGAAAAATACTAGAAAAATCGACTCACCCGTAGCAGATCAGACGGGATAAGCTTTGCTTAGTTTGGAGACATGATTGTTGTGATTTGTCAAAACATACAAAACTAAAGTCAAAACAAATAGAAATGTATTACTGACTTGTCAAATGGCCTAGTTCCATAAAGATGAGCAGCGCTGTTGACCAGCCAGGTTCCATTGAGTTGAAGCATGTAGCGAGCGAAGTAACAAAACAGTAGTGAACTCTTCAAGGTTTCACCAAAGAAATGTACTGGCACCCAGACAGGTATGATTGCTGCGGTCAGATAGTACAGTGGTGTATAGTACCTAAAATCAAAACGGAGCGTAAAAGTACAAAAAAACCAAACAAACAAAAAAGAAACCACACATCTTAAGCATTTGCTTGCAGACTAGTATAATGTGTTTTATTAATCAAATCTTCATACTTACTTCTTTTGGAACATGACCATCCAATCAGCTTCCAGATCGGACATATCTATTTTCTTGCCCAGTTCCATAACATATGGGTGCTTTTTGGTCATCAACCAACCCATGTGGCTGAAGAAAAAGCCTCTTTTTGAGTTATGTGGATCAGCATCAGTGTCCGAATAGCGATGGTGGAGGCGATGGTCGCGAGACCACGTGTACACGGAGTTCTAAAATAAATATTATTATTGAAATGGATCAAATCCTACTAATATTATAAATGTGAAAGTTTGTGAGTTTGGATCGTAATATAATAAGTCTACGGTTTGGATGTTTGGAAGTTTGTTCCTCAATCACGCAAAAACTGCTGAACGGATTTGCTTGAAATTTGGTACACAGATAGTAGATAGCCTAGATTAAAACAAAAAATACTTTTTCTTCCGATATCCCCACGGGAACGGGAACCACGCGGGTAAAACCGCGGGCGGCCGCTAGTAATAAAATAAAATGGTAATAAAAGATAATACGTAGGAAGGGAGTAGTGACGGATAGGTCGAGGAAGACCGCAGAAAAGTTAGAGGTGTGGAGAAAGCAAATCGCGGCCTAAATTCCTGTATAGTTCTGTATCCCTTTTGCCACAAGGTTGGTAATCATCTTAACTTTATGACTAGCTCAAAAAGTAAAATTTACCAAAAATGGACTTAGCAGGTTAACAAATTAGGTTGACGAAGTTACAATGACGCTCCGGTTCCAACCTTAATTAGCCCCATTCATAGAAGGCAAAAAAAACGAAGAATACGGCTATCCATGAACCAAAGATTTCCTTCGGTAGGATTGATCCTTGTATTCCTAAGATGGGTTTACGAAGTGGAGCCATCTGGATTTTTCAAGCAGGTGGGGGGAGGGGGGAATTCTGCTTTATCGAAGTCCGAGGTTAATAACTGCCTAAGTTTAGATACTAAGCCAAGTTTGGTTTGGTATCATTTTCGGATAAATCAGTGACGTAGAATTTATCTGGTATAAAAAAGCAATTTATTAAGAAATTTCCTAAACATTACACAATAACCGATATTTTCCAATACATTTTTTTTACTTAATGTCACCGTCAATATTAAACTGAAGTTCTTATTTGCAAACAAAAAATATGTTAACAAAGCTTATAGAATAAAGACTTGAAAAAATATATCTTACAAATTTCTCTACTAACAATAAATAGCGAAAAAAAAATTCACTGTCGTCAATTTCTTTTACATCTATGGAAATATTTTTTTTTATTATAACAATATGGATATTAAATGAAAGGTAATAAATAGCCAATTCCAAATATATATACATTATAATACTTTTATGTAACTGTTTCGAAAGAAACTTAAAAAGTATAACGCAGAAGTAAAGAATATTAATAAATTATTATAAAAACAAAAAAATGCCAGTCAATCACAACAAAAAAAAGGCAAATATCACAAGCGGGCATGTAACTACGATACTACCTAAATTTGCTACAATTTGAGTCTATCACAAACAAGTTTCAACTTTATTTTTAAAATTTTAATATTTAATAAAAAAAATAACTTCAACGGTAACGAAGTTATTTTTTTGGAGTAACCAAACAAGAATATTTTCTTTTATTATTATTTTGAAAATAAAAAGATAATGAGCTCTTACGAGTTATTTTTCTATTTCAAACATTAATTTTTTTTTAATCAAGCGAGTATTTTATTTCTGTTTTTATTTTTTTAAAATAGTTTAACAACTGAATCGTACAAACATGAATCCAAAAATGAATTCGACACCCTAAATTCATACGAATATGATATCAAACTGGGCATAGCAGCTTAACAAATACATCTATCGAGATTGGGCTGAAAGCCAAAACTTCAAAGAAAATTTACTACCAAAATCGTGGTGGCTCCACTTCTTATATCCATCCATCCTAGGGTCCTAAGGACCAATCCTACCAAAGGAAATCTCTGGTTCACAAAACGCCGTATTTTTCACCCCAGAGACGCCACTAAATTAAGAAGGACAAAGATAGATAGGTAGGTTCTTTGATAGCCCCTTTATTTTATTTTGCCACGAATAGTTATGGCTAATGAATAATGACTTTGGGTAGTGAAAATAGGGTGAAAAAAATTGAACAAATTTCGGTGTCAATAATATAAAAAACCGGTCAAGAGCGAGTCGGACTCGCGCACCGAGGGTTCCGTACAATCATAAATATATTTGGATATGTTACTTTAGTAGTCTTTAAAAAAGTAGGATAAACGGCAGACAGGTGGAAGGGCAAAGAGGCGGACAGTTAATTTACAAATATTAGCCACAGCTGCTTATGTGACTGAAAAACGTTTCAGCCACTCCACATTTCAAACTGTTTATATTACTAAGTAGGAACTTATTCTTCGTTTATTCGTACGGCAAATAGTAGGTAATATTAGAACCAGCCACCAATTTATTATTGTAGTATTATTAGGGCGCGCCATCTCTTGACCGATAGTGGAACTATTTTATGTTTCTTAGGTTAGCATGCTTAGGACAGCGCCATCTGTTGACTGGTAGTGAAACTAAAGAATTTATGTTTGTTTTTTTGAATTTCTAAAAAAGTGTGCTATATTGAGACACTGTTTTATTTTTCCTGTAATCTTTACATAAACTACTATCACATAGAATTATCTCAGATTTTTTTCTTTGCAAACTTCGGAGATAAGGGGGGGGGGAACGGTATTTTTTTTTACATTTTTCATCATAAGTCGAAAACTATGTGGCCTAAGAAAAAAGTTTTAAAATGTGCAAACAGCGCTCTTTCATATGATACCCCACATGCCCTAGTCACCTCACTTCAAATTTTTAAGACCCCTTTTCAGTCCCTGTTGTAAAAAAAATTTTTTTTTTTATTTCTTTCTTATTTGCAAAATAGTTGGGCAAATGTCATCTTAAACTATTCCAAATTTCAAGTTGACACCATCAGTAGTTCTCGAGATATCCAGCTGTGACAGACAGACAGACAGACAGACAGACAGACAGACTGAGTCACACCATAAGGGTTCCTTTTTTACCATTTTGGTACGGAACCCTAAAAACACGAAAACAATTTAGGCCAATAATTTGTGTGCCAAAGACAGTTAGGGGGCATTTTTACGGGTTGATTTTCCAGGCGATAGGCGATTTTAGTCGACAATCGTTTGTAAAATCAAATTGTTGATTTTATAGGCTATTTTCGATAGGGTAGTATTTAATCGGGTAACAACAAATTCCCATTTTGGGTATCATAAATACTGAATATAGCGTACGTACCTACTCAAAAACTAAGTGGGCGATGCCGGACTGAGGGCGACTACAAAAATTGAAAATTAGTGACTTTAAAAAACAAATTGAGTAACTAGTTATTCAGAACGGGCGACCAAATTGGTCTTTGGGCGACATCCTTAGGGCACACAAAACATTTAAAACTTGGCATATATTTTATTTAAAAAAAGGTGACTATTATCCTAATCGAGTTGACAAAAATACCATGTTGGGCAGCTTAAATCAGATAATTATAGTTACCTACCATTCAGTATTTTTGTCACTCATTTAGAATTTTCACTCTCTACTGTAGTCGCCGGTTTTACGTATTCTTGTAATCCAAAGTTTGTCGCCCGTATAGTTATTACAGTGTGTCGCTGGATAAAGTGCAAACCCGAAAGGGGCGAAACTAGACTATAGGTATATGAGTAATAAAAAAAATACAAAAAAATATATTCAATTCACTTTCATATTTTTTTTGCAGAATCAAGATTTGTAATTTTTACAATGGACTTTATGTACAAAAAATAGTATTCCTTCAAAAGTAGTGAATGGATTTTGTTTAGTTCAGATAGATTGCAAATAACTCACAAAAACGTGATAATCATGACTTAAATTCAGCTTTTTGTAAAAAAATGCATTTCTTTTAACTCTTTTTTTCATAAATCTCTAAATTTTTCAAAATTTCGGCCCCATATACCACATAGTTTTATCATTTAATTATAATTTTTATCATATTAGCTTTCATTAGCAACAAAAATATATGCACTCAATAAAAATAACACGCTGGCTATGAGCTTTTAAAGTTAACCACTGATTCAAAATTTCAAAGTTAACCAGCTTTGATATAATATCGCGAAAAAAAAAGCTGTTCCATACATTTTGATCTATTCGATTTGAAATTTTCTATGGAACAGCTGATTTTATTTTCGCGATTTCATGTTGGTACCATAGTAAAAGTTGTTTGTATGCATGATACAAACAACTTTGTATCATGCATACAAACAAAGGTAACAAACAACATATTATAGTACACATAATTTTAAGGGGTCAACAACATTGACCCCTTAAAATTATGTGTACTATTTAAGAAGGACCTTATACACGGTTAATTTTTAACTATATCTAAAAAGGAAATAGGGATTTCAGACCACGTAAATGAACAACTTTTACTATGGGGCCAACCACGAAATCGCGAAAAAAAAATCTGCTGTTCCATAGAAAAAAGTACAACATCGACTCGACTATAATGTATGGAACAGCTGATTTTTTTTCGCGATTTCGTGGTTCGCCCAATAGAAAAAGTTGTTCATTTACGTGGTCTGAAAACTCCATTTTATTTTTAGATATACTTAAGAGGGCTCTACACTCGCGCCGCGAACCGCGGCCGCGAATTACGGGCGCGGTTTGCGCATGAAAACGGTGCGAAAAATATAGCCCTCCAGACTCGCGCGTAAACCGCGGCCGCGAATCATGGCAACATTAGTTCGGCACACAAGTTCTTTGACGCGGACCAAAAAACCGCCACCGGACGGGGAACGCCGCGAAGCGCGAACGCGAAGCCCATACGCGAAGCCACGAAACCCTCCACATTCGCGGTTCGCGGCCTTCGCGGGCTTTCGCGGCGCGAGTGTGGAGCCCTCTTTAAAAATTAACCGTGTATAATTAAGACAATATAAATATTATTAATTTCTTATCCATAAAAAGTTAAGGATTTAATCTAAGTCTTACCTGCCCAGCGGCTGTTTGTAATATAATCAAAATAAGCCTAATAGGAAAAGTAGCCTTAAAAGTTTTGTGCGTGTAGAACCTGTGAGCTCCAAGGGTAACGCCTTCAGTGCATAAATATCCACAAAATAAAGCTAAAAAGTAAAATAAAATTGGTCACAGCACACATTAAAATGAACAAAACGAAAACCTATTTGAGTTGGTACTCACCCCATAAAGCTGATTTAAATTGAACTTCTCCTATTAAAGACAGGTAAATCCCCCAAAAACCGAGTGAAAACCATATTGTAAACAAGATGACGTTTTTCCACACTAGTTTATGTTTATAAGAGTAATCGGTTCCGATAATGCGAGTCTGTAAGTTATTATCCTTCACTGAGTCGTCCCCGCTGGTGGTGACTCCAGGAGCCTGCAGATTGGCAGTCATTCTGTACCGATTGTTATCAACCGGCTGCGTGAGATCAACTGACGCTGCTACTACCCGTTCGTGTTTATAAAGTAAAGTATAATATTCTTTATTATTTCATTGTTGAGTGTAGACAATAACAACTTTATATATAGTATTATATTATCTGTGACATTAGTAAGTTATTGAGTAGGTGGCCAATGCAAGACTTGATATTTTTTGACATTGTGCAATTGTGCATACAATCCCCGCAAAATGCTAATGCACCTGGCGGTCATTGTTTTAAACTCAAAGTGGAAAATCATTTATATATATATATAATATATACATGTACCTAGACCCTATCTAATTGAAAATAATAATTTTCTCAATGCTTGGAAATTCGAACATTATTTTGATAACCTTTTCCGGACAGACCTAAACCGCGCCGGCAATTTTTGTATGAGAATCCATTAGGTACTAATGTGTAATACCTAATGGATTTTCATATAAAAATTGCAGGCGTCTGACAATGTTAGTATTGAAACACGTGTAATTCAGAAATGGAACGAAATTTTCAATGAAACACGACAGTTAATGAATCACGGTAACAGAGTGTCATGAGCGCATATTCCTGGTTACAAAACTTACGTGTAACATAGGATTCGGACAGGCGGCATAAAATAACGTTGTATTATCTATGGATCTTGGCGCCGGAACAATGACGAAGGAATAATATGAACTTGACATTACCTACGAAAAAAGCGTGGATACCTACTTCATTGTTCTCCATTCAAACGCTACTAAACATGGCGGCTTAGCTTAGTCGTACATACACATTATGTAAACTGCATAGAGTCGAAATTGTAACATGTAAATGCAACACAATATGGCGGACACGGCACGCGCTTTACGCTCCGTCAAAAATCCTTTGTTATTGCAGTTTGTGCCACTTCCATAGGTTTGCTTTTTCTGAGCGCCGGAAGAAATTAATGAAGAAATTATTGTTGAAATTGTTTGTTGTTTTGTCAAAAAATTATCTTCGATTTAAATTTAAGTAAATTATTTATTATAAAAATGAATTCAAGCGACGAAAGTGATATTTTGACGTCACCAGAAATTCAAGAAGCGGCAAGAACTGTAATAGAAAACATGTTGTCTACAAAATAAAAAAAAAAAAAAACGCTTTATTGCACACTATAAAAAGACATTACAAAGAAGAAAACAAAAAACATAGACAAGTACACAAAAGGCGGCCTTACTGCTATGTAGCAGTCTCTTTCAGGCAACCTTGAGTAGAAAAATATTAAGGGGAAGAGGACAGATAGGATAGAGGAAAAAATATTAAGTAAACCAGATGTAAACCCAATGATTTCAAAACAGTAATAAAATAAATCTATGCGTAAACCTAACTGCAATGCTCAAAGACATTCGGGTATAAATGTAGGAAGTCAGCATCAAACGTGCAAATTTTTTTGTCAGAAGCATCAGATAGTGTGTATTTTAGATATGAGCGCCGATGGGTAAAACGCCGGCGGCGGCGCGCCGACTTTTTTGGGTCGGCGGCGGCGGCGCCGTCGGCGGCGTGACCTCTAAATGTTTTTTTTTTTAATTTATTGACAGGAAATAATAAAAAGACATAATTTATCGATCAGAAATACTTGTTTTTATTAGAATTTAAAAAACGTACATCATATCAGCCGCACGACACCCACTGCCGGGTATAAGCCTCCCCCAAGGATCTCCACGACGCTCGGTCCTACTTGGTTCGCATCCAGAGGGTTCCCACAACCTTCACCAGATCGTCGGTTCACCTTGTCGGGGGCCTACCCACGGGGCGTCGTCCAGTGTGCGGTTGCCATTCCAGAACCGCCCCGCCCCAATGTCCATCGATTTTTCTCACTATGACTGTGTCCCGCCCACTGTCACTTAAGCCAAGCAATCCTTCGAGCGATGTCGGTTACACGGATCTCCTCATTTTTAATTCGATCACGTAGGGAAATGCCGAGCATGGCTAGAGAGCTCAAGGTAAGAAGGCTCAAGGTAACCCATCGTGCAATGGCTCTCCATTGAGATGGGAGACATAGTTAGCGACCACTTTTCACTGCCTTAAGGCATTACTGGTAACGCACACTGGACATAGACTTTTATCTTTAGGCTCTGACGTAAGTTGGACGCGAAGATTTTTCGAAGTTTCCCGAATGCTGCCTATCCCAGTTGGATTTGACGAGAGATCTCTTTTTCGAAGTTCGACTAACCTAACTGGACTGTCTGTCTGTCCTAGGTATACGTAATGGTCAGCAACTTCGAGTGTAGTTGTGGTCAACAACTTTAGGATGGCTCCGCAAAATACCAGCTCCAGATGCTTGAATCCATTTAGCGAAGGGCCAGGAAGATCATCAGCAAAGATAATCTTTTTTGTAGTAAGCTGAAAAGCCTCGAGCATTGACGCGGTTGAAGATTATTGGTTTTTTATCAGATAAATTTCGCCGAGTGTGCAATAGAATTGCACAACCTAATTCCACCATCTCCCTTCTTCCATCAGACAACCAGACGTAGGAATCAGCGCCACCGTTTTTTGTTGGATATTTCAAAGACTCGCACTAAGCGTTTTCCTTCATCACCGTATCATCCGTACCGCTAGAGAGTGGAAATCTTTGCCTGGGCCTGCTGTGTTTCCCGATAGGTAAAATCTGGGAGCCTTCAAGTCGCGAGTGAATAGGTATCTTCTAGGCAAGTGCGTTTCATCGTGAATCGCATCATCGCTTGCCATTATCATCAAGCGTGATAGCAGGCAAGCGCTTGCCTATCTATCATAAAAAAAGTGTTCCCAACATGAACTGAAATGGGTGTACAACATGATTTTCGTCTTATCCATGTTCATTCTAAGAGACTTCTCTATAATTCTCTTTGGTAGGCACTACAGAGATCTTCTAGCATTGTGTTCAGGTCTTTCATGGTCTCAGCCATAAGAACTATATCATCGGCAAAACGGCGGTATGTTAGGTACTGGCCATTGATGTTGTTACCGAGTCTTTTCCAGTCCAAGAACTTCATGATGACCACGCAGCTGTGAACAGTTTCGGAGAAATAAGGTCTCCCTGTCTCACACCTCGCTGCAGTAAGATGGGGTTTGTGCTCTGGTTCTGTAATAGGATCGACATGGTGGCATTTTTGTATAAGTACCTCAACACCTCATACTTGTAGTCCAGTTTGCACCTCTGGAGAGTCTGCAGCACCGCCCAGAGGCCGTATTACAAGCTCTTAAATCCTACCAGGTTTATAAATTGCTGTAGTGACATCTCTTTCTCGCTGTATAGCAAATAAAAGAGATAGATTGATAGCCAGTCAGAAAACTGACTGGAAATAAGAGGTCATAATACAGCCACTGGTCTCTATCGAATCAAAGGCTTTCTCAAGTCCATGAACGCCAAGTAATAGTTCCAATTCTAACAGTAACTGTGTTTATTAGACTTCGATCGTCTTATTAAACTTCAATTATAAAAGCGAAGAAACGGCAATTTTATCTAGTTTTGTTTTAAAAACGTCCACAATTTGTTCTTCTAATGACGACGATGACGAAGACGTGGCCATTTTGATGCAAACGTGTAACGCGTCCCATCCTACCATGAAAACGAGCTTGTTCACACTGATTCTTTAAATCTTTTCTGTAGCTCGGCGCGCCGTTGTCTTTTCGCGGCGGCGGCGGCGCGGCAGAATTGGCGGCGGCGGCGGCGCGCCGGCGCGGCGCTCATATCTAGTGTATTTGGATCCTAAAGTACTTATACTTATCAATACGAAAACTTACTTTAGGATCCAAATTACCTTACCTAGCTAGGTACTAATTTACCACATTGTTTTAGTTAAACAGCTGACATCACAACTTTACACGTTCTTTATTTTTGTTGCAGGTTTGATTTTTGGTATTTCCGGTGCATGAAGAAGATGCGACGACATATACAGCATTTATGTAAAAGACGTAGAAACTCAAGACGGTGCGATGCGATTTGGTACTTTCAGGTACTGTAATCCTTATCCTTACTTCCTTACTTCCTTACTCCTTACTATATACTATATACTATATATACTATATACTATATATACTATAATACTATAAATGCGAAAGTCCGTTTGTTTGTTTGTTTGTTTGTTTATTTGTTTGTTACGCCTTCACGTCCTAACTACTGAACCGATCATCATGAAATTTTGCATACACGTTGTCAGGGGTACAGAGACGGACAAAGGGTACCGTTCATCCCGAAAAAAAGTATTGTTCCCGAGGGATAGCAAAAAAACTTTCCACGCAGACGAAGTCGCGGGCGGCCGCTAGTTTTAAATAAAAATATTATATTCTTATTCTACGAACTTATGACCGACTATTGATTGAAATTACGAAAGCAATTTTTATCATTGTAAAAGCAGAGTACCACTCGACATTTTTGGCACATAACGTAAGTATTTACTGATAGAAGATCCATACTACCAACTGCCGGAACCTGGCCGAAGCTCGGGAACACGATGCTCGGAAGCTGCAGCCGATGCTCTCTCTCTGGACGCCGTCGCAGATATCTGGATACCGCTGGTCTCAGGAACTCGGGATATTCTCTCAAGAAGGACGTCGAATAATAACCCCAGAAATTACAACAAATAGTTTTATTTCTTTTCCACAATTACTCAATTACTAATCCACTCAATTTCCCCAATTACTAAAAACCAATGTTACCCAGACAAAATCCAAAGTAAGAATGAACGCTCGGCATTGTCTAGATGGCGACCTCGCTAGATTTTCCCTCCAAAACATACTGCTCGCTTATTGGTTTAAAAACCATTCGGCGGTAACGCATAGCCCATAACAGCACTACGCGTCTAGTCGTTTTCGAACTAATAACACGGAAATAAACTACGAATTTAAAATAATGTTGCCACTTTAAATAATCTTTCAATATTATTGCTAACATTACCTTCGTATCCAACATACTTACAACGTTGACGTTTCAGCCCCAAAAAAAAATGTTCGAACCCATTACATCTCACTTCACGAGACGGTAGTATTGCGGTATTACGCTTATTCATCTTCTGCTCAATTTTGTCAGCCGCAGATGATGGTCAACCTCTTTTTTTGCTTATCGATTGACCAACCATACACACACTATTCGCTACTTCAATATGAAGTATCTCAACTTTATAGGGTCAGCGAAAATCGCGCAGCACGGCTGTTTTTTTTTTTACCATAAACAGGCAAGACTACAAGGTTAGTGAATAAAACTGAATCAGGCGCGGTCCGAAGGGGGGGGTCACGGGGGACATGACCCCCCCCCCAAATCGTACACGTTAAATAGAAAAATTTTCTATATGCAAGCGGTGTGACTGCACTGGGCGCCCTCGTGTGTGGGGAGCCGAAAACGCCCGACCACCGGTCGACTATCAATCGTATTGTGGCCTGCACGCGTAGCATGAGCAAACGAGACTCTTGTCTACGAAGACTTGTCGTCTCGACCTTCTCGATTGCTGAGCACAGTTTGACAGACAGGTGGGACTCGTTCTCAGAATTTCGAAACCTTTTAATGTCTTTTAATAAAAAAAAGTTAATTTTAAAGGTAATCTTTTTATTTCAACACCAATAAACGTCAAAATTATCTAATTTAATCCGAAATAATTTAGTATAAACATGATTCTCATTTTTTTATAAGTTCTAAGATAAAGAGGCGCTCAAGAAAGCGTTCTCTTCCGTAGACAAGCTCTCTCGAGTTCGAGAAGAATAATATTGCCAATAGAAAATAATTACTTTATTTCTCATAAAGCACCGTTCCTTTCTATAGATTTCACAACGCTAAATTCTCAAAACTAATTAAATATAGCTGTATGGATATAAATTCGTTTGCCTTTTATTATTGAGAGTATTTTGAAAAGATAACACAGACTACTAACGAAATTGTTAATTTAGTAATCTGTGTAAAATGACGAGAAAATTACGAAATATTAAAATCAACGTATGAAAATAATTTTAATTTAAGTTTTTAAGGAATAAAATATAAGCACGGATAATTTAGATTTATTTTTATTGCGAAATTTAGATTCATATAAAATAAAATACGTAGAAAACTATTTCGAATCTTCTTATTAGTCTGTGATTCTCTCTCGACCTTCTCGACTACTCAAAGGGTGGTAGACAAGTTTCTCTGATTCAACTGTCAATTTAATGTCAGTTGAAGAGAAAAGCTCCTGTTTGTCGACTTTTGACATTAGGCCACGACAAAGAACAATACGAGTCTACTAGTTGTAAATGCGAGCATGAGTATCTCGATCTCAACCCGACAAAAGTGACATTTCGGTGTAGACAAGCCATTGTTCTCTGAGTCGAATCTTATCTCGATGTTGGTCATGCTACGCGTGCAGGTGATGAGCGACGAAGCGACGAATGAAACTGACTAAAAATCGCACTGCGCGGCCATTTTTTAATATAAACAAGCAGGATTAGTCGATGAAACTGACTAAAAATCACGCTGCACGGCTATTTTTTTTCTAAAAACAAGCGAGATTACAAGATTAGTAGATGAAACTGACTTAAAATCGTGCTGCGCGGTAGTTTTTTTTCTGTAATAAGCAAAATTAGAAGATTAGCAGATGAAACTGACTAAAATCTGCGCTGCGCGGCCATTTCTTACTATAAACAAGCAAGGTTACAAGATTAATAGTTGAAACTGACTAAAAATCGCGTTGCGCGGCGGTTTTTTTACTGTAATAAGTAAAATTAGAATATTAGCAGATAAAACTGACTAAAAACTGCGCTGCGTGGCATTTTTTTTGCTCTAAACAAGCAAGTTTATAAGATTAGTGGTAGAAACTGACTAAAAATCGCGCTGCGCGGCCATTTTTTTTACCATAAACAAGCAAGATTACAAGATTAGTAGGTGAAACTGACTAAAAAATCGCGCTGCGCGGCCGTTTTTTGAATAACAGGCAAAATTGAAAATCTTGGAATCGCATAAGTAGGGGGCGCCCCGTAAAAATATCGCCCAGGGCGCTGGTAGTGCTTAAACCGGCACTGCTTCTATAAATTTACAAAATAAAAAAAAAGCAATTGTATTATTGTGTGTATAGTGACCCCCTCCAAAATCTCAGGCTGCGACCGCGCCTGAACTGAATAAACTCGCGCTACGTGGCTGTTTTTTTTACTATAAAGAAGCAACATTGTAAGATTAGTGGATGAAACTGACTAAAAATCGCGCAGCGCGGCCGTTTCTTTACTAAAAATGGGCAAGATTATAAGGTTAGTGGATGAAACTGACTAAAAGTCGCGCTGCGTGACCTTTTTTTAAATAAACAAGCATAATTACAAGATTAGTGGATGATACTGGCTGAAAATCGCGCTGCGCAGCCGGTTTTTTATATAAACGGGCAAGGTTACTACTAGGCTAGTGGATGAAACTGACTAAAAATCGCGCTGCGCGGCCGTTTTTTACAATAATCAAGCAACATTACAAGATTAGTGAATGGAACTGACTAAAAATCACGCAGCACGGCCGTTTTTTTTACTATAAACAGGCAAAATTACAAGGTTAGTAAATGAAACTGACTAAAAATCGCGCTGTGCGGCCATTTTCTTTACTATAAACAGGGAAGATTACAAGATTAGTGGAAACTGACAAAAAAATGGAACAAACATTGTTTATAATGCACTAGCCTTCTACTCTTGCGAGGTTGTTGGTGTTTTACAAATTACCCTGTATATTACTGGCAAGCAAGGTGGGTGCCATAATAAAACTGGATCTCGCACCACCATAAAACTTGCCTTGGGCCGACCCTGTTGACTAACCTGATGGTATTGTCGAGAAATTGTATATTTCTTTTTCACCTAATCATTTACTTGTCATATTTGAAATAAAATCCGTATTGTAGTCAGTGAAATTTTGTAAGTACGTCTAAAGCACAGTGTACCGTATCTGGATCATCCAAAAAAAACATGTTTTCATTTTGTAAACTATAATAATACAAAAACAAACTTACTTACATAAAAGTTAACAGTTCTCCAAATGTAAATATATTTTTTTCCTGCCGAAATTCCCATAATATAATTTTTCACGATTTTTTCAATTTGTGAAATTAATGAACACAACACGATGGCGCAAATTTTCAACTACCGTCTTCGTAAAATTATCAGTATCACCATCTATGCAGAATCACCGGTAGCACTTAATTACTATATTAATACAGTTTCCCTCAAAATCCGATAGATGTCAATATCAGTTTTGATAAAGACCTAGGGAAATAATCTCAGGAGTGTTCCCGATGAGGCACTGAGTGCCTTGTAGGGATAATATAGTACCAAATGTATGTTTGTAGGCAACCTAGCTCCCAGACTTAAAGAAGGACACAGGAACGCTTTATTAAAACCATGCTACCCCATAGAGTTTGGGCTTGTTTGAATCGTCTTGACGAGTAGGTACTCTTTCGGGAAATAGTTTCCAGGGTCTGATAATAAAGCCGGAGGAAGGATACAGGAACTCTTCAATAAAACCACGCTACCCCATCGAGTTTTGGCTCGTTTGAATCGTCTTGACGAGGATCTTTGTTGGGAAATAGTGTCCAAGCGTCTGATGATGGAGCCGGAATAAAGCCACTGGAATTCTGTAATAAACCATGCAACCCCATCGAGTTTGGGCAGTTTGAATCGTTTTGACGAGTACTTTGTTGGGAAATACTTTCCAGGGGCCGTACCGGCTAACGCATCGAACTTCGATAAGTCTGCCGAGCTTCAACTTAAAACAGATGAATCTAAATAAGGAATTTCGTATTGTACTATTTGCCGAAGTTATTTAGAAGATATCAATGTTCTTGTGACATCATGAATTGGGGTTTGCCATTTTGGCCTGATTGGGGCTCGATTTATCTGTTTTAATTTGAAGCCGGGCAGACTTATCGAAGTTTGATGCGTTAGCCGGTACGGCCCCAGGGTCTGATGATGGAGCTGGAAGAAGGATATAGGAACTCTTTAGTAAAACCATGCTACCCCATCGAGTTTGGGCTCGTTTAAATCGTCTTGTCAAGTACTTTGTCGGGAAATACTTTCCAGGGTCTGATGATGGAGCTGGAACAAGGATACAGGAACTCTTTAGTAAAACCACGCTACCCCATCAAGTTTCGGGCTTATTTGAATTGTCTTGACTAGTAGTCTGTTGGGAAATAGTTTTCAGGGTCTGATGATGGAGCTGGATGGCCTTCATCCACATGAACTCTGTAATAAAACCATGCAACCCCATCGAGTCTGGGTTCGTTTGAATCGTCTTGATGAGTACTCTGTTGGGGAAAAATTTCTAGGGTCTGATAATGGAGCTGGAAGAAGGACATAAAAACACTTTATTAAAACATTGCTACCCCATCGATTTTGGCTTTGTTTGAATCGTCTTGACAAGTAGGTCAAGTACGAGGCATCTTATTTGAAATCGGGTGGGGATTGCGCGGAACGCGTATTTTAGGTATGCGTAGCGGTGAGGGGCGCGGGCGGCGGGAGAGGGACGCACGCTATTGGTCACTCACATGAGCACATGCGCGAACTGATCCCCACTCCGTCGAAAAAATTTCAAGTTACGTGCCGCGCACTATACTCTTTCGGAAAATAGTTTCCAGGGTCTGATAATGAAGCCGGAGGAAGGATACAGGAACTCTTTAATAAAACCACGCTACCCCATCAAGTTTGGGCTCGTTTGAATCGTCTTGACGAGTACGCTTTTGTGAAATAGTTTTTAGGGTCTGGCGATAAAGCCGGAAGAAGGCCACCGGAACTCGGTAATAAAACCATGCAACAAATGCAAGTAATAAATCGAGTTAGAGCTCGTTTGATTCGCCTTGACGAGTGCTCCGATAGGAGCTGGCATATTTTTAGGTTTATTAATTTACTGAAAAAAAAAACATTTTTAAAAACACCTTTTTATAACGAACTAAAAAGTAAGTATACAATTCGGACTAAAAACATAAAAGCGGACTTCTAAAAACTGAATAAAAAGTATAAAATAAATTCTTCTGTTTATATTTACAACCCCATACCTACAGAAGTTTTAAACCTAAAAACGTGGGGCGCATACTAAGGACAATATTGATGACAATTTTACAAAATGCGCCCCACGTTTTTAGGTTTAAAACTTCTGTAGGTATTGGGTTATAAATATTTACAGAAGAATTTATTTTTTACTTTTTAGTCTGCTTTTATGCTTTTAGTCCGAATTTTCTTGCATGAGCCCGCATGTGACTTGCAAAGCCGAAACCGGTCGCAGCTCGCGCAGTACAGTTGTCCAGTTGCGTTATATGTATAGTTATAAGTTGGCTTCTGTTGGGTCTTTTTAAAGTATCGCTTTGCGTCCAGATCTTCGAGACGCAATTCTTGGATTTTTTTTAGGGTTCCCCCAGACCTACCGGTTTTTTTTCTTTACTTTGCTGTTCTACCTTGCTGTTTAGACCGCCGGCCAACAGGGTCATTTTCAATCTATTGCATATTGGGACCAGACCAAATTGGCAAAATAGCTATTAGCTTGGTGTTATCAAATATAATCGTCTGGGTTGCGAAGTAGGAAGCTTCTGGGATATGCCACCCTGAACATGGTCTCCGATTGCTAAAAATAAATTGATCGCATATTTATATAAATTGTGAACAGGGTCGTGGGTGGCCTCATTACCTACCTGAACTATTTTTTTGTGTTTTCATAACGATCGTTTAAGGAACAAAGCTCACATATGTGAAATGTACTTAGATTGAAAATATGCGATAGATTAAAAAAAGGCCTCTTGGCCGGCGCTCCATTGCCGGACAGCAAAGCAAAGAAAAGAAACCGGTAGGTCTGGGGGGACCCTTACACCCTCATTCACGCTTTAACGCTACTCGGACTGTTTTAAGGCAAAATGTCTTTTGGCGAAATGTTACATGCTGATAGGTCCCGTTTAAGAATATCTTTGTAGCGGATATTGTAGCATTACAAAGAAAGGAAGAGAAAGGGAGCCTACCTAAGAGAGAGGATTTTATCTAACTAGTTAAGGAGTAGAGTAGAAAGATGGAAATAGAATACAATAAACATTTATTTGCACTAGACCTACAAACAGAGGGCTAAGGAACTTAAACACTAAAGAAAGAGGGAGAATAGGGGTAGGAGAGGGTAAATCTGCAGGTGTTTACCGAGGGACAGGGGAACGTAATCTTGCGCGCGGAGAGGGGACGCGAAAGGGGCGTAGTTGTACCGTTAACGAGCAGCGTAGATGGGCCCAAAGATGGAGCGCGTTTGTCCAGGGGCTGAGCGTAGACGGGTCACAGATGGGGCGTGGATGTTCAGAGTCACGGACTCACGGAAAGTTTTGCAAAAATCGAAAGAAAAACGTAGAAGAAAAATAATACAGCATTTCGAAATGGGAATTTGTGTATTTGCTAGCCAGCAATACAAAAGAGCGGGATGAACAATAAATAGATAGACAACCTACGCGAAGTGTGAATAAAATTGAGAAAAAGCAAATAAACTAAACTGTCACATGTAAACAAGCAGCTGTCAAAATAAATCGAAAATTATAACCTAACTTTTCTACTAAGTATGAAATTTTGCCTGAAATTCAATAAAATTTTATGAGAAAGGATGAAACTACAAACCTTATAAGAATCGCCGTAAAGCGTTGAATATATTGCTGTCAAGCAAATGCTTATTTTCAAAGAATTTGGAAAGTTATGGCCAAAAATACTTATTCCCTAGGAAACTTAAACTATTAAAACTAGATAAAAACTAAGAGTTTAGGAGCGACAGGCAGCACACTACATTATTTTGGTCTTCTTAAATATAAACAAGAGGAGAAAGCTTACGTATAACTGTACATTTTATAAAACGTGGTGCCAATTTCGCGGAGCACCTGGATCACATTGCACATAATTTCGACGCCAAACAGTATCGCCGATATTAAATTATTTAAAAGAGCGCCTTAAATTATAAGCACCAGTGTTCTTAACATACGCATTATATAAAGCAACTTGAACCTGGTTAAAGTAAGATGCTAAATGCCCAAGATTATTAGCATAGATATCACGGGGCATAAAGATTATTTCGTCAAAGTCAGACGTTGGTGTATAAAGAGAGCCAGTGGGAACATACTCCCGACCATGAACAAGAACGAAAGGAGAAAAACCGGTACCTAGATCAATTTACACTAGAGTTCATAGCGCATTGAATTTTGCTGAGGTGTTTGCCCCAAGAACGATGATCATTACCCACTAAGGCAGCTAACGTGGTTACGATGGTACGATTATATTGCTCGGTAAGATTAACCTGTGGACAGTAACGAGGAGTAAAGGATACGCACGGAATATTATAACATGAGAGAAAATTTGAGAATTTATGAGATTGGAACTGTGAACCATTGTCCATAATAATAGTTTGGGGAACGCCATGAATAAAAAAAAACAGAGTTCTCTAAACGAAAAATAACATTCTCGGTCGTTGCGCATTTAAGATGGAAAATAAGTGTATATTTGGAAAAGCAACAATTTACAACTAAAATAGTATTGATTCCTTTGCCTAGTCATTGGGAAAGGGCGCATTAAATCCAAGGATATGGATTGCCATGGTCTCGAACATATTTTCGATTTTCCCATTGGCCCAAAAGGAGAATGGTTTAAATGTTTATACGCCAAACACGTTTCACAAGAAGAAATAATTTTTGAAATTTGTTTAAACATACCAGACCAATAGTAAAGAATAGAGAGTTTTTGTACGTTTTAAAAATACCAAAATGAGGACTTGAAGCGTCACCATGAGCGGTTTAATAAGGTCTTCCCTAACAGAAGGTGGGGGCACTTCCTTCCAAAGGAAATGTTGGGTCAGCGGTTCAGATGAATTAATACGGAATACGGATTAGACGGTACAACTTTTCATGCCGAACACTGAAATTAGGATATGAATCTGGGTTTTCGCGACAATTGTTAAATATATTATTAAAACAATCTGTTTCTGAGGTTTCACTAGGAATACCAATGGGTTCGATCATATTAGGTTTCGATCTAGAAAGTAAATCAGGGACAACATTTTCTTTGCCCCTTTTAATTTTTAAAATAAAATTAAAGCACGATAGACGAAGAGCCTATCGGGCTTGGGGTTGGGTTGGACATATTTAAAAACCATTTCAGAGCTGCATGGTCGATAAAAACAGTAAATTGCTTGCCATTATCTAAGTAACAACGCCAGTGTTCAATAGCTGTGAACACTGCTAGAGTCTCTATTTCAGTTGTAGAGTAATTTTGTTCATTCCCAAGTAACACACGAAGGCTGCTTAACAGCCGAATAACGGATTTCCATCACGCTTAAAGCTGAATAAGGAACCTGCATAAAGGCTGTATACGACCTTATACAGCTCTTATAGATCTTAAATGGGCACAAATTATTCAGCCTTAAGTTCACATAGCTGCTTAAGAGCTGTGTAGCAGCAAGTTAACAGTGTAATAAAGGGTAACAGGCTGTGTAGCAGAAATTTAAGAGTGTTATAAAGGGTAACGACAGTACTATGCGCTGAAATTCGACTGACTAAGAGATCACAAGTTACTCTTTATTCAGAAAATATGTCACATGTACGCTTTAATACATATTTTGAACAGCGCAAGGCTGCTTGCGGCCTGTGTAAAATTAAGTGAACTAATATTTGAAGTGTAAATGAGTTTAAGCATATATAAAGCTAACAATTGAACACTTTATGTTACGTGAATGAATTAGAGTTAACGATACATTGGTGAATAATATTCATATTCATACTCTGTTTGACGTATTATAAAAGGAAAATGACTGGGAACGTAATTTTACTGACATTATACATATATATTATCTAACAAAATTTTAGTGCGCCACGAAAATATTCTGTTTTGAATTAGTTTTGTGATATAAATATGCTGTGATGTAATCTTGACAAAAAAAAAATGTAGTGCTTTGAAAAGAATTATAAGATAAAAAGTTATTATTAAGATATTTCGAAGTTGAAACTGATACATTACATTCCTATTTCTTGCACAAAACATCGTAAAGGTTGAAAAATCAATCAGAATTTTTATAGGTTATACAAAAAATGGTGGATTATGTTACTAATTACATTGACTGATTACAGTACCACATATGTTCTTTTATTCAGATAACATCTGTTTTAAGGTACTTATGTGAACCATTATAAAGTAGAAGCCGTTAATTTGATACACTAATGAGTCTCTAAGCAGCTGCGAGGCATTTAGTGAATTTATAAACAGCCGCTATGCAGATACTATCAATGGCAGTATAAAGGCTGATTAGCGGTAGACATATTCAGCTATAAGTTGAAATATGCGCCACATATCATCCATTATACAGCTATTCACTTCGTAATAGTTCACACGTGCCTCTTTAATAAGTTAGTGTAATAGGAGTTCACAAATACCTTCTTATACAGTATTTGGCGAAATTTTATCCACTAAACAGTCCTTACTAGGGTTTAGGCTTTAGAATATGTTAGAAGCTGAATAGAGTCGAGAAAATATACCTTTATAGCACTCTTAGCGTATTAATGGTGGTTTTGTCGGTCTTAATAAACCTTAATGCAGCTCTTAATTAGCCTAAGCTGTTAAAATATCACTGACTGCTGTTATGCAGCTGTAGGGTCACCAGTGTACTCTTAGAAGAGTCTTAATAAGCACAGAGTTTTAAATAAGTCTAAAAGTGAGTAGTTATACAGCTATCTGTGTTACTTGGGTTTTTATTTAGAGATTTGCTCATATAAGCAATAACTACCTCATTAGAACCTTGAGTTTGGGTAAGCATAGCGCCTACGCCAACATTAGAAGCGTCACAATGGACAGAAAAAGGAAGATCAAAATCACGACATGAAAGAATAGGAGAAGAAATAAGCGCTTCCTTTAGTTTTCGGAAAGCAGATTCAGCATCAGGATTCCAAATATATTTAGAAATTGAACCAGAAGTAAATTTTTTAAGAGGAGAAGCTACTGAGCTAAAATTGGAAATGAAACGTCTAAACCAACTACATGTTACCAAAAATTTCCTCATTTCCCTTTTATTTGTAGGAATTGGAAAATCTAAAATTGCCTGAACTTTAGCTGGATCAGCTCGTAAACCCTTATTGTAAACAATATAGTACCCGAGATAGTTTAGTTAGTTATGAATGAATTGACTTTTACCAAAGTTGATTGTGAGACCAGCATGAGAGAGTTTTTGATGAACTTTCATCAAAAGAGAAAATGCTCTTCAAAAGTATAACTAACGATAATTATGTCATCGAGATAGCATAACACTTTATTCTCAAATTCTGGAGTAAATAATTGGTCCATTAAACGTTGTTGAGTAGCAAGGGCATTCGTCAGACTAAACAGCATTACCGTGAAACGATATATTCCTCTGCCGGGTACATAAAAAGCGGTCTTATCCCTATCATTAGGGTCCAAAGGTATTTCCCAAAATGCTTTTGCAATGTCAATACTAGAAACTTAACGAGCATCCCTAAGGTTATCCAAGCATATACCCAGAAGATTTCACAGTATTTTTATTTGCAACCATTACTTTCGCAGACGACTTGAATAGAGTAAACCCAAGCTTTACAAATTGTTTATGAGAATCATTGCCTAATACAGTAACACAGCTTCAACTATCCAATAACCCAGAAAATGATTTACCGGCTATGGAGACATTGGTAAAAGGACGCTGTTTATCCATTTCCTCGATAAAAATGGAAGTGCTAAAATAATTTAATAAATCTTGATTATCTTTAGAGTTTAGGGAAGAACTACTAGTCAAGTCGTTATCTAGTTTTTTGGAGACGATGGCCTATTACATTTAGGACAATCAGTAGCCTTAGTACCTCTAAAACCACATTTAAAACAAACGGGATCCCGGGGTTTGTCATAGTTATTGCCCACCAGCAGTACTCAAATGTAACTCGGCATAGAAAGCAGATTTTGGTAGTCGAGTGTCATCCGTGCGTACAAGCCCCCCTACGCAAGTTTATGTAAATCACAGACATTATTGTATTGTATGGAATTGACAAGCATACGACACGTAATTTTGCAGTTTATGGATTATTTTTAATTTTTAAGTTAGAGAACGAATACAAAAGTGGCCATTTGAGTAGCCCCCAAGATGTCCATACCTTCAAAGCTGTCCAGTCATGAGGATAGCTTCGATGCCCTTAATATTAGTTCTGCGCAATATTTCTGTGTTCGGAACACGATCTTGCCTTAACTTAACGCGTTATATCGAACGAAGGTATCTGATATGAAGAGCATCCCAGCGTTTAATATCAGATGTGTAGGCCACCCCCGTATCTAAGTGTATAGGGAATGTGCTACCGTCAAGAAGACGTTTATTAAATTAAATACAAAAAATAAAGCACTATTCATTTATTTATTTCATACGTGACATTAAAGTGGAAAAAGTTCAAGAAAAAAACCCTTGGCGGCTGTAGTCCAAAATACAGCCTAATCAGTTATTTTTCATTATCATTTAATTTTTGACGACTTCTTCACGAAGATGTGGCTGTATCTCATTGTTAAACCGTTGGAATCTGGCTTTGAGCTTCTAAATTGTTTTTGATTAGTTGGCTTGTAACCGATATTGCTCAAAACCCCAAATAAAAAAATTCGCACGGTATTAAATCGTATGATCTTGGTAGCCAGTCGACATCCGAATTTCGTGAGGTGATTTGGTAAGGAAATTTTTGCTGCAATAAACTGATTGTCTTCATGCGTGAAGGTGTGCAGGTGGCGTCGTCCTGATGAAACCACTGTCGTCCAGTTCCATGCCAATTAGTTGAGACTACAAGAACTCCGTTATCACGCTCCCCGAAGATCGTTCACCCTTCATCTTTTATGTAGCGCTCCATTTAAAAAAATCGCAACAGTCATAGGTCACAGCATAGCTGTATAATATCAGAGTTGCCACTTGCACGAAAAAAATTGACACACAATTTAAAATGTGCACTCTCATTGGGACACCCCTTAGAACGCAAACAATAACAATAGTGCTATTATTATTTTTATTCCGTGCTATATGTACAATTATAATATTTTTATCACAAGTCACAACTCTTAAAAGCTATGCTAGCTTTAGATCCCCACATTTCTTGTAATAGTGGTATTACTGAAGTCTAAGATATCATTTTCGTGGTAAAGTGGCAAGCCTTCGACTTTTAGGGTAGCGTCAGGTTCTTTGTAAGTTACATTGTAAGTTGGGTTCAACGGGTGCAGAGGACCAAATGCTTTGACTGCAGCTTTACTTTCTTCATCTCCGAGCTCTCTGTGGGTTCCGTCTCCAGTTCTCTTGACTCGGTTCTTCACCTATACAAAAATATAAAATAAAAGTTAGATATTTCTTTTGAAGCAAAGGTAGGTACAGTACATTGTAGATTATAGATGTTGACCTTCAGACCGTCTCTATGCCGTACGTAATAAAAGCAATTTTGGTAGTTCAACTGTTTTTGACCTGCTATCGTGTTTACTTATGTAAGTCGAAATTGCTTAATAAATCTACATAACAGACTCTAAAGGATTACTTCAAAAACAGAACTTAAGTATCATAATCATAATAATTGATAACCTCCTCTTTGTTTTTGAAGTTAGTTAAAATTACAAAATTATGATGCCTTCATTTACTTAAAGGTTACAAAATTCATACCATATCCGGAGATGCTTTTTTCAAGTCGTAAACCAATCCAATTTTAGCAAGGAACTCGATAATTTGGGCGGAGAAATTGAAATGTTCGGAGAGTTCAGCCGCCTTGTAGTCCCAGGGAAAAGCGTGGTGATAGTTGTGCCACCCCTCGCCAGAGCTTATGGCTGACACGAACCAATTTTCAACCGGCTGGAGGTTTCTAATAAACAAAGAGTTATTTTTTAGGGTTCCGTACCTCAAAAGGAAAAAACGGAACCCTTATAGGATCACTTTGTTGTCCGTCTGTCTGTCTGTCCGTCCGTCCGTCTGTCTGTCAAGACCCTTTATCTCAGGAACGCGTAAAGGTATCGAATTGAAATTTATACCATATACTAAGGTCCACGGGCCCTTGAAACTGTGAAAAAATCAAGCTTCTAAGTTAACGTAAAGAAAAGATACTGCCGTTTATGCCTCAAAAAACGCATTTTTGATACTATCAAAGGAATCAAAATTCATAGGGTACTTCCCGTTGACCTAGAACTATAAAATTTGGCAAGTAATATCGTCTTATACTACACTTACAGGGAAAAATCTCAAAACTCTGCATTTGTAATTAAATCATAAAAAAAATAGGAATTAAAGTACGTAATCAATCATCGAGGTTAAACAATGGTATGCGCGGTTATAGTTTCAACTTTTATTTGACTTATAAACTTGAAATTTGGTGATAATGTTTATTTTAACGTATATTTTACCAACAAAGCAGGTTTATGAATATAATTTGTCAAAGTTTTGTGTAAATTGGTTGAAATATAACGATTTGTTGGATTGGAAGTGTCTGAAAAAGAGCCGCTTTACCTGAGAGCTTCCATCGAAAACACTGCAAAACCCCTTTGAGATATGACAAAACCAATTGTTAGGTTACTGTATAAATTACTTTCATTATTTTGATTACATTATGATTACAATATTATTTAATTTACCTAACGAGTTATTAAAATAAAAAGTAATTTTGGTCACATGAATAAATGAAGTTCTTTAAATCTGCCATGGCGCTAATCACAAATATTTATTTATCTTTGAGATAATCGCTCAACTAAATATTTTTAAAATATCAATATTTATTATTATTAATTAATCAGATCCTTTCAAATATTTTTATAGATAATTACTTTTAAAAATAATTAAAAAGGCATAAATTTGGCTATAAATATTTCCGCAACATTGGCGAGGGTCATAGAGTAAAACAAGCACGGAGTGCATTCCAGCAGACCAATCGCTAATCGATCATTTAAGGCTGTGTATTTGCATTTCAACGAAATTAGTGTTTTTCCAATGAAGTTATGTAAAGAATGAAAGCATTATTATTGATGTAAACTTTTGTTTTAGGAAGCAAAATTCTTAAATTAGTGCCGTATAGAGAGAAAAACATAATAAATTATCAGGTATTTTAAAACGAAGACAATCTGTTCAAGTGGAATTTCAAATTTACTTGTCAGAGGTATTTTTCAAAAACGTTTCAGCTGTAACAAATAAGAATACGACTCATATTTAATTTTTCACTTATTGTTTGTATTATCAAGGAGTTCCCTACAGAGAGAAAATTTTAAAAAATGCTTTTAATCACAGAGAAATAAAATATTAAAAAATGCTCAAATTGGTACACTTTTACATGTTTTTTTACTGGTATTTACAGAATCTAAAGTAATTTTTAATTTTTCTTAGGAATAATGAGGTATTTGTCTAATGTATTGCGGGTTTTGTTTACTTATATCTATTTAATAATTTAATAGGAATTTTCAAAGTTCGCCCTTATTACGGCTCGCGCAGAGTTGTTTTGATCATTTGTATTGAAAATTTAAAAATGGAACGTGATGCGACTCTACAGCCTTAAGAGTAAATTTTAACCATTAGCGCGTTTCTCACACCGATGACGGGATTCGAACGGGATGGAAACAGACTTTCGGACCAAGGGAGGACGACTGGAAGGCATTTGTTTTCTTTTCGGGTGATGTTGGAAGGTCGAAAATGGCAAAAAAAGGAAGAAACCGAAGCGAAGCGAAAGCGGTTCTAGTAAATAAAATCTATACATATAAAACTCTTAATTGATTGATTGATTGGTGATTGACGGCTGAAATTAAAGACACCATTTTTGGAGGGTAGATACCTTTCATGGTGTAGGTGAGCACTAAGAAAGGATTTTAGAAATTTTACCCACTAAGGGGATGAAATAGGGGATGAAAGTTTATATGATCTCTTAGTTTCAAAGCTAGGATGTTCAAATTTTGTGTTTAGGCTGACGATGACGATTAAAAATTATAAGGGGAAAGGGGAGGGGAGGGGGGATGGGGACGGGGGGATGGCGATGGATAGATAAATCAAAAGACTGACGGTTACGGTGATGGTTAGTGTAGGTGGACGAGGAAGCGGAAGCTGAAGCGGAAGCGAAAGTCAAATACATCAAGAATATAAACAGTTTGCAATGTGCGTGGAGTGTCAGCCACTCGTTTTTCAGTCACCATAAGCAGCTGTGGTCAAGATTTGTAAACTAACTGTCCGCCTATTCGCCCTTCCATCTGTCCGCCTGTTCGCCCTTCCACCTGTCCGCCTGTTGGCCCATTCACCGTTTCGCCTGTCCGGCGTCTATCCTACTTTTGAAAGACTGTAGTAAAGTATCCAAATATTTATATTTATGATGGTACGGAACCCTCGGTGCGCGAGTCCGACTCGCTCTTGACCGTTTTTTTTTTATAAGTGCATTAGTATCTAGTTGTAGATAAGTACCTACAAACTGACATCGTCCATTAGCAATGACTTCTATGTAATAGCTAGACCAAGAATTTCAGATAATGAATTTAGTGGCAGATAATGGTTATAGATATAGGTACTAAATTCACATGGATATTAGTTAAAAACTGTGCTAAGCTAGGGCCAGAGAACATTAAAAATAATCAGGGTAATAAATACTAAAGTCAATTAAATACCTACCTGTTAATGTAGGTAGGTACCTACATGTCACTGCCATTCCACAGTATTTTTAATTCTTCTTTTAATTACTACAACGTAGGTAGTATCAGAAGCATTAGGTTACCCACGAACTTTACGTTCATTGAAGTTACCCATTAAAATTACAAACTTCAATTGACTTAAAATTTCATATCCAACCTATTCATCATACTTAGATAAGCAGGGGCGCAATCGCGCTAAGTCGCGGACCCGAAATCCATGAGGTATAGAAGATATAGGTACGCTGACAAAGTATGTATGAAATACTGGTAAAGTCTTTCATTTAACATCACTTTTTACAACTTCAGTGATTGTCAGTTTTTTTGGAGCATCTCCTTTAGCGGTTGGGCCCCACTCAGCCCAGGGCCTCCTAGTGTGATCATCGAAACACGATTAGAAAACGATTCGACACTTAATTAATGTCAAATTCTATTGTATTTTGACAGTTAAGTGTCGATAAATCGATAATTAGGTCGATGATTCGCTATATCGTGTTTCGGTGACCATGCTAAGGGCCCTACGTCGTACATTAGAGACAATAATATTTAAATGAATCAAGAGAATTCATAAATAAATTAGTCACAGTGCAGAGGTGACAGCAAATAATGATAAAGTTGAGGTGTTGTAATAATGAATATTAATTTACATGTTAGTATAAACAAAACAAACAATGAATTTTTAAATACGATTATTATTTCTTAGCTGACACCTATATTAGGTACGAAAAGCAATTTTAATACGTAGATATTTTAAAACCAACTGACGAGCGCGTGGAACATTGGCAACAATCCTGCCTATTGAGTCATGTATCCCGGGTTTGAACCTGGTGGCGGCCCATGTTTGTGCGACGAGCATAAGCATATTTTGTTGTCATGGATGTTTATATTCTTATTTATTTACTAGCGGCCGCCCGCGGTTTCACCCGCGTAGTTCCCGTTCCCGTGGGAATATCGGAATAAAAAGTATTCTATGTTTTAATCTAGGCTATCTGCTATCTGTGTGCCAAATTTCAACCAAATCCGTTCAGTAGTTTTTGCGTGATTGAGGAACAAACATCCAAACATCCAAACCCACAAACTTTCACATTTATAATATTAGTAGGATGTATGATCCGTCCTTTCTCACCATTATTTAGTTATCATAGTACTTAGAGTCATAATTGTTGTTAGTACTTATACAAACATAGAAGTCTTTATGGTAATCACTTGGTATTATGTCTACAAGTACTATGATATTGATAAATCTGTCAAAACAAATAAAACTGTTTTACTAACTTGTCAAATGGCCTAGTTCCATAAAGATGAGCAGCGCTGTTGACCAACCAGGTTCCATTGAGTTGAAGCATGTAGCGAGTGAAGTAACAAACCAGAAGTGCATTCTTCAAGGTTTCACCAAAGAAATGTACTGGTACCCAGACAGGTATGATTACTGCGGTCAATAAGTACAGTGGTAAATAGTACCTAAAACCAAAACGGAGCGTAAAGCTACATCAAAAACCAAAAAGAAGCAAGAAACCATACAACTTAAGCATTTTGCTTGCAGACTAATTTCATGTGTTTCATTAATTAACTCTTCATACTTACTTCTTTTGGAACATGACCATCCAATCAGCTTCCAGATCAGACATATCTATTTTCTTGCCCAGTTCGATAACATATGGGTGCTTTTTGGTCATCAACCAACCCATGTGGCAGAAGAAAAAGCCTCTTTTTGAGTTATGTGGATCAGCATCGGTATCCGAATAGCGATGGTGGAGGCGATGGTCACGGGACCACGTGAACACGGAGTTCTAAAATAATAATTTGTTTTTTCGAAAAATTTCTAAATACTGTCTCGACAAAAAATATCTATGAAATTGAAGGCGTTCCCCGAACAACCTCTTCAATTATCGAATCTGCACTCAAAATTTCACTAGAATCGGTTAAGAAATGCTACCTGTAGAGGAAAACAGCCAGAGCGCCGGAAAGGAGACAGACAGTCGGAAAGACAGACATACGAAAGAATTTTTGCCCAATCTAAAACGGAGACGCTTCGCGCTCGCTCGGTCATTATTAGGAAATGTTTGAAAAAATGAAACTTGCTCGTGAGCCCTAATTCATCGCTTTTAGGGCGATAAACCGAGCCTTAACAAACACCGTGCAATAATATATAAAACAATTATCCGTACAAAGTTAAATTAGTACCTTACTGCAGTTATTTTTTAGTAACAACTAAGAGGTTTTATGCCGTTGAAAATACATACCTACATTTTTGAAACAAATAAATGTGTAAATTCTTAATTAAGTCTGTTTTAATCTGCCTTTAAAAACTCCGACATCGCTAACCAAACAAATTGTATTGTAGGTATTGGTACATCCCTGGCAGAAACACAAGGCTTCAAAGTTACCTCGTTTGTATGAAAATAACACCTGTATCCCTAGACAAAGTTGATGTGTATATAAAAAGTGCAATAATTTTTTTTTAACCAAATTATTTTTTTATCTTTCTTGGGTCTGCCTTTAATTTAAGATACTACCATTATCATTGCCCCTATTAGTTGGTATCATAAAAGTACAGCATGTTATTTTTTTTCGAATTTTGCCCGTTGAATTCGATTTCCGGCTGAAGCGATTTATCAAAAAGCTTTGAATACAGTTTTACTTATTAAAAAAATTAAGAAACGTTTCCTTTCTTATAAAATTTGCTATTATCAATAGGTATTTAAGGTAATTTCACTTCAACTGACGTCTTTTTTTCCATGTATAGTATACCCTGTGTATACCCAACTGTTATGCCGGTACTACATATTCGCCAAGCATCGGCACAATTCATCGTACGTTGCTGGTTTTGTAACAAATGCTTCAAAGAGGTTCTTTCAAAAGCTTAAATTGTGCCGATGCTTGGCGAATATGTAATGTCGCTAGTAAGTAATCTTCATAAAAAAGTTAATGATTTAATCTAAGTCTTACCTGCCCAGCGGCTGTTTGTAATATAATCAAAACAACCCTTATAGGAAAAGTAGCCTTAAAACTTTTGTGCGTGTAGAACCTGTGAGCTCCAATGGTAACGCCTTCGCTGCATAAAAATCCATATAATAAAGCTAAAAAAGTAAATTAAAGTTAGATAACAGAACACGTTAAAAAGAACAAAAATAAAACCTATTTGAGTAGGTACTCACTCCATAAAGCTGATTTAAAAAGAACTTCTCCTATTAATGACAGGTAAATCCCCCAAAAACCGAGTGAAAACCATATTGTAAACACAATGGCGTTTATCCATACTAGTTTATGTTTATAAGAGTAATCGGTTCCGATAATTCGAGTCTGTAAGTTATTATTCTTCATTGAGTCGTTCCCGTTGGGGATGACTCCAGGAGTCTGCAGAGTGGCAGTCATTCTGTACCGATTGTTATCAACCGGCTGCGTGAGATCAACTGACGTTGGTTCAACCAGTTCGTGTTTATAAAGTAAATTGTAATATAAGTATATCATTGTTGAAGTGTAGACAATAACAAATTTAGTAAGAATTGAGTAATGCTAGACTTGAACTTTCTTGACATTGTGAGTGTGCGTAACTCGGCCAACTTAGAAACATCATCAACAGTTTTTACACAGTAAAAGAAATCCCCACTATAGATAAATACTGGCATGGCCGCTGCCAAAAACTCCTAGGCCAAATACATTATGTGATAACAGAATATGAATATAAGA
Source organism: Agriphila geniculea (assembly GCA_943789525.1). NCBI lineage: Eukaryota > Metazoa > Arthropoda > Insecta > Lepidoptera > Crambidae > Agriphila > Agriphila geniculea. The sequence goes on from OX038880.1 coordinate 17,542,077, forward strand.
TTCTTGATGTGATATTATTTTACAAATTGTAGTTGTAGACATAATGTTTCGTTTAGGCACTTTTACCATGGAAAATGGTAAAAGTGCCTAAACGAATGGTTATCAGATGCAATGGACATATCTCTGAGGATTTTGGGAGGATCGAGATGGAAATAGTAGGTACCAAAAGTTGAGGAATTTATCGAGACACATGTGAACGTTTGAATTTTGAAAATCTACTGGTATTTTTTTTTAATTTTGCAAAAATACGGGTTTTTTGGGGGGTGTTTGTTTACGCAATTGTAAATATTTCGGAAAAAAACCGACTTTAGAAAAACAATAAAAAAAACCTCCTAGGGTATTAGTTTAGCTACAGTTGGCTACAAAATGGCGAAAAAAATTTGAAATCTGTTAATAATTTGTGACTTGTATCTATGTGGTATGTGGTCCCTTTAGATTTGGAATTGTAGAAAAACGGATGTTTCCGTACATTATAAGTGATGTAGCTTCTATGATTATTGACCGATCGTCATGGTAATAGTGTTAAAAGATGCAGAAGCAGACGAGAAGTGCATAATATTTCGGCCAAGTCGAGGCAGTCAGCGGGTCGCCGAGTGTCACAATCGTAAAAGTAAAGGTACTACGTACTACCTAGGTAACTTTAAAAATATAATAGGATTTTCCATTTGATTATGGTTTTTCGTAATTTTTTGTTTTCATTTTCAATACTCCGATTCTTGCGGGGACTGCAAAATATGTGATTTTTTTATAACAAGTGCCTTTTTATTGGCATTTTCATTATACATTTACGACATTTGTATCGTTATAAAGGTTATAAACCTTCTATCTGGGTGATATGTCCCATATTGTTTGTAGAAGGCAGGGTTAATATGAATAAAATAAACAGTTCAAAATGTATTAAACAAGTGTTTTTTTCGTTTTTATGTTTTTTTTACTTTTTTTACTTTAAACCATAAATTTCAAGTCAATTGGATCTACAATACTTAATTTCTAAACTATTTTCAAATTTCGCCTTTGCATCCTTGGTAAATATAAAAAAAAATAGGAAACCAGTCTTTGACAAGGACAACTGTTAGACACCTTTTTTAAACCTTTGTACACCTTTTTAAAACCCTAAATATTTTGGATTGTTTTTAATGTATAAAGTATAAAGACGACGAGTTACAGTGTACAGAAAAATCATTAAAGGTTTATGAGACACCGTCTTTGCATAAAATTTAATTGTTAATGTGTTTTTCTAATAAATAAAAAAATAAAAAGAAAAGTTTTCGTTGATAAAAAAGACAATGCTTACCTAAGATTTTTTGAACATTTTTCGAAATTTCTGGAAATGATTTTTCCCATATCTCCTCCTTTTTGAAAATGTTCGAAAAACTGAATCGACTAAAAAATATAATTAAGTATAGAAAATTTCACGAGAACCGGTTGTGAAATGCGATCAGCAGAGGAGAACAAACGCACATACGAAATAATTTTTGCGCAAGCTGAAACAGAGACGCTTCGCTCGCTTAGTCAAAAAATTACACCTTTATACTGTCATCCTATATATTTTCAGCGAGATCTGACCTAAACTTTAACATAGAATTTTTGAGAAAACTGTGCACTTTTCTACGAAAACTTCCATTCTTTTTCAATAAAAAGCAGTTTTAAACCCTGTCTTTTTCCTTATGTTTTTAACATTGTTTAAAGCTTGTTTTAAACAGTAATTAATTAAAAACATCGATTTATTTCAAATTGTTTTAAGCACTGTTTAAAACACGTGTTTTAAAAAACAACTGTTTTAATCATGCCAAGCCTGGTAGAAGGGCACAACTAGGGCGACCCACAAAGTTGCTTTGTCCAGACTAGTAAAATTTGAGTGTATCAGACCACCGACTGCATTTCGCGTATCATCGATGTGTATCATTTGGCTAGTGTGGACGCAAAACGATACGCGATTTTGCTACGCACGTATCTGATACACCCCGATCCGTATGTAACCGCGTATCAAACAAGGCTTTCCGCCTTGTTTACACTTGCGTATCGGAGTCGTGTATCATGATCGGCAGTATTATGTAGTGTAGACGCATTTTGATACTGTATCATGATACGACTATGTGATTTGATACGATGATACACCGCGATCCATCTCGAGGCGGTTTTTGCCCGATCATCAAAGGGGATACGCAATGCCGCTACACGATTTTGACAAGTTTGTATGTACGTGTTTATATACATTTTCGCACTCTCCTCCGCTGGTTGCTGACATACATTTTTGTTGCTCGCGTTTTTTTTTTTTGACTAGGGAAAGATACTTGGAAAGATACGAGGAAAATGTACGCGTCCACATTCACGAGTTTCACGACACACGTTGTTGATACGCTGACAAGATACAGTATCCTAAGTGTGGACGTGGTTATTAAGCCCGTTTTGGGCTAATGGAGATAGTGATACGATGCAGTCGAAATGAGCGTCCATACTTTGGATACGAATACTTGATACGATACGGCTGATTTTGATCGTCAAGATGATACAAGTCTAGACAAAGCTCAAAGCGACTATTACCATAGCTGTTTTAGTGCGTCCGCTGCGTTAAGCGGGATTCCGGTGCGGGGCGACATAGATTACAGCTTACTCATACTCATGCAGTGCAAGCATCTATCCGTCAGAAAACCAGCAGTCTATATTTCCGCGCCGTGTACCTACCTGCGGCGGCATCCCGCTTAACGCAGCGGACGTATAAAAAGGGGACATCTCTGTTCAATAACTCCTCTTTTAGACCATTCAAACTCTACACTAGCAGTCAACCGCGAGGGCGTCCAAACGGGTGGTTCTCGTGGAGTTGCATACAATACAATACAATTAATGTATTCCATACAATATACATTGTGTTGAATGTTACTCATTTTATAGATTTTACATAATTACTGACAATTAGGTACATTAATTATTAAATTATGTAGGTAGTTAAATAATTACGTATGAAGTTAGCTTTTTACATTTTATTTTTCATTTTTCAGCATTTATATTGATAACTAAAGATCTTACTTAAGTATCTACCAGGTACGTACCTACGCAGTAGTGTATGTACCTTAGTATTTGCAAAAAGTAAGTAAACTCAGTGCCTCTACCATTAGAAGTAACTTTGTCGTCAACTGAAAAAACATCTCAAATTACTCAGACAAAAATTAATAATTGACTACTTTCCCAAAAAAATAACATGCGAAGAAATAAACGATAACTCAAATAAGCTTTTTCGTGGACAGCCATAAAGTAACGTTATTCCACCAAAATATTGCCAGTATACTGAGTTAACAAGATGTGTTCGAAGTTACTTTAAATGAACTAAAGAAAGAGATAGATGAGATCCATATTATATGTTTAACAGAAACATTTATAAAAAAAGGTTCTGAAAATAACTTAAACATAAGAAACTACACGATGGCTGCGTTTTATACTGTAGGGATGACCCTAGAGGTGGCTCCTGTATTTTACTAAGACGCAATACTGACTACAAGCAGTTACCTATAACTCAATCAACTAAGTTCGTATTTGAATGTTGTGCAGTTGAAATAATGCAGCATAACTTAATTGTTGTTTGTATATATAGAACGCCAACCTCAAAAGTTGAAATATTCTTTCTACAATTGGAATCTCTTTTAAATACTCTTTCACGAAAACGTAACAAAAAATCGTATTATGTGGTGATTGGAACATAGATCTGATGGAAAGCACCAAATATAAAAAGGAATTAATGAGTATTTTAAATAATTACGGTCTTATAAGCCATATTAACAAGCCAACACGTAAGAAAGCTTGCTTAGATTTAATTGTTAGCAACTTACAACATAGTAATGTAACATCAAATACACATCTTGTATGCTTGTCGGATCATGAAACTGGTCAGAGCGTCACAATGGAGTTAGATGTTAATTTGAAACATCGAAAAAAAGTGAGTACCTACCTGGTTTGAGTATCGACGTGGCATGTGTAAATACAATATGGATAAATTTATTCAATGCATTTCATCGCTATCGTTCAATGAAGTATTAGAAGAAAACAAAACACAGAATGCATTTAGCGCCTTTTTTGAACTTCTCACATTATTTTTTAATCTTTGTTTTCCTGTTATAAGAGTAAAAATTGTAAAAAAGCCGTTAAAAATAATTGGCTTACAAAAGGTATAAAAAGGGCTTGCATACGTAAGAGACAGTTATATCTGAAACATCGTCTCTCATCATCAAATAAAAGTACTACGAAGAGACAGTACCAGAATTACTCAAGAATTTAAAAAAAATGTATAGATCAAGCTCAAAAGAACACAAATACACACCATTAAAAACATCTAAAAATGTCTGCAAGACATCATGGGATATTATGAAAAATAATGTACAAAGTAATGAAACTCAAATTGACATAACTGAAATAAAACTTGACAATAACAAATATATAAATGATCCTCATACAATATGTAACGAATTCAATAAATATTTTATAAATAACATGAATGACAAATATGACAACAACAAAAGGCTCAATAACGACTTAAGTAATATACCTATTCACCCAAATAGTATTATTTATCACCAGTAAATGAGGATGATATTCTTAAAATAATAAAAAAATCGAAAAACACAAATTCTGCAGGTTACGACTAAATTAATACTAACATTATAAAGAAGTGTGCTATTTTTATAGTCGGACCATTAGAACACATAATAAATCTCTCACTTGAACAAGGTTTCTTTCCTGCTGAACTTAAATACTCTGTAGTGAAACCACTGCACAAGAAGGGTTCTCGTTAACGATCTTAAAAATTACAGACCAATTACACTTATTTCAATTATGTCAAAGATATGGGAAAAAGTTATGCATGATAAATTATATGCATTTATTAATTCTCAAAACATATTACAACAAGAACAGTTTGGTTTTCGTAAGGGTAGCTCTACAACTCTGGCATGTTTTCATCTTATAAAAGAAATAACTCAAAACCTCGATGATGGAATGAATACATTAGCTATATTCTTGATATGAGTAAAGCATTCGACAGTGTTTGCCACAAACTACTGATTAATAAACTAGAAAAATTAGGAATAAGAGGAAATGCACTATCATGGATAGAAAGTTATCTAACAGACCGTCAACAATGTGTTCAAATTTCACGACTTTCTGGAAACATTAGAAAATCTTATAATTCTACGTATTGTTTCAACCGATACGGCTTCCTCAAGGCAGTGTTTTGGGTCCGTTGTTGTTTCTATTATACATAAATGATCTGATCACTGTATTAGATCAAAAATGTATATTATTTGCTGATGATGCTACTATTATCATTAAATCTAAGGACAAAAGAGAACTAGAAAACACAGCCAATGCAAACTTAAGTAAAGTAGTAAACTGGCTAGAATTTAATAACCTAAACATTAACTTTGACAAGACGAAATATACATTATTTAGAACAAAAAATAGTGTAGATATAAATATGAATATAAATTATAAAAATAGTGAAATAGCAAATGTAAAGATGACTAAGTTCTTATGTATAATAGACAAATTCTGTTACTGGAAAGCTCACATTGACATATTAGTAACAAAACTAGATAGATATATCTACGCTATCAACAGGATTAGACGGATAGCATCAAAAGAAGCGGCAATCATGGCCTATCATGGCTATGTGTCCTCCTTGTTACGTTATGGTCTCATACTATGGGGAAACTCAGTGGATATGCTTAGGGCTTTCGAATTCAAAAAAATGTATTAGGTCAATCTGTGGTGCTCATTATTTAGACAGCTGTAAACCACTATTCAAAAACTTAAATATACTACCACTGCCCTGTCTATATATTTATGAAATCTCGATATTTGTGAAAAACTACAATGACTTGTTTAAAAAGAGAGACATAATACGCAGTCAGAGATTAGGTGATAGATTGCAAATACCTAAGCAAAGATTAGTTTTATATTCAAAGAACGTATATTGTATGGCAATACGAGTATTTAATAAATTGCCAAATGACATAAAAGCCTTGACTATGAATAAATTCCGACATAAATAATTTAATTTCCTTCTTGATAAAATGTATTATACGGTTGATGAGTTCTTGAATGATAAAATCTGACATCTGCTTTATTATTATTATTATTATTATTATTATTATTATTTGACATTTATGTATATTTCTTTTATTTGAATACTAATTCTAGATTGTATTTCTTAGAATCTTGGATATTGTACTGTATTTGACTATTAAATTTATATTTTGTATACATCACCAATAGGTTGTATTGTAATGAAGACTTTTTCACGACGTCAAATGTGAGATAGAATAGAACAAATCTTATGTAACAACCACCACCACCATTTTCTTGCAAATAAATGTTTTTTTTTTAAGTCTAACTTTTCACAGCCCAAAGCTGGTTTTACCTGCAATAACGGGCCTAAGCCAAGTATACTACAAGCTGTGGTGATTTGATGCTATGTTTGCTGGAAAGTGTGGGGTTATGTTATTTTCGTCAATCTGCATGAACTTTCTCACTATTCGGCAAGTATTTAGTATGGCAGCCTTTTGAAGAGTATTAATGAACCCAGCCTGGTTTATGATGTTTATTATTATTATTATTATTATGAAATGTTTGTAAATAGAAATAAAAGTATGCACATATTTTCACAGTTTTTTATTAAAAACTGTGAAAATATGTGCATACTTTTATTTCTGACATATTTGTCAGCTTGCAAATTTATCAGTCCACAAGCAATCATCAATACAATTTGCTCATCAAAATTTGGGTAGATTGCGCGTGTTAGCCTTTACAAAGTTTTTCAACTGAGTTTCCACTGGTAAGCATTTTTAGGGTTCCGTACCCAAAGGGTAAAAACGGGACCCTATTACTAAGACTCCGCTGTCCGTCTGTCTGTCTGTCTGTCTGTCCGTCTGTCTGTCTGTCTGTCTGTCTGTCTGTCTGTCTGTCTGTCTGTCTGTCTGTCTGTCTGTCACCAGGCTGTATCTCATGAACTGTGATAGCTAGACAGTTGAAATTTTCACAGATGATGTAATTTTATTGCCGCTATAACAACAAATACCAAAAACAGAACAAAATAAATATTTTAGGGGGGCTCCCCTACAACAAACGTAATTTTTTGCCGTTTTTTGGTACGGAACCCTTCGTGCGCGAGTCCGACTAGCACTTGGCCGGTTTTTATTATAATTATACCACCTCAAAAGTATTGCGGAAAATTAAGAAGGTAGGTTAGAACCGTCACAACTGGATTAAATGAATAACATAGAAGAAATATTAACTTTGCTTATTTGTTTACAAACAATCACTATGTCATTGACAGTTATTATGACAGGTAGGACTTGGCCGTTTATATTTCTAAAAGTAGATGGCAAAGGTATTCCTTCTTAAACTTTCGTGCCACTAATGACGTATTTCCGGCTGACCAGATCCACTAGACAAATATATTTATAAAAAAATAAATACGCAACCAAATGTTAAAATATTCAAATTAGTTTCTTAAATTGGCCTAATCTGTAATAAAAAAATTAAAAAAAAATACCTCTCATTTTTTAACCAAAGCCAAGTACTTTTTTAAACTTTAGTATAGTGCATGCTAAAACGCAAGTTTTTTTTTACATTCTCTTTGGTGCATGCTGTGTTCACCTAAAAGTAGTTGTACATTAAGTTTAGTATTTGTTATAATATGTTTTTTGCAAAAGTATAAATGTATCAACTGTTGGTGATCCAAATAAAAAAAAATATTTTTTCAGCATTTATATTGATAACTAAAGATCTTACTTAAGTTTCTACCAGGTACGTACCTACGTAGTAATGTATGTACCTTAGTATTTGCAAAAGTAAGTAAACTCAGTGCCTAAGAATAAGTGGTAAGCAATCTCAGAATCATTTACTTATTACAGTTATTACTACAGCTATTCCTAAATTATAGGCGTTTCGAACGCGCGGTGTTTAAGTTCTGTAGGTTGTAAAGCTCAAACATTAGGGCTTCATTTATACTGACTTCATTTTCTATGAAATCGTATCGGACGATTAGGAAAAAGAATGAGACATTTACTAAGCTCCGTTTGAGAGAACTGCGTAGTCGCGCGTTCCTCTACGTTTCGACTGTGCGGCCATAGCATTTAAGTTCTGTAGGTCCTAATGTCCAAACATTAAGGATACTGTCCACATTTTTCTACGAAATCTTATCAGCGGTTAGGAAAAATAGGGAATATAAAAACAGAAAATACTACAAGCTCCTTTTGAGAGAACTCCTTGGCGCGTGTTCCTCCACGTTTTGACCGCGGGGCCATAGCATTTAAGTATTGTAGGTAGGTCGTAAAGTCCAAACATTAGCCGCTCAGGCGATGGCACCGCGCGATAACTAGGGCTTTATTTATACTGTCTAAATTTTTTACAAAATCATATTAGCAATCTAAGCTCCGATTGAGAGAGCTGCGTGGCCGCGCGTTCCTCCACATTTCGACTATGCGGCCATAGCATTTAAGCTCTGTAGGTCGTGACGAGAAGTCCAAACATTAGGCCTTTATTTATAGGTACTTTCTACATTTTTCTACAAAATCTTATCAGCGATTAGCAATAAGAATGGGACCCCTACTGAGCTCCGGTTAAGAGCTGGCGTCCACTATAGGCGCGTCGAGTCGCGTCGAGTGGAGTCGCGTTTTTTCTGGGTGCGTCCATTACAGACGAATCGAAGCCAGGGGCCGTACAGGCTAACGAATCGAACTTCGGAAAATTTGCCGAGTTTCAAATTAAAAAAGAAAAATTGAAGTAAGGAATTTCGTATTGGACTATTTGTTGAAGTTATTTGGAAGATATGGATGTTTGTGTGACCTCATGAAGTAGGGTACGCCATTTTGGCCCAATTGGGGCTCGATTTATCTGTTTTAATTTGAAACCCGGCAGAGTTTTCGAAGTTCGATTCATTAGCCAGTACGACCCCTGTAGTCAGGTCACAGAATAGAAATAGATTTTTCAATCAAAACTAATATCTATACTGTGACGAAGAGATGTTTTTGTTCCAAATTATTTTTGAAGAAGAAGATTGCGAGAGAAAAATAGACAGTTATAAAATTGTAATTTAGTTATAATAAATTGTTTATAATGTTACATAAGAGTTTCGTTCATTATTCCCGCTATTTCTTCCCATAAATTAATTCTATAAACAAAAAATAATAATATATAATAATAATAAATTTACACTTCATTGCACACATAAAAAGAATTACAGAAAGAAGGACAATTACAGAGAAAAAGTATACAAGAGGCGGCCATATTGCTAAGCAGCAATCTCTTCCAGGCAACCCTTGGGTGAAAAATAAATAAATATAGGACTAAAAGGGGAGTGGGGTGCAATTATAAAAGGAATAGCGCATTTGAGAGTAAATATATCTAAAGATAATTAAAAATAAAGGAGAATAATGTAAATAGTCAGACAGAATAAGAGGAAAGGGAAAAAAGAAAAACCGCCTTCAAAAACCTAAAAATAAAAACAAAAACAGATTCAAAATTAAAAAGCACTAAAAAGCAATAAATAATATTCAAATCACCAATACGCATATCAATTTTAATAAAAACCGTCTTTTGAAGTCGGGTGGGGCTGGAGGATAACTTACTAATTTTTAATTCTAAAAGCCCCACCCGACTTCATTAGACGGTTTTTATTAAAATTGATATGCGTGTTGGTGATTTGAATATTTTTTAGTGCTTTTAGGGTTCCGTACCAAAATGGTAAAAAAGGAACCCTTATGGTGTGACTCAGTCTGTCTGTCTGTCTGTCTGTCTGTCACAGCCGGATATCTCGAGAACTACTAATGGTATCAACTTAAAATTTGGAACAGTTTAAGATGTCATTTACCCAACTATTTTGCAAAAAAGAAATTAATAAAAAAATAAATACCTTTTTTACAACAGGGACTGAAAAAGAGTCTTAAAAATTTTAAGTGGGGCTACTAGGGCATGTGGGGTATCATATGAAAGAGCGCCGTTTACATGTTTTTAATCATTTTTTCTTTTTTTTTTAGACCGCATAGTTTTCGACTTATGATGAAAAATGTAAAAAAAAATACCGTTCCCCCCCCCCCCTTATCTCTGAATTTTTCAAAGTGAAAAATCTGAAATAATTCTATGTGATAGCAGTTTATACAAAGATTACAGGAAAAATAAAACGATGTCTCAATATAGCATACTTTATAGTTAAGATTAGTTCCACTATCGGTCAAGAGATGGCGCTGACCTAAAACTGCAATACCAATTTTATTATTCTATTCTGCAGTGTGGTTTTATTATGATGGTACGGAACCCTCGGTGCGCAAGTCCGACTCGCTCTTGACCGGTTTTTTTTAATTTTGAATCTGTTTTTGTTTTTAGGTTTTTGAAGGCAGTTTTTCTCTTTTTTAAAAGCTTTTTTATTTTCAACTTTTTTGTGGTATGTAGGTAAGCGTGTAATATTCTTTAACTTTATATGTTTTCAAAATGCCTATTACTCATTCTCCAAAGGAGTTCCGTTGTGCCTTCTTAGTCCAAGTATAGTCCAGATCATAAGCCTACCAATATCTCAAACACAATTACATATCCTATTTGAGTTTGAGGAGTTCCCTTGGATATCTTCGAGGTCCAAGGTTTAATGTCAATGAAATTAAAAGAACTACACTTAAGGTATCCCTTTTCCAACAAAAAATTAGCTAATTCAGTTCATAAATAACAAAGTCGTCAAGGTAATTAATGCAAAATCATAGTATTTTCAGGATTACTTGAAACTACTGAACCGATCTGGGGCCGTACCGGCTAACGAATCGAGCTTCGAAAGGCTGCCGGGTTTCAAATTAAAACAGATGAATCGAGCTCCAATTGGGCCAAAATGGCGAACCTTAATTCATGAGGTCACACAAACATCAATATCTTCTAAATAACTTCAACAAATAGTACAATACGAAATTCCTTACTTCAATTTATCTTTTTTAATTTGAAACTCGGCAAATTTTTCGAAGCTCGATTCGTTAGCCGGTACGGCCCCTGATAAAAAATCAAATGGGACTATTTTGCAAGAAAATTTAATCAACCAAAGAAAGAATCATCATAATCGGTCCATAAATAACGAAGATATGCGCGAACAACGATAAAAAACTTCTTTTTTTGAAAAGTTACGTTCTTTAATACAGTCTTTAAATTTTATATTATTTTCAAGTCTGTAGTCACGACTATAAATAAAATGCGGCTGTCTGTTAACATTCTTTTTCCTTACGGGAAAAGATAATAATTGAGCTGTTTAATGATCCGGTGAGTGAAGTGGTAATATTTTAGCGATCGCACCTTTAATATTAAGTACTGAGAAAGTGATCAATACAGGATAGCTTACGAGTAGGCTCATTTATGTAAATTCAAAGGTCATTGTTTTAATAGCACAAATCTTTTAGGTAGTTTGTTATATTTCCCGTTTTTAAAGTATTGATGTTGATATCACCTACCACAATAACATTAGAGGAGTTTTTGGCGGGATTTTGTCGAGTTCAGTTCGGTGACTATTTTAATTATTCGCAAATTGATTCATAGTGGATATTGTGTCTTAAAATTGGTGCAGTTTTGTGGTACAAGTGTCTACGCAACTGAACAATATGTGGGATAATGGAAATAGGCGCGATCTTGGTTGTGTGAAGCTGAGACTTTTATTGTAGTGGTCGCTACCTCGGCAAAACTTACCGAGTAAACGGTCTTGATATACCTGCTGCCAAATGCTCCAAGCAGCATTGGAATTTGATGCACCCGCATTTTAATGTAAACTCAAACAATCTACTAGAAAATCTAGAAATACTAAACTATTCCAAACATGACACTGGCAAAAATTACTTCCAAGAGGAAAGTAGATTGCCATAACAAAAATAAGAAGAAGAAGAAGAATAACATTAGTATTGGGACTATGATATCGGGCTATTTCATGCAAAACCTGGTTCAGTTTATTTATAAACACAGTTAGATCAGACTTTGGGATTGTATATATATGTTAAGGCTAATACCCGAAGTGCGGCTAAACCTAGTTTTAGCCGGCTAAAACTAGGTGTAGCCGATAGCTGTTGGCTAAAACTAGGTGAACCGATCTGCTTTACTCCTGTAGGTCCCGAATATAGCTTAGAAATTTAAGGCGAGCGCGAAACGCAGCGTAGCGTGAGCCTTAAAAGTTTTTTGAGTTGCTTATTTATTAAGCATTGTTAATTCTTTGTAGGCGATATCTATCTTAGCTAGAATATATGTTCCACCTCTTGATTTTTCTCTACAGAATGAAGTAGCTAATTCATAATCAAGCAAGTTTCGGAGAGACAAATAAGATCTGGGTTATCATTTGATTCCAGCAGCTCTTCCAAATTATATTTTTAACAAGTCTTGTTTTGAAAGAAGACTCAATTTTGGAGTCAGATTTATAATAATGAGATTTTATTTGGTTTTTGTTGCACGAAAAAACTGATTCCTGTTTACAGAGGGGAAGTAGTCAGTAATAGTATGTTTCTTTCTCGTTATAGAATTTTGTGTTTTTCAAATAAATTAGGTACTAATGGCCGTAGTGGCTCCGAAAGCTGTAGACCTCGCGTTAAAAAGTAGCTCAAATGGTATGTTTAAAAAAAAATAACGAGGAATAGATAGTTTTTAGGGTTCCGTACCAAAATGGTAAAAAAGGAACCCTTATGGTGTGACTCAGTCTGTCTGTCTGTCACAGCTGGATATCTCGAGATATACTAATGGTATCAACTTGAAATTTGGAATAGTTTAAGATGACATTTGCCCAACTATTTTGCAAATAAGAAAGAAATAATAAAATTAATATTTTTTTCACAACAGGGACTGAAAAGGGGTCTTAAAAATTTTAAGTGAAGTGACTAGGGCGTGTGGGGTATCATATGAAAGAGCGCTGTTTGCACATTTTAAAACATTTTTTTCTTTTTTCTTAGGCCGCATAGTTTTCGACTTATGATGAAAAATGTAAAAAAAAAAACCGTTCCCCCCCCCCCCTTATCTCCGAAGTTTGCAAAGAGAAAAATCTGAAATAATTCTATGTAATAGAAGTTTACGTAAAGATTACAGGAAAAATAAAACGAGGTCTCAATATAACACACTTTTTTAGAAATTCAAAAAACAAACAAGAATTCTTTAGTTTCACTACCCGTCAACAGATGGCGGTGACCTAAGAATGCTGACTTGCGAATTAAAATAGTTCCACTATCGGTCAAGAGATGGCGCAACCTAATACTACAGTAATAATTGGTGACTGGTTCTTATATAAATTACCTACTATTTGCCGTACGAATAAACGAAGAATAAGTTCCTACTTAGTAATATAAACAGTTTGCAATGTGGAGCGGCTGAAACGTTTTTCAGTCACCATAAGCAACTGTGGTTAAGATTTGTAAATTAACTGTCCGCCTGTTCGCCCTTCCACCTGTCTGCCGTTTATCCTACTTTTTTAAAGACTGTACTAAAGTAACATATCCAAATATATTTATGATTGTACGGAACCCTCGGTGCGCGAGTCCGACTCGCTCTTGACCGGTTTTTTTTTCAACTAATAAGTATCTATGCTGTGCAAATAAAAAGTGTGGTCACAAAGTCACAACCTTATAATTATATTTTCAAATTTCGAATATTGGTAAGTAATTTGAGTATTCTCAGAATAAAAAACAAAATTTGCTTTACACTGCTAACAAAAAGTTTTGTTACATTTTTTGATCATTTTTCGAAATGGTTAAAGTGAGTTTTTTTTACATATCTTCGCCATTTATTTTCGAAAAATTTCGAAAAACTGATTCGATTGAAAAAATCTATACATATACACATCAACTTTGTCTAGGGATACAGGTGTTATTTTCATACAAACGAGGTAACTTTGAAGCCTTGGTTGCCTGCAGGGATGTACCGTACTGTAATCTGATGATGGCCATCCAGGGACTGAATGGAGTAGATTCAGATCTCTATACACACCCAACTGATCTGATCAGCATTTTAAAAGATTAATGGGTCAGAGTTCTCAGTTTGAGGATTTCCATACATTTTAATTTTTGAAACATGTCCATTACGTTTTTAGAATGCTGGTCAGATCAGTTGGGTGTGTATAGCGATCTGAATCACCTCCATTCACTCCCTGGATAGCCGTCATCAGATCACAGCACAGTACATCCCTGGCAGGAAACCAAGGCTTCAAAGTTGCCTCGTTTGTATGAAAATAACACCTGTTATCCTTAGACAAAGTTGACGTGTAATTATCGAACCTGCTCACAAAATCAACAAGAGATTCGGTTGAGAAATGCGACCTGTAGACGAGAACAAACGGACAGCCGGAAGGACATCCGGAAGGAAGGAAGGAAGGAAGGACATACGAAATAATTTTTGCCCAAGCTGAAGCAGAGACTCTTCGCTCGCGCTTCGCGCTCGCTCGGTCAATTAAAAAAGAAACAAAATAAAAACTTAATATATTTTTATGTATTTAATACATGATATTAATTATAGGTTCTAAATTAATTAAACTTAGACTACATCTTCTACTGGACAAATCCACTTTAGGCAAGAAACGATCTCTCCACTTGCGACTTAAGTGGTAACAATTTCATTTTTTTACTTTGCAATGTATTTTTAATCACCTTATATTGTTACATTTCAATTTCTTTACTTATAACAACTTACTAATATGTTTAGGGTTTTTAAAAAAACTTTTCTTAGTTTCTGGAAAAGTTATAATAAAAGTACCTTTGAGGTGCAATCTTAATCGTGAAAATTTCTTTTCAATTTCAAATATGTGCAAAATTAGTTTTTATTAGACTTCTAATTTTTTAATGATGCATCTAAAATACCAAAATTTTGATCTACAAAACTAATATCAGTATGCAAGAACCACCGTGAGCGGAACCGCTCTGACAAAAACTAGTTGAATTAATAAATATTTTCGACCATATTCCAAATTACGACCGTTATAAGTTGTATAGGTAAGTAGGTACTCACTCATGTTTTCTTATCTTCAATATTGTACATTGCACACAATTAAAGAAAAAATAATCAGCAATAAATAAATTAAAATGGCTACTAAACAAGTAATATGTATTTACATTCACTAATAGTACTCAAACTATAATACTTATACTATTATTTATTCTGTGCTATAACTACATACTACTATGTTTGTTTATCACAACTCCTAAAAACTATGCTTGCTTTAGATACCCACATTTTTTGTAATAGTGGTATTACTGAAGTCTAAAATATCATTTTCATGGTAAAGTGGCAAGCCTTGGACTTTTAGGGAAGCGTCAGGGTCGGGGTAAGTTACAGTGTATGTTGGGTTCAACGGATGTAGGGGTCCAAATGCTTGGACTGCAGCTTTGCTTTCTTCATCTCCGAGCTTACTGTGGGTTCCGTCTCCAGTTCTCTTTACTCGGTTCTTCACCTTTACAAAAATAAATACAAGTTAGATAATTCTTTTGAAGCAAAATTATCCATTCTGATCCAGGGCCCACCTGCCAAGTTCACCTGGGTGGACTACGGTAACTTGCACTGACCCTTAGTACATGGGGCACACTGAAAGTTTTGCACTTCTGGCAACACACAAATATTTGAATATAGAATGTTATGTTTTTAGGGTTCCGTACCCAAAGGGTAAAAACGGGACCCTATTACTAAGACTTCGCTGTCCGTCTGTCTGTCTGTCACCAGGCTGTATCTCATGAACCGTGATAGCTAGAAAGTTGAAATTTTCACAGATTATGTGTTTCTGTTGCCGCTATAACAACAAATACTAAAAACAGAATAAAATTAATATTTAAGGGGGGCTCCCATACAACAAACATGATTTTTTTGCCATTTTTTGCTCGTTATTAATAACGACAACAGGCTGACAGTTGAAATTTTTACGGATGATGTATTTTTGTTGCCGCTAAAACAAAAAATACTGAAAACAGCATAAAATTAATATTTAAGGGGGGCTCCCATACAACAAACATATTTTTTTTCCGGATTTTGGTACGGAACCCTACATGTGCGAGTCCGACTCGCACTTGGCCGGTTTTTTTTTTAAACTTTAGAACAGGGAATGATAACGTTATTTTTAAATATAATGTTACTTTATTTACCGTTAATTTTAACACTAACCTTATGTCAATAAATAACGTTAATTTTAACGTTATTTCAGTAAATAACGTTATTTTTAACGTTATTTCTTACTTTTTGGTACGGTTTCTTTAAAATTAACGTTATTCCAATTAATAACGTTAATTTTTTGTCGCTAATTTTTTCCGGTACTAAAGTTTAACGCTATATTTAATGGTAATTTTACCGGTACAATATTTTTAAGGTTATTTTTACCGGTAAATTTACAGATAAAATGTTTTAACGCTATTTTTAACGTTATTTTTGTATTGTTATTTTTTTTAACGGTATTTCAATCCCTGCTTTAGAACTCATTCATGAAATTAAAATTAAAATGGACCAGAAGTGGCGAGTCATTTGTTTTTTATCACAATGCGAAGTTCGTCGCCCGTAGCAGAAATGAAATTAACGCAAAAAGATTTCAGGGTGATTTTTTTATGATTTTGAAACTTCGCTTTCTCTGCAAGTTTGCACTGCTTCACTTCTAAATGCTTTTAGAAAAGAAAGCACCTTATTTGAGTTTCGTAAAGCTGTTGGTTGTAAGTTGGTATACAGAATATAATCGTTTTCTTGTCTCTCGTATGATGAAATTGGTGAAGGTCGGCATTCAAATGCGATCACTGTGCATAAGATGACTATTGTCACATGATTAATTAAAGAAATCCGACATATTTTATCATAGTTAATTGAGGATACTTGGAGATTAATATGACATAAAATTTAAAACAATATTCATCAGTATTCAAAAGTTAGGAAACTTTGTTGCCGCTGGATTCTTAATGAACTCACTATCTAAAAAACGGGATCGAATTGATAGATGTAAAAAATATGTTGTTAAAGTGCAAACACGGTCGTTCAAATGATGTGTATGATATTGTTATGGAAAATAAAATATTAATATATTTTTCCGGAATCAGAAAGATAGCAACATTCTTTTAAATGGATGTTCAAAGTCGACAGTAAACCGATAAAATTAGACTGGAGCGAATCGTGGGCAAGGATGTGCTTATGTTAAAAATAATGGTTTCAACGAATATAATGGAGAATACTGCGACACGCAATAAATATAAAAGTTTATATATATATTGTTTTATTTATGAGTTGTGCAAAACTATCAGTGTGGCCTACGTAAACCTCTAAGGTACCACTTGAAATATTATTGTTCATAGTTCACCTGGGTGAACTATGGACCTGGGATCAGGAAGGCTTTGGAAAGTCAAAATCATATAACTAAATAAACCTAACCTAAAAGACTGAGAGATTACTCCAAAAATAGAAGAACTATGTAATCAGACGACGACGTTAGTTTCGTTTCTTGACATTCCAAAACTAAGTTAATCGAGTGACAAACTTCGTCCACTACTCATAGCAATAATTTTTTTCGTAGTAGAACCCACTGTAACTATTTCAAATAAAAAAAATGGTACCAACTTGGGACTAGTTGGAACCATTGATGTAATAACGTTTAAGGCCTGGGCACACCGGCTGCGTAGACACGCGCGTAGTTACGCACGTAACCCCCTGACACACCGGGTTACACATACGTCTACGCGGCGCGCAACGCAACCTGTCCCTTGCGTACAGCCGCTGCAGCAGCCATCTTTGCGACTCTAGTGCGCGATGTCAGACGAAGATTAAAGTAAAGAATTACGAAAGTTAAAGAAAAAAGATTAAAGTAGACGAAAGTAAATGGACTAATTTTTTCGCATTTATTCAATTAGTTTTTCTTTAATATCGTTGTTCATTATTTAAAAACAAAATAAAACACCACTTACTACCGGTAGTACCGGTACTATTTGTAAACAAATACAACTGAATGCGTAGTCACGCGCGTGGTTACGCGCGTAGTGACGCGCAGCAAAGATACGTGCGTGTTCGAATTTGTTCAGTGTGACGTCCAATAGGGAATGCCATTGACTACAACGTCATCAATGCGTTCCGCTCTGCGTAGGTACGCAGCCTGTTTGTCTCATGGGAGCTGCAATGCGTAGGGTTACGCATCGGTCTACGTGCACGCGTACGTTACGCAAGCGGTGTGCCATGTCATAAAGTTTCAGACATTACAACGTCATGGTACGTCTACGCATTCGTGCACGCTTACGCTTACGCATCCAATGTGTATCGCTTCTTAAGTGCGATACACACCAGATGCTTAAGCGTATGCGTAAGCAAGCACGTAGATGTACCATGACGTTGTAATGCCAGAAACTTTATGAGACATTTGACATGCACGTATCTTTGCTGAACGTGACTACCCATTCAGTTGTATTTGATTACAAATAGTACCGGTACTACCGGTAGAAAGTGGTGTTTTAATTTGTTTTTATATAGGTAATGAATAACGATATTAAAGAAAAACTAATTGAATTAGTGCGAAAAATTAGTTCATTTACTCAATCTTCGTCTGACATCGCGCACTAGAGTCGCAAAGATGGCTGCCGCAGCGGCTGGGTACGCAAGGGACAGGTTGCGTTGCGTGCCGCGTAGACGTATGCGTGACCCGGTGTGTCAGGGGGTTACGTGCGTAACTACGTGCGTGTCTACGCGCGCGTGCCCACGCGCGTATCTACGCAGCCGGTGTGCCCAGGCCTTTAACGGTTCAGCTGCCTTCGAGTAATCGGTGGACATTAAAAAACAAAAAAAGCGACGAATTGTTTTCGAGGTTGGTTAAAATTTAAAAAATCTAGGACGCCCCTCATTTACACATAGGTACTTAGTTAAGCAACAAAAATCCGTACCATATCCGGAGATGCTTTTTTCAAGTCGTAAATCATTCCTTTTTTAGCAAAGTACTCGATAATTCGGGCGGAGAAATTGAAATGTTCGGAGAGTTCAGCCGTCTTGTAGTCCCAGGGAAAAGCGTGGTGATAGTTGTGCCACCCCTCTCCAGAGGTTATGGCTGACACGATCCAATTCTCAACCGGCTGGAGATTTCTAATAAAGAAATAATTATATTTTTAGTGGTATACATATACAGCGGGTTAATTGTAACTGGACGTAACCTTATTTCCTGAAAGAATTAGATTACTTTTATTAATATACGTAATCTAGTTCTATCAGTAATGAAATTAAAACGGACTAAAAATTATAAAAACTGGACTAAAACACAAAAAACGGACTAGAAAAAAAAGAATAAAAGTATAAAATAATTATGACCTTTACAGAAGTTTTAAGACTAAAAACGTGGGGCGCATTTTGTAAGATTTAAGTATCATCAATTGTCTTTAGCATGAGCCCCACGTTTTTAGGTTTAAAAGTTCTGTATATGCATAATATAGGGTAATCGGCGTATTCCTGGTAGGACCAGGAATACGCCGATTACCCTATATTATGAAGGTAGTAGGTTTATAGAAAATCAAGCCATGTGGCATCCGGTAGAGTGGAGGCACCACTAAGACTACTGCACCACCTTAGTAGACCAGAAAATGGTCAGTTGCATTTTCCTATAAAAAATGGTCTACATGCAAACTCCAACCTCCTCCCCCCTATGGCCCCAACTCAACAAAGTGAGAGAAAAAATTGGACTAAAAACATTAAAACGGACTAGTAAAAACAAACTAAAATTGTAATTGTAAACTGTAAATATTTAAAACCCTAATACCCCATACAAAAAGAAATTATAAATATAAAAATTTTAAGTGGGGCGCATGCTATAAACAATATGGATGATAAATTTTACAAAATGCGCCCCACGTTTTTAGGTTTAAAATTTTTAGATTTAAAATATCTGTAGGTATTGGGTATTAGGGTTTTAAATATTTATAGAAGAATTTATTTTTTTACTTTTTAGTTTGTTTTTACTAGTCCGTTTTAATGTTTTTAGTCCGATTTTTTTTAATAATTTAGTCCGTTTTAAAAACGTGTTTTTAAAAAAGGTTTTTTCTTCAGTAAATTATTATTTTCTGCTTTTTAGTTAACGACCTAAGACTAATAATATACGATCTCCTATCAGAGCACTCGTCAAGACGATTCAAACGAGCTCAAACTCGATGAGTTGCATGGTTTTATTACAGAGTTCCAGTGACCTTCTTCCGGCTCCATCATCAGACCCTGGAAACAATTTCGCAACAAAGTACTCGTCAAGACAATTCAAACGAGCACAAAGTCGATGGGGTTGCATGGTTTTATTATAGAGTTTCTATGGCCTTCCTCCGGCTCCATCATCAGATCCTCGGACACTATTTCCCATTAAAGTACTCGTCAAGATGATTCAAACGAGCCCAAACTCGATGGGGTAGCGTGGTTTTATTTAAGAATTCCTGTGTCCTTCTTCCGACTCTATCATCAGACCCTGGAAACTATTTTCCAACAAAGAATTCGTCCAGACGATTTAAACGAGCCCAAATTTGATGGGGTTGCACGGTTTCAATATTGATTTGCTGTGGCATGGCCTTTCGGCTTAATCATCAATCCCTGGACTACATCTCCCATTAGAGTGCTCGTCAAGACGATTCTAACGAGCCCAAACACGATGGGATTGTATGGTTTCATCATAGAGTTACTGTGGCCTTCTTCCGGCTTTATTATCAGATCAGCTCAATGACACCATAATAATGCATTGCCTTTCAGTTCCAACCTCTGTTCAAAGTTTCAAGTCTCTAGCTCATCGGGAAACTAGTATAAAATCGTTCGCAAACTATGTGAAAAAACAAACAAACACACAAACGAGAAAGCAACCTAATAAAAACGTGTTAAAATAGGGGAGGCCTCCGTCTCGCATTGGCATCTGGCATAATGATGATTATAGACATCTTGTAGATATTAAATTTAACCTGGATTATTGGCTGGTGGGTCATTAACACCCACCAATCCGCATTGGGCCCGCGTGGTGGGTTATGGCCCGTCTTCCTTATCCACCCATAAGAAAGGCCTGTGCCTCAGCAGTGGGGACAGTAAATTGCTGATGATGATGATGATGATTGGCTAAAAAATATGCTAAAATCTGGCCAGAGAACCATGACAATAATGAGGGACACTACTTAAACCACTGCCTGCTACCAACAATTCAGACTTTTATGACTACATTGTATAACTGTCAGATGCACATCATTCAGGTTTCCCATTAAATGCAAATTTCTTCAATTGACTTCATAACTAACCTGCCAATTCAAGGAATTTTAAAGTTAACTAAGACCTTCTAGCATGATGACCAAAACACGATATCTAATAAATGACAGCAATTTGAGTGTCAGTCGACTCAATTATCAAAATCCATTGTGTCGATAATTTAAAGTCGATAGTTCGCTATATCGGAAGCCCGCCGTGTTGCTTGAAGGCTATATTCGTGTTTCGGTTACCTACCATGCTACAGGGCCTTTTTTTATAGTAGGGGGAATGCTTTTACGCATCCCGAAGGTATGTGGGACTCGCTGGGGCACAACCCACTAAACCCCCTACTAATTCTTGCACTAACACACAGGACCTACGGGACCGTGATGTCACGCACCGTGTGGTCCTGGTGTTTGTGCCGCAACGGGCCCAACACATTGGGTCTCGAGGACCATCCAACTTGCGAAGACTAAGGGGGATTAAGGTGCGTCATGCTACGGGGCCTGATATGCTGCATATTGTACAATATGGAGACGTCGTCATCAGACTCGTCAGCAGCTCGTCAGTCAGTAATAATATTCAAATTAAATAAGATAATTCATAAACAAATTAGTCACAGTGCAGAGGTGACAGCAAACAATGAAAAGGTGAAGTGTTGTAATGATGAATATTTTTACATGTTGTCATACACGAAGCAATTCGATTTCGCAGTAACGCATGTTTGTTTTCACAAATGCGTATTAAAAATTTGTGATAACAAACAACACAATAAAATTATTATTGTGAAGGTACCTACGTACTTAATCGAAAGTGTGTTAAATATTTAACGATTCTGGATTTATTTGGAAAAAAAGAAATTATTTGTTAACCAGAACTCCTAAAACTATAATTGTAACATAAAAGTATCTTATTTGTGTCTTTATGTCGGAATAGCTTTCGCCCGCCACTTCGCCCGGATCGAATTCCGTTTCCCGTAGGAATTTTCAAATATTATTCCATAGTCGATCGATAGGTACCTATGTCATGTCATCACATAACTCATTATGTAATGTCAACTCAAACATGACTTGTAGCCAGATCCGTCCAGTGTAATTTGAGCTGTGCCTTGATGCATCAGCAGTCAGTCATTCGTTTGTTTTTTCTAAGTTAAGACACTAAGAGCAGGGCAATAACCGACGACTGCGCGGCGCAGTGGCAGCAATCATGCCTCTTGAGTGGGACCTCATGGGTCCCGGGTTCGAGTCCTGGTAGCGGACTATGGCTGGTATTATAGAATCAAACTCAGACTCAAATCTCTGCTTGAGTACAGTTAGAAAGGGATGGCGCTATGTGCGATGAATAGCACCATCCCTTTCTAACTGTACTCAAGCAGCAAGCTGTGCTTGAGTCTCGTTCTGTAATACGAGCCTATGTTTCTGCGACGAGCATAAGCATTTGTTGTTTTATTCTTATTTATGTATTTGTCACTGTTATTTAGTTACCTTAGTACAGTCGAGTTCAATAATATGTACGCACGCATTTTGAAAGTTCATTAACCTCCTTTGAATAAAAGTCAACATCCTGTCAAAAGAGGCAACATTTTAATGAACTCGGCTGTACATTTTGAGACTAACGGATTATTGTGATTTTTCAAAATAAATTAAAGTTGTATTAACTGACTTGTCATATGGCCTAGTTCCATAAAGATGAGCGGCGCTGTTGACCAACCAGGTAGAATTGAGCAGAATCATGTAGCGGGCGAAGTAACAAACCAGTACTGCATTCTTCAAGGTCTCACCAAAGAAATGCATTGGCACCCAGACAGGTATGATTATTGCAGTCAGAAAGTACAGTGGTAAATAGTACCTAAAATAAAAAACGGAACGTGAAAGTACCTATAAATCAACCAAAAAGAAGCAAGCAACCATACTAATAGGTAACCTGCATGCAGACAGTCATACTGCCGTCTTTATTAAAAACGCATTAACTACATTTTCACACATTCCGAGAAAAACGCAATCAAAGTTTTTATTTTTCTTTTGCTTATATCTTTGAAATTACTTGGGATACGAACATGAAATTTGTATCAATAACTAAAGAATATTGTCATAAATACAAATATACGACATAATAATTAAATCATAAACGCATTAAACATCCTAGTTGATGCATTTATGCTTAGTAAATCAATATAATACAATTTTGTGTAGTACCTTTATACTCCAATCTTTCAATAATACATAAGATAAGTGCATCAACTTCCTCTCTTATTGCGTTTATGTCAAGGAAAATTGCTGTAATTGAGGTAAAATTTTATGAGCGTAAAACGCACTAACTTAAACAGTGCATTTATAACTAGAAATGTTTGCGTGAAATGAGAAATGCGTTCTTGATATGTGGTACTGCAACAGGAATCCTAGATAATGCGTTTATAAAATCTGAAAACTGGTGTTGCTGATTTATTTACGAATTGTTAATTTGGGAAAGTTTTAGATTTCGTTCTCCTGATGTCAGATATATATTTAACTCATTTTGCATCAAAAACCAAGATGATGCGTTTTTCATAAGCACGGCAGCATGATGTAGGCATTTTATTAGGTTAACAAGATTTAATACATACTTCTTTTGGAACATGACCATCCAATCGGCTTCCAGATCAGACATATCTATTTTCTTGCCCAGTTCCATAACATAAGGGTGCTTTTTGGTCATCAACCAACCCATGTGGCTGAAGAAAAAGCCTCTTTTTGAGTTATGTGGATCAGCATCAGTGTCCGAATAGCGATGGTGGAGGCGATGGTCGCGAGACCACGTGTACACGGAGTTCTAAATTAAAATATTATTATTTGAAATACCTAAATAAAACTAATAAAAATAATACATAGGAAGAGAGTAGTGACGGATAGGTAGAGAAAGACCGCAAAAAAGATGGAGGTGTGAGAAAAGAATAATGAGAAACGAAAGCAGTGAATGAATGATGACGAACTTGTGACTTAAAGATTTGCTGATACGATCACAATATTGAGAAAAACAAGATAGATTTATTTGAAAATTTTACCATAGCTGTAAAGTAATTATGTACTTACATAAAAGCTACAGTAATGAGATGAGTTCATTTTTATTAAAAGAATTAATCATAAGTCTTACCTGACCAGCGGCTGTTTGTAATATAATCAAAACAGCCCTAATAAGAGGAGTAGCCTTAAAACTTTTGTGCGTGTAGAACCTGTGAGCTCCAATAGTAATGCCTTCACCGCACAAAAATGCACAGAACATACCTAAAAAGTAAGTTATTATTAAGTCACAAAACACGTTCAAAAAAACAAAAACAAAACTTATTTTAGTACTCACTCCATACAGATGTTTTAAATTGAACACCTCCAGTGAACAATAGAAAAGCACCCCACAGCCCGTATGTATGCAATATTAAAAACGCGAAGGCGTTTTTCCATACTACTTTATGTTTATAAGAGAAATCGGTTCCGACCACGAAAGTTTGTAAATTATTATTATCCTTCATTGAGTCTTTCCCGTTGGCGATGACTCCGGGAGTCTGCAGATGAGGTGTCATTCTTACCGATTGTTATCAACCGGTCGCGTGAGATCAACTGACGCTGCTACTACCCGTTCGTGTTTATAAAGTTCTAAAGACTTGAACTTTCTTGACATTGTGTATACACAATGATTCGTCACTTCCCTACATTTTTATGATAAAATTTGACAACATACTGATGCGTCTGAATCAGCCCCCCTATTCTCGTCGGCAATTAACGAGATCGAGTTCCATAGACGTAGAAAATTTTCTATATCGAGTTCTCATGAGGATCGATAAACGTAAAAAAAATCTTTTTTTAAAATACGTTTTAAAAACGGACTAAAAACATTAAAAAGACTAGTAAAATAAAAACAGACTAAAAAGTATAAAATAAACTTTTCTGTAAATATTTGTAACCCTCTATACCTACCTACATATAATTTTAACCCAAAAACGTGGGGCGCGTTTTGTAAAATTTATTATCCATATTGTCTTTAGCATGCGCCTCACGTTTTTAGGTTTGAAATTTATGTAGGTAGGTATAGGGTTATAAATATTTACAGAAGAGTTTATTTAATATTTTTAAGTCAGTTTTTATTTTACTAGTTCTTATTAATATTTTTAGTCCGTTTTAAAAACGTACATACATACTTAGACTCACGCCTGTTTCCCATGGGGGTAGGCAGAGACTATGGATCGCCACCTGCTACGATCCTTGCACACTTCTTTCGCTTCATTCACATCCATCAATCTTTTCATACATGCCCTGCGGTTTTTGTCACTGCCTTCGTCACCAGCCTTTTTTATAATAACCTCTAATTGGTCCGCGTAGGTTTTTCTGGGACGCCCTTGCGCAATCGTTCCTTCTACATTCGCACAATATATCTCTTTCGTGATTCGCCTTTCATTCATCCTCTCTAAGTGACCAAACCACACCGGAGCATTCCTTTCTCAATTCTTGTCACTATATCATCTTTTAGACCACACCTTTCACGAATCACATCATTACTCACTCTATCACTTAATTTTACTCCACATGTTTTCCTCAACGATCGCATCTTTACCGCATTTATTCTGCTTTCATTCTTCTTCTGCTATACCCAAGATTAACTTCCATACATCAGTGTCGGTACCAACATACCGTTATGAATAGCCATTCGCACCTTTGCCGAAACGATTTGGCTACTCATAACCGAGTGTATAACACCACTCACCGAATTTCCTTTCTTCACTCGTCTTTCTATATCTTCCTCACTCTTTCCGTCCCTTGTGAACAAACTCCCCCCAAGTATACAAACTCACGGACTTGTTCCACTTTTTCGCCACCTAACATTACCGTACAGTCAGCCATTTCTTCATTTCTCTCAAACACCATCACTTTCGACTTAGTTACATTCACTTTCATCCCTTTTCTCACAAAATCATCATTCATAACAGACATCATTTCCTGCAACTCTTGCGCAGACGAGGCAAGTATTATAACTTGGTCGTCAGCGTAGAGGAGGCACTTGATTTGAGTCTCATTCATCATAACTCCACAGTCACGTTCTTTCAGACCTTTCATACAACTGTCCAAAAACAGATTAAAGAGCCATGGTGACGCAACACTTCCCTGTCTGACACCCCTAGAGATGCCAAACCAGTCAGTGTATACGCCGTCAATCCTGACGCATGCACGGGAATCCTCATAGAGAGATTTCAGTGCATGAATCAGTCTGCTCTCCAATCCGTATTCGGACAACACCTTCCATAGCTCATTCCTGTCAACTCGATCGTAGGCCTTCTCCAGGTCCACAAAGGCACAGTAAACCTTTTTGCGCTTAGCCAGGTGTTTTTCGGTTAAGCGTTTAAAAACGTGTTTTTATAAGATTTTTTTTTCAGTAAATTATTATTTTCTGCTTTTTAGTTAACGAGCTAAGACTAAAAATATACCATCTACTATCGGATCACTCGTCAAGACGATTCAAATGAGCCCAAACGCGATGTGGTTGCTTGGTTTTATTACAGAGTTTCAGTTGCCTTCTTCCGGCTCCATCATCAGATCCTGGAAACTATTTCCCAACAAAGTATTCGTCAAGACTATTCAAATGTGCCCAAACTCGATGGGGTAGCGTGGTTTTATTAAAGAGTTCCTGTGTCCTTCTTCCAGCTCCATCATCAGACCCTGGAAACTATTTCCGAACAAAGTACTCGTCAAGACGATTTAATCGAGCCCAAACTTGATGGGGTAGCCTGATTTTGTGGTTAAAGAAATTTATTCTCACAAAAGACAATAATGTCACTTACAGGAGAACGATGATTCGTCCAACTAGGCATACCTATCTCCTCAATTAGTGCACTTTAATATGTTTTCCTAGTTGTGATTTGAATGCACTAAATGAGTTAAAATTTTTTATGATCGAAGGTATTTTATTATAAAGCTGCGCGCCTTCAAAAGTAACAATTTTTTTTACCGTAGTTAGTTCTAGCACGGTAAAGAAATGTATTCCAGTATTCTAACTCGAGCCTGTCCTTGAAATACGTAACTTGAGCCGCGCGGTACGTCAACATACGATAGGGCTGCCTGCATCTATGCACAAAACTAGAAACAAACTCAAGTAGGTAGATGAAATAAAGTTAACAGTACCTATCTTCACCTACTTGAATTTGTTTCTAATTTCGTGATCGTATGTTATACGCCGCGCGGTACATGATTTTTAACAAAATTTCCCCTTTTCCCCACGTCTAATTTTTAAAATAAGAGAGTGAAATATCAAAAAATATATTATGCTGTAAATTAATAAACGTTTTCAAAGAAAATTAGTGTGAACAAGATATAGTGAGCAGTTTTAGAGATAAAACACATTTTCCAAAACCGCAAACAATAACTTTGTTATTTCTACAAACACTATGAAAAACAAAGTTAATTTGCAAACGAAATATGATAGTGGTATTAAATATGGTATGCTTGTGTCTCCAAAACTCTGGAACTATCACTCGTATCAAAAGCGTTGTACCCTCAAATTATTGCAAATTTACCCAAATTTAAATTTTTTTTACTCAATCTTGATGAAAAAGCTGTCATTCATGCCCTTTTCATGTCTAATTTGATTGGATTACTTATTAATCCAGGTATTTTACTCGGTGGAAAAAGCTATATGCCTATCTATTCAAAGAAGAAACAAATTACGTACTAGTAGGTTTAAAAAAGTATTATATTCACCTTTCAGACTCTCCAGGTAATTTAAAATATGTTATCCCTGGGTGCGTTTTTGTAGAACTAAGGCAACCATAAACAGCAGAATATACTCGTGCTCTATACTTGCAATTCGCCATCGTGATCACAAAATGCGAAAAAACCACCGTTCGTTCGTCACTGCGGCGCATTCGCGACTGTAGCAGCCCGAGAGCAGCCCGAACTCGAGGCGCATAGGTGTGGCTCGCATTTCGACCGTTAGCACTAAGTTAGAATACTGGGTAGTATCTTATTACTGTGGTTCTAGTCTTGGGTAGAACAAGAAAACTAGCTCGGCGTGTGCATCGTCTTCCAACTTGTCTGGCGGTGCGGAAAGTTAGGCTAGTATGGAGTGAGCTATTTAAAATTTTTCTTACTAAAATGCACGTGTTATAAATATAAAGTTGTTTAATGTTCATTATTTTAGTTTCTTCGTATATTATAGTGGTAGGTGTACAATAATGATATTGGAAAAGTATTTTTATAAGTTTATTCTGAACGATTTGAAGTCCGGCTAATTTTGTTTTGTTTGCGTTACCCCAGATTTCGATTAAATATAAAAGGTGCGGTTTTACTAAAGAAGAATAATAGCGTAATAGACGCGGAATACAGCGAACAATCTGTCGCAGAGATGGTATAAGTGATCGTAGTTTATTTTTCACATGTTCAATCTGTTCATTCCACGTCAAGTAGCTATCAATCCTCAACCCAAGGTATTTTTCAGATTTCTTTTCAACAGAAAAGAGCAGCAACAGCAGCAACAGAAAAACCGGCCAAGTGCGTGTCGGGCCACGCGCCATAGGGTTCCGTTGTTACCTTATACCATACCATATTTAATACCACCTATCATTTTTCGTTTGCAAAAATAACTTTGTTTTTCACAGTGTTGGTATGAATGACAAAGTTATAATTGCGGTTTTGGAAAATGTGCTATATCTCAAAAACTAATTACTATATCTCGTTCAAACTAATTTTGGTTGAAAGTGTTTATTAAGATCTACAGCATATATTTTTTTGAGATTTTTCACTCTCTTATTTCAAAAGTTAAAGGGGGGGGACACACATTTTACCACTTTGGCGGTGAATATCTTTCAAACGGTTGACTTTGAGAAAAAGTTGTCTTAGAACCTCAATGTAGAAAAAAAGAAAAATTTTTTTTTCAGTTTCAGTTCCATGTATGGGGAGCCCCCCCTTAATCTTTTATTTTTCTTATTTTTGTAATAAATTCGTTAAGCGGTTAACAGAATACATCTACCTACCAAGTCTCAACTGTGTAGTCTTAATACTTTCGGAATAAAGTGGCTGTGACATACGGACAGACAGACAGACAGACAGACATGACGAATCTATAAGGGTTCCGTTTTTTGCCATTTAGGCTACGGAACCCTAAAAAGCCGTAACAACGGCAACACCGTTTATTTCTAGCGATTTGAAAGGTAGAATTACTTTATTTTTGGCCTTGAAAATTAGGTAGCGAGTTTTTGATGTGTTAATTGTCAGAAGATTATATTGGAATCAGGCAACTAAAGTGTCGAGATCCTCCTGAGCTTTCCGAATAAGATCATGAATGTCAGAACCAAAGTAAAATAGACAGGTGTCGTCTGCATACAGTGTTATCTGACCATGCAAGCCAATTTCGCGTATATTATTAAAGAGTTCCGGTGGCCTACTTCCGGCTACATCATCAGACCCTGGAAACTATTACTTAACAAAGTAATCGTCAAGACGATTCAAACGAGCCCAAATTCGATGGGGTTGCACGGTTTCAATATTGAGTTCCTATGGCATGGCCTTCTAGCTTCATTATCAAACACCCACAAGCATACAATGTACCCTATATACTCTTTTTTGGGCAGTCGTGTAAAAAAACACGATCGTCGCAGTCATGGACTATGATACGAAAGTACACATTAACAATGCTCAAATAAATATAATTAGGTACCTAAATCCGTTAGAAGCGCTACATAGGTTAGGCTTCAAAAAAGTTTTTGGATACTATAGAATGAATTTAAAGACATTTGATAATCTGATAAGGATCAATGGCCCAGATTTACCATAAATAAGGATACGAGTTGGTTTTGACGCAGATCGTCACTTTCGCAAATGGTCATCGCGAAAAATTTGGTCACTTTCGCAAATGGTCACTTTCGCAATTCGTCACTTGCGCAAATGGTCACTTTCGCAAATCGTCACTTTCGCAAATGGTCACTTTCGCAAATCGTCACTTTCGCAAATGGTCACTTTCGCAGAATGTCTTGAAATCGCGATTAAAAATCAGCTGTTCCATACATTTTGATCTATTCGATTTTAAATTTTCTATGGAACAGCTGATTTTTTTCGCGCTTTCAATGTTGGTACCATATTAAAAGTTGTTTGTATGCATGAGTACATTGACGCCTTATAAAATTATGTGCACTATTTAAGAAGGACCTTATATATTAGGAAAAAACAATTCTTTTTTTCAATTTTAACAAAACAAAATAAATAATGAACCAAATATTCAGCATTTAGTAAGATCAATAATCATCTCAATATATATTAAACATAGATGCAGAATGAATTGTTTATTTATAAAGTTGCAAAAAAATATATTTTACGCATTAATTTAAGAGTTTTTTGTAATTTATTAGATTTTATTGATGATAAATATTTGTTTCTTATTATTACCCTATTACCCTATTTGGTTGTTAGAATTTCGTTTAATGTACAGTAGACAGCACATCAGACTATATTTTTATGCCAAAATCACACTCGTCTGTACAAAGAATATATAGGAGAAAAAAAGAAAAAAAAAATGTAAAAGACATTCTGCAAAAGTGACCATTTGCGAAAGTGACGATTTGCGAAAGTGACCATTTGCGAAAGTGACCATTTGCGAAAGTGACGATTTGCGAAAGTGACCATTTGCGAAAGTGACCAAATTTTTCGCGATGACCATTTGCGAAAGTGACGATCTGCGTCAAAACCGTTGAAGTTGAATAAACTATATCAGTGGATAGGCTTTAAATAACTTTGACATAAGTGGGTATTGTGGTTTTAAATAAATTGAAAATAATCAAATTTTATTTATTAATTATTATATATGCATTATGTCGTCGTGAACAGGAGCGCGTGACATACTCGACTCCGAGCGAGACTGAGAGAGCCGATCAGCGGTGTTTTTCCGCAATCTATACATATAATTAAGCTGTAGAAAAGTTGCGTCTGTACAAAGAAAATATTTTGAACTTAAGTGGTTGGGGTGTTTAATAATAACCAGTAGAACCCATTTCTATCATTTATGGATTTTTTGTCTCTTTATCTGTTTGTCTGTTTATCTGTATGTTTGTGCGCTAATAACTCAAAAACCACTGAACGGATTTTGATGAAATTTTCACAGTTTGGTAGCATGGTGTTTAACTTAAAATCTAAGCTATATTTCATCTAATTCGGTTGGATAGAATCTGGGTAACAGCTTGAACTCTCCATAGTACTAGCTTTCATACACTAAGGAGATCATTTAAACAGGTCGCCTTATTGTTAAATCACGGGCAAAAGGGATACCTACCTGGGGATTTTTCTATTGTCCACGCCACGCTAAAGAAATTTCTCTATCGTGTCTACGCGGACGAAGTCGAGGTTATCCACAATAAAAGCACAGAATAACTAATAGTACAAATAAAAGTACCTACTGTTCTCGAGGGATAGCAAAAACTTTCCACGCAGACGAAGTCGCGGGCAGCCGCTAGTATAATATAAGCTTATAGGACGCAAAATTTCCGTCCGGAAACGCACCGCAATAAATCTGTAGCAAATCACAGAATTAAAATCCGCATACATTTTTTTCCCACAGTGCGCGCACTTCAACTGTGCAGATGCATATACTACAGGTAATGTTAGCAATATGAGCGTCAAAGTGTAGTTTCGAGTCGATAAGCAGGCCGAGATCTTTAATTAAGGAAACCTTTTCTAGAGTGGTGTGACATAATTGGTATTTATAATTGATTACAAGCGTCTTTTTTGTAAATGTTATGGTTTTGCATTTAGGTAAACTCAAGTGTAGCTTATTATTAGCACAATAGACTGACAGACGGTCTAGATCTTCTTGAAGCCTTTCGCAATCATTTACATCCACAATTCCACGATAAATCTTAAGGTCATCTGCATACAGTATAAATTGAGAATTTTGAAAACATAAATGTATGTCATTTACAAATAAAACGAAGAGGAATGGTCCCAAAATCGAGCCCTGGGCTACACCAGATGTAACGTTTAGCAGACTGTATGAATGCAGGCATATAGGTATATTGGCAAGAGAATGAAAGAGACAAAAGATGTCTCTTTCATTTTCTTGCCAATATATGCCGGGCAGTATACCTACGCAGATTTTGCGAAAAAATCAAAAAATCGCACGGAATTCTACCGTAGTGCGCGGTAGCACTAATATTAGTATTCTGTTATTATCGGCGTCACAAACATCGCCACTATTGAAGATTATTTATATATCTATATTTTTATTATTCTTAGCAATATTAGGAAATTACCTACTTTTATCCGACACAAATTAATTTGTAACAAATAATGCGTTTTCATACTCGAATAATATAAAACAAATTCTCTTTTCGTATAGGTACTTTCTTAATTTTACGCAATCAATTTTGTTTGATACGGTTTTCACAATAATTTAGAGAATTTCTTTCGGATGGTTTATTTGTATAAATGTATTAGTGAAGTCTATCTATATAACTAGCCTACTTATATAATAAGACAACGATTTATTATTTATACTTGGGAAAATAAAAATTCCATAAATGTTAAAGGTTTCTCCACCTTTTTAATACAATTTGTGTTTTGCGCTACCGAATAAAAATGAGAAATGAAAGAGATTAAGTATGTTATTTTTTTATTATTTAAAAATCACACATAAGTCCACCTTTTGAGTGTTGTTTTATCCAATCGATGTAGATGCTGACTTTTGTGTATACACCTACAAAATTAATAAAAATGACGATAATAAAAAATAAATTCACGAAATAAAATTAAGTCACTTAAGGTTGACTTTCACAAAAGTTTCTCTTTTCAAGAAAGATTTTTGAAGTTCAAATTTTTCAATCCATATAATTGAATAGTTTTTACAAGCTTTTTGATAACAACTTTTAGCGTCATAATGGCGTCATTATTATGAAAATGTAAACTAAAGCAAATATTTAAGAATTTTAGTAAGATTTGTATCTTTGCCAGTTTGTTTAATATTAAGATAGTTTATTAGAGTAAGAGGATAATAAGCAACCGTGAAATTCGACAGATGTTGGAACCTCACCTGGATACCTTGGATCTGCGCAACCAATTCCCCATGATACCACACCTGCAATAATGCAATTTTGTGAAAAGTAGGTAGTTCCGTGAGTGGACCTCCTACAAGGTAGACTAACCGATCGATTGGTATAGGTTTCCACTGGAATGGACTGATCTTTCTTCGTCAACCTTGGAGGAGGTAGGCCCAAGGTCCTACACCTATGCCCACCAGTAGCTGTCATGCGGCTGATGTATGATGTTAATGGATGATGAAACGCAAGGAAACAATTAAATATAGAGATTTTGATTCTTTCCTATCATAAAAGTTGTGTAGGTTTACCGGCTTGTACGTAGCGAAAGTCGTTTTCAAAAACAATGAGAGGTCCACCGCTGTCGCCCTGTAAGCATAAACATTAACATTATCACAATAAGATAACTGTTATATTAGAAAAAATACTAGAAAAAAATCGACTCACCCGTAGCAGCTCAGACGGAATTCGAACCCTTGGGATTCCGGCCCAATGCACTGACCAATTATGCTACCGTGTCTGAGCTGCTACGGGTGAGTCGATTTTTCTAGTATTTTTTTCTAATATAACAGTTATCTTAATATAAAAATTGCATTGTCAATGCCTAAAATCTGAAATATTAATAATTATTAAATTTTTTAATTTTAGGCATTCACAATATCAAATGCAGCTCGTTGCACATATTTTCAAATTTTAACTGTGAATACCAAACAGATCGTCTTTGAATTATCTATGTTATCAATTAAATACTTAAAATCAAAACCATCTGAATATGGTAGAAAATCCGATTTCCAAATAGGCATTGGGATCAAAGCGATCAAAGTCAGCTTGTTTCGCATCTGTAAAATTCAAAGGCAGCTTAATTTAACAGCGGTTTAGCGTCGGCGCATCACAGCGAATTCACAGCCTATATACCTATTCATAATTGAAGCGAATGCCACTCCAGTTTTATCGAATATCTCTCGAAAAAAAACGAAGAAATCCATTGATGTTTAGAATTAAACCCAGCTAAAACCCAATTGCTAAACACGCATTGGTATCAAAACCAGCTAATTTATAAACTGTTGGAATCAAAGATCAAAGACGAAAAGTTTTCTTCAAATTTTGGCATAACCCTAATAGTAGGTATAAACGTCTATACAAAAAAAAATTGGGAGTTACAAGGCGTGATAAAGTTTCGCCGCATGATGAAAACTGGTCTGTAGGCTGTTCTTAATTAATA
The DNA here is from genome assembly GCA_943789525.1 of Agriphila geniculea. NCBI lineage: Eukaryota > Metazoa > Arthropoda > Insecta > Lepidoptera > Crambidae > Agriphila > Agriphila geniculea. Next base: position 17,576,504 of record OX038880.1, read on the forward strand.
TTGAGCTGGGCCAAACTATCCTTACATATGAATCCAAACGGCGGCGGGTTGAAGTAGCGTTCCACCCGGCTTCATTCTAAAAATTATAACTGTCCCGGTTTAGCTTAAAGGTCAAATGTGGTATCAATTTTCAGATAAAACAATAGCGTAGAATTCATTTCTAGTATAAAAATATGGCAGTTTCTGAAAAATTGCTCAATAACCAGAATATTCAAGTACATATTTTTACTTTTGGTCACCGTAAACATTAAACTGGTGCATTAATTTAAAAACAAAAAATACTGTATTAATGCCTATTTAATGCAGATTTGAAATAATATAACTTTGAAGTACCTTTTCAAGCCATGAATAGCGGAAAAAAAAATTTAACAACGCGCGCCGAGAGCCTAGACACAAAATAGAGAGAGTAGAGTACAGAAGTTTAGCTCCCGCGTCAGGCCTCCTTCACTCGCTCAAGGTCGCGCGATAAGCACCTACAGATGCCGGCATATATATTGGCAAGAAAATGAAAGAGACAAAAGATGCGCAGTAGCCATAAACTTAGTGTTTATGGCTACTGCGCATCTTTTGTCCCTTTCTTTCTCTTGCCAATATATATGCCGGGCAGTATACCGCTAGCCGCGCCGTGCAGCCGGCGGCACAAGTGAGCAGCGGGATGCCACACGCCCGCCTGTGCCTGTGGGTTTTGACGCAGATCGTCACTTTCGCAAATGGTCATCACGAAAAATTTGGTCACTTTCGCAAATGGTCACTTTCGCAAATGGTCACTTTCGCAGAAAATTCTGCGATGACCATTTGCGAAAGTGACGATCTTCGTCAAAACCCGCCTGTGTAGTCGCGCGGCATCTTAATGCCTGCGTAGGTATTGTCTCTTTACAGTAACAATGTCGAATCGCCATTACTATGCCGTGTACGGATGTCAAACTCAAAAAACCAATAAACAATTGTCGTTTTTCACATTATGATATATGCTAGACAGTTTATTTAAAGGAAGACGACCCTAACGTTGCATCGTCAGAAAAGGTAAGAGCACGCGATAGAAAGAGAGGCAACTACTAGTAGCGCTGCGCGACCTGAATTGTATTTTATTGTGTTGGAGCAAAAGCCACTATTTATTTATTGACTTTTCGGAATGCTGCTTCTGTACTTGTACTATTAGCTATTCTGTGCTTGAAATCCATACCTAAACTCGGGCGTCGTCGCGCTAGGGTTGTCAGTTCCGACTTAGCTTAGCTTACATCACAACACTACACATTAATAAAAAACACACCCAATTTTAAATATATAAAAATGTTTTACAATATGGCGTTTCTTTTTTAACGTGTCAAAAAGAAATGCCATATTGTAAATCGTTTTATCTCATGAACTATTAGATTTATCAAAAATTTTACGAGAAGCAAAGAAATAGATAAATTTATTTGTAACATAATTGCTTTATAAAGCTTTGTAGAGCACTTATTATTTTTGAGTTATCTTAAAAATAATAATTTCCTTGACAAAAAATATCAGAAGTAGCCGCCATTTGGATTCTTTTGTAAGAACAGTTTGGCCCTGCTCAACACTAGTAGTCTACAGAACTGTTTTCATCATGTGGCCAAATTTTATCAGGACTTGTAACGCCCTTGATTAATTTAAATGGAGATTCACAACTCTTCAGGTTAATTTGTCCTATACTGCTGTAAAGCTAACTGCATTTGCTACAATTTGAGCCTAACTTGAGTAGTCTATGTCCATTGATTGCAGAGACATAGCAAGTCAAAGTTGGTAATTTATTTCGAAAGTGAACTCTAGGCTCTCGGCGCGCGACGTTAAATTTTTTTTCCTCTATTTATTGTGTGTAAAGGTACTTAAAAGTTATGCTATTTCAAATTTGCATTAAATAGGCTTTGATAACGTATTTTTTATTTCGAAATAATTGCACCAGTTTAATGTTTACGATAACTAAAAGTAAAAATATGTAGTTGAATATACTGGTTAATGAGCAATTTTTCAGAAACTGCTATATTAATTGCATTTTTTTATACTAGAAATGAATTGTACGTTATTGGTTTATCCAAAATTGATACCACACTTGACCTATTAGCTAAACCGGGACAGTTGTATTGTAGTTTTTAGAATGAAGCTGGGTGAAACGCTACTGCAACCCACCGCCGCCGCCGTTTGGAATCGTATGTAAGGATAGTTTGGCCCAGCTCAATATTAGTTCAGACTATTATGTATTCTGTGGTTCAGATCAGTTTCCAACATGCGGCCGAACTTTATCACGCCTTGTAACTCCCAAATTTGTTTTGTATAGACGTTCATACCTTTAGTCCTATTCGACTTAATGCTTGCAATAATTAAATATCACTTTCTGATAAACTTTTTCTTAGACAATTAGACAGGGAATATACAAATTTAATACTGATTTTTTTTATTTTGCGAAACATTTTGATATTTGCACTTAGCTAGGTTTGATTCTATATTAAAATAATGTTAGCTTTAGCTAGCAATTAAATGAATACAGAGTTTGGAAAACCATTACAATTGTAAGGAACACTTGTCTTATTGCTGTATTAACATGTAGAATTTGCATGGACGTACGCGCCTCGGCCGCGTCTTTAAAATTGCTAATTAAGATGATAGTGCTGACGAAACTTTCGACGTTATTTCAATGCACTGTTTGATTTATTAATTGTATTAATAAATATTATATTTTTAAATGTTTCCAAGTTGAGTCAAATCAGAGCAAAAGTATATGTGATGTGACAATCTTACAATGAATGCGCAAGTTCAACTTGAAAGTAGGTAGGTACACCTAAATATACTCCGATTAGATTTTTTAAATTCATTACATTATCAATGTCATGATTTGAAAATGATAAATAAGGAGGAAAAGATAAAAAAGTAATAATTTCTCATTTTATCGACATCGATCGCTTTAACATCTCTTAAAATGATTCATCGATTTAATACATAGTTTACCTGGCAACCGTCCTTTCCTTTGGAGAAAGCGCACATCATCGTGGGCTTGAGGTGTTCCTTCAACTGTGACTTAAGGCAGTCTTCATCAGTGAGAATCCTTAATACAGCTTTCAAAAGAAATTTCGAAGATGACTTTTCGACACCCATTCTTCCCCACCCAACGATGGTTCCAACTTTAGAGGAAAAATCTTCGTCTAAAAAAATGGCTATTAAGAAGATCACTGCGTCTTTAATTTTTGAACTAATTGTGGGATGGTTTATGACAAATTCGAAGAAAGGTTGAAAAAGCAATAAAACGTGTTTAAGTAGTTTAGCTATTACGTATTACGTACTTATGTGAACTTGACAAAATTACCTGGTTTGGGTAAACAAATTGGTAGTATAGTATCGCTAAATTCTACGGGTTCATTGAGAGTTGCTATTGCGATGTCGTTTTCGTCTCTCACAGCTGTAGAAGTAAAACCTTCATGGATAACCACTTCAGAAATGTTCCTTTGTGCCACGTTAGCCAGGTTATCGAGGTTGTCCAACCCGATGAGAACTTCCATTATTTTGTAGTTATCCCTTGGTGAAAAAACATGTTAGAGTATGTAATGCCTTCGCGATCGTACTTAATACCAAGAATCAAGAAGGTGATATTAACTATTTTATTTAATGTTCTTATTTTTTGCTAGAAAACAAAAGCTGCATCCCCATCAGAGGCGGCTAGTTGTCTGTAACCAAATTCGAACCTCATTTCGAATCTCACTTCACTGCGCGGGAATTTGAAATCATAAATGAGATAATATATAATAGGCTGTTTTTTAATCACAAAAGATTTTAGATAGATACCTACGGTAGCTACATAAAACTTGTTGCAATCGGAAAAGTAGCATAGACTTATTCAGCTAATTTCTAATAATAAATTCACGCGAAGTGAAGTAAGGTTCGAAGATATATGTGAGTTTGGTTATATAATCGACAGGCAGTTCACCTCTGAGCTGCACTGCATCCCCCTTAGTTAAAAAAAATGTTTTTTTTTCTTTGTTCTCTGGGTTTTGCACATCCCACGGCACACTGAGAAAGCTGCAGCTTGAAGGTGAACTGACAGGCAGTTTGATTCTGTTGCATATAAAATTCCTCTCCAAGTCAGCCGTGACTATCGGCAGCCCTTAACTCAAGCTGCAGTTCTTAGGTAGAGGTTGATCATGGTATTTTTTTTTGTATGGTCAACCCATGCAATGACTGCACTGGAGTCGCAAGGTCGCGAGGCTTTGACTAGACCTTTAATATTAAAGCGCCTTACAGTGTAGCGGTTCATTACGTTACTATGTGAATATAAAACTAGGGTTTCCTAGGATGAGACGGTTCCGTCATATTACGGTCGTAATTTAGCGGCGTAGAACGTTGTCTATGTAAACAATACGGCGTGCCGTACTGTTTACATAGACAACGTTCTACGCTGCTAAATTACGTCCGTAATGACGGCACCATCATCTTAGGAAACTCTAGGTTAAGTAAGAAGAAATCCTCGCTCGATGTAGATTTTTATTTAGAACTAGCGGCCGACAACGTGTATGCACAATTTCACGATGTATAACACAAACAAATAAACCCAATTTCACATTAGTAGGAATACTTGAAGCAATGTCCAGAACAGAGGCAATATCCTTACCACTTGAAGCAATGTCCAGCACTGAGAACGTGCTTGCTGGTGATGACGGCGCCTCCGCAGTGCATTCGATTGTGTTTCAAGATAGCCACTGTCCAAGGGAAGGAGTGAGGAGACGCTCTCCTGCCACCGACTATGCGCATTGACACTATTCTATCTGAAGGCTTGCCGCATTCTGTTTTGGATGAAAACTACACCATCTAGCATTTCCACAAAACAAATGTTACATACGAGATACCTATGCCACAAATACGTATGGGCAGTGCATAGGTTTCTAGCATAGTTTACGCCCTATTGTGTGTTATATTACCAAGTAAAGTCTACCCTTTATGGCAGAACTTTTTATGTCATAATTTTAGTATGCATAACAACTAATGGCATAAACTTCATGTTTGGAGAAAATTGTTTGGCATACACTCATTTATCATACATTTAAAACGCATAATTTTGTAAGCCAGAACCATCTTTTGGCATACATTTCATATCCATAATAATTAAAAACCATCATATCGCAGAAAGTTCACAGTCAGAACCATCATATCGCAGACAGTTTATAGTCAGAATCATCTTTTGGCATACATTTCATAATCTATAGTTATTAAAAGGCAGAACTATCATATCGCAGACAGTTTATAGTCAGAATCATCTTTTGGCATACATTTAATAGAAAATTCATATCTAGAATAATTTTGTATTACTTACACGCGTGTTTCATGCTGCATGCATCCTTACATGCAGACAAATAAACATGCAGCAAGCAAGCAATCATGCAGCATGCAAGCAAGCATGCAGCATGCAGCATGCATGCAAGCATTGTGGAGCTCCGCTCGCTTCGCTCACTCCGCTGCGAGTGGTCAAAACACTAACCTAACCTAACCTACTGGTAGGTGCATTAAAAGTTTATCTTTATAGCGGGGGGCCTCAGGCCCCCCGACCCCCTGCGCCCCCCGGCAAGCATGCAAGCAGCATAAACAAGCATGCATGCATGCAAGCAAGCAGCATGCATATCGGTTTTGCAGCGATTCATTCTGTTGTTGACTTTTGTAGCACAACATTTACAAAAATTCAACATACTGACTTTTAAAGACAAATTTTTAATTCAATTTGAAGTAAAAATTCATTTTTTTAGAGACTACAATATGCTTGATGACATTATTCTTAATGAAATTCTGCCATATTCGTAGTATACCATGTGAAAATTATACCAAATAATTGTCGACTAAATAAACGTTATGCCAAACGAAATTCTGCGAATAAAAAATTTGCCAAAGGTATTTAAGCCTAATGAAATTCTGCCATCTGAATAGTATGCCATTGTAAATTCGGACATGTAAACATTCTGCCAAACAATAATTATATTAAACAATTTTTATGCCTTAAAAATATTCGTTTAAAGAAGATTCTGCCAAGTGTGTTCTGCCAAATAAATTTCGGAGCATCAAGTTTCTGCCAGATAGAGGTAACCCTACCAAGTAGTATAATGTATACATTTTACATATAAGTAATACACATAACAAAACATACTCATATCGTCCAAGCACAACGCGCAATTAGATTACGAGTAACATAGTAACTAAGCATCGTTTACTAGGCTATCAAATAGCGACGCACACTAATGCCACACGGTGTTGGATTGGACACACATTTAGTTTTTTGCATTCATTGTTATGGATTTATTCCATCAAAATACTTGGTTTTGTTGGGGTTTACTAAAAATAGATTTTTTTTTCTACGTACGTACCTGGTTAAATGCTCTAAGTACGTACCTAAATACTAAAGAACTCTCAATATCGCAGTTACTAGGTATTATAATCTGTGATATCGAGACCTAGCGATAAAATTCCTTTCAACAGATTTTGCTTTCCGTGTCAAGTTTACCCGCGCGTGAACAATGTTGTATTGAGTCTTGAAATGGGGATATTTCCACCATAAAATATAATAACTTAACTATGTCAGCAAAATAATCGAATTTGAATTTGAAATTATTTCTAATGAATGTAATTGTTAATTGATTATTATAATTAGGTATATGTAACTTTAGATTTTACCAGTGTTTGAATGTAAACGATTGAAATAGCTATTATTGTTTTTCCTTCTATTTACAAGGAGGTGCTTCAGCTATAATCGATCATAGACTTTTCAATTTAGTGTGTAATAATATTAATCCACGGAGAAAATAAATAATAATGTCGTTGTTACGCCTACTTACTTGTTCCATGATAGTGAACAAAACATATAAGATGACTCTATTATAAGTTTTTAAACTTTCTTTACCGACAAAACTCTAATTATAAGTCTCTTGAACTGTGGCATGCCTTATACACGATTATACACTACAATAATTAATTGTTCCACTTCTCAAGGAATTTCAAAATTAGTGTTTGAGTGAGTCAGTAGAAAAAAGTTTAAAACTTTAAAGATTAAAATAACACTGCAGTAATAAGTTTTTACATTTTTGTACAGCATATAATAATGGCCTTAATTCATGAGATTAATAAGAAGTTTCAAACATTTTGATTGTTTTATGTGGCCGTCAACGATAAAAATGTTTAAATATTTTTAATACTATGGTAAAAAAACAAAATAACTGTAATAAGATGATTTAATACTTAATCCCTCTCAAATTATAGATGATCTCGAGGAGATTAATAGGAACAACGGGCATAACTTTAGTATCTGGTTAGTATACTAGTATTATATAGCAGAAATGAACTTACGACAGTTTAATCCCACCGTAGTCGGAACTGTGATGACCTAAAACGACATTCAATCCATTATACACTTTTCTTCAATTAATGTCATAATCAATTTAAAGATACATACCTGCATAACTAAAGTGAATATCACAAAGTATTTATACATTGTCGTCGTATACTATTATCAGTCACTCTTGCACTCATGAGCAGAAACACAATAAACAACAGTTTTCTCCGAAGGCTCTCTGACCACTTACTGCATACCAAATCGGGACGTGGAAATAATTCACTCGATTATTCCGTTGTAACTTTGATACATCAAGCAATGCATATTCCATTTCAGAGAATGTTCATACCTAATTTCTGAAAAGTCAGTCACATTTCGGTTGACATGCGATTAATCGATTGCTACAATTTGCAGCTCTTCAGAATTAATTAATGAACTGCTTCAATCTCGGACAGATTAAGCTGATTTATAGTTTCATTGTAGTTAACAGGAGAGTTTTTAATAAAAAAGTCTAATAAATCATAAATAATTTGAAATAACAGGAAATAATAAAATATGAAAACACGAGGCTCTTAACGACTGCTATAAAATTGTTCGTATCGCTTACATATAATTGAAATGTTCAGCTTTCTTGAAAATGAAATGGAATTTGTGTTCGTTGAATAGGTAACGCATCACTTGAGAGCGGTTGGACCTCTGGTTGGATCGATTGGGCAAATTTTTGGTGTTTTTATGTTATTTCAAAAATTCACGATCCAAATAATAGATTATTAATTTATGCGTTTTTTGTCCGCTAGTTCATAATAAATTATACCTCTCTCATTGAGTAATGTATGTCTTTGCAGTCCTCAAATGAAATAAATTTTCATTTAAGGGCTAAAATTAAGTGGAAAAAAGTGTTCTAGTGACCATCACATCATCATCACATCAGTTATTTATGCCTTTATAGTTATTTAATTTATGCAACTACTTTAATTTATGTACTAAAGAGGGGTCTATTTACACCCATTGATAGGTTGCTTTCTCGTGTGTTTGTATGTTCGTTTGTTTGTCCACAAAGTTTGCGAACGATTTTATACTAGCTTCCCGATGAGCTAGAGACTTGAAACTTTGAATATAGGTCAGAACTAAAATGCAATTTAATATGGTGTCATTGAACTGATCAGATGAAGAAGCCGGAAGAAGGCCACAGGAATTCTATGATGAAACCATACAACCCCAACGTGTTTGGGCTCGTAAGAATCGTCTTGACGAGTACTCTAATGGAAGATGAGGTCCAGGGTCTGATGATGAAGCTGGAAGGCCATGCTATAGGAACTCAATATTGAAACCATGCAACCCCATCGAGTTTGGGCTCGTTAGAATCGTCTTGACGAGTCTTTTGTTGGGAAATAGTTTCTAGGGTCTGATGATGGAGCCGAACCAGGGACACAGGAACTCTTGAATAGAAGCACGCCATCCCATCGAGTTTGGGCTCGTTTGAATCGCCTTGACGAGTACTTTGTTGGAAAAAAGTTTCCAGGGTCTGATGATGGAGCCGGACGAGGGACACAGGATCTTTTTAATAAAACCACGACACCCCATCGAGTTTGGGCTCGTTTGAATCGTCTTGACGAGGACTTTGTCGGGAAATAGTTTCCAGGGTCTGATAATGGAGCCTGAAGAAGGTCACTGGAACTCTTTAATTAAACCATGCAACTCCATTGTGTTTAGGCTCATTTGAATCGCCTTGACGAATACTTCGATATGATATGGTATATTTTTAGCCTCAGCTTGTTAACTAAAAAGCAGAAAATAATAATTTCCTGGAAAAAAAGCTTTTTTAAAAACACGTATTTAAAACGGGCTAATTTTTAAATTTATTTTAGAAACAAACAATATTTTAATACATTATGGATTAAAACACCCATTATATTAATCTACACCCATGATATGAATCCTGGTTTTGACTTTGATTTTGACTTTCCTCTCCCTCCTTGTCATTTTTTATCATCTGAAAGTGTGTTATAATGTTGTACTGAATTTTATAATGCAACACGTCGCACGTGGGCGCGCGGCGCAGCACAATATCCTCTCGCTCGGATATTGTAATGTCGGTCGGCACTAAGCTAACCCTTTACAGAGGATTTAAGGCATGGGTATAGATAAATATAATAATATTAATAGATAATGTAAAATATATTTGTATTGATTGCTTACACCCTGATTTACCATGATAAAAGTGATATGTTTCTTCTGCCGATGGTAGAGATGTATAAAACTTGACGTGGTCTCAGGAGTTGTCTATCAAAACTAAGAAAAACAACTACGCAGGTAATCTGATTAAATTTCCGATATAGGTAATGTTTTTAAAAATTTGATGAAAATTTTCTAAAGTTGATATGATAGGTTAACGCTAATGCGTAGAAAGATTTCGATTTGTGCGTAGATACTGCCACAGAGTATATGATGGTACTGCGTACTCGACTCGAAACAAAATTTGTATGTTTCTTTTTGTTAAAAATTGCATAAAAGACCCTACACTGAAATAAATTGTGCTTTTGCTTAGTCGTTCAGTACTTGTTGTATGGTCTGTGGGTATGGAGGACGGACAGTACAGGTGTAGCTCAAAATTTTAGTGATATTTAGTGAAATTATGGTGCTAAATTCGATGGCTAAAATGTGCTATCGCTCACAGTGATTATGTCAAAATGTATAAACTTTTAGACAAAAAGTTACCTATCAAATAAAGGTTTTGACCTCATCTACAGAGTGAAATCAAAGTTATAGAATCTAACCGCGATTTTGATAACTTTCGCCAGGAAAATCGACTCGTGGGGGCATTCTCTTGGGTCGATTTTCCGGGCCACATGCTAGCGATTGTAGTCGATTAGAGGTTTTTATCGACATTCGCTTGTAAAATCGAATCATCATTTCATTGAAATTAGGTTTGCGATTCGATTTTACAAGCGATTTTCGATAAAAACCCCTATTAGACTAAAATAGGCAACTCAAAATAAAAAAATAGGTAAGTAATTTATATTTAAAGTCGCTAATTTATTTGCCCTTACTAATATTGTACTTATAGCAGATGTACCTATAGTCACACAGAGTTTTGTCTTTTTAGGGTTCCGTACCCAAAGGGTAAAAACGGGACCCTATTACTAAGCCTCCGCTGTCCGTCTGTCTGTCTGTCTGTCACCAGGCTGTAATCTCATGAACCGTGATAGCTAGAAAGTTGAAATTTTCACAGATGATGTATTTCTATTGCCGCTATAACAACAAATACTAAAAACAGAATAAAATTAACATTTAAGGGGGGCTCCCATACAACAAACGTGATTTTTTTGCTGTTTTTTGCTCGATATTAATAACAACAACAGGTAGACAGTTGAAATTTTCACAGATGATGTATTTTTGTTGCCGCTATAACAACAAATACTAAAAACAGAATAAAATTAATATTTAAGGGGGGCTCTCATACAACAAACGTATTTTATTTTGCCGTTTTTTGGTACGGAACCCTTCGTGCGCGAGTCTGACTCGCACTTGGCCGGTTTTTTTAATGCACAACGCTATAATTCTCGGTCTTCACGGAAACGCACTAGGTAGGTACACCTGGAATCCTCATATCACTAAGGACCTGGCTATTCGTACCTATCTCTAACTGCCGGAACACAACAATGTTTAATTGTTGTTATGGAGGCGGACTTGAAATAAGCCCTACCACCAACCAAACCCAAGTACAAATGTCCCCCCTGGGAATCGGCGGGACTCCAGCGTCTTATACGGGTAGGCGAACTACTAGACCACAGAGGGGTCTCTTAGTTTTAGATGTCAAACTTAATTAGTTTGACAGAGAGCAAATTGTGTAACAGTCACTCTTTATTACTAAGGCTTGTAAAATCCCTTCTTAGTAGGAATAATAAGTATGTCACAATTTCAGTAACCCTGTAAGTATACTACCCTGGAGAATGATATTAAAAGTAAAGATAAGTTATACGCCAACATCATTGCTATTTAAAACAGCGTAAAGGTACTATAGATACACATATTGACCGCTGCATGCGCATTGGCCGCCCAACTGTCTCCTTCACTCACACACGCAAAGCAGACAGCTCGCTCTTTGTACAATATGGCCGAATAAAGAAATAGAAGATACATATTTATTAAATACAGTACTTAAGTGTGAAATTAAGCATTTTCCTATCTCTGACTGCTGCTGTATAATTTGTACATCGTCTAAAGACGCATATACGAGTAGCCTTTTTTTATGGAATTTCACAATTTTATCGCGTCTGTTTGACTGACGAGAGCCGCGTGTGTTTCCGTGTCGCGGCGAGACTGTACCTGACTAAAGTCGGGCATTTACCTGACTTTCGTCTTGCCATTTTGGAGTGCGGGTAACGTATCTATACTTTTTAATATCATTGCCCTGGAGCCCTGAATAGCCAAGATGCGCGCTCATTGCGTGTTCATGTGTGATGTGATGTTAGTTCAGGGTCGATGAGTCATTGCCAAAATATGCGTAAGTCTGACAAAATACTTTAAACAAAATTTAAGAAAACAAAAAGAAATTAAATTGTTGAAATGTCAGTTACAATAGGAAATGTCAAAACTTCTATCGTAGTTGCATAAATTAGCGTCATGTGGTACTGGGAAAATTACAATATGTAATTTTATCGTTTATGTAGTCATTAGTACAGTAAGTGCCTAATACCTTTGTATTTTTTAATGAGATATGAAATTGTTTGCCTTTAAAATTATTTAAAACAATAGGTACTTTTAATCTTTGATCACTCACTGCTCTATACGTCCACACCAGAGCCTTTTTTTAATAAACTTGACAATTTATCACATGTCATGACAATTCTGTATTCATTTCGTCAATCGAATTGAAACTAGAATAAACTACTCATAGCTACACCGCATTGTAAACCAAATTGTCACGACATTTGACAAATTGTCGCGTTATTAAAATAGGGTCCAGTGAGTTTTCAAGTTCACCTTGCGCCAATGACTTTCAATTTAACTTGCGTCAACCGTTTGCAATATTTATATATGACGCATGCAGCTATGCTATAGCAGCGTCTTTTAACCGTGTGTCATAGAGTCCAAAATGTGACTTGTACCAAGTAGGCAAATCACGAAGATTTGTAGAATCGTCTATTCCAGGCCTACTTATCCCTTATTTTTTATGTTCCTTTGTTAGGTTGGGTAAAAAGTCTTTTCACATAGTAAATGTATGAACTAGTAATAAAATCTCTTTACCCTGGCTTAGAGCATTAAGCCAATTATTTAATGCTCTATGGCTTTGCCATGCGTATCTGGCTGGTTTTAGTATTATTAAAAAGTTAAAATTTTAAAGAAGATAATTCACTGACCTGCATATATTTACACTGGACAGACTTATGTCAAACTGTTTTTTGCCTATTTGATTTCCGCCATTTTGGCGCTGTAGGACGTAGCGTGAGCATAGCGTGAGGGACATGGTACTAAAGTTTGAAGTCTGGAGAGACCATCACGGCAACCATTTTCATATTGTACGTCAAAATTAGTTCTTTAGACGCACGCTAGTCGCGTTTCAAATAGGCATAAAAACTTAGCTGTCAAATCATACAGACAGACAGTCCAGTTAAATAAAAAAAAATTTTTCATGTAATGAGATAATTCCAAATTCAATTTAGGCGAAAAATTTGTGACGTTTATACAGTACGAGGCATATAACTTGAAATCGGGTGGGGATTGCGCGAAACGTGTATTTTGGGTATGCGAAGCGGTGAGGGGCACGGGCGGCGGAAGAGGGGCGCGCGCTATTGGTCGCTCACAAGAGCACGTGCGCGAACTTATCCCCACTCCGTCGAAAAAATTTCAAGATACGTGCCTAGTACTGTACTAGTGCAGCGTCTGTGAGAGTAGCACACACGATGTCAAAGTTGCACGTTGCTCTGGTCGCTGCTTATTTTTGAAACTGCATGATTGGCATATCAGTACTTAGTCAGGGGCGGATCCAGGATTCCAATTTGGGGGGGGGGGGGGGGGGGCCCTCGGAGCCTCGGGCCAAGGGTTACCATCTATGTAAGAGAGAAAAACGCCTGATTTTTCAGAAAATTGTCTGTCTATAGTGAAAAACGGCTGCGCAGCGCGATTTTTAGTCAGTTTCATCCACTAATCTTATACTCTTGCCTGCCTATAGTAAAAGAAAACAGCCGCGCAGTGCGATTTTTAGTCAATTTCATCCCACTAATCTTGTCTGTGTTTATAATAAGAAAACGGCCGCGCAGCGCCATTTTTAGTCGGTTTCATCCGTCATACTCGTACTTTTGCTAGTCTATGTAAGAAACAAACGGCCGCGCAGCGCAATTTTTAATAAAACTATATTGGGGAATTCTCGATCCAAGTCGGCGAAAAGAATTTGCAATTTTCGAAAATTTTGGAAAATCTCAAAAAGTTACTGACCTATTTTAGGAATTCAAATTTCACTTTGAAGCCCTCTGGCAGACGTACAATTTGACATATAGCCCATCCGCGTACCTTTTATATCAGCGAAACTACAGGCAAATGTCACAATTTCATAAATCGGGGCACATACTCGATCACGTAAACATAAACCTAACCTAAGATGGCATTTTTTAAATCAAAAATTAATTCTACGTTATTGATTTTTCCGAAAATGATACCAAACTTGGCTTAGTATATACTTAGGCAGTTATTAACATCAGACTTCATGAAGGCTGAACTCTCCCCTCCCCCCCACCTACATGAAAAATCCAGGTGGCTCCACTTCGTAAACCCACCTTAGGAACACAAAGATCAATCCTGGTGAAGGAAACCTTTGGTTAAGCAATAGCCGGATTTTTATTATTTTTGTCGTGTACAGTCACTACCATAAACTTTGACACACCATAGCTTGGAAACCATAACTTGTATCAAAATTAATAGTTATACTTATATGTAGGTAACTTATCAGTAAATAATTGAATTGTTGACCATTTTGTCCTAGCTTGTATGGTTTTCATGAAAATTTAGAAAATCTGTAAAACGGGTCACATTTCTAGGGGGGAGGGGTGACGTGGTAGAGGGGAGAGGGGGAGAGTTATTTTTATAATGTACTCAGATAAAGGTATAACATAGCCACATTAAAACTTAACTATTAATTTCGCCATCTTCCCCATACATTTAGAATGAATATCCTAAGTCTTAACATGCCGAAATATGGGACATTTACCCCGTATCGAGTTCACATTAGCAAGGATAGTAAACTCGTGGATGGTGAGCACATTCACTATAGATTTTAGTTCTTCGCGTATCCGCTAGAGGCTCTGCTTCAATTTCCCATACAAATTGCTAACGCGGTCGATATCGAGAATGGTTTTTGTAAACTCATGGTAGTGCTACTGGTCCTATTTGCAAAATTTCTCGGAAACAGAACATTCGTTTATGTTAAAACCAACACATAAAAATTGGCGATGTTAATACCTTCAATCTTAATTGAACAGATTTTTTAACTAACTTGAAAGCGAAGAAATTTAATAAAAACATGTAAATATTGAGAATTCGGTGCTAGTTCTCAACGCAACCGCCACGTTGGAACGCGCACTGATTTGAACCCAAAGTGAGTAGAGTTACGTTCGATTTCACACCATCACGGATCGACCCGCTCGGATTGATTGATTGATTAAAGCTTTAATCATAGAAATCCGTTCAGCCGTTTGAAAGGTATGAGATAATAAAGAATATTTCATACAAACATACAAAATACCGGCGAAAAACATAACCCTCTTGCAGTCGGGTAAAAGTAGTTTCTGTACTCATGCACCAAATTAATATCTTATTTTTCTTCTGAATAAAGTACTTATTTATCAATCTCTGAACAATTTTCATCAATCTGGTGGAGCTCGGTGGCGCAGTGGTTTAGCGCCTGGCCCAGCGATTGCGGAGGTTAAGCAACGTTCGCAAGGGTCGGTCATGGGATGGGTGACCAAAAATTTATTATCTCGAGTTCCTCAGTGCTTCGGAAGGCACGTTAAGCCGTTGGTCCCGGCTGCATTTGCAGTCGTTAACACCCAACAATCCGCATTGGGCCCGCGTGGTGGGTTATGGCCCGTCCGCCTTATCCACCCATAAGGAAGGCCTGTGCCCCAGCAGTGGGGACATTAAAAATGGCGGCTATGAACAATTTCCCCATATCAAAATGCCATGCACTGGTTGTTCCTATCGACGACGCTACATGTGCATGAAGTTTGAAATTGAAAATGAAACATTAACAGTGCTCGAGTGCAAATGAAAACCTAATAAGCTTTTCGCAAACTGGGTAGGTACAGTAATGTTTCGGCAATATTTAATCATAGAAAAATTATTGTAAGTTCTTGTCAATTATTTTAACGTCGTATTTAATTTTTAAATTGGAGATCTTTGCATTCACAATGTTATTTTTATACAATACTAGCTTTTGCCCGCAACTTCGTTCGCGTGATTAAGGTAGATGTGCATTTATATTGAAAGTCACGGATTACCAATAGACCTAGGTATTTATAAGTAGACCTAATTTCACACATTTAAAATTTCCCATAAAAAATATGCACAAACTGGAACACTCTGTAGCACCCTATATATAGGGATTTTCCAAAACCCTTTCTTAGTGCTCACCTACACCATGAAAGGTATCTACCCTCCAAAAATGGTGTCTCTATCTCCACTCCAGCCCTATCCAAATCTCCATACAAACTAGAACACGCTGTAGCACCCTGTATAACGGGAATTTTCCAAAATGCTTTCTTAATGCTCACCTACACCATGAAAGGTGTCTACCCTCCAAAAATGGTGTCTCTACCTTCAGCCCTATACAAATCTCCATACAAACTGGAACACGCTGTAGCACCCTGTATAACGGGAATTTTCCAAAACCCTTTCTTATTGCTCACCTACACCATGATTGAAATCTACCCTCCAAAAATGGTGTCTCTACCTTCGACCCTATACAAATTCTCATACAAACTTGAACAACCTGTAGCACCTTGTATAACGGGAATTTTCTAAAATCCTTTCTTAGTGCTCATCTACATCATGAAAGGTATCTACCCTCCAAAAATGGTGTCTCTACCTTCAGCCGTTAGGGCTCTACACCTATCCCAACAATCAATCAATCAATTTAGAGTTTTATATATATAGACTAAAATTACTTAGTACATTAAGCGCTATCGCACACGGGCAACTTAGTCTCCCAGCAACTGTTTTGTCTCTCACATCAAGTCCACGGGTTTATATGGAAGCGCGCACACGAAGCAACACGGTCGTCTGCAACTTTTCATACAAATCACGTGAGAGACAAAAAAGTTGCGGAGACAAAACTTTCCCGTGTGCGATAGCGCTAATACTAGAAAAAATACGACTCGCACCAGATCAATTCTCGGACGGGAATCGAACCCGCGACCTTTGGATATCCGAGCTACCGAGTCATCGACTCTGTAGTTCAGTGTTCACAGCATTGGACCGGATATCCAAAGGATGCGGGTTCAATTCCCATACGAGAATTAATCTGGTATTTAATGTTCAACATTACAAATTCATTTGTACAGTATGTACAGTCAACGGCACCTCAGACGGCTCAGACTTTAGAATATGTTGACCTTGAGACCGTCTTTATGCCCAAAAGCTATTTTCGAGTTCAACTGTTTAACTTACCGTGCTGTCGTGCGTAATAACAAACAAACTTACTTTTGCATTTATAATATTATTTACGTTACGAATAGAATTCATTCACAAAATTGCATAATTCCTTTTTTTATTCAATATTCACTGTCAAATTATTACTTAGGTTGAATTCATTTTAATAATAATTATTATCACTATTTATTAACATATAATTGAATGTCAAATAGATTTCCGTATTTTGTGTGGCCTTGCCTTGGCCTTGCACTAAAACTGTAGTGTCAACTGCAAATATACGTAGTATAGATCCATGTTTTGTCACAGTTGGCCATCAGTTGGAAGGTCATTTAAGTAAAGGACGAATAGCAAAGGACCGATCAGTGTTCCCTGAGGACTCCACATCTACTGATCTTATACTGCGATTGGAACGCTGTTTTACTATTGTAATTGCTATTATTTCTTCAAGTTTTAGTTGCATACATTATTGTCAGTCCTATAAGTTACTAGAAAGAAATTCAATTAAGCACTGTTATAGAGTTTCTCACATAGCCTTTTGTTGTCTACAAAATCAAAGGCCTTGCCTTGAATAAAAGCTTGCAACTGTCCAGTTTAATTTTTTCATGTTGACAGTAAAAAAATGCTAAGACATTCTTAACAACGGTTTATTTTTGTACAATAGATTTATAGCTACTTGAATTGATTGTATACTAAACTAAAAAGTTTATTGGTCTATCCACAGTACATTCCATCTTTTGTTTGTTGTGTTATCCAAGGTATGTATTTAGACACAATCGTGTATACTCCTGAAAACAAAATATGTATGCTTAAAATTATTGAATTCATAATATTAGTTAGTGATAGAACTCCATCCATTTGTTGTTAGTAGGTAGGTACTATCAATTGCCACATCATCGGCAAGGCGCGCCACTAACTGTGAATCATTCTACCTACACCCTAATAATAACATTATAAATAATATTTTAAAAGATTCATAAAATATTATTTACCAGGATAGTCTGGCATGGCACAATCTATTCCCCATGACACGATACCTGCAAAATTAAAATGGATATTAATCAAAACACAACTCAAAATATATGGTAGGTAAATATATTTTTCTCGGTTTTTTTAACTTACCCACTTGATACCATCTCTTATTATGTGTTTGACGATGAGTAGAAAATAGGGGTCCACCACTATCACCCTGTATTAGAATACTTATTGCATGAGATACAATAGTAAGAAATTAAGTACTTTTGGTTTTGTAATATTATAATTTTGGTTCGGTAATGTAATAAGTACCTGACACGCATCCTTTCCTATGCTGTATGCGCACATCATACTGTCAGGCACGAGGTTCTCTCTGTATATTGACGACTTTCTACATTTTTCCGACTCCACTATCTGTACCTTGGTCTCCAACAAATACCTCGATGACGTGAGCGCTCCTTGCCTTGTCTTTCCCCACCCAGCCACCGTCAGAGGCAGGTTTTTGAAATCCATCGCTAAATAGATCATAGAGAAAAAATATAAGAAAGTTAAACGCCTAATTGAGCTTCATTCTTACTTTCTTTTAAACAAATTTAAGTCTCGGAGCACAAAATATAAAAGAGGCACCACCAGATCCTTAAAATCATACGTATTATAAGATTATTTAACTTTGTTACCTCAGTGGTTAAATAGAAGATTACACCTCCACCTAGCCTCCTCCAGTTCCTTGGAAAATCCTAAGATTTATGGGAAGTTGGGGCTTTATAAAAGTTCAAGATAAGTTATCGTTCCGTTGTATGTAACACAATTTGAGTCGAGATAGGTTCAAGAAAGTTACAAGTAGAATTAGGTGTTAAGACTGCTACATGTTTACCTACTTATTTTTCAAAAGTTATTCAACTTTCGAAAAATAACGCCCCCTGCCCCCTGGAAAGGTGTCGAAACGTTGGGAAACCCAAAAAACCAACAGATCAAAACTAAATAATTCTAAAATAACATATGAATTACCAATAACCAATATACGCGCTGTAATCCGTAAAAAGTATTTATTTCTAATGAACTGTACGCGCGGAAGCCTTAGAAGTGTATAGTTATTCAACTGTTACTATTGTGTACAGTAATTCGCCCAGGATCATGGAAATGATCAACAATCAATCAACCCTGCATGAAAATGATAGGTATTATGATATGGATTACTATACCTTCAGTGGGCAAACAGATAGGGCGGACCTTATCGTTAAACTTGACTTTCTTGTTGAGAGTGAGCACAGCAATATCGTTAATGTCTCGTACTGCATTTGATGTGAATTGTGGATGTTTAATTCCATTCGTAATTCGCAGTGACAGAAAGCTGTTGTCCAGGCGATCGTGCATGCCGACGTATACTGTTAAATCACGGTAATGCACGCTACAAAGAACAATGAAATTATGTTTTGAAAATTATAGTCATTCATAAATAAGTACCTAATCAATAAGTCATTTTACATAAAATAAGACAATGCTCAAATAATAAAAATAACAACAAGTTATGGGTATTCACTATTCACAAGATGTAGATATTGCCCTAATTTCAGAAGTTTTAATGTAGTGCTTTGACTGCTTTGCTTTCACCTCAGCTGATGTTAAATGACGATAAGACCGAAAGTGTAAGCGCATTACACTCGGAATCCTCATCACTGAGGAAAGAGAGCTATCTTACCCCTAACTCGCAGAACACAAGAATTTTTAAATTATTGTTATGGCGTCATACTTAGGTAATATGGTGGTAGCTAGGCAGGCGGACTTGAAATAAACCCTACCACCAACCAAACTGAGTACAAAATGTGAAGTACCCCACTCCTGGGAGTCGAACCCGGTACCTCTACGTCTTACACGGATGGGCGAACCACTAGACCACAGAGGCGGTTCATAAATTCCTAAGAATAAATTCACATTGCTTCCACAGCGACTAACAAAACACTTACCCAAAAGTGATGCAATGTCCCGCGGTAAGGACGTGTAGGTCTGTGACAATAGCTCCACCGCAGTGCAGTTTCGGACCCAACATGAGAGACACCAGCCATGGGTATTCGTGAGGCTGCACTGTTGTTCCACCAACGATGCGTCGACTCTTTCCAGCAATTCCACATTCTGTTAACATTATTTAACTAAATGCGTTAATTCTCCCCTAATCAGCTTTTTTTCTTATATTTTTGTGATTTCTGCACAAATTCTCTATAAATTCTTCACAAATTCTTTACAAATGCTTTAAAATTTTTATTTATAGACAGTGTGTTGTGTACATATATATTATTATAGAAATTAAAAAAAACCGTAAACAAAAACGCACGGCGTGCGGTAAAATCAACTAACCGCACGCTTCACTGTCATCGGCTCACATTTTCGAGGAGTCTACCCTTTATGGCAGAACTTTTTATGTCATAATTTTATTATGCATAACAACTATTGGCATAAACTTCATGTCGCAGAAAATCGTTTGGCATACACTCATTTTTCATACACTTAAAACGCATAATTTTGTAAGACAGAATCATCTTTTGGCATACTTTTCATATCCATAATAATTAAATAGTAGAACCATCATATCGCAGAAAGTTCACAGTCAGAACCATCATAATTTTATAGTCAGAATCATCTTTTGGCATACATTTCATAATCTATAGTCATTAAAAGGCAGAACTATCATATCACAGACAGTTTATAGTCAGAATCATCTTTTGGCATACATACATTTAATCAAAGATTTCTATAAGTCTTTGAATTTTCATATCTGAATTTCATGATATGAATAGAAAATTCATATCAAGAATAATTTTGTATTTCTTACACGCATGTTTCATGCTACATGCATCCTTACATGCAGACAAATAAACATGCATGCAACCAAGCATGCAGCATACAAGCAAGCATGCAATCAACCATGCAAGCAAGCATGCAGCATGCATGCAAGCATTGTCAAGTGGTCAAAACACTAACCTAACCTACTGGTAGGTGCGTTAAAAGTTTTTCTTTATAGCTCCTACCCCCCCCCCCCCCCCCCCCCCTCCGAGCAGGGGGGCCATCACCCCTCGGCAAGCATACAATCAGCATAAACAAACATTCAAGCATGCACGCATGCAAGCAAGCAAGCATGCATGCAAGCAAGCAGCATGCATGTCGGTTTTGCAGCGATTCGTTCTGTTGTTGACTTTTGTAGCATAACAAATTCAACGTATTGACTTTTTAAGACAAATATTTAATTCAATTTAAGGTTAAAATGCAATTTTTTAGAAATCACAATATGCCTAATGACATTATTCTTAATGAAATTCTGCAATATTCGTAGTATACCATGTGAAAATTGTGCCAAATAATTGTCGACTAAATAAACGTTATGCCAAACGAAATTCTGCGAATAAAAATTTTGCTAAAGGTATTTATGCCTAATGAAATTCTGCCATCTAAATAGTATGCCATTGTAAATTCGGACATGTAAACATTCTGCCAAACAATAATTATATTAAACAATTTTTATGCCTTAAAAATATTCTGTTAAAGAAGATTCTCCCAAATAAATTTCGGAGTATCAAGTTTCTGCCAGATAGAGGTAACCCATTTTCGAGCAACTGTATTGAAAAAGCTATTTTATGGCAGCCTATACCCATCATAAAGGCAAACTTTACGAGCATGAGAAGTGAAAACTTATATACAATATGTTTGGTTAGCGATGTCGGAGCTTTTAAAGGTAGATAATATGAATATGATCAATCTTATCAACAAAACCCCCCCACATGTTGGGGTCTATCCCCTCTCCTGCTGGAACGACAGGCATTTTAAATTTATTTTTTTATTTTAGATGGCCCAGTAGAAAAATATTAATTTATCCGGATTTAAAAGTCTTACAGTTATAAAAAAAAATACTTATTGCAAGCTAATAATATCACCTATCTATTGCCAATAGTTATAACTTGGGCCTTTTCAAGGCTAGAGTGAATAATAGGCTTTATCTAAGTGACAAAATAAATGCTCACTTATTTTCAATAAAAAAATCTATTCACATCGAAGACCTCTGTGGTCTAGTTACACTCTGTGGTTTCTCTGTGGTTGTACATACACCGGTTTTCATGGTGTCGCCTTCTTTGAGGTCCCGGGTTCGATCCCCTATTTTCTAAATTGGCTCAGGTCTAGATGATCGTCACTTTCGCAAATGGTCATCGTGAAAAATTTGGTCACTTTCGCAAATGGTCACTTTCGCAAATGGTCAGCACTTTCGCAAATGGTCACTTTCGCAAATCGTCACTTTCGCAAATGGTCACTTTCGCAGAATGTCATTCACAATTTTTTCTTTCTTTCTCCTATATGTGAAAATTGTGAATGACATTCTGCGAAAGTGACCATTTGCAAAAGTGACCAAATTTTTCGCGATGACCATTTGCGAAAGTGACGATCTGCGTCAAAACTGTCTAGATTTTTGTATTACCAACGTCGTCTGTTGAGTCGGAGCTATGTGTGAGGTTGTCAAAATATTATCTCCTTAAGAGACCACATTTATAGGATCTCAATTTTAGATTTAGGTCTAATTCATGGTCATGCAGATAGATTAAATCTTTATTGCGCACATATTAAAAAGGAATAACTACAGTATAACTTAAAACTTAAGACTAATGGTGGGCAAAGGCGGTCTTATCGCTGGAAGCGATCTCTTCTAGACAACCTTTGATTCAGAGGATAGGTACCTGAGAGGAGATATAAAAACAGTGTGCCAACTACATACAAAATTAACAAAATAAAAAGAAAAGCTTATACCTACAATAAATACGATATCAATAAACTTACACAAATACGGTACGAATAACAAAAATACACTACCTACATAAACCTAAATATACAGGGTCACTGGAAATATGACGTATTCCTACTAAGAGGTTATAGATGAGGTCAAAATAAATATTTTTTGTTAAATAACTTTTTCTCAAAAAAAATAATAGTTTTTGAGTTAATTGAAATTAAGTACATTTTTACCAATAGTACGTTTTCAGACACAAAAATTTAAAATTAAAGGTAACTACTCATTCGATTCCAGATTTTTTACTATTTTGGGATAGAAAACAATCTGAGTGTTGATAATGAATATTTTTTTTTTCATAAAATGCAGGTGTTTATAAAAAAATCAATCCTTAAATGCATTTATTTCTTATTTTTTTTCAGATTTTTTAAAAATAGCATCAAATATCTTTAAAAAAATCCTAGTAACTAAGCGTGCATAATATTTTAAAAACATCACCATCTATTCAGCTTTCAGTTGAGGTATAAAACTTAATAATAACTTAAACAAAAAATGAGAAATTAAGACTTAACTAAATGTCAGTCCCATTTCATGTAGCAAAAATTTCCTACTTCAAGCGCTTCGGAGGTGGCCGTATTATCCTACTTATTCCATAAATGTGAAAGTTTGCTTGTTTGTGTGATTGTTAATCAATCACGCCAAACGGCTGGACGGATTTGGATGAAATTTGGCACACAGATAGTTTATAAGCCGGATTAAAACATATGAGGATACTATTATCTTGGTTAGGGGTTCCCTAGGGATTTTCTCGAATGTAAATGCGAATCCAGTCGCGGGCGGGATTGAGTTGCCCATAAATGGTCGTACTTACTAAAAATACTTTCGTCCGAGTGAGTTTGAGACATGATTATTTTCCGCCGATGAGTCAAAATTTTATACAAACTGTGTCACAAATAACCATGCATATCAGCTATTTTAATGCCCCGCTGCTGGGGAACTGGCCTACCTTTTGGCTTGTGGATGGATAAAGCGGACGGGCTATACCCACCACGTGGACCCAGTGTGGATTGGTCAGTGTTTACGACTGTAAATGCAGCCAGAACCAAGGGCTAAATGTAAGATACATTGAGTTAACACCGACCAATCCGCATTGAGCCCACGTGGTGGGTTATGGCCCGTCCGCTTTATCCCAAAAGGAAAGGAAGGCCTGTTCCCCAGCAGCGGGTCATAAAAAATGGCTGATATGCATGGTTATTTTTGATGCTGTCTGTATAAAATTTTGACACATGGGCGGAAAATAATTCTGTTTCAAACTCACTTGGACGAAAGTATTTTTAGTAAGTACGATCATTTATGGCAAACTAGCTTCCGCCCGCGACTTTACATTCGAGAAAATCCCTAGGGAACCTTTAACCAAGATAATAGTATCCTCCTATGTTAAAATCCTTTTTATAAACTGTCTGTGTGCCAAATTTCATCCAAATCCATTCAGTCGTTTTGCGTGATTGATTAACAATCATACAAACAAGCAAACTTTCACATTTATGATATAAGTAGGATAATATGGCCACCTTCGAAGCGCTTGAAGTAGGAAATTTTTGCTACATGAAATGGGACTGCTATTTAGTTAAGTCTTAATTTCTCATTTTTTATTTAAGTCGTTATTAAGTTTTATACCTCAACTGAAAGCTGAATAGATGGTGATGTTTTTAAAATATTATGCACGCTTAGTTACTAGGATTTTTTTAAAGATATTTGATGCTATTTCTAAAAAATCAGAAAAAAATAAAAAAATAAATGCATTTAAGGATTGATTTTTTTTATAAACACCTGTACTTTTTGTAATTTTTTTTATTCATTATCAACACTTAGATTGTTTTCTATCCCAAAATCATGAAAAAACCGGAATCGAATGAGTAGTTATATTTTATTTTAAATTTTGGTGTCTGAAAACGTACTTTTGGTAAAAAAATACCTAATTTCAATTAACTCAAAAACTATTAATTTTTTGAGAAAAAGTTATATGACAAAAAATATTTGTTTTGACCTCATCTATAACCCTTTAGCAGGAATACGTCATATTTCCAGTGACCCTGTATAAGCTGTTGCAAACTAAGATATAGATACAAAAGTGTAGATAGTACCTTAATTATTTATAGGTACTTAAATAAGGAGTCGATAGAATTTTTGATCATTAAAAAAGCAGTTCTATTCTATCTCTGCTCGCCCTCGTCAGACTTTCATTATCTCCACGAATTGAAAGTGTCAATTTTTATTTTTATAGTCAATGCTGTAATAGTTTGTATAGGAACCAAATGTTCATTGTTATCCGACTAAAAGTTGGTATCTTGATTGTCCTTGGTATTAGGCATCGGACCTTGGGGGAGGCATAGGACCACGATGGTTGTCGTGCGTCTGATACCTACCTATGATGATGATGTTTGTCAGACGTGAGCAAGCAGCTCTAATAAAACTTCCTTCTTTGATGCTTACCACATGATTTGTTCACTTGCTGTCCATCTACCTGTGCAAAAATATTGATTTATTAGTCTTGTCTATTGTAATATGATACTGCATGTAGATAAGTACTTCTGAATTACCAAAGAATAGAGTGATAGTAGAGTGCTTATCAAGCAAAATCCAATCCATATCTGTGTCATATTTTTTGCACTATTGATGACGTGAACAGTTGAAAAAAATCATTTTCAACTCTATCAACAACATTGCTCCAATGAATTCCACGGTAATCAACTCTCCAACACTAACTTAGAAATTTAATTTATTTTTAACAAATGCCTAAAGTTACTCGCGCATATTTTACGAGCATGGAAACAATTATTATACCTACTTTGGTATTGCCACAGTTTGTCAAAAACATTGTAATTTTGAGCTACGATACCCATTCTTTAACAGGCATTGTAGAAAATACCATAGGTAGAGGGTGCGTGATTTTAGAAAGAAGTAATAAGTACTCTTTTAGTTTATTTTGTTTACTATATTTTTCTACACAAATTTTCTTGCAATTCCATCGACGACGACGCATTCGCATTACATACGTGAAATATTGAAATTGCCTTAATATTGGTAGCATAGACTTATTATATTACAATCATTGATTGGTAGCTGTTTTTTTAAGTATGAGACTTTGATTAAACAATCTAAACATGAGTATCCTATTATTAGGTTACAATTTCTTAAAACTGACAGCTTTTCAATTTTGAACTTCGTTGGTTCCGCCTGTGTATTCTGTACCCTTACCACGAACAGCTATCGAGAAAAAAAACGCGCGGAAATTCATTCGATAGTGCAATTTTGTATTGGAAATTTGTACAACGCCATCTACTGCCGAATAGCGAAATTAAAATTTCCATAGATAATTCTCTATCGAGTAATTTTACGCGCGTTTTTTTCTCGATAGCTGTTCGTGCTAAGGGTACTGTGGTTCCGCACGCATTTGCAAGGAGGTATTTTATCTTTAGTTTTAGGACATAAGTATTCTAAGTATTTTGCTAATAAAGCTACATATATTTTTTATTTTTCTTTTTTAAACAAGACCATCACAAATAAATTATTTACGAATTTTCCAAGAAATTATTTATTTCCGTTAACTACCTTAATTACTTAGGTAATTAAGTAATTAGGTAGGTAATAGTCTAATATTACATCTTACTTATCTTGAATACTCATTAGTAGCAGTAATCATGCTTATTAACTCGTTATAATGACATTAAGTGTAGTTACGACTCAAAATAATTTCACGCGTCTAAAACAGTCATTCGCGCCACTGTGCGGCCGTGTGGGCAATGTGGGCATTGATGAATTAATTTCAATTTTAATTCATTAATTCAGACAACAAAGATCCATGGGTTAGTAAATAAAAGATACTTAAAAATAAGGGTTAGTAAACTTAGGTACAAATACTAATTTAATAAATTATGAATATCTCAGAGGCCACCTGCGCGGACTACACCCAGATGAGTTATCTTCCACTGCAGTCATCGTCCGTGCGAAGTGTCTCAGGATAGGCGCGTATGGATCATCCGCTATGGTTTTCAGGATGCTGTTGCCACTCACTCGCACCCTCCCCAGCAGTGACGCCACTTTTTTCCGAATGACGGCATGAAACCCGTCTGATTGGCATTGTGCAAACATACTAGATGCACTGCAGAAGCGAGGGAGTCCCAACATCATCCTGAAAATATTATTATATTGTACGCACAAGATGTTAAGTGACTTTTTAGTGAAATTGGTCCAAAGACCGCCCGTGTACAAACCCTGGCAGTACGCCTTAAACAAAGTTATTTTTACCTGCTCAGAGCAGCGAGCAAATCTGCGGGCCAACATGTTGCCACGTATCGCCAAAGCCCTACGCTCTCTCTCTATATCTAGATCGTCTTTAAGGTCGTCGGTAAGGAAGTGCCCTAGGTATTTAAACTGATGAACCCGCTTTAAAAGTTTTAAAACTCGTCGATTTAGAGTGATTGGAGGGAAAGTTTCGGGACTCTTACCTGCGGCCTTAAAGACCATATACTCGCTTTTTTTTCACATTATATGCAAGACCATGTGACGCAGCGTAGGTCTCACAAACTTGTAGCATCTCTTTGATAGCCCTCGCAGTCGGGCCCAGAAGCACCATATCGTCCGCGTAGCTGATTTTATTTTTATTAACACCACCCACACGGCATCCGACACGCATGCTGCAGAGCCCCACTACGAGGTCGTTTACATACAGGTTAAAGAGCTTAGGAGACGACAACCCACCCTGTCTCACTCCGCACTCCAACCTGTATGGCTCAGAGAGACTGTCCGACCATTTAACATAGTTCGTCTGGTTTGCATACCAATATCGAAAGATATTTAACATGGGTACCGGAATACCTCTGCTCTCCATAACCCTCCAAAGCACATCATACGAAACGAGATCGAAGGCCCTGGAGAGGTCTAGAAAACATGCGTAAACCGGTGTCTTTCTATCTTTGTAGTATTGGACAGTATGCTTGAGGCATAGTATTGCGCCTACAGTTGATAGTCCAGGCCGAAACCCAAACTGCGCGTCATGAAGATTTAAATACTTTTGCAAACTAGAATCAAGCAAACTGTCCAATACTTTAGCTATCGTGGTAGCAAGGGATATAGGGCGATAGTTAGTCTTATCCGAGATGTCTCCTGTCCTGTTCTTCACAATGGGCACCACAGTGGTTTTCATTAATTCAGCTGGTAAATATGAATGACTAATACACATATTAAAGAACAAAGACAGGACCCTCGGCAAGTGTACACCCGCGTACTTCAGGTGCTCGATACTAAGCTCGTCGTGCCCAGGAGATTTGCCTCTGCTCATCCCTTTTATAACAGTCGTAACTTGTGCAGTTGTAAATCTTAGCAGTGGCTCGTCTCCGCTCACGTCGGGCTCAGCCCCGGGCACTATTGTAGACGGTCCAAGGGGAGATCGCACCATAAAGTGCTCCATAAACAAATTCGCGATCTCTTTAGGATCACTTTTGTCACCAACACTTGCCGGTAGGCCAGGCGTAATATCCAATTTACCTGTAGATTTCCAGAAACTACTAAAATTCTTATCGGCTCTCATTTTTGCTATTCGGTCCATTTTAATTTGCTCCTGATTATTCAGACACTATTTCAGTCTGCCTTTAAAAACCTTACGCGATTCAAACATTCGCTCGTATATTGGGCCTGATGATGGTCGATTGTGCAATACCCACAATTGGAAACTAAGCAAATTTAATTAAGTACAAAAAAAATGAAGTACCTAATATTTTTACTACTTAATCTTATTTTTCGGACTTTCCAGGTAGGTAGGTATTTAAAATGTTATCTGGATCTATTGGTTAATTAAAACAACTAGTGGCTCCGTGAGCTACAGCTCTACAGACAGGTCTACAGACCTCGCGTTAAAAAGTAGCTCAAAATGTATGTTTTTTAAAAACAAATAATAGATATTCGTTTTCCCAACTAATAAGTACCTATCTTTACTGTGCATATAATATACGCAGTCCTAGGGTCTATCACAGTCACAAACTTTTTATTTTCAAATTTCGAATATTGGCCAGAAATGTTTTGATTGACGAACTGAGTCTTCCAAAATGTACTATGCACCGCTTATAAAATGTTTTGTTACATTTTTGATAATTTTTCGAAACTGTTGAAATATGTCCCTTTTTACATATCTCCGCCATTTCGAAAAATTTCGGAAAACTGGCCAGACTGAAAAATTTTATCCCCCTTACTAATAAAGATTGTATAGCAGCTGCATAGTTACACAGTGTTTTGTCACTTTCTTTTTAATGTCAAATTCAAATAGTTTGACAGAGAGTAACCATTGTGTAACTAAACATCTGCTATTCAATCTTTATTAGTAAGGGGGTAAATATGTATACTTAATTATCAAACTTGCTCACAAAATAAAAATTGATCCCTATTATTCTTTAACCGAAGCCAATTTGACCAGAATTAAGCCTCCTTGACCATTGTGGATGTAAATTGTAATTTGTAAATCGAACTGTGACACAATGCGTTGTGGCTGCCGAGACGTTTGGCTACCTTCCACTTTACAGTACCCTCACAGTACCTGCAAAGGCGAATGTAGAATAAAACGTAATTAAAATAAGGATTCTGCCCCCCTACCCAAATGGCCAATATTCTATTCGTTTAAACGCTACGCTTACTATTAAAACTTTAAAATAAGCAGTAAACTATAAAATTACGTGCCGTAAGCCTGACAAATACATCGAAGTCTGTGATTTACACACGTGATTTAATCATCTATTGCTCATGTTTAAGATTTAAAATTAAGCGTAGCGTTCAAACGAATAGAAAGTTGGCCATTTGAGTAGGGGGGGGGGGGGGGGGGGGGGGCAGAAATGCTATTTATCATAATATTTTGTGATTATTATTATGATATTTTTCATTGCTATTTTAAATTCAGGGTAACGCACCTTCGAAACTCAAGAAAGATCACTCACGCCGAATTATAAGTAGGTACATATATTTTCTCTAAATTAGGATATTATAAATTTTTTATCTTATTTTTCTGTGTACATAGAGATCATAAATATAGCATACCTAGGTAAGTAAAGAAAAAAAATCGATTTTGAGATTTTTTCGCTCTACGAATTAAGGGATAAACCGGCATCATGTAGGTAGTATATTCTTCAATAAATTTGCGTAATGTATATTTTTTTATAAAATTAAATAAATACTGAATTTTTTTTTATTAATGAAGGTTTCTTGGTATTTATAATTATTTTCTACCACCTTATTATGTTTTTAATAGTAAAACCAACTAATTGTCTGTCGATAGACACCTTAATCATCAAAATTGGATCATCATTGGCGCAATCTCTTTTTTTAAGGGGTGAATGTCGTTTATACGAAGTACGCTAGACAGGCTAATGTCATGAATAATGACAGCAATTTTTTGTGTCGATTTGAAAATCGCCATATTGGCGCTGAGAGCGGTAGATTCTATACTAACCCCCTTACTAATAAAGATTGAATAGCAGATGTTTAGTTACACAATGGTTACTCTCTGTCTAACTATTTGAATTTGACATTAAAAAGAAAGTGACAAAACACTGTGTAACTATGCAGCTGCTATACAATCTTTATTAGTAAGGGGGTATGGCAGTAGTGAGTGTACTTGGAACTAATTAGTTCCAAGTACACTCACTACTGTCATAGTAGAATGTACTGCTTTCAGCGCCAATGCAGCTGAGGCCTGGCCCCTATTTCACCAAATTGACATTTGTCAGTGGTGACATATGTCGGCAATTTTTACAGTACTTTTCTTATTTTAATAGGGGACAATTTATGTTGTGAAACAGGGGATATTTTTTACAAGTCGACAATTGTCACGCAAACTTGACTCAGCTCCAATCTCATATCAAGAATTACTGACAAATCTACAAATATGTCGACTTGTAAAAAATATCGCTGTTTCACAACATACTTGTCACGAATGAAAAGAAAAAAATAACCGACATATTATGTCACTGACAAATGTCGACTTGGTGAAATAGGGCCCTGAGAGCAGTAGATTCTATACTTTTACTTTAAAACTGATAATCATATTTTTTATACATAAATAATCATGTGTTGAAGATCACTTCCATCAAAATTTTATTAGTAAGTTTATGGTACCATATCATACTTTGTATGATTTGTTTATATAAAGGGAATGTTCAGATCAGTTAGTAAACGGCACTTTGGCTTTACGTAATTGTAAAATATAATTTTATAATAGATACAAATTATTATAAATGATTCTAATTTTTAATAATTTGTATCTAACATCACAGATAATTAATACTATACTAACATGAATTATAGTAATAAACTTGCCGCAAAGTCTAAAAATGTGTCATAATAAGCATGTGTAATACTGTAATCTTGTTGCTGAAAAAAGTTAATTATGATTGTTTTTTCAAAAATAAATAAATTAATTGCACTTTTACATTTACTTAATTAAGTAGGTACTCACTTTTCTTCTTTTTGAGGTAATAAAATAATAAAGGTTAATCGGATTTACAAAAAAATTTTTTTTTTTTTTTAATATCTTCTTCCCGTCAGTTGGGAAAGGCAAAGGCAGAGCCATACAGCCATTGTCTTATTTAAAATAATTTCAACTACAAGAATTCCAGCCTCTAGATTTCATTTTTCTGTAATTGAGTTTTGTAAGGCCAAAGCCACTTCTTTAATTATTATTTTCTCCGTGTCCAGGTAATGTAAGGCCAAAGCCACTTCTTCAATTTTCTTTTTCTGTGTCCGGGTTATATAAGGCCGTAGCCACTTCCTATTCCATTTTCCTTGTCATCTTCAGTGTGATATAAATCTTCAAAGTCTTATCCATGTTTATAGTTCCAAATCCGATGATACAACAAAGTTGTATAAATCCTTATAAGTTTCAGGATTTGTGAGAATGTCTTGAATGTCGCGCGGGATGCTATTAGATGTCTTATATATTTCTAATAATCTGTCCACCAGGACTAATCTCTGAATGTTGTAAGCAGGGCAATCAAAAAATATATGATTAAGAGTCTGATCCACACCTAAATTGCATTCAGTGCATGTTGGAGATGTGATAATACGCATTCTATGTAAATGTGAGTTAAATCGACAGTGTCCAAATCTCAGGCGTGTTAGGATAGTATAAAACTTTCTGCTATGGTATTCTGCTGATTTTGTGAACCAAGGACGACAGCCAAGAACATTATTAATCTTCGCATACCAAGTTCCTTTTACTGTTAGAGTTTCTTGCCAATGAGTGGACCAGTCTTGTTTTGACAAAAGTTTAAGTCTTGGTAGTAAATCAGAGTACGGTATAGCAACATTTTTAATGTCAATGTTGACATTTGCGGCGTCATTTGTAATGGCTCTAGCTAACTTATCGGCACTTTCGTTTCCAGATACTCCAATATGCGACGGAACCCACATAAAAACTATATCAATATTATTACTTTTGAGCTTGAAGTAGGTTGTTTTAATATCTTGTAGAATATAGTTACATCCGGTATCAAATCTGGTATTTTGCAAAGCTTTGAGACAGCTCATGCTGTCTGTTAGGACTAACCATTGAGTGCATTCTTGGGTGTTCTCCTCAATAAACTGTAGCGCAGCAAGAATAGCAAGACACTCCGCGGAAAATATGCTCATTTGGCCCGGGAGTTTAATTCCATGACCCGTTTTCAAATAAGGTATGTAAACAGCCATCGAAACATTATCATTATTTTTGGAACCATCTGTATAGATATGTCTATGCTGAGGGAAATTATCAGTAATTTCATATACTTCTTCTTTATTCTTTAAATCAGGGTGAATGTGGATATTCAGGTCACAAAAATGTGTATCATAAGATCCTGTGTAACATATCCAATTATTCTCAGTTTTATGAATGTTATACTGCTGATTGAACTCTACGATATCCGAGAAGTCATGAAACAGATAGGGGATTCGGGGTACATTCAAAGGAGAATATGTTGTATAGAGAAATTCAATTTTTCTGAGTAGGTGATGAGTAGACAGTGAAAGTAGTTTTAACAAAAACTTTGATTTTAAAAATTTGAATCTGAATTGAAGTGGAGGTATATTGCATTCCACCTGCAAAGAGTTAATGGGAGTAGTCTTCATAGCACCAGTAATGCATCTCAGATTATGATTCTGCAGGATATCTAATTTTTTTACTAATTTGGGATCAGACCCAAAACAAAAAAAGCCATATTCAAAATGACTCCTCACAATTGATTTATACAACATTAATAGAATTTTAGGATCAATTTTTGATAAACTTTTAATGACATTGAATGCCTTATAGGCTTTACCCAGCAAATATTCTATATATTTATTCCAAGAAAGGTTATTAGCAAATATGACACCCAAGAACTTGACTTCACTTTCCAATGGCAGACTAATATTATTATATACAATATCAACATCAAAATCACATTCACCAAACACAACAACTTTAGACTTTTCTGGACTTACATCTAAGTTTAGGTAACTGAAATAATTATTTAATTTTTTAAGAGCAGAATTAACTATAGAGGATACTTGTCGAATATCAGATCCAGAGAAGTAAATAACTAAGTCATCAGCAAATTGCAAATTTTTTACTTGTGGACCTAATATGTAGTTCAATTTATGTACATATAGTATATATATCAATGGGGATAATATGCCCCCTTGACACACACCCCTGTATGAATATCTTGGTCCAATTAACTGATTATTTGATTTCACATAAACCTCACGACCATGCAAAAATTCAAAAATCCAATTAACCAATTTTTCAGGAATACCAAGAGAAAGAAGTTCACCAGCTAAAATATGGTGATTCACATTATTAAAAGCACCAACGACATCGAAGAAGACACCAATAAGAACATTATCTTGTTTGAGAGAATCAAAAATATCAAGTTGAAGATGTGCTATACTCTCTCTAGAGGATCTACCCCTACGAAAACCAAACTGATTTGAAGGTAAAAGATGATTACTTTCAATGAAGAATTCAAGCCTTTGTTTAAGAAGTTGTTCAAACACTTTTCCCATGCATGATGTTAAAGCTATTGGCCGATATGAATTTGCTTTGGTTTTATCTTTGTTCGGTTTTAGAATAGGAACCAGACAATCCTTTTTCCAATCCAGAGGTATGGCAGAGGTAGACCACAACAAATTATAAACTTTCAAAATGATATTTTTGGCATTATCTGTAGTATGTTTTAACATTTTATAAGGAATACCATCGAGGCCATGTGCTGTATCTCGTCGTGAAAAAATTGCATTTTTAAATTCTTGAAAATTAAATGGTGCTAATAAATAATTACTATTACGTACAGGATTAATACTATTTACATATTGTAAAGGGGCCTCAACAGTATCTGGTGTATATTTTTTAAGAAATTCTGGAATCCAATCTGTATAAACATTTTTAAAAGAAACAGGTTGACCATTAAACCTCTTAGCAATCCTCCAGATTTTAGATATGGGTGTAGATCTATTTAGTGACTGACATAATGAAAGCCAACTTAAGTTTCTTTCTTTTTTTAAAACAATTTTTTTTAACAGCTTGTAGCCTTTTAAACTTAAGAAAACTTTCTTCTGTAAGACTGTTTTTAAACTCAATATATGCCTTTTTACAATCTTCTACTGCTTTTGCACAATTTTTATTCCACCATGGTAGTGGTATACGTTTTTTGCGGATTCTGGACTGAAATTTCCTAACCGATTGATTTGATTGGTCAACAGAGAAAGACCTATTGCTGATAATAGCTGACTGCTGCAATGCAAGATCTAATAACGCAACCAAATCAGAATAACATTTTAATGGATTAGTTTGATCAATGTAAAAATTTTGTAATAAGTAATCAACGTTTTTGCTATATTTTTGCCAGTCTACTAAACGAAAATTGTAAGAAGTAGGAGGTGTAAGATAATCAGATGAATCATTATTATTATTACTAATAGTGATGTTTATAATTACAGGTAAATGATAGCTGCCCATAGGGTCGTCATGGACCGACCACTCACATTGCAATGCCAGAGAAGGTGATACCATAGTAAGATCCAAAGCATTCCTTTGCCATCTACTAGAACCAACAGTTGTCAACTGACCATCATTCAGAAGAACCAAGTTATTGTCGTCGATGCTTTCAAGAATATCACGACCACGTGTATCAATATTACTACAACCCCATGCTGTGTGCCGTGCGTTAAAATCGCCGGCAATCAACAAAGGGCCCGGTAAATTAGAAATTAAATTATTAAGTTTTATTTTAGAAAATGAAACATCACAATTACCAGGACTATACAAGGACATAAGCGAAATTTCTTTGTTGCCATACTGCAATCGCACAGCTATATTTTGAATTGAATCATCAAAAGAAGTGTCTATTTTAGCAAATTGTAAACTATTATGAACTAAAATGGCTACACCATTATGTCTTGTACCAGAATCTAATCTAATTATATTATAACCTTTCATATTAAAACGAATGTGAGGCTTTAGCCATGTTTCACATACTAAAGCTACATGAATCTGATACTCTTGCAAAAAATTTAATAATAAATATTTATGTGCAGGTAAACTCTGAGCATTCCATTGAACTATTCTTAAAATATCCATAAAAAAATTAAATAATTTATTTCTTATTTTTTTTAATTGTTTCTAAGAGAGTATCTTTAATACTCTGAGTGGAAATAATTGTATCATTAGTTTTATTCATTGTTATCAATTTAACAACAGACTCAACAACCATATTCAGTATTTGATCAGAATTCAGGAGTGAAGCTAGCATTTCAATGGGATTTTGTTTCAGAGGAGGGAATGACTTCTCGTTTAATACAGCAGAATATGTTTTGCTTTGAGCTTTTTCTCTATTTAATTGTATTTTCTCTTTCTTAACAGGACATTGTGATGAGATGGCAACATGATTTCCCTTGCAGTGACAACAGATGGCTTCTTCAGATGATTTCAAGCAGAATTTAAAATTATGAGACTCACCACATATGGAGCAGCGTTCGGAGTTCTTGCAATATTTGGCAATATGCCCATACCTCAAGCATTTGAGGCACTGCTTCACTGGAGGAATGTAAGGACGCAGCTCGAAGCGCCAGCTGTTGAGATCGACGCTTTCAGGAAGCACCGGGCACGAAAAAGTAATTGAAACTGTTTTTGTGGGTTCTAATTTGATTAGCCCATTATCCATCTTTGACCTTCTCATGAATCGCCTAATACTCACAATATTTTTGGTTGTAGTCAGTGCGGAGTAAATCATTTCATTTGATAAATCTATTGGTACATGTGTAATTACTCCTGTTACCTCGCTGGCCGCCGCAGGGATGCTGGCAGCCAAACTGTAAGCGTCCAAAAATTTTTTATTTTGTAGTGCCGCATTAGCCAGGCCTGGCCGCTCAAAAATTACTCCAATCTTGTGTTTGTTAATTCTTTGCAATTGTTTGACGCCCTTGTTGTATCTCTTTAAACAATTAGCCAATGACATCATGTCACGGTTGCCTATAGGTTGGTCACTTTTCGTACTCTCTATGAATACAACATATTCGAAATTGCCGCCTTGTTCTGGATAAAACCGAACATAATTTGGGATTCTAAAATCTTTGTACTTATCCTCTTCCATTTTTTCTTCCAGGGACTTCGTGGAGCAGGTATCACTGAAGTCGGACTCTCCACCTTCGCCTCCACTCCCGTCTTCAAGTTTTTTCTTTCGTTTTCGCCCACTCTTCTTCCCCATATTTACAGTTTTATTTTATTTACAACAATGAAATATTGATTATTTACACCTTTTTTATACAAATTATATACAAATTGCAACAATTAAATATTTTTTTAGTTTTATTTGTTTGAAAAGACCGTCAATCCCGTCAAACGTTCCCGCGCTTTTTTTCTTTACAAAAAAAGCAGTCGAAACAACGTACACAGCATAGATGATACAGATTCACAGAGCGATTTTTTTTCAGAATAGGTAGCTGTCATCATTGTTGAAAATAGAAAGTAGGTAAAAAATAAAATCATAGTTTTTATTACAAAGTCTTTGGTTATTTTCTGGTATCGTGCCATATTTTGAATAAGTTCTCATTACATACTACCCAACTAACAATTTAACGTCGTACAATGATCGCACAAACGTTATCTTATTACCACTGGTCGCCAAAGATGGTCACACTAACGTTATAATAACGTTTGCTCAACGCGAAAAGAGCCCTATTTATACGACCTACATTGTTGTATAATGGTCATACAGAAGTCACAAGATTACGACTCTTTCGTTGTATTGTGGTCATGCAGATGTTTAAGAATGACGAAAACGTTTTACTAGAGTCAAGTCACAACACCTGTAAGACTGATTTTTAATGTTCGTTAGTGACTATGTCACAAGACAAAATTCTGTGAATATATTCTTGAACAAAAAATTTTTAAATTATATTTACATCCCAGCATTTATCAATGGAAGTCTGATCGACTTCCATTGATATTAATTTTAATTATATTTTTCTCTGATAATAAATTTTACAGAAAACTTGGTCACCAAAAGCCGTAATAGAACTATTCCCTTTACCAATGATGTTTTTACGAATCTGTGATTATTACCCCGTTATCGCGGGTGCACGATTGAAATACAGACTAAAAAAAAAATCAGAAGCGAAAGACCTTTAGGGCCACCTACTTACTGCCTACGTTTTTGCTACTCATAAAACAACTGCATTTTGTAGCATATATTTAGGTACCCATGAGTCGCAGTCGCTGGCTGTCATTTATCGTTGACGCGTTCGCGCGAGTTCGAGAAAACGCGGGCGAGTGAGACAGTGAATCAATCCGTATTCTGTCACTGTCAGTCGCTTCAAAGAGCCGATAACAACTGCCTGCGCCCGCGACATAATTTGTATGTATGCATATCAAATCCATTGGTCTGATTTGCTACTTAGAAGTGCCAAACACTATGTCGCGTGTAACGACACACGACAATGATTCTCTAGAAATAAAACGTTATTTCTAGAGAATCACAAAAAAAGTGTCGAAGATGAAGGTGAATTTTCCTAATCAATTCTGTCGTTAAAAAAATACGCCAGAGTACAAATAATCGAGCTGTTAATTTAATACGTTCAAAGCCGTTACTTGAATATAATTTCAGAAAAATATGTACTACACATTACATTCTCTTAGAGGTTGAGTGGGACTAGGCAGAATTATCAAATCAATCAAATATATACCTTCTTTTGTACTTTTTCTTTGGCTTCAATCATTCGTGCACCCGCGATAACGGGATTATTGAATTGTTTGGTAATGAAAGTATACATAAAATGATTCACATTTTTTTTTTAATTTGGTATTTTGTTACTAGTTGTTAATTACTTATTGGGTGTTACTTATAATATATCTGATTATTTTAAATAAACATTTCTTTCTACGAATATGTATTATTTAGCTTTGTAGAATAATTTATTATTCTACTTTTAAAGTGAAGACTGTTTTAGAAACCGCGGATATTAACATTATATATTTCTTGTCATATTTAAACTTGATTATTACATAAAAATTATCTTGTTTTTTAATGGGTCTAATTAAACGGTGTAGAATAAATAATATTAAATTATTTACTTTTATATTCTCCTAAAGCTAAACGTAATACCGGGCTGGATAGTACAAGATTTGTGCCATCTGTCCCGTTAAATAAAATACCGGGGCGGCTGATACTTTGCGAGTGCCATCCTTAGAGTAAGACGCGCTTCTGTTCGAGACGAAGCCGCGATGCTCTAAGGTGCCATCCACCCCGTTAAACATCGAGATACGTTCACCCGCGGGCTGATTATCTAATTAGAAACCACCTAGCGACCGGTTGCAGTTCATAGATGATAGTGATCCATTGCTACTTCTTTTTGGATTAAAAAAAACATACCAAAGAAAAGCAGCAATGTATGTGGAATGAAACCGGTCGCTAAATAGTTTCTTTTTAGATAATCAGGGTGCGGGGCGGATGGAACTTTTTCCCATCGGTCCCGGCACCGGCACCCTGATTATCTAAATAGAAACTATTTAGCGACCGGTTTCATTCGATATACATTGCTACTTTTCTTTGGTATGTTTCTTTTCACCTCAAAAAGAAGTAGCAATTTATCACATTCATCTGTCAAATGAGACCGGTCGCTAGGTGGTTTCTAATTAGATAATCAGCCCGCGGGACAGAGCCACCCGGGGTGGTTGGGACTCACTCTTCCGGCAGGCTAATCGCTGGGTCATCGATCGCCATAGAGTGGAATTTAACATTTTAACCTTGGAACACTGAGCGAGCCACTGACATGAAAATTTTTTTTTTTATTTAACTGGACAGGCTGTCTGTATGATTTGACAGCAAAGTTCTTGTGCCTATTTGAAACGCCACTAGCGTGCGTCTAAAGAACTAATTTTGGCATACAATGAAAATGGTTGCCGTGATGCGCTTTCCAGACTCACGCGCGAATCACGCGCGAAGCCGTGAACTTCCCGTGAAGCATGAGTGAGAACCGATTCGCATATTCTTCGCAACTTCGCGTCGCGTTTAGCCTCGTACCCATAAATTGTCGGTTTTTTGTCCCGCGAGAAAGGGATCACAAGCCGCGAACTTGGCGCGAAAGCAACTAGGCTCCACATTCGCAGTGTTTTCGCGTGAAAGCGAGTTTTAAAAAATCATAACCTTATGAGCTGCTACGAGTATTATGGTAGAGAGCAAAATTATTGTAAATAGGGATGGGTTCAGCGAAAATTTCAATGAAATGAAAATTAAACTTATATGAAATTTACGAAATCTTTCAAAACGGGTTCAAATATATTATACTGTGATCCTGGCGCGAACCTCTGCGAGCGTGGAACAGTTTGGGTAGTTTTGCCGTGATTCGCAAGTGATCCGCGCCGTGACTTCACGCCGTAATTCGCGCGTGAGTCTGGAGAGGCCATGGTACAAAGTTTTCTTTAGAATTTGACACTAGTGACGGCTTATCGTCATTAGTATCGATAGTTTCATTGGCGATTGTAAAATTTTATTAACATGTGTTGTTTTTCGCGATATTAGTTTATTTCTGGATTTGTAGTCGACTTGTTTCTTCGTATATAGTATAAGCATATCCGGAATTCAGGGCTAGGCTAAGGGCCTATAGCAGTTTCTGCTAAACAACTGCCTTGCTTTTCGTATGGGTAAAAAATTGTTCAGCTTTGAAATAAAGACGACATAAAAGAAACCGGCCATGTGCGAGTCGGACTCGCGCTCGAAGGGTTCCGTCAATTCCCTGCCCATCCCTTATTACATAATAAATAATTCTCATAAGTAGTTGAAAACTATGGTTTATCCCATTTGGAAATAGAAATTGCTTTTAGGTTTCAAAATTAAAGTTCTAGTGTACGCAATGCTTAAATACTTACCCCCTTACTAATAAAGATTGAATAGCAGATATATAGTTACACAATGGTTACTCTCTGTCAAACTATTTGAATTTGACATTAAAAAGAAAGTGACAAAACACTGTGTAACTATGCAGCTGCTATACAATCTTTATTAGTAAGGGGGTTAAATTAATACTGGGAATGAAATTAAAGATTGTGATTGTCTCAAAGCCTTAGTTTTATTTATTCCTGTAGTGAATAATGCCAGCATGTCTCCGTAATATTTCCCTCCACTCCTGGAAAAAGCACATGTTAAAATCACTATCACGATTTTGGTTATACATCATGTGGGCAGATGCTTTACGTACCAAAATTAAATTATTAACAAATTACGGCATATTTTTACAAACGAGGGCCTTAGGGCTTTGTCCCTATGCCTCACATCAACCTACGGTCGATCGAAAGAAATCAAAATGACCTCATCCAATGACGTTTACAAGCTGGCTGTCACGTTGACGGATCATGTCAATCGACTTTTTACTTTTTAATAACATGTAACCACAGACAATAATCGAGTCCACTTCGAATATTTTCTGATTTCTTAGACCGCTAGCGCCATCTTTTGCGGGACTTTAGCACGGAACTCTATTCAACTAGTGAGTTTGTTTAGAAAAAAAAACTATTTTTAAAGAAATATAACGTTAAAAATGCAACGTTACATAGTGAAATGTGTTTTATTTACTTTTTGATATTTACTTACCCATTATTCCATGGTGTAAGGGGCAGCTTCCCGAAGCCGAAAACCATGGACTCGGACATAACAGTTTTATAAATTAAATAATAATAATAACTTTTATTATGCACTAGCTGCCGCCCGTGACTTCGTCTGCGTGGAAAGATTTTTTGCTATCCCTCGGGAACAATATTTTTTTTTCGGGATAAAAGTTACCCTATCTCCTTCTCTGTACCCCTAAGAATGTGTATGCAAAATGTCATGATGATCGGTTCAGTAGTTAAGACGTGAAGGCGTAACAAACAAACAAACAAACGGACTTTCGCATTTATAATATTAAGTAAGGATAAATAATTCCATAGAATAAGAATATATTTTTGACAAGTTTGAATGGAAGTTTTAAGTTGTATAAAGGGCTATCGATATTTGTGTCGACATAGGCACATCACTAGATTTAGTACCCTGTACGCACGCTACGTCCTACAGCGCCAACATGGCGGTAATCAAATAGGTACAAAAACAGTTTGACATAAGCCTGTCCAGTGTAAATATATGCAGCACGCGTAGCATGACCAACATCGAGATAAGATTCGACTCAGAGAACAATGGCTTGTCTACACCGAAATGTCACTTTTGTCGGGTTGAGATCGAGATACTCATGCTCGCATTTAAAACTAGTAGACTCGTATTGTTCTTTGTCGTGGCCTAATGTCAAAAGTCGACAAACACGAGCTTTTCTCTTCAACTGGCATTAATTTGACAGTTGAATCAGAGAAACTTGTCTACCACCCTTTGAGTAGTCGAGAAGGTCGAGAAAGAATCACAGACTAATAAGAAGATTCGAAATAGTTTTCTACGTATTTTATTTTATATGAATCTATATTTCGCAATAAAAATAAATCTAAATTATCCGTGTTTATATTTTATTGCTTAAAAACTTAAATTAAAATTATTTTCATACGTTGATTTTAATATTTCGTAATTTTCTCGTCATTTTACACAGATTACTAAATTAACAATTTCGTTAGTAGTCTGTGTTATCTTTTCAAAATACTCTCAATAAAAGAAAGGCAAACGAATTTATATCCATACAGCTATATTTAATTAGTTTTAAGAGTTTAGCGTTGTGAAATCTATAGAAAGGAACGGTGCTTTATGAGAAATAAAGTAATTATTTTCTATTGGCAATATTATTCTTCTCGAACTCGAGAGAGCTTGTCTACGGAAGAGAACGCTTTCTTGAGTGACTCTTTATCTTAGAACTTATAAAAAAAATGAGAATCATGTTTAAACTAAATTATTTCGGATTAAATTAGATAATTTTGACGTTTATCGGTGTTGAAATAAAAAGATTAGCTTTAAAATTAACTTTTTTTTATTAAAAGACATTAAAAGGTTTCGAAATTCTGAGAACGAGTCCCACCTGTCTGTCAAACTGTGCTCAGCAATCGAGAAGGTCGAGACGACAAGTCTTCGTAGACAAGAGTCTCGTTTGCTCATGCTACGCGTGCAGGTCGTCAATGGAGCGAGCCAAAAGAATAGTATTGACAAACGGCAATCTTGATCTTTGTTTCTTTTCTTGCACATCCTGCACCCTGAAGCCTAAAGTGGAAGCGAAATGCAAACTAATATGGCCGTTTTGACAGTATTATTCTTATTTGGCTCGCATAGTAAGTAGGAGCCTAGGATTATCGTGCAGTTTGTACTGCATGTCCATCAGCCTTTTTTTAAAGTCCCCACTGCTGGGGCACAGCACAGGCTTTCCTTATGGTTGGGTAAGGAGGACGGGCCATAACCCACCACGCGGGCCCAATGCGGATTGGTGGGTGTTAACGACTCTAAATGCAGTCGAGACCAACAGCTTAACGTGCCTTCCGAAGCACGGAGGAGCTCGAGATAATACATTTTTGGTCACCCATCCCATGACCGACCCTTGCAAAAGTTGCTTTACCTCCGCAATAGCTGGGCCAGGAGCGGCGTTCAATTCATAATTATTTGAACCTTTTGCTCTGAATATCAAAATATGTTGATGTCATTGACAAATACGAGCGTACGATTCGGCATAAGGCGGGGAGTGTTCTTTCTGTACGTAGTACCTATATCTATTCTGTGATTTAACCTCTATCGCTTCGCGGGTTCCCCGGGGAACCCGCGCGACGACGGAATCTGTCAAGCACCGCGGGTTCCCCCGGGAACCCAGAGACGCAGGCAATATTTTGCCTT
This sequence comes from Agriphila geniculea, assembly GCA_943789525.1. Lineage (NCBI taxonomy): Eukaryota > Metazoa > Arthropoda > Insecta > Lepidoptera > Crambidae > Agriphila > Agriphila geniculea. The sequence continues at coordinate 17,619,546 of OX038880.1, forward strand.
ATTGTAAATGAACTTTGGCTTGGATTTCAATGTAATGCTCTGTGACATTGGGCCTTGACGGATATTCTTTTCAATGGCATATAAATACAACCCGTCCAAATTAAATGAACAAAAGTATTACAAGTTGACAATTTTAGTTTTTTCAAGTGTTTTATTGGTTTTTTTTTCGTGACATCTATGCACTTATGCCAATTTGCCAATGCTCAACAGATGTCGCGCTTTTTTCAGCATTAGAGCACTTCAGCACTAGAAAAAAAAATGTTTTTACTTTTGGTCTACTACTAACAAAGTAAGACAAAAACAAAATTTGATGGGGTTGCACGGTTTTAATATTGAGTTCCTTTGGCATGGCCTTTCAGCTTCATCATCAGACCCTGGACCTCGTCTCCCATTAGAGTACCCGTCAAGACAATTCTAACAAGCCCAAACACGATGGGGTTGTATGGTTTCATCATAGAGTTCCTGTGGCCTTCTTCCGGTTTCTTCATCAGATCAGCTCAATGACACCATAATATTGCATTGCTTTCTAGTTCTGACCTATGTTCAGAGTTTCAAGTCTCTTGCTCATCGGGAAGCTAGTATAATATCGTTCGCTAACTTAGTGGAGAAACAAACAAACAAGAAAGCAACCTAATAAAAACGTGTTAATATAATGTTCCGTGATTCATTATCGGTAACAAATTTAAGGTAGGTAAATTTCTGATATTTTAATGCAAAATGAGTTTCTTTTTTTCGAACCTATTATATAAGTCAGAAGACACAAGCACACAATTTGCTACGTACCTACATTCAGAGAGCAAGCAAGCAATGGCCGTATACAGAGAGAAAGCAGGTTGACGCAGGTTGCCGCAGGTTGCTATACTAAAATGGACCTTATCCCGGCGTTTTATATTATATTTTCGCTATACTAAAATGGACGGGCGCAGGTAAGCGCTTATAAGCGCTGGTCCATTTTAGTATAGCGAAAATATGATATAATGCGCGGGGATAAGGTCCATTTTAGTATAGCAACCTGCGCCAACCTGCGTCAACCTGCTTTCTGTCTGTATACGGCCAAAGGCAGTACAGCACAGGGTAGTCAGGGTAGAAGTGAAAATCCCTTTAATGGGGTTGGCAACGCAAAGCTAATTGTAGATGTCGCTGCGTACGCTTGTTCCTAAGACAGTAGATGAGTAGACGTTCAGAACAAATATATGGGGAAATAGGTGTTTGTTTTGTGGTGTTTTTTTACCGAAAAAGACCCATGGACCCAAAATGGATATAAAAGGCTATTCTACAATGCAAATGCCGGAATTGAAAGCCAAACTAAGACGTTTTTATTCTTACAGGATGTATAATTTTTTTCTATATCTAGATTTTTCTGAAATTAGTAAAAGCCAACATTTTTAAAGCCTATTTAAATTTTAAAGCTAAAAAACGATTTTTGTAAAGTAATAGTTCTCTATTTTCATAGCTCTCGTGGAACAAGCGTACGCAACTACAAACGCAACTACGTAGCGCCATTTTGACAGTTGCCTTCCCCATTAAACAACAATAATTTAAGAAAACATTAACCACCCACTACCAACTACTAATCGAAAACAAGACGTTGACAGCTTATGAAAGAGACGGCTATATGGTCAAAAGAGACAAAGATAGTGGGCATAAGTATGACATTTAAAAGATTGTTCGTCATACAAATATTTTTACCCTATGAAGTTTTGTCAGGCTGATGGAAAGTACTATGCCTGCCAAATAAGAATAGTATCGACAACTTCACATCACTGGTCAATTTTGTACTGCTAACAAAAACTCCAATGATCGTTTGCCATGCTGATCGATGCCAGCAAAAATAAAAATCATATTTTTATAATTTTGTTTTTTTTTTTTATGCACATCCTATACATTATGAAGTTATCAATTCTACCAAGCAATTACAAAATTGTCCAGTGCCGTGAAGTTGTCGATACTATTCTTATTTGGCGCGCATAGTAATAAAATTAAACATTAATCAAACTAAATGATTTTCATGGTTATATAAAATGTATATTGTGATGACCGATGACTCAGCGGTGAGTCTGTTGGAATGCACCGTGACAACTGACATATGTCTCTACAGTGCGGTTAAATTATGTAGGTCACAAAATCGTGCTGACAATATGATCTATCTCCCTCTAACGCACGTCTTTTGAATCTTTCTGTCTCACTTATGTATATACTGTAAAAATCAAACGCTATTTTATAAATAGTCGATTAGTTTCCTTTCTTTACTTACGTAGGTCGTTCACTCGTTTCAGTGGGAAATGGCCTACTTGTGTCTTTAATTAATTTATTTGAAGGCCCTATCCTATTTAGAAAATCAAATGTAGTTTCTGTGGTTTGATTCCCATTCAATGTCAAACATAAACAATGCCGGGCATAAGAAAATATCGACGTGACACCAGCGAAGTCAGCTGTTGTTTGAAATATGTGATTTTTGGTGTAAACGTTTTGTTCTGGGTGAGTTGAAACTGTTCTGATCAATCTACAGCTTTTGTTTATGTTGTTAAATGAACTACAGTCTGCTCAAACTCATAGGAAAGTTATATTTACGTATGCAAACTTGTAAAGGTTTTTCAAGGCTAAGTGTAGGCAGCAGCCAGCCAACACTGTTTACTTCTACTCGAAACTAGGTCTACCACTCAAAAAACTCGATAATTGAACCTGTAATTATTTAAAATGTACCTACATAATTAAGTTTCTGTTTATTTACTTTGAACTCTACTTGAGAGTGCAATACTTGTACTATTAGTTATTCTGTGGTGCAATACATAAAAATATATTGCAGTAATCAATCAAAAATGTTTAACAGGTAAATAGTCATCATATTGAATGATATTACAAAGTTATGTTATTTATTCTACATAGGTAGAGGTAATATGAAATATTGAGGGAATAATACTTCATATTAGCTCTACCTAATATAAAATAGTAGAGTACCTATCTAATACAAAGGGAAATCCCTCAGTGATTTAATCTCACTTTAAACCTTGGTACAGATGCCGGCATATATATTGGCTAGAGAAAGAAAGAGACAAAAGATGCGCAGTAGCCATGAACGCTAAGTTTATGGCTACTACACATCTTTTGTCTCTTTCATTCTCTTTCCAATATATATGCCGGGCAGTATATCATATTGGCTAATGAAGTCAAGAAAAACCAGTAATGCCTACAACCTATCTTAGCGCCGCCAATTCATTTCTTTTCAATAAAGTACCAGGCCAATATTAAAAAAAATGAAATAACCATGCCCTGTTAAATTGTATCAAGTCTTCAACAGTTTTCATTCTTTCTGTAAGTTTTAAAATCCATTTAAAACAAAAGTGGCCACCGTTTTGCATGCATTTTAAAAGTAGAACAAAGAATGAAAATAAAGATTTAAAATACCCTTTACCCTTTTTAGGGTTCCATAGCCAAAATGGCAAAAAACGGAACCCTTATAGATTCGTCATGTCTGTCTGTCTGTCTGTCTGTCTGTCTGTCTGTCTGTCTGTCTGTCTGTCTGTCCGTATGTCACAGCCACTTTATTCCGAAAGTATTAAGACTACACAGTTGAAACTTGGTAGGTAGATGTATTCTGTTAACCGCTTAACGAATTTAATACAAAAATAAGAAAAATAAAAGATTAAGGGGGGGCTCCCCATACATGAAACTGAAACTGAAAAAATTTTTTTTCTTCAAACCAACACGTGTTGGGTGTCTATAGATAGCTCTTTAATGACATTGAAGTTCTTAAGACAACTTTTTCTCAAAGTCGACCGTTTGAAAGATATTCACCGCCAAAGTGGTAAAATGTGTGTCCCCCCCCTTTAACTTTTGAAATAAGAGAGTGAAAAATCTAAAAAAAATATGTGCTGTAGATCTTAATAAACACTTTCAACCAAAATTGGTTTGAACGAGATATGGTTATTAGTTTTCAAGATATAGCACATTTTCCAAAACCGCAAATATAACTTTGTCATTCATACCAACACTGTGAAAAACAAAGTTATTTTTGTAGACGAAAAATGATAGGTGGTATTAAATATGGTATGGTATAAGGTAACTACGGAACCCTATGGCGCGTGGCCCGACACGCACTTGGCCGGTTTTTTTATTTAATATTAACTTTGTTAATAAATGTATTGGAGGCGATAGTGGACAGTAATAGCTGCTTTAATATCAGACTCAAATGTAAATAAACATACAAGATTGGTTTTAACCACAAGTGTATTTATCATTTACAAGATAATATAAAGGTCAAATATTAATCTAAATGATAGTAATAATTTTGTATTTAAAACATACAACATTATTTCGGATTGTCACTTTAAATTAGCAAGTCAATTAGTTCATACTTCATGCTTGTAAAAGAGAATTTGGTTTAATATTGAAATCCTAAATTGTTTATTTAAATGGCTTGGACATGGCACAGGGTTGTTTGTCTAGTAATACAACTTTATTTGCAGTTTCTTGGCCTTGTTGTGCTCGCAGTAGGAGTATGGGCGTGGACCGAAAAGGACACTTTCAACAACTTGTCGAGGTTGACTAACATCGCGTTGGATCCTGCATTTATACTAATTTGTGTCGGTAAGTAATTTTGTTTTTACTAAATTTTAACGGCTGTTATAAACTTCTGATTGATTGTATTTGGGGATATTTTGACATTACTATGGTACCTAGTTTTTGAATAAATTATAAACAGACCAACAGTCTCTTGAAACCATTGGAATACTCGTCGAACGCAATCAATTACTGAGATTCAGTTTCCGAGCAACATTACATTGCCTCATTTTTTTGCAATTTTTGAGCATCTATATGGGCCATAGTATCCATCTTGGGTATTCATTTCTTTAATTGAACTGTTGAAGTGTGTTTTCTCCATCAACTCGATAGCGAATTTACCCACATTTCCTGAATTGACCCCTTTTATTTCTCTTTTATGGCGGTGCAAGCAATAACGCTTTAAGCGTTTAGTTATGTTAACTGTTATGTTAATTAAATAAGACAATTATTAGTTGAAAGCTCATTAAATGTACTTTCAGTTGATATCAACATTTACACAATAAAACGTTAGCTAGCAATAGCAGGTGGCCAAGTCTAAACTTATTTTCGAAGAGGTGCGATTTTTCTGACGTCGAGTGTAGTATGGAAGTTATTAGATAGAGAGCTTTGGTTAATCCGAATTATAGATGTACTAACATTTTATGTTTACATTAGCAGAAAAACCATTCACCTCATATGTTTGAATTTATCCTTGAACTTAACCCTCTGGCCCCTATTTCACCAAATTGACATTTGTCAGTGACATTTGTCGGCAATTTTAGGTTTAGGTTTAAAGAACTTTATTCTCATAAAGACATAAGTCACTTACATGAGAACATAATAAATAAAAAGACTAAAACAGTTCGTGGTCGCAAAAGCAAAACAGATTAAGTAGGTACTTACTAACAAAGTTGGGTAAAAGTTAATTAATTTACAGTACAATTTCACAATTCAATGCACAGTCCCGCTTAACGCACTATTTTCATAATTATTGAGTACTGATAACATACTGAGCAAGTTTCTTCTTAAATACGTTAAACGAGTCTTCACTTTTTATAGGTGTGGGTATTTTATTATAAAGTTGTGCTCCTTCAAATGTAATCATAGTTTTGCCATAATTCGTGCGGTGTTTGGGTAGTACAAGAAAACTAGCGCGGCGAGTGCTGCGTGCAGTGATGGATTTTAGTTTGGTGAACCTTATGTTAGTATGGATATTCTTATTGAGAGTTTTGTGGACAAAAATACAAGTGTTATAGCGGTACAGACTTTTGATGTTCATTAGATTTGTTTCATCGTATATTTGTTTTGTGGATGTCAGATAATGATAATTAAAAAGCAATTTGATTATTTTATTTTGTAATATTTGGACTTCAGATATTTTCGTTTTCGATGCACTTCCCCAGATTTCAATGAGGTAGGTTAAGTGCGGTTTCACTAAGGTGTTGTATAGTGTGTATCGTAATTTATGTGGTATGCATCGCACTATATTACGCAACGAACATAACAATGATAATAATTTATTTTTTACGTGCGTAATATGAACTTTCCATGACAAATAGGTATCAATATGTAGACCAAGATACTTCTCGTGAGTTTTTTGTTGTATAGGAATGTTATTAATTGTGAGAGGTGCATGTGGTGGTATTGGTTTGTTTTTAGCTTTGAATATTGTGAAACAGGTTTTTGAAATGTTAATAGTTAATAAGTTGTACTGAAACCAATCAAATAGGAGGTTCAAATCATCCTGAGCTTGTGAAATCAAATTGTGTATCGATGACCCGAAATAAAATAGACAAGTGTCATCTGCATAAAGGGTGATGTGTCCTTTTAACCCCAGTTCGTGGATGTTATTAATATAAATCAAAAATAGCAAGGAGCCTAAAACTGACCCTTGGGGAACTCCACAGGTTATTGGCAATGTAGTACTATGATTACTACCAATTTTGACTATTTGTGATCTTTGAGTAAGATAAGATTGAAATATTTTAAAGGCATTATCACTAATTCCAATTTTTTTAAGTTTTTCCAAAAGTAGTTCATGGCTAACGGTGTCGAACGCCTTTTTTAGATCAATAAAGATTCCAAGAACTACGTTCTTTTCATCTATATTTTGTTTTATTTTAGTAACAAGATCGATGGTGGCTGTAAGCGTGTTACTTTTGGGCCTAAAGCCATATTGTCTTTTAGTAATGAAATCAATTGAGTCCAGATAGTTTTGTAAGCGAATATATAAAAGTTTCTCAAGAATTTTTGACATTATAGATAGCACAGAAATCGGTCGGTAGTTCCCTGGATCTGTTTTTGGCCCAGATTTGTAAATAGGTGAGACCTTGGCAATTTTTAATGTGTCAGGAAATGTGCCTTTTTGGAAAAGTTCATTAAAGCATGAAGTTAAGTTTTTCAGTATTAAGTTTTTTATGCATTTTATTGCTTTGGTATTTATTCCATCAAGGCCGGGTCAATTTTTACAGTACTTTCCTTATTTTAACAGGGGACAATTTGTGTTGTGAAACAGGGGTTATTTTTTACAAGTCGACAATTGTCACGAAAACTTGACTCAGCTCCAATCTCATATCAAGAATTACTGACAAATCTACAAATATGTCGACTCGTAAAAAAATATCGCTGTTTCACAAAATACTTGTCCCTAATTAAAGTAATGACAATTGTAAAATTAACCGACATATGTCACTGACAAATTTCGACTTGGTGAAATAGGGCCCTGGTGCTGCTAAAAATATGTATTTAAATGACATGTTGCATAATCATTTACCTGTTAATTTGAAAATTATCCTTGAACTTACACCCGTATTTACAAACAACACTCAAACGACCCTTGACTATGCGAACACACTGCATTGAATTATTTAATTGTTAATTTAAAGTAGTATGTGTGATTATTTGTGGGTTGCTGTGCGTCCGCAGAGCTACTTTGAGACCCCATAGTAAGGTGTGACTATGGGTGTTAATTTATGTTGGTCAATTTACCACAAATTCTTTTGTCAATTAAATGTTAAATAATAGTTACATGAATATATTTTAAAAAAGCGAAGGTTTAAGTTATTTATATGCTAGGTATATTAAATAATACTACTTAATATTATAAATGTGAAAGTTTGTGGGTTTGGATGTTTGTTCCTCAATCACGCAAAAACTACTGAACGAATTTGAAATTTGGCACACAGATAGTAGATAGTCTAGATTAAAACCTAAAATACTTTTTATCCCGATATTCGCACGGGAACGGGAACCACGCGGGTGAAATCGCGGGAGGCCGTAGTATACTATAAAAAAAAATACGACTCTCCTCCAGATCTCCCCCTTGCTACGCTCATGTATGAAAAAAAATATTATCATGGTGGCTACTGTGCCGAAACCGTGACTTTACTGATATGTGTGAATCGGGCTTTAATCCCTTTGTTATCGTTACGTTATTTGAATTGAATGAACATGGCGAAAATGTTCATGAAAGCACATGAAGTTAAACAGTTGAACTGCAAAAACAGCTTCTATTAATTAAGGCATAAAGACGGTCCCGAGGGCAACATATTCTTACCTCAACAATCTGATGAGCCTGTACAGTCACGTCTATAATTATTATGTATACAGTTTAGAACTTTGTTACTTTGTTATAGTTGTGTAGTGTAACTGCATATGTGTTCTAGTGCTTCGCCCACCCGTGTAAGACGGGTTCCAGGGGTTCTGGGTTCGATTCCCATTCGTGGTAGGGCTTATATCAAGTCTGCCTGGCTAGCTACCAACATCTTACCTAAGTCTGACGCCATAACAACAATTTAAAAATTGTTGTGTTCCGGCAGTTGGGGGTAAATAGCCAGTTCCTCAGTGATTGAGTATTCCGGGTGTAGTGCGCTTCCACCTTCGGCCTTACCGTCACCGTCACTTAACATCAGGTGTGATGAAGGTCAAGCACTATCCCATTGTGCATAAAAAAGTTGTCATTTGTCATTGATTTCCGTTCAAAAAATTAATAGGTTTTAGAGTGACAAAGTTCTAAACTGTATACATACATACATATTTATAGGCGTGACTGAACACTCCTGTAAGTTTTAATTAACATTGTTTCAGTACTCTTCAAGGTTGGCACAATTAGCTTCTTGCTTAAAACTGTTGCAAGAGTTATTTATTTGCCCTCAATATTAGGGAGTTGTGGTGTGAATAAACAATAATAATTTGTGAATGATTTGTTTATACATAGTCTACTAGATTTATGCAGAAACTTATTCCACCGGAAATGCTTGTTGTTGTTGTTTATATTAGTTTTGGTAGTAATCGTTGATTGTTTAGCATTCACAGTACTATTTTTATACAATACTAAATAATATACTTACTAGAAAAAATACAACTCGCACCAGACCCCTAATTACGTAACTTTGTTGCAATCAACTCAGACAGAAATCGTAGTTACATTACTGCTTTAGTAAGAACCAATGTGAGAACTATCTTACTTAAAGCGGCAATGTAACTGCGCTTTCAATCGATTTCAATCGAGAATTGTTAGCAACAGACTTACGTAATCAAGGTACAGATCATATTCTCTGACGGGAAGCGTTATTAAACTGTTTCGTTGTACAGTCACTGCCAAATATTAAGAAATATTTTTCAAGTGGTCAAAAATATTGTCACAAACAAAGCGCAGAGTAAAGATTTTTTTATTCCTGTATTATTCCTATTATTAAATATATTAACAAACTAGTAAAACATAATAATAATTAATGGCAAGAAATGTTTACTATAAACAGTTATTTTCTTAGGTATTTAGCAAAAATGTTTGGGCATTGTATTTTTCTTATTAAATTTTTGTTCGTCTTTGTTTCAGGCACAATAACATTTATAATTGGTTTTACTGGCTGCGTCGGTGCGTTACGTGAGAACACATGTTTACTCGCTTGTGTGAGTACCTACCTATATACATTTACTCACATTACAACAACAATGCTTTGTTCAAGAACCTAAAATCACAAAGGTTATCTAAAAGAGGCCACTATTTATTGTTAGTTATCACAACGGAATTATCGTAATGAAATAAATACCTAGTGCTTTGTTATGAAAACACTTCCTGGACGATTAAAACTCCATAATATTTAAATACTTGGGTACAGTACAGTCACCATGAGTTTTATTTACAATACTGTCAAAGTGAAATGCCATTGAATTACAATATTGCGTATATTTTAACGTTTTTTGTTAAGCCGATGGGCATTCTCTTTTCCTCAAATGGGTTCAATCCTCAATTAAAAACGATTGACTGAGTAATTTTGACAAGTTATGGTAACCCAGGGAGGAGCTCGGTAGTGCAGTGGTTTAGCGTCTCGCCCAGCGATTAAAGCGGAGGTTAAACAACTGTCGCAAGGGTTGGTCATGGGATGGGTGACCAAAAATTTATTATCTCGAGCTCCTCCGTGCTTCGGAATGCATGTAAAGCCGTTGGTCCTGGCTGCATTTGCAGTCGTTAACACTCACCAATCCGCATTGGGCCCGCGTGGTGGGTTATGGCCCGTCCTCCTTATCCACCCATAAGAAACGCCTGTGCCCCAGCAGTGGGGACATTAAAATGGCTGATGGACATTGTAACCCAAGATGTTGCGTTGTGTGTGTACAATCGAGTTCTTTAATATGTTGGCAATTTTGATAGATCGTCAATCTTTATGCCTTTGTAATAAAGACATCATCCTGTCAAAAGTGACAACATATACACATCAACTTTGTCTAGGGATACAGGTGTTATTTTCATACAAACGAGGTAACTTTGAAGCCTTAGTTTTCTGCCAGGGATGTACCGTGCTGTAATCTGATGATGGCCATCCAGGGAGTGAATGGAGTAGATTCAGATCGCTATACACACCTAACTGATCTGAACAGCATTCTAAAAGATTAATGGCTCAGAGTTCTCAGTTTGAGGATTTCCATACATTTTCATGCTATTTTCGCGGTTTTTTCAAACATGTCCATTACATTTTTAGAATGCTGGTCAGATCAGTTGGGTGTGTATAGCGATCTGAATCTCCTCCATTCACTCTCTGGATAGCCGTCATCAGATCACAGCACAGTATATCCCTGGCAGGAAACCAAGGCTTCAAAGTTACCTCGTTTGTATGAAAATAGCACCTGGTATCCCTAGACAAAGTTGATGTGTGTATTAATGAACTCGACTGTACAACGATATATTTATATTTTTTGCAGTATGCGGTATTCCTTGCTCTGCTACTTTTGGCAGAAATGACCACAGGGATACTATTCTTTATCTTTAAAGATTGGGTAAGTGAAGATTTTTAAAACTACTCGCTTGCATAAATTCACTAACACTACAGAAGTGCCTACTTAAAACTTAAAATCCAAAAAGGCATTGCTGGAAATTTTCCACTGATTATTGCCTTTCTTTTTGAACATGGCCGCGCACCATTCATACCTTATTAGATGGATAGATACTTTTATACGAACAATAGTATGATGTTATATGAAAACTGGTAATATGTCTCATTATCTCGGATCGGATACGGTTTAGAGGTGAGCTGACATACTAACTATTGTTCGTATCAAAGTACTCTCCATCTAATAAGGTGTTTACGAAGCGCAGCAATTTTCAAAAAACCGGTCAAGTGCGAGTCGGACTCGCGCACGAAGGGTTTCGTATTATGTTATTCTGTTTTTAGTATTTGCCGTTGTAACGGCAACAGAAATACGTCATCTGTGAAAATTTCAACTGTCCAGCTATCACGGTACGGTTCATGAGATATAGCCTGGTGACAGACAGACAGACGGACAGTGGAGTCTTAGTAATAGGGTCTCGTTTTTACGGTACCCTAAAAGTCACAAAAACTAGACATTGGCCTTATTTTTAGGGTTCATTACCCAAAGGGTAAAAACGGGACCCTGAGGCTCCGCTGTCCGTCTGTCTGTCTGTCTGTCACCAGGCTGTTTCTCATGAACCGTGATAGCTAGACAGTTGACATTTTCACAGATGATGTATTTCTGTTGCCGCTATAACAACAAATACTAAAAACAGAATAAAATAAATATTTAAGGGGGGCTCCCATACAACAAACGTGATTTTGTTGCGGTTTTTTTGCTCGGTATTAATAACGACAACAGGTAGACAGTTAATATTTTCACAGATGATGTATTTCTGTTGCCGCTATAACAACAAATACTAAAAACATAATAAAATACATATTTAAGGGGGGCTCCCATAAAACAAACGTGTCTTTTTGCTGTTTTTTGGTACGGAACCCTTCGTGCGCGAGTCCGACTCGCACTTGGCCAGTTTATTTGGTTATTATAACACTTTAATGGTTCTTAATTTTATAAAACATTTTCAGATAAAACAGCAGGCAACCAGTGGCTTTCAAACATTCATTACACACTACAGAGAAGATCCTGATCAGCAGAACTTGATCGATTGGATCCAAGAAGATTGGGTAAAAACTGTTATTAAAATATGGTATACCTACCAGTGGCGAGAGGTGAAATTATGGCGATGGGTGAAATGGGGAATGACTGAAAAAATCAATTTGGTTGATTTTTTTTGGAAAAAGACGAATACAACTTTAGACGGTTCTCACACTGGCAGCGCGCGCGGTCGCGGGGCTCCCGCGCGCGTGTTTTACTTTGTATGCAAGTACATCAATTTGTATAGAAAACCGCTTGGTCCAACACACCGAGGCCGCGCCAGGAGGCGCGGAAATCGCGGGGTACAACACACTGAGCTCCATAGTATCGTGCCGGTTTTTGTACGTAAGCGCGAGGCCGTCGTCTGACGCCGATCGGCGCGGAGGCGCGTCGAAAACTGCCCGAATAGGCGGGCGCGCTGCGCCGTCGCCGCGCGCGTGAAATGTCAAACCGCGCCCCGCGATGGCGCGCGCCGGCAGTGTGAGAATCACCTTAGTGTGTACAAATAAGCTAATAAGTACACACTAAAGTTGTATTCGGCAAATACTACAAAATATACACATCAACTTTATCTAGGGATACAGGTGTTTTTTTCATACAAACGAGGTAACTTTGAAGCCTTGGTTTTCTGCCAGGGATGTACCGTGCTGTAATCTGATGATGGCCATCCAGGGGGTGAATGGAGTAGATTCAGATCGCTATACACACCCAACTGATCTGATCAGCATTCTAAAAGATTAATGGGTCAGAGTTCACAGTTTGAGGATTTCCGTACATTTTCATGCTATTTTCGCGGTTTTTAAGGTTCCGTACCCAAAGGGTAAAAACGGGACCCTATTACTAAGACTTCGCTGTCCGTCTGTCTGTCTGTCTGTCTGTCTGTCACCAGGCTGTATCTCATGAACCGTGATAGCTAGAAAGTTGAAATTTTCACAGATGATGTATATCTGTTGCCGCTATAACAACAAATACTAAAAACAGAATAAAATTAGTATTTAAGGGGGGCTCCCATACAACAAACGTGATTTTTATGTTGTTTTTTGCTCGATATTAATTACAACAACAGGTAGACGGTTGAAATTTTCTCAGATGATGTATTTTTGTTGCCGCTATAACAACGAATACTAAAAACAGAATAAAATTAATATTTAAAGGGGGACTCCCATACAACAAACGTATTTTTTTGCCGTTTTTTGGTACGGAACCCTTCGTGCGCGAGTCCGACTCGCACTTGGCCGGTTTTTTTAAACATGTCCATTACGTTTTCAGAATGCTGGTCAGATCAGTTGGGTGTGAATAGCGATCTGAATCTCTTCCATTCACTCCCTGAATAGCCGTCATCAGATCACAGCACAGTAGAGTCTGTCTAAAAAGTCAGTTTACATGGGTAATTTCAAGGGTAATGTTAATACCCACCCTAGCAACACAGCAAATAATATATAGTTTATTTGTACAATCTTGATACTTTGGAATAAAAATATTTATATAAAAGATGATTATGTACACTGTACACTAGTGGCTCCGTGAGATGTAGACCTCGCGATAAAACAAAATAAAATGTCGCCATGAAGTTTTCAAAACACACAGTAGGTACGTGAGTATTCGCAGCTAGATGGTGCTTCTAATTTTGATAATATTTCAAAATGGGTAAATATTTTTTTTATAAATTTGGAAAAATTGGCTTGACTAAACAGTTATATATAATTATCGAACCTACTCACAAATTTCACCAGAATCGGTTGAGAAATGCGACCTGTAGAGGAGAACATACTTGATATTCCAAAGTATCAAGATTGTACAAATAAACTATAATATTATTATTTGCTGTATTGCTAGGGTGGGTATTAAAATTACCCTTGAAATTACCCATGTAAACTGACTTTTTAGACAGACTCTACATCCCTGGAAACCAAGGCTGCATCCGTAGACAAAGTTGAAGTTACATTTATAGAGATAGTAAAATTTAGCTTTGATAGCATACATATATTATATATATTTCTTGTGTAAAAGATAAAATCCTGGGAAAGCACTTTATGTACCTACAATAGTGAGTCACGTGCTAATGTTTACCCTTAAGGTAACGATGATAGCTGTAAAATTGTTAAAAAAAAACAAGCCATACACAGACACACCTCGCCAATACTGGGTGGCCCTGTTGCCATAGTACATTTGAGTTCATTAATATGTTGGCACTTTTCACAGCATGTTGACTTTTTACCAAGGTATAAAGGTTGATGAACTGTCAAAGGTCCATACATATTATTGAACTCGACTGTACCTACCTATCTAAATACTCGTACTACCCAAACTTATAGTAGAAAATAAACTTCTTGAAATTGGGAGGGAATTCCGCAGAACGTGTATTTTGGGTATGCGTAGGGGTGTAGTACGAACTTATCCCCACTCCGTCGAACGAGCGTCAAGATGTTTGCCGGAATCTGTACTTGGCGTACAGGGCTCGGCGACGTATGTATGCTGTGCGCGGGCCATATTTTTTAAATAGAAAACGTAAAGTTGTAGCCACAAAAACGACATACGACAAGCGAAAAAGATTATCTAGTAGCTACAAGTATTAAATTGCGTATAAACCTTACAGATGATTGTAAAAAAAACAGAATATCATCAAAAGCGCTTGTCGCGGGCCACATTTTTGGCGTAAATAATAGCGGAAACGTATTGAATTCTACATCAAAATTCACTTTAACGTACTGTGCAGTTGCTCCAATAACTTTTTTTCAAGAAAAATAATTGTGCTAAAGATATGATGAAAAAACAACGAAAAACATCGAAAAAGTGCAGAAGTGAGGTTATTTTCCATACTCTTTACACGCAAAGACAAAGGCAGAGAAAAATGATTTCGCATAACGCAGCCTTAAAGATCCCTCGGTTATTTTCAGTTGCAATGTTGCGGCGTAGAAGGCCCCCGCGATTGGGACCGCAACGCGTACTTCAACTGTTCGAGCGGCGCCGTCGGCTCGAGGGAAGCGTGCGGGGTCCCATTCAGCTGCTGCAGAAACAAGCCGCAGGACATTATAAGGAACAAACAGTGCGGTTACGACGTTAGGAAACCGACATACGTAAGTACTGATAATACCGTCCAATGGAGAATGACACTGGGTCTGTTAAATCACTTGATACTTTATGACCATGTAGCTAAATGTCTAGCAATACACATATTTTTGTTTCATTTCAATCGAACCAGTAGTTTCGAAGTTATAAGGGTTTGATGGAAATGCCAAGCGCACTGAAATATGTGCTTTATTACGAACGACGTAAGGTTCACCTGTACGACCAGTGACGTCATTTTACAACACAAAATAACAGTGTTCTAGACCATATAACTTGTCTGTTTCAAGAGATATCGCGAAAATTTCTTAACATTTGTTCATGAGGTCCCATAAGCTATAGGATAAGTCATTACGCAAAAATCGTTGTTATTCTTCATTAGAGCCTCGTCCTCTTTCGAAGTGGTATAAAAATATTATATTCTCATCAGCCCTCACTATAGGTTGGCAAGGGGGGCGGCTGCAAGGGGCGCAACCCTCAGGGGGGCGCACTTTGCTGACCCATAGCTAGTAAAAAGTTTATAAGTCTTGGGATGCAAATCTTGCCAAGGGCGCTCGTGATCCATGAAACAAGTATTGGGACACAAAATTCAAATCTTGCCAGGGGCGCTGATGACCCCAGCTCCGATACTGATTCTCATCAGGGGCTCTACCGCGTACTATATTGATATGAAGTTCATGTTCCGCGCCAGCAGCGCTGTGCAGTGCAGTGTGTGCGTGCACAACGATATTGTAAACAAAACATTGTCACCGAGCGCTCCGACTGCCGATACCCGCGCTGGAGTGCGAGCTAATGCACCGTAGTATAATTAGTTATTAATGTACCCTCGCAACTTAAAACATTGTAAGTACATTGTAAATGTTTATATTGTGTGAGAAAATAAATATATTATTATTATATGTTGATATCAAAAGTCCTTATCTTATAGATTTTTGTAGCTGGGCGCTTTCTGTTTTGAGACGCCTTTCGAACGAGACAAGCGTCGTTAAAAAGAACAAACATATTGACAAGAAACCAGGGACTTAAAATAACATTACATAAACTTCATATCAACATACATTCGTCGGTAGCATAGGGGCTATTATTACGATTAAATCTTATGCTACCTCTACATGTTGGCCTTTCGCGATTGTCCTTCAAATGGCACGTAGCGTAGTTGTGGATATATAAATGAAAGGACTTATAATAATTTACTATACATTTTTCTTCCAACATATTTTGGTTTTCTTTTTTTTTCAATTCGATCGTTTCGTTAACTGATCAACTTCAATAATAAGTAATTTTAATTGCCTCTGTGGTCTAGTGGTTCGCCCAGCCGTGTAACGCAGGAGTCTCGGGTTCGATTCCCAGGAGGAGAGTACAATTGTACTAAGTTTGGTTGGTGGTATGGCTTATTTCAAGTCCGCCTTGCTAGCTACTACCACCTTAAGTCTGACGCCATAACAACAATTTAAAAAACTGTGTTCCGGCAGTTAGAGGTATAAGATAGCCATTTGCTCAGTGGTGAGGATTCCGGGTGTAGTGCGCTTCCACCTTCGGCCTTATCGTCACTCGTAACATCAGGTGATGTGAAAGCCAAGCACTAACACGTTGGGGATAAAAAATATATTTATTAGCTACTGTTTTTAGACATAATGGAAAAATAACCGGGAAAATAACCCATAATATACAAACGTACAAAAGGTCCATCTACAGCAGCCCCATCAAGCGGGATAAAGGGCTTTGGCTAACTAACTATGGACACGTGGCGTCATCATTTTTATTAGCGGCTACTCTTGGAAGTTATTTATTTCGAATGAACAGTTTAAAAGAAACAAGTTTTAGTATGGAGCTCATATGGCTAAATGACATCGGAGTGGATGCGGGCAGCACTAGATCGTTGTGGAGATTCTCGAGAAAGGCCTAAACCCAGCATTGGATTTAGGCAGCTTATATGATGATGATGATGATGAGAATATGCTATAAGAATTAGTTTGGTTAGGAAAATGCTTTAAATTGTTGATTTTCGTTGAAAAATACAAAGGTTAATATCTCGGCTCCGTTAGCCACATGAGCTCAATACTAAAACTTGTTTCTTGTAAACTGTTCTTTCGAAATAAATAACTTCCAAGAGTGGCCGCAACATTTGAGAACGACGCCAACTTTACCCAAAGCCCTTTGTGTCATCCTGCCATTGCCACGTTTATGAAATAGGTCGAGGCCTCTGATGATGTCCATCAACCATTTTTAATGTCCCCACTGCTGGGGCACAGGCCTTCCTTATGGGTGGATAAGGAGGGTGGGCCATAACCCACCACGCGGGCCCAATGCGAATTGGTGGGTGTTAACGACTGCAAATGCAGCCGGGACCAACGGCTTAACGTGCCTTCCGAAACACGGAGGAGCTCCAGATAATAAATTTTTGGTCACTCATCCTATGACCGATCGCTGGGCCAGGCGCAAACCACTGCGCCACCGAGCTCCCTCTCGGCTCCAGCTCTGATGATGAATGAATGTAAATCATGATGTAGCAAATAAGCGAGCGCGTAATCCACGAGCGCGGGTGCCTGGCGGCGGGTGAGGATTGGCTGCAGCGACACTGCGCGCCCGTCGCCGCCGCGCTGCTCGGCCCGCTCGCGCTCAAGGTCCGCACCACTACCATACGAGGGTGGTTTGATAAGTCCATGACTTTGTAAAGAAGAAACATCTTTTTTCGCCATATTTTGTTTTATTTCTCTACATAATCTTTTTGTAGCTCTGCGTATTCAGTCCAACGAAGTTCCTACATAAGAATAAATAAAACTTACTAGAACGGACACTCCCGCCCCGAACGGGCTCAAGGTCACGATATTAGCCTACTTGTTAAACAAGAAACTCAGTCGGGCTGCCACGGCCGGCGCGTCGCCGTACACGCGTTTGCCTGTTTGTGCGTTCCGTACGATCTTGGAAACAAATTACAATGGCGTCAAGTTATTGTGATGTGTGTGGTCATACAACCGCCTTAAAGTATAATAAATAGAGTATCAGTCATACCCAGCTTTATACAATACTATTTCGTATCTATTCTGTGATTTCGTTACGTGATGAAAGTTGAAACATAACGAAACAGTAAGAGGATTAAAACCTAAAAATGTTTTAGAAGATGGTAGGTATATTTTTGTTCAAAATTTAATTTAATTTTCAAACAAAATCTTTATTTACTTTATTTATACAAACTCAGGAGTAGGTAAGTACTTACCCAGAAAAAGTGAATATTTTATTTTTGTATGTACTAACTAGACTAAAATAATGATTTAAAACTAAAGAAAAACTCATATTTTAGCGATATAATCTTTAAAAGTAAGCAATATTTAACAGTAAGCAACCCTGGCAAACACGCTTGGACGACAGCGGGGCGTAGCGACGTGAAGGGGGAAGTAGTTATATAAATGGCGGCATTTGGGACTCGCACAAAGAAGAGTCCGTTCTAGTGTTGTCTATTCTTATGGTTTCTACCTCTTTAGCCTATTATTTTTTTCTTTCATCGCCTGACTGAAATTAGGGCTCATTTCAGACACCACATTTTGGCTTGATGGAAATCTTTGCCCGCCAAGACATTTATTCATGTTTGGTAGGAGAAAAAATCTCAGTGGGCTAAATCTAGAGAATAGGAAGGATTTGCATCTTCATTTGAGTTTTGATGTCGTCATGGGTGCCGCCGGAAGGGTCGACAGGGTTAGAATCGTTTGAGCTTTTTCTTTCCAAAAGTAATAATGCCAAATTTGAAAAAAAAAAAAAAATAGTCCAAAGACTCCTAAAGAGTTTCTTTATAAGATACAAAAATAAATTATGAAAAAAAGTATTTCTTCTTTTCAAAGTCGCCCTCGTAGTATACCTAGTTACATGGGCGGATTTGGGGGGCACGGAGGCACGTGCCCACGTGCCCACGTGCCCATCCAGACGGCTTTTTGTGTACTGTGGAGTAGGGATGCGCCGATCCGATCCAATCAGCAGGCATACGATCCGGCGTTTTTCGGATCGAATCGATCGAGGCCATACGATTTTTTGCCGGATCGATACAAAACTTGAAAGACTTTTACATGGGTTTACTGAATAAATACCAAAACAATAATTGCATCTTACTTATCTGCATCCGATCCGGATCAATTTCCTAAAGATCAGATCGACGGCATGTGATCCGATCCGCGGATCGGATCATGGTATTTTGATCTATTACGACCCGATAAATTGGATCGACGACCCCGGATCGCGCATCCCTACTGTGGAGATTTCATCACAGTACATACTTTTAAATTTTTTTGCCTTTCTGCTACTTGTGCCCCTCCCAGAAAAAAATCCTGGATCCGCCCTTGTAAAGTTAGACCCTTGTTTGACCGCAAGCGCTGTACCTAAACACGTATCCAGGGCCTTAAATTATAAACGTGGCAATTTGTCAATTGTCATGACAATTTGGTTTACATTGCGATGCAGCTATGAGTAATTTGTTCTACAACAAGGGGAGGATAGGTGTGATTTATCACACCTATCCTTCCCTGGATATGTGTTTGGCTGTACCGCACCTTGGGTGCTGATGCTGACAGACGGTGGTAAATCGAAAGCTACGCCCACTTATCCAAGGCGCGCGCGGTACTGCTCTTGCGGTCAGACTAGCACAGTACGATCCACCCATACAGTAGTGCAACCAAAGTATTGTAAATTAATTGTAGTTTATTGTATAGTAGCTTAAGTATACTATTGTGGGTCACGTGCAGATTTATTATTAGATTGTCTTATGTTCACTGTTACATATATTTTGAACAATGTAATTATTTTACAAAGTATTTTGATTTCCTATTGTTGCCACCATCATCACTGTTCGTTTTATTAGTCATTTTTTATTTTCTTTGTTTTAGACTTTCGATATAGCTAAGATAATATATGACAAAGGCTGCTTAGAAGCCGCAGAAGAGTGGTTTGACCACAACCTGTTGATTGTAGCGACATCCGCTGTTTGTACCGCTTTTGCACAAGTAAGTTTATTTCGTAGTCGCACTTTAGTACCTATTAAAATGTGTTAATAAAGCTTCATTAGTAATTACAATTAGAAGGATTAATTCTACATTATTAGTTTTAATTTCATTTAGAATCATTATTGTACTGCGTCTTCTAATTGTCATTACTTGATTTGTCTATTTTTGTGTTTAGTGTTTGGAAGTTGAAATTATTTGAGCTTGCTTCTTTTAGTGTTGTTGGTAAGTAATGTGTAAACAATTTGTAATGTAGCTTCCTTTTTACTCAACATGCTCTGCATTTACCGTTATCGAGTGATCCGAGGGAAAATTCCAGATTTCAATTCCAAACTCATTGACGTCAGCAAAGAATAAGAGGCTATCTACAAAATCGTAACTTTTCAGGAATGAGTTTCAAACGCGTAACTTTAATAACTTGTACAATAATAAAGCTAAGGAATATTTACTTACTACTAGCGGCCGCCCGCGACTTCGTCTGCGTGGAAAGGTTTTTTGCTATCCCTCGGGAACTATACTTTTTTTCGGGATGAAAGGTACCCTATGACCTTCTCTGTACCCCTGACAACATGTATGCAAAATTTCATGATGATCGGTTCAGTAGTTAGGACGTAAAGGCGTAACAAACAAACAAACAAACGGACTTTCGCATTTATAATATTAGAAAGGATTTGCACAGTATTATAAACCATCTATCGGTAGTTCGACTCCTTTGTTGTTAAATGCATGCCGCCACTGCGTATCCTACGCACAAAAAGGTAGTCACAACAAAAACTACTTAAAAAGTGGGAAGGCCAGGGCCCTATTCAATAAAACTTACAATTTACAATTACAGGTGACAATTTAACATATACAGTGCCTTTGGTCTTGAACTAGCGATAATTTAAAGGCGTTTAATACACCTAATTTTATCGATAAAAACACTCACATGTTGGGGTCTATCCCCACTCCTGTTGGAATGGCCGCCATTTTAAATTTGACTTTTTATTTTAGATGACCTTGCAAAAAAATATTAATTTCTCCGGATTTAGAAGTCCTACAGTTATAACAAAAATACTGTTCAAAAGCTAAAAATATCACCTATCAATTTAAAAAATAAAATGTTTAAATTTTTGATTTAAATACCTCATAAAAAATTACTCTAATAAAATTTTATACGAAATTTGTGCGATTTTTTTGACTTTTTATTACATTTCTCAAAAACTAGGACATTAATGTTCACTTTTTTTGCATTATTCAAATACACAGGGATATTATCTACAGAACGACTCAAAAATTTATTGCTCTATGTTGCATATTTCGAGAGCTATTGTTGTTTGAATATGACCCTGACAAGCACTAAATGGTTATTTTCGAAAATAAAAAAAAATTAAAATTCCTAAAAACTAGATTTTATCATTTGATGAAATTAGTATTCAGATAATATTATCATCAGGTGACGACCTTATTAAACCGCGGGCGAAAAATGCCACCGCGATGTAGAATCTAACAGCGCCATCTAGTTTGGCATTGGGGAACTACATATATTGTGAACAAATTAAATCGTCGTGTTACAGTCCCCCCCTTCAGATTCGACGTCGTCCCGACGAGAAATATATTTAAGATTTTCGTGGTCTTCCTCTTGGCTTGGTCGGTTTTGACGGTATATCTTGAATAGGGTTTTTCCTTGGTCGTCCCCTTTTCTTGATTGGCTGTACTGGCAGGTTCGTCGCGTAATAATAGAGGGAGACCCGCCAACGCCTCAGAGTCCGTTATATTTTCAATTTCTTTGAACGTTTTAACCGCCGCCAAGAAAGCTTCCAGCGCCTCCGCATCCCGGGCGCCGTCATAGGATGCTTTACAATAGCGAAAGAACTGCGCTTACTTGTTCCCAGTGTGGCTAACAGCTTCTCGAACTGCGCATCAGAAAAGTTTGCCATCGTTGGTTTCGCTTCTGTTACAGTTTTCTTTATTGTTGTACGCCGTCCAAACTTTGTCACGACAAATCTTGGATTTGTCGCTGGTGGTGGGTTCTCTTTGGAGTGATGGTAAGCCAGGATGTAGACTGGAGCGTGTCGTGACAACAGACGAACTTGTGAGGTCGAATTTCCACTTCCAGGTCTTCCAGGTGCTCGTTCCAGCGGTCCAGGAGGCCACGAGTTGGTGCGCCAATTGTAACGTGGAGTATGGGCGGCGCAATAAAACAGCGGCAGTTAAATTAAATGACGATATAATGATCGGTAACGTACAGTACAGAGAATAGGTACTATAATACTAGGATTCAAGATGAATACTAATGGACGGACTATACAAGCGGCCCCGAACGCAGCACTAGGCTTGAACTTGGCTCACTTGTAGGCTTCCAGCCCAATAGTAGCTTTCCTACGAATACAAAATAAAAATCAGGTGACGACCTTATTAAACCGCGGGCGAAAAATGCCACCGCGATGTAGAATCTAACAGCGCCATCTAGTTTGGCATTGGGGAACTACATATATTGTGAACAAATTAAATCGTCGTGTTACAAACCTAATTTAAAATATGTTCAAAATGCTTGTAATTATGTCCATTTTCGAAAATAATCATTTTTTGGTTACGTAAGGGTCATAGTTCAAACAAAAATAACTCTCGAAGTATGCAACATAGAGCAATAAATTTAAAAATCGTTTTGTAGATAATATTTCTGTGTATTTGAATAGAGCAAAAAAAGTGTACATTAATGTCCTAGTTTTTGAGAAATGTAATAAAAACTAAAAAAAATCGCACAAATTTCGTATAAAATTTTATTTCAGTAATTTTTATGACGTATTTAAACAAAAAGATTAGACATTTATTTTTTTTAATTACTAGGTAATATTATTAGCTTTCAAAAAATATTTTTGTTATAACTGTATGACTTCTAAATCCGGAGAAATTAATATTTTTCTGCAGGGTCATCTAAAATAAAAAGTCAAATTTAAAATGGCGGCCATTCCAACAGGAGTGGGGATAGACCCCAACATGTGGGGATTTTTGTCGATAAAATTAGGTGTATTACACACCTTTAAATTATCGCTAGTTCAAGACCAAAGGCACTGTATATGTATTTCTGTTCAAAAAACATTTTCCTGTTACAGGTGACAATTTACACATTTGTCGGAAAAACTGCTTTATTGAACGCATAATTGTATTTACAAGTTTACTTATTTGTAGAATTGTCATACATTTCTGACAGGTGAGCTTACCCTCGGTAAAATATAATAAACTCGGAATTATTGTTTTGTTTTAAAAATAAATAAATAAATAAATTATGTTTATTTCAGACAAGGTCCATAGCATCATTATCATCACATCACTTAAATAATAATTAAATTTTAAAACAGTCCTAGTACCAGAATCAGATAGATCATGCAATAAAATCTATCATTCAATCATTAATATCAAATATAAAATTTAAAACGAATTAGAATTATTATAAAAACAAGACAAGACAAGACAAATAAAAAAAACAAATGAAAACAAAACAAAACAACTTTTAGCTGCTTTTTTAGAATAAGTAGTGAGAGAAGAGAAAACGATGAAAACGTACTAATCGAACGACCAAGAAGAATATTTAAAAACCGGCCAAGTGCATGTCGGGCCACGCGCAGTAGGGTTCCTTAGGTACATTATATACCATACCATATTTTAATACCGCTATCATTTTTCGTCTGAAAAAATAACTTAGTTTTTCACAGTGTTTGTATGAATGACAAAGTTATATTTGCGGTTTTGGAAAATGTACTATATCTCAAAAACTAATTACTGTATCTCGTTCAAACCAATTTTCGTTGAAAGTGTTTATTAAGATCTATAGCATATATTTTTTTTAGATTTTTCACCCTCTTACTTTAAAAGTTAAAGGGGGGGGGGGGGGGACACACATTTTACCACTTTGGCGGCAGATATCTTTCAAACGGTTGACTTTGAAAAAAAATAGTCTTAAGAACCTCAATGTCATTTTTAAAGACCTATCTATAGACACCCCACAAGTATTGGTTTGATGAAAAAAAATATTATCAGTTTCAGTTCCATGTATGGGGAGCCCCCCCTTAATCTTTTATATTATTTATTTTTGTGTAAAAATCGTAAAGCGGTTCACAGAATACACGTACTTACCAAGTTTCAACTATGTAGTCTTAATACTTTTGGAATAAAGTGGCTGTGACATACGGACGGACAGACAGACAGACAGACAGACAGACAGACAGACAGACAGACAGACAGACAGACAGACAGACAGACAGACAGACATGACGAATCTATAAGGGTTCCGTTTTTTGCCATTTTGGCTACGGAACCCTAAAAAGGATAAATTTTTCTGTTGTTGTAAGTGATTTCACATTTAGTGAGATGTTTATGGTAGGTAAGGCAACTATCGAATATTTGTTCGTAAAATTGGACACGTCCTACACGAGACACAAATAGAAACGAAGGTATAAATCAAACCAATGGGAACGTACAGTCATGTACAGTCAACGGCACGTCAGACTATACATTACCATACCTTGAGAACGCTTTATGCCATACGTGAAATAAGAACTCTTTAGTTAAAATGTTTAAACTAACGTGCTGTCGTGCACGTGTAACATACATACTCTGTAAAAAAATATAAAACCGATTTGTAAATATATAAGTATTTTAAAATTTTAAGATTTTTGAAATCTACCCTCGTAAATTAAAAATCTTCAACAAAACGTACATTTTATGTAATTTGTAAATTACAACTACAAAGTTGTAGACAATATTGTCATCCAAATCAACATGCGTTTTCTACATGTAAACGTTTATTGCACAGCATTTATAATTTTAATATTGGTAAGATTTTTACTTGTAAAATTCTTACATCATTGTAAGGTTTATTGAACAGCACTTGTCTTACAACTTAACAAATACGTCACTTACTGACAAACTTGTCAGATTGTAAGTTTTATTGAATAGGGCCCTGATAACGCCATATTTATAACTAGCTTTTGCCCGCGACTTCGTCCGCGTGGATGTTAGAGAAAATCCTTAGAGAACCTTCAACCAGGATCTGACCAGACATTTTTACGTTTCCGGTTCCCGTTCCCGTCCCCGTCCCGTTCCCGTCCCGTCCCCGTTCCCGTCCGGTTCCCGTTCCCGTTCCCGCCCCGTCCCATTCCCGTTCCCGTTCCCGTATCGTTCCCGTTCCGTTCCCGATCCTTTCCCCTCCGTTCCCGTGCCGTTCCTTTACCGTTCCCGTCCCGTTTTCGTTCTCGTTCCGTTCCTGTATCGTTCCCGTTTCGTTCCCGTTCCATTCCAATTCCGTTCCGTCCCTTTCCGTTCCCGTTCGCGTCCCGTTCCCGTCCCGTACTCCTTCCGTTCCTTTTCCTGGTACCGTTACCGTCCCGTTCCTGTCCCTTTCTCTTTCCCGTTCCATTCTCGTTCCGTTCCCACTCCATTCCCGTTCCTATTCCGTTCCCGTTTCAATCCCGTTCCCTTCCCGTTCCGTTTCCGTTCTGGCCCGTTCACTTCCCGTCCCGTTCTCGTCCTGTTCCCGTTCTCGTCCTGTTCCCGTTCCTGTTCCCGTGCCCGTGCCTGTTCTCATTCCCGTTACCTGGATGTGCATGTCCAGGTACAGGTCCATGATGTGTCATGTCCACCGTGTTGGACTTCAAAATAAATGTTATTTTCGTAATCACCATCCCATAAAACCTCAAGAACGACCTCCACATCGATTTTTGTTTACTCACCCCATTTACCCCCTAAGGGGTTGATTTTCAAAATCACAAAATATATGTTAGCTTATTTATTTTTAGACATGCTCCTACGAAGTTTAAACTTGTAATGGCCATTTAATATTTTTTTCCATACAAAATTTGAACCCCATTTTCACCCCTTGAGGATTAAATCATGTCCACCGTGTTGGACTTCAAAATAAATGTCATATTTGCAATCGTCATCCCAGAAAACCCCAATAACGACATCCATATCTATTTTTAGGTTTATTTACCCCTTTTCACCCCCATTTTATCCCCGTAGGGGTTGAAATACTAACAATAACAATATACGTTGCGTTAGATTTCCATCCATAAGCCTAAATTATATATTTAGCAATTTTGACTTCGCAAATAAAGGATTTTCTTCATTACACAACTTCATCCCCCTTTTGACCCCTTGGGGGGTAGAACTTTGAAAAACGCTGAGACCCGTATTTATTAATTTTCAATCGTCAGCCTAAACACAAAATTTGACGATCCTAGCTTCAAAACTGAGGGACTTTCATACAAACTTTCATCCCTTATTTCATCCCCTTAGGGATAGAATTTTCAAAAATCCTTCCTTAGTGGATGCCTACACTGTATAAGGTATCTGTGTGCAAAATTTCAAGTCTCTAGGTCCAGCGGTTTGGGCTGTGCGTTGATAGATCAGTCAGTCAGTCAGTCAGTCATTCAGTCATTCAGTTTACGATTTTATATATTAAGATAAATAATCAAAATTTATGAGTAATTTTGCATTAAATATACGTTATGCACAATATGTTGAGATTGATTAGCAAAAGCAGCCAACTAAAATCTATAGAAAAAGCACTAAAGTCTATAGAACAGGCATTTGGTTATGCAGCATAAAGCTACTGAACACTGGTTGCATAATAGCGACCATAATCTGTATACTCATAGTCATGATATTCTACACTTAAAAGAAAAAATATTTAATACTTATGATACGTTATCTGCAGCTTTTTGCCGTCTTTGCGTCTTTTACAGGACACCATTTTTAATAAACTGTATTTTCTTTAAAATACAGACTGCGATGAAAATCAACACGAATTGTCGTGTCGTGTCCATTGGGACACGACAATTTTGTATATCGCATCAAATAGAGTATGTCTCTGTTTAAATTTCTCATATCCATCAAGAAATGACAAAATTATTAAAGTTTTAAAAAGTGTGTTTAAAAAACACGGCTAGCCTTTGCGGAACATGCGATGACGTCACGTGCCACGATCGCCCGAGCGAACACCCGTCGCGCCGCCGCCGCTGAGCAGCGAACGTGGCAGATGACGTCATCAGCGAATAGTGTAATTGGGGAGCGCTTTTGAGAATGCGACATGAAAATCGCTTTATCTTCGTTATTTTTGGTCCAATTTCAATATTTTTTTCTCTGAAATAATTGATTTTGATGCGACTGTAACTCTTAAACATTTAACTAAAAACCTCCTTGATCCTCATTACTGTAAAGAACGCTAACGTCTGTCACCGGGTGCTTGGCTGGCCTGACTAAAGTGCGTCAGGCCAGCCAAGCACCCGCTGCTGCTGTGCGAGTTGAAATTTTTTAGCCACGTGGTGCTATTATTAAGTAATATTTTGTTTGCACTTATTACGAATTACACTTCCATAGATTTTAGTTCGCTGGTTATAAGTAATATCAACAATGCACTGTAGAGCTTTTTATTGTTGGAAAAAGATATAGTATACCTAGTATATTAATGAATTAATATAAGCTTGATTATTCTAGATCTTGGGCATCTGTTTCGCGCAAAACTTGCGCGCGGACATATTCGCGCAAAAAGCGAAGTGGCACTGACAATCAGCCCCTCCTGCCGCCGTGTGACGTCACAGACGCCCCACCCGCGACCCCTACCGAGCGCTCTACGCACCTACGTAACGTAACCGCCGACATTTGAAATTAGAACGCTTCTGAATAACGTTTGAATAACGATCGACTATATTTTTATGGCTATTTTGATTGACCTCAGTAATTTTTGACCCACATTTTTACCTCTGATCCCTGCTTTAAAGGTGCTTTTAATTATGATTTAGATGACAATCGATCGTTGTTTAATAAAGAATCTCACAATACTAAGACTGAATTTTAAGATAACACCTTCCTCTTGAATTTCCTAATTCACCATTCTCCAACTGAATTGATCAATAGCATTCAATTAGACACGGAATGTTTAAGCGAAAGACATAATTTATGTAAGCTTTTTACTAAATGACTTAGCATATAAAACATCATAAACGCAATTCTTTGTTGTACCAAACGGAATCTAATATTTTATACAACTTGTATTACTATATTGTAAATTGAGAAGCATTTTTGTATGTTATTAAATTATTGAAGCTTAATTTTATCTTCAATTAAATTTGATATTGTATGATATTGTGACGTTCTCCAAATCCCTGTGGCTTTCTATTCGTATATTGACTCAATTTTGGATATTCTCCATCTATGTGACTCTTCTTACCCTAGGCACCGGTCAAACGTACTTAGTGCATTAGATAATTAAAAAAAAAACAACTGCCCCCTAATCAAATAGACAACTTCTATTATTTTGTTCGCTGACTTAAAAATTGGAAAAGAAAGCTATAAACTCTAAAATTACGTGTTTCGTAGGCTTATTCTATACAATACAACAATATCTGTGATTTACATAAGCTTGCGACATGTAACTTGATCGTCTAATTGCTTATTTTTAAGTTTTAAAGTTACCGAACGAATAGAATTTCGGGGGCCTAGTACCTACCTACTCAAAAATATATTGTACTTATGTATTTTTAAAATAACTATACGTTTTAAACTACCACATATTGACTGAAATAGTTTCAAGATTTAACGTTCAGTCTATCCTTAACTCTAATTCCAAAGTATAGAGTACAAAATCAGTTGACAAATCTGATATTTATTTTGTCTCAAATATCAATGTATTTGTTGACAGATGGAAACAAAAATAACATCCGTACATTTTGTTTTTTTTCTATAGTAAGGTCTATTAAAGTACTCGTATATATTTACTGCATTATTCATAAAAAAACTAAAATGCTTTATAAACCAATTTTAGTTTAAAAGTCTTCTTCTTCTGTCTTCTTTATTCGAATTCAATTCATTACGAAAGAAAAGGACAAAACTTTAAATAAAATCGGTTTATTAAACGTTTGATTTTCTATGAATAAGAAGGTTATATTATAAATCGTGTGTAAATGTCCAGATTTATTGTACAAGTTGGAAATTTCAGTACGTTTGGCCACTATCCCCCTTTCAAAATACTCGTCTGTGCCTGTTAGTAGTAAGATGTTAATAAAATTGTTGTTAGAAATATCCATCGTGTATGTCCAAAGGTTGTCAGCTTTGATGAAAGAGAAAAATACAAAACGTGATTTTCATCGTATTTATTATGTATTAAGGTCCATTTTGCCAAAGCTGACTTCACCTTAAAGACCTGTGTTCAATTTTGGCCAATTAGCCTTAACGGGAGCTGTGAGATGATTTTTGTATTGGAATCAAAAGTTTATTATATAAAATTATGCTAATATTCGACGTTTTGCGCAGAAATGTTGCAGATATTGTTATTGCGTGTAGAGCTGCCGATACAGTATTAAAATGATATTGTAATTTGTATTAATAAAGGTATCCATTCGATTTGAATTGGATTATCATATTTTTGTGTCTATACAAGAATGGTGGATCGCACACGTAATTGACAGTATTTTAGTGTTATGAAAATATAAAACGTTTTTCGTATGTACTTTCTTAAAGTGGTAGCAACGTTCCTCTATCTGACGAAGTCCGTTCGGCTTTGGATGTTGTTACGTTGTTAGGCGTGCATATGTACATTATGCGTAATACGCGAGCGTGCAGACGCACACTAAAACAATGTGCACGTACACGCCTAACAACATTCATAGCCGAAATGACTTCGTGATATAGACAACTATAACTTTAGGATTGTATGTGCGTAGTGTGACTTTGCTTGCGATTGAGCGCTATATTTGGGTCGTGTGAAGTGCTGCAGGAGAATAATGGCTGACAATATGTCACTATTAGATATTTATAGAAGTATTATGGTGTGTCCCCACTTAGGTTCGCGAACCTCCGCGCTCCGCGAACCTAGAACAGTGATCCACAGCAAAAACAAATATTTTTACTTTGGCTACAGTGTGTGCCTGTGCGAACCAGCTTCGCATACGAGTTCCCTCACGTACACACCTCGGCGCCCTGTTTCAGCAGAGGATAAACGATATTTTCGGTGCAGGTTCGCGGAGCGCGGAGGTTCGCGAACCTAAGTGTGTACCCACCCTTAGATATTCATAGATATTATGTTGTTAAAGTTAATCAGTGGTACTCAAATCAATATCGTATCTGCTGCCTACATAGGTTAACAATGCTACTAGTATAAATAAACACAAAGTAAATTAACCAATTTACCTATTTGTTTATGTTATATGTCAAAGCAATGATGAATGATACGACAACTGTATCGTCCCCGGAGCATGACCACCGAAATGCAATAACCATTTTTTTTCACTCAACTCACTGATAGGCGGCAGATTCCTTATTGTATGACTTTACGACTGTTTTTAATGACCTATCTTCAATAAGAAGTATTTAAATATTTATTTATCAACCAGTAAAGACTTGGCTAGTTTTAACGTAATCGAAATGTTCCGTTGTAATAAGTTATGATATTAGAATATCTTTAATGCGTTTCGCTCTTGCGTATCTTTTGGACTATGTTTAGACCTTTCACTCATAAAAACCCGCCTGCATAAAAAGACAAGTCAACTGAAAAGATGGAAACAAGATTAAATATTAAAGGCAATATTATAGCATGCAGTCGGAGGCATGCATAAAGAAAGTGACATTATGAATGATTTGAGTTATATGCCTCCGACCGCATGTTGTAATGTTGCCTTTAATATTTAATCTTGTTTCCATCTTTTCAGTTGACTTGTCTTTTTATGCAGGCGGGTTTTTAATTTTTTTGAATTAATTTATTTCTTTTTAGTTATTATTTATTACAATCATACTTTTTTGAAATCCTTATAATTAGCCCTTTAATTTGACACCCATATTGCAGTATTCTAAAAAAAATATTTTTTTAGTTGGAAGCCAAGGTTTCATTAAATGCTCTTCAAAATTCTGTAAATGTTTTTTCTCCTAATGAAGATACGTTATTAAGAAGAGTCGCTAGTGATTAGGTAATACTCATGGTTCATTATTAAGACGCTTTGCCACATGAATTTACTTAACCTATTATAGATGACTAGGTATAGAAAAACTATTGTTTTGAGTATTAATGTATGTGCAAAATGTATAATGTTCGGTTGTAAAAGGCACAAAATTTAAGCTTTATCGTAATTATAAATTTAGTCATATATTATAATGTTAATTTTAAAAGTATTGCGCGAGATATTTTATAATTATACTGCTTGATGATAGATCTTACAATTTATAATCTAAACTGGTACCTATTTCATAAACGTGACAATTGTAAATTACAATGACGATTTGGTGTCCAAGGCGTCATTAAACTTGAATTTAGAAAATATACTTACTGATCTACTCACAGACACCGCTACGTACATCAAATTGTCATTGTAATTTACAATTGTCAGGTTTATGAAATAGGGGCCTGAACGAAAGAAATTATCTGACTTTGTTATGAATTGTAATAATGTATTTATAACAATGTGCTTATTAAATAGTATTTAACCTTTTATTAGTAATAAGTTGTAATGCCCGTGCATTGTCAATCTCATATTGAATCTTTTATGTTTTTTACATTCCTTGGATATTTCGTATTTTAGCCTGAATAGTACATTGTGCCTAAAATATAAGAATAGCTCAGAATAGTAATTAAATAAATGATGTTGTTATAATGAATTTTATGTCCATTTTTGTATTATGTTGTTCACTGCCATAATATTACTTTGTTGCAGTTATTTACGTTTTTCACACATGAGCAATTTAGCACTGCATAATATACAAATTATTTAATCTGCGTATTTATTTATCAATTTAGAAAGAAAGTGTTATTGGTTATAGTAAATTTTGACATTTTTACAGTATTGACATTGGTAATATTATATTGAATAGTTTATATATTGCTAAAATTATTTTTTATTTTGGAAATGACTTTTAATATTTTGTATGCAAATAAAGTTCGTTCGTAAGAAAGCTTTTGGTTGTTTCATTTATATTTCTGGTACTTAACTTTTGTATGTTTCTGGTAGGCAGATACTTTATGTAAATTCATAATGACGTCAGGTTATGCCAACACAGGTTCTGGATATGTTATATTTAAGTACCTGACAGATAACTACATATAATAAAAATCTGTTATGGATCTGGATATGGATCTAAATGTAATAATAATAAAGAATTTAATTCAGACCAGGGCCCTATACAGGGTGTTTGGTAAAAGCCTTATAAAGCGGAATATGGTGGATAGGGACCATCAAACTGAACAACTTTTACTATGGGACCAACTCTGAAATCGCGAAAAAAAAATCACTGTTTCATACATTTTGATATTTTCGTTATTAATTTTTGTATGGAACGGCTGTTTTTTTATTCGCGATTTCTGAGTTGGTCCCATAGTAAAAGTTGTTCAGTTTGATCGTCCCTATCCACCATATTCGGCTTTATAAG
Source organism: Agriphila geniculea (assembly GCA_943789525.1). NCBI lineage: Eukaryota > Metazoa > Arthropoda > Insecta > Lepidoptera > Crambidae > Agriphila > Agriphila geniculea. Next base: position 17,651,939 of record OX038880.1, read on the forward strand.
GCTACTAGCGGCCGCCCGCGTCTTCGTCTGCGTGGAAAGTTTATTTGCTTTCCCTTGGGAACATCATTTTTTCGGGATGAAAGGTACCCTATGTCCTTCTCTGTACCCATGAGAACGTGTATGCAAAATTTCATGATGGTCGGTTCAGTAACTAGTTAAGACGTGAAGGCGTAACAAACAAACAAACGGACTTTCGCATTTATAATATTAGTAAGGATTACCAAACACCCTGTATAATAAACGTGACAATTTGTCACCTGTCATGACATTTTTATATTCATTGCGTCAATTGATTTGAAAATAGAATAAACTACTCATAGCTACACCGCCAATGTAAACCAAATTGCCGCGACAATTTACAAATTGTCACGTTATTAAATAGGGCCCAGGGTCCATAGTGTTAGTAACAATTTTCTTAATAATGTTCCATTTTGATTACGCTTGTAATATAATAAGTTTTTTACTACCACTTTACTTTATTTACCAGGGGGGTAATTATCTAACTTTCTTGCAATCAACTCTGACAGAAATCGCAGTTACATTGCTGCTTTAGTAAGGACCAATGTGACAACTATATTACTTAAAGCAGCAATGTAACTGCGCTTACAATCGATTTCAATCGAGAATTGTTAGCAACAGACTTACGTAATCAACGGGCAGATAATAAGATAGCAGAATGCAAAAAGTACCAAGAGTAAAATGCTTGCAATTGGATAAACTTGAAAACTGACTCACCACTTTTTCACATTAGTAGGTATCTTGCCCGAAAAAGACTGGAATGTTTCTACGTCTCTAAGATTAACACTGTCCGTGGCCCTAAGTTACAATCCCGGTCCATTTGTACGTAACTCGAAGTAATGTGCATTTACGCCGGGTGATCACTGTTTACGGGAACTACGTGTTTGTTTGCCCGTCGAAGCGGGTAACCGTTCCTTCTTGTAAACTGTGACATCTTTGAACAAGCAAGTTTTGTAAACTAGCAGATTAACTTTATAAGAGTTTAATGCGTCTGAATTTGTAAGGGTGGGGCGTTACATGGGTATTCCGCGCCACGGAAGGTGTCACCAGTGTTTCTTTCAGACAAAATTCTCCGGGGGGGCAATTAAGAGGTTCGGGGGAGCTCGTCCATCGATCACTACACTAGTTAGCCCGTCTACCTACACACAATACTATTTTTTCCGGGGGGGGGCACCAAGGCTGCTCCGGTGGGGCACTGCCCCCCGGATTGGTACCTGAAAGAAACCCTGGGTGACACTGCCTCACAAAGTCACATAATAAACAAAACGACTTTATGAAACAAACATAGGTACCTACTTGAATACTTACTGTTCTAATTTAGGAACCAAGCAAGTAGGTAGGTACCTTTGTTCCAGAAAGAACTCCGCATACGTACATAGGTATAGATAGGTAGGTGTAGTAGGTACTATGAAAACGTCATCTAAGTAGGTCGGTACCTACCTAAGTATTTGAACTCTTGGTTGTTCGTTTTCATCAGAAAATGTTAGGTAAAGTCAGCAAAGTTATGAGCTGAACACCTTAAGGTTCATTTCTAGATTGAGTGACCTATATTGTCTTGCATTTACTCAAAAGCCATAAAGTTGAGATAACAAAAGCATCTTTTGTATCAGGTAAAAGACTAACTTTAGTGCCATCCTTGCAAGCGGGTTTGTTTTCAAAGTGTTAAGGTCATAGCTTTGCTGACTGTACCTATCGACTTTAAAATAAACACTGACTCAAGTAGGCAAGCCCTATCTTTTTCATACTTCGAGAAAAGTAAAAAAATACCTACACGATTCTGCGAACCCTTCTAGGTATGTGTGGTTGTATTGTATCTCTGAGTAGGTACCTACCTACCTACCTGCTCGAAGCACTGAAACTGAGACTAATGAATTTCGGCGTCGTTGGATCAACTTTAATTACTCCGGAGCATCTCCGGAGCGCAATAAGTAAAATGGAACGATCGTTGAACGCAAACAATGGCGGAGACGAGCACCCTGTTTGGACAAGGAAGCTTTTGTGTTATCGAAGAACAAACGCTAAAAAAAGTGCCTAGTATTAAATATTGAGTATACCTAATATCTTAATCCCACCCCTTTGGATCAGTAGATTCAGTAGGTACTATGGGCAACAGCGTCGCTTAACCAGTTTGCAACAAAATTCGTGTGGGCTCGTATCACCCCTGCACGTACTAAACGTATGTGACAGCGGGCGTGGCGTGCAAGCGATTTTAACCTTAGCAGTGGTTAAGCGACGCTGTTGCCTATCATACCTAGGTATAGGCTACACATAATATATTTTACTGGACAGAAAAGTAGGTAAATTACTAAAAACAAGTAAGTACCTTACTAGGTAATAAAGCATGAGCGGAAGTGAATGAAACATGTTCGATCTACTACCTACATAAAAACTTTAGTACTTAGGTACCTACCTACCTACATAATCAGGCAAACATTATGGATAGGAGGTCCCAAAAAAGACTACAGATGAGAGAAATCGATGAAGATACAGCTTAATTTTACATTTTCCTGGATGGATATTTGGAACATCACTAATTTAAAGTAGGTACCTACCTACCTAGGTAAGTAATTAAGACCAAAACAGAATGATAATACGAGGGTGGTTTGATAAGTCCGTGACTTTGTGAAGAAGAAAAAATGTTTTAAAGAATATTTTGTTTTATTTTTCTGCATATCTAATCTCCTTTCAGCTCTATACACTTCGACCAAGGATGTTCCAACTTCTTCAACCCATCCAAAAAATAGTTTTTATCAAACCCTGAAAAATAAGCTCCTGTTTTAGCTATCACTTCTTCATTGGATGAAAATCTTTATCCACCAAGCCATTTCTTCATGTTTGGGAAGAGGAAAAAGTCACACGGGGCCAAATCTGGTGAAAACGGGGGGTGTGGCGATAGGTCGTATCGCAATTCCACAAGTTTTGATGTTGCGGTTGCCGACGAGTAGGCCGGAGCATTGTCGTGATGCAAATAAAACTTTTTTCTTTGCTAGATGCGGTCTTTTCTTCAGCAGCTCTATATTGAATCTATCCAACAAAGCAACATGGTAAACTCCGGTAATTGTCTTGCCTTTCTCCAAAAAATCGATGTAAATAACACTAAATAACACCTTTGCTGTCCTAAAAGACAGTGGCCGTCTCTTTACCAGCCGAACAAACAGTTTTTGCCTTCTCCGTGGCACGTTCACCGGTAGAAGTCCACTGTTTTGACTGTTGCTTCGTCTTTGGCGTATATGGTGGACCCACGTTTCGTCAAGTGTTACGTACCGACGAAAAAAATCACTTGGTTTGCGGTTATACAAACCTAGCATTGTTTAGAAGTTGTTACACGAGTTCGTTTTTGGCCGACTGTCAGCAAACGCGGCACCCATCTTGCAAAAAGGTTTTTCATGCCGAGAATATCGAGCAAAATATGAAAAATTCGTTCGGTAGAGATGTGAATAGCATCAGCTATCTCGCGTATCTTCACTTGACGGTCTGCCATAACAATGTCGTGGATTTGCTAACAATATCTTCAGTGGTGACCTCAATCGGCCTTCCTGGGCCGTCGGCGACAGTTGTGGTGGTACGACCACAACGAAATTCAGTAAACCACTTATGAACCATTCCATGAGATGGAGCAGAGTCCCCATAATATTTTTTCAGTTTATCCTCCGTCTGCTTAATGGTTTTACCACGTAAAAAATACTATTTTATCAATACGCAAAATTCGTTTTTCTCCGTTATAAAAGAATATCCCGACCTCACTTGCATAAATCCTTCCAATTTTTTATTTTATTTCGCGCCAATTTAAAAAATGCAACAGCATAAGCTCAGCAAAGAGTTCTAAATTAAGACAGGAAAATTGAATTATGAAAAAATATTGTATTCAACCTTAAAGTCACGGACATATCAAACTGCCCTCGTATCTAAAAGTTGGTAAATGTGCAACTGGGAATTGAACTAAACCATTTTAAAAAGATCCTTGGCCTTGCATTTAAACGGCGTCAAAACGTTGTTTGAATAATTTTGTGAATGGTGTGACGGCTCTAGTTATTGTGGTCGGGAGCACGACTCGCGGAGGCGAAAAGCCTTCTTTGTGCTCTCTGTGAGCGAGCGTTGCGAGCGTTTCGAGAGATGCCGAGAGCGTCGCTCATTTGCAGAAAAGCCTCCGGCTCAAGTGTCGTCAAAAATGCTTCCGTTTCTATAGGTAGGACTGCCACTGCATTTTAAAATGAAAAGGTAAAAAAAAGTGTTTAAATTTTGTTTCGTTTTCGCTACCTAAGTACCTACCTACCTACATAACATTTTCAATGGAGGCATTAGAATGTTGAATGATTTGTTGATTCGGAAAACAATAATAATAATAAAACTATAAAAACCCATATCTCTAAAACACACACCAAGACAAGTCAATGGGCTAGGCAGTAAGTACTTATCTAATGTTTCTTTGTTTACGACAATTCTTATTTCAAACCCCTCTGGATTTCATTTTCCACTTCTATGTATAAAAAAACCGAGTTAGACTCGCGCACGAAGGGTTCCGTACTTATAAAAATCTCAGCCCAAATATTTGGTCTGAGATTTTTATACAGAACCCTAAATATACCCTATTAAGATAAAAATACATTAAAAAAACACGTCTGTTGTATGGAAACCTCACTTAAATATTAATTTTATTCTGTTTTTAGTATTTGTTATTATAGCGGAAACAGAAATACCTACATCATCTGTGAAGATTTCTACTGACAAGTTATCACGGTTCATAAGATACAGCCTATGGTGACAGAGCGACAGACAGACAGCAGAGTCTTAGTACATAATAGAGTCCCGTTTTTACCCTTAGGTAACGGAACCCTAAAAATGCCAAGCGTTAAGCGATTGTCTTCGTTGCTTGTGTTGCGTAAGGCCATGGCACCCTGCAGTGCTGTCGTCTGCATCGTCGGATCGTAGGCTGTGCCCTTTAAGGGACATCTCTGACAGATTTACGCTTCTTCTACCTTATATCACGACAGTCTTACAGTCATTGTTATATTTACCTACTTATTTTATTCTCAGGGTTGTCACAATTAATTATATTTTGATTTGAACCCTGGGAAATTGTCTTCACCTCAAAAAAGACAGCAGTCAAATTTCGCTTCACCTTAACTACCTATCTACCTACCAAGTTTCTTTTGCTGTTTTTTAATGATGATTGTTGGGGTAAGCACTTCGTAAATGCCCACTTTTTTAATTTTCAATAATGTTTAGTTAGGTAATAGCATTGTATCTTTGTTTTATAAAGTAAACTAAGTGAAGCAATTTTTCCACAAGTACCTAGCTGCCTTACTACTAAGGATACCTGGGTACTAGGTAAGTATATTACTTACTCGGATAAAAATAAAATCAAGCAAAGCATAAGTTTATATTTCAACTGTTTTTAACGAAAGGAAAAGAAGTAGGGACAGCGAGAACTGTGGACCTATTTTATTTTCAACTTCATAAAAAGTTTTAATAGGAATGACGAAGACTTGTAATTACATTTCCGAGAATAAAAAAGCTTCATGAACAAAGGTAAACCATTTTGAGGCTTTGTTTATTGTTTGTTTTTTTAAATTCGTCCGTGTCATCTTTTTTCCTGACTGCGGAAAAGGCAAGACATATTTGGCACTCATCACGTGAATAATTTGTGTTTGAACGTGGATTCAAAATTTTTTTCCTTGTTTTTACACAAGTTTTAAAAGAAAATGTAACAATAAAATTGAAATCTGGATCCATCCATTTAATTTTACATCAAATAAGTACCTATATTAAGTATATTAACATAACAATCGTTATTTTATTACACACGGGCTTAAATAAATTAAGGAAGTCTCCTTGAGTCGAATTTTGAGATAAATAAATAGTTTTTAAACATCTTTCAAAAAAAAAAATAGGTTCTTACTTACATGAAAGAAAACTTCATGACTCTCAACTGAGACACTGACCTCACAAATTCCGTACAATTTTGTATGAAAATACGAGTAATGAAAAATTCAAATTATTTTTACTGGTGAATTTGATTAATAAAATAAAATTTTAGAATCATAAAAAAATTTAATCTTCCTTATTGCAGGAAAATCTGGAACAAATATCAGGAAAATAATACACATGACCTATTTCAGGACAGCCCTGGCTGAGTCAGTAAGTTATAAAAGGGGCGATTCATTCCACCTCTTCAGTACTGCTTTAACTGCGATACACCCGCGTCTCATATTATGACAGTACAGTCAAGTAATAATTATAATAATTAATAATGAAGGAGGCTCTGTTGACTTTAGTTGTGTTCGCGGCGGTCGCCTCAGCGGAAAGTTCTGACCTCGGAAAAGATGGCTTTAATTTTTATAAAGGTAGGATTGGTCATTTCGCTTGAATTGTGTGAATGTAACTCGTCTAATCCTTGTGCGCGTCCAAAATTGTCATGTCTGTCATTCAAGTTCTGAAAATGTGGCAGACGCGATCTATTCGTATTCCACGCTGTCTAACTTTGTTTCGAGACAATGTTTAAAGAATTGATATAAGTAGTGGAAAGGCACGGGTACCAGGGCGTCCCAAAACTTTGCCATACCAAGGCAAAGTAGGTACCTCAAATATTGAAGGTTGGAAATTTTACTGAAATAACACTTCATTTTGATATTAAAAATATTTGAAACTGCATTCAAACATTAAAAGAAAAATCGCAATTAGCAATAAATATATCTTTTATCTCTACTAAAGGATTAGGTACTCATTAGGATTATATTTTCTTGAATAACAAAGATCTTAAATAAAAAGAAGACCATGACATTTAATTAATTATTTACTACGTATTGCAATCGTATCGTATACTTACAAAAAACTTTGAATGCCGACTTGAAAGAAGACTTAATTTTGTTTTTAAAAATAATTAGACTAAAAAAACAAAATGAAGTATTCTTTTAAATTTCCTATGTAAAATAAGTAAAATATTCAGTATTTAAGGTACTTTCCCTCCGTCTAGAAAAGTTATCGTACAAAAGGACACATTCCAATAAGATTTTAAGTCATCGTTAAAGGTTTTTCTCCATTATTGAAAAAATGTTTTTCATTGAAATAAGCTATACTTACTTTGGAAAATCACTTCTCTGTGAAGTATCCTAAAATAAAATCAAAATACCGCGTAGGTACTTACTAACTGCGTAATATTCTGACTATTAGCCTTTATAAATCTTAAACATACATTTCCAGACATAGTTTCTCTTAAAATAAAACAAAAGCACCTTCTAAAATAATAAAATCTTAAAAATATTAAAAACACGACTGCCCTACCAAAAACGAACTAAAAAGTTAAATAACAAGTGTCATTGCAGTCAAGGGACCTCTTTGATTAAAAATTGTTCCACAAAACGGTCCCCCGACTGCAATGACACTTGTTATTTAACTTTTTAGTTCGTTTTTGGTAGGGCAGTCGTGTTTTTAATATTTTTTAAATTTATTTATATTTATTTCACACATTTTAGTGACAAATTATATAGTTTTGAAACGTGCTCATTAAGGCCTTTCATTTGATGCCCATATTGTAATAATTGAAGAAAAAATATTTTTACCATCGCCACTCGAAAAAATGCGTTTAATTCAACGATAAGAGTGAATAAAACGCTGTTTTATTCACCGAGTGAATAAAACGCTGTTTTATTTACCGAGTGAATAAAAATATTTTGAATTTGGAACAAGCGCGCATCGTATGAATTATGAACAACAAAGAATAAACGTGCTGAAAGTATGGAGCTATTCCATAGATAAAGCCTCCCGCCAATTTTATTTAGGTTCTTTTTAGTGTCTTATCTTTGGGATATTTTATAAAAAATATCCCGTCAAATGAATTAGGTTCTTTTTAGTGTCTTATCTTTGGGTTCTTTTCTATATAATAGAAGGGGATTAGATGTTCAGTCTTGCATTGCATCAGTCCATTCCATGAGTCTGGTAGGATCTCAGACTGTAAAAATTCAAAGTCTATACAAACTGATGAAATGAACTGATGCCAGACCGATCATGTAATTTCCCTCTTAGTGTGGTTGTTTTATGTCATTGGAAAACTTCTAGTTTCATTATTTTCTAATGTTTAAATATTACTGATTACCTACCTAAATAATAAATAGTAGATTATTATACAGGGTCACTGGAAATATGACGTATTCCTGTTAAGGGGTTATAGATGAGGTCAAAACAAATATTTTTTGTCATGTAACTTTTTCTCAAAAAATTTATAGTTTTTGAGTTAATTGAAATTAAGTATTTTTTTACCAAAAGTACGTTTTCAGACACAAAAATTTAAAATAAAAGATAACTACTCATTCGATTCCGGATTTTTTATTATTTTGGGATAGAAAACTATCTGAGTGTTGATAATGAATAAAGAAAATTTCATAAAATACAGGTGTTTATAAAAAAATCAATCCTTAAATGCATTTTTTATTTTTATTTTTTCAGATTTTTTAGAAATAGCTTCTAATATCTTTAAAAAAATCCTAGTAACTAAGCGTGCATAATATTTTAAAAACATCACCATCTATTCAGCTTTCAGTTGAGGTATAAAACTTAATAATAGCTTAAATAAAAAATGAGAAATTAAGACTTAACTAAATAGCAGTCCCATTTCATGTAGCAAAAATTTCCTACTTCAAGCGCTTCGGAGGTGGCCGTATTATCCTACTTATTCCATAAATGTGAAAGTTTGTATGATTGTTAATCAATCACGCAAAACGGCTGAACGGATTTGGATGAAATTTGGCACACAGATAGTTTATAAGCCGGATTAAAACATAGGAGGATACTATTATCTTGGTTAAAGGTTCCCTAGGGATTTTCTCAAATGTAAATGCGAATGAAGTCACGGGCGGAAGCTAGTTTGCCATAAATGATCGTGCTTACTAAAAATACTTTCGTCCGAGTAGTTTGAAACAGGATTATTTTCCGCCATTGAGTCAAAATTTTATACAGACAGCATCAAAAATAACCATGCATATCAGTCATTTTCAATGCCCCGCTGCTGGGGAACTGGCCTTCCTTTTGGCTTGTGGATAGATAAAACGGACGGGCCATACCTACCACGTGGGCCCAATGTGGATTGGTCAGTGTTAACGACTGTAAATGCAGCCAGAACCAAGGGCTCAATGAAAGGTACATTGAGTTAACACTGACCAATCCACATTGGGCCCACGTGGTGGGTTATGGCCCGTCCGCTTTATCCCAAAAGGAAAAGAAGGCCTGTTCCCCAGCAGCGGGTCATTAAATGGCTGATATGCATGGTTATTTTTGATGCTGTCTGTATAACATTTTTACTCAATGGCGGAAAATAATCCTGTTTCAAACTCACTCGGACGAAAGTATTTTTAGTAAGCACGATCATTTATGGCAAACTAGCTTCCGCCGGCGACTTTGTCCGCATTTACATTCGAGAAAATCCCTAGGGAACCTTTAACCAAGATAATAGTATCCTCCTATGTTTTAATCCGGCTTATAAACTATCTGTGTGCCAAATTTCATCCAAATCCGTTCAGCCGCTTTACGTGATTGATTAACAATCATCCAAACAAGAAAACTTTCACATTTATGGAATAAGTAGGTAATACGGCCACCTCCGAAGCGCTTGAAGTAGGAAATTTTTGCTACATGAAATGGGACTGCTATTTAGTTAAGTCTTAATTTCTCATTTTTTATTTAAGCTATTATTAAGTTTTATACCTCAACTGAAAGCTGAATAGATGGTGATGTTTTTAAAATATTATGCACGCTTAGTTACTAGGATTTTTTTAAAGATATTAGAAGCTATTTCTAAAAAATCTGAAAAAATAAAAATAAAAAATGCATTTAAGGATTGATTTTTTTATAAACACCTGTATTTTATGAAATTTTTTTTTATTCATTATCAACACTCAGATAGTTTTCTATCCCAAAATAATAAAAAATCCGGAATCGAATGAGTAGTTATCTTTTATTTTAAATTTTTGTGTCTGAAAACGTACTTTTGGTAAAAAAATACTTAATTTCAATTAACTCAAAAACTATTTATTTTTTGAGAAAAAGTTACATGACAAAAAAAAATTGTTTTGACCTCATCTATAACCCCTTAGCAGGAATACGTCATATTTCCAGTGACCCTGTATAATGGTCAAAAGGAAGCAATACCCATACGAGGTATTTAGACGCCCGAGCATAGCGAGGGCGGCTATAGTTTGAGGATGGAATTGATGACTTTTACCCGTGTTTAACACTCTACTTTTCATTTCGAATATAAGGAAAGTAAAAAAATCGTAGTTTTCCCAAAATGTTTATTAATAATAACATGTAGCTGGTACCTTATACTTCTTATACCTATTTAAAATTAATCGAAAATTTAGAACAATTATATAGTGTTTACATTGTGTTTAGCACTTAATGTGCTCTTGAGCATAGAGTACTTGCTCCATAGAGTGGAAGGCAGTATTTTCTTTGATAATCCACTGAAATACGTGAGAAATACTTTTTCTGAAAATGATTTTATTTTGTTGTTTGCTCGCCACTTCATAAAATCATTGTACGCATTTAAGTATTTTTCCTTCGAAACTTCTGGCAAAAGATTTTATATTATTTTGTTTGCCTCGTTTGTTACTGAATCCGGGGTCAATATTTCAAAATCGCTTGATGAACTAATTTTTAGTAAATATAAAATCAACTCAACACACACAGCTCAAAGTCACAGAGAAAGGTATCCCGCCAATATTTTATAGTTTTTCTTATTTTGAATTTGGAACACGCCGCGTCGCCGGCCGCTCCGCCCAATATTTTTAATTTTGCACTGGCTGGTTATACCATGTTTCATTTTTGTTCGTGAATGCTCCCTATCTATTTTTTTTTAAACCATTACCAATGAGGTAACTCTATGGTTGACTATGTAACCAAATTCAGTTCTATTTTTAAATTTCTTTTACTCCCTAGGGTGGAACGAAGAGTTTTGGACCCGCTGCTCAGTTTAAATATACATCACTTTCCGAATATGAGAAATGAAAAATGTAATAACTTTAAAAACTATAGGTATAAGTACTTACTGCTATTTGTTTTCTCGCAGTCAATGGTAAAAAGTAGAGTACACAACTCGTAAAAAAAAAAATTCATCTCGGTCCTTTGTATCCCTCGCTTCGCTCAGGATTCTACTTTTGAATCCCTCGCTACGCTCGGGATTCAATTCTAGAATCCTTTGCTGCTCTCGGGATCTCACTTAGTCCCTCGAACTAAATTCCCTCTTTTTTCACTTGTTGTATAATCTACTATTTTTACAAATTTGAAAATGGCGTCGTACAGTCGCCATATATTGACTTTTTTCAAAAAAATATAACCAGTGTCACTCGGAATGATGTAAGGATTCTAACGATACCCCAAACATCCAAATCCGTTGAGCCATTTAGAAGTTATGATGGAATAAAGAAACTCACATACCCACAAACATACATGAACCCTGAACACATATACACTCCTTTTTGGGCAGTCGTGTAAAAAATACGCGAACCGTTTATTTTCACATCTTTTCAAATTTCAAAGAGTTGCATATTTCTGAAAATGTTTTGTCTTAAACCTTTTCAACGGTTTCGTGCCCTGAAATGCTGAAATGAATGATACTTACATAATAGTCTTAATTGAGCTCAACCCACTGACCTCCATTAAACAAGTACACTGGATAGGCTATTTTAGACCAAATGCGCCCAAACGATGAAATGACAGCATTTTTTTGTTCCGATTAGAAAATAGCCATATTGGCGCTGAGAGCAGTAGATTCTACTATGGCAGTAGTGAGTGAACTTGGAACTTATTAGTCAAACGATTGGTGACGTTCGCCATTCCAGCGTATTTGTTCAATGGAGGTCAGTGGTTCAACCTGAATAGCAACTCGCTGGATACATTTGAAAGGAATTTTGCTTTTAAAATTGTAGTTGCTGACATTCAAAAAGATTTCCCTTTTGAAAAGTTTTGTTATGAAGTCGTTTTTAGATCTTGTGATTATTTTAATGATGTAGTTGAAAAGGAAAAACGTGATGTAATCGTCGCTTAAGGTTAAATGCTCAAAGTTGATAGTGATTCTGAGGTATTTCTTTGTTTTTGCTTGCTACAAGTTTACAGCAAATGAGTGTAGAAATTCTAGGCTTTTTGGGTTTCGTTTTTATATTAGGGTTGCATTTATTCTTTTGTAAATTGACTTTTTATCAAAAATTAATAGTTCATTTTTTTACCAGATTACTTACGTGGACGATCTGACGAAGTGATGCTGGAGGGGCCATTGCCTGGAGAAAAAATGCTTTGTAAGTAAGATAAAACATATTTCTAAGCAATATAAGATAGACGACGCTCCGTGGGTAGGCCCCCGACAAGGTGGACCGATGATCTGGTGAAGGTCGCGGGAAGCCACTGGATGCGAGCAGCGCAGGACCGATCGTCGTGGAGATCCTTAGGGGAGGCCTATACCCAGCAGTGGGTGTCGTGCGGCTGATATGATGATGATGATGATAATATATCAGTGGCGCAGGGTCCTTACAATCGGCTTTTCCATTTATTTTATATTAATTCCCATCGGCTTACCTTCTAGAAATCCCACCCCAACGATCCACTATGCAGATAATAACATTTCTGTAGAGCGGCTTACCTTCGCCATAATTTCATCCCTCGCCTCAACTGGGGGCCTATTACGAAAATAACGCACGCAATTGCGTAACGCAGTCACTTGGCCACGATAATCGTCCGCAGTTCGCTGGTTGTAGTTATAACAAACATTTTGAATTTGGCTACCGTAGTTCATAGACTACTAAACAAACAATGTCGGATACACTAGAGAAAAACTGTCAAACACACGCAATTACTTGGCAATATCACTTACGAAAGTGATTTGTAATAGGAAACCATCAAAACGAAGCACGGACGCAACTGCGCGTATCGCATTAAACTTTTCGTAATAGACCCCCTGGTTCGCCCGGAAAATAGGTCGTGTATTTAAAGCACTTACGGCCGAATACTCAAACGCTACTTAACTTTGAGCGGCTCTCAAACAGCATGCTGTCTGTGTCATATCTTTGACATTTAATGCGACAGGACGACGTTTGAGAGCCCCTCAAAGTTAATTAGCGTTTGAGTATTCGGCCGTTAGCCAAGAACCTTATATATGACTCTGGACATTGCGTCACCTTTTGGGGCTTGAAGAACGAAAAAATAACCTTGAATGACGTCAACGATATTTTCCATCTCTTTCATTAGGGTGACAACAATGTTGTCCATTCGTAGGACAGTCACTACAAATAGGTACTTACTACAGACTATCAACTTATGCCTACGGCGTAAGTTTTTTGGACGACCAATCCAAACATTCAAAAGTGTTTAGATTCTAAACATTTGAATGTTTAGAATAGTTTAGATGTTAGTTAGTGCCAAAGTTTGTATGTTTGGGTATCTCTAAACGTACAAACATTCGCATTTAGAATATTACTGCATTTATAGGATTATTACTACTCTTGACCAACCATATTATAACCTTTCTATATATTCATTCAAACCCCCCTTTTGGCCAGCGGCGGCGCGCCACACAAAATATTTACTTAATGATTATTTTCGGTTGGCTCCTCTCCGGATGGACGATACTGTTTTGGAATGGTGGTCACACTGGGGGTCAAGTCTGCTATTGTTAACATCATATAATCGTGTTTCAATGGTGTTTGAACGGTAATGCTTTTTAACACAGTTCTTGATTCTTAAACCCAAAACTGAGACACAGTGTCTAACGGGTTTGGATTTTTAGGAAAAACAATGTGTTTCAATTTTGGGTTTACAAAAACAAGAATTGTGTCAAAAAAAAGCATTACCCTCCAAACACCATTGAAACACGATTACGGCGTTAGTCACGATAATAGCAAACTTGACCCCTTGGTCCTGTACGGTCCGGCTGGTTAAAAGTCAAAACTTGGAGATACGTGGTGAGGTTTAAGACTTAGGTACAGATGCCGGCATATATATTGGCAAGAAAATGAAAGAGACAAAAGATGCGCAGTAGCCATAAACTTAGTGTTTATGGCTACTGCGCATCTTTTGTCCCTTTCTTTCTCTTGCCAATATATATGCCGGGCAGTTTTTTTTTATACACACCTGCCCTTCCACCCTAAAGTCACGTGTATTTTTATTTTGTACAATGAGAAATGTCCAAAAAAAACAAATTGGCTGAATATTTTTATAGGCAGGAATAAGCGCCCTTAGTAATAGACAAAAGTTTAAGAATTTTCGGTTGTGTGAAAAAAAAAATTAAGTCTCATTATTAGTCATTGTATTAAAAAAAAGTTGCAATATAAAATGTCAAAACTGCATTATTTTGGCCGTTGAAAATAATTTCCCTCTAACGGTAATTGGGATATACTATAAATGTTTCTTTTCCTCATCGTTTCGGAATCTGAAAAATAAAATAAGATTAATTTTTATTTTGTTACTACGAATAAACAATGGGTGTCAAAGACCATAATAACTAGTATAGTAGTAAGGTAGTAAGTTAGGTAGGTCCGATTCTTAGCTGAAACTGATCTAAATTGTTTAACTCAACTACGTAAGATAATATTTTAGTTTACATTACATTTTTTCTCTCTGTTAAGAATACAAAATAATTCCGCTCTCAAAGTTAAATGTGGCATAAAAACATAAAATGTAATGTTAAATGTAAACGTAAATTTTTCATCCAAATCTTTCTTTCTTATTCAAAAGTTCTGCTGTGATTATGGTCACCCTGCGATATGCAGATAATATTTCTAAAGCTTCTTATGTGTCGAAAATGAATACAGATTTGTACATATTATATTTATTATATCGAAATAAAAAATACGTAATTAAGGTGGAATTATAATTAACTTCTATAATATTTCCGAATTAGATCGGAAACAATCTTTGAAATCTGCTAAAATTCAGATTTCTGAGAAGGAAAAATTGAATGCTGAAAATACTTTAAAAAACACTTACTTGTGAAATATAATGTTAGAATTTGGTTTTGAAACACTTTTGCAATTTTGCACAATGCAACACATGCTTTGTAACGCGAATTTTATTTAAATAATTTTATATTTTTGTACATAAACGTGAGATGCGGTGGAAAATCATTGACATTAGTGACATGTCAAATCAAAGACAATTCCATCAGTGATGCCACCTTATTTTTATTTGGTAACTTATGTAACTATGGAGAAATTACTGTTAAACGTAAAATATTGTAATAACAAAATGGACTCATCTGTCCTCTAAATAATTACTTTGGCATGTACTAATAAATTTTAACATCATGTAACTAATTTAAAGTGTGCCGATATTTACATTTATTTAGAAAATCTAATTAATTTTTGTACATGACCTGGGTAAATTGACTATGGATTGGGATATTTTGTACTTAGCATGGCAATTTCAGTCACAGTCTGACGATAAAAGAAATCTGCAAAGGTGAATGACCTCATCCCCAACCATCCTTCAGTAGTAGAATGTCCAGTGTCATAGAATATGAATATAAGGTGTCATAGAATATGAATATAAGGTTCTTGCCGTTAGCTAACTAAATGACATAAAATGTCTATTATGATATCATTACGATTATGATTTATAAAAATGCTTAAAACTTAAGTATATCCACCATGGTGGAAGATGTTTCCCTTTTGCAAGTCACATAAATGTACTTTGTACCTATCTGACTGAGCGAGCGCGAAGCGTCTCCGTTTCAGCTTTGGCGAAAATGCTTTCGTATATCCGTTTGGCTGTACGGCTGTCCGTTTGTTCTCATCTACAGGTCGCATTTTTAACCTATTCTCGTGTTTGTGAGCAGGTTCTATAATTATATGTTTTTTTATCAATTCAGTTTTTCAAAAATTTTCGAAATGGCGGTGATATGGGGAAAAATCATATTTCAGCCATTTCGAAAATTTTTCAAAAATGTTACAAACGCGATGTCTATAGCTCTCCAGAGCCACCAGTTGTTATTAGAAACCAAAACATATACTGAATTTAAATTAGTAATACTCTTATTTTATTAAAGACAGCAACATCTTTGAAACTTTTCTGGTGTAATAACTGTAACTCAACCATGAGATTGATGAACTGTTTTCGTTACCGTAAACAATTGGATATAGGCTTTGATCATTAGGTACTGACTCAATGTCAAATTGTTTTTGACCAGTAGACCACAGAAGCAGTTGCGAGTAGAGCTATGCGAGTGAAAGAGAGAAGAGAAAACGATAGTTTAGTCAGATAGAAAGACAGTTTACATTAACTCATGGTAGGGCCACTGGGTACAATTTTATTTCCAAGTATAGGTCATTGGGCATATTTGACCTGCTTGGTGAAAGTTCACGTTCAGAGACCAATAATCAGCTTTAAATTGAAGAATACAGTCCCAATTTTCAAAATATATATTATATTTTATGTACCGACCGGCAGAAAGAAATATTTTCTTATGTGTGTGAGTTATGTTTAATCTTAGATTATTTATATGTCTACATATAGTCTTAGGCTTTTGACGTATTAAACAAAACAGGCCAACTTTTTAAGTTGGTGTGCATTTTTAGTATCATCACGTACAAAAAGTATTGTAATAAAAACTATGGCCAGGTCACACTACTGACAATGTGTGCGTGTTTTGGTCACCCAACTGTTGGGTGATATTTTTTTCGACGCTGTCGTAGCTTCGACTGTCTATCTGCTGTCATACCTAGACATATAAATAATCTAAGTGTTTAATCAAGATTTATACAATGTGTTTTCCGTCATTGGTCGAAATTACACACTGTGGGAAACGTCTGCTTGAGGTAGGGCATTTATTTTAATAACGATAAGTCTTAGCGATATATATAATGATAATTTTTTATTTTAATTTTATATCTGTTTTTGCGTTTTCTTTTATTTTTACTTTTACTATCTATTTGTGTTATGTAATATGGGTAATTGCCGAAATAAAGCTATTTTATTCTTTTGTTAATAAAACAGAAGTTTTGATTTTCAGCATTGTGTAAATATGTGGTCCAAGCATAATAAACGTTTGTATTGTCTTTATTTATTTATTTTACTTTATTATTGAAATGCTATGATAAAAAGATAATAAATGAAACATGGCCTGCAAGAATGCGACCCCTGAGTAGCAGATACATTTATCTACATACCTAGCCCTATTTCGTTTGTGTACGCCATGGGTCAAAATGTGCGAACAAAATGCCCAATGACCTTTATGTTCTTATTTTTTAATCCTACTTGGTTGTAACTCTGTACGTGTAATCTGTGCTAGATTTCTATCGGACCCCGCTGCAGCTGTATCCGGGCTTGCTGCCAGCCCTCGAGCAGGAGTACCGGAAGAGGACCGGCAATGCCTTCAAGAGTAAGTACCCGCCCGCCGCATTCCGTGTCCCCTCATCGACGATAGGGTTGACAATTTTTTTTAACATTTATACCTCTAAGGCTTTGTCCAGACTAGTCCACTTTGGCGTATCAGCCCCCCTACTCAAATGGCCAACTTTCTATTCGTTTGAACGCTACGCTCACTTTTAAAGTTTAAATATGAGCAATAGACGATTAAATCACATGTTACAATCTGATGTAAATCACAGACTTCGATGTATTGTATGGAATTGACGAGCTTACGGCACGTAATTTTGTAGTTTACGGCTTATTTTAAAGCTTTAAAAGTAAGCGTGGCGTTCAAACGAATAGAAAGTTGGCCATTTGAGCAGGGGGGCTGATTACCGTATCTTTAACATACATCGCTAGTTTGGTTGGGCGTGCGTTGAAGTAATATCACGCCCAACCAAACTAGCGATGTATGGTTTAGATACGGTGATCTGATACGCCAAAATGGACTAGTCTGGACAAAGCTTGAGGCTTCAGTGCGTACAGTTTTTACGGATTACAGCTATTAGGATACTGGTAGTAGATTCAGTAGCTAGATCGTGTTTTCTAATTAACTTTAATCAATTTAATTCAATAATAATTATTAAAATCAGAACGCAGCTAAATAATTTAATAAACTTAAATGCATTTTTATAAAGTAGTTTTTATCCGAGCGGGTAATTTCATAAAAATATGAGCAGCTTTTTCGCTTCAGTCGTCCCGTGACCACGACCCCAGGAAAGGTGTCGAAACGTCGGGAAACCCAAAAAACTAACAAATCAAAACTAAATAATTCTAAAATAACATTTGAATTAACCAATATACGCGCTGTAAGCTGTAATCCGTAAAAAGTGTTTTATTTCTAATTTTTTAACTGAAAACTTCTTTAGCGGCGTTGTACGCTTTTTTGTAATAGGGAAAAAATGTTAAACTCGCGTCAGCCAGGATCACGTGACCCTGATCGAAAATTCGTAAGACGGATGTGACGGATGGAGAGTAGACAGCCGGCGGCGGAAGTATCCCCCTCTCTTTCTACGGGGCGCGGCGAAAATGGCGGCGCGTCATTTCAAGATGTAAACACTAGTGTCACCATAGCAACGCGCTAATTTTTTAATTCAATGTGAAAACTCTAGATTTTCAATTAAGCTATGGATAATACTTTCGTACAATACTGTTCTGTATTCGTTAATTCAAATGCAAAGTAAATTCGTAAGACGGCAATTCGTGCAAAATTATTCCCTAACCATTCCAAAATATCAAAAATGCACAACGTTCAAATTCAAGTTTTCACTTCTGCCGGCACTCCCGGAGTGCAACCCGAACTTTTTTAACATTTATTTTACTTTTATATATAGATACCTACAAGCGACCCGCCTTTTATCGCACGATTTTTGTTCCAAATAATCATTTTATGTAAACCTTTTCCAGGGGGCTATTTTTGAATCCTTCGGCTGGCGTCGAGTGCTCTTTACTAACTTATTTGACCCGGTACCCAAAACTGGAATTTAGTGTTATTACATATTGTTCCCTAGGATACATTGTTGTCTATAGACGACAGAAATGCTGTCACCGAGTCAGATAAGTTCGTAAGAGCGCTCGACGCCAGCCGAAAGATTCAAAAATAGAGCCCCTGGCACACAACAATCAGCAAAAATTCTGTCTAACTAAGTAATCGGTCGAGCCGTTCCCTAGTAGTGCTCTGTCATACATGTGGCAATTGATTTTAAATACAAAGAAAGCGTAGAATGTGAGAATATACTTGGCCAAGGATTTGCAAAGGTCGATTTCAAAATAAATGTCGAATAGTAAACTGAAGAAAATAAACAAAATTGTTAAGCTATGTTTTTCTGATAAGAGGTTCGATTTTTAATTGTTAGAATATTAAAATACTGTTGAAATTATAATCGCTAATTAACTATTTTGCTTCTGGTATTTCTTTAGAATACCTAGGTATATTTGCTTGCCACAAGTTTTACAGTTCACATGTTGACAACCCTAATGGTATAACTTACGTGTTAATATCCGGGGGAGATGGTTGTCAGGAACGCTAGACGGCCTGAATAGTAACATAGAAGCTTTGACTAGCTACCATATAGAACATTTATAAAAAAATATGGTGCTGATTTTTTTTATCGCCGAATAATTTTGTAGTCATTGCATTTATTAAATATTTTAATTAAATAAATCCAACACTTATAATTATTTAATTCAAAATACAACTGTAATATTATTACAATTTTTACCGACTTCAAAAGGAGGGAGGTACTCAATTCGACCCGTTTTTTTTTTTTTTTTTTTTTTTTGTTTTTTGTATGTACACCGATTACTCGAAGACGGCTGGACCGATTGAAATGATTCAAACGTTATTACATTAGGTAAACTTTCAAGTTGGTCCCATTTTTTAAAATTTTGAAATCGGTTCAGTACTTTTCAAGTAATCTTGAAAAAAGCACGAAAATAGTATGATTTTGTGTGAACTACCTCGATGATCAGTCGTATAACTTCTTTGTTTATGAACTGAATAAGATAATTATTTTTTTGTTGGAAAAGGGATATCTTAAGTGTAGTTCTTTAACCGACTTAAAAAAGGAGGTTCTCAGTTTGACCCGCATGTATGTATGTTTCTCCGCGGTTAACTCACGTTTGGCTGAGCCGATTTTAATTTCTACCTAAATAATATACCTACACTACCTAGTACAAAAGGTACCTACACTAAAAATAAAAAAATAAAAAATTGTTTAAAAAAACAAAAAACCGACTTCAAAAACCTACCTCTAAAAAGCAAGAAATAATATTCGTAATCGTAATAATAAAAACACGTCTATTGAAGTCGGGTGGGGCTTTTAGAATAAAAAAAAGGAATTTGTACTCTAGCCCCACCCGACTTCAATAGACGTGTTTTTATTATTACGATTACGAATATTATTTCTTGCTTTTTAGAGGTAGGTTTTTTGAAGTCGGTTTTTTGTTTTTTTTAAATAAATTTTCAATAATAATCCTTATTAATATTACAAATGCGAAAGTTCGTTTATAAAATTTTACATACACGTTTCCAAGTGTACAGAGACGACATAGGATACCTTTTATCACGAAAAAAAGTATTGTTCCAAAGGGATTAAAAAAACTTTCCACGCAGACAAAGTCGCGGGCGACCGCTAGTAATTTTATAAAGTACCTAAGGTAATTGTAGGCAGCAATTTGCGCTTATATAGTCACCCCGTGACTACGGTAAATAAAATGTTAATTCTCCTTTACAATATTAACTTGGTTGGGTCATATCATAACTCATAACCCTCTTTTCTCTACGATCCACCGACGAGGTTCCACCGGTGGAATAATATTCGTCTACCTAGTTTTTGAACATCATTTTTATTAAAACTTAAGAAGCATCTAAATCTGCAATTACTGTCACTGCACCACTTCTATTTTAATATTTTCTTTGATAAGTTTGGTATTGAGTCACTTACATTTTCGGTTTACAGGTCATATGCTGAGTAAGGAGAGCCTATCTCCAGGTGACGGTTCATCAAAGAGAAGCTCCAAGGCAGCCCTCTCCATGATGCTGCAAGGGAAACAGAGCCCTTACTACCCGTAAGTAAAAAGAACCCTATAAAAAAACTACACATGGACCAAATAACGGGCAGCAGTGTTTTCCTATGAAAAATTAAACTTTGCTAGTCTAGAACTCGAATAAGAACATCTATAATAAGGCAGCCGACAGCTAGCGTTCACTTTTTGTTTCATTTTAATATTAACCCCAGTGAAAGTGAGACCTTCTTAAGAATTATCTCTTACTGAAGACAGGTTAAAACTACTTAAAACTAGTTACTCTATTATTCCTCAAATGGCCATGGAGAATCCAATATTAGGTAAATACTTGAAAAGTACATATTATGGGACGGCTAGAGTGCTGTTGTTATATCATTTTATGGTTCTTGAATATTCTACGTTATGATACCGCTCGGCACGTAACTTGACAAGATAAAAAAAGCTTTTAAAAAAAAAGAAAAACCGCCTTCAAAGACCTAAAAATAAAAACAAAAACAGATTCAAAATTGAAAAGCACTAAAAAGCAATAAATAATATTCAAATCACCAATACGCATATCAATTTTAATAAATAACGTCTTTTGTCGGGTGGGGCTGAAGGACAATTTATTTTTTAATTCTTAAAGCCCCACCCGACTTCATTAGACCTTTTTTTATTAAAATTGATATGCGTATTGGTGATTTGAATATTATTTATTGCTTTTTAGTGCTTTTTAATTTTGAATCTGTTTTTGTTTTTATTTTTAGGTTTTTGAAGGCGGTTATTCTTTTTTAAAGCTTTTTTTATTCTCAACTATTTTGTGGTAGGTATGTAAGCGTGTAATATTCTTTTCAAAATTCCCATTACTCAATTTCCAAAGGAGTTCCGTTGTTCCTTCTTAGTCCAAGTATAGTCCAGAACGTAGCATACAGACCATAGCTCGGTTTGTTTTGGATTTTCATAAGCTTACCAATATCTCAATCACAATACATATCCTATTTGAGTTTGAGGAGTTCCCTTGGATATCTTCGAGGTCCAAGGTTTAATGTCAATGAAATTAAAAGAACTACTCTTAAGGTATTCCTTTTCCAACAAAATAAAAACAGCTAATTCGGTTCATAAATAACAAAGTCGTCAAGGTAGTTAATGCAAAATCATAGTATTTTCAGGATTACTTGAAAACTACTGAACCAATCTGAAAAATAAATAAATGGGATCTTCTCGCAACAAAACTCAATCAAACATAAAAAGAATCATCAAAATCTATCTATAAATAACGACGATATGCGCGAACAACGATAAAAAAATACAATCGAATTGAGAACCTCCTCCTTTTTTTGAAGTAGGTTAAAAACGAGACAAAACTATCACCATACCAACAGGTGTATGGCCGGTAAGCCAGTGGTATGGTGGGTCTGACATGATGGAGCTTGATGCCGTATTGGGTTAGGCATATTATAATACCTTAGATCATGGGTTAGGGCATTCACCCTGCGATTGCGGAAGTTAAGCAACTTTCGCAAGGGTCGTTCATGGGATGGGTGACCAAAACTGTAGCGAGCTTCTCCGTGCTTTGAGCGGCAAGTTAAGATGTTGGTTCCATTTGCATCTGCAGTCGTTAACACCCATCAATCCCATCGGGCCGCGTGGTAGGCTCCTTATTCACTCACAAGGAAGAAGGCCTGTGCCTCAGCAGTGGGGTCATTAAAATGGTTGATGACGAACGTCTAACCTAATATTTATTTACGTTCTAAATTGTACTGTAAGTGTAAAGCTCCCAACGGGTTAAGAAAACTAAAACACCTCCGACACGACACCTTTTAAAAGCCATTGGTTAAAATAACAGTTCTCTCGGAAACCTTGTGCAATGGCACGTGTAGAATGGGTGAAAGGCTATCGCCTCGTTTCCTTTTAATACACGTTAACAGGTAATGTACTGCACAGCTAATGGAAAATACGCTGTATATGCCCGTACGATGCAAAATAAGTTATTTTATGTTTACGGCTTACTGCTTTGATGTGGTATTGAAAATAGTTTAGAGCCAATGTGTACATAAAATACTCGTAATTTTTGTCACTATTATGCTCTAAAATTTTATCATTCCATTTGATATTTTCGTGGGGGTCTGGTTCATCACATTCTTAATTTGAAATTCAGTGCAATAATGAATTTCAATACTTAGTTCTCGCACTAGTGCGGGAAGTAGCATTCCAAATTCAAAATGGTGGAACACACCGTAACGGTAGCGTGGTTTTATTAAAGAGTTCCTATGTCCTTCTTTCGGCTCCATCATCAGACCCTGGAAACTATTTCCCAACAAAGTATTCGTCAAGACGATTCAAACGAGCCCAAACTCGATGGGGTTGTATGGTTTCATCATAGAGTTCCTGTGGCCTTCTTCCGGTTCCATCATCAGATAAGCTCAATGACACCATAATATTGTATTGCCCTCCAGTTCTGACCTATGTTCAAAACTTTAGCTAATAGGGAAGCTAGTTTAAAATCGTTCGCAAACTTTCTGGAGAAAATCAAACAAACACACAAACGAGAAAGTAACCTAACAAAAACCTGTTAAAAACCACAACAGTGCAAGCTCTGCGTCTTACTTATGTGAATAAAAGTTGGTGTGAGTTGTCTGCAAATAAAATTATGTTTTTTTTTTGTTACAGAGTCAACTTCCCGCAGGAAGATATTATAGAAATACCTGGGACGTCTTCGTAGGCAGGTGCCTCACTACGAAGTCAATACAATACAAACTTCTTAGTTGTATCTTTCTGAATGTCAATGTAGGAATTTTTAGAGTTCATCTTGTATCCGTAGAAAATAAGACCGTTTAATAAAAAAAAAAACTATAGATAGTCGATAAGAATACTTAAATACCTATACATTTGTTCAATTGCTGCTACATATTTTGACTCTAAGATTGCACAACTTTATTGTAAACAAATAATCTACTTTTAGTTTAGTCTAATCTAATATTTATCGGTTAAAGGGTAACATTGTGTTTTATTAGTGCGATGATTTAGAGCACAATAAACCATTTAAATGAAGTGAAATAAATAAAATTTAAGTAAAGTGGGTTATGGAGTTTTATTTCAGAGTTGAGTGTAGCGCTTAATTAAAATTCTTATGGAACATTTATGTAAGTAAGTTTATGATTTATACAGGATTATTTCTAAAACATCGACAACCTCGCAGGAGGAGATTTCTAACATCATATACAACAACGTTTGTTCTACGACTTTTTCTAAAAACGACAAAAATAATTCGACTTTCCATACAAAGTGTCCCAACAGATGATCGCCTTTTGTATGAAAAGTCAAAATATTTTTCCTGTTTTCGATAAAGTCGTAGAACAAACGTAGTTGTTTATGATGTTAGTAATCTCCTCTTGCGAGGTTATTGGTGTTTTACAAATAACCTTGTAAGTATACTTTAATAGATTTTAGAGTCCCTTTTTTCTTTTTATTTAATTTAAAGAAAATTCATAATATTGAAAAAAAAATAGTATACCACCCTTACATGCAAAGCGGGGATGAAAAATGGTTTTCTCATCAACTTATAGTGTGGGTTTCGTTGTATAGGTCTTTTAAACAGAAATATTGTATGTTTGTAAAGATCAATTTTTGATTCAGACATCCGTTTGCAAAATTTTGTTAGTCAAGTGTCCCCCCTCTACCAGGTAAACGGTTGCTTTTGGGTATGTGAAAAAAATCAAATCGCAAATATAATGAAGTTAAATGGAAAACTAACTATTGGGGTAGGCTTTACATTTACAGGCTAACCAGTAATAGTCGACCAACTTATAATTAGTTTTCGTAGATAAAAATGCCATTGAATAGATACATTAGTATAGTCGTTAGTTGTGTAAAACAAGGAGTAAATATATAAGTTTCTAACCATATTATATGGTATAAGGTAACTAGGGGCGGAACCTATACTTTGCGCAGCTCGACATGCATTTGGCCGTTTTTTTTTAATCTAGCTCTGACCTAAATTTCGGTTGATGTTATAAATTTTATCGGTACTTTTCGTACTCAGACCTAAATCACTCTTCATCATGTTTTACGTAGGTAGGTACTATACGGAAAATCAACTGAAAAAAATGGCGAGGGACAATATCATGCTTTAATTTAACATTTAAATTCTATTGATTTTGAATAAAAAAATGTTTAGGTATTTTGTAAATATTTTAATAACGAAACAAAAATAAAAACAATGATATTTCATTGCTTAACTTGTGCTTTGATATTACACTAGCTTTTGTTCATTATTACGCAACTTAGTTCGCGTGGACTTTTAGAAAATCTTTAGAATTCTTAAAATACTGTAGAAGGCGGTTCCGTCCCGTCCCTGTTCAGAAAAGGGTCCAGAAATATTAGTATCCCGTTCCCCGTTCCCCTTACATTTATACGTCCACTTCCACTTTCACTTACCTTCACCGTCTACGTCTCCGTCCCCTCCTCCCCCCTCCACCTTACGCTTCCCCTTGCCCTTACCCTTATATTTTTTAATTGTCAGCCTAAACATAAAATTTGAACATTCTAGCTTTGAAACTAAAGGACTTCCATACAAACTTTCGTCCCCTATTCATCCCCTTAAAAATTGAATTTTCGTAAATCTTTTCTTCTAGATCCGCAGGCGAACTAAAGTAACCGACATCGCTCGAAGGATTGCTCAGCTAAAGTGGCAGTGGGCTGGACACATAGCGAGAAGAACCGATGGTCGTTGGGGCGGAAAGGTTCTTGAATGGCGACCGCGCACCGGACGACGCTCCGTGGGTAGGCCCCCGACAAGGTGGACCGACGATCTGGTGAAGGTTGCCGGAAGCCACTGGATGTGGGAAGCGCAGGACCGATCGTCGTGGAAATTCTTGGGGAGGCCTATACCCAACAGTGGGTGTCGTGCGGCTGATATGATGATGACGATGATGATGAAATCTTTTCTTAGTGCTCACCTATACCATGAAAGATCTACCCTCCAAAAACGGCGTCCCTACTTTTAGCCGTTAGGGCTCTACGCGAATCCCAACAATCAATCTATTTAGAGTTTTATATGTAACTAGCAGCCGCCCGCGGTTTCACCCGCGTGGTTCCCGTTTTAATCTAGGCTATCTACTATCCAAATTCCAACCAAATCCGTTTAGTAGTTTTTGCGTGATTGAGGAACAAACATCCAAACCCACAAACTTTCACATTTATAATATTAGTAGAACTAGTCGTAATGTCTACTTATTTTATATTTTTTTCCATACAAAGTTTGAACCCCATTTGACCCTTTAGGGGTTGAATAATGTCTACCACTTAAAAATAAATGCCATTATCGCAATTTACATCCCATAAAACCTCGATAACGACACCCATATCGATGTTATCCTTTTTTATCTCATTTACCCCGTAAAGGGTTGAGTTTCGGAAAACCACGAAACACGTGTTTGCTTCTTTGTTTTTAGATGTACTCCTACGAAGTTTCAAGTTGAAATGTCTATAAAATATTTTTTCCATACAAACTTTGTACCCCCATTTCAACTCTTTAGGGGTGGAATTACGAAAAATCCCTTCTTAGTGGGTGTTTACATTGTATAAAGTATCTATGTACAAAATTTCAAGTCCCTAGGTTCAGTGGTTTGGGCTGGGCAATAGTCTGTCAGTCACCCCTTCACTTTTATATAAGAGATAGATAATACATTTATTTATTTCAACTATCACAGAGTCATAAATCAGGTTAACTTGAAGATCAAGTAAAATGTGCTATCATTTCTTATCTCAAAATATTATTACCATGACATTTTACTTTTATTGGGTAATAAATAACTTATCTACAGATAAATCATATAAATAAATTGAAAATCAGCAATTTCAATGATATATCGCAAACACCTGTGGATTTTTTTCTATCTAGCACTCATTATTATATGACATGTGCATTAGAGATCGTCTTGTAATAAAAACGTCTTCAGCGTTTTTAAGAAGAATGTTTCAATTTAATATCAAGTAGGTACTTACAAAGATTTAATGTTTGGTTACTTACTCATGATCTTTCAAAGTGGTTACACTGACAACTATTCAAGAGTTCTTTAGAGAAACTTTGTTCGTAGTTAGTTTCAGTCAAGAATATTATATTCTTGGTTTTAGTATATCGACGTATTAATGGTTTTAGTTTGTTCTTTTGAATACAATTCGAAGTGAATAGAAAATGTGAAAAGTTTCGGTTTGGATTGGAATGAAATGAAATACTCGACCATGCAGATAGACCATCGTGAATGGAGGTGGTGTGGTATGTACACCATATCACCATCATTCAGTAGAGAGATCGGTTAAGTAGGGACGTAAAAGCGTAATAAACAAACTGACTTTCGCATTTATAATATTAAGTAAGTAAGTAAGGATAAGGATTGATTTTTAATAAAGAGCTCTATTAAGTCTAGGCTTGGCATCAGTGGCGAAGGGTCCACACAAGTCTATTCCCATCCCACAGAAATCCCACTCCACCGATCCACTTTGCACTAGGTATGCAGATCATAACATTTTTGTAGAATTGCTTTCTTTTGCAATAATTTCACCCCTCGCTACTCACTGCTAGGTTGCTTTTAACTTTGTTCAGAACCAGTAAAAAATTCTCTCAAGTCCACATCACAAATTCACAAAAGAATATAACAACAATAATTGTGTATTCAGGCATAGCTAATCAAGCCTCCCTCTCCAGCGAACTTGCTATAAGCAGGTAAATTTATTTTGCTGGCTGCTGCCATAAAAGAAAATTATGCTTAGCACAGTGAGCATTCACAGCCACTCGTTTATGCATACAGCCTTAAGACAATCCCGTAGAGTACTTTCTAGTACTTTCTAGAAGTTAGCGAGATGAACGCGAGCGTTATTTGATTTCGGTGGAATTGAAAATTTTGTTCGCAACTAATAAAACGTTTGTTCGCTTACGTAACCGCTTCGTTAGCCTTTAGGGCTGCTGCTTTCGAGTTTCTCCGATAATTCAGTGAATTTTCACTGGGATGATTAAAAGTTGTCTGTCAACTCTGATAATTGAGAAATGTATGTGGTGAGAAATTGATTGTGAGACATTAATGTATCACAAAATCTTGTAAGGTAATTGGTTAGTTAGGAATACTATTAGAAAAGATGGTAATATTGTATTAATAAAATAATTGAACATAGTTAAACTAATAAAACTTTAGATTACAGACTTTACTAAGTATAATTTCAATATTAAGTATTCATCCCAAGTAACAAAAGTTTCTATAACCAAGGGGTTTTATCACCAAACAGTGATATAGTAAGCCTTAAATGGTAACCGTTGTGACTGCTTGTGCTATAAAGGTTTTCTACAGAGCGTTTTGGTTTTATAATATTAAAGAGCATTTAAGTTCTATGGTGCAGCTCTTAGAACACTTACAGGACATACAAAAAAATCTTTAAAGTGTTGCACTGTAATAGATATGAAAAAAGCGATTATAATACTATTTAGTACTATAGACGACTTTACTGTCACTTTTATGTATCTATTTTGCACTAATATTGCGTCAAAATAATTTTTACATTACTAGTATTGTAGCAGAATCGAAAACACTATTACAGAATCAATCTGCACTATAATAGTACATTATGAGACAAGTTAGCTTAGGTTGCTCATTGCACACGAGGCTGTGGGTTGCAGCCCGAGCCGTAGGCGAGGGCGTAACTCAGCCAAGTGTGCAATAAGCAAAAGCTCACGAGTTTCATACGACGTTTTTCAACACATTTGCGAGGAAAAAACAAAGTAATTTAAATACCACACAGCAACAAATACGACAAAACAAAATGTGATAATTATGATCCGAAAAGGCGCGCAGGTTTTTTTTTTGTTTTTTTACAAACCGAATGCACAGAATACATAATCGTACAAGTCCAATGCAAGAATATTTTGCGAACAAAGGGGTGAGTGAGCATACAGCCTACTTCAAAATTATAATTTTAAGTGATAAAATGCAAATATTTCAATATTTTATAAAAAAATATTGTGAATTATGAATAGGTAATTTGATAATAATAAATATTTGTTTGACTTAATTAAGTTTTTTTTTTTTTTTTTTTTTTTCACTCTCAGCCTGAGGGGCTCGGAGCACCTTCCCGGACACCGAGGGGAAGGGGGCGGAAATCCTCATTGGATACCACATAGCCGCCGATGCTATGCTGGTTATGTCAGACTCGACTGACTAAAACCGCCGCAAATTGGTTTCGACCGTAGCTATTGTAAGCCATAAAAAACCTTCATCGAAAGCGACCACCCCCCGAGGGGAGGGTGGCGCGGCGCGTCACTCACCTTGGTGAGCATACGCTTAGAGGACGACCGCCAACCAGAGGGGTCAACGGCCGTTTAGCAAATACTAATTGAATATGAAATATTCTGACTAACACGACTGATTACCGGATGGGCGGTCAGTCGCAGAGACGGGCTGGCCTGAGGGGCCGGGTGTGACCAGAGGGGTCGGGGGTGAAGGGGCGGGTACAGCCTTCTGGGCCTCCAATAGGAGGTCCAGATCGGCCGAGAGTTGGTTGGGGGGGTCCGTTAGGACGGATTTGGGTTTCCGGGAAAGTTGGTTGGAAGTGGAAGCGGGGGGGTCATACCCCGCCGCGCTTCGGATTAACGGATTGGAGTGATTCTCGGCTGATTCAAAGAATCGCTCAGAGATCGAAAGGAAAAATTGTTGTAGTGTTTGGAGTTCGAGATCCCTGTGCAAGTCCGCGTTGCGGACGTAATATGGGGCATTGACCGCTCTGCGGCAGAAAAGATTTTGCACGACTTGCAATTTGTGAAGGACTTTGGGTGGGGCGTGAGCGAACACCGGGGACGCGTACGCCAACACCGGCCGCACGCAAACCTTGTAGAGCGTTCGCTTGTTGCGAAGGGACATTCTACTGTGCCGCCCCAACATAGCGTTGAGGCGGCCCATATAAAAACGCGCATTGCGGGACACCCTTTTGACGTGAGGCTCAAAGGTGAGCCTCTGGTCCAGGGTGACACCGAGGTATTTGGCGGTTTTTTGCCAGGGGATGGATTTACCTAGCAAATAGGGGGGGCGTTCTTTAGGGGGTAGGGAGTGGCGCTTTGTATCGAAGTAAACCGCGGAAGATTTTTCCGGGTTAACTTCGATGCGCCACTTGCGGAACCATTCACCTAATGCATTGATGGAGGCTTGGAGCCTCGGAAGGATGGTGCGGCCAAGCGACCGGCCTTTTAAGTATAGAGCCGTATCGTCAGCGAAAAGGGACAGTTCAACCCCGTTGGTTGGAACTGGGATATCATTGGTGTACGCTAGGTACAGCAATGGAGCGAGGACTGAGCCCTGCGGCACGCCCGCTGTGATTGATCGGGGGGAAGAAAGCGTACCTTCGTGTTTAAAACGAAAAGTACGATCATGAAGGAATGATGCTACCAGCCGGACCAACCGAACTGACAGTTCGAGCCTGTACAGTTTGACGATTAGTCCGGTGTGCCAAACTTTATCGAAAGCTTTGGCTACATCAAAAAAGACTGCTACAGTCTTATCTTTACGCGGATAGAAACCGCTCGAGATGTACTCGACTATGCGGTGGACCTGTTGGGGACATGAGTGTTTGGCTCTGAAGCCGAATTGGTGGGGAATTATTAAATCTTCTTCACCGAATAAGTGCTCTCTCATACGAGTGAGTATGCACTTTTCGAGAAGCTTAGCTAACGCCTTGAGGAGGCTTATGGGGCGGTGACTGGTGGGGTTATTAATGGGCTTACCCGGCTTAGGGATGCCTATTACGATTGCTTCCTTCCAGGCGGCTGGAAAGTAGCATAAATCGAAACAGGCATTAAAAATAAGGGAGAGAAAGGTCAGTACTTCCACGGGGAAGTACTTAAGGGCCATGTTTGAGATACGATCGGCGCCGGGCGCCTTTTTGACTTTGAGCTCTTTAATAAAAGATTTGATTTCGTCAGTAGAAATCGAAATGGGGTCAGTATCGGGGGTCAAAGGAGTGGAGTTCAGAGTGCTCAGCTCCTCCTCGACTGCCCTGATATGGGTCGGATCACATTCCTGTGTGCTGACTGAGCATTGTGAGGCAATACTGTCAGCGAAGCATTCCGCCTTCTCGTCGTCGTCGAAGGCCATAGAGCCATCGGGACGGAGGAGGGGGGGAATATGAGTAGTAGCATCGCTACGGAGGGCTTTGGCCACTTTGTAGTAGGCCTGGTGGGAGGGAGAGATTTCAGCCATGAGGTCGCCAAAACGGTCGTTCCTCAGGTCTGAAAGTCGAGAGCTAAGTTCGCGCCTAAGGTGATTCGCCGCGGCTCTATACTCGGGGGTCGGATACTTGGCCGCCCTTCTATGGGCTGCCCGCTTGGCCCTAACCAGATTACGAACGTCCGCTGGAAGCGGCCTGCCTTTTTTGACAGGCACCTCCTTCGCGTTATCCGTAAGAGCTGATTGGACTAATTGGGTTAAAGAGCTCACCGCACTATCTACCTTCTCCGTACTATCGAAATAGTCGGGTCCGATAGCGTACGGTGAGTTGTCGGCACTCATGGCCGTCGAAAGGGAAGATTCAAATCCGTCCCAGTTGGTGACGGTTTTGAAAAGAGGGGCGGGTGGGTGTTGGTCACCCATGACAAGGGAGACCGGGCGGTGGTCAGAGCCAAGATCGTCGAGAGTCTCGATCGACCTTAGTTGTAGCGAAACCCCCTTCACTAGCGCAAAGTCTAGTACATCGGGAGCTTGCTGTATATTGTCGGGATAGTGGGTGGGCTCATAGGGTGAAATTACATCTAAATCAAGGGATTTAGTGATTTCAAGTAACCTACGGCCACTAGTGTTAGTGCTAAAGCACGTCCAGTCTGTATGTTTGGAGTTGAAATCTCCGAAAAGAATGACAGAGTCCCCTAGGGAGAGAAGCGTTTCAAAATCGCTTTTGAGTGGCTTTGTCTTGGCCGGTATGTAGATTGACGCTATGATTAGGGTTCGGTGACCCGACATAGCCAATCTACATATCGTCGCTTCCATATTGGTAAGCGCGGGAGTGGGAATAGGCGAACAATGAAGCGCCTTTCTGAAATAAATGGCGCAACCGCCACTGGCCTTTTTAGAATGGTCCGCAGGGGGAGGGTTGGGCGGGGCCTTATCGTTACGCACAAGCGCATACGATTTGATAGATAGCCCTTTTAGGATTGTGGGTTTGAGCCACGTTTCCTGAAGGAGTAAGAGGTCAACGCTCCTTTCGCGCATGAATTCCCTTATTTCAGGTGAATTCGCGCGCAAGGAGCGACAATTAAAAGAGACAAGCGAAACGCCCGCGGGTTTGGTACGGCCGGCCGTGGCGACCGCGCCCGCGCCGCTCGGCGCGCCGACAGGTGGTTTAAGGAGAGACGTACTTATATTGTACGTAGAAGCGAGTCATGCTCGCAGAGTGCTACTAAGCGATCGGTAGCGGTGCGCGCATTGCGCAATTTACCCGCCAAAACCGATATCTCCTGTACGTTGATACCGCGAATCGCATCACGGATGAGATTCACGTCATCAGCCAAGGAGGGCGACGTTGGCGGGGAAAGAGGATGGGCGTGATTAGAGGCAGGAACCGTCGGCGGTTTTGCCTTAGGAGGGCCCCAGGCCGGCAAAGGAGCCGGGGCTGGGCCCACTCCGCCCGACTTCGGAAGTGCGGGGAAGTCAGCGGGGGTGGGGGGAAAAGGCCCAGTAGGTGCCTTTTTGAAATAGGATTTAGCCTTTTTGGATGGCTTAAGGGCGCGCGGAGCGCGAGGGCAGCCTCTATAATTGGCCGTGTGCCCGAGCTGGCCGCACAAGACGCAGGCGGGGGGGTTTGGAGTGTCACGTGTACGTGAACACTCGCTAGTCGGGTGTTGGAGGAGGCACTTAACGCACCTAGGCGTGGCCGAGCAATTGGCTGCCGCATGCCCGTACAGTTGGCAGCGGTGGCACTGCCCGGGAGTGCCGCGCCGATGGGGCTTTTCTGCATTGCAGTTTGATAGGCCGCAGACCTTGAGGTCTTTGGCCGAAAAGATGTCGCGGGAGGACTGCGAATTAGTCATTATGACTAAGAAAAGGGGTAGGGGTCTCCTGCCTCGGCCGTACATTTTGTGTACTGCCTCGGCCGGGAATCCCTGATCGACGAGATCTTTGTGGATCTCGTCGGTCGAGATTTCGTGTGGGACTCCGCGGAGCACCACACGAACCTTGCGCTCCTCGGGGAGGGCGTATGTGTGGTAACCCACTTTGTGGGCTGTGAGAGGCTTCACTAGCGCACGGAAATCGTCGCTAGTGGGGGTGTCAACACGGACCGCTACGCCCGTGTTGTGCGCACGTGTGTAGCGGACCTTGTTCGCGTTACAAAGACGCGAGACTTCGGGCCACGCGTCCTTGTCCCGCAAAAAGACAGGGGGCGGGGCTTTGGCTCTAGCGAGCGTGGGCTGGCACCTATTGTGCGGCCGAGAGGGAGGAGACGCTGATTGAGCGTGAGAGAGAGAGGCGGGAGGGCTGATGTCGAGAGACATCAGCGGAACCGGGCCTTGAGAGGTGGCGCGCGCCACGTCTTGTGCGGCGGGACTAAGATCCGCGACCTCTGAGGGCGTGTCCTGCGCGAGCGGGAGGACTTACACATTTATTTATACCAAAAATATATGAATTTTCAGCGGCATAACCTCTTTGTTGAGTTTGTTGTTACTAAAAAAAATAACTGTATTACCCGGTTAAATTGGGAATGCTCAGTTTACTCGCATAGAACTTGCAGTAAGGTACTAATTTAACTCTGTAGAGATAATTCTATAACCAACTAGTGTTTTATATATTATTGCACGCGTTTGTTATAGCTTAGTTTATGGCCCTAAAAGCGATGTATTAAGGCTCACTTTACGAGCAAGTGTGTTGAAAAAGTACTTTGCACAACCATTATGTCACGGTTTAGTTTCTTAAATGCTCCCTCAACATCGCTATGGGGCTAGTTCTGTAAAAGTCATGAAAACTCTTCTATGGTACTAAATAGTATCATAGCGACTTCTGGTGTAGTTGCTAAATAACTTAAACTTTTTGTGTTACTGCTACCTGACTAAAGCGTGAGATAAAAGCACTAAAATGAATAATTAATTGACTAATCCGTTTCCGATGAAAATATGGCTGCTGTTTATGCCATGATAGCACATTAGTAACACGGCTGGAGCCAATGTGTACTATAGCAGCCACAGTTGGGACGAGTCCTTATTTTATTAATTTAAATTTAATTAAATCACGAATATTATGAGGGCGCATTGTCAAATTTGAAATCAGCATAGTGATTTTATCTATAAATTATTTTCGCAATTGCAAGTTACGGTAGAGTTACGGTCAATGGTTGATCAAAGGTGATGTTTTGTAGAATGTCCTTTTGTATTACAAATTGTAATAGCGAATGACATTTTGTTTTCTTGGGGAACACTCACGATGACATGAGCACAGCACGAACAAAATGGCGAACAATAGTGTGATAAAAAGATCAAAATAGCACTTTCAACATGTTTTGATTTTCAAGTATGGAGCTGATTTATTACCTTGAGAGGCATTATGTAATGTTTATAGAATTAATCAGTGATAAAAGTAGGGCCTATTTGCAGTTCTGTAAAGGTTTACAATACCATTATAGTGCTAATCGTGAAACTAATTAGCACGTCCTAAAGCGTTCTCAGGACTTTTATAGTACCAAATTTTGTTACTTGGGATTATATTTTTGTGATAAAGCTCCGAAGTCTATATTTCATCAAGACAACATCAGAAGCACAGACTTTATACTTGTTGTATGGTCTGTGATCAGAAGATAAATAATAAAAAATATAGAATTAGTACTATTATACAGGGTTATTTGTAAAACACCAACAACCTCGCAGAAGTAGATTACTAACATCTTAAACAACAACATTTGTTCTATTTTTCCGAAAACAGACAAAAAAATCGACTTTCCATACAAAATGTCCGAACAGCTAATCGAGTTTTGAATGAAAAGTAGGAATTTTTTTGTCTGTTTTTGGAAAAATTGTAGAACAAATGTTGTTGTTTATGATGTTAGTAATCTACTCCTACGAGGTTGTTGTCCTGTATAATCCTGTATATTCTGAGCTCATGGCACAAACTCGTATAAATCAATCGTGAAATAGTTAAACCATAATAAAACGATAGTTCAGCTCAGTAAGTTTTCTTCTCTTTTCGCGAAGAAACTTGATCTCAAACCCTATCATGTAATACACAGTAACAGCATTTTAGTTCAGCTTACCGAAAGGAACTGATAAATAATTCAAAAACAAGCTCAACTTTTCCGAGGGTTGTGTATTACGCGAGAGCAGCTATCGTTAGGGTCTCATAGATTTAAAAGACTTAAAGAATTGCTAAGATATTTGGGATTGTAAGTTATACTTTGGCATTTTTTATCTTTATTTATTTTAGGATTTTAACGGCATGTTATGCGTTGGCATTTATTCTAAGGTGATGCGAAAATTTTAATTGAAATTCATTAGGTTCGGTTCATTATTCAAATGTTTAAAGAACTTGCTACCTACGTGTTTTAGTTTTTTACATCATACCAAATATTTTAAGTACACGCTAATGTAGGTATTTTTAAGATTAAACATCTCTTAGAATTAAAAAGAAGTAGGCTGTTTAAGTAACGAACGATTCGGTGGTCGAACTTAATTTAATATGATAAGTTAACCTTATTTTTTCATAAAATAGCTTCACATTATGTTCACCGATTATCATATTCAGTCAAATATTAATTTTAAAGTCTAATTATGTGTGTTTCCATTACACATAAAAAATAAACCGTTTTGTATGTTACCTTTATACTTTTTAAGTTTTCAATATTTTTTCCAAATTTTCTTCTTGGCAAAGAAAATATGAAGTATTCGATTGAAAATAATACTATAATCAACCCGGATAAGGTAATATTGAGAGTGCTGCCGGATCCGGTAAGCCGGTCCGTTGGAGATTTCGCACACGGCTGGCTGACTCGATTTACTTGCGACTGAACATCTTTTAGGAAGTTGTGTTTTTGATAGGTTAAGAAAATTGCGTTCTATATTACATTACGGCGCAACAAAAATTTAAGTTTTGGGTCGTTTTTTAACCTATTTTATTTCGAAAAAGGGGTGTGAAGTTAAATTAGACATTTAACATTTGAGAAATTTATTTCTCTAAAAGAATTTAACATTCACTTACAAGATAAATACATTATAAACTGAAAAATAAAACTTAGAAACTAGAAGGTGCACGTAGCAGACAAGTTCGTAGTTAATGCATTACATTTTTTTTAAGTACCTACATTGCATTTGTGAAACAATTTCTTGCATTATCAAGTTGGTCTTAATTACGTATTGCTTAGTTGTTGCCATGTAAGTTACCTCTAATAGACATTGGATAGCAATTAATGGCAGTTTGTACTATTAGTTATTCTATGGTAATATTAAAAACAAACAGCATTTAATAACTTCATAATAAAAACGTGTTAAAATCATGTTCGCCTCCAAAACATTATTATTATTATCATAAATTTACAACATACCTATAAGAATACTAATTATATTTCATTCGCTTCATTCTTCAGATATAAATACCACAATGTAGTTTCTTTTCATCTTACTGGCAACTCGCACTTTTAGAGGGTATCACTGTATATTTTTTTTTTAACGCTCCCTGCTCGACCGCGCCCATCGTCGCGTTCGTTCATTCTTTTCTTTTGCGCGGCAACCGACGCACGACCTAAAAAAGTTACATTATTTCTACGACTAATTGATCGTTGATCATGCCTAAACGTAAAACTGTGGAGTATTATGAAGAAAAAATAAGAAAGTTAAAAGAAAAGCCGAAAAGACGACGACGTCACTTGGTTTATTCTTCATCTTCAGATGCCGAAGCAAACGAAGGTAATTAAGTGCATTTACTACCGACATAATTTCGAAAACTAAGCATCTCTAAGCTACCGTAGATTTAATTATTATGTGATAACAAAAAAAAAAAAAAAAAAACTAACTTTACCCATGTTTGGGGGGTAGCATGATGCTCAAAAAACCCGTAAGTTTGACAAAAGTCAATCAAGTGGGTACAAATTATTCTTGTTACGTTACGTAACTTTCTAAAGCACGTAATTTACATGCTAGAATTTTCATTTACATAGATGTCGGTACACACGAAGAATACACCGGTCCAACGACGGCGCCGGCGCCGGAACCGGAGCCCGTGAACATCGCTGGCGATAAAAACCCTGCTGACGTGGGAGGTGATCCGGCTTCGGGACCCGTACTCACACCTGAGGAACCTTCGGTGCCACAAACCCAGCCAGCCGATTCACTTGACCTCGACCCTGCACTGTTGTCTGCGTTGGGCGAAGCCGTCGTAGACACTCCGACCTTTGGTGAAAACATTCACACTAGCCTCGCACAGCGGTGGCTACCAATTCTTAAAAAAGGTTTATTAAAAGACTGTAGGACGAAACTTTTAAATGACTACCCAATCCCAGAAAATTGTAAATTGCTTAAAGCACCAACTTTGAATTTCGAAATATCAGCAGCAGTGGTCGAAGTAGTTCGAAATCGAGATAAGAGTATACAAACGAAACAGGACCAGTTAGGCCATGGTATTACAGCCATCACAATATTACTCAGTAGTGACGACAAAGTCAACGCTATTAAAGTTCTTTCTGACGGTTGTCGGTTATTGACCGACTTACATTATAGTGAAACTGAACTTAGAACCAAACTCATAACACCCTGTCTCCAAAAATCCTTTTTGACAATAATTGAGACTCAGGATAGGGATGAAACCCTCTTTGGCGCTAATTTGTCCGACAAAATTAAATCCTCTCAAACTATCGAAAGGCAAGGCCACCAAATAAAAAAGTCTGTTTTTCCTAAAACAACTGCGCAGGCGTCAACCTCATCCACAATAAAGCCCAGATATTCGGAAAACTGGCAGGGCCCCCCTCGTTACCCTCTAACGAGCAGAGGGGGCCGAGGGGGGACGCGCCGCGCTCCGATGTCGCAGTATCGGCGGTGGCCGCCCGCCAACGCGGCGCCAGCCCAAGCGGCGCCCGCGCCGCCAGCGCCGGCGGCGGCGCCTGCCCGGCCGGCGGCGGCCTACTCCGGCAAACGTGCCCAGCGGCACTGATACAGGTACACGCGGCTAGACTAAAATATTTTTCCGAGTGTTGGGCTTCCATCACTAACAACAAGGTTGTTCTTAATTGGATTTGTAATGGGTATAGAATTCCTTTATGTAAGGACATAACGCAACGTGGGGTACCACGTAATTCATTTTCTCACCATGAAATACACTTAGTATCGAAAGAAATCGAAAAATTAAAATTTTTGGGCGCAATTTCAGAATGCCAACCGTGTTCAAATCAATTCATATCGAAAGTTTTTTTGACGATGAAGTCAAATGGAACATATAGATTTATTTTAAATTTGAAGCCATTTAACAAGTTTGTTCAACACGAACATTTTAAAATGGAAGACTTCAGAACGGTTTCTAAACTTATTCAACCATTTATGTATATGGCTTCTATAGATTTAAAAGAATCATATCTTCTTGTACCGATGAATGATGATCAGAAAAAACTTTTACGGTTCAATTTTGAAAATAAAATATACGAATTTAATGCATTACCTTACGGACTATCTTCGGCGCCCCGAACATTTACAAAAATTATGAAAGAGGTCATGTTATACCTTCGCAGTCGCGGTTTTTTATCCGTTATTTATTTAGATGACATATTATGTCTAGGATTAACCTATCAGGAGTGTAAGAAAAACGTCGAGACGACTTTAAAATTATTACATTGTTTGGGGTTAGTGGTTAATTATGAGAAGAGTTCATTGTGCCCATTACAAAACATTAAATTCCTCGGTTTTCATTTTGATTCCGTCAATATGACGATGTCCTTACCTTTTGAAAAACGTGTTTATATAGAAACACTCGCAAAAAAAATATTATAACCTACCGTCCATCACAATAAGGGAATTTTGCCACTTTTTAGGCGTGTTAACAGCAGCTTGTCCCGCTGTACGGTATGGGTGGTTATACACTAAATGTTTGGAACGACAAAAATACCTTGCGCTTAAAAATTATCAAAATTATGAAATTAAATTTAGACCATCGAATGTGATTTTGCCCGATTTGAGATGGTGGATCGAGAATATTCACACGACACTTAAGCCACTTAATTCAGAAAATTACGAGTTAGAAATTTTTACTGATGCTTCTCGGTCTGGCTGGGGCGCATTTTGCAACGGCAAACGGGCAAATGGCAAATGGAAAGATAGTGAAAAATTACAACACATTAACTATTTAGAACTTTTAGCAGTATTTTTTTGGACTGAAATATTTCGCTCGCAATTATAATGATATTAACATTTTGTTACGGATCGATAATACTACAGCTTTAAGCTACATAAAGCGAATGGGAGGGATACAGTACCCTCACCTTAATAACTTAGCCCGCGAAATTTGGCAACGGTGCGAAAAGCGAAATATTTGGCTTACCCCTTCTTACATCAATACTAAAGATAATAAAGAAGCTGACGAAGAATCGAGGAAAACAAATCCCGATATCGAATGGTCACTAAATAATAATGCTTTCCAGAAAATAGTGAATTTCTTTGGAAAACCTAATATAGACTTATTCGCTTCTCGTACCAATGCTAAATGTAAAAAATATATCTCATGGAAGCCAGACCCGGAAGCACTAACCGTAGACGCGTTTACTATACCGTGGAAAGATTTCTTTTATGCGTTTCCACCCATAACATTAATTCTTAAATGTCTGCAAAAGATTAATAGTGATAAAGTTGAGGGTATTTTAGTATTCCCATATTGGCAGTCGCAACCCTGGTTTCCACTACTTAAAGCTATGCTTATATCAGACATACTTTTTTTAGAGGCAAATACGGATATGTCCATATCTCATTCCAGGAATCACCACTTCACCGACCTTACCCTGGGTGTAGCCAAGCTCTCCGGGAGGCGTTTGTCAAGCGAAACGCACCGGCCGCCTCGTTAGACATCATGATAGCTTCACTAGCCAAAAATACCCTAACTCAATATAATGTTACTTACAAGCTCTGGTGGTCATATTGCGATAATCATTCTATTGATCCCTATACACATTCCATATCCAATGTAATGGCTTTTTTAACTGAACAGTTTAACCATGGTCAGGCCTATGGCAGTTTGAATAGTCACCGTTCCGCACTTTGCCTACTTTTAGGAAACGATCTCGGCTCTGATCAACAAATCAAAAGGCTGCTAAAAGGGGCCTTTAGATTAAGACCTTCTTTACCAAAATATGGTTTCACTTGGGACCCCCAACTTGTGTTAAACTATGTTTCTAAATGGGTGCCCAATGAAGATCTGGATCTTCAAAAATTAACCAAGAAAATGATTATTATACTCGCTTTAAGTACTGCTCATAGAGCTCAAACCTTGTCATTAATCAAATTAGACGATATCGTACAAAATGTAAACGGCATTCAAATTATGATTAAAGATTTAATTAAAACTTCATCGGTCAATCGAGATCAACCGATACTGTCCCTACCGTATTTCACTGAAAACTTGAATATTTGTCCGGCTACTACCATAAGAGCCTATATATCAGCCACCGAATCCATTAGACCTAATTCCATAAAAAACTTTATATTAACAACTAAACAACCCTACCGCGCGGCAAGCGCACAGACTATTAGTCGGTGGATAAAGCAGGTGCTGGCTGAAAGCGGCGTGGATGTGGCACAGTTTAGCGCACACAGCACTCGTCACGCTGCGACATCCGCAGCGCACACAGCCGGCGTCTCGCTTGACATTATACGTAAAACCGCTGGCTGGACACACAGGTCCCAGACTTTCGCTAGATTTTACAATAGGCCATTGGCCCAAGAAAATAACTTCGCCGCTGCTGTATGTTTACCCAATAAAAGTTAAATTATTGTTAAGTTAAACTTGGTCACAATGTTGATTAATAGGACAACCCAATTTGTAATTGACTAAATACCTTTTTTTCTGAAATTATAACAACTTATGACTTAAATTGTATCTGGTGATTATTACAGAATTGTAATTATGATGATTAAAAAAGAAAATATATTATGAAATCATTAAATACTTCTTTTATTCATAAAAGCATATTTAACCATTAACAAAATTCCTTACTCTAAATATCTACATTGTGGTATTTATATCTGAAGAATGAAGCGAATGAAATATAATAGGTGATCAAACGAACTTCCAAGTGAAGTTCGATCACTATTATATGAATTCGCTTCATTCGAAGATATAAGAACCCTCCCTGCCCAAACCCCCTAGTAAATTTTGTTAATGAACTCTAAAATAAATGAACGAACGCGACGATGGGCGCGGTCGAGCAGGGAGCGTTAAAAAAAAAATATACAGTGATACCCTCTAAAAGTGCGAGTTGCCAGTAAGATGAAAAGAAACTACATTGTGGTATTTATATCTTCGAATGAAGCGAATTCATATAATAGTGATCGAACTTCACTTGGAAGTTCGTTTGATCACCTATAATATTACTATCTTATCAATATATTATCAATATATCATTATTTTAAGAGAACTGGTTTAAAAAGTGTCGTTTTAGCTTGTTTTTAAAAGATAGTAAACATTTTGTGTTTTTTAAATCATTTGCTAATTTATTGAATATTTGTGTTCCTTCGTACTTTATTTTTTTCATGCCATAATTTGTTCGAGGTGATATTAGTTGAATATCATTATGGTCTTCACAAGGAGCATTTTTTTAATTGTGATTTTGTTTTGAATGTAATTTGTGTACGGATATTTTTTGTAAGTATTTAAGTATGTATATTAAATTTATACATCTGAGGTAATGTCATTAGATCGGTTTTTTTAATAAATTTCTGATGTTGGCGTTAAATAATCAAAGTGAAACAACAGTTTAGTTTATTTTGCATTCTTTGTAGTTTATTCAGATGAATTTTAGCAGCGTTTTATAAGAGTTTTATAATTTTTATTATTTGTATTTGTTACCTCCTAGCATCTATACCTATTGAAGGTTTCATGCATGATTTGACCAATTCGTATTATTTGACTCAGTCTGTCTGTCTGTCTGTCACAGCTGGATATCTCGAGAACTACTAATGGTATCAACTTGAAATTTGGAATGTTTAAGATGCCATTTGCCCAACTATTTTTCAAATAAGAAATAAATAAAAAAAAATATTTTTTACAACAGGGACTGATAAAAGAGGTCTTAAAATTTTGAAGTGGGGCTACTAGGACATGTGGGGTATCATATAAAAGAGCTCCGTTTGCACGTTTTTAATCTTTTTTTCCTTTTTTCTTTAGGCCGTATAGTTTTCGACTTATGATGAAAATGTAAAAAAAAATACCGTTCCCCCTTATCTCCCAAGTTTGCAAAGAGAAAAATCTGAAATAATTCTATGTGATAGCAGTTTACGTGATTGTCGTTTTATTTTTCCTGTAAAGAATACAGGAAAAATAAAACGACGTCTCAATATAGCACACTTTTTTAGGAAACATCAAATTTCTAAAAAGTAAACATTAGTTCCACTATCGGTCGAGAGATGGCGCTGACCTAAAACTGCAATACTAATTTTATTATTCTACTCTGCAGTGTGGTTTAATGGTGCAAATATGATGGTATGGAACCCTCGGTGCGCGAGTCCGACTCGCTCTTGGCCGTTTTTTTTTTTTTTTTTTTAATGTAAGTCCATTTTATTTTTATTTTTCAACACGTAAGGATAAATAAAATAAGGCGTAGCTACGATGTAGAGTAGTAATAATGTAATGTAATTTGACATCCGAACGTTCCACGTCCAGAATAAATTGAACTGAACATTCATTCAATACCGATGGATATCGGAGTCCCCAATTTGCGGCATTTCGAGCCGTGAAACACGTTTTCCGTAAAAACCTATCTCGAATTCAAACTCGACTTCCACAGTTAATTTCTCGTATTTAAATCTATTTTGATGGAAATTAATAAGGGACGTGAGCCGACTCCAAACTTCAGCGCAGCATGACGATCCCTTAATTTTGCCGGGTGTTGAGAAATTTATTGTACTTAACTTATTAATTTTTGCGGTTTAATAATTATAACGGAGAACTTGCTAACTTTCGCGATAATAATTACTGTAGCATCCCGTTGAATGGGAGCGGGCGCGGAACTTTGTATGACTCCAGTAAATAGTTTCTGCTTTCAGCCGGTGTCTTTATTGCCCCAAAATAACGGAAAAGTGCCATTTATGGTACGCCGCTCACGTCCA
Source organism: Agriphila geniculea (assembly GCA_943789525.1). Taxonomy (NCBI): domain Eukaryota; kingdom Metazoa; phylum Arthropoda; class Insecta; order Lepidoptera; family Crambidae; genus Agriphila; species Agriphila geniculea. The sequence continues at coordinate 17,695,155 of OX038880.1, forward strand.
TAGTATTAATTTTGGGTTTATTGAATAATACGTGACCCACATGTACAAGCTTGGCCTGATAGAAGATCCGTGAAATTGGGCCTCTTAAGAAAATTGGGACAGTCAAACCTAATGCCCCTAATGGTGTTCGTCGCTGAAGACTATTGGGGCTGGATTGATTGAATTATGCCAAATTAGGTTGTCACCGTTGTTCTTGAACCTTTTTGTTGTTGAGAGAGAAATGGAAAACCTTTGAAAACAAATTCTCAACTGGACTACATTTTTCAGTGCTAAACTTCATATCTGAGAACTCTATTTGCAGCGTGGCGAAATAACTTTTTTTCACACTTTTCAGATGCACGTTGTGTGTACGTCACAGACCATACAACAAGTAGTTATAAGGTCTGTGGTGTACGTATATCGTATATGTAAACTAAAACAACTGTGCTAATGTCTAGTGAAATATCTCAAAAGAAAAAGAATAACGTCGCATGCTCATTAATCTATGGGTGATTGGTAATAGCCTTATAAAGCCGAATATGGTAGATAAGGACCATCAAACTGAACAACTTTTATTATGGAACCAACTTTGTAATCGCGGAAAAAAAACAGCTGTTTCATACAAAATTTATTAACGAAAATATCAAAATGTATGGAATAGCAGATTTCTTTTTCGCGATTTCAGAATTATTCCCATAGTAAAAGTTGTTCAGTTTGATGGTCCCTATATTCGGCTTTATAAGGCTATTTACCAAACACCATGTATATGTCACTGTTAAAGTGCGGAAAACAGTTAGAGTACACATTATCTAGTTAATCTGCAAATTCACTGGTCGAATCAGTTAAAGTGCGAAAAATTGTTCCATTTCGTACTTCAACTAGGTAATCTGCAGATTAACTTATAAGTAACCATTTCGAGTGGTATTGTAAAATTAAATAAAAAAAAATTTAGTATTTGGCGGGTTCGATTCCTGGTTAAGGCAGGCGATTTTTCAAAAATCTTTGAATGCAGTTCCAATTATTTTAAAAAACAAAATGAAGTCTTCTTTCAGCAAAATTTCCAATCATCAATGTTTAGGGTACTTTCTATCCGTGTGGCAAAATTTTGGGACACCCTGTATATAGGACCTTAACTTAAATTTCCTGAAGCCTTGGCTATTTCACTCACTGTTTTCCGCACCTTAACTGTAGCATCCGTTAATGTGTAGAAAATTTCGCATTTTAACTGACAGCACCTTAACTGTAGCATCCGTTAATGTGCAGAAAATTTCGCATTTTAACTGACACGATCAGTTAATGTGAAAATTCTCGATCGACCCGATCAGATAATTCGCACATTAACGGATTCCGCACTTTAGCGGTAACATATATAACTCCAAATCACAACAAAAGAATGCGGCGAAATCATAAAAATAGACAAAGAACAACAATGTCAATAAACAGGTGATCCGAAAATAAATGCATACATTTTATATGAGATACGTAAAATATGACTTAGATACATAAAATATGACTTTATAATTATGTCAAAGGAAATTAATGAATTATGTTCCATACTGTTTTCTTCGTTGATAAACGAATAAATGTAGCGAAATTCGGTTTTAGAGAAATGTGTGGTAATATCTTATTTACCTGTGAAAAGTGTGATTACTTGGATTGTTTCTTTTTGTCACATCACAATTACTTAGAGCACAAGACACCATGGCTTCACGATACCTTAATTTTAAATTCTAATTAAGATTAACAAATATTTTAAACAAACTGTGATTGCTCATTTGCTAGGCGGGACGCTAGGGGCTCTTACTGTAAAAAATGTTGGCACATGTCACTCGATCCTTTGTCTCTTTTTTACATAGACCGTGTCCGTATGATGCTAACTTCTCTTTTCGACGCTTTGTTGGCCTTCTTGAGCGCAGCGAAAATTTTTCTATGTCTATGGGCGAAACCCTTTTTTCTCGGAAGAGTTTAGGCAGCATTTACGAAAGTAACTTATTTTTCGCTATTAATTATTTGAGGAAATTTTCTTGTTAGAGTCCCCGCTGACGGGCGATTAATCGCTGAGCGATTTTTTTGTCTGAGAATAGGACATACGGAGTCCTACAGGTAAACGCCCACGAGCTACTTTTTGTAGCTGCTATAATTAATCGCGGCGATAATCGCGGCGCTTTTTTGTCGCTGGCTAAGTAAAACCTTGGTAAACCGGCTGATATGATGATGATGATGAAGTAAACCTTTGTCGTATCATCTCGCGGGCGATTATCGCTGCAATTAACGCCGCGATTATCGCAGATACAAAAAGTCGCCCGTGTGCGGTTACGCTTACGTATATCATGAATCATAAAATACAGGATGATTGGAAGATGGTTGCAATTGCAAAGCTTTAAAGGGAAGCTGCCAAGCAGTAAAGCTGGGGCCCAAGACTGCTAATTGGTAACATCATAATCGCGTTTCAATAAGTGTGTTTGAATTGTAATGCTTTTCGACACAGTAAACTGAAAGACAATTGAAACACAATTATGACGTAACAATGGCAGACTTGAGCTCCTGGTCGCTTGAGTCGCTGGCGTTATTATAAACGAGCATTTTTTTGACCCCGAAACTTTGAAAAACTGTATGTCACATTAAAAAACGTTATAAAACTGTTCGTCACACATTCCATAATAAAGTAGGTCTTTTAAAAGTTTCTATAAAATAAGTTCCAAAGCTAATAAACCACTCTAAACTTGATTTACTTAATTTTAGCTTATTATTTCGCTAAGTTAAAATTTATGTGGCTTACTTTTACGGTAACTTAAATTGGTACAAAATGAAATTCTCAACAAAGTTCATGATAAGTGGTACTTTAAGAATTTTAATTATTTGGCTGTTCTTATAGGACTTCAGAATAATATTCGTGAAAGTTAGCAAATAGTTAGTAGAGTACGAGGCAAATATCTTGAAATCGGGTAGGGATTGCGCGGAACGCGTATTTTGGGCATGCGTAGCGGTGAGGGGCGCGGGCGGTGGGAGAGGGGCGCGCGCTATTGGCTGCTCACATGAGCACATGCGCGAATTTATCCTCCATCGAAAAAATTTCAAGATAAATGCCTCGTACGATAGCAGATTTTTGTCAAGTTCTCCGCTACATTTATTCCATTGGACTTTCTTTTTTAGGGTTCCGTAGTCAAGTTAACAAGGAGTCCTTAGGGGATGCACAGACTTATTAAGATCTTGGGCAACTTGAGCAAATGAACTAATGGCGGGCCACCAGCACAAATTAAAAACATAAAAAAATTGTCAACTGGCATATTGCCAACGGGCCACATGTGGCCCGCGGGCCGCAGTCTGTGCATCCCTGCCTTATGAGTTTTGCTATTTCCGTCCGTCTGTCTGTCCATTTATCTGTCCGCGGCTTACCTTTAGTACTAGAAAGTTGTAATTTGGCATTAACGTGTGTACCTAACCTATATTAATTACACCGAAAAAACGCTAAAATTAAATGTTAAAAAAAAAAATGGAACCAACTTACAATATTGTGAAAAGGCCTATTCAACAACACCATGGAACACCCCACACTGTGGGCATTTAAGCCCAAAGACGTCAAGACCACTTTTCAATTCAGGGATTCCTTTGAAAAATATAAAGCTTTAAGTTACTAAATTTTATTAGGGTCATGTCTTGCCCCTCCCCCCCTCTTTCAGCTATATGGTTGCTTTTGAAATCGTGAAATTTAATATAGTAGGCTTTACAAATTAACGAGTTAGTCGATCAACTTATTTATATTCCAGGTGGGCTTATTTTTTAGTCTATAGCGGCGCAGGGCCACCGCGCAGTATAAGGTTTCGTAGTTACCTTATCATAAGGTAACTACGGATCCCTATACTGGTGGCCCGACATGCACTTGGCCAGTTTTTATTATATTATCTCCGTTACGGTAGCTATAGTTATTATTTGTACCGGTTAGTTTAGAAGAACTCTGATTTCAATTTATTTATTATTAGGTAAGGTACCAGTGCGTGGCGCCTTCGCCACTATTAATTCGCTAATGGGCCCTTGCCCATACAAGCCGAATCCCATCGGTTTACCTTTTAGAAATTCACCCCACCGACCCACTATGCAAATCATAAATTATTTGTAGAACGGCTTATTTTAGTCATAATTTCACCCTTCGCCACTGGTAGATACCTACTAAATTGAAGGTCAGATTTCACAGAATTCATGTGAATAATTGAACAACTTTCAATGTCATATTATTATTATGTGTGGAGATTTTCAGAATGACGTAAGTATATATTACCTCTATGAGAATATTAAGCGAAAAATATGCAGAATATCCAAGCAACTTTTCAAAATTCAGAGCCTGTACTGTTGTTATTAGTTGAACTTGTTTTATCTGCGAACATATTTTATTACGGTACAGGTAAAAAAGGTTCGATACAAAATATTAGTGCTCGTGTTGTCAGATTCCTATAAAGTTTCCTTGTTTCAACGAAAATAAGCCTACGTGCGTGTTACGCGAAAATTACGTTTTGGAACTAGGAATTAGGGTGAGATATCAACCAGGAGCCCAAGTTTGTTATTTGTTGACGTCATAATCGTGTTTCAATTGTGCTTTTAACACAGTTCTTGTTTCTTAAACCCAAAACCAAAACACAATACGTTTCGGTTTTTGGTTTAAGAATTGTGTTTCGGTTTTAGGTTTAAGTAACGAGAACTGTGTCAAAAAGAATTACCATTAAAAACAATTGAAATACGATCATGACGTTAACAATGGCAGACTTTGGCCCCTTTAGTTACTAAAGTTGTTTGGTTGCGCCGGTATATCATTTTAAATGGGCCACGCTAACGCTATATTTGCAAAATTTGCATTGCGGCTTTCAAAGTTTAGAAAATTGTCACATTCCGCTCTCTTCCTTTTCCCTTTCGCACACACCTGAAGATACTTAGATGTCGATACCAGTCTCGGACTACGATTACTCCGCAAGAGTCGTTCTCTTTTTTCAATTTAAGTGCTCAGTAGATACATCAGTGTAACTAAACAGTCTAGTCACGGGTCTAAAGTGGAATTGTTGAATATCTTGTAAATGGCTGCCTACGCATACGCACGCGCTTTTTCGTAATAAATATTAAAAATAATGAACTGAATCGCGCTATACAACCTAAGAAATTATGAGTGATCCTGCCATGCTTGCTTGTGATCCTGCCATGGAACAGAAGTAGCAGCAAAACAAGGATCGGTGACGGCCCCAAAGAGGTTCATCTTCACCAGCTCAGGTACTTCGCAGCAGTCACACACACACAGGTAAGCTGCGAATCCTTCTTTTCATTTCCTTAATTCATTTGTGGAATCTTGTGTATCTCTTATTTTATTTTCCGCATATAGGTAGTCTCATTGAATCGCTCCCTCAACCCCTTTAGACGCATAATACCACATACGCATAATACCACCTTTACGCAATACGCCATAAACGCAAAATACCACTTACGCAAAATACCAACTTAGCAAAACACCAACTTTGATTTACGCAAAATCCCAACTTTGATTTACCTACGCAAAATATAAACTACGCATAAAACCAACTTTTTCGTAATTGACTGATTGAAAAAAAAAATACTTTCTGTACTTTGATTTGCTACCAGTAAAGTCTCCAGTAGTAAGGACTCCCGTTGACGGCTGTGGGGAATATACTGACCGAATCTGATGAACAGGTCTTATGCGTCTAAAGGGCTCAACCACCGTGCCTGTTTTACATTATCTTAGCTGTTCGTAGAGAGTAGAGGTACATTGCCTGGCATGTTCGATTATTTTACAAGAACGTCAAACACAGCAGGCAATGTAGGTACGTCTACTCTCTAGTAACAGCTTAGAGCGAAACGCGAGAAGGTCTTGTTTACATTAAACAAGACCTTACACAGCTCGCGTTGCGCATCATTTGCAACGCCTTTTTATTACCAGTACCTACAGCTAAAGTTTAGTGGAAACAATAAATACATCGTTTTGTAGTTTGACCTTTTACCCTAGTACTAGCTCATTGCTTAAACCTCGCACATCATTTGTGGAAAGGCAGTCGTAATTTCAAATGAGCGTCACCCGAGTATGTCACGTTCCTTGTATCAATTTGAGGAGACGTGACAGCGATACCAATCCCGCGACCAATTGGGCCCTTATTCCTAATGATCGCCACGTAATTAAAACTAATGAGGTACCTTTGGTTGAGCCCCTTATTTCTATTAGCGGTCGTAATTGCTATTGAGGTTCGGCAGCTCTAAATGAAGCTATTTGCATACAACTTGAAATTCCGATCTTTAAATTCATAAAGTGGCTTGAAAGTTACTTGTCTTTTTCTAGTGTTTTCATTATTATCTTGCATTTTTAGCTCCTTGGGCCCTATTTTTGAATCGCTCGGCAGGCGTCGAGCGCTCTTTTCGACTGATTTTCGTTCGACATATGACTCAAAACAATGAGATGTCGAACGAAAATCAGTAGAAAAGAGCGCTCGACGCCAGCCGAGTGAATCAAAAATAGGGTCCCTTGAGTTTGCGCTTCTTGCTTACGCCAACCTCAATATATAGGTTTTGCAGAGACTCGCATTTGCATTATAGCGCAACTCGTATAATAAATTTGAAGCTAAAACGGGGAGGTAAAAGCTCAGCATTTAGCGAACTGTTCGTGTCGTAATGGGTTATAAGTTAGGATAGTCTGTTGTTAGTGAAATAATCCAGGATTTAATATTGTTAACTTCTCTAACCTTTAACTGTTGGCGTGGTATGGGCGTGGTTTCGATTAGTATGAGATTTTGTAATATTTTTTAAGAAGTTCAGTTTATAGCCTAAAACAGGACCCAGGGGGCCCTATTTTTGAATCACTCGACTGGCGTCGAGCGCTCGTTTCTACTGATTTTCGTTCGACATATGACTCAAAACAATGAGATGTCGAATGAAATCAGTAGAAACGAGCGCTCGACTGGAGTCGAGTGATTCAAAAATAGGGCCCCAGTACTTTAGCTAAAAGCAAACATCCCATAAATAACGACGAAAAGAATGTTTATGAAATCTAAGATTTTTCATACAGCTGCGTCTTTTTTCGTTCAGAAATTGAACAAGTATAGTTGGAACGTAAAAAACCGGCCAAGTGCGAGTTGGACTCGTGCACTAAGGGTTCCGTACCAAAAACGGCAAAAAATACGTTTGTTTTATTGGAGCCCCAATTAAATATTTATTTTATCCTGTTTTTAGGATTCCGTACCCAAAGGGTAAAAACGGGACCCTATTACTAAGACTCCGCTGTCCGTCTGTCTGTCTGTCACCAGGCTGTATCTCATGAACCGTGATAGCTAGAAAGTTGAAATTTTCATAGATGATGTATTTCTGTTGCCGCTATAACAACAAATACTAAAAATAGAATAAAATAAATATTTAAGGGGGGCTCCCATACAACAAACGTGATTTTTTGGTACGGAACCCTTCGTGCGCGAGTCTGACTCGCACTTGGCTGGTTTTTAGTATTTGTTGTTGTAGCGGCAACAGAAATACATCATCTGTAAATGTATAATAATAAAATTTCAGCTGTCTAGCTATAAGTAAGGAGTCTTATAATGGGTCCCGTTTTTACCCTTTGGGTAAGGAAACCTAAATAAAAACCGGTCAAGAGCGAGTCGGACTCGCGCACCGAGGGTTCCGTACAATCATAAATATATTGGGATATGTTACTTTAGTACAGTCTTTAAAAAAGTAGGATAAACGGCAGACAGTTGGAAGGGCGAACAGGCGGACAGTTAATTTACAAATCTTAACCACAGCTGCTTATGGTGACTGAAAAACGTTTCAGCCACTCCACATTGCAAACTGTTTATATTACTAAGTAGGAACTTATTCTTCGTTTATTCGTACGGCAAATAGTAGGTAATTATTTTAGAACCAGCCACCAATTTATTATTGTAGTGTTAGGTTGCGCCATCTCTTGACCGATAGTGGAACTATATTTTTCCTTAGGTTAGCATGCTTAGGACAGCGCCATCTGTTGACTGGTAGTAAAACTAAAAAAAATTGATTGTTTTTTGAATTTCTTAAAAAGTGTGTTATATTGAGACATCGTTTTATTTTTCCTGTAATCTTTACATAAACTACTATCACATAGAATTATTTCAGATTTTTCTCTCTGCAAACTTCGGAGATAAGGGGGGGGAACGGTATTTTTTTTTACAATTTTCACCATAAGTCGAAAACTATGCGGCCTAAAAAAAAAGAAAAAATGTTTAAAAACGTGCAAACGACGCTCTTTCATATGATACCCCACATGCCCTAGTTGCCCCACTTCAAATTTTTAAGACCCCTTTTCAGTCCCTGTTGTAAAAAAGATATTTATTTTTTTATTTATTTCTTATTCGCGAAATAGTTGGACAAATGTCATCTTAAACTATTCCAAACTTCACGTTGATACCATTAGTAGTTCTCGAGATATCCAGCTGTGACAGACAGACAGACAGACAGACAGACAGACTGAGTCACACCATAAGGGTTCCTTTTTTACCATTTTGGTACAGAACCCTAAAAAGATGCCTTACGTGATCACTGAATCTTCAGAGAATGTCTATACATTGTTTAAAAAGAAATACCTAAGGCAAAGACATTAATTTAGTGTGCCTCCGTATTTAGCCCAAACTGTGTGGAATTGGATGCTTGAATTTTTTCTTTTTAGAGCACAGTAATTGACCATTTGCATTTTATTAGAGACACTACAACTGCAATTTGTTAATTATGTTATAATTTCAAACAAATATAGACCTTACTCCGTCCTTGAGTGATTTCTATCAAAAATATTTACAATTTTTTTACCAATATAAAAGAAATATGGTTTTATTAATAAAATGTTTCTAAATTAATTTTGTAATATTAACAAAAGCCTTTCATTAAAAATAATTGGTAATGAAAATAACCTACAAAGCATTGTGATTTGTTAGAATAATCAAATAAAGGCATCTCAGACCTCCAGGTCAATACTTACTCCTAAAATACCTACGTCAGTAGCTTAAGGAGAAAGAAGAAAACATGCCATATTACGCCAACCTTAATAATTAAATATTCAATATCTGGGTGACCGAGCTTTGCTCGGTTATTACTATTTATTGTAATATGGTGGTGTTTAGGTCATAATCTACATTGTTATCTCAAACATTAACAACTTTTTTTTTAAACTTGTCTAAAATCAATAAAAATAAAAAAAATATAAGTATATAAACTTGAACATGTATAAAAAAAACCAAAAGTAAGTCACCAAGCGGGATTTGAAGCCGTAAAACTCGTTTCTTGCCGTCCGCGTCTTAAGCCCGCCGGTAACGATCAATTGCGATTCTCAATTTTTACGTCATTGACGCTCATTGATGCGAAAAATGATCGTTTATACGTGCAATTGAAGCGATTGTCAATTGCTCCAACAATGGCATTGACGAAAAAATTGATAATCGCAATTGATCGTTACCGGCGGGCTTTAACCCGCTGGACCAGACGGACAGTGGCCGGCAGGACGAAATTAGCGACCATATTCTGCGTCGAAAAAAAAAAAACGTATAAAAACTCGAAAACACACGTTTTCCCAAACATAAGACTAATCTAGATCGATTGTTTACTCCCGAAACCCCCACATACCAAATTCCAGCGAAATCGTTAGAGCCGTTTCCGAGATCCCATAAATAAATGTATGTACTTACAAGAATTGCTCGTTTAAAGATATAAGATCTAAATACTTAATTAGTCTGCCGTTTGGACTATTCATTTTGAAATATAATTATGATTATCCCATTTTCATGAATAATATAGTTTTGAGAACACAATATCCTATTGCAGGCATGTCAAACATGCGGCCCGCAGGCCGCATGCGGCCCTTTACACGTATACTGCGGCCGGATCCAATTTTAAAATCATCCTCCTGATGCGGCCCGCAAGCGTGTCTCAATAATAATTAAATTCAAAAAGTAACACTTTACCCATGAGTTTTAATATCGTTTTAATTTTCTTTAAAGTTAGATTTTGCGCCCCATTGATTCTACGGTCAATATTCATTTGGCCCACCAATGATTTTGAGTTTGACATGCCTGTCCTACTGGGTGTATCTTAATCAAATGTGAATTCATTTTGATAATTACTTTAGGTATTACATACCCGTTTGATAAGTCATAGAATGTTAATTAATTTAATTTATAGTGTCTTCAACTTCCATCATGAGGAATGAGTTTTCATTAAGCAGAAGTTATTGCAGTATTTGTGTCTGAAGCAGAAACAATGTGATTTACAACTACGGCTAAATAATGTTTCAGAGAAGTTTAACTAAGTATAATGTTTATGTACTGCGAAAGCACGTTTCATTCATCATTGCCACATAGTTTTATAGGGTTGCCGCTAAACTATAAATAAAAGATTGGAGTAAGTTAACCATTTACATTTGTGACGACGCCGACTATTTAAAAATATGGTTTAAAACACTGTCTTGGTCATCGAAATTACTAGTAGTAGATTTCGATGGTCATGATGATGTGAAAGAAAGAATAAAATATAAGTTCTCTATTATGTCATCATCATCATATCAGCCGCACGACACCCGCTGCTTGACATAGGCCTCCCCCAAGGATCTCCACGACGATCGGTCCTGCGCTGCCCGCATCCAGGATCGTCGGTCGGTCCACCTTGTAGGGGGCCTACCCACGGAGCGTCGTCCGGTGCGCGGTCGCCATCGCCATCTTATTATGTAGGGAGAAGTAACAACATTGTGTGGTAATACCTATAGATGCAGCAGCCGCCCGCTACTTCATCTGCTGGAATTTATTTCTTCCAAATTTCTTAGCGGATGTCTACGTCTATATAGTGCAGTATTTAGTGGCATCAATCTTGCAGATCGTCAACAAAGGAAGCCGCTTGGCACAGGCGTACTTTGTGGTCATTTGTGGAGATTTAGCCCTGTACCCACGTGGTACCACCCTGGTGGTAGCCAGGGGTGGGGGGGAGAGGTGACTTCTACCACGCTATACTTTTACATCCATATCTCCATAAGTTTAGCAAATAGGTCGTGTTTCGTATCGTTTTCATATAATTCAAGGACAAGGAATTCATTTCTGGAACAATTTTTTCACTCGTTTATATAAAAAATAAAAGTTCTGCGCAAAAACAGAAAAGTAAGAAAACAAAAATCTTACAAAATCTATGCCTACAAATATACCACGAGATTGTGCTTTATAAAAAAAATATGATTGAACAGCCCTGTTTATATATTATAAATGTGTCAAAAAAAAAACATTTGCGACGCGCGACGGTATTTTGGTGCAGTATATTTGGATAGGATTTATCACTTATTGTTTAATAATGACACAAATAGGTTGTGTTTGGTATCGTTTTCATGTAATTCAAGGAGGGGGAATTCATTTCTGCAACAACATTTTTACTCATTCATAGAAAAAAAAAGTAAGTTCAGTGCAAAAAAAAAAATACAAAATCTATGCCTACAATTAAACCACGAGATTATGCTTTATAAAAAATATGTTTAAACAGCCTTATTTATCTTAAATATATAAACATAAACTTTTCTAAAGAAATTATATTTATAAATGTGTAAAAAAATCAGTTGCGCCGCGCTGCGGTATTTTGGTGCAGTATTTTTTGATTTGGACTTATCACTTATTTTTTAATAATAACACGGATTAGTATTGATAGTCCCATAGTTTTACTTGAAAAGAGAGTTAAAGTTATTAGTACATTATTGCAAAGGCAGCGAAATAAGCAATTGCAGGTCGAGTATGAGTTTGAAGGCCGAGCCGCAGGCGAGGACTTCAAACTCATACTCGGCAATACTGGCAATTACCATTTCGGCCGAGGCATATATAGTGTTTTTTTTTTAAATGCAAGAAAATAAAAAAGGGCCTTTTACATAATAAATTTAATTAATATCAAAAGTTATATTGCTCATGTTAGGACAAATATTGAACGAAAATGTTATCGATTTTCGCTTCGCCTTTGTCGCTAAATAAATATCACCTGGGGCTTCGAGTAGAATTTGCTTTATTTGCTAAACCCACTTTTGCTTTTTCCTAAAACCCACTTCACCAGATGAAATAAAAAGGATTATCAGATCGCTCAAGAACACAAATTCTGCAGGCTATGATGAAGTAGTAACAAGTGTAGTAAAGATGTGCTCCGACAAACTTGCGCCAATTTTAGCACACCTTATTAACATTTCTTTTGAAAGATTGGTCTTGTCACATACTCCAAAAACAGCACTTTATCATAAAAGTTGTCTTTTTATGACTATAAAAATTTACAATCATATACCAATTGACATAAAGGAATCACGGACATTTCAAATATTTAAATCAAGACTGACAAAATTTTTAGTTGACCATAGGTTTTATAGTGTTTATAGCACATAGGGGTATTTTGCGTTTCTAGCCGGTAAAAAATATTTTTGAATTTTTTGATGATGTACTAGGATCTATATTGTGATTTGAATTGAAACAAGTTATTTTCAACATACAGTGACATATTTTTTTTATTTTTATTTGTGTAAAAAAAATATGTACAAAAAATTATGAATAAAAGATTTTATGTTATTTTTATTTGGTTTACAGATCATATCATGCATTAATCAGATGATAGCAAGGTGCTCCTACAACAAAATAACAATACTGTTAATAACTAATTGACGAAAGTTAAAAAAACAATATTTATTACTGTCACTACTAATGTGTAGGTAGGTTGAAAAGGGGCAAAAAGTGGCACCTAATTTCTATAACAGCATAATGTTGATGGACTATTCTATAAAACACCATAAAAAAAAATTTGCTCGGAAATAGCCCGAAGTATAACTAATAGACTCGTTAACATAGAAATATGATAAAAAATATTCAAAAATAGTGAATGATTCAAGGCGCAATTAATAGTGATAATCAAACAGAAAACAATATAAAATTATGACACAGATTCGTGATCTTACCTGAACTAGAACAATCCATAGTTTTTTTTCTTCTTAGACTTCACCAAATAACGTATTATTAACTTATGTATTTGCGAAAATATTTCACAAACAAGTCAAACGAGCACGAAAAAAACGGTTTCTTTAGACAAGTTTTGCAAGACGCAACGGAGTGGGAAGAGTTGCCTATTGCTCACTAACTTCTTGGCTCGTAGCAGGTATGTGATTTTTCTCTCTGTGATAGTTTTGAGGAATTGGACTTTTTACCGGCTAGAAACGCGAAATACCCCTATGTGCACCGTTTCATACAACATTACCGGCGCGCTCTTCGTTCCAAATTCAAAGAACGCGCCGGGAAGTGATTTGGTTTTTCAGTCTACATAAATATGCTCTAAGTAAATTTGATACTTCGCGTTTTCTTTATTCAAAAGTAATGACAATATTTCCGCGCATGTTTAAGAAAAAATATTTTATTTACATCGTTTTTACAAATTTTATTGGCAGTTTCCGTTGCATCCATTTTATTTATCTTTTTAAACAATTGCACCTTCTTGCGCATTTTTGCTTACACTTACACCTTATTTACTCCATGCAAGCTGTGGCTGCTGGCAGAAGGGTGGTCCGCATAGGCTTCCATAAGCCATTATTTTTGGTACGACCCCAATCTGCAGGCCATGGCAAGTTTTCGATTGGTTTTAAAAGTTGATCACATACATTCCTCCCTGATAAATCACTCGCAAATTGTGGTTGCACAGGGCGTCTCTGGTTGGTGGAGATTCTCCAGCTGCTTGTCCTTGTTCGTGAATAGCACTTTTCTGCATTGATTCATATCAAGGAGATTCGTTCCAACATTTCCAACAATAACAAAAGCCTTATTGCCAAGCCAATATCGGCGCAAATGTTTTTTTTGACACATTTATAAATATAATTTGTATGGAAAAGTTGATGTTTATATATTCTATCTATATATATAAAAGCGTAAATCACTCACTGACTCATCACGAAATCTCAGAAACTACAAGTGCTAGGAGTCTCAAATTTTGCATGGGGGTCCCTTTTAGGGTGTAGGTGCTCACTAAGACGGGATTTTGCGAAATTCAATCCCTAAGGGGGTAAAACAGGGTGGCAACGTTTGTATGGGAGAAAGCGATTCCTTGGCCCGATTGACTTGAAATTTGGCATAGACATTCTTTAACAAAATTAATTGAATATGTGTTTCGTATTTTCTTGAAATGTATCCCCTAACAGGGTTGAAAAGGGGTAGAAAGTTATTTTTAGGGTGGTTGACTTCGATATTGGAATCAAAACTTCTTAGTGCATTTGTACGATTAAGAAAAATAAATGTCAGTTGTCAGGTTGTCACCTCGCCTGAGATTGTAATTATGTCACCGCACGAGCTGACATTTCATGTTGTATAAGATTTTGTCCTGATTTTCACTACCTATTTTACGAAATATTAGTTTACTTATAAAACGTGGCAAAATCTAGCAAATATCAGATATCTAACGTGACAAGGAATTTGGTGTAAAGTGTTGAAATTGAAAGCCGGATAACAATGCACAACATAAGTTGCACCCGACATAATTTGCAATGTCACGTTATTTTAGCCAGGAACCTTTTCATTCATAAGCAGAAATTAAACAAATATTTACTATAAGAAGATTATAAGCGTATATACCAAAGTTTCATCATAATCGGATGTGAATGGTTTAGGAGTGCATAGGAAACAAAATAATAAACATACATAGATTTTTATTTAAAAAGAAGATACCTACCAAACTATTAAGTATGAGTATTAAATGTTACATAATATTATTATACTTATTTTGTTATATTACTGCTAAGAAATTTTATTAAGTACCTACCTACCTACCTAATACAAAATCGTGAACAGTAGGGCGTCTCGGTTCTGTAACCAAACTCGAACCCCACTTCGAATCTCACTTCACTGCACGGGACGGGAACTTTAAATCATAAATAAGATAATGATAAGATTTTTTTTTCATCACAAAATATTTTAGAATATCTACCTAAAATTTTTGTAATCGGTAAAATTGCTCATTAAGTTAACTAATTTCTAATAACTAATTCACGCGAAGTGAAGTGAAGTGTTGTGAGATGCGCGTTTGGTTACAGAATCAACAGATTGCGCAGGTAAAACCGCGGGGTGCAGCTATTACCTATATATCACAAATTTGTAAGAATGTGAAAGTTTTGATGTTTGGATGTTGTTCATTTTGTTACTCAATCACGTCTGAACGGGTGAACGGATTTAGACGAAATTTGGCACAGGGATAGATTATAGGAATCTGGAATACTTAACACAGGCTTCTTTTCATGCCGATCATTGGTTTCCAAGGGAAGACTTACAACGATTACCGACTCCCACGCGGGCGGAGCCACGGGCAAAAGCTAAACATAGTATAAAACAAAACCTCCTTCAAAAAACTTGAAAAAAGCCTAACAAAAACAGCTTCAAAAATAAATTAATGGCTCTAAAAAGCAAGAAATAAAATATTGAAATCTGCATAATAACTAACTCGAAAGTTTGTACGCATATCTTATATTAAACAACGCCTTTTGAAGTCGGGTGGGGGGACGGGGGGACGAAGGATATTTTTTTATCTAAACTCTAATATCATGGGTTTAACCCCACCCAACTTCATAAGACGTTGTTTAATATAAGATATGCGTACAAACTTTCGAGTTAGTTATTATGCAGATTTCAATATTTGATTTCTTGCTTCTTAGAGCCATTAATTTATTTTTGAAGCTGTTTTTGTTAGGTTTTTTTCAAGTTTTTCGAAGGAAGTTTTGTTTTCATTAAAAACTTTTTTATTTTAAACTTTTTTGTGGTAGGTATATTTGGTGACGATGTTATCTAAGTTACAATAGCCTTATGTTAACGGCTCATCACCTTTTACATAGTACTGCTTTTCCCGACGCAGGGGCGTTAATTGTTGAGGAGTTCTCCTGGTACTTCACTATCAGCTCCACTTCACCATATGAATTATGATGAGCATAAATAGCCTAGCAACCATGTTAAAGTAATCGTATCGTACCAGTGAAATACTTAGTATTGAATAGTCCCGATGATCATCTAAGCTGGTCTTCATCATCAGTTCCAATTCACCGAAATGGTACTTTTCGAAAGCAAATGCACAAGTTACTTAAGAAAATACTAAAATCGCTATAGATGTGCCTATAATATTTGAAGAGTTCCCTCGATTTCTCCAGGATCCCATCATCAGATCCTAACTTCATGACAATGGGACCAACTTAGAAGAATATATATTTTCAAAAAAAAATTTTTTTCAAATTGGTCCAGCCGTCTTCGAGTAATCGAGTAACATACATAAAAAAAAGATTCCGACGAACTGAGAACCTCCTCCTTTTTTTGAAGTCGGTTAAAAACAAAGTCGCTTCCCGTCGTCTGTACGCTTCTCTTAAACTATACATAAAAATCGCAATAAAATCGATCTTTAAGTTTGGGAGCTAGGTTGCCTCAGAGTCCTCAGACAGATAGACACACACACACTTCATTTATATTTTAACACCCCTTGCGTACGTCGTATATATGTAGATATCCTGTAGTATGTATAATCAAATAACTTCACACTGACACCACATTAGCACAGTTTTACATTAGTAACTACATTGCACTGCACCCGTGCGTAGCCGGGGCGGGCCGCTAGTAATATATAAACAGGGCTGTTCAATCATATTTTTTTTATAAAGCACAATCTCGTGGTATATTTGAAGGCATAGGTTTTGTAAGATTTTTGTTTCCTTACTTTTCTGTTTTTGCGCAGAACTTTTATTTTTTATATAAACGAGTGAAAAATTTGTTCCAGAAATGAATTCCTTGTCCTTGAATTATATGAAAACGATACCAAACACGAACTATTTGCTAAATTTATGGAGATATGGATGTAAAAGTATAGCGTGGTAGAAGGCATCTCTCCCCCCACCCCTGGCTACCACCAGGGTGGTACCACGTGGGTACAGGGTTAAATCAGCTCAAATGACCACAAAGTATGCCTGTGCTAAGCGGCTTCCTTTGTTGACGATCTGCAAGGTCCCCATACAAATGATGCCACTAAATACTGCACTAATACATTTATGCCCAATTTCAGCCTGACACGTCCAGTGATTAGAGCTGTGCGATGATGAAATAGATTCAGCAAGAGCATATAATTTCTTTAGAACTTACTTTGTGTGGGTATATTAGGTGGTACGTATGCGTGCATTCGGAAAAAAACCATATAGAACCTTTGACAGGATGTTTTTATCCAGACTGATGAACTATGTGTGCCTAAATTCATCCAAATCTTTTCAGCCGTTTTTGCGTGATTGAGAAACAAAAACTTTAAGTAGGTAGGATCAATCTCTATGGCGGCGAAGTGGATTAGCGCATTGGTCTGCGATTGTTAAGGTTTAGCATCTTTCGCAAGGGTCGGTCATGGGATGGGGGATCAAAAATTTATTATCTCGAGCTCCTTCTTACTTCGGAAGGCCTAAGCCATTGGTCCTGTTAACACCCAACAATCCGCATTGGGCCCGCGTGGTGGGTTATGGCCTATCTTCCTTATGAACCCATAAGAAAGGCCTGTATCCCGGCAATGGGGACAAGAAATGGTTGATGCTGGGACCCTATTTTTGAATCGCTCGACTCCAGTCGAGCGCTCATTTCTACTGATTTTCGTTCGACATATGACTCAAAACAATGGGATGTCGAACGAAAATCAGTAGAAACGCGTGCGCTCGACAGCTGCCGACAGCTGCCGAGCGATTCAAAAATAGAGCTCCTGATCATTTACAATGTTAATAACTAAAATAGTTAATAACTACTCAATCAGTACTCATACTCAAACAATACAGTAGCATGAACAACAATCGAGAAAAAAAACGAGAAAAGTACCTACTCGAGAAAGTAATTATCTATGGAAATTTTCATTTCACTTTTAGGAGATAGATGGTGCTGTACAAATTTCCCATATAAAATTACTCTATCGAATGTTTTTACGCGCGTTATTTTTGTCGATAGCTATTCGTAGGGTAGATCCTCAGATAGTATCGAATAAAACATTTACAGCCCTATCCAAAGTATTTCTAAATATTAATGTCGTAATTATTCCTAGATGGCGCTGCAGTTCTCGTAAATGTGAATATTTGGTTAAACGAGGTGGCAATTAATATCGCCTCCTGACATCATTCGCATTAATTTAACTTAACAATACAATGTTGGCATTTTGCGTAAGGAAATTCGGTGACACAGTTTAAAGTACCCATAGAAAGTTTGTTTACCAACAACAAAGCGAGAGTAAATTCGAATTTATAACTTTTGATATTGTTTATGATCTAGATATACAGCGCGTAGGCGTAGCCCATAGGAAGAAATAAAAAAGTTTCTGAAGAACGAATTCCAAAAGTAATACCGCCTCCTTTTTGTAAGACGGTTGAAAACGGAAGGATGATGTTCGCTTAGGTAGGCATTTTGATTTGCGCTTTAGCTAAAATTCTAAAATTAGTTGGATATTATAAATATTAGCGATGCGCGATTATTACTAATTTCAATAATCGAATTAACTACTAATTACTAATTTCAATAATCAAATGTCATATTATTAATATACTTATTTCAATAATCGAATAAGTATTACTAATTAGTAATACTTTTGAAAAGTGATGAGCGCGAGACAAGTAGGAAATAACAATTAAAATAAGATTTAAAAAAAAGTACTTGGACCCTCAATAACTTCGCAGCTATTGGTTTCCCAGGTATAGTGTAAAAGACTACGTGGACTTCGGCTTCGTTGAAGGTCTTGTTACACCCGTTATTATTAAAACAAAATTAGTGTATAAAGTAAACTACCATTCTCTCTCGTTATACTCAATAAATATTTTAGACGTGATACCTTAAAATTATTTGTTGAATGCTTTTCAAGAGTATAATTGTTCTGCCAGCTCAAATCCTTAAGATTAACATTCATTGATCTGTGGATCGATTAATGAAAAACTCATACCCATTAAGGAAAGAAATACCCGTGATCCTTTTTGACCGATGGTAAGTATTACTGGCAGTGGCCTATATTGTGTCACAAAGATTTACGAAGCCAAGAAAAGCCGTAACAAGAAGTGATTAATTATATCTTATTTACCGTGGGAATACAGCCGTACGGAGATGCCATATCATGACAAAATATCGTTCCTATATACGAAATGTGTGACTAATTAACTAATTATAAATACCTTGGGAGCTGAAGCTCACAGAAATAGAACTAATTTGCAGAGATCACGATTATCACAATTGTAATTCAAACTTATAAATTATTTTTATATCGATTCTATTTAGGTACCTAAAATTGGTAACTGGAGCTTTATGTAATTCAAATTAAATCGTTGTAGGGTATAATTTAACTAAATTAAACTTGAATTTTAACTAAACTACAATAAAACAAACTACAAAAAGAAGTAAAACTTTTTAAAGCTTTTAAAATGGACGGTTTGAAGAGAAAAATTTAGTACTAATGGTATAGCATTAAATAAATCGATCATTTTACTAAATAAAATAAAATACCCTTTACCTATAATGTGCTCACCAGTACGATCTACTTTATGATATAAGTAGTGCATGTAGGTATTTTTTATAATTTATAAATTTTAATTAGATTATTTAAATGGACTTTTGATATTTACAATAATGAATTAACTAACCGATGACAGGCATTTTCCAAGTCAATTTGAATTACTACATTTTAATGCCAACCTAAGTATTTAAATACAGACAAAGAGAAAACTCAGTTTACGAATTGAACTAAAATCAACGTTCTATTCTAATGAGGCGCTGTCAGTGGTCATGACCACGTCTGCTCGCAATTTGGTGAATTAATTAAAAACAGCGGCTCCCATTTGTAGTTTTAACCGTGCGGTGCGATGAAGTTGGAAACTGGCCCCATTTGAGCCGTGAGGCACATCATTAGCACTATAAGTGAGCAGAATGGATGAAGCTCTACTTGCGTGGTAATTTCCGTTAAATATTCAGATTGATTTTTTCTGAGTTGCTCTTTATTTCTTATGGGGTATTTACATTGGTGACTGACTATAGCCGCACGAAAATCGACCGTGAAAATGGTATTTCGACCTAGGCCCTCAGGTGACTGAACAAAATTATCTGATCCGGTGGCCAAAACTGAAACTACGTTATTAGTGTTATTAGGTTACGCCATCAACTACAACGACAGAGACGCCATCACCTGCGATTCAATTTTGGAAGCAACTTGCTAGGTGACTAAAGTCGACGTCACAGGTGACTTAAATCGACCCATATAAATATTACTAGTATTTCGCCCTGGTGCGCGGGCTGCTGAAGCAGCCCGCGGGCATCGTCCTTTTGGGCTGTAAGTGGCGGATTTTGGGGAGTTGGACTGCAAATTGTGTGGGCAGTGTGGTGATGCGTAGTGAAAATGAATGCTCCATATTTTTTTCTTAAAACTGCTGGCTAATATTCAAATCATTGAGAAACTAATATACACGGTTTATTTTTAAGTAGGTATATTTAAAAATTTAATGAGTGTATCTCATCCCTATTCTAATCGAGTATGTATGTACAGTTAAAAGTTTCAATCTCTTATATAAAAGTTAAGGGGTGACTGACAGACTATTGCCCAGCCCAAACCACACCAAATTATTTTAAGTGGTAAATATTAAACATTATTCAAACCCTAAAGGGGTTAATGGGGTTCAAACTTTTTGGAAACAATATAAAATAGACATTACGACTTGAAATTTCGTAGGATAACTTCTATAGATAAACAAATGATCAAACATGTATTTCGTAAATTTCTGAAAATCAACCCCTTAAAGGGGTAAAAAGCCCAACTTCGATATGGATGTCGTTATTGAGGTTTTATGGGATGTTGATTGCGAAAATGGCATTTATTTAAGTGTTACATTATTCAAAACCTAACAGAAAATGGCAGACTGAAACGGGGGTTCAAATTTTTTATGGAAAAATAATACGGGTTCGGGAACAGGAATGAGAACGTGAACGGGAATTAATAACATTTTAAATATGAAAGTTTAATGTTTGGATGTTTGTTACTCAATCACGTAAAACCGACTAAACGGATTAGGAATAGCACACAGATAGCAATATAGCCTGTGGTAAAACATGAATACTTTTTATCTCAGTCAAAAGTTTCATTGCGATTTTCCGAATGTCCACGCGGACGAAGTCGCGGGCAAAAGCTAGTATTTAATAATTGGTCAATATATTGAGTTTTTAAATTTGAGATTTTTGCATTTACAATGCTATTTTTAAACAATACTAAATAATATACTAGAAAAAATACGACTCGCACCAGATCAATACTCAGACGGGAATCGAACCCGCGACCTTTGGATATCCGGTCCAATGCTCTGACCGCTGAGCTACCGAGTCACTAGTGACATCGTCGAATTTTTCCTAGTATATCCTAAACTCTTACGCTGTAGGCCAGCGTTATTTCACCAATGTGAGGAATTACCTCGACATTCAATTGAAATATCTTTCCAGATATTTTAACAATTGATTAAGATGAAATAGCTATATAATTTTTAAATTTGAGATTTTTGCATTTACAATGCTATTTTTAAACAATACTAAATAATATACTAGAAAAAATACGACTCGCACCAGATCAATACTCAGACGGGAATCGAACCCGCGACCTTTGGATATCCGGTCCAATGCTCTGACCGCTGAGCTACCGAGTCACTAGTGACATCGTCGAATTTTTCCTAGTATATCCTAAACTCTTACGCTGTAAGCCAGCGTTATTTCACCAATGTGAGGAATTACCTCGACATTCAATTGAAATATCTTTCCAGATATTTTAACAATTGATTAAGATGAAATAGCTATATAATTTTTAAATTTGAGATTTTTGCATTTACAATGCTATTTTTAAACAATACTAAATAATATACTAGAAAAAATACGACTCGCACCAGATCAATACTCAGACGGGAATCGAACCCGCGACCTTTGGATATCCGGTCCAATGCTCTGACCGCTGAGCTACCGAGTCACTAGTGACATCGTCGAATTTTTCCTAGTATATCCTAAACTCTTACGCTGTAAGCCAGCGTTATTTCACCAATGTGAGGAATTACCTCGACATTCAATTGAAATATCTTTCCAGATATTTTAACAATTGATTAAGATGAAATAGCTATATAATTTTTAAATTTGAGATTTTTGCATTTACAATGCTATTTTTAAACAATACTAAATAATATACTAGAAAAAATACGACTCGCACCAGATCAATACTCAGACGGGAATCGAACCCGCGACCTTTGGATATCCGGTCCAATGCTCTGACCGCTGAGCTACCGAGTCACTAGTGACATCTTCGAATTTTTCCTAGTATATCCTAAACTCTTACGCTGTAAGCCAGCGTTATTTCACCAATGTGAGGAATTACAAAAAATACGATGATCTGGTGCGAGTCGTATTTTTTCTAGTATATTATTTAGTATTGTTTAAAAATAGCATTGTAAATGCAAAAATCTCAAATTTAAAAATTATATAGCTATTTCATCTTAATCAATTGTTAAAATATCTGGAAAGATATTTCAATTGAATGTCGAGGTAATTCCTCACATTGGTGAAATAACGCTGGCTTACAGCGTAAGAGTTTAGGATATACTAGGAAAAATTCGACGATGTCACTAGTGACTCGGTAGCTCAGCGGTCAGAGCATTGGACCGGATATCCAAAGGTCGCGGGTTCGATTCCCGTCTGAGTATTGATCTGGTGCGAGTCGTATTTTTTCTACTATATTATTTAGTATTGTTTAAAAATAGCATTGTAAATGCAAAAATCTCAAATTTAAAAATTATATAGCTATTTCATCTTAATCAATTGTTAAAATATCTGGAAAGATATTTCAATTGAATGTCGAGGTAATTCCTCACATTGGTGAAATAACGCTGGCTTACAGCGTAAGAGTTTAGGATATACTAGGAAAAATTCGACGATGTCACTAGTGACTCGGTAGCTCAGCGGTCAGAGCATTGGACCGGATATCCAAAGGTCGCGGGTTCGATTCCCGTCTGAGTATTGATCTGGTGCGAGTCGTATTTTTTCTAGTATATTATTTAGTACAATATATTGAGGTTTGTTTATGTCTCAAAATTTTACTGATTTATGGATTTAGAGCTCATCCAACGCCCCTGGTGTCTTTTGCCCCCATGGTGTTTGCCCCCGAGTTACATAGAAGTAATAATTTATTTCTTAGTGCAAATTTGGGGGCATATACTACGCCACTACGGGGGCAAAAGACACCGGGGGCGTAATCCATGAACCCGCGTATTCAAATGAGACTATCTTGTTTACCTACGTAAATCATGAAAAGAATGAATGTGTGCACGCATCTTACTATTTTTGTGAGTTTGCCGATTAATCAAGATTTTTTCCGATATTTTCGAAATATTTTTTTTTAATTTTTAACTTTTAACTGCACGTTTATATTCAGACACGTGGTCTGATATCTCTATTTCATTGAAGATATACCTACTTGAAAATTAACGGTGTAGTTACTATGTGAAAAATCAAATCAAATCAGGGAGTGCTAAGAATCCCTGGGTGCGGCTCGGCTACCATCAACCACGAAAACTGCACCTGGCAATCTACAAAACGCGCACACTGAGAACCGATACGAAGTTAACCGAGTTGGAAGAAGTTATTAGCAAGTTACACTGGAACATCATTGGTTTATTAAAGAGGCTGTCGAGCGGAATAAAGGCTCCTAAGTGTTCGCGAGAGATCTGAAAACTGACAACGGTCGCATCATTTCATCGAAGCTGAGGGAGATCGAGAGTTTCTATGGGCAGTTATATTCCACACAGACACCTGTTGAAAGCAAGGTTAAGGACATTGTCGAGGGCAGAACGCTAAACGCTTGGAAAAGTGAGGTGATTTTGTTCTTTAAAAAGACTTCCCTCCTCTTAAAGAACTACAGACCCCTCTCACTGAGCCATGTTTATAAGTTTTTTTCGAGAGTCCTTACGAATTGTCTCGCTTGCAGGTTCGACCACACCCAACCTCCTCATTCATACGCTGCGGATGGTTATACAGAGGACCGAGGAGTATACCCTGCAACTTTGCTTGGCGGTCGTGGTCTATGAGAAAGCATTTGATTCAATAGAAACCTGGGCGGTGCCGCGATCTCTTTAAAGTTTCCAATTGCACCACTACAGGTAAATCGAGGTGTTGAGGTACTTAAACGAAAATGCCACCATGTTGATCCGAGTACAGAACCAGAGAACAAATCCTATTCAATTGCAGAGAGGTCTGAGACAGGGAGTTGTTATAATTCCGAATCTGTTTACAGCTGCGTTGGAGGACATCTTTAAACTCTTAAGACTGGAAAGGACTTGGCATCAACATTAATGGCCAGTCCAAATACACCTTCATTATGCCGATGATAAAATTCTCATGGCTGAGACCTTGGAAAACCTGAACGCAATGCTCGAAGATCTCCGTATTGCTTCCCAAAGAGTGGATCTCAGGATTAACATGGATAAGACGAAAATCATGTCGAATGCCCATGTAGTGCCTGCTCTAGTTCATGTTGGGATCGCTACACTTGAATTTGTTGACCATTACGTAAACCTTAGACAGGCAGTCCGGTTCAGTAAGTCCAACTTCGAGAAAGAGATTTCTCGTCGAACCCAATTTGGATGGGCAGCTTCGAAAAATCTTCGCATCCAATTTACCTCAGTGTCTCAAGACGAAAGTCTATGACCAGTGTGTGTGGCCAGTGATGACTTACGGTAGTGAAACGTGGTCGCTAACTATGGGTCAGGCTCAAGGTCACCTAGCGTGCAATGGAGAGAGCCATGTTTGGCGTTTCCCTGCGTGATCGAATCAGAAATGAGGAGATCCGTAGGAGAACTAAAGTTACAGACATCACTCGAAGTATTGCTCAGCTGAAGTGGCAGTGGGCTGGACACGTAGCGAGAAAAACTACTTACTTGATGGAACGGAAACCAGTGGCGTCAACAACAACAAGTGGCACAAGATCGCCAAACGTCTTGGAGCAATATCTTTCCTTTAATTAGAAAAGGATATACCAGTGGATCAAAAACCCAAATTAAAATTTTTTGCATCTCGCGATTCGTTGGTGGTCGCAAAACCTTCGGTGATCTCTTTGTCCACCTCCTTAAAGCTAAGATCTAAACCTAAAATATCTGTGGCTGGGTTCCAATCGTTCGGTCTATTTAGAGGCCCCACTTCCTAAGTCAAAACCTCCTGCGTTATGAATCATAATCACGTCTTTCGGTGGTTGTGGTTCAATGCCGCCTTTCCGATCCCGCAAGCAAAGTGCATTGATTTGTCATTACAGGCGAGATGTAACGATTTGATAGAGAACCTCCACGCTTTTTACGGATTTGAATCTGGACTTCCACTTTTAATATTTTTTCTAAGAGTTTTCTAGATCCAAATACTTTTTCATACATTATACTATACGCCTCTACAACTGCTCCTTTTCGGTAATAAGAATGTGGCGGTACCTGAAAAATAAACCTCATTTTTAATTCCAGAGTTGCTATTAGTATTATTTTTATAACCTTATTTAAATTTTTTTTTTACATTAAGTATTAATTAGAATTTGACATAGCTTTTGTAATGATACTGTTATTTTAATTCTGACATAGCTTCTGTAATGCTACTTACTGTCTTTTTTCAAATATTTGCACGCCATTTGCATATGGTAGACATGTAACGGTACAATTTAATTTTAAGACCATTATTTTACCACATGCAAATAAACAATTTGATTTGATTTTATTTGGCAAAATCTAATGGTTTTTGATAAAAATATTTAAAAATGACGCTATTTCTATTATTCTCGTTTTTGGGGTAAATCTCGAAAAGTACCATGAAGATGGGTATTAATGGGTTTATTTACAAAGTAAAACTCATTGCTATGTTGCATAAATCGTCGATACATGCCAACTTTCTCAAGTGTCGCAAACTGCCTCAAAATAGCCTTAAAATATTTTAAAAAAATATAAAATTTTAAAAATTGCCGCAACCGCGTCCGCCCTATTGATTTTTCTATTGGAAATAATTTTCCTATAGGTGTATTGCAGCATTCTACGTTCGATTTTATTTCTAACTTGCACCCAACCGCCCGCCGCTATAGGACTTGAAAAACGGTATCACAGAAATGACTTTTTCCTTAGCAGTTTGCAGGGTTTCCAGACATTGTCAACCAAAATACCAAAATGTCATTTGTATACAGACACTCGAAACTCTCACTAAAATTCCAAAAAAGTAGTTGATTCACTTTTTTGCATTTTGGAGTAAATTTTGAAAATTACCCTAAAATCTGGTAAAATAATTCTTCCACTCTATGCATTGTATCCTACCTACAACTGTTCTAAAAACCTCAAAACGAACCAGTGTTGCCACCTTAACAAAAATCGACTTTAAAATGGCATGTTTTCGTACCTCAAACAAAATGGCCCCTACAACATGCGCAATCTTAAATTTTTAAAATTTTTCCTAGTTTGGTAAAAACAAAGTGTTCTTGTGGTGAAACGGTAACAATCTTTTTCTCAAACCAAGCAATACTTCAGAGCTGTGGCCCCGCGATTTGGGATCCAAAAAACAATTTTTTATAAAACTCTCCAGCGCGGCCGCCATTTTGTTTTTGTCATTTTTTTATTTTCAATGACAAAATGTAAGTATTAACAAAATCAGTTGGAAACAAGAAAACAAAAATGGTTCAAACTTTGCCGCAGCCGCCATTTTGTTTTTCCCAAATGTCATATTTTTTCCCCAGTTCGACTGGGGTTTTGCATATTTCTTCTAAACATCATTGGACCCTTTTCCACCTCCTTCTGGGAGAACAGTTATGTCTATCAGTGAGTCTCATACTCACTGATAGACATAAGTGGTAATTAAAAATGAATGTCTTGTCTTGTCTGAGGGCGTCCCACACTACGTTTGCCACTACGCGGTCTCCACTCAAGAACTCGTCTGCCCCAGCAGCCTTCGGTTCTATGGCTAATATGGCCGGCCCACTGCCACTTAAGCTTGCTAATCCAGTGGGCTGTGTCGATAACTTTATTTCTCTGTCGGATCACCTCGTTTCGGACCCGATCTCTTAGAGAAACTCATTCCATAGTTCGCTGCGCGACTTTAAGTTTGTGAACCAGCCCTACAAAGAGTGTCCACGTTTCGGCTCCGTATGTCATGACAGGCAGGACGCACTGGTTGCAGACTTTCGTCTTTAGACTCTGTGGAATAGGCGACTCAAAGACACGACGAAATTTCTTATAAGCCGCCCAGCCCAGCTATATCCTTCTGTTGGCCTCTGTCTCGAAGTTGTTTCTACCCAATTGCAATGTTTGCCCGAGGTAGACATATTTCGTAACAACCTCAAGAGGACTACCTTGTACTGCAATCGGTCCTGCAATTACATGTTCGTTAAACATAACCTTGGTTTTGTCCAAATTCATCCGAAGACCGATGCGTAGAGAGGAATCAGCATGTATTGTAGATCTTGCAACGTTTCGGCCACAATGACGATGTCGTCCGCAAATCGCAAGTGTGATATGTATTTGCCGTTAATGTTAATACCGCGTCCTTTCCAGTCCAGCGTTCTAAACATATCCTCCAATGCATTTGTGAACAATTTGGGGGAGATTGAGGGGATATGATAACATCCCCTTGTCTCACACCTCGATGCAAGGGGATATGCTCAGTCTGCTGGTTCTGCAGTTGGACCGCCATGGTTGGGGCATTGTAGAGACATCTCAACACTTGGATATATCGCCAATTGACTTGGCATCGTTGCAGGGATTTCAAAACAGCCCAGGTTTCGACAGAATCAAATGCCTTCTCATAGTCCACAAATGCTAAGCTCAAAGGCTGGTTATACTCTTCGGACTTCTGTATAAGCTGCCGCACTCTGAAGATGTGGTCTATGGTGCCGTATCCTGCTCGAAACCCGGCCTGCTCCGGGGGTTGAAATTCGTCGAGTCTTTGCGCAAGGCGATTTGTGATGACTCTTGAAAACAGCTTGTAGACGTGGCTCAGGAGCGAAATGGGTCGGTAGTTCTTCAGTAAGCTCTTATCTCCTTTTTTGAAGAACAGGACAACGACACTCCTACTCCACGGCTCCGGAGTTCTCCCATCAAAGAGAACGGCGTTAAAGATATTTTGGAGCTCCTTTAATACAAGTTTTCCGCCTGCTTTCAGGAGTTCAGATGTAACTGGGGCTTTTCCGTTTTTAAGCTGTCTACGAGCCATCTTAATTTCACACAGGCTGATTTCGGCAAGTCTTCGGTAAAGTGGCGGGTCAATGTGGCTCGGGGTCCTCATTTTCAGGATCAAGTCGAGATGCATACGAAGCGTACAACTGGCTATAGAAGTTTTCAATTTCCAAAAGAACCTCCGGCTTCGAAGCTACGACGACTCCACTGGCCGTAGTCAACTTTGTCAAGTGACTTCTCGCAAGAGACTGGACAAATACTTTCGATCCCCAGCGTGTATTGGAGTATCGGAGATCGTAGCGCACCAGTTTACCAATCTCTTTGTTGGGAGCCTGTTATTCGGACGAACTGACAGGGACTTCACGTCGCTTCTTTATGAGCCTAAGGGTTTCTTCCGAAAACTTCTTCTTCAGCCTTTGCGCTGATTTTCGCAAAATTTTGTGCCCTCTTCCCTGAGTATTCCAACCACATTTTCGAGGGCCCGGTTGACGTCAACAGCATTTGTGGTTTCCACGGCAACGAATCGGTTTTCCAGGTTCGACTGGAACGTTTCAGACCCTATGATGGTTTGGAGCAGGTTAGGACGGAGCCTGGACTTCATCAAGCGATCGCGTTCAAGCTTAACCTCGATATTCAGAGAGCCTCGGACAAGTCGGTGATCGCTGCCTGTATTAAACTTATTGATCACTGTGACATCTCTGAATATAATATGTTTTTTATCCGCCATGATGAAGTCGATCTCATTTTTTTGACCTACCATCGGGAATACGCCACGTCCACTTTCTTTGGAGCTGTTTCTTGAAGAAAGAACTCATCACGAAAAGCCCCTTTTTCTCAAGAAAGTTGACAAGCATTTGCCCCCTGTGGTTTCTGCACCCAAAACCATGGGATTCTACTACAGATTCGTCGTGATTCTGTACTCCCACTTTAGCGTTGAAGTCCCCCATAACAACGTTGAAGTATGCCTTGGTAGAGTTGGTAGTGAAGTGTAAGGCCTTGGATATGTCTCCAAACATATCTTCCACTTCATCGTCCGAGTAAGTCCGAGTGCGTAAACCTGCACAACCTTGAGGCTACCTCTCGGTTAGCTTGAACACGAGGTACGCAACTCTATTGGACACACTCGACACTTCTACATTGTTGTCGCAGAGGGCTTTATGTACCAGGAACCCTACGCCACCCTGTGATAGCTGGTCTCCCTCTCGGAAATACAGAAGGTGGCCCGATTCAAGGGTCACAGTATCCTCCCCCTCTCTTCGGACTTCGCTGAGCCCAAGAATGTGCCACTTTATCCTTCCGAATTCCTCCTCGAGTTGCGCCAGGTGCTCGTCGATGTTTTATTGCGGGCTTCCGTAACCCGGGGATTCTTCGCAGCCCCTGTCCTGCCATTACTGTGACCACCGCCATGATCAGGAATAGCAGGATGGCCGGGAACTGGGGGCCGTGGTCTGTTTTGTGTCGCCATTAGAAGGGTTTGCCCATAATTGCCACGCTGGGAATGCGGGTTGGCAATCACAGTGCATAGCTAATCGCACCGGTGTCACTGCTGCCTACCACCGGTCGGTCGTCAGAGCCTCGTTCGTAAGCCAGCAGGGTGCACCGCGAGCAGGAGAAGTTGGCTTGGGCTCTGAATGATGTTATTTGGAGCCCCTTGCACCCACTTTTTTTTTTTAGTTTTCTAAATTCTAAATACTTTTTGGGGTATATTTAAAAAAATAACCCTGAAAATGAGTATTTATTTACAGAGCACAACTCCTTGAATATTTAAAAAAATGTATAAAATTTACAAAATGGCAGCCACCGCGTCCGCCATAAAAATTTTTCTATTGTTTACATTTTTTCTATATTAAGCAGCATTATACTGCTGCGTGCGATTACGTTTTGATTTTCTTTCTCACTTGCACCCAGCCGCCGCAATAAGACTTGAGAAAAAAGGGTATCTCGAAAATGTCTTTTTCCTTAGCAGTTTCCAGGGTTGCCAGACGTTGTCAACCAAAATACCAAAAAGTCATTTTTATATAGAAAATACATTAACCCTCATACCCGAAATTCCAAAAAAAGACGTTATTTCACTTTTCTGCATTTTTGAATTGGGGTAAAAATATTCTGCCAGTCATAGATATTATATCAATACCTACAACTGTAGGCTGATTGTCTAACTTTGTTGCAATCAACGTTGACAGAAATCGCAGTTACATTGCTGATTTAGTAAGAACCAATGAGACAACTATCTTACTTAAAGCAGCAATGCAACTGCGATTTCAATCGATTTCAATCGAGAATTGTTAGCAACAGCCTTACGTAATTCGGGGTCTGGTCTATGAACTTCAATACGCTCCAGTGTTGCCATCTGGAAGAATATCGACTTTAAAAATGGCATATTTTCGTACCTCAAACAAAATGGCCACTACAACAGCAGCCACTCTTGTAAGTTTGAAAAAAATCAGTTGGAAAACAAATAGTTACAGTCCTCGCTACAACCGCCATTTTGTTTTTCCTAAATGTCATAGGGCGCATTCTGGCAGACAAATCTTTAAGTCATCGATCGCCATAGAGTACATTTTAACCATGGAAAGTAAAATAGTGAACATTCTATACAAATTACTTTCCATGGTTAAAAACTACTCTATGGCGGTCGATGACTCAAAGATTTGTCTGGCAGAATGCGCCCACTATTTTTCCCCAGTTCGATTGGGGTTTTTCACATTTTCCCCAAACATCATTCTACCTTATTCCACCTCCTTCTGGGAGAACAATTTATGTCTATCAGTCAATGAGTAAGTGATATTTGATTTTTCCCCAGTTCGATTTGGGTTTTGCATATTTTCCCCAAATATCATTATACCCTTTTTCACCACCTTCTGGGAGAACAATTAATTCAATTAGTGAGTGAGTCAGTCAGTATACTATGTGAGTGGTAATTGAACTATATAATTCTGGGTTTTCTGTGATTTTGTATGGAGGCCATTTTGCTTTTCCGCCATTTTGAATTTTTTTTCCTCGCTTCAGGCTCTGCTAAAAGTCTTGTACAACTTTAGTTTGAGCACCATCTACTTATGTAGTACCATTTTGGCAGGCAGTACCCCGTCATGAGGATCTTGACCTGGACTTCCACTTTTAGTTTTTTTCTGATAGTTTTCTAAATTCTGAATACTTTTTCCATACATTGTACCCCTCTACAACAAGCACCATCTTGATTTTTCTTAATTCCCAGTTTGGTAAAAATTGAGAGTTATTGTATCGAAACGGTAAAAATAGTAGATAGTTTGAGAATTCAAACCAAGCAATACTTTAAAGCTGTGGCCCCGCGTTTTGCTGTCCAAAAATAGATCTTTTTCAAATTTTTTCGGCGCGGCCACCATTTTGTTCTTGATTTTTTTCCCATTTTTCTAATCTAAATCTTATATATCTAAATCTACCACTCTTTTAAGTTTGAACAAAATCTGTTGGAAAACAAATAGTTACAGTCCTCGCCACAACCGCCATTTTGTTTTTCCTAAATGTCATAATTTTTCCCCAGTTCGATTGGGGTTTTGCACATTTTCCCCAAATTTCATTCTGCCTTTTTCCAGCTCCTTCTGAGAGAACAATTATGTCTGTCAGTCAGTGAGTAAGTGGTATTTAATTTTTCCCCAGTTAGATTGGGGTATTGCACATTTTCCCCAAATGTCATTATAAAGTTTTTCACCACCTTCTGGGAAAACAATTAATTCAATCAGTGAGTGAGTCAATCAGTATGTGAATGGTAATCAAACTACATAATTCTGGGATTTCTGTAATTTTGTATGGCGGCCATTTTGCTTTACCGCCATTTTGAATTATTTTCCTTGCTTCAGGATTTGCTTAGAGTCCTTTACAACTTTAGTTTGAGCACCATCTAGCTATGTTGTACCATTTTGGCAGGCAGTACCCCGTCATGAGGATCTTGACCTAGACTTCCACTTTTAATTTTTTTTCTGTTATTTTTCTAAATTTTAAATACATTTTCTTTTCATTGTACCCCTCTACAAACGCTTCTTTTTTGTAATAAAATATTTAATTCTGGGTTTTCTGTAATTTTTTATGGCGGCCATTTTGCTTTTCCGCCATTTTGAATTTTTTTCCTCGCTTTAGGATCTGCTTAGAATCTTGTACAACTTTAGTTTGAGCACCATCTACCTATGTAGTACCATTTTGGCGGGCAGTACTCCGTCATGAGGATCTTGACCTGGACTTCCACTTTTAATTTTTTTTCTAATGGTTTTCTAAATTCTGAATACTTTTTTCATACATTGTACTCCTCTACAAATGCTCCTTTTTGGTAATAAAAATGTGGCGGTACTTGGAAAATCAACCTACTTTCAATTTCAGTGTTGCCATTTTTTCGATATAAAAATAGTCAAATGTCATTAATATTGGCAAAATGTAATGGTTTTTGATAAAAAATATTTAAAAATGCCACTATTTCTATTTTTCACATTTTTGGGGTAAATCTCGAAAAGTACCCTGAAATTGGGTATTTTTTTTTACAAAGCATCACTCCTTAATACGTTGCATAATTCGCCAATACATGTCAACTTTCTCAAGCATCGCAAACTGCCTCAAAATAGCCTTACAATATTTAAAAAAGGTATAAAATTTACAAAATGGCCGCCACCGCGTCCGCCATGTTGATTTTTCTTTAGTTCATATTTTTCCTATATTTTGCAGCATATACTGCGTGCAATGACGTTTTGATTTGCTTTCTCACTTGCACCCAGCCGCCGCAATAGGATTTGAAAAAAGGGTATCTCGAAAATGCCTTTTTCTTCAACAGGTTTCAGGATTGCCAGACGTTGTCAACCAAAATACCAAAAAGTCATTTATATACAGACCATACGTAAGACCTCATACTCAAAATTTAAAAAAAGTGGTTATTTCACTTTTTTGCATTTTTGGGTAAATCTCAAAAGTTACCCCGAAATGGGGTAAAAATATTCTATTAATCAATACATTGTATCTATACCTACAGCCGTTCTATAAACCTCAAAACGTTCCGGTGTTGCCATCTGGAAGAAAATCGACTTTAAAAATGGCGTGTTTTCGTACCCCAAACAAAATGGCCTCCACAACAGGCGCCATCTTGAATTTTTAAAAAGTTTCCCCGATTAGTAAAATTTAAGGGTAATTGTGGTGAAACAGTAAAATTTTTTTTCTTAAATCAAACAACACTTCAGTGTTGTGGCCCCGCGGTTTGGGGTCCAAAAATCAAATTTTTCAAAACTGCTCAGCGTGGCCGCCATTTTGTTTTTTATTTTTTTTTCTCATTTTTCTCAATTTTAAATGTTAAAATCTACCACTCTTGTAAGTTTGAACAAAATCGGTTGGAAAACAAAAAAGTTACAAACTTCGCCACAGCCGCCATCTTGTTTTTCCCAAATGTCATAATTTTTCCCCAGTTCGATTGGGGTACTGAACATTTTCCCCGAACATTGTTATACCCTTTTCCATCTCCTTCTGGGAGAACAATCATGTCAATGAGTCAGTGAGTGGTAATCGAGCTATATATAGTATAATATACAGTGTCTTTGGTCTTAAACCAAAGAGAATGTAAAAATAACTAGCGTTATAAGAGACGGGAGTGTCATACAAAAAGCGTGAGTATGAAACGGAGGCGAATTCAACAAAAACAAACAAAAGAGAAACGTCAAACGGCATTCGCGGTAAAACAGTCAAAGATGATAGAATACTCTTTGATGGGGCGAAGTATAATACGCCTAAATTCATATGTTGTCAATTATCTACTGCTTTGTGGATTGTCAACGTTCTTTCAAACTTAGACGGGTTAAAAATTCGCCTCCGTTTCATAGATCGTTTTTTACTGAGAGAGTTGCGCCAGGCTGTCTTAAACTAGCGATAATTTAAAGGCGTGAAATACACCTAATTTTACCGACAAAAACACCCACATGTTGGGGTCTATCCCCACTGCTGTTGAAATGGCCGCCATTTTAAATTTGACTTTTTATTTTAGATGACCCTGCCAAAAATATTAATTTCTCCGGATTTAGAAGTCCTACAGTTAACAAAAATACTGTTCGAAAGTTAATAATACCACCTAACAATTTAAAAATAAATGTGTAAACTTTTAACTTAAATACGCCATAAAAAATTACTGAATTAAAATTTTATACGAAATTTGTGTGCTTTTTTTAGTTTTTCTAACATATTTAAAAAACTAGGACATTCATGTAAATTTTTTTTGCATTATTAAAATACACAAAGATATTATCTACAAAAAAATTTCAAAATTTATTGCTCTATGTTGCATATTTTGAGAGCTATTATTGTTTGAATATGACCCTTACAAGCACTAAATGGTTATTTTCGAAAATGAAAAAAAAAAAAACTCCAATAAACTAGATTTTATCATTTAAAGAAATTTGTATTCAGAAAAAAATATCAACCTAATTTAAAACATGTTCAAAATGCTTGTAATTATGTCTATTTTCGAAAAAAAACATTTTTTGGTTACGTAAGGGTCATAATTCAAACAAAAATTACTCTCGTAATATGCAACATAGAGCAATAAATTTTGAAGTTGTTTTGTAGATGTCGTGGGCCAATCGTTGAATTGGGCCGATCGAGATCTGCCTGGGCAGATCACGATACGCCGGCATTTCTTGATTTGCCTTTTCAAAACCCGCCATATCGTTCAAAGCATAACGTTTGACGATTTGCCCGGCCATGCTTGGGCAAATCGATTCTGTGGGGTGGCCAAAGTACAAACAAATAAAATGAAGTTTAGAAAATAATTATTTTACTAGATAATAAAGATAAAACCAGCCATGCTGGGATAAATAGTCTGTAGAGTGACCAAAGTATTAGTAAAATGAAAAGAATGTAGGTATATTAATTATTTTTTTAAATTTTGTTTATAAATCATCATTCTCGTCTTAACATTCTCATTATTATCATCTTAACACGTGGTTCGTTATTCGTTATACAAATGTCGCTGTCGTATTGTTTTTATTATCACAATTTTCGATTTCTTGTGACGCCGCCATCTTGCTCGCACGTAAACACACAGCTGACAGAGCGCAAACAGCGTTACAGCGCCACAAGCGTCGCGAAACGGAAGTATATTACGATGCGCCCAGCCATATCTCGATGTGGCTAAGTACTAGTAGGGCAAATCGACGAATAGGTTGCTTTTATCGATCTGCCTAATTTTTGATTGGGCTCATCACGAAATTATTGGCCAGATCATGGGTCTCCAAACTTTTTAGCAAAAGGGCCAGACTTACTCCTCCACCACGTCCCAAGGGCCAGGATCTAGCTAGCTCCGTACCAACATACTGTAAATTACTATATTGTTGGTACGATCCGGCATGCTTTCGCGGGCCGGATTGTTGGTGCTCGCGGGCCGGATCTGGCCCGCGGGCCGTAGTTTGGAGACCCCTGGGCCAGATCATGAAATGCCGGCACATCGTGATCTGGCCAGGCAGATCTCGATCGGCCCAGTTCAACGATTAGCCCACGACATAGATAATATTCCTGTGTATTTGAATAATGCAAAAGAAATGGATATTAATGTCCTAGTTTTTGAGATATGTTAGAAAAACTAAAAAAAAACACACAAATTTCGTATAAAATTTTACTTCAGTAATTTTTTATGACGTATTTAAGTCGAAAGTTTACACATTTTTTGTTTTTAATTTATAATTAGTATTATTACCATTTGAACAGATTTTTTGTTATAACTGTAGGACTTCTAAATCCGGAGAAATTAATATTTTTTGGCAGGTTCATCTAAAATAGAAAGTCAAATTTAAAATGGCGGCCATTCCAACAGGAGTGGGGATAGACCCCACATGTGGGTGTTTTTGTCGATAAAATTATATGTATTTCACGTCTTTAAATTATCGCTAGTTCAAGACCAAAGGCACTGTATAGATAGGTTGGTATTTGACTTTTAAGTAATTTGTAGTTTTAACCGTGCGATGCGATGAAGTTTGAAAATGGTCCCATTTGAGATGCGTGATAACATTAGCCACTAACAAAGGGAATGAATCACTTAAGTGTTATTTCCAACGAACTAAAATCTATGGAAGTGTAATTGCAAACAAAATATTGCTCAAAAATGTCACCACGGGGCCTAAAAAGTACAACCCGCTCAGCTTTAGTCGGGCCTGCCACGCACTCGGTGACTGACGTTAGCGTTCTTTACAATAATTGCAGTTCCCATTGTAGAGAAAAGAGAGAAAGAGAAAGTTTATTAGAAATGACGTCCTGTGCAGTCGAATGGTGTAAAAGACGCATAGAAGGCAGTAAAAATATGCAGAAATAACGTATCATATTTTTTCGTTTAACTATAGAAAATTCACAGATCTCGTGCCTTTCACGACCTTCTGGTACATTGAAAATGAATTTAATGAATTAAATAAAACAAAATTTATTTGTAAATATGTTTAACATTATTTAATATACCTATGTAAGTACTAAAACTAAAACATCTTAGAATTTCTACAAAAAATAACCAAAAAAAATTTCTAATCAAAATCAAATGCAGCCCGCGAGACTCTCGCGCTGACTTCATCATCTCTCGAATAGCAAACTATTTTTACCAAGGCATCATCTTCCCACTCTCATTTAGAGACCGTTGTTAAATTTATTTGAAATCGTAGCGTACTAAGAGAAACATGAGACATGCCCGATCGAGTAATTTTAAAACTCGGAATTGAAATAACCGCAACCCACGAATATACAGCAACATCTTTAACATTAACAGGTACCTACCTATTTATTTTCTTTTTTACACGTTTTGAGTGTACTTTATCTTAAAAATTCTCACCAATTAGTGCAAATGCTGATATTTATGGCACGGGTTTTCCCAGTATATGTACCAGCTCTAATATTTACTGTACTTATCTAGAATAAGTAGGATAAATAAGATTGTGCTACAAATAATGTAAAAAGAGGAAAATAAATATTATTTATTTATTTATTATTAAGTATCTACTTTTATGTATCTAAACTCCTTAGTATTGAGGCCACTGACCTTGACCACTGACCTCTATAAAATTTTTTTTCAGGTCAGTGATTGAGGCCCTCGGCTTCGCCTCGGGCCTCAAACTACAAACTCTCTTCTATTCAACTTTTGC
Source organism: Agriphila geniculea (assembly GCA_943789525.1). Classification (NCBI taxonomy): domain Eukaryota; kingdom Metazoa; phylum Arthropoda; class Insecta; order Lepidoptera; family Crambidae; genus Agriphila; species Agriphila geniculea. The sequence goes on from OX038880.1 coordinate 17,732,463, forward strand.
TTAAGATTCGTTTATCTATTTACTCAGTGGCGAAGGGTCCATACAAGCCAAATCCCATCGGCTTACCTTTTAGAAATCCCACCCCACTGATCCACTATGCAGATCATAGCATTTTTGTAGTGCGGCTTACCTTGTCTTCGCCATAATTTCATCCCTCGCCACTGCCATTTACCTAATCAAAAAAGTGCCGGGTCCCATGGTGCAGGCAATGGTCAGGAAATATAGCCAAAACAATAGAAACAGATGCGCCGAAATAGTTTATTTTCGATGCTCTTGTGCAACTGCAAGGCAAAGCCCGGCCTTTTGCATAAGTATAAAGAAACGCGTTATTAACCAAAATAGGGTTAATAAATAAATGATATCTTGTTCTTCGTAGGGGTAATATTAATAATTTTTATTTAACTTAGTTGTTTTACTTTAGATTTGACACCTAACAATTAAAAAGTCATAAATAATAAATTATAAAAAAATCACATTTACAAAATTTTGATTGATCGAAGAATTTTACACAAGTAAGTATATATTAATAAATTAAAGTTATATTTTATTTCATTTTTTTATTTTATTTAGAACGGCACAATAACAGACATCAGACAAAATTACTTACGATAAAGAAAAGAATATTAAAACTAAATGCATGCCTATGTCCAATTACAATTGTGCACAACATTTGTAGAAATGAGAATAATTATACACCCAGATGTTTAAAATACAAATACATACAAAAACAAAAAAATATACAAAAATCAAATATATCGGTAATAGTTCTTTTTTAAATTGTCGACTTTAATGAGACTGATGAGTCATTAGACTGTAAAGTTGTCAACAGTAATTTCTTGAAAGAAAGGATACTACAATTGAATATGTCATAATTTAAACAGATATTATTATAATATGAACACATTCTATCCAAAGGACCATTTCTGGAAACATTGTTAGTGTAGAAGGGTACACAAAATAATTGTGGCTTACGCACAGATCGAGTCGGTACCTTGAATTTTAGTAATTTGACCAAACCGCTATCACCACCAGACCCATTGGCAATCCGATGCAGAGAGCACAAGTCTCTCACCCACCTTCGACCCTCCAGAGTGACCATACCAAAATAGTTAAGACGGTCCGAATAATCTTTTAATTTTTTACGCAAACCACACTTCATACATAATGATCGCACAAATCTACGCTGAACCGCTTCAATTCTGTCAATGTGAACGCTATAAATAGGGGACCAGATCGAAGAACAGTATTCAAGCAAACATCTTACCAATGAGTTGTATAGAATTATCCATGAAATAATTTTTTTAAAGGGTCTAGCATTCCGAGTTATGAAGCCCAGCATTTGATTCGCTTTAATGCAAATATGGTCAAAATGCGGCCGAAAAGATAAAGATGAGTCAAAATATACTATAATAATCTAATAGGGGGGTGGAATCAAACGGCAGTTATGCGAAGGTACTTAGATATATTGAAGTAAATAGGTAGATAGTAGCGGGGCGTGGGTCAAGGTTGCGCACACTGTATCAGGTCCCGACAATCACAGCGGTACTACCCTGGCTTGCAGCAGCGATGGACGGGGCGACGTGATGTTCGTAGCTTCTGAAGTGGTGATGGACACGGGGTAGAATCACATCTGACAAAATTCCACAGCCAGCAATGTTTCTTTTTCCCAAGGTAGTGCTTAGAACCCCAGTACGGGGTTTTATCACAACACAATAATTAAGTATATATTCAATAGGGAATGACAGGTTTAATTCGAGCATAATTATGTAGCACTCGCGATAAATGACTGTCTTCCAAAGCGGTAAAAATCAAAATATTTTTGTTTTGCTTTTAAAAACACTTTTATTTGGTACCTATCCGATTTTTTATAATAAAAAAATAACATTTTATTACACTTACAACTCAAAATATAACTAGAAACAAACATTTGTCTTTCAGCGTTGATACGACTGGTACGTACGAGTACACTACTGCGCTCAGTGCTCACTCACACGCTCCGCGCAAACTTCACTTCATAAAGGTTAAGCTACAGAATTATCCTTTTATGTTACGTACCTCAAATATTTTTTTAAAAGTAGACCATCGTCATATCTCGAGGTGTTTTTTTTTAAATCGACCCGAAATCGCGTTTTGTTTACGATATATGATTTTTTTTCTCGCCGAAACCGGGCAAAAATCGATCGCATTTTTCACATTTTTGCGATTTTCAAAAAAATATTTAGAGATTTAAAAAAAATGTTTTTCATCTTATAGCTCTTGCTTAGACGCGTCATTTGATATCTCAATCATTTACGTAGCTCTAATATCCACGACACCTGGGCGATGTCCCACTTTGGCTGAAAATCGGGCCTGTACAGATTCCTCAAAAAAACATTTTCAATGTTAAAATATCAATGAGTATAAAAATTATGGTCGCTAATAAGCAACCAGTGCTCAGACGCTTTGTGATGCATAATTAAATGCCAGCATTTTTAGCTCAATGCACTTAGTTGTTCTTTTCGTGTGGTGCCATTTTTTGAGCGCCATGCTTGTTCAATATATTTTAGTTCGCTGGTTATTTCGACACATTTTTTGGGCTGCTATACAATATTTATTAATGGTGTCTCTTTGAAAATCATTCAATTTTTTTGGAGTTTAGTCTAACTGTTTACCTTATCTTTTATTTATGTCGTTAGTAAATATTTTCAAGAAGTATTAGTAATCACTAACAACTCCTAAGGGAACCTAGCTACCTACCTTTCTTTGACAGGCAAAAACCTCATCTAAAATTGGTATAAGTTCACGCTATACATAAAGAGACTGAAACGGCTGTATCCAGAACCCAAGGTAAATAAAGTGATTCATGAATAAAGATCGGACCCAATGCGGGATCGAATTCATTGCTTTTTCAGGCTGACGACACTGGTCCTTGACTTAAAGAGAGAAGGTTACGTATAATATTAGTTTTATATCAAAATGTCCACAATAAAATAGATATCAGTGGGTTAGAGCGGGGTGTTGTTTCACAGTCAAAGTGTTGCAAAATTCAAAGACAGACATTTATTTCAGTTTTGGCAACCCTTTGTCAAGTAGTAAGTAAGTAAATCGTTTATTGGCCACACAGTAAGTTATCATAGTTAATAATTAAAAAGAGAAAACACAAACAATTAGAATGATAGGAAACGAAACAAAATACAAAAATAAAGTGTACGGCCAACTAGGCCCCAGCCTCAGCTAATGCTATTACGACACAAGTCCGTTGCAGCGCTGGTTTTATTGGAGGGGCCTAATCAGTGGCAACATCGGACGTACAAAAAACCGACTTCAAAAAACCTACCCCTAAAAAGCAAGAAATAATATTCGTAATAATAAAACACGTCTATTGAAGTCGGGTGGGGCTGGAGTACAAATCCCTTTTTTTATTCTAAAAGCCCCACCCGACTTCAATAGACGTGTTTTATTATTACGAATATTATTTCTTGCTTTTTAGGGGTAGGTTTTTTGAAGTCGGTTTTTGTTTTTTTAAACAATTTTTTATTTTTTGATTTTTAGTGTAGGCACGTTTTGTATTAGGTAATGTAGGTATATTATTTAGGTAGAAAAATCGGCTCAGCCAAACGTGAGTTAATCGCGGAGAAACATACATACATGCGGGTCAAACTGAGAACCTCCTTTTTTAAGTCGGTTAAAGAACTACACTTAAGATATCCCTTTTCCAACAAAAAAATAATTATCTTATTCAGTTCATAAACAAAGAAGTTATACGACTGATCATCGAGTTAGTTCACACAAAATCATACTATTTTCGTGCTTTTTTTCAAGATTACTAGAAAAGTACTGAACCGATTTCAAAATTTTAAAAAATGGAACCAACTCGGCAGTTTACCTAATGTAATAACGTTTGAATCATTTCAATCGGTCCAGCCGTCTTCGAGTAATCCGTGTACATACAAAAAACAAAAAAAAAAACGGGTCGAATTGAGTACCTCCCTCCTTTTGAAGTCGGTAAAAATAAAAAAAAATATATCTACACTTATTTATCAGTCAGCAAAACAATGGGAGGTTGTCTCAAAAAAGTAGCTACGTCGATTGACACTAGCGATGGGCCGAGTCGCAATTTTTTCAACTCGGGTCACCAGAGTTGAAATTAATGCTGACCCGGACTTCAACTCGTTTTGTTTGTATTTGATGAACTATTAAACCGAACCAACTCGGTTGCCGTTGCAAGTTGCAAAGTAAAAGAGTAAAAGAGATCAGGGTTTGAATTTTAAAACAAATAGTTACTAGAAATCAACTGTTTTTTATTAATAAATGCGCATTAGTTAGGTATAAAAACTGAATTAAATTTTTGTAATAAAATGAAAATTTTAAATATCTCTAGGACTGATAAATTTTACTAAACCTTATTATCTTTTGAATTTTTAGATTTTAGACATTCACAATGCTATTGTATCTATTTATATAAAACTCTAAATTGATTTATTGTTGGGATAGGTGTAGAGCTGAGCCTAACGGCTGAAGGTAGAGATGTCGCAGGCAAATTATATGATTCCGCGTTTTACAAACGGCGGCGTCCGTTTACAAACGCTCGCTATTTCGCAAAATGCCGAAGGCAAATCCGAGTCCTCCGAGTACCAGATTCCATATATACCTTAACGTTTTTTTTCGTGCCGGATAACCTCAAAAATCTTGTCATTTGTCCACGGCTTTTTTACTGCTCCTACTAGTGAATCGTAAAATTTTCTTAATTCACTTTTACAAAAGTCTTTAAAACAATGCTTTTTTTGTAAAATGTCATTTGAACACGTAGAATTTGCACTGCATCCAATATTTTTCTGTGTCGTAAAACCACTACTAGACGCCATTTTTATTGTTCTGATTAACAGCGCCGCGTAGTATGAAAAAGAACTAAATACTTCAATTTACCGCATCATTTTGTAAATAGTAATTGAATTTTCTATCAAAGGTTACCCTGGCATTTTATTTAATGACAAGGCAATTTACAATTTATCTTCGGCATTTTGCAAAACAGCGAGCGTTTGTAAACGAACGACGCCGTTTGTAAAACGCGGAATAATACGATTTGCCTGCGACAGAGACACCATTTTTGGAGGGTAGATACCTTTCATGGTGTAGGTGAGCACTAAGAAAGGATTTTAGAAAATTCCCGTTATAGATGGTGCTACAGGTTGTTCAAGTTTGTATGAGAATTTGTATAGGGTTGAAGGTAAAGACACCATTTTTGGAGGGTAGATACATTTCATGGTGTAGGTGAGCACTAAGAAAGCGTTTTGGAAAATTCCCGTTATACAGGGTGCTACAGGGTGTTCCCGTTTGTATGGGAATTTTATAGGGTTGAAGATAGAGACACCATGTTTGGAGGGAGATACCTTTCATGGTGTAGGTGAGCACTAAGAAAGCATTTTGGAAAATTCCCGTTATACAGGCTGCTACAGGATGTTCCAGTTTGTGTTGGGATTTGTATAGGGCTGGAGATAGAGACACCATTTTTGGAGGGTAGATAGATACCTTTCATGGTATAGGTGAGCACTAAGAAAGGGTTTTGGAAAATCCCTATATACAGGGTGCTACAGAGTGTTCCAGTTTGTGCATATTTTTTTATGGGAAAATTTAAATGTGTGAAATTAGGTCTACTGATAAATACCTAGGTCTATTGGTAATCCGTGACTTTCAAAATAAATGCACATGTACCTTAATCACGCGAACGAAGTTGCGGGCAAAAGCTAGTACTTATATAAAATAATACAATAATTATATTAATATCAACCTTATTACTTCTAATTAGTCGCGTACGCGCCACGTGGCGCGTCAACTGAGTCAACCCGTGCTAAGATAAAATCAACCCGAGTTGATGGGCTAGAGAAGTAATTCGAGTTACCCGGGTTATTTGACCCGAGTCGCTTACCACTAATTGACACTTTATTTGTAGAAAATATCACAATCACCCAACTTTTTCATTATGCTGAAACCAACCAATCCAATTCTTAGATGTTACTCATTATTCTGAAACCCAAGCATTACAACTTACTGAGGTCCAGTGGAATACTCACATCAAAAATGGCTTCTCTAAAGATGGAGGATATCAGAGTGCAGGCATTCGCAGACCCCGAGGGAAATTTGCTGTGATCGAAACGGATTACACTGACGAAGCCATATTTCTGCATTTATGACATAATAATAATATGGTTGATGTACCAGCCGGGGTATCTTTGGGTAGATAAATAAAAATATTATACCAATGAGATGTGGAATGTAAAAATGTAATGAAATTTTTATGAGATATTCGGAAACATACTTACAAGAGCTATTTTATGACGCTGATGATTAATCAATGATGAGATTACCTAATCATTTTAAAAGGCTTGTTAATCAGAGAAGTTAAAAAATATCTTTTGTTTTTTCTTATCACTTTATCCTACAAATTGGAACCCAGAATCCAATAAAAAGGGTTATGTCAATAAATGCAGCATGACATGGATTTAATATAATAATTAAAAATTGACTACTCATCTAAACTATGTTTGTCTAACATGGATACCTAAGTACACGGAAAAGGATACCTTTTCTCAATGAATATCATGATGCTTGAGTCCCCCCTTCCTAAAATGAGGTTAACAGCACCATGATCAAATACGCACACATCTTAACGACAAAGCAACCCTCAACGCCGAAGTAAATATCAGACGCGTTGGTGTAAAACCATAACAATACAAAAGTAAGTACGAAAATTCAAAGATTCGCTTCAAAGTACCCTCGAATCACAAAGAGATACCCGGTACCATTAGGCGCGGACTTGGCACGTACCCTGGAGTGGCACTAAGTGCCAATACCAAAGTACCTTCAGCACTCGAAAGTTTTAAAAGCCGACGTCGTCGATTCGCCGCTAATCCGCTGGGTGGGGTATCCACATTTGCATTGTACCGGTTTTTTCCAATGTTTACTTCACAAGAATCTCCTTGCCTTCGTCAAAATGTAAATACTATTGTATACCTATACAACAGAGGGCCTGTTACGAAAATAACGTACGCAATTGCGTATCCCAGTCACTTGGCCACGATAGTCGTCCGCAGTTCATTGGTTGTAGTTTTATCAAACATTCTGATTCTGATTCTATCGTAGTCCATAGACTACTAAACGAACGATGTCGGATACGTAAAAGAGAAACTGTCAAACTCACGCAATCACTTCGCAATATCGCATACGAAAGTGATTTGTAATAGGAAACAATCAAAACGAAGCACCGACGCAGCTGCGTGTATCGCATTAAACTTTTCGTAATAGACCCCCAGTACTTATATATTATATTTTGATAAATTTCATGTTTTTGTCAATTTTTTGGGTCTGTTTGCATTGCAGTGACGGTGAGCTAAATACATATTTTGTGTAATAAATAGGTTCTCACGGGGTTTAGGTACATTATTTTTATATTGAAAACAAAACAATGTGCAGGTACTTGTACAATATCGAAACCTGCTTGTAGTTGTAAATAGAATCAATACCTACTTATCGATTGAAGAATATTTGTGTTTGATTTTTTTGGTTAATTCTTATGAGTAGTAAACTTTTGAAAATGTCGGTAAAGCAAGATACACTCTTCTGACAAAATGTGGAGTAGATGTACTCACTGTAGATATTGCAGTGGCGGAAACATGTTTTCTCGGCGAGTTATTTTTAAATTAAAATTTCCAACTATATTCTAAAGCATAAAGGGGTTTGTGTATTGCATAGCTTAAACAATTTCATTTATCATCATAAAATTAACAAAAGTGAATCTTATGACATTTCAGTGAACTTTTCTCTCATATTCACAAATATTACAATCTATTATCGAACTAAGTTTTCCGGATCGCTAGATTTAAGTCACTAGATCGCCTCTTTGTTAGATAGGGAACGTCGATGACGAAAATACCAAATCAAAACCTTGTTTGAATGAAGCTATATTATGTAACACATGTTGGGAACACTACACTTGAAGTTGTTGACCACTACGTATACCTAGGACAGGCAGTCCAGTTAGGTAAGTCCAACTTTGAGAAAGAGATCTCTCGTCGAATCCAACTCGGGTGGGCAGCATTCGGGAAGCTTCGAAAAATCTTCGCGTCCGACTTACCTCAGTGTCTCAAGATGAAAGTCTATGAACAGTGTGTGTTGCCAGTGATGACTTACGGCAGTGAAACGTGGTCGCTAACTATGGGTCTCATAAGGAGGCTCAAGGTCAGCCAGCGTGCAATGGAGAGAGCCATGCTCGGCGTTTCCCTGCGTGATCGAATCAGAAACGAGGAGATCCGCAGGAGAACTAAAGTAACCGACATCGCTCGAAGGATTGCTCAGCTGAAGTGGCAATGGGCAGGACACATAGCGAGAAGAACTGATGGCCGTTGGGGCGGAAAGGTTCTGGAATGGCGACCGCGCACCGGACGACGCTCCGTGGGTAGGCCCCCGACAAGGTGGACCGACGATCTGGTGAAGGTCGCGGGAAGCCACTGGATGCGGGCAGCGCAGGACCGATCGTCGTGGAGATCCTTAGGGGAGGCCTATACCCAGCAGTGGGTGTCGTGCGGCTGATATGATGATGATGATGATGATGTAACACATAATAAACAATTAATTAATCTCTTTCTATTATTATTCGTATGTATAAATATTTATGTCTGTATATAATATATTATGTATGAAACAGCAGATTTTTTTTTTCGCGATTTCAGAGTTCGTCTCATAGCAAAAATTGTTTAGTTTGATGGTCCCTATCCTTGGACAAATTAACCACTGGACGCGAAATGACAGCCATATTCGCCTTTACCCCTCTGCCACTTACTGTGACCGATAGCCTCAGTAAACGATATTGCGTTGTCAGTGTGATGCTAGAGCTCGTGGCGAAACATTGGTACACAAATTGGAAAAATGATCCGTATTGTTCAGCAAAAAAAAATAGCGGGCAATCAAGAAATGTTTCTTTTCACGTTTAAGCACAATTTCAACCTGTTATAGTAGCTATTTTCCGTAAAATAAATAAAATTTGGTACCTAAACAAAGTAAGTATAACATTGTCATTATTTGACAAGTGTACTCCCCCTTCACCCGCAAAAATTGGTCGATCGTGATTTCATACAATTTTCTTACGTTACGTGTCCAGTGGTTAATTCGTCCAAGTCCCTATTTGCTATATTAGGCATAAGAGGTTATTTTGTAACTCGTTGTATTCTATTGTAAAATAACTATAATTTTGATATTTTAATCTTTCGATGTAACAAATATACCAAGGCTTTACCTCCTCAGGCCAACCAGCAACAGATGATTTTAAATACTTTGACCTCATTTCCGTTTAGTATTAATATCGGTGACCTAACCCCTTTTAATATTCGAAACTGGGACTCGAAGCGACCGAATATTCAGGAAAATCTTTGCCCGAATAGAAGCTTTACCAAGCTTTCTACATTAAGCAAAGTGAAATATTATAATGTCATTACTTTTTTAATTAAAATGAATAAGCATCATTTTTTTCTAAAGATCGAGGATAATTTTAATACTCTCATTTCTATCTTTGCAAATTTTTTTTTGGGATCAATGTTCATTCTTTTTGATAGCATATTGCATCAAGCCAATATTTTCTAGCAAAAAACTTCTAGTTTCATAGATGCTGTTTTTTTGGGAATTAATTAATTGGGTGACTGGAAATAATTCAAGGCGACTGTTAATGGGATACTTAAATACAGAGCATCTTAAATACATACTAAACCTGGCAGAGGTTTATTTTTTGGGCGACAAAATAACTAAACGGGCGACTAACTGTGTATTACAAATATTCGTAAAACGGGCGACTACATGTGTGAGACAAATAAAGTTCTAAATGAGTGACAAAATTACTGAGTGGACAACTATTATAATAAATAAGTTACTTTAAAACTGATTTAAGTTGCCCACCACGGTATTTTTCTCACCTCGATTAGGATAGTAGTCACCTTTTTGAAGTAAAATAAATGCCAAATTTTAAATGTTTTGTGTGCCCTAAGGTTGCCGCCAAAATAGTAATTTGGTCGCCCGTTCTGAATAACTAGTTACTCAATTTGTATTTTAAAGTCAACCATTTTCAACATTTGTCCTCAGTCCGTCGCCCACTTTGCATTTCAGTATGCTATATTCAGTATTTTTGATACCCAAAATAGGAATATATTGTTACTCGATTGAATACTACCCATTATTTTTTATTTATGTAAGAGATGAAAGGAGGTCGTGATTATAAATTTTCATCATGTGAGTCGTAACAAATTCGTTTCTCACAATACACGTTGTCACACAAACTCTACCTTCTTGATTAAAATTAAATTCCCACAGAATTCATTGAAAAGCTACGGCTGTGTATTGTGTCGGTGTACTTTCAATACGCCTAAAGGCAAGCAAACATTAAATGCAAATAAATGAAAGGAGTACAAGGGTAAGTCGGTATTGTGGGGGCGGTCGGCGGATATTCTTTCCCATTTATTTTGTCCAGATTTCGTGAGGCATTAAATTGGGTTCGCGGATGGCCGCAGATGTCTTCGCGGCAATATCAGACGACTCCGGAACCATATGTCTGACCCGGGATTTGAATGGGCTTTTAGGCAGGAGAACACTTTTGAGTGGTACATAAGGTAAATAGAATTAATAAATATCCTGATAATATATTATAATCTCGATTATTTGTTTTTGTGTCGTTTTTGTTATCTAGTAAAGAGATAGAAATGATAAGAAAGTTTTTTACGACGTTTTTTTAATAATCAAATAATAACTCAATCTAGGACACAAACTTTTTGCAAGAGTAGTACCTAATACTCAAACTTTGTAATAGCAAAGTGTGCTGACTTAAGGCTCGGTTATGCGGAAATATTTGTCTCTGTCTTTTTTTACGTGTTAAGTATGAAAAATAACCTCACTTCTCCACTTTTTCGATGTTTTTCGTTGTTCTTTCATCATTATCTTTAGCACAATTATCTTTCTTAAAAAAAGTTATTGGAGCAACTTCACAGTACGTTAAAGTGTATTTTAATGTAGAATTCAGTACGTTTCCGCTATTATTTACGCCAAAAATGATTATGACCCGCATCAAGCGCATTTGATGATATTCAGATTTTTTTACAGTCATATGTGAGGTTTATACGCAATTTAATACTTGTAGCTACTTGATAATCTCTTTAGCTTGTCGTTTTTTTTTGTAGCTTCAACTTTACGTTTTCTACGAGTATATAAATATATAACACGCACAATCCGTGTTTTCCTAACATGAACCCTTAAAGCGCTCCGCATCATCTGAAATCCTTCTAATATAGGTAACATAAGATAGTTAGTTCCTCAGTGATGAGGATTCCTGGTGCGCTTCCACCTTCGGCCTTATCGTCACTTAACATCAGGTGAGATGAAGGCCAAGCACTACCCCGTTTGTGAATAAAAAAATATATAAAAAAACATAATCAAAAGATTCCCTGTTAGAAATTTTCATATTAAACATAACTAAAGATATGCAGGATAGCTCTATCGATATAATATACATTTCGATGACCTTGTACATCACTATACCTTAAACTTCGATGCCTCTTCACCTTTATCAGACATTTTTATGTACTTATAAAGCAATCCTATGATGTACGCCTGGGTAACGGCCACAAAAGAAATGGGGAATGAAAATATTCAGTGACCCCATTCGAGGGTTAATCGGATTCAGTGACATTACTTTTTCGGTTGTTACTATGATAAAGTCTGCCTTGGAAGTGCCTGAACGCTTTAGAATCATGTCGTACTAATTAAAATCATTATAGGGCCAACCCCATTTATTAAACAAGTCTTACAATTGATGTGACAAAGTAATAATGTGTTTCTAGTTGGACACCTGCCCTGCACGACTTCGAATAACATACCTAAGAAAGTTTCCTCCAGAAACCAAAGATAATACATATCTTAAATATTTACTTAAATAATCACAAACTCAAACTTGTTACAAAAAATACATCGATGTTTTATGGTGCAAGTCGCCCTTAATCATTTTAATGCATGTTTGAAATATGTGAAATGTGTCATGTCTATGCATAAAATCTGTTGTAGCACCAGCTTTCACCCTGGGACACGCGTAGTCACGTGTTTTATGTTAAATAAGTCACGGCAACTTTTTTAATATCCCGTGAAGGAAGTGGAATAAATTTGGGGGCGTGAGGCATTTCATTGGGGAAATGTCTTTTTTCTTAGAACGAGGCACGACGAGCGAAGACATCCCTCGCCTAACCACATTGTTTTATTCACTAGGATTTCCACTTGGGTATTTATTGTCTTCCGTTTTGATACTTACATCGTAATTGAAATAAAAATTTGAATATGGTTCTATCGATACGAAACTATACCCGTAGATGTGGTGAAATAATATTTGAGAAAACGATTGCTGCTCTTTTGTTTTAGTATATTTCTTGTTGTAGGTACTTTGCAATGAAATTCCACTTACGAACTTAATAAATAGTATTTGAAATGAACAATACGCCTCTTTTTTGGATAATCGTAGAAAAAGGCACTCAAAATTTATTTTAGTTTTCGCGACATTAAAATAAAACACTTTTAACGGATACTAACCAAACCTCGTAAGAATACTGAAGTTGTAATCAATATAATTCATTAATAATAATAACAAAAACAAACTAATTATGTCTCGAGTACAAATGCTCAACAAAACAGGTAACAACAATTCATCAAGAAATGTTTTTCTTATTTTCTCTACATTGAAAATGATCCATGCAACCACAGCTTTCAGAGCATCTAACGAGTGAAAGCTAACAAGTGAAATCAAAGCAAACACCTGCGAAGACGTCCGCTTGCACAAAATTACTCGTCCCTATCTTATTTTGCTCGGATTAAGTAGGAGTGTAGGTGTTTTTAAATGTTATTCGTATCTGCTCAGTTTTTATTTTTATTTTTTGTGTAGGAGTGTTGCACGTTTGGCAAATTGAATTGACGTAGATATTTGTCAGCCGTGCAGCAAACCAGGACTTATATTGAACAGCGTTACTTTTTCATACTATGACCTCAAAGGTCAGTTCCAAAGCAGGCTTTATGCAGTCCTGTTTAAGGCCTGCTTTTAGACTGAACGGCTCAAGGATGGTTTCTTATTTGCTGATGGTAAGTCCCCAGACAGATTCTAGATATGTTTTAATTTTCTCAAAAGAAATTCATCAACAATTTCCAATTTAGATTTGATTTCAAAACACTTAATACAACAATGTCGGACTCGCTCTTCCATACTAACTGTAACTGCACACAATGCATCGTTACCGGAAACTATGTTTCTAGTGAACAATGTAGTACAACTTGGATACAACTATTTGCGTTTTCGTTAGTTCAAAGGAGATATTCCTGATATATAGAAGATTATTGCTAGAACTTGATATACATATAATGCAAATTTATTGTAATAAGGCGATGGAAACTAATAAACAATGTCTGTTGACAATTATCTAGTCTAGATGTTCTGCAAAATTAACAATTCAAAAAATATTAAAATAGTGTGCTTAACACGCAAAACACTATGAATAGATCACAGTAAATGTAATTGTGTTTCAAACCAATCTTTGCGCTAAGTAAGAACTCTCTTATATTATCTTAATGTCGATTCATGAACATAGATTATTTGCAAATAATTTTGTTTCTTGGTTTTATTTTTTCTAAATTACCTTTAATGGAATCCATGTAGCATTGTTTGTATTGTGTGTTCTGTGAAATTACACAGTATAGTCATAATAGTTTCTAATTTATATATTTACCTATTTTATTTAAAAAAAATATTTTTTGTTTTTCAGCAGACATTCCTGTCTGAAGACAATCAGAATACTATACTAGTTTATTGGTTAGAAAGACCACTCTTACATATTCTGCGCAAGCCATACGCACTGTCGACTAGTAGTGTTACTAATTATTGTAGATGAACAAGCGAGGTAAAATAAAGGCACGTCCTTTGTTGCAGAAATAGATAAATGAATAAAAATTGTCTCAATTGACCACTGTGCAGATTGTCGCCCGGTCGCCGGTGACCATTCAAACTATAGAACGTTACAGTACAGACGCCGTCAACCGAATCGTTGGCGACCAGTCGACAGTGCCTTAATATGTACCACGTACCGTCTCACTTTTTGTACCCCCTAGACTGCGTAAGCAATATACTAAAAATAGTTTTATTTATCGATCCACCAATACGTACAATAATCAATTTATGAATCTTGATTTATTTCATGTATCTATTAACACACTGAAGCGAAAATTAGCGCAAATGTTATAATGTCATGATTTTTTTTCTTAACTTTAGATAACTTAAGTATCTTAGGAAAAAAGGGTATTTAGTTATTTTGCTTGATAAGTTAGTTTGTCCACAACTCAACCTAAATCTTTAAAATTATATAATCTTTAGATTTTTGGCACTATTAGGTCTTTTTGTTTTTAATATCTACAATGTATACCGTATGCTTTAGACTGTTTGATGCCATAATAAATGAAAAAAAAAAAATATGGCTGTGGTAATTTTACAGTAGTATGTACGTAATGTAAATTTGCTTTGTGCTAGACTCGTCAGTAGCAAAGCAATGTAATTCTGCCGCGTGAAGTGGAATCAGAGTTGTTAGCTCACTATTCCCACGGCGGTATTCGAGTAGTCTGTCCACTGAATTCATGTTACCGTTGGCACATTGGAGGTAGGGATCTTACGACACTCTACACTTTAAAAGCAACGAAAACCTGAAAAATGTAAAATGAATAAAGACTACTTGGGTAACTTCAATTTAATAAATCTTATTGAATAGATTGCGTTACTATTGACTACCTATATAATAGTTTCCATTTGCCGTGAACATATTTTGTTTATCATTGTTTACGCTTTATTTAAAAAAGTACCTGGGGGCCTATTACGAAAATGACGTACGCAATTGGCTTTGATAACTTTTTGAACATGACTGGAAATCTCAAAACCATTTCGAGGAATAAGCTTTCGGTACAGTGTCTACTAATTAAATTTAAAAATAAGCCTATATTTTTAAAGATGTTTATAATATTCAATAAAAAGCTTTAACCTTCAAATGACCTTCATATGACGTCATCACATACAGATCCCCCAGCCATAATAAAAAAAAGAAAAAAGGGCAAAGACAATTTTGACAATGAACTTGGCATTAGGGATGGTGGAAGGTGGAAGTGAAAAAATATCGATATAGGTAATATTTCTCAGAAAAAAATGGGATGAAATGGGATGATGACTAAGTAATGGATTCTAATTTTAAGGTATTGTAAAACATAAAAAATAGCAAAATAAACCCCCTACGCGAAATTTTGGCTCGATTTGACAAATTTTACGATGATTTTTAAGACTCAAAAGTTGGAAAAAATCAAAATGCTCCAGTGACAAAATAGTGTCGACTATTAGAAACCATACGTAATTACAAAAAAAATGTTTTGGAAAAATTATTGTAAAAACATCTATCAATATATCAGAGTATTTAATATCGCCCGAAAAATATCGATGAATTTATCTCGTAATTTTTTCCACATCCCTACTATTAAATGTTTGTAAATAGAAATAAAGTATGCACATATTTTCACAATGTTTATTATGTTATCCTGCAAATTTATCAGTCCACAAGCAATCGTTACAATTTCATCCATGTAGCCTACATCCAAAATAGACACAATCATAGACATAGAAAAATTTTCGCTGCGCTCAAGAAGACCAACAAAGCGTGGAAAAGAGAACTTAACATCATATGGACACAGTCTATGTAAAAAAGAGACAAAGGATCAAGTGACATGTGCCAAAATTTTTTACAGTAAGAGCCCCTAGCGTCCCGCCTAGCAAATGAGCAATCACAGTTTGTTTAAAATATTTTTTAATCTTAATTAGAATTTAAAATAAAGGTATCGTGGAGCTATGGTGTTTTCTGCTCTAAGTAATTGTGATGTGACAAAAAGAAACAATCCAAGTAATCACACTTTTCAAAGGTAAATAAGATATTGCCACACATTTCTCTAAAACCAAATTTCGCTACATTTATTCGATTATCGACAAAGAAAACAGTATGGAACATAGTTTATTAACTTCCTTTGCCATAATATAGTCATATTTTATTAATCTAAGTCATATTTTACGTATCTCATATAAAATGTATTGATTCGTTTTCGGATCACCTGTTTATTGACTTTGTTGTTCTTTGACATTCTATTTCTATGGACACAATACATACAATACATTTCGCAATTTGGGTAAATTAAGCGTGTCAGTTTTTACAAAGTTTTTCAGCTGAGTTTCCACTGTTAAGCATTTTTATTATAATTTTACCACCTCAAAAATTATTGCGGCAAATTAAGAAGGTAGGTTAGACCCGTCACAACTGGATTAAATGAATAAAATAGAAGAAATATTAACTATAACTTATTTGTTTACAAACAACCATAAAGTCATTATGACAGGTAATGACACTTGGCCGTTCTTTTTCTATAAGTAGATGGCAAAGGTTTTCCTTCTTAAACTTTCATGCCACTAATGACGTCATTCCGGTTGACCATATCAGCTCTATATAAAATAATATCTTTATAGAAAAATAAATACGAGACCAAATGTTAAAATATTCAAATTAGTTTCTTAAATTGGCCTAATCTATAGTAAAAAAATATAAAAAAAATACCTTTTATTTTTTAACCAAAGCCAACTGCGTAACGCAGTCACTTGGCCACGATAGTCGTCCGTACTTCGTTGGTTGTAGTTATAACAAACATTTTGAATTTGGCTATCGTAGTCCATAGAATACTAAACGAACTATGTCGGATACGCTAGAGAGAAACTGTCAAACTCACGCAATCACTTCGCAATATCGCATACGAAAGTGGTTTGTAATAGGAAACAATCAAAACGAAGCACGGACGCAGCTGCGTGTATCGCATTAAACTTTTCGTAATAGACCCCCTGGTTGTAACTTGTAACATTTTTTTATTCAGTTTCGTTACGGATTGTGTAGGTGAACCTAAATACCTTATCACAGAGACTGCGGATTATGTTGCCTACTGAAATTTTACGATCAGTTTGTCTCGAGCCAATGGCCGTCGTAACAAAATGTGTAAACGAAAATTCAAAGGAGGCTCGGCCACACAATGAAGCTTAGCGTCGAAGCTTATTTAAACGAGCACAAGGGTACAGTTGCCAAAAGCTGTAACAAACGCCAGATAATGTTGTCTGGGGAAGGTAGAATAGGCCATTTGCCCGGATACGAGCCACAACGTGACAATATTCCCAAGAATGCGCTCAATAGTGGCCCCTGGAGTCACTATATTGATTCCAAAGAACGTGCCCACTTTTATAGAAATGCTTCAGTTAATTTCTATTTTCGAGGGACGTGACAGACGGGCACGGATTTCACTCGCAGCTTTTGTGCTCTGTCGTACAACGCAGGTACGACAGAACAGACGGTTGGTTGTGTCAGGTTTAGACAGTCTTTGTCCTTGTTGTTTTGTGAGGGTTAGTAAGGACTAGCGGTAATTAAATAAAATAGGTACGTAATTTATTTGCAAGGACATTTATTAATTTTGTCGTTTTTATTGGAATTGTTTTCATTTACCTATATCACTAGAGACTTCGAGATCTGTTTAAAGAAATCAATATACTCACCATTGCATCTCAGTACATCTATGAAAATATAATGTTTGCAAGAAAAAATTTAGACACTTTTAATAAAAATTGTAATGTGCATAACTTTAATACAAGAAACAAGAATAAACTTGCTGTTCCAAGTTTCAGATTACAAAAAACAAGAGGCTCTTTTTTGGGTAGATGCATTGCAATGTATAATAAGATTCCAAGTAATATTACAGAATTACCATTAGAAAAATTTAAAGATTCTGTTAAATCTGTTCTTATGAGCAAGGGCTATTACAAAATTGTTGATTATTTAGACGACAAAAAAGCATGGGAGTAGTTTGCTTTGTATTTAATATGTTTACTTTGAAATCTGTTTTTTTTTTTTATATTGATTGTGTTTGTAGGTAACGATATAATAAATTGTAAATATCGTTACTTTTGATGAGGCTGATAAGTTTCTTGCGCCCATTCTTCTTGTCAGCAAAAAGACGTCCCGAATGGGTGGTAGGGCAAAAAAGAAAACTGGACGATTTAAAAGTACTTTTAAATAAGTCTATTTAAATAAAAAATATTTCTATTTCTATTTCTATTTCTATTTCTACTATCCCTCCCCGTCATTAAACAACGAGTATTATTTTTTCACTAAAAAAATACAAAAAAAAAACATATTCATAAAATTGCTCTTATACCTAACCCAGTAATTTTAAGGAATAGCAAGGTCCCGTGCTAAAGGTCGTTTTATTGAATTCATGAGTATTATCGCTGGATTTCAATATTGTGCATAAAAGAAATTGAATGTCGGCCATTTGTTTAAAAGGGCTGCCCCCCTACTCCAATAGCTAACTTTCTATTCATTTGCTAACTTGAAATGAATGAACGAATGAATGAAAATAAAAAATTAAACTAAGCCATAAACTATAAAATTACGTGTCGTAGGCAATGTTGGTCGTAGGCTTATCAATTCCATACAATCACAATATCTGTGATTTACATGCTTTAAGTTAGCGAACGAATAGAATTTCGGCTATTTGAGTAGGGGGCTGATCAGGGGCAGTACCGTACCGGCTAACGAATCGAGCTTCGGAAAATTTACCGAGGTTCAAATTAAAACAGATAAATCGAAGTAAGGAATTACTTATTGTACTATTTGTTGAAGTTATTTGGAAGATATTGATGTTTGTGTGACCTCATGAATTAGGGTTCGCCATTTTGGCCCAATTGGGGCTCGATTTATCTTTTTTAATTTGAAACCCGACAGACTTTTCGAAGTTCGATGCGTTAGCCGGTACGGCCCCTGACAACGTTCGACGCACGCCACGTGATGGTTTTAGCTGTTACTTGTCAGATTTTTTTATGAAAAAAGGTTTAGGATAAGTTTCCGAAAATGGAGGGCCCAATCGCGCTAATTTTAAACGTTAAATCCAAAACTAAATCGTTACCGTTTCAGTTTTGTTTACAGAAAAATACTCGCTTTAGTTTTTTGTTAAAATTGTTGAAAGCTATGTCTAGGGAGTCTAGGACAAATTTAAATCAGAATTTTAAAGACTCGCTGCCCGCAGGGCAATAAAATAAATGTGCGAGCACAGTGAATGAATGGACAAAACACGTAATTATTGTTCGTTTTTATTGCCCGAGGCAACGAGTCTTTGACTTGAGTATAGTACCGTACCGGTAACCCGTAAAACTGATCCTTTATGTATTTAAGGCAGCTTTTTCACAGTAGCCAATCACGTGTTGCGTGGTTTTGACTAGGCTTTATATGTTTTTTTGGCCAATTTTGTGTACAAATGCCTATTTTTTACACGACTGCCCAAAGCAAAAAGAGTGTATATGTGTTCAGGGTTCATGTATGTTTGTGGGTATGTGAGTTTCTTTATTTCACCATAAGTTCCAAATGGCTCAACGGATTTGGATGTATGGGGTATTGTTAGAATCCTTACATCATTCCGAGTGACACTGGCTATATTTTTTTTGAAAAAAGTCAATATGGCGACAGTGTGACGCCATTTTCGAATGTGAAAAAATTTTTTTTTTTCTATTATTACAATATGGGCATCAAATGAAAGACCTTAATGAGCACATTTCAAAAAAATATATAATTTGTCACTAAAATGTGTGAAATAAAAATAAATAAATTAAAAAAAAAATAAAAACACGACTGCCCTGCTAAAAACAAACTAAAAAGTTAAAGCAGGGCAGTCGTGTTTTTTTTTTTATTAATTTATTTTTTTACTAATATTTTGGTGACCTAAAAATTGTGTCTGTTCGATTATTTACCGCTTTTCTGGAATACTTTGGCGGCTCTTTCATTCTACAGTATAACACAAAGGAACGTGCCTTATCGCTACTTTATGTTTTCGCCATTTACTGTTGCTCTTTCATAAGCAATATTGTGTTAGGTTTCAACGCAAGTAATTAGCAGGCAATATTATTTTTTCCAATAAAGTTGATATTAATATCCGGTTTCTTGTTTAACAAAAGGAATAGTTTTAAACGGAAACTTACTGCAGAATTTTCATATAAGTGCCCTTAGCACGAAAGCAGAGAAAAAAAGTTCTCGCTAGAGTAATTATCTATGGGAAATATAATTTCGTTTTTCGGCGGTAGATGGTGCTGTACAAATTTCCCATACAAAATTACTATATCGAATGTTTTTACTAAAGATGTTACGAATATTCGCATTCGCATTTGCATATGCGAATGGCTCGCATCGTTTTAAACATTCGCATTCGCATCAATCAATGCGATGTTATGCGAATTCAAATGTGTGCATAACGTCATTAATTCGACCAATAGAAAGCGTTTATTTCACGCGGGTAGTTTGTGAATTGTGATTGCTTGTTGATGTGGTCACTCTGTTGCTTGGTTTGTTGATTGTTTTGATTTAGTTGCCAGTCTGCTATAATTCCTCTTTTGGTTAACAAATAATTCATTGTGCTTTAAAGTATTTTGTAATCATTAAACAGTTTTTTTTTTCTTATGGCACCGGGAAAGAAAAGTGATATATGGCGATTTTTTTATTTTACTGTATTGAATTTCGACTATTACAATAATGTTAAAGTGCACATGTGCATTAAAAAAGCATGCAATTTTTCACAAGTGTAATTCACTAATGGATATCATAAATAATATGAAGTTTTTCCCGTTTTAATAGTAAAAATAGTTGATTTATTCATTCTTAAGGTTTTTGTAATACTTGATGTCTTAACATCACTGACCTGCATATATTTACACCGGACAGGCTTATGTCAAACTGTTTTTGTGCCTATTTGATTTCCGCCCTTTTGGCGCTGTAGGACGTAGCGTGAGCATAGCGTGCGGGACATGGTACTAAAGTTTGAAGTCTGGAGAGACCATCACGGCAACTATTTTCATACTGTACGTCAAAATTAGTTCTTTAGACGCACGCTAGTGGCGTTTCAAATAGGCACAAAAACTTAGCTGTCAAATCATACAGACAGCCAGTCCAGTTAAATAAAAAAAAAAATTTCATGTCAGTGCTTAACATTCGCAATGTGTAAAATTTGACATTCTTAACATCTTTAGTTTTTAGGCGCGTTATTATTTTCGGTAGCCGTTCGTGCTATGGGTACTGAAATGCACTGTTCAATTCTCAACAATACCTTTACTTAAAAATAAAAAGGTATGTACTCCAGTTTGTGGTATGTGAAAAACATAATTATTCATTTTTTTGAAGTGAAACCTTCTTTAGCGGCGTTGTACACTTTTTGTAATGGGGAAAAAATGTTAAACTCGCGTCAGTCAGAGTCACGTGACCCTGATCAAAAATTCGTAAGACGGATGTAGCGTAGACAGCCGGCGGTGGAAGTATCCCCCTCTCTTTCTACGGGGTGCAGCGAAAATGGTGGCGCCCACTGACATGAAAAACTTTTGGCGCCTCATTTCAAAACGTAAACACTTGTGTCACCATAGCAACGCGCTATTTTTTTAATTCAATGTCAAAACTCTAGATTTTCTGTCAAGCTATGGATAAGACCTTCGCACAATACTGTTGTGTATTCGTGAATTCAAATGCAGAGAAAATTCGTAACTTTCGTAAGACGGCAATTCGTGCAAAATTATTCCCTAACCATTCCAAAATATCAAAAATGCACAATATTCAAGTTTTCACTTCTGCCGGCACTCCCGGAGTGCAACCCGATTTTTTTTTAAATTTAAATATAGGTACCTATTGTAAAAGTTAACTTCAGATTTATCCATATTTCTTATATATCGCTAAATGTGTTGAGATAAACCAGAATAAATTTTCTCTTATAATTACTTAAATAAATTCGAAAGCCCCTTAAAACAATATCGTGTACCAAGACCTTTCCCAGAAGTAGTGCTACAACAGCCGTTTCCAGCTCCTCATATTTCTTATCTCCAGTCATCCGTGCATGTTCGCATTGAGGGAAATTGAAGGTACATACAACCACCTCAGTTCCATTATCTCCCCTGCAATGCGGTAACGACATCGTCTGAAAACTTCCTTCGCGCCACTTTCTAAGAATTGTAGACAAACGAGATGATTTGCGATTCTCTAAACTATATCTAACAAAGCATACATCAACTTATGTGAAGCTTTTATAGGAAGATTTCTTAACATATTTTTTGCCAACGAAAAATAAGTTTTTATATGTAGCCTTTATAAATTGTTGACAATAAGCGACTTTTATTAATGTTCCATTGTTATCCTTTTCTAATAAGGCTGTTAGGTTATCCTTTTCGGCTCTGTGCACACTCTTAGCGCCACCTAGCGTGTTGCAACTTTGTTGGCTCTGACCTGACCGTTTTGATATGTAATGGCGGCATTGTGACAAAATATTAAAAAATACTATACATATTGTGTTATTAATGTAAATTTCAAAATTACTGTGATTTGGGTGGACAAAGTGTTGTGAAATCATTTTTGGTCATTTAAATTTAATATAGCAAGTAAGATCTATTCAAAAAGAGTGTTTTATTTTGGTTATATTAGGGTTTGTTTACTTCTTTTTTAGTTGTAGATTTTGTAAAACAAGAGGATAAAGCTACTTTAATAATTTTATTAAGTGATAATAAACACATATAATTGTTCCTGTATAGCTAGTAATTAATTTAATATCGTTTTCAAACAGATTACAGAGCCTTCATTATTTCTACTTTTTGCCACAATAGTCGTTTAAGAAATCCATTTGTGTTTACATGCACAACTAGCCAAATAAAAAACTTAATAGGTATAATCATAACACTTGTAACTTTTTCAGATCTTATATTTTGCTTTTCTTATTTCTTTCTTCTTCTAATTTGTGGTTACTTTGAGAATTTTCAAAACACTTTGACTAAATCCAGAAATCAAATATTATGATCTTTTTTTCGTCACGACATTCGTGTAATAAGTCACGTTTGGAATTGTCGTTATTCGAAAGAGCAGTAAAAAGCGAAATCTTTTTATCACAGTACCTATTTCGAATTCAATTTTAAGTACTATTAACCTTTTTTTTACAATCTGACCTCTTTCCTAACCCTTTTACGGGCCTAAAACAATATGGCTGACGGTCCAGCGGACGATCCTAAAAGCATTAGTTTTCACTAAAGCCCAATTTAGTGGTTTTAGTTTTTTCTTCACCTCCGACCCTTTCTTAACAGATGATATGAGCACAGAATAGGTATATAATAGTAAGTACTAAACGCAGTATGGGTGTACGAGACACCTAAAGATGCTGTGATGAATAACTAAAAGATGATATTATTATTGATTTAAACTATTTATTATTACACGAACTGATAAACTTTGAATGATGCTACTATGCTAAGTGATTGATATTATGAGCGCGCGTCCGCCGCGATGTGTGTGGTGACGTGAACTGTTGCAAAATAATAATTATTTAGTACAATTAATAAAATAATCATTCTGCGAAATGCACGGTTGCACCGTACAATGAGTTTCTAGATTACTATGATTGAATTAAAATGATCTCAATTATTTATTGCCTTGTGATTCTCAGTTTCACTGATTTTTTATGGACATTTTATTTATAGAATAGAATAGAAAGTGATTTATTTACTGCACAAAGCAAGTTACAAACACATGCTTAAATAAAATACTGACACTAAAAAGGCAACCTACTCAGCATGTGTCGGGTGTCGCAGACATTCCGACGCTGATCTTCCGTGTTTACCTAAATATTATTATCTTTTTTGAGAGCACTACTACGCCATGATTAGATTACATTAAAAAGTTAAGGTTGACAGTTTGTATAACTTGATTGATGATTTATCTTCTTGTTTGCTAAAAAAGTCTCAAATAGGTGGTAGGAAAATATAGACAATACAAAAGCACCCAATTGCTAAGTTTATTTGAATAAAGGATTCTCTTTTTCAATTTCAATAATGGGCCATCGACGGCACTGTCAACGAGTATTTGTTGCACAGACCATACAACAAGTTTTGGGTGATTTGTTGTCAACATAACTCTATATAATCACTACATAGTATAAAACAAAGTCGCTTTCTCTGTCCCTACATCCCTATGTATGCTTAAATCTTTAAAACTACGCAACGGATTTTGATGCGGTTTTTTTTAACACTTAGAGTAATTCAAGAGAAAGGTTTATATGCAATATACATGGTATCAAATTCCACACTACACCGAAGCGAAGCGAGGGCGGGTCGCAAGTAATATAATAATTGCTATCCAATTTGCGTATATTTAAGAAACTAATGCAGTAACGGGAAAATGACTTCGTTCTTTGAGAAGTGTAAATGAGATATTTTCCACATGATGAATGTTTTTGTTAATTTTCTCTCCATAAAGTATCTAAAAGCATTATACCTAAATGAATATCACTTTGTAAAATAAACACTGAAAGATTTTAAAAGTGCGGAGCTATTTCGGTGGCTATTGTGATGTTCATTAGTAACATTTGTTAAGCTCATTTAGTGCCAGCTTGCACTCAAACTGTTTGCGTTAACAACTCCATTTAAATTTAAATGTTCCATTACAAGGTGACTTTCATTTGTATAGGTCACAAAATGGAATGTGACGCAACTCTTTTGTTTACATAATAATTGTAATAATAATTATCAGTTCGCTACTAGTTCTTATGCTTAGCTTCTTCTATAAGTTTTATCAAATAAATCCTGAAGTTGTAAAGTTTTTTCTGTCAAAGTTAAAGTTTCAGAAACGGGGTAAATGATCATAAGACTTATTTTTTTGGTAAATAATTTAACTATTCACAAAATTTTAACATCTTAGATCATTTATTTAATTCTCTTTTTAAAAATCATTATTCGTTTATCAGTATGACATTAAATATTATTATTATCAGGAGAAGGTATATAGGAAGGGATATAGGTTATGCAAGTTTAATTTTTAAACTTGCATAACCTATATCCGTAACTGCAAGAGATAATATAGGTGCGAACAACGATGGTCTTGTGTTCAAATCCTAGTACCAGACTAGCTACTTAGGAGTCAAACTACTATAGCAGGGATTCCCAAACTATTTTGGGCAAGAGTCCCCTTTTTCAAAATGAACTGATACCTCAGACCCCATAGCCAAATTATGTACTTTCAAAATCCTTTCAAATGTCAGGTGTAAAATAATAATTTTTATTATAATTATTCGTTTATGTCGACTCTTGGGAAACCGATTTCGACCCCAAGGGGCCGATTGTGCTGTTGTTGTCCTAAATAAATAAAATAATTATTCATCAGTTCATATTACATTTTATAATGAAGCTGCAATTAGATTTGTCTTTTTAAATAATTTCTTCAAAAACTTATAAATAGTAGGTATCTCTTATAGACAATAATACTAAATAATATACTAGAAAAAATTCGATTCGCACCAGATCAATACTCAGACGGGAATCGAACCCACGACCTTTGGATATCCGGTCCAATACTCAGACCGCTGAGCTACCGAGTCACTCTCGAGTATCTCTCCTACCAACCTCATCACATTTGCCCTCAGTACGCTATATTCACTATTTTTGATACCCAAAATGGGAATTTATTGTTACCCGATTTTTTTTATTGTTAGTAAATATAACTTAATATTACGTTAGTATAAAGTCAATTTGGCACTTTCTGTGTCAATTCGGTGGCACAATGGCAACGCCCCTCGGAAGTGCCTATATACCACGCCCTGCGGCCAGAAGTCCTCCTTCATGAAAGTGTCCAGCCTGGCTGTCGGGATGCGCGCCACAAACGACTTAAAATTCGTGTTATGGCGCGACTCCAGAGGCTGAACTCTCAAGCAAAAGTTAGCCTTCTTCTTTATGTACTCTATCACATCCTGCACGGTGGTGGTGTGGTGCAGGCGGGACAGGTACACAGCCGTGGTCGGTATGGCAGCTCGCAGCAGGAAGTTGGGCCCTGTCGGTGCGGTGCCATGGTGGTTCTTGCTCTCTTGCTGACGATGTCGCTTTAGTAAATTTAAAAATTTAATACTACCCCTTTTCAAGTAGGTAATCCTGAAAATACTATCATTTAATTAAGATGGGTGACCATTATAATTAGGCTTGATAAAGATTGTGCAGGTAATATAGTAAGTCTATGGTGCAGCCACATTTTGTGTGGTCAAAAGTAAGACCGAATTAGGCTTTTATCAAGCCTAATTCAGTCTTACCTTTGACCACACAAAATGTGGCTCGTGCAGATACTTTTTGTGTGGCCAAAAGCAAGATGAGTGACTGAATTAGGCTCAATATTGAGCAGCCATCAGAATTTAGAGTCATAATTTGGCATATGGTATTAAAACAAAAAAAAATGTGACGAATTACGTATGTGACGAGTTGCGTATGTGGCGAGTTGCGTATGTGACGACCTACGTTATTAAGGCGAGGTGGTAGTGAAAGTTGCGCCGCCACTACATTTATTTTTGATACTCGTAAACCAAGTCAATATTTAAAAAAAGCTCAAGTAATAATCTCTTAAGTTGTCTCTAATATTTTTTGAATAACTCTTCAACAGTTACCATTCATTCTGTAAGTTTTAAAATCCATAATTGCCAAAAGTGGCCACTTAGAGCTAAAATGGATTTTAAAACTTACAGAAAAAATGAAAACTGTTAAGATCGATATGCGTAACTGACGATTCAAAAATTATTTCTTGTATTTCAGAGCTATTTAGTTTTGAAGCTTTTTTTGTTTTTATTTTCAGGTTCTAGGAGGAGGTTTTTCTTTTTTTTAAAGCTTTTAAATGGTGACATTTGAAACTTTGTTTAGTAAAGAAGCCGCGTGAAAATGCTTTTGCATTTTAATTTGAGTTACACGTGTTTCCTAATGGCGTATAATGAAATCCAGTAAGACGGAATTATTTCCTTTTCTTTTGACTTTCATAATTAAAGCCGAAACGGTGTCGGCTAAATTTAAAATTTCGCTCGCCGCTTGCTTCCGTACTTATTAAAGCCCATTATCAATTAAGAAATGAAATTAGATAGCCTTGATCCTTTTGTTCGGTTAACCGGGTAACTATAAACGAAAATGTAGTTAGTTATTAATTTATCTTTAATTAAACCATCGATGTATTAAAATTTAAGCTTTGAAATCAGAAAAAAGTTTTTGTCAACTTAAATTTGGATACTTTACGCTTTAATTAATAATGCAGATTGAATAATAATCCTTACTTTGAAGAGGTTTTTTTTCAAAGGTGTTTTTTGTAAGGTTTTTTTTTATAAACTTGTTATTTGATACATTATCGTAACTGTCGTGGTAGCATAGTAGTAATGTGGGATTACACGGGTGATTATAGCCGCTCGACTTTTGTCGCACGGCGAAAATTGATTGAGTAATGGTAATTCGGCCAAGTCCGCAGGTGACGCAACTTATCTGATCCGGTGGCTAAAACTGGAACTAAAAGCCGGGCCAGACTGTTGTAAACAAGCTTTCCACAGGGGTGACCTTGGTGGGAAGCTTGTGGAGCCCACGGTTGGTGTTTGCGTCCACACTGTTTACAACAAGGCTCCCACTTCAGTGTGTTGTCGACTCGTCGCCGTCGTTACAAACGGCGTCCCGTCCACAGAAGTTGTGGAAGGTCAAACGAATTATGGTTGCAAACAAGTGTTTACACTGTTGTAAACCGCCGGTGGAGATCGATGTGGAGGGCTTGTTTGCAACAGTCTGGCCCGGCTTTAAGTATTATCATATTATTACATATTGTTACCTAGGTCACACAATCGTCTGCATAGACGACAGACCAATGTGTCACCGGCGATTCAATTTTACAAGCGACTTGTTAGGTGACTTAAAATCGACCGTCACAAGTGACTAAAATCGACCAATGTAAATAACCCCATAAATCATAATTTACTTGGCAAAGATTATACCTAATTCAGTGAGCGAAGTACTTACGATTTATGTAGCAGTCTCAATTGTAACTTGTAACTACTGTAATGGTTATTTACTAACGCATGAGATATAACTTGAATATGAATGAGTCAAGTTTCACGATACCATAAAGCACGACGCGGTTTAAATAAAATTTGTAGTTCAGTAATAACAGTCTAATAAATCATAAGTTCTTATAATACATTCGCTTTTGACGTGTATTTGAAATTAAGAGTTTGTTTGAATAAGTATTTATAAATAGAAACAGATTTTTTTTTTAAATTGCATTTATAATAATATTATCACAAAATAAAAACTAACACAGAAATCAACGAAGACAGAAATTCTTGAGTTATAGCTATACCGACACGAACATAACGCGGTTACCTATAGTTAAGAGCTCAAAGGCGCAGTGGTTTAGCGCCTGGCAGAGCGATTGCGGAGGTTAAGCAACTTTCGCCAGGGTCGGTCATGGGATGGGTGACCAAAAATGTATTATCTTGAGCTCCTCCGTGCTTCGGAAGGCATGTTAAGCCGTTGGTCCCGGGTGCATTTGCAGTCGTAAACACCCACCAATCCGCATTGGGCACGCGTGGTGGGTTATGACCAGATAAAGTCCCACCATTTTCATCAGGTCTTAAATCTGTGTATAATTTTACTACTTTTTTTTATACTTTTTATAATCTTACTTTTATCTGTGGCAATCAAACCAAGCTGTAGAACACGACAATAGCTAAACTATGTAGTAAACCTCGAAAAATAAAAAAATAACAATTTTGGAGATATACAAATATAGGTTACGGCGGGTTGCGATCTGTAAAACTTGGGTTCAAGTTTCTATAATTTCGTAATAAATAACTATATCACAACGGCAAACGGTAACCTTTTTGGTGATTTAAATGTTCTACGGGCTACTGTACTATAACTCTTCATTTAGACTTGAAGGCATCTGATGTGAGAGCTTTTCAAAGTATTTTGGCGGATCCCGCATCGGACGCAGCCAGGCTTGTATGTGACATGGTGCAATCACGTGTTTGATGTGTTGTAGAATAGGTACTTAGGGTATGATGGGACTGACGTACTATGTGTAAAAGTCCCTAAATAAATAAAGAATAAGTAAAAATAAATATACTAAATGAGAAAAAGGTGAAAGCTAATACATATTTTTAAACATGCCAAGCAGCCACGCACTTGGGATTTCTCTTTTTCATTACAAATAAACCTTTACGTTGCGGTATGAGAAAGGCACACTTACGTTTGACTGGCGACTACGAGGGTACATTTATGAAACCTTTTATGTTGGTATAAGCACTTTCGATAGTGTTAGATGCATACAGAATTTTAATACCTTCCCGGGGGCTAGTGTACTCGGTTATTTTGGCTGACAAGGGTCGAATCGACAGGCTATTTTGTAGAGTCGCGTCGAATATCGCTCGGGTGGTAAACTTGTCTCTGGAATCGAACGGATGTCCGGTGATGTATTACGTGTGGCAGGTTATAATGTTTTCTTTTCAAATTCGAACAGTCATGCTTTTGTTTACTGGATTTTAAATGCAGTAAGTCACTAAACACTTCACCTTCACCTGTACCTAAACGAAAATAATATTTACGTACTTTACGTGTACGTTTTTTTAAGAATAAGATTGATGATTAAGAAAAGAAGAATTAATTTGTTTTTATTATGATTGTAATATGCTGAAACAGCTCCATTATAGTTTTTTAAGAGCCCTAGTACTTTCAGATTTTTGATTAAGCAAAAAAGGTATAAATAAGTCTAGGAATCCTTATTTTATTATAATTCCTTACTAATATTCGCTTGTTACGCCTTCACGTCTTAACTAATGAACCGATCATCGTGAAATTTTGAATACACGTTCTCAGGGGTACAAAGAATGACATATGGTACTTTTCATCCTGAAAAACAGTATTTTTCCCGAGGAATAGCAAAACAACTTTTCATGCAGATGAAATCGCGGGCCGCCGTTAGTTAATATTATAAATACGAAAGGTTAGTTTGTTTTTACGCCTTCACGTCTTAACTACTCAACTGATCATCATGACTTGTAATGTACTTTCTAGTACTATTCCCGAGGGATAGAAAAATAACTTTCCATGCAGACGAAGTCGCAGGCCACCGCTAGTAAGATAATAAAGAGCCAATCGATGCAACAATCGTGTTTCATTGCGTAATTGAAAAAAAAATGAAGAGTAAATAGAATTTATTGTAAAAAGTGAATAAAAAGTTTTCAAGAGGGTCTCATTTATTTCTTTTGGAAGAATTAGTGAACTAGAAAAATGAGAACTAGTATTTTCAACTTAATAGGTTCAAAGTGAGGACAAAAACTTTTGTTGTTGTGTTGTTGTTTAGTTGCTGATTACTAATATCAAAAGTAGAGTAATTTTTTCATGTCTTATTTTTATCTTACATACGGTCCCGAGTTGGTTTCCTGGCCGGGGTAAAGTTAAAAAGTTAACTTTTAATTACTGTCTCAGTTCTGTCTTTGTATCCGATTTTCGTAAACAAAGCGCTTTTAAGTAGTTACTTTAGGATCAGAGCAACGTTGGTGTTTTCTTTGTATAATATTTGTTTTTGAAGTGAAAACTTCTTCAGCGGCGTTTGAAAAATGCTAAACTCGCGTCAGTAAGGATCTCGTGACCCTGATCGAAAATTCGTAAGACGGATGTGACGGATGGAGAGTAGACAGCCGGTGGCGGAAGTATCTTCCTCTCTTTCTACGGGGCGCGGCGGTGAAAATGGCGGCGTGTCATTTCAAGACGTAAACACTTGTGTCACCATAGCAAATCGCTAATTTTTTAATTCAATGTCAAAACTGTCAAGCCATGGATAAGACTTTCATACAATACTGTTCCGTATTCGTAAATTCAAATGCAGAGTAAATTCGTAAGACGGCAATTCGTGCAAAATTATTCCCTAACCATTCCAAAATATCAAAAATGCACAACGTTAATATTCAAGTTTTCACTTCTGCCGGCACTCCCGGAGTGCAACCCAATTTTTTTTTTATTCACAAAATGTTAAGGTAGAAAGCAACTTTAATACAAGATACATAAATAGAGCTTATCCGGTAATAAAACATAGAGTTTACAATATTGTCTGCTGACACAACAATTTGAAAATATGTGTCACTTTTACGAGCGTTGACCAATACATCTTGATTGTATTGTCGTTTATGGCAACCCTGGCATAGAAATAGGACATCTTTCGTGATATTAACCCTTTATCATCGTTATAATGTTTATTTGACTTAGTTATATTCGTTGGAATATCCTAGAATGCTAATCGACGCCACAGAAAATAAGAAACAAAGAACTTATTGTATTTTAAAGTGAAAACTTCTTTAGCGGCGTTGTACGCTTTTGTGTAATGGGGAAAAAAATCTTAAACTCGCGTTAGTCAGTCAGGATCACGTGACCCTGATCAAAAACTCGTAAGACGGATGTAACGGATGGAGAGTAGACAACCGGCGGCGGAAGTATCCCCCTCTTTTGAAAATGGCGGCGCGTCATTTCAAGACGTAAACACTTGTGTCACCATAGCAACGCGCCTAATGTTTTAATTCAATGTCAAATCTAGATTTTCTGTCAAGCTGTGGATAAGACTTTCGTACAATACTGTTCTGTATTCGTAAATTCAAATGCAGAGTAAATTCGTAATTCGTGCAAAATTATTCCCTAACCATTCTAAAATATCAAAAATGCACAACGTTAATATTCAAGTTTTCACTTCTGCCGGCACTCCCCAACCCGATTTTTTTTGGCTTACTCGTATATTTAAATGACCATCATACTAACCTAACCTTACCACCAGAATTAGTCGAAGTAATTAGTAAATGATTACCAAATCACTGGGCGGTTTAGGATTGTCGCAAATAAATGAATTGTATTGTATACTTACTAATTTTGGAGAACAAAATGTTTTTTTTGGTATGTTAAAGTATTAATTCCCTATTTTCTTTACATTTTTTGTAACACAAGAATAATAAAGTTAATTAGGTATTATTTATACTTTTCTTAGTTAAGTATTGTTTCTGATATAAAAGTAACTATCAAATTAAAAGCGAACACTGAGCTTCTGCACACCAAATTGTCAATTAAAGCTACGGTTACTTCAGTCAGCAAATATTTGTTCAGAAAATAATTTCTTGGTGTAACTTTAACGAAAGTCCTGGGTCAGTTTACGTAGGTTTCTCATATGTGATATATGTTGACCACTAAAGTGAGACCGTGGTTGTCGTGTTTATTTGCCAAGTGACTAGCCTTCTCTTTATGAGCACAATAAAATGGGTAGCAGCAATAAAACTTTGGGTTTACGTCGTTTGCTTCGCAGCTTTACAAGCAATATTATATACCTACGTGGGATTGTTGCACAGACCATGTTGAATGCTATGCAAAGCTTTTATTTTTCACTTATCTAAAGTTAAGCATACACTCCTAAGATTTCCACGCGTACAGTTCATTAGAAATACTTAAAACACTTTTTACGGATTACAGCGCGTAAGTATATTTTGGTATTAATTCAGATGTTATTTTGGAATTATTTAGTTTTGATTGATTGATTTTATGGGTTTCTCGACTTTTCGACACCTTTCGAAGGGCCCTGGTCAGTTCTCCCGTGACCACAAATTTTGGAAGCTTGCGTGATGATCCCTTAGTTTTTAGGGTTCCGTACCAAAATGGTAAAAAAGGAACCCTTATGGTGTGACTCTGTCTGTCTGTCTGTCACAGCTGGATATCTCGAGAACTACAAATGGGATCAACTTGAAATTTGGAATAGATTAAGATGAGATTTGTCCAACTATTTTGCAAATAAAAAAGAAATAAAAAAATAAATGTCTTTTTTACAACAGGGACTGAAAAAGGGTCTTCAAAATTTTAAGTGGGGCTACTAGGGCATGTGGGGTATCATATGAAAAAGCGCCATTTGCACGTTTTTAATCGTTTTTTTTGTAGGCCGCATAGTTTTCGACTTCTGATGAAAAATGTAAAAAAAATTACCGTCCCCCCCCTTATCTCCGAAGTTTGCAAAGAAGAAAATCTGAAATAATTCTATGTGATAGCAGTTTATATAAAGATTACAGGAAAAATAAAACGTTGTTTCAATATAGCTCACTTTTTTTAGAAATTATTAAATTTCTAAAAAGGTAACATTAGTTCCACTATCGGTCAAGAGATGGCGCTGACCTAAAACTGCAATACAAATTTTATTATTCTACTTTGAAGTGTATTTATTATGATGGTACGGGACCCTCGGTGCGCGAGTCCGACTCGCTCTTGACCGGTTTTATTTTTTGAGGCATTCTTGTGATTCAATAGCTGAAACCGCAGTGATTTAATCACAGAAAGAAGAAAAAGCATAAATATTGTTGGGAGAGGAACCAGAAATACCAGAAAAATATGGAATAGGTACAAATAGTAATACAAAATGTTTATTTCATTAACTTTATATTCATAAATTGTTGGAGCTACTTTTTAAGCAAGCGTTTGCTTGTGTTATGTAGGTAAGTAAGTATCATAATTAGTAACTTATTTGTGAAATAGTTTTGTGATCATAATTTTAGAGATTCTATTGTCATGTTTTTACTCTCGAGTCATGTAGCTAATGTCAACAGAAAATAACGTATCTAGATTGTACCAAATTATAGGTACATTTCAAAATTACGTTAAACGGTGAATTGGTTATGTAACTATAGATAAGTATTATTTTAACTTCATTGTATTAAATACTTAATAACAAGCCAATTTTTCAAAGTGAACAATCTTATTTTCAATCTTCAACTTATTTGTTAGCATTCTAAGTGGAAGTTAGGGCTAAGAATTACCGCAGAACAATTCTCAAGAGCCTGCCTCTTGTGAATTTGTACTGCGGTGATTCTTCATCGTTTCGTTTAGTTCTATCTCTGTGTTACATTATAGTAATCACCCATCTGACGTTACAGTGTAATAAAATATTTCTCAATTAACTATTTTAGATTTGGAAGCTTGTAATTGGCTCTCATTATTTATTGATGGGATGGGTGACCATAAATATATTATCTCGAACTCCTCCGTGCTTTGGAAGGCACGTGAAACCATTAGTCCCGGCTGCATTTGCAGTCGTTAACACCCACCAATCCGTATTGGGCCCGCGTGGTGCGTTATGGCCCATTCTCCTTATCCACCCATAAGGGAGGCCTGTGCCCCAGCAGTGGGGACATTAAAAATGGCTGATGGTCATTTCATGATGTAGTAATCTAGCTGCTAACTTCCTAAATTGTTTTAATATAATAAATAAATTGTTCCTAAATTGTTAATATCAATAATATTATTAAAAGTGTAAATACTAACAATATTTTACGCACTCATCCTACATCTTGATCAAAGCTTTAAGTTAATTTCGGGTGTCATAATAAACATACAATGCACAATATTTTATTATGTTTTTGTTCCAGTTTTATTCTTCGGAATCGGAAAAACAGCCATATGTTTTTTTCAAGAGTAACTGATTTTATATGTGTCCATCTGGAAAAAAAAAACTTTGCTCTGTGATGGCCATTATGACACCCAAAACCTACGCAAAATTGTTTGCTTGTATCGATGAACCTAAACATTTGAATCTAAAATGTATTTATTTAAATATTATTTATAAACGAGAGTTCGTACCTGAATGTCAGCCAGCAAAATTTAGAAAGTCCGATAGTGTATTTAAAGCGTCTTTGATATTATTTAACTTCGGAAAACACAGGCTCTGCATAAAAATAAAGTTAAAAAAGAGAGATTCTTAGCAAACACAATACATTCTTCATTGACTTCAATTATAAGTATTTATTTGAATGTTAAATAAAAATCCAAAAAAATAAATTTCACGGGAGGATTTTTATATAAGGGACTAAGAAGAATTCAATGAAATCATTGCAAGCTAGGACAGCTTTGGTATGATTTAGAATGTATGTGGAAACGCCAATAAATTGTCCACACAAAGCTGTTTTCCAGATAAGAGATTTCCAAAAGACTAAGGGTGGATCCATAAAAAACAAATGTGCACATCTAACGAAATTGAATTTCATTGAAAAGATCCTTACAAAGATTTTGCACGGCTCTCCAGGGGCGGATTTGGTGAAATACTTAAAGTGGCTTACATCCGGCGATTGCGTACGATACGCAAATCCCACTTTTTCCCTTAGAAGTGAAATAACGCCGATATTTACGGTAGAGCTATATTTAGAATAGTTTATTTTACTTCAAACAATTATGCGTCCTTTACGGTTATTCTACTTTATTATGTAGTAAAACTTTTTTCTGTTCACAAGAAATTTCAAAGATATTCTTGTTCTCAGCAACGGCTTTTAAAAATCAGGAATATGTCCCAGCGCTTAGGTACATCAAAAATAGAAATCCAAATAAACGGAAAAAAATATCGGACTTTAATAACAGCTACAAGAGCAGAAAAGTAACATAAAACCAGCTTTATCTGCATTACAATAAGCAACAATAACATTTTCAAGGCAAATCTGTTTAATAGATCATGAGGATCGCACATTAATTTCCAAGGCACCAGAATCCCTTGTAATATAACCCCATCCATTAAACAAGATAACATTCAGATGTGTTTCTTAACCTGAGTAATGAGTTTCACAACAATAGCAATCTTAAAACAGCTTCTACAATAATTTACAAAGCCTTTATTTGATAGCTGTGTGCCTACCATAGACTTAATTATAAATTTGGTCGAAAATTAGTAGTATTTTTTTTTATTCAAGCATTTATATTTTTAATTATACATTTTATAAAATTCAATTACTTATCTAGTTCTAAAATAATATTTAAAATGAAAACGTGAATTTTCCTTTGTTTTTAACATTTATTGACACAGTTCTTTTAGCAAGTAGCTAGTGATAAGTGTTTTTTTTTGTTCAAGCTGTTATAGATCTGGCATATGAAAAATAGGAATTAAAAAGAATTGAGACGGACCTGTGCAACTTAAAATAAATTCAATTTAAAAGTTCATGTATTCGAGTTCTCGTGTTGGTTGGTGTCCGACTAAAAGGCGATTTTCCAATATCGAACGTCTGCACGATTGTCTAATATACGGGATCATTATTAAAGAAAACAAGGTCTGGCATTCCGGATGACCCTTATACTTATGCTGCGTTCAAACGATAACACACGTCCCGAACTCAACTCAAACTCACCTCAACCACAACCCTCCTTGAAATACATCGCTTACAATTTTGAGTCTTATGTATGACACATTAATAAGCTCCTGTGTAATGATCAGGTGAGTTTGAGATGAGTTCGAGTTGAGTTCGAGTTGAGTTTGAGTTGAGTTCGGGTTGTGTTCGGTCAGTTGCATCGACAAAATATAACCAAGCTTATTAATGTGTCATAGAACTCAAAATTGTAAGCGCTGTATTTCAAGGAGTGGGCTCCGGTTGAGTTAAGTTCGAGTTGAGTTTGGGTTAAGGTCGGGTCATGCGTTATCGTCTGAACGCAGCCTTACACAAACTTACGTCATCTAGAGTTCAATCTAGTTGCCACTATGGTAACAAACAAAGAAGGTTTTTTTTCTGTAATCCATCATTCATGACAAAATTATTATAATGCATTTCAATTTATTGTGATTTGTTTCTCTTAGCAAACGAAACAGTTCAACTTAAAAAGATGAATGGACATAATTTCCACTAAAATACTCAAGTTTTATAGAACTGGGGGTCTATTACGAAAAGTTTAGGCCGGCCACACACAGACGTAATCACGTAACGGGATTCCGAACGTAATTTCGACAATGTATGAAGATTCCGTACGGAAAAAACACGCTTGTGTGTGGCAGCCCATAGATTTTGTATGCAGCTGCTGCGTTCGGAATCACGTACGTACGGAATTCCGTAACGAGATTCCGTCTGTGTGTGGCCGGCCTTAATGCGATACACGCAGCTGCGTCCGTGCTTCGTTTTGATTGTTTCCTATTACAAATCACTTTCGTATGCGATATGAGTTTGACAGATTCTCTCTAGCGTATTCGACATCGTTCGTTCAGTAGTCTATGGGCTACGATAGCCAAATTCAAAATATTTGTTTTAACAACAACCAATGAACTGCGGACGACATCGTGGCGTACGTTATTTTCGTAATGGCCCCCAGTCACAGGCAATATATGGGAGTCAGGGAGTTTGATTTCACATGATTGGTAACACTGAAACAGGGAAGAGTAGACCACGTACCCTTGTCTTTCGGAATGCTATATCTGGTGCAGCATATTTATTGTACCATGTACGGAATGATAGCAAATAAGAACCTCTTCCTTTTTTATTAACACATTTTTATTAGGTTGCTTTCTCGTTTGTTTGTTTGTATGTTTAAACAAAGTCTGCGAACGATTTTATACTAGTTTCCCGATGAGCTAGAGACTCTAAACTTTGAATATAGGTCAGAACTAGAAAGCAATGCAATATTATGGTGTCATTGAACTGATCTGATGATGAAGCCGGAAGAATGCCACAGGAACTCTCTGATGAAACCATACAACCCCATCGAGTTTGGGCTCGTTTGAATCGTCTTGACGAATCCTTTGTTGGGAAATAGTTTTCAGGGTCTGATGATGCAGCTGGAAGAAGGACACTGGAACTCTGTAATAAAACCATGCAACCTCATCGATTTTGGGCTCGTTTGAATTGCCTTGACGAGTACTCTAATGGGAAATAGTGTCCGAGGATCTGATGATGGAGCCGGAAGAAAGCCATGGGAACTCTATAATTAAACCATGCAATCCCATGGAGTTTAGGCTCGTTGGAATCATCTTAACGAGTTTTTTGTTGGGCAATAGCTTCCAGGATCTGATGATGGAACCGGAAGAAGAACACAGGAACTCTTTAATAAAACCACGCTACCCCATCGAGTTTGGGCTCGTTTGAATCGTCTTGGCGAGTACTTTGTTGGGAAATAGTTTCCAGGGTCTGATGATGGAGCCGGAAGAAGACCACTGGAACTCTGTAATAAATCCATGCAACCTCATCGAATTTGGGCTCGTTTCAATCGTCTTGACGAGTGCTCCGATTGGAGATGGTATATGTTTAGTCTTAGCTCGTTAATTAAAAAGCAGAAAATAATAATTTACTGAAAAAAAATCTTTTTTAAAAACTCGTTTTTAAAACGGACCAAATTATTGAAAAAAAATCGGACTAAAAACATTAAAACGGACTAGTAAAAACAGACTAAAAAGTATAAAATATTTTTTTCTGTAAATATTTATAACCCACAGACCTACAGAAATACAGAAATTTTAAAACTAAAAACGTGGGGTGCATGCTAAAGACAATATGGATGATACATTTTATAAAATGCCCCCCACGTTTTTAGGTTTATAAATTCTGTATTTCTGTAGGTCTGTTGGTTATAAATATTTACAGAAGAATTTATTTTATACTTTTTAGTCTGTTTTTACTAGTCCGTTTTAATGTTTTTAGTCCGATTTTTTTTGTAATAATTTAGTCTGTTTTAAAAACGTGTTTTTAAAAAGATTTTTTTTTCAGTAAATTTTTGAAGTCGGTTCAAAATAGCTTTTTGTCATTTATCACACATTTGGATCTAACCGCGCAAGGTATCGCCGGCATCGCTATCGACTTTATTAGACAGATGGATGTGACACAATGCTACTTTTCTCTGGGGTAAGTTTTTGTTTCTGCCAAAAAGAAGTAGAAATGTGTCACATCCATCTGTCAAATGAAGCCGACAGTAATGCCAACGACCGACACTTGCGCGGTAGGACCCCTGATGATTGATGCCAAATAAAAGGCCAAATTACTTTTTAGTTTGTCTGTCTGTACAAGTCTATGGTGGAAAGGTCCATTGAATACCTGAAACGTACCTGAAGCTTCTCAGAAATTATGTAAAACAATTAAAGGAGTTATTTTAATGACGTCTATAAGTCTGAATAACTAACTGCTTGTCATGGACCAGTTTCATCTGGAGTCAACTCTAACTTAAATTGACCTTAGTCTCAAGACTGCAAACGATTTATTTAAGGTTATATTTTGTTCTAACAATAATGAAAGTCGGCCGGGAAGTTTATGTCAATGACTGTATTGTAAAAACAAATGAAAATTTGTTATAACCACATTGTTCTTTTGTCTTAAAGTAAAAATATTTAGCATTTGCTAAAATTGCTCCTAGTATTTGGAATATGAAACCACATTAGAAATATTAACGATAAATGTATGTTTTGTCACGTAAGCACAAGTGACCTTTCGGAAGAAATAGCGAAATGTTGTACGGGGTGCTCGGTTTAGCGCGATTCGGTCACGTAGAGCGGCGTCCTTGCCACGAATCCAAAGCACCTGTTACACTTTTAGTTACCAACATGCTTCGGTTCTTATTTTGCCGACTTATTGTACAATTAATGTTTATAATTTTGCCAAGAAAATTAAATTACGGTTAAATTAAATAAGGTCTCAACCGTAAGCTCAAGAAGGGTAAAAGAGTAAAAACCGGCCAAGTGCGTGTCGGGCCACGCGCCATAGGGTTCCGTAGTTACCTTATACCATACCATATTTAATACCACCTATCATTTTTCGTCTGCAAAAATAACTTTGTTTTTCACAGTGTTGGTATGAATGACAAAGTTATATTTGCGGTTTTGGAAAATGTGCTATATCTCAAAAACTAATTACTACATCTCGTTCAAACCAATTTTGGTTGAAAGTGTTTATTAAGATCTACAGCATATATTTTTTTTAGATTTTTCACTGTCTTATTTCAAAAGTTAAAGGGGGGGGGACACACATTTTACCACTTTGGCGGTGAATATCTTTCAAACGGTTGACTTTGAAAAAAAGTTGTCTTAGAAATCTTAATATCATTTTTAAAGACCTATCTGTAGACACCCAACACGTGTTGGTTTGAAGAAAAATTTTTTTTTCAGTTTCAGTTCCATGTATGGAGAGCCCCCCCTTAATCTATTATTTTTTTTATTTTTGTATTAAATTCGTTAAGCGGTTAACAGAATACCTACCAAGTTTCAACTGTGTAGTCTTAATACTTTCGGAATAAAGTGGCTGTGACATACGGACAGACAGACAGACAGACAGACAGACAGACATGACGAATCTATAAGGGTTCCGTTTTTTGCCATTTAGGCTACGGAACCCTAAAAAGAAGCTAATTAATTAACAATGAAATTTAGAACTCAAACCCTGTATGCTATTAACATTATCGATGGGTTGAACTCGATTTAAGTTATTCTTGAGGTTTATTTATTTATTAATGTTTTACATATTCTATCTATTATATAATCAATTGAAACTTTTTGTAACGAGCATAACAAATATCTGAATCAGGCAAGCGAGAAAGAGTAATATTTTATTATTATCGTAGCATAAATTACAGATGTTGTAAAATATTTTTTTATTTAATTAATTCTGTAGTAATAAGGTCCACATGAAATCCTCAACTATTAAAGCACTTTTACCTTTAATTTTTCTAATAAAACCATTACAGCATGGAGCATGGTAATTATAGCGCTAGATTGAGGTAAGGAAATTATAAACAGATTTATCTCACAACAAATCATGCACACAATTAGCTATATCTTTTTCAGAAATTCAAAGCCGGTTTTTTAGGTCTATATCTAGGCCAAAAAGTCAAATATTGTTTTAATACAAACTTGATAAATAGTACATTATGAGACAAGTTAGCTTAGGTTGCTCATTGCACACAAGGCTGTGGGTTGCAGCCCGAGCCGTAGGCGAGGGCGTAACTCAGCCGAGTGTGCAATGAGTAAAAGCTCACGAGTTTCATACGACGTTTTTCAACACATTTGCGAGGAAAATACAAAGTAATTTACCACACAGAAACAAATACGACAAAAACAAAATATGACAATTATGGGAAAAGGCGCGTAAGTTTTTTTTTTGTTTTTTTCACACGCCCAATGCAAGAATATTTTGCGAACAAAGGGGTGAGTGAGCATACAGCCTACTTCAAAACTATAATTTTAAGTGATAAAATGCAAATATTTTAATATTTGAAAACAAAATATTATGAATTATGAATAATTTTATAATAATAAATATTTGTTTAACTTAATTAAAGACTTACACATTTATTTATTTCAAAAATGAATATAAACTTTCAGTGGCATAAAACCCCTTTGTTGTTACTAAAAAAAATAACTGTATAACCCAGTTAAATTGGGAATGCTCTGTTTACTCGCATAGAACTTGCAGTAAGGTACTAATTTAACTTTGTAGGGATAATTATATAACAACCTAGTGTTTTATATATTATTGCACGCGTTTGTTATAGCTCGGTTTATGGCCCTAAAAGCGATGTATTAGGGCTCACTTTACGAGCAAATGTGTTGAAAAAATAATAAGTTAATGATAAAAGGTACAGTAGAAATCAACCTATCAAATCGAGTTCCATTTAAATAATATCTCACATCAAATTAATACGCAAACGTTGTCTTATAAAGTTAAGGTCAGATTGTACTAACTCGGTAACTTCTAACGAAGGACTGTCAGCATTAACGCAATCAACTGACAGATTCGGTCTCGCCGACCTGAACAAGCACGCTGGAATTATTTACAAAGGTTATTTTACTTTAATTGAAGTTACTGATTGTTAAGACAATCTAGCTGAGAGCGTGATTTAGATTTCTTAAATAATACTTTGTATTCGAAATCACAATCAAATTACATTTTATTATTTATCTAACCCTCTCTAATTTGTTTTTCTTATGAACACTGACCTCTTAATAGAGGTCAGTGGTTATGAATGATTTCACAATGAAAATTCGCAGCAATAAAAAGAAATCAATATTGCATCAAGAAATGTTATTAACGTGCAAGGATTTCTTCTAAGGGCCGTAGTTTCCACGCAAGCTAATTCGTTATAAATATACAGATAAAAATCCGAACAAGTGCTAATCAAGTAAACTTTTCTTCATGACTGTATACCGGCGAAATATTTAATACCTAGGACAGGCAGTCCAGTTAGGTAAGTCCAACTTTGAGAAAGAGATCTCTCGTCGAATCCAACTCGGGTGGGCAGCATTCGGGAAGCTTCGAAAAATCTTCGCGTCCGACTTACCTCAGTGTCTCAAGACGAAAGTCTATGAACAGTGTGTGTTGCCAGTGATGACTTATGGCAGTGAAACGTGGTCGCTAACTATGGGTCTCATAAGGAGGCTCAAGG
Source organism: Agriphila geniculea (assembly GCA_943789525.1). Taxonomy (NCBI): domain Eukaryota; kingdom Metazoa; phylum Arthropoda; class Insecta; order Lepidoptera; family Crambidae; genus Agriphila; species Agriphila geniculea. Next base: position 17,774,584 of record OX038880.1, read on the forward strand.
TCAGCCAGCGTGCAATGGAGAGAGCCATGCTCGGCGTTTCCCTGCGTGATCGAATCAGAAACGAGGACATCCGCAGGAGAACTAAAGTAACCGACATCGCTCGAAGGATTGCTCAGCTGAAGTGGCAATGGGCAGGACACATAGCGAGAAGAACTGATGGCCGTTAGGGCGGAAAGGTTCTGGAATGGCGACCGCGCACCGGACGACGCTCCGTGGGTAGGCCCCCGACAAGGTGGACTGACGATCTGGTGAAGGTCGCGGGAAGCCACTGGATGCGGACAGCGCAGGACCGATCGTCGTGGAGATCCTTAGGGGAGGCCTATACCCAGCAGTGGGTGTCGTGCGGCTGATTTGTGTAACGACCGGCCCCACACGACACCACCGCAGAAATGATTAAAGAGAGCATGACATACTTAGGCTACCCATCCTAAGGCACCGAATTGAAAACTAATATCCAAAAGCTTTTCATAGGCCTTTACTTACAAAACTATAGACGAAAAAATACGAAAAAATATTACGAAGGCAAAATAATCATTTTAGTCATTAGCAATAAAAAAAGTGAGAAATCAAAACAAGGATTAGTTATTAATTTTATGTTTTGAGTAAGAAGTGCCATACAGATTGATAATATAAAACATGAAGAAAATATATATATATATATATATATATATATATATATATGCGACGCCCTTAGTACAAGCAGACAGGAGCAGACCCATTCCCACTGGCAGCACCCGTTCACGAGCATGACGCATGAACCAGCCATCGTTTCGCTCAACCATATTTGAGGGAACGCAACGACCCGCCTCACACGACACCACCGCAGAAATGTTTAAAGTGAGCATGACATACTAAAGCTACCCGCATTAAGGTGTCGAGTCAAAAAGCTTACAATAGGTACGTTTTAAGTAGGTAGGACAATTCTCTCAATTTTCACATAGAATAGAAAAATCTACGACCAAGCTGTTTTATCAATTAAGTAATCTTTAACGGTATAGTATCCTTTTTTGAGAAGAAAATTCTTTACATGAGTCTTGAAGTTTTCAAATGGTAAATTGTGGTTTATATGTGTTTTTAAATAATAAAGTGGTTTTATATAATACAGATATGGTGGCAGTGACAGAGTTTCACAAATGACTGTTTTCAACGCTAGGCTACTTCAGCGCAAAAATAAAACCGGTCAAGAGCGAGTCGGACTCGCGCACCGAGGGTTCCGTACCATCATAATTGCACCATCAAACCACACTGCAGAGTAGAATAATAAAATTAGTATTGCAGTTTTAGGTCAGCGTCATCTCTTGACCGATAGTGGAACTAATGTTATTTTTTTTAGAAATTTGATAATTTCTTAAAAAGTGTGCTATATTGAGACATCGTTTTATTTTTCCTGTAATCTGTATATAAACTGCTATCACGTAGAATTATTTCAGATTTTTCTCTTTGCAAACTTCGGAGATAAGGGGAGGGGGGGAACGGTATTTTTTTACATTTTTCATCATAAGTCGAAAACTATGCGGCCTAAAACAAAAAAAAATATTGAAAACATCCAAACGGCGCTCTTTCATATGATATCCCACATGCCCTAGTAGCCCCACTTCAAATTTTTAAGACCCCTTTTGAGTCCCTGTTGTAGAAAATATATTAATTTTTTTATTTATTTTTTATTTGCAAAATAGTTGGGCAAATGTCATCTTAAACTATTCCAAATTGCATGTTGATATCATTAGTAGTTCTCGAGATATCCAGCTGTGACAGACAGACAGACAGACTGAGTCACACCATAAGGGTTCCTTTTTTACCATTACGGAACCCTAAAAAGAAGAAGAACCCAAGTAACAAAAGTTTCTATAACCAAGGGGTTTTATCACCAAACAGTGATATAGTAGGCCTTAAATGGTAACCGTTGTGACTGCTTGCGCTATAAAGGTTTTCCACAAAGCGTTTTGGTTCTATAATATTTAAGAGCATTTAAGTTCTATGGTACAGCTCTTAGAACACTTACAGGACATACAAAAGAATCTCTAAAGTGTGGCACTGTAATAGATATGAAAAAAGCGATTATAGTACTATTTAGTACTATAGACGACTTTACTGTCACTTTTATGTATCTATTCTGCACTAATATTGCGTCAAAATAACTTTTACAGTACTTGTATTGTAGCAGTATCGAAAACACTATTACAGAATCAATCTGCACTATAAAAGTACCTTGCACAACCATTATGTCACGGTTTAGCTTCTTAAATGCTCCCTCAACATCACTATGGGGCTAGTTCTGTAAAAGTCATGAAAACTCTTCTATGGTACTAAATAGTATCATAGCGACTTCTGGTGCAGTTGCTAAATAACTAAACTTTTTGTGCTACTGCTACCTGACTAAAGCGTGAGATAAAAGCACTAAAATGAATAATTAATGGACTATAATCCGTTTTCGGTGAAAATATGGCTGCTGTTTATGCCATGATAGCACATTAGTAGCACGGCTGGAGCCAATGTGTACTATAGCAGCCATAGTCGGGACGAGTCCTTATTTTATTAATTTAAATTTAATTAAATCACGAAAATTATGAGGGCGCATTGTCAAATTTGAAATCAGCATAGTCATTTTATCGATACAATTATTTTCGCAAGTGCAAGTTACGGTGGAGTTACGGTCAATAGTCGATCAAAGGTGATGTTTTGTAGAATGTCCTTTGTATTACAAATTGTAATAGCGAATGACATTTTGTTTTCTTGGGGAACACTCACGATGACATACGAGCACAACACGAACAAAATGGCGAACAATAGTGTGATAAAAAGGTCAAAATAGCACTATAAACATGTTTTGGTTTTCAAGTATAGAGCTGATTTATTACCGTGAGAGGCTTTATGTAATGTTTATAGAATTAATCAGTGATAAAACTAGGGCCTATTTGGGGTACTGTAAAGGTTTACAATACCATTATAGTGCTTATAATGAAACTAATTAGCACGTCCTAAAACGTTCTCAGGACTTTTATAGTACCAAATTTTGTTACTTGGGAAAGCAGCAAAAAAAAAATTGCTTTAATTGAACAATGATCACCATTTTCCAAAGCAAAGATTTAAGTAGCAATTGCGAATTTTCACTTCATCAGCCCAAAAAAGGAATAGTACTATTTCAACTCAAAATTCAGGACTAAGACTCAAACTGTCATTTACTCCGTGAAAATGAACTTCTCGAAGTACCTACTGTCTTAGTTTCTCTAGGTGAATTTACATTTATATTACGCAAGTTTACAACGACATTCTGCATATGAAGCCATCAGATGTTGTAGGTTTCCGCTTCTTGGGCCCGAATCGGAACTGTGTCGCGAAAGCTATCTATCTCTTTTCGGAAAATAAGTCATTTCATTTAACTTGTCGTGGCGTGGCACTTTAATTGACCTAGATACTCTTGTGCTGGAAATAGGTGCGTTTTTGTAGCGTTCCGTACCCAAAGGGACTCTATTACTATGACTCCACTGTCCGTCTGTCTGTCACCAGGCTCTACCTCATGAACCGTGATAGCTAGATAGTTGAAATTTTCACAGATGATGTATTTCTGTTGCCGCTTTAACAAAATATACTAGAAACAAAATAAAATAAATATTTAATTGTGGCTCCCATACAACAAAAGTGATGTTTTTGCCGTTTTCTTATTTATTACTAAGGGCTACTAGCTTTTGACACTTGAAAGGAGACCCAGGGGGTTTAAGTCTGCTAATGTTAACGTCAAAATCGTGGTTCAATGGTGTTTGAATGGTAATGCTTTTGGACACAGTTCTTGTTTCTTAAACCCAAAACTAAAACACATTGTGTTTCTTAAACCCAAAACGGACACATATTGTGTCTCGATTTTGGCTTTCAGAAACAAGAACTGTGTCAAAAATCATTACTATTCAAACACCATTGAACCACGATTTTGACGTTAACATTAGTAGACTTGATCATTAACTATACCAAACTAAATTAAATGGTATAAAAAACGTTTTACAATTTTATTATGAAAACTTTAAGATATTCGATTTTTTAGTGTCCACTTTGATACAATTCTTTTGAATTCTAGCTTATAATAATATACATTGTTATGACAACTGTCAGTTGGAATTTTTACATTATTTATCACCTTTTTTAACTTCAAAACAAAATCGAATGATTGCAATCGTATTTCCCATGCTTCGAACCAGTTTGTGGATTTTTGCTTTGCAATTCGTAAAGAAAAATATGTAAAAATAAAAGAAAAACCTACTTTTTTTATGCATAACGGCATAGTGCTTAGCCTTCATCTCACCTGATGTTAAGTGACGATAAGGCCGAAGGTGGAAGCACTGAGGAACTGGCTATCTTACCTATAACTCCCGGAACACAACAGTGTTTAAATTGTTGTTATGGCGTCAGACTTAGGTAAGATGGTGGAGGCTAGTCAGGCGGACTTAAAATAAGCTCTACCACCAACCAAACCGAGTACAAATTGTATCCGTATTGAACCCGGGACCCCTGCGTCTTACACGGGTGGGCGAACCACTAGACCTTGACTAGACCACATAGAGGCGGTTAAACTTCAGAAGCAGTTCTTACCCAGATCTTCCAGGCGCGCAGATGGTTTTTCCTGATAATGGTGGTTGAGACATATTTTATTGTGTTTTAATATAGTTTCTTATATTTTTATGCCCACTGAGAAAATACTTCTTATCATTAATTTGATAAAAGATGATCTTGTATTTTTATATGTAGGTAAGCATATAAAAATACTAATAAAAATAAAATATATAAATGCCGTTGCCCATAGTACGCACTGGTTGTACTCGGCATGCGTTACATTTACACACATACAAATCATTTACAATATCACAAGATATCAGAAGATGCGATCACACGCATGAGTGCGAACTGCGCTGTTGACAGGAGATGGCATAAAAATGCCTTGAGCTAGTAGAGGCTTTGAGCAATAATAATATGATTTAAAGTAATATATAAGTCAATGCTTTAAAAAAAGAAATTTTAAAACTAAAACCCGACTACGGAAAAATCGTGCTCTAAAAAGTAAGAAACAAGAAAATATTAGAGTCCAAAATTTAATAAAAAGGATAACCGTAGTCGCATGCCACTTTGTCCTAGACACGTAGGTACGATACGAACAACAGGCTGGAGGTGGCATGCGACTACGGTTATCCTTTTTATTAAATTTTGGACTCTAATATTTTCTTGTTTCTTACTTTTTAGAGCACGATTTTTCCGTAGTCGGGTTTTAGTTTTAAAATTTCTTTTTTTATTTTAAATATTTTGGAGTTGTCAAAAGGGTGAAAGCAAGCAAAGCCACGGGCAAAAGCTAACAATATATACATATTTGAAAAGTGCTCATTAAGCCCTTTCATTTGGTACCCAACACGGCATTATTAAAAAATATTTTTTTTTCAGTTCATGTCTTTAACTCCTCTAGAGGGCGCCACATTCAATTTAATGTGACGTCATATAGCCTATGTTCATTGGACGATTAAGACGCTTCTAACGATACCTCATTTGTCAAATTATAACAAGCAGTTTAGAAGTTATGATGGAACAGATGAATTTACAAACATACATACATACATACATACATACATACAGGTCAAAATCATATACCCTCCGTTTTGGCTTCGCCGTAGTCGGGTAAAAAGGCTATAAAAATAATCTCTTTCATGGTGGTTGAAGTGCAAAACATTGATCCGATATTTTTTCACGCCGAGCTTATTCTACTGACCTATTTGGGCGCTTCTGAATTTTCGAATCGAGTCCACCGACAGGTTTTTACAGAGGAGCTGCGTAGATTTATTTCAGCCGAGGTAATCCGCTTAAGCCTTTACAATTCGGAAACGCGAAAACAAGGTAAAACAAACAAAAATCCATTTCAAACCGGATACTGTTCCAACCCCATTTATAAACAATTAGGGGCCGTAACGAGGCTAACAGGGGTCTATGTATCTACCTGAGGTTTCTGAACAAAATTTTCAATGTGAAACTTGCTTTCAATTCGGTCGTTAACACGTAAATCTAGGGGGAATTGGTGAAGTTTTCGCCAATTTTAAATCTCATGATTTTTTTATAGCAAAAGGCGTAACGGCCAATCCAAGCAGATTCTTAAATACCTAAATCTAAGTGAAACAAGCAAGTGTTCGAATACCTACGCATTATTGTCTTGATTAAAACTTATACATACATTTTAAAAAAAATCCTAACCCATAATGACTAGTAGCTATTTACAGAATCTGAAGATGCTTAATATTTTAAATTGTTTCAGTCTTGAAATAAAACACTTTTTAACGGATACTAGTGCGGTTTTATTGAAAGTACTTTGTTAATTAGTTATCAAAAATCAAACCAAATACCTACCATATTTGGTTTGATTTTTGGTAAAACCGCGATTTCCGTTAAAAAGTGTTTTATTTCATGTCTAGTGAGCGCGTAAGCTTGAGAGGTGAAAATTGTTTCAGTCTCTTAATGATCTGAAAATGTCGTGTGAATGCGAATTGAGTGAGAGATACTCTCCTGAAGTAAGTGTCACAAAAATAGAGGAAAAATCAATAATAAATAGTAAAAAAAAACCGGTTTAGAGCGAGTCGGACTCGCGCACCGAGGGTTCCGTACCATCATCAAACCACATTGCAGAGTAGAATAATAAAATTAGTATTGTAGTTTTAGGTCAGCGCCATCTCTTGACCGATAGTGGAACTAATGTTGACTTTTCTAGAAATTTGATAATTTCTATAAAAGTGTGCTATATTGAGATATCGTTTTATTTTTCCTGTAATCTTTATATAAACTGCTATCACATAGTATTATTTCAGATTTTTTCTTTGCAAACTTCGGAGATAAGGGGGGGGGATGGTTTTTTTTACATTTTTCATCATAAGTCTAAAACTTTACGGCCTAAAACAAAAAGAAAAAATGATTGAAAACGTGCAAACGGCGTTCTTTCATTATGATACTTCACATGCCCTAGTAACCCCACTTCAAATTTTTAAGACCCCTCTTCAGTGCCTGTTGAAAAAAAGATATTTATTTTTTTATTTATTTCTTATTTGCAAAATAGTTGGGCAAATGTCATCTCAAACTATTCTAAATTTTAAGTTGATACCATTAGTAGTTCTTCAGATATCCAGCTGTGACAGACAGACAGACAGACTGAGTCACACCATAAGGGTTTCTTTTTTACCATTTTGGTACGGAACCCTAAAAAGGTTAAACCAGATATAAACAAAATTATGTCAATTAAGTTGATAACTCAAACCACGCACTTTAATAAATAAGTACAATAAAAATAAAACACGTTCATGTCTATCCTAGAATACCGTGATTCTGGCGCATTCTCTTTCAGACTTTGTTTTACCCAATTTACATTTTTATGATCTAGATTGGTCCGGCTCACTGTGGCTTTCCTCCGCTTTGTTTCGGCTTAGCTTCTCCAAGTTTCAATTAGTTACTTTATTTTACCTTTGCTTCTTTAAACGTAACAGTATTAAACAGCTTTATTTTCAAGGAAGGAAGACAAAATAAAGTTTTTATTTTCTCTAACGACGATATTTCATAATCAAACATAGTTTAATTAATTCCAACAGCTAATTTTGTGAGTAAATGATACTTTTAAGTCACGAATATTTTATAAAAAAAATATCTACTAATAATGTCGCGATATGAAAACCTTTGTATTTTATTTTATGTACATTTTCATTCTACATAAATGATTTATTAACTGCAGAAATGCAATTATTTGAAATGGATTTGTTCTCTTGTCCACTTTTAATCTTGCGAATGATTTTGTTTTTCAATGATGAAGCTAAAATACAAAAATAATGTTCTATTTCTATGCAGTTCTGTCACTTATATGGTACTATTTTACTTTAACATTGCTTCAAATGCTGTACCGATATAGTTTCCTTTGATCTAAATATGAAATACGATATTATAGATTTCAAACATAATGCGTTTCCATTTTCGTCCTCAGAAATAAATGTCAACCTTTTATAATTTTTAAATTATTTTCGAATTTAATTATGTATGAATTTGCCATAATGTGCTAAAGATCTTAAATACAACAACGGTATAACAGTGTGCTGTGGAAATTGTTTTATTCCGTTATTATTTATCTTTTATAGCCAGCGAACTAAAAACTACGGAACAAGCATTGTGCTCAAAAATAGCACCACACAAAAAGTACAACTATAAGTGAATGGCGCTAAAAATGCAGGCATTTAATTATGCAGCACAAAGCTTCTGAGCAGCGGTTGCTTATTAGTGACCATAATTTGTATACTCATACATATTTTCTATACTTAAAAGAAAAAAATAGGATACGTTATTTTTGCATATTTTTACTGCCTTCTTTGCGTATTTTACACCATTTGACTACACAGGACGTCATTTCTAATAAACTTTCTCTTTCTCTCTTTTCTCTACTTTACAAACTGCAATTATTGTAAAAAAAGTTTACGTCAGTCACCGGGTAGGCTGGCCCGACTAAAGCTGAGCGGGTTGTACTTTTTCGGCCCCGTGGTGCCATTTTTTAAGCAATGTTTGATTGCAATTACACTTCCATAGATTTTAGTTCGCTGTTTATAGCCATATTTATTCATCCATCACGTACGTAACCGTACATAATGTGACGAATCCAGACTTGTATAAGTACTCAAAATTATTTAATCGTAAATTCAATATTGTAGCCCTTCAATCTCAAATGAAATAAGGGATAATGTCTTTCAGCTTAGTCAGAAAACTCAAGCTGGTCATGTTTAAAAAGGTAAAACAATGATCTATAAAATACCTACACAGTTTAATTTGCCTGAACTATCAAACAAAATAGAAACTACAGTTAAACTTGCAAATTAATACGCACTAAAAGTAGCAGCATATAAAATTAAAACAAACTAAAGTGAACACCTACCACATTCAAATATAAATTACTTAAGTAAATAACTACACTGCAAACTAAAATATAAAGTTTTTGAACAATGTCTAGTCACAGAATAAAATGTATTGTACTAGTCTAGCCCAAATAAGTCTAGCCATTAATTCAGGCAGGCTTTAAACTTAATTTACTCTGACCTTTTAATGCTTTTAGTGAACAATAAAAATGTACTAAAAATGTACATTCCAGTATTATTACATTACCAGTAGGAGTACTGTTGGTGTGTCTTTTTCACTCTTTGTAACGATACGTCTTGGTATCTAAAAAAAAATACACAAAACAAGTCAAAATAAAGATTCTAGCTAGTTATCTGGAATCCACACACCAAACGTCAAAATAATAATTCTAAATTTGAGATTGTTGCATTCACGATTCACGATAGACAATACTAAATAATTATTATATACCTAATAGTACATTATGAGACTAGTTAGCTTAAGTTGCTCATTACAGACAAGGCTGTGGGTTGCAGCCCGAGCCGCAGGTGAGGGCGTAACTCAGCCAAGTGTGCAATGAGCAAAAGCTCACGAGTTTCATACGACGTTTTTCAACACATTTGCGAGGAAAATACAAAGTAATTTACCACACAGCAACAAATACGACAAAAACAAAATATGACAATTACGGGAAAAGGTACGTAGTTATGTTTAGTTTTTTTCCACACGCCCAATGCAAGAATATTTTGCGAACAAAGGGGTTTAAATTATTTGTCACCCACGTGTAGTCGCCCATTTTAAGTATTTTTGTAATCCACTGTTTGTCGCCCGTTTAGTTATTTTGTCGACCAAATAATAAATTGCTGCCCGGTTTAGTATTTAAGTATCCCATTAACAGTCGCCTTTAATTATTTCCATTCACCCAATTAATTAATTCCCTTATAAATTCAGCTCCTATACTGCCCGTGGCTCAATTTAATTTAAATTTAATTATGATTTTTCAAACAAACCATAAAAGCGGTCTTTTGTTGAAAACTGTTTGCTCTAGTTTTGCAATTTGTAAAATTTAAACTAGGTATCCTACGTTTTGAAGGTTATTTCATAGAAATATCTTGAATTTCTTCTCCTATTTAGTAAGTTATTAGGTACTTAATAAGTTTCTGGATAGACAGGTAGACAGTCGATTAATTTTCGTCTCGAAAATTATTTAAGATCGTTATAGTCGCAGTTATGATGTACAGGTGCACGCAAATAATTGTAATTACTTCAATTTCAAGAGTTTTCTTTTAAGTACCTACCTACTTCTTGTAGAGTTTAATTTCGGTTAAGTTCCATTTCTTATTGAGCTGTTGCAAGATTTTTAACAGTTCAGAAGGTTATGATTTGCGTCTTTCACCGAATCATCATTAAACATCTTCTTATCTTTTTGTAAAAAGCTAGGTAGGTACTATTTTAAGCCTCATAAATTCTAAAAAAAAACTACGTGCCTTTTCCCATAATTGTCATATTTTGTTTATGTCGTCGTATTTGTTGCTGTGTGGTAAATTACTTTGCATTTTCCTCGTAAATGTGTTGAAAAACGCCGTATGAAACTCGTGAGCTTTTGCTCATTGCACACTCGGCTGAGTTACGTCCTCGCCTGCGGCTGGGGCTGCAACCCACAGTCTTGTGTGCAATGAGCAACCTAAGCTAACTTGTCTCATAATGTACTATTATATAATTCTAATGAATTGTAAACAGACTCTTATCTTTAATCTGCAGTTAGCTATTTAAGCGCAACCAGTGCAGTTTACGTGACCACCTTTTTTAATTTTATTTAACGAACTGCACTTCCCCAGAGGTTCAGCCAACACGATAGTTGCGGCGAGTGTTGTTAAAACTTTACTTGTTATTACAATTTATGAGATGCTTGCAACATTGGATAGGTTTTTTAAATTATATTGTTTGCTTAGCTTTAAACTCTTTAACGCACAACTCAAGTTTATTGGCTTGGCAACTTTATATAGGTTTATAATGTGTTAACGTGCCAGTAGGTACACCAACGATTTTTTAAGATTCATAATCGATTCAGATTTGTAAAAAACACACTAGTATTTTTTATTTTATTTTATTTATTGAACATTGTTACCACAGCATTTACAGACCATTTACGCAGGTATAATTATACAGTACACAAGCCTATTATGGAAACAACACTTTGAAAAATATAATAAATATAATAAAATTATATATAGTTGTAATATAATAAAATTATATCACAACTAGTTGAGTCAGTATCAATAAATGAAAAAATTGAAATAATATTATAATTTACAATCATAGAAAAACTGAGAGGTGAATATTTACAATCATTTCAGTAAGTAAATGAAATAAAAAAATATTAATAATCAATTATTTACTTGAAAGGTCTATGGAAATGAAACAAGCCAATATTTTCATTGGCACCTGAAAATTGGCGTGCATTGACTCATAAAACGAACCGGACACAAATTAACCGAATAATTAATGTTCACTCAATACGCTAATGGATCAACCAATACAGTAGAAAGAAACAATATAATGTTATTTCACCCGTGTTACAATTACAATTAAAAACTACTTGCAAGTACTTAAACATGCCTGTTAGCTTAGTCTTTAGGTACAACAGTGCAATAAAAGTGTCAGTAAATTGAAACATTTACCGGAATTTATTTTTTATCTACTGCACGTAATAATATTTATTTTATAAAGTAAAAATAAATTTTATAGGAGAAAATTTCTGAATCCAGTTGAGTTAGCATCGTAGCTCGTTAAAAAGCAAAAAACGTAGACAAAGGGCATTCAAAAACGCACATTACAACCCCATTACATGCAGTCCTATGAGGTTTGTCACCTATAATATCAAGTCTATCTGGTTAGGGCAGATTTTCAGATGCTCCTAGCTCCAAAAACAAAGTTGTTTCTATTGAAAAATAAAGATAAAAATACTGAATCGATGCTTAAAAATTCTCGTAATAGAGACTTAGTTTATATGAGGCAAGAGAATAAAATATCGCAAAAATATTATAAAAGGTGTATTCACGTTCTTAGTACTATCATGATTTACACAAATCCAATGACGCTGTTATATAAAGTCTGAATGATTCGGCAACGCTGTCGACGCTAGTGCTCGGACGACGAGCCAATGATTGGAACTATTTTTCTATACAAAAATGACGTTTTTAGAGAATTGACTTGAACTGCAAACTTGAGCATATCAGAAGATCGTGTTCCCTCATAAAATTTCATACAGTAAAAAACATACGTTTATTTTCTCACCACAAACCAAATAGGTACATAAAATCAGGATAAGCTAATAAAATGACAAAATAAGTTTGGTTGTGGATCGCTGGCTGTAGTACTGGTCACCAGATCTCCACCGCGCAAAGTCGTTCGGACAATACCTACCTAATTAGCTAGTCTTTGTACATTGCGAAAATGTTGGGAGAAAGAAGTTAAAATGCAATAAATGATTTGAGTATTGAGTATTGAGTATTAATACGACCTGGGTTGTGAAGGTAATAGAAAGTAACATTGACAAACGAGCAAGTTGTAATGCGCCGGAGCAACCCAGATTGGTTGATAGTGGTAGAAATGTGTAATTATTATACCTTACCTACAGAGGGTCTAGTATGAGTTGTTTTGACTTCTCGCATAGTTAAGTATCGGATATACTGCTTCTAGTCATTTGTGAAAAAGAGAAAACGATAGTTAACTATTCGAAAAGTGAAAACACCAACACGTACAGGCGCTCAGCTTATCATTGTCATCATCAGGCAAAATGGTCACGCAACGTTCTGTAATAGACAGCGGATTAGTCTGTAGGGATCGTGTCTGGGCAAGAAGCTGGAACAAAACGTGGGATGTTTTAAAACTAGACTGTAATGCGTTAGAGACATCTGATACGTCTTTAACACGCGCCTTTCAAATCATGAGTAATCGACATAACATACACGCACTAAACCGAAACTAAGCTTAATTCTTCAATGTCCGTGCGGCCGGACTACAATAAAAAATCTATTGTGTCTCATTTTCCGGGCGTTGAAGTTTAACATTACAGTAACTGTAAAGTGAAACGACATTCTAACTTTAATATTTACATTATTGTCGCGTGCAGCTATAAGAGAATATGAAATGTCTACCAAAATGAGACTTATACAATTAGAAATTCTTGTCGAATTTCTGTTTCAATTATTTATTCATAAAAATAAAAATTCTACATCTAACTGAAGGCAACCCTAACTAAACCAACGGACTGAGAGCGCATATAATGGCACGAGAATTTTTACGTGCCCTTTTTATTTACATCAGTAGGTACTTATTGAATATTAATTCTGAATTGAAATAATTTGAAATTTGCACATTGTCTCGATTTTAGTTAATACAATTTTAAACCAGAGATAACCATAAATCAAAGTTCAACATTTGCAAAGCATTAAAACATTTTTCATTTCAGGGGCTCTATTTTAAAAGATTTTCAATTTTACTACTCGTTTTCATTCGAAATGAGTAAAAAACACTCGAAGCCTTTCAAAAATAGGACCCATAATGTGTAAAACTTGCTAGAACAAAAAAAACCGGTCAAGAGCGAGTCGGACTCGCGCACCGAGGGTTCCGTACAATCATAAATATATTTGGATATGTTTTTATGGACAGTCTTTAAAAAAGTAGGATAAACGGCAGACAGGTGGAAGGGCGAACAGGCGGACAGTTAATTTACAAATGCTGCTTATGGTGACTGAAAAACGTTTCAGCCACTCCACATTGCAAAAATGTTTATATTACTAGTCCATCAGCCATTTTAATGTCCCCACTGCTGGGGCACAGGCCTTCCTTATGGGTGGATAAGGAGGACGGGCCATAACCCACCACGCGGGCCCAATGCGGATTGGTGGGTGTTAACGACTGCAAATGCAGCCGGGACCAACGGCTTAACGTGCCTTCCGAAGCACGGAGGAGCTCGAGATAATAAATTTTTGGTCACCCATCCCATGACCGAACCTTGCGAACGTTGCTTAACATCCGCAATCGCTGGTCCAGGCGCTAAACCACTGCGCCACCGAGCTCCTCGTTATTATTATATTACTATATAGTAATATATATAATTACTTAGTAAAGTATGAACTTATTCTTCGTTTATTCGTACGGCAAATAGTAGGTAATTATATTTGAACCAGCCACCAATTTATTATTGTAGTGTTAGGTTGCGCCATCTCTTGACCCATAGTGGAACTACTTTTTGCCCTTAGGTTAGCATGCTTAGGACAGCGCCAACTGTTGACTTGAAGTGAAACTAAAAAAAAATTGTTTGTTTTTTGAATTTCTAAAAAAGTGTGTTATATTGAGACATCGTTTTATTTTTCCTGTAATCTTTACATAAACTACTATCACATAGAATTATTTCAGATTTTTCTCTTTGCAAACTTCGGAGATAAGGGGGGGGGAACGGTATTTTTTTTTACATTTTTCATCATAAGTCGAAAACTATGCGGCCTAAGAAAAAAGAAAAAATTGTTTTGAAATGTGCAAACAGCGCTCTTTCATATGATACCCTACATGCCCTAATCACCTCACTTAAAATTTTTAAGACCCCTTTTCAGTCCCTGTTGTAAAAAAAATATTCATTTTATTATTTCTTTCTTATTTGCAAAATAGTTGGGCAAATGTCATCTAAAACTATTCCAAATTTCAAGTTGATACCATTAGTAGTTCTCGAGATATCCAGCTGTGACAGACAGACAGACAGACTGAGTCACACCATAAGGGTTCCTTTTTTACCATTTTGGTACGGAACCCTAAAAAGCTCAATAATATTTTTTAGTACCGTTCTATCGAAAAAGATAATTTATTGTATAGTTTTAACTCCTGATATAATTCAGAGTAAATAATTACTTACCATTTTGAAAATACAGTCGCATCTATAAATTCAATTTAGAACTTTGTCCATCTAACGGCTCCCGTCCACGAGCGACTTTTTGTAGCTGCGATAATCGCGGCTTTAATGGCGGCGATAATCGCCCGTTAAATGACACAACAAAGGTTTTACTTAGTTATCGACAAAAAACGCCGCGATTATCGCAGCTACAAAAAGTCGCTCGTGGGCGTTTACGTAATTAACTCCATATAGTACAACTGTACTAATATGTTTTATTCTCGGCGACAAAAATCGCTCAGCGATTAATCGCTCATTACATTTTGAACAGAAATCAATGACAAAATGACAACTAAAACAATATGACAAAACTGTATATATTATTATTGTAGACGTAACTGTAAGTAGTTAAATAAGAACAAAACTATTTTAATGACTAACTAGGTTACTTAAATTTCTTTTTTGTCTGAGAAATGTAATAAATATTAACAATAATAAATTCGGGTTCTTACACAACAATGGACTTGTCATCTCAGACTTAGGTTATCTTCGCAAAAAGCTATACAAATTTTAATAATATCATTTCTATTTTCACGAAACTAGGTACTGAATTTCCAAATTTGATTAGATTCGGAGAGAAATAAAGCCTGACTTGGATAAAATCAAATTTACTGACAATCAAATAAACGTTATTAATATAGGTCTAAGTGAATTGACGTAACAGTTTTGTATATTTTCTGTAATCATTATCTAGGTAAATGGTTGTATTACGCCTATGTATTATGTATAGCTAATGACAATTATGTGATGTAAGTATATAAGGTGGTACCAAATGATCTGATGATAAACAGGCGATAGTGTTGCTTAAACTGAATAACCTTCTCCAAGGAACATAGGTCAAAGCTTAGTTCATATTTTTATTTCATTTTAATAATGGGCCTTAGACAAAAATCAGTAAGACTAAGATATCGATTAAATTTGGTGCTTAATCATATACTTCAATACATTTATTTTAAATATAAGTATACCTATTTACTTCTCAAGTTTACGCGCTCACTAGACATGAAATAAAACACTTTTTAACGGATACTATAAACTTTTTGATAGATAACGTCGGGAAAATAAAAAATCAAACCAAATACCAACTAAATACCAAAGTACTTTCAATAAAACCGCGCTAGTATCCGTTAAAAAGTGTTTTATTTCATAAGTATTACCTCGTTAGATTTATAACAGTTAATGCTAGTTTAACAAACGGTTATTATCTCTTGTGGCTACTTCACACTTTCAAAATAATTGCTTGCACGCCATGTATGTGCTAATCTGTGGCCACGACCGACGCCGTGCTTGGCCATTAGACAAATGTTTGCGATGCGCTTTTCTACTTTGCATTGTATAGACTGACAACATTGGCAAATAATTTTAAGGGGGGCTCAGCCTCCAGTTCCGGGGCAAAGCTAGGGGGGGGGGGGGGATATATTAAGAGCGGAGTTTTGAAGGGCAAAAGAATTTTCTGGGGTGGGCACCAGACTATTCCCTTCCTACGCCAGTGACTGGCATTATTGCAAGAATTACTATATGATACTAACTATTATTATTTCTTGAAATATTTCTTGCTTCTGCTGCATCCGGAAAAATCCATTGGTAACCTTTCACCAGGATAAAAACTATCCTATGTTAATCCAGGTTATAAGCTATACCTATAATGTATGCCAAGTTTCATCCGAATTCATACCTAGGCGTTAAACCACCTCTGTGGTCTAGTGGTTCGCCCACCCGTGTAAGACGCAGAGGTCCCGGGTTCGATTCCCAGGGGGGGTACAATTTGTACTCGGTTTGGTTGGTGGTAGGGCTTATTTCAAGTCCGCCTGGCTAGCTACCAACATCTAACCTAAGTCTGACGCCATAATAACAATTTAAAAATTGTCGTGTTCCGGCAGTTAGAGGTAAGATAGTCAGTATTCCGGGTGTAGTGCGCTTCCACCTTCGGCCTTATCGTCATTTAACATCAGGTGAGATGAAGGCCAAGCACTATCCCGTTGTGTATAAAAAAACCGGTCAAGAGCGAGTCGGACTCGAGCACCGAGGGTTCCGTACAATCATAAATATATTTGGATATGTTACTTTAGTACAGTCTTTAAAAAAGTAGGATAAACGGCAGACAGTTGGAAGGGCGAACAGGCGGACAGTTAATTTACAAATCTTAACCACAGCTGCTTATGGTGACTGAAAAACGTTTCAGCCACTCCACATTGCAAACTGTTTATATTACTAAGTAGGAACTTATTCTTCGTTTATTCGTACGGCAAATAGTAGGTAATTATATTAGAACCAGCCACCAATTTATTATTGTAGTGTTAGGTTGCGCCATCTCTTGACCGATAGTGGAACTATATTTTTTCTTAGGTTAGCATGCTTAGGACAGCGCCATCTGTTTACTGGTAGTAAAACAAAAAAAAATTGTTTGTTTTTTGAATTTCTTAAAAAGTGTGTTGTATTGAGACATCGTTTTATTTTTCCTGTAATCTTTACATAAACTACTATCACATAGAATTATTTCAGATTTTTCTCTTTGCAAACTTCGGAGATAAGGGGGGGGGAACGGTATTTTTTTTACATTTTTCATCATAAGTCGAAAACTATGTGGCCTAAGAAAAAAAGAAAAAATGTTTTAAAATGTGCAAACAGCGTTCTTTCATATGATACCCCACATGCCCTAGTCACCTCACTTTAAATTTTTAAGACCCCTTTTCAGTCCCTGTTATAAAAAAAATATATTTTTTTTATTTATTTCATAATTGCAAAATAGTTGGGCAAATGTCATCTTAAACTATTTCAAATTTCAAGTTGATACCATTAGTAGTTCTCGAGATATCCAGCTGTGACAGACAGACAGACAGACAGACTGAGTCACACCATAAGGGTTCCTTTTTTACCATTTTGGTACGGAACCCTAAAAAAGCAGTTTTTGCGTAGGTAGTTGAGTAACATAAACATACAAACTTTCACATTTATAATACGTATTAAGTAAGAAGGTTTATTAGAATCAATTACAATCGGTTACGTACAATAATGTTAACCAATTAAAAAATCATTTTCATTATTATTCCTCCTAAGTAAGACAACCGAAAGGTAATAATTTGGAAAAACATATTATACAATAAACTTTTGCTTTAACTTTTAAAAAACCCATTTCATAATCTTACTGGGTAGGTGCAATTTACTTGTCGTAATTTCTTATAGTAATACCAGTTCTTTCAAGAATATGATAAACAAGATAACAAACAGCCAATTTTTCAAACAAAAGCTGAAGTTTCAAGGAAAAAAATCTCCTCCATCGCAACATTTTCTGAATCTGGCTTTAAAACGAGCACCATCTTGTAAGCCCAAGTATTCCAAGAAGCTTAAGTGTACTCGCAAATTATTGCCTCCCTTGGCCGTTTAAATAATCTCGGCGAGCAATAAAACCGACCGGCTATATATTGCAGTTCCGGCCACCAGAGGGCGCACGCAAACATTGCGCCGATTAATGGTCGGCCGCTGGGCTATTAGAAAGCAGTTTGTGCAGTCAGAGGTTTTCAATTATTTTGTTGCGTAGACCACTTGCTGTTACCGTTTTATGACTGGTACTTACACTTTCAATTTGTGGTTTTTCTTTGCAAGCGCATTTTCTATGATCTGTGTATGTTATTATAATAATAATGCATAATTTAAAAATGCAGCTGGCAACTATGGTGTAAAATCAAACGATGTTTTTCATTATGTAAGTAGCTATATAATTCTAAAACTTGCTGAAGTAAAACATCTGTTTTACTTTGCTAGAAGCATTTAGCGCATTTTCTTTGATTTGTGAACCAATATATTCTGTGACCATGCTGTGGTATGTAACCAGGGATAAATAACACGATTAGGTTATACAATACTAAATAATATAATGAAAAATACGACTCATACCAGATCAATTCTCGGATGGGAATCAAACCCGCTAAGTTATTGATTGTATTTCATTACGTAATTATTAAGGTTTCTGTTGTTTTAGAAGTAAAATAAAAGTGTATTAAATTAACTCTTTTAAATCTTTAAGGTTTGTAAGAGACCGTCGTTTAGAAAAATGAGAGATTTTTTTCATAATGAAAAAAATCTTATATTTGCTGAAAACTTTGCATGGACAAGAAATTACTCTTCTTTAGAGCTTTTGTTCAAGTTGACTATATACCGTTGTAACCTCCAGGGTTAATAATCTTAGTTTTGAGCGTCACTGGTAGAGATGATTAATTAATGATGGTGTTACCAAGCTTAGTGGCTGAGTTGGATAAAGTTTACCTTCCTTAATTTTGCAGGTACCTACCAAAACACTATAATGTTTTATTATCAAATACTACCTGTATAACATGACATTACAGCTGTTCTTAAAACTAAAATTTTAAAAAACTTAAGTGTCCTAATGAAATGACGGATAAATACAAGGTTGTTTTTAGTTAATACTAAACCTCTCGTGGGGTTGATCAGACCATCAAACTGAACAACTTTCATTATGGACCCAACCTCAAAACCTCAGCTGTTCCTTACAAAAGTACAATCCTAATCCTACTCCATCGAAATGTATGAAACAGCTAATTTTTTTTCGTGATTACAAGGTTGGTCCCATTATGAAAGTTGTTCAGTTTGATCAAATCCACGAGAGGTTTTGTATTAACTAAAAATAAAGTTGTATATTTTTAAACTATGTGTAGTTGTCTACACAAATACACTACTACTTATTCAAGTAAACAATATGCTAGCATTATTTTAAATCGCATTGCTATTTTAATACGTCTACTTATGCAGCATATATTTAAACTATAGTCCTAAAAACTGTAAAAAAACTTTTCGTATCCAACATGAGCCGGTAGCGCCCAACTTGAACCATTATCAGACAGCTGTGAAATCACCACACTCTTTAGCGGCTCTTAAGGAGCCGTACAGCGGTAGCGTCAAGTACATATTGAGTAACGATTTCGCACAATATTATTTGATTTATTGGTCCCAAAAAAATGATGTAGATAGGAGTTTATAGTAGGTACTCAGTTATGTGATTCACAGAAACATGAAAGCTAAAACTTTTGGCGATTGTAAAAAATCGTAAAAGTGACCTCCAATTTTTTAGTCTATCAATGGTGTGCCAACCAACCATTACTGAAACAATAATGAAAAAAATACCTTGTTTTGTGATTGACAGTTATCCCAAATAATAAATAGTTTATTATTAATCAATTAAAAACAGTTTTTTGAATAATTTTGATAATTTCGACTATGAACATTTTTTTCCAGCATTGTATGCCCCTTAACTTAACCATGAGTAGAATTAGAAATTAGAGTTAAGAATTTTAGGTAGGTAGATAGTCCTAGGTAAGTAGTAGAAAAACTGTGAACCCTTAAGTAATAATAATTACTTGCACTAGACTCAAACAGATGCCGAGTGTTTGTGTGAGTATGTACAGTCAGCAACAAGAGTAGCTGAACATTTTAGTTCTTGTATATAACATTTTTTCTGTAAGTTGCAACTTTTGTATACAATACAGGATGTTTGAAAAAAGCCTTAAAAAAGCGAACCGAATGTGTAAGATAGGGTACCATGCATACAACCCCGGAAAATTATTATAAACCCTAAAAATCACCACTTTTTAAAAAAAATACCTATTTATCATAAACCACAGAGCGACAATGTAGTTTGATTTTGCCTAATAATAAGATTGATTATCGAAAACAATAGTTTATTTGCGCATCGCTTATCTCAGCCGGGAATCGAACGGGCTGAAACCTGAAAATATATCATTCTATTTTTTATGATACCAATCGATAGGGTCAATGATAAGGGTACAATTCTTCTAAGTAACATAGTATCTTAAATTAAAGGCAGACCAAAGTAAGATAAAAAAGTTGTAGTTTAGTAATTTAAATAATGTTGTTGTACTTACTGAATTATCTTAATTTTTACAAAAATATCTGTATGCAGGTTTACTTGAAGGAATGTTTTTTTTTTAGTAAAATTTTCCATCATCAATATTTAGGGTACTTGCCCTCCAACTACCGTCTTTTGTTTCCACCCTGTATATAATGTACTATCTACTATATTTTTAGTGACCGATAAATCAAGTAATACTGTGTGAAATCGTTGCATTATGTACTTAACGTTGTACTGTCCCTTAAAACGTTTGTATGAAAGTGTCTGTAAAACTGCACAACTCCTTAAGCAGCTAGCGACCCTACGTTCCATTTGATGCATTAGCCTCATCACTATACAAGTATGCAGCTCTAAGCCTGCTCCTATCCGCAGTCTACACTTGATCGCTAACAACAACTTAAGCGGAAAGTAAACAACATCTCCCCACGCCCGAGCGCTTTCCTAAACGTGTCCTTAGAAATAGGGTTGTCTACCTGTCGGGGTTAGGTTTATAAAAATACGAGTATGAAATATAGATGACAACTCAGCACACTAATTGTGTAAGTTCAAAATCTATCGCAATCATTTTCATTTGACAGAACATTGATACTTCTTTTTGGCATAAATAAAAGCTTATCAAAGAAATGCCCCAAGTAACAAAAGTTTCTATAACCAAGGGGTTTTATCACCAAACAGTCATATAGTAGGCCTTAAATGGTAACCATTGTGACTGCTTGTGCTATAAAGGTTTTCCACAGAGCGTTTTGGTACTATAATATTAAAGAGCATTTAAGTTCTATGGTACAGCTCTTAGAACACTTACAGGACATACAAAAGAATATTTAAAGTGTGGCACTGTAATAGATATGAAAAAAGCGATTATAGTACTATTTAGTACTATAGACGACTTTACTGTCACTTTTATGTATCTATTTTGCACTAACATTGCGTCAAAATAACTTTTACAGTACTAGTTTTGTAGCAGTATCGAAAACGCTTTTACAGAATCAATCTGCACTATAAAAGTACCTTGCACAACCATTATGTCACGGTTTAGCTTCTTAAATACTCCCTCAACATCGCTATGGGGCTAGTTCTGTAAAAGTCATGAAAACTCTTCTATGGTACTAAATAGTATCATAGCGACTTCTAGTGCAGTTGCTAAATAACTAAACTTTTTGTCTTACTCCTACCTGATTAAAGCGTGAGATAAAAGCACTAAAATGAATTATTAATGGACTATAATCCATTTTCGGTGAAAATATGGCTGCCGTTTATGCCATGATAGCACATAAGTAGCACGGCTGGAGCCAATGTGTACTATAGCAGCCATAGTCGGGGCAAATCCTTATTTTATTAATTTAAATTTAATTAAATAAAGAAAATTATGAGGGCGCATTGTCTAATTTGAAATCAGCATAGTGATTTTATCGATACAATTATTTTCGCAAGTGCAAGTTACGGTGGAGTTACGGTCAATGGTCGATCAAAGGTGATGTTTTGTAGAATGTCCTTTGTATTACAAATTGTAATAGCAAATGACATTTTGTTTTCTTGGGGAACACTCACGATGACATGAGCACAGCACGAACAAAATGGTGAACAATAGTGTGAAAAAAAGATCAAAATAGCACTATAAACATGTTTTGGTTTTCAAGTATAGAGCTGATTTATTACCGTGAGAGGCCTTATGTAATGTTTATAGAATTAATCAGAGATAAAACTAGGGCCTATTTGGGGTTCTGTAAAGGTTTACAATACCATTATAGTGCTTATCATGAAACTAATTAGCACGTCCGAAAGCGTTCTCAGGACTTTTATAGTACCAAATTTTGTTACTTGGGGCAGCAATGCGTCACATCCATCTGTCATATGAAAGCGATTGCGATAGATTTCGAAATTAGACAATTAGCCCCCTGGCTGTTTTACGTGATATGTGTCATGTCATTTTACAACAATTTATTAAAATAAATAGCATAATATTGTAAATATAAACAAACACAACTAATAAATAACATTGTTCTACTATCCATTTGTTATGTGCGAGTTTTAATAATTAAGGTCTTCCACTCTCTTCAACTCTTTCATGTAAGTTAGTAAAAATGTTTAATCTTAAAAGCTACTGAATTAGTGTATGTATATATTTATTATATAAATTTATTTTTTATTTTAAAGGTTATTAGCGCCCGCTCGCGACTGCGTGAAGGCGTAACAAACAAACAAACTGACTTTAACCAGGCATCCGTCACTCGCCCATACCTACCGCGATAAGTAAAGCGCATTCGCTTAGATAGTGTCGCCCTTTTATCGCGCCGCCTTGGCACGTGCCGCTTCTTGTCAAAGGATGCCGCCGCATAAACAAAGGATACCGCGAGCGACGTACACCCGCAAGTGAATTAGGATTTTGGCAGTTTACATCGAAGCGCCGTAGTGAAAGGATGTGTTTGTTGACTCTACTACTACGTACCTATACTAAAAATGTTTTTCGTCCTTGAGAGGACAGTGAAATGCCTCAAGATGAAACTTTAAGTGAACGAACAAAAAAAGGACGGGTGCTTTGTATAACATGTAAACAAATTGTAATTAGTGTCCATCGACATTGCATTGAAATGAACTAGCGTTGGATTAATATTAAAAACAGGCCCATTAACACCAAAACAACGAAAAACAGAAGAATCCCACCATCTAAAACGGACGACTTTGAATGTGATGTAGTACGTCGAACAGTATACAGATGGACACCGTTATTTAAAAACACGACCCCCCTCCCTCCACCCGCACACTATGGTACAACGAAAATAATTATCGATACCGATAACGATATTGTTTACCGTTATCAGTAACGTTACCAAAAACTTACCGGTATTCCTGTCTCTGAACACGTTTGCTTGCGGGTGTACCGACACTATCTAAGCGAATAGACTTTACCTACAGCGCGCGACAACTTGGAGTTGCAAACTCAGTCAGGGCTGCCGCCGCGCTTGTGAGTACACGCGTGCGTTATTCTGTGCCTCTATTACTGTCAATCGATCATTGTGTATTGCTCCCAGCACTGTACCGTACCTACTATTATGATTTATAAATAATGGAGAATCGTAATACTAATAATTGCTGTGTGGATGGCTGTCGCAATAAACAGAAGGATTCAAAGTTCTCATTTTTCACTTTACCGAAAGATTCTAAAGGGTAAAAAAAAATATTTTGTTTATTTTACTCGTATTTTTATGAGTACTTACCTATTTTTGATAAGTAGGTGTAATAACTAGCTACTATAGGTAGGAAAGCGTGTAGTTAAAGGGGTAAGTACCTAATTCTTTTATTTGACCGAATAATGTCTACTTAACTAAATACTTACCTACATTTCTGGATTTAAGGATTCTTTTCCAAATTCCAAATTAAACATATAGTCTAATGTGGCGTTAATTGTACCTCTAGCCTAGGTTTATTTGAAACGTAATGTTTTTCACATTTAAGTATTAAACACAAAACTTGTAATTTTCCATTGTATTGTTGTGCGGCCCGATGGGGCTTGAAGGATTAGAAGAAGACAACCCTAAAGTTGTCAGAAGAGGTAAGAGCTAGGCGATAGAAAGAGATGCAACCTGTAGGTGAATATAACTGTAGGCAAGGAGCGATGTGCGATCTGAATTGCACTTTATTGTGTCTGAGCAAGAGTCGCTATTTATTTAAATGACTATGCGGAGTGAATTTTCTGTACTTTGTACTATTATGTATTCTGTGCTTTAACATTAAAGTTTATAAGCCGGATCTGGTAATCTTAAAAGCTACTGAATTAGTGTATGTATGTATTTATTATACTTTATTTTTTATTTTAAAGATTATTAGCGCCCGCTCGCGACTGCGTGAAGGCGTAACAAACAAACAAACTGACTTTAACAATAAAGTTTATAAGCCGGATCTGGTAAAAAAATATTTTTAACAAGGTGTCCGTACGATACTTTAAAAATAAAGATATAAAAAACAAGGTGTCCAGCGCAGCACAGCTCTAACCATTGTTCTGTTACGTATTTTCAACGCGGCTGTACCTGGCAGCCCGTAGTACATACGACCGAGCGCGCACTCAGTAGATATTGCCAGAGACCGGACAGGTTATTTGCCATCATCGAGTCCCTACAAGCTTCATATTTCATCTGCGAATAAAAGGGTCTATCGTTTTTTAATTTTCTTCTACATTTATGCCCTTTTATGACTTCGATAATGTTTATTTTTATGTGCCAGTATTGAAACAGTGTGTTCAAAGTTTACGACTTTTTATATCGTATCGAGTTTAATTTTATTAACAACTCTACTTTTAATCTTCATGTCAGTTAATCAGATCTCAAAATACGTTAGTGCAACTGATTATTGAATGTTTACCAAACACTATTTCTAATTTGCAAATGAAATCTTATACCTTCAAACGAGCAATTCTTGTATCTTATACCTTTAAACGAGCAATTCTTGTATATTTATTCATATGTATATTTCTGTGATCTCGGAAACGGCTCTAACGATTTCGCTGAAATTTGGTGTATGGGGGTTTTCGGGGGTAAACAATCGATCTAGATTAGGCTTATGTTTGGGAAAACGCGTGTTTTCGAGTTTTCATGCGTTTTTCTTTCGACGCAGAATATAATCTTTAATTTCGTCCTGCCGGCCACTGTCCGTCTGGTCCAGCGGTTTAAGACGCGGACGGCAAGAAACGAGTGTTACGGGTTCGAATTCCGCTCGGTGACTTAACTTTTGTTTATTTTTAAATGTTCAAGTTTACATAAATTTATTTTTTTATTATTGTTTTAAGACAAGTTTGAAGAAATGTAGTTAATGTTTCAGATAACAAGTAGATTATCACCTAAACATCACCATATTACAATAAATAGTATTATCCGAGCAAAGCTCGGTCGCCCAGATATCAAAAATATTATGGTTCCAGTACTTATATCAGTTGTTGGAAGTTTAATAAATGATCTCAAAAATCTTTAACAACTACAGAAAGTAATAGTACCTATATATATATATATATATATATATATATATATATATATATATATATATATAGGTTCCTTTTATCAACTCAAAGCACACTTTTCATCTCTCATTCTCATTTACATACCAACATTAGATCGTTAAAAAAATTCCTTGCCCAAAGCCACGTAGCAAACATGAAAATTAATCTCAAAGCAATGCTCAAACATTATCCGATGAATATTAATATGTAACCAAACCAAACTAAAAGCTTTTGAGCCTTCGAGAAAGCTCCTTGTTTTCTCAGATTTAAATTTTATGATAAAATTATTGTTGTACTTTCATACCTATTTAAATAAATAATGAAACGGAGTGTTACGGACAGCTTCAATCGCGTGAAACTAGTGAAAAAAGTGATTAAAATGTGTATAGCAAAAAGACTGTTTAATGGACCGCTAAGTGCGTTACTAGTGATAGAATCTGTGTTTGTGATTATTTCATGTAAGTACTTTGATTTGTAAACAGTAGCTTGTTATAACTGATTGAGTCATTTAGTTTGTGTTTTTAATTACTTTGAAGTTTATTAATATGTAACGTTCTATTTGGTTTTAAATTGTTGCATATAAAAAGTTCTGTAAAATGAGATATTTAGCGTAGCTGTAAGTTTTATAGTTTGTGAAATATTTAAGTTTTAGTAATTCAAATAGGTATTGTTTAGGCATTTAGGTATCCTATGGATTAAATGATATGAATGCTTGTGTTTTTACTTATACTACCTGGTAAAGGTTTTGAGGTAATGGGCTAGGTAATATAGGTCTAGGAGGTGGTAGTTTCGACCTGAAATGTGTCTAGGTCATACGCCAACCTTTGTCCTATAAGCCCTAAAGGTTTTGATATGGTACTAAGAGGTAAGATTATATAAATAAAGGCCTCTTGTATAGGTCTCTGATAAAGGTAATGAGAAACCTAAATACCTAAACCTCGTATTGAAAGGTAGCCAAATAATAAATTAGGTAGGTAATCTCGTAAAGAGCCAGGAGTGGGGGTTTGCTATCCCCACCACCGCTAACAATTTATGGTAACGTAGGGTAGTAATGATTTGAGTTTTGTAAACTACCTAAGTTAAGTAGAAAATGTAAGTTTTTGTATTAGTGGATATTTGCTATCGTACAAAATGTTACCTTAGGGACGTGTGATCGTAGGAAATGTTGTAAGCTCGCACGGCCCAATTCGTTATAACCACAATATATGGGCATATAAGAAGAAAGTGTTTCATTCTGTTCCTGCTTGGCGAATCATCCTATGGTGCAGTGTTGAGGTTACCGACATCGGTAACAGTACTGCGTGGTCCTTCAGAGCAGCGGATAAGAAGATTCTGCGCGTCAAGCGAGAAGAAAGAAGCGAAGCATCACATTAACATATATACGTCCAACGATTATTGAAGAAAAGAAGCATCACAGTAAACATAATACGTTCACTGAAGACTGAAGAAAAGAAGCATCACAGTAAACATAATACGTTCACTGAAGAAAGAAGAATCACAGTAACTAGTTTCACTACGCGGGTGGACCGCGGCTCACACTGCCACACCCTAACGGTGCCAAGTGTGGTTAGGGTGAGTAACGCCATTCAAGGCGGTGCAGTCTGACGGACACGGCTGCCAGCCGCCTTTTTCAAGGCAGCTGAAATTGTCCGGCTACGCCGGTAAGGGTTGTGTCGCACTGAGGGCCGGTCTGTAGGCACTGCTGACGCTGCCGGGCGTTCCTCCCGGTAGCCGAGCACCTCGGAGTTGCACACCCCCTCTGCCGGGTAGTTCCTCCCTTCCACTCCTGCTACAACCTCCATCCTCACCTGGGCTCCCCTCGCTAGTGTGCCCGGGCGAGATTGTTAGGAGTAGACATCAAGAAAGAAAAAGATGCCAGTCACGAGAAGCCAATCTGGAGGGAAGAAGAGGGAGGCAATCACCTATGATGAGCCACCGGCGTCACCGTCGACGATCGCGCCACAGCCACCGCCACCACCACCGTTATTGACTACAGTCGCGATGCAAGAGGCCACAGAAAGTGGTACAGAGAGATCGTTACCGCCGCCGCCCACCAAGGAAGTTGACGATGGCAACGCCGCCGGCGCCGCCGCCACCGACACTGGGGCTTTGAGACGTAACCCGCCGTCAGTGTGTTCGTCGAGTGTAGCTGCGCGCGTCCGGCAGGCGCAACTTCGGGCCGCGGAACAGTTGGCCGAGATTAAGAGACGAGAAATGGAATTAGAACGTGAATTAATTCAACAAAGGTTACAAGTTGAAATGGATACTATTATGGAAAAAGAAACCCGTGCGAGCTTACCCGCCGAGAGCGTCCCAGAGAGGCTGAAAGAATGGTTGGATACCACAGCCGATCCTCGGTGTCGGGTAGACGAAAATTTAGAGAAAGACAGAGATATCGTTCCCGTCGTTTCACAAGAAAGAGACAGAGATATCGCTCCCGCTATCGTGCAAGACAGAGACAGGGATATGAAGCGCAATGAGGCGCGCGCCTTAGAAACAGATAGAAACCGAACGTTTAGTATAAATCCAATGGAGGCTGACGCGAGGCCCGTAATCGATACGAAAAAGGGCTACGGGGTGGAAAACCTCGCTGAAACATTGGACAGGGTTCTAACTAGACGACCGATGCCGCGGTACGCGCAAGAGCTGCCCGTGTTTAGTGGCTCACCGACGGAATGGTTGTTATTCAAGGCCGCAGTGCGTGATTCCACACGATTATATAAGTTCACTGCAGAGGAAAATCTAGCAAGATTACGCGTGAGCTTAAAAGGGGAGGCGAGAGAGAGTGTGTCGGCGCTATTATGGAGTGCGACCGACCCCGATCGTATTATGACCACACTAGAACAATGCTACGGCCGCCCCGAAGTGCTTATAGACAGAGCGCTCGAAGATATGAAAAGTTTACCGCGTTCCGGTACGAGTGCTACAGAATTAAATACCCTCGCTGTGAAATTGCAAAATATAGTTTGCGTTATTCAAGCGGTTGATGACCGAGGGTACTTACGAAATCCGCTATTGGTTCGAGAAGTAGTCAAGAAACTCAGCCCACATTTGTTATCGAACTGGGTCGCCTACGCCGAAAAGAATGAATCGAGCGAGCCTGAAATAATTATTTTATCTCGATTCCTTATGAAAGAGGCCGACTGCGCGCTGCGTTTTGCATACGTACCGACTACGTCACAGCAAAGAGAAAACGTCGCTGTAAAAAACCGTAGCGAGAAACGCACCGATAAAAAGAAAAATGTAGCAAGAATATACACTTTGGGCCAGAAAGAGACGCCGCCAGCGCCGTGTTTACTATGTGGAAACGATCATGAAGTACCCCACTGTAACAAATACAAAGCCATGACGGTAGATGAAAGATGGCAGTGGGCAAGAAATAATGGAGTGTGCTTTCGGTGTGTAAACAATAAGCACCGGAGGTTCCGCTGTACACACAAACTATGCGGGGTGAACAACTGTAATGCGCGTCACCACGCTACGTTGCATAAGGACCGTGCCGCCAGTAATGAAGAGACGTTGGTGCGAGAGTCGCAGACTGAGACGATCGCCACGATTAATAGGGCCAACGTCGCGGCGAATGTCATGTTAAAGGTGTGTCCAGTGACAGTTAAGGGACCCGGCGGCGCCGTACAGACATACGCGCTGCTGGACGAGGGATCGACAATAACGATCATTGATCAAGTCCTGGCGGACGAAATAGGTGCGAAAGGGCCTGTAAGCGACTTGCGTATATGTAGTATAAACGCGCAAGGGAGCGTAGCGAACAGTGAAGACGTAAGCCTAGTGTTAGTAGCAAGAGATGAAAGCACCCATCATGTTCGCGCCAAAACGATGACAAGTTTGACGCTCAATCATCAAACAGTTAGTGAAGATTGCTTACAGTACGCACACTTAAGAAAATTAACGGCTAGTGACGTGTGTTATGACAGAGTGAAACCACGTTTACTGATCGGGGCCGATAATTGGCATTTGATTGTGTCACGAAAGTTGTTAATGGGCAATCAGAGACAACCGGTAGCGTCGCTTACGAAGCTAGGGTGGGTCATACATGGAACGGCGCCTCGAATTACGGCGCTAGAGGGCGCGTCTAACGTATACAAGACGGAGCTCATCGCACCCGAGGTTGAATTGCACGACATGGTGAAACGTTACTTTGAAATAGACGCACTCGGTATCGCTAGGAGGGAACGCGAAAACCCAATGGAAGTGAGAGCAATTAAAGCGTTCAATGAGAGTATTAAACGAGTCGGCGGCCAGTGCGAAGTACGACTACCGTGGAAGAGAGACGACGTCACGCTACCACCCAGTTATTATAACGCTGTAAAACGCTTGAAGTCTATAGAACGCAAGATGGACCGGTCAAGCGACTTTGAAAAAGCTTATACAGCACAGATAGAAAATTTATTCACGAAAGGCTACGCGGAGCAGTGCAGTGGGAAAGAGACAGACGATCCACGATCATGGTACCTGCCTCACTTCGCGGTTACTAACGTGAACAAGCCGGGGAAGTTAAGATTGGTTTTCGATGCGGCGGCAAAAGCCGATGATGTTTGCCTCAATGATGAGCTTTTAGAGGGGCCCGATTTATTACAAGATTTAAATGGGTTGCTTTTGCGGTTCCGTGAGAAAAGGATAGCAATAACAGCCGACATTCAAGAGATGTTTTTACAAGTGAAAATCGCACCTATAGACCAACCGGCACAGATGTTTCTATGGAGAGGCGGCGATAGAGATGGACCGCCACGAAAATATAAAATGACGTCGATGATATTTGGGGCAAAGAGTTCGCCATTCTTAGCACATAGTGTGCGTGACTGGAACGCGAGAGAGAGCGCCGACGAGTACCCGCTAGCATTTCAAGCGATAACTAGCAATCATTATATGGACGACTGGGTGGACAGTTTTGATGATAAGGAACGGGCAATTACTACGATGAAACAAGTGATTGAAGTGCACAGGCGAGCAGGATTCAAGCTGACAGGCTTCAACTCAAACGAAGCTAGAGTCTTAGCTGAGCTGCCATTAGAGGACCGTGCTACGTCATCGCCCAAGCAACTGGGGTCCAACCTAGACGATTGTGGTCGCACGCTGGGGTTACTATGGGATGCGGTGACCGACACACTGGGGTTCAACACGACGCTTGCGAGGGTACCGGCTGAAGTGAAGACGTTAGCGAGGCCGCCGACAAAGAGAGAAGCGCTAAGCGCCGTGATGTCGGTTTTCGATCCGTTGGGCTTACTAAGCTACTACACCATTCGAGCGAAGATTGTATTACAAAACATTTGGAAACTAAACGTAGAGTGGGACGAGGCTTTACCAGGGCCGGAGGCCGAAGAGATAATCCAATGGCTTAGAGACATAGAAAAGCTACGAACACTAAGATTACCGCGCCTCTACGCTCAAACGGGGGGAGAGCCGAGCCGAGAACTACATATATTTTGTGATGCAAGTGAAGTTGCTTACGCGACCGCGGCTTACTGGCGCGTCAAGAATGAAAATGGTGAAATAGAAGTGACATTAGCGGCCGCTAAAGCACGGGTAGCGCCAATGAAACATCTTAGCGTACCAAGACTCGAATTACAAGCGGCTCTGATTGGGACGCGTCTGGCAAGCTCTATCAAGAGACAGCAAGGCTGGGAACCCGAGAAAACTGTATATTGGACGGATTCGCGTACCGTGTGGCATTGGATACGGAATGATAGCGTGCGTTACTCACCATACGTAGCGCACCGCTTAGGAGAGATAGCCGAGACTACGGACGCTAGCCAATGGAGATGGGTTCCGACAGCGCTGAATGTGGCGGACGACGCAACGCGCCCTAATGTAGAGATGAAGACGTGTAATGACAGATGGTTTAAAGGACCCAAATTTTTATATGAAGATGAGGCTTTATGGCCCACGTGTGATATCGTAACGGAAGAGGACACGGTAGAGATAGTGCTCACGACAATGGGAGAAGCAAACGATAGTGTGCCCCGAGCCGAGCGTTTTTCCTCATATGAACGCTTGGTGAGAGCGATGGCGAGAGTATTACTATTCGTACGCAAATGTCGTGACCGTGCCGCTACGATGAATGTAGAACTTTTAGAAGAGGCTGAGATGAGACTGCAACGAGCTTCGCAGCGCCAATGTTTCGCTGAAGAGATAGAACGCATCACCGCAAAGCGAAACCTCAGAGCAGGAAGCCGGCTACGAAAGCTAGATCCGTATTTGGACGAACAAGGTGTGCTGCGTGCCAGGGGACGGATAGGGGCAGCGGGTGTGTCTGCCCCCGCTACTCACCCCGTAGTACTGGACGGCAGGCACCCGTATGCGCGGTTGCTACTATATCGTGAGCACCGTCGCGCCCACCACGCACACAATGAGCGCGTTGTGAATGACGTCAGAGCCAAATACTGGATACTACGACTGAGACCGACGATACGTACAGTCGCTAGCAAATGCGTGTTTTGTCGCGTACGAAAGGCACGTCCTGTGGTTCCAGTGCACGGAGATTTACCTAAGGCAAGATTACAGCCATTCACGAGGGCCTTCACATACTGCGGGGCCGACTATTTTGGACCTCTAACGGTGACGGTGGGACGGCGGCACGAAAAACGGTGGGGCGCACTATTTACGTGTCTCACGACGAGAGCGATACATATAGAATTGGTGGCGTCGCTATCCACAGACTCGGCAATCATGGCTCTAAGAAGAATGGGCGCGCGCCGCGGGTGGCCGCGCGTGATGTACTCAGATAATGCAACAAACTTCAGAGGCGCCGACGTAGAGTTGCGTCGTGCGGTAGAAGAATGGGAACCGGCGCTACGTGATTACGCACTAACAGAGCGTATGGAGTGGCGCTACATCGCTCCGGGCGCGCCACATCAGGGAGGCGCGTGGGAGAGGCTCGTGCGCTCGGTCAAAAGCGCGCTACGAGTCACACTGAACGAGAAGTCGCCGCGAGAAGAGGTACTAGCTACGCTGTTGGCGGAGGTAGAGCACACCATAAACGCTCGCCCGCTAACCCACGTACCAGTCAGCGAAGAAGATCCAGAGGCGCTCACCCCAAATCACTTTCTGTTGGGGGGTTCGCGCGGCCTGCCACTTACTGGGCCGTGCGAGCCAGCTTCGCGCAAGGCATGGCGTGCTGCGCAGGCGCTGGCCGACGAGTACTGGCGCCGCTGGGTGCGCGAGTACCTGCCCGAGCTCATTCCGCGCGGGGGTGCGCGTGACGTCACGGGCCGCTCACTTAAGCCCGGTGACGTCGTCATCATCGTCGACTCCAGCCTGCCTCGCAATGTGTGGCCGCGAGGCGTCGTGACGGCGGTGTATCCGGGACCAGACGGCGAGATTCGCAACGCTGATGTCAAGACAAGAGGAGGAGTTTTTCGTCGCCCGACAGCGAGATTGGCTGTCCTCCCTACTGAAGAAGAAGGTGCCGCGAGTGCTGCACCGGGGGGAGACTGTTACGGACAGCTTCAATCGCGTGAAACTAGTGAAAAAAGTGATTAAAATGTGTATAGCAAAAAGACTGTTTAATGGACCGCTAAGTGCGTTACTAGTGATAGAATCTGTGTTTGTGATTATTTCATGTAAGTACTTTGATTTGTAAACAGTAGCTTGTTATAACTGATTGAGTCATTTAGTTTGTGTTTTTAATTACTTTGAAGTTTATTAATGTTACCGATGTCGGTAACCTCAACACTGCACCATAGGATGATTCGCCAAGCAGGAACAGAATGAAACACTTTCTTCTTATATGCCCATATATTGTGGTTATAACGAATTGGGCCGTGCGAGCTTACAACATTTCCTACGATCACACGTCCCTAAGGTAACATTTTGTACGATAGCAAATATCCACTAATACAAAAACTTACATTTTCTACTTAACTTAGGTAGTTTACAAAACTCAAATCATTACTACCCTACGTTACCATAAATTGTTAGCGGTGGTGGGGATAGCAAACCCCCACTCCTGGCTCTTTACGAGATTACCTACCTAATTTATTATTTGGCTACCTTTCAATACGAGGTTTAGGTATTTAGGTTTCTCATTACCTTTATCAGAGACCTATACAAGAGGCCTTTATTTATATAATCTTACCTCTTAGTACCATATCAAAACCTTTAGGGCTTATAGGACAAAGGTTGGCGTATGACCTAGACACATTTCAGGTCGAAACTACCACCTCCTAGACCTATATTACCTAGCCCATTACCTCAAAACCTTTACCAGGTAGTATAAGTAAAAACACAAGCATTCATATCATTTAATCCATAGGATACCTAAATGCCTAAACAATACCTATTTGAATTACTAAAACTTAAATATTTCACAAACTATAAAACTTACAGCTACGCTAAATATCTCATTTTACAGAACTTTTTATATGCAACAATTTAAAACCAAATAGAACGTTACATATTAATAAACTTCAAAGTAATTAAAAACACAAACTAAATGACTCAATCAGTTATAACAAGCTACTGTTTACAAATCAAAGTACTTACATGAAATAATCACAAACACAGATTCTATCACTAGTAACGCACTTAGCGGTCCATTAAACAGTCTTTTTGCTATACACATTTTAATCACTTTTTTCACTAGTTTCACGCGATTGAAGCTGTCCGTAACAGTCTCCCCCCGGTGCAGCACTCGCGGCACCTTCTTCTTCAGTAGGGAGGACAGCCAATCTCGCTGTCGGGCGACGAAAAACTCCTCCTCTTGTCTTGACATCAGCGTTGCGAATCTCGCCGTCTGGTCCCGGATACACCGCCGTCACGACGCCTCGCGGCCACACATTGCGAGGCAGGCTGGAGTCGACGATGATGACGACGTCACCGGGCTTAAGTGAGCGGCCCGTGACGTCACGCGCACCCCCGCGCGGAATGAGCTCGGGCAGGTACTCGCGCACCCAGCGGCGCCAGTACTCGTCGGCCAGCGCCTGCGCAGCACGCCATGCCTTGCGCGAAGCTGGCTCGCACGGCCCAGTAAGTGGCAGGCCGCGCGAACCCCCCAACAGAAAGTGATTTGGGGTGAGCGCCTCTGGATCTTCTTCGCTGACTGGTACGTGGGTTAGCGGGCGAGCGTTTATGGTGTGCTCTACCTCCGCCAACAGCGTAGCTAGTACCTCTTCTCGCGGCGACTTCTCGTTCAGTGTGACTCGTAGCGCGCTTTTGACCGAGCGCACGAGCCTCTCCCACGCGCCTCCCTGATGTGGCGCGCCCGGAGCGATGTAGCGCCACTCCATACGCTCTGTTAGTGCGTAATCACGTAGCGCCGGTTCCCATTCTTCTACCGCACGACGCAACTCTACGTCGGCGCCTCTGAAGTTTGTTGCATTATCTGAGTACATCACGCGCGGCCACCCGCGGCGCGCGCCCATTCTTCTTAGAGCCATGATTGCCGAGTCTGTGGATAGCGACGCCACCAATTCTATATGTATCGCTCTCGTCGTGAGACACGTAAATAGTGCGCCCCACCGTTTTTCGTGCCGCCGTCCCACCGTCACCGTTAGAGGTCCAAAATAGTCGGCCCCGCAGTATGTGAAGGCCCTCGTGAATGGCTGTAATCTTGCCTTAGGTAAATCTCCGTGCACTGGAACCACAGGACGTGCCTTTCGTACGCGACAAAACACGCATTTGCTAGCGACTGTACGTATCGTCGGTCTCAGTCGTAGTATCCAGTATTTGGCTCTGACGTCATTCACAACGCGCTCATTGTGTGCGTGGTGGGCGCGACGGTGCTCACGATATAGTAGCAACCGCGCATACGGGTGCCTGCCGTCCAGTACTACGGGGTGAGTAGCGGGGGCAGACACACCCGCTGCCCCTATCCGTCCCCTGGCACGCAGCACACCTTGTTCGTCCAAATACGGATCTAGCTTTCGTAGCCGGCTTCCTGCTCTGAGGTTTCGCTTTGCGGTGATGCGTTCTATCTCTTCAGCGAAACATTGGCGCTGCGAAGCTCGTTGCAGTCTCATCTCAGCCTCTTCTAAAAGTTCTACATTCATCGTAGCGGCACGGTCACGACATTTGCGTACGAATAGTAATACTCTCGCCATCGCTCTCACCAAGCGTTCATATGAGGAAAAACGCTCGGCTCGGGGCACACTATCGTTTGCTTCTCCCATTGTCGTGAGCACTATCTCTACCGTGTCCTCTTCCGTTACGATATCACACGTGGGCCATAAAGCCTCATCTTCATATAAAAATTTGGGTCCTTTAAACCATCTGTCATTACACGTCTTCATCTCTACATTAGGGCGCGTTGCGTCGTCCGCCACATTCAGCGCTGTCGGAACCCATCTCCATTGGCTAGCGTCCGTAGTCTCGGCTATCTCTCCTAAGCGGTGCGCTACGTATGGTGAGTAACGCACGCTATCATTCCGTATCCAATGCCACACGGTACGCGAATCCGTCCAATATACAGTTTTCTCGGGTTCCCAGCCTTGCTGTCTCTTGATAGAGCTTGCCAGACGCGTCCCAATCAGAGCCGCTTGTAATTCGAGTCTTGGTACGCTAAGATGTTTCATTGGCGCTACCCGTGCTTTAGCGGCCGCTAATGTCACTTCTATTTCACCATTTTCATTCTTGACGCGCCAGTAAGCCGCGGTCGCGTAAGCAACTTCACTTGCATCACAAAATATATGTAGTTCTCGGCTCGGCTCTCCCCCCGTTTGAGCGTAGAGGCGCGGTAATCTTAGTGTTCGTAGCTTTTCTATGTCTCTAAGCCATTGGATTATCTCTTCGGCCTCCGGCCCTGGTAAAGCCTCGTCCCACTCTACGTTTAGTTTCCAAATGTTTTGTAATACAATCTTCGCTCGAATGGTGTAGTAGCTTAGTAAGCCCAACGGATCGAAAACCGACATCACGGCGCTTAGCGCTTCTCTCTTTGTCGGCGGCCTCGCTAACGTCTTCACTTCAGCCGGTACCCTCGCAAGCGTCGTGTTGAACCCCAGTGTGTCGGTCACCGCATCCCATAGTAACCCCAGCGTGCGACCACAATCGTCTAGGTTGGACCCCAGTTGCTTGGGCGATGACGTAGCACGGCCCTCTAATGGCAGCTCAGCTAAGACTCTAGCTTCGTTTGAGTTGAAGCCTGTCAGCTTGAATCCTGCTCGCCTGTGCACTTCAATCACTTGTTTCATCGTAGTAATTGCCCGTTCCTTATCATCAAAACTGTCCACCCAGTCGTCCATATAATGATTGCTAGTTATCGCTTGAAATGCTAGCGGGTACTCGTCGGCGCTCTCTCTCGCGTTCCAGTCACGCACACTATGTGCTAAGAATGGCGAACTCTTTGCCCCAAATATCATCGACGTCATTTTATATTTTCGTGGCGGTCCATCTCTATCGCCGCCTCTCCATAGAAACATCTGTGCCGGTTGGTCTATAGGTGCGATTTTCACTTGTAAAAACATCTCTTGAATGTCGGCTGTTATTGCTATCCTTTTCTCACGGAACCGCAAAAGCAACCCATTTAAATCTTGTAATAAATCGGGCCCCTCTAAAAGCTCATCATTGAGGCAAACATCATCGGCTTTTGCCGCCGCATCGAAAACCAATCTTAACTTCCCCGGCTTGTTCACGTTAGTAACCGCGAAGTGAGGCAGGTACCATGATCGTGGATCGTCTGTCTCTTTCCCACTGCACTGCTCCGCGTAGCCTTTCGTGAATAAATTTTCTATCTGTGCTGTATAAGCTTTTTCAAAGTCGCTTGACCGGTCCATCTTGCGTTCTATAGACTTCAAGCGTTTTACAGCGTTATAATAACTGGGTGGTAGCGTGACGTCGTCTCTCTTCCACGGTAGTCGTACTTCGCACTGGCCGCCGACTCGTTTAATACTCTCATTGAACGCTTTAATTGCTCTCACTTCCATTGGGTTTTCGCGTTCCCTCCTAGCGATACCGAGTGCGTCTATTTCAAAGTAACGTTTCACCATGTCGTGCAATTCAACCTCGGGTGCGATGAGCTCCGTCTTGTATACGTTAGACGCGCCCTCTAGCGCCGTAATTCGAGGCGCCGTTCCATGTATGACCCACCCTAGCTTCGTAAGCGACGCTACCGGTTGTCTCTGATTGCCCATTAACAACTTTCGTGACACAATCAAATGCCAATTATCGGCCCCGATCAGTAAACGTGGTTTCACTCTGTCATAACACACGTCACTAGCCGTTAATTTTCTTAAGTGTGCGTACTGTAAGCAATCTTCACTAACTGTTTGATGATTGAGCGTCAAACTTGTCATCGTTTTGGCGCGAACATGATGGGTGCTTTCATCTCTTGCTACTAACACTAGGCTTACGTCTTCACTGTTCGCTACGCTCCCTTGCGCGTTTATACTACATATACGCAAGTCGCTTACAGGCCCTTTCGCACCTATTTCGTCCGCCAGGACTTGATCAATGATCGTTATTGTCGATCCCTCGTCCAGCAGCGCGTATGTCTGTACGGCGCCGCCGGGTCCCTTAACTGTCACTGGACACACCTTTAACATGACATTCGCCGCGACGTTGGCCCTATTAATCGTGGCGATCGTCTCAGTCTGCGACTCTCGCACCAACGTCTCTTCATTACTGGCGGCACGGTCCTTATGCAACGTAGCGTGGTGACGCGCATTACAGTTGTTCACCCCGCATAGTTTGTGTGTACAGCGGAACCTCCGGTGCTTATTGTTTACACACCGAAAGCACACTCCATTATTTCTTGCCCACTGCCATCTTTCATCTACCGTCATGGCTTTGTATTTGTTACAGTGGGGTACTTCATGATCGTTTCCACATAGTAAACACGGCGCTGGCGGCGTCTCTTTCTGGCCCAAAGTGTATATTCTTGCTACATTTTTCTTTTTATCGGTGCGTTTCTCGCTACGGTTTTTTACAGCGACGTTTTCTCTTTGCTGTGACGTAGTCGGTACGTATGCAAAACGCAGCGCGCAGTCGGCCTCTTTCATAAGGAATCGAGATAAAATAATTATTTCAGGCTCGCTCGATTCATTCTTTTCGGCGTAGGCGACCCAGTTCGATAACAAATGTGGGCTGAGTTTCTTGACTACTTCTCGAACCAATAGCGGATTTCGTAAGTACCCTCGGTCATCAACCGCTTGAATAACGCAAACTATATTTTGCAATTTCACAGCGAGGGTATTTAATTCTGTAGCACTCGTACCGGAACGCGGTAAACTTTTCATATCTTCGAGCGCTCTGTCTATAAGCACTTCGGGGCGGCCGTAGCATTGTTCTAGTGTGGTCATAATACGATCGGGGTCGGTCGCACTCCATAATAGCGCCGACACACTCTCTCTCGCCTCCCCTTTTAAGCTCACGCGTAATCTTGCTAGATTTTCCTCTGCAGTGAACTTATATAATCGTGTGGAATCACGCACTGCGGCCTTGAATAACAACCATTCCGTCGGTGAGCCACTAAACACGGGCAGCTCTTGCGCGTACCGCGGCATCGGTCGTCTAGTTAGAACCCTGTCCAATGTTTCAGCGAGGTTTTCCACCCCGTAGCCCTTTTTCGTATCGATTACGGGCCTCGCGTCAGCCTCCATTGGATTTATACTAAACGTTCGGTTTCTATCTGTTTCTAAGGCGCGCGCCTCATTGCGCTTCATATCCCTGTCTCTGTCTTGCACGATAGCGGGAGCGATATCTCTGTCTCTTTCTTGTGAAACGACGGGAACGATATCTCTGTCTTTCTCTAAATTTTCGTCTACCCGACACCGAGGATCGGCTGTGGTATCCAACCATTCTTTCAGCCTCTCTGGGACGCTCTCGGCGGGTAAGCTCGCACGGGTTTCTTTTTCCATAATAGTATCCATTTCAACTTGTAACCTTTGTTGAATTAATTCACGTTCTAATTCCATTTCTCGTCTCTTAATCTCGGCCAACTGTTCCGCGGCCCGAAGTTGCGCCTGCCGGACGCGCGCAGCTACACTCGACGAACACACTGACGGCGGGTTACGTCTCAAAGCCCCAGTGTCGGTGGCGGCGGCGCCGGCGGCGTTGCCATCGTCAACTTCCTTGGTGGGCGGCGGCGGTAACGATCTCTCTGTACCACTTTCTGTGGCCTCTTGCATCGCGACTGTAGTCAATAACGGTGGTGGTGGCGGTGGCTGTGGCGCGATCGTCGACGGTGACGCCGGTGGCTCATCATAGGTGATTGCCTCCCTCTTCTTCCCTCCAGATTGGCTTCTCGTGACTGGCATCTTTTTCTTTCTTGATGTCTACTCCTAACAATCTCGCCCGGGCACACTAGCGAGGGGAGCCCAGGTGAGGATGGAGGTTGTAGCAGGAGTGGAAGGGAGGAACTACCCGGCAGAGGGGGTGTGCAACTCCGAGGTGCTCGGCTACCGGGAGGAACGCCCGGCAGCGTCAGCAGTGCCTACAGACCGGCCCTCAGTGCGACACAACCCTTACCGGCGTAGCCGGACAATTTCAGCTGCCTTGAAAAAGGCGGCTGGCAGCCGTGTCCGTCAGACTGCACCGCCTTGAATGGCGTTACTCACCCTAACCACACTTGGCACCGTTAGGGTGTGGCAGTGTGAGCCGCGGTCCACCCGCGTAGTGAAACTAGTTACTGTGATTCTTCTTTCTTCAGTGAACGTATTATGTTTACTGTGATGCTTCTTTTCTTCAGTCTTCAGTGAACGTATTATGTTTACTGTGATGCTTCTTTTCTTCAATAATCGTTGGACGTATATATGTTAATGTGATGCTTCGCTTCTTTCTTCTCGCTTGACGCGCAGAATCTTCTTATCCGGCTCGAAGGACCACGCAGTACTGTTACCGATGTCGGTAACCTCAACACTGCACCATAGGATGATTCGCCAAGCAGGAACAGAATGAAACACTTTCTTCTTATATGCCCATATATTGTGGTTATAACGAATTGGGCCGTGCGAGCTTACAACATTTCCTACTTTTTTTTTTTTTTTTTTTTTTTTGGGGCTCTCCACCTTAGGGGCTTTGAGCCACCCTCCCCCACGGGGGGGAAGGAGGCGGGAAATCCTCATTGGATACCACCTAGCCGGTTGCTACCGGACTAATCTGGTTATGTCAGACTCGTACTGACTAAAAACCGCCTTAATCTGGTTACGTGACCGGAAAGTCAACGAACCTTCATCCGGAAGCGACTGCCCTCCCTCAGGGGAGAGGACAGCGCAGACGTCACATTTCACCTAGGTGATTGTGCGTCGAGAGACGAGTAACAATTAAGCTGACTCCCTGAGGGGGATCGATCAGCCAGAGAGGGCGGGGGGTGACCTGAAGGGTCGGGCTTGATGGGTTTAATCGTCCTCCATCGCCTCCAGGAGGAGGTTCAGGTCAGACGAAAGCTTGTTGGGAGGGTCCGTTAGGACCGATTTAGGTCGGCGGGAAAACGGGGCGGAGGAGGTAGGCGGGTCATAGACCGCTGCGGAACGGATAAGGGGGTTGGGATGGTCTCCTGCTGCTTTAAAAAAGCGTTCAGAGGCCTTACAGGTCCATTGCTGGAGGGTGGGAAGGTCTAGGTCCCTATGCAAGTCCGCATTGCGAACGTAGTAA
Source organism: Agriphila geniculea (assembly GCA_943789525.1). Lineage (NCBI taxonomy): Eukaryota > Metazoa > Arthropoda > Insecta > Lepidoptera > Crambidae > Agriphila > Agriphila geniculea. The sequence goes on from OX038880.1 coordinate 17,815,825, forward strand.
GGAGCGTTTGCCGCTCTGCGGCAGAAAATATTTTGGACTACTTGTAATTTATTAAGTGTATTTGGGGCGGCGTGAGCGAATACGGCAGAGGCGTATGTCATCACCGGTCGTATGCAAACCTTGTAGAGTGTTCGCTTGTTTCGGAGGGACATTTTACTATGGCGACCTAACATGGAGTTAAGTCGGTGAAGATAGAGACGGGCATTACGGGTCACTCTTTTGACGTGAGGCTCGAAAGTGAGTCTCTGGTCCAGAGTGACGCCGAGATATTTGGCAGACTTCTGCCAGGGGATGGATTTTCCTAACATAGTGGGAGGGTGGTGATTGGGGGGCATGATATGGCGCTTAGTATCGAAGAAAACTGCAGCGGATTTCTCCGGGTTTACTTCGATACGCCATTTACGAAACCATTGGCCTAACTTATTGATAGAGGACTGTAGCCTCGGAAGGATTAAGTTGACGCTTTGGCCTTTGCGATAAAGAGCCGTGTCGTCAGCAAAAAGGGATAGTTGAACGCCGTCGTTCGGAATGGGTATGTCATTGGTGTAGACTATGTACAGCAGGGGAGCGAGGACTGAGCCTTGAGGCACACCTGCTGTAATAGGGCGGGGGGAGGAGAGGGTACCTTCGTGTTTGAAACGGAAGGTACGGTGATGAAGGAAAGATGCCACTAACCGGACCAAACGCAAGGACAGATTTAGTCTGTGTAACTTGACGATTAGACCGGTGTGCCAAACCTTGTCAAAAGCTTTGGCGACATCGAAAAAGACTGCTACTGTTTTATGTCTTTTAGGATAGAAACCGCTGGAGATAAACTCGACTATGCGGTGAACCTGTTGGGGACATGAGTGCTTTGGCCTAAAGCCGAATTGGTGGGGGATGATCAAGTTTTCCCCGAAGAGGTGCTCTCTCATACGAGCGAGTACGCACCTCTCGAGGAGCTTGCCTAACGCCTTGAGGAGGCTAATGGGACGGTGACTGGTGGGGAGATTCGGGGGTTTACCCGGTTTGGGAATGCCAATTACGATAGCATCTTTCCAGGCGGCTGGAAAGTAGCAATGATCGAAACAGGCGTTGAAAATGAGTGTGAGATAGGTTAGCACTTGGATGGGAAAGTGCTTAAGGGCCATGTTAGAGATACCGTCGGCACCGGGCGCCTTTTTGGGTCTGAGATCTTTAATAAGAAGTCCGAGTTCGTCAGTCGAAACTGTCATACGGTCAGTATCGGAAGGCAGAGGTATGGAGTTAAAGGTGTTGAACTCCTCGTCTACCTTCCTTATGTGGGAGGGGTCGCACTCTTGGGTGCTAACAGAGCATTGGGCAGCAATACTGTCTTTGAAACATTCCGCCTTCTCATCGTCTTCGAAGGCTGTAGAGCCATCTGGACGGAGAAGGGGGGGGACATGGGTGATAGTCAGGTGTGGGCAACTGACCAGAGCGTACGTGCACTTCCTTGAATCTCATATATCGTAAACCTTTTCATTCCTTTTAAGTTGTGGATTAAAATTAATTATTCAAGATGGTCAGATGTGCTATGTGTGATAATCAATTCTCCGATGGCGTCCAGTGCTCTTCTTGTGGGAAACACCTGGATTTTAGCTGTGCTGGACTGACTGAGACCGGCTGGAGGAAACTGGGTACGGATCGTAGGTCGACCTGGAGATGCCCATCATGTAAGACAGCAACTCCGGCTCCACCTAGTCCTAATGAGTTGGCTTCCTCGGCGACCATACTTCAGGAAATCCGTGACGTGAAGACTCAACTGTCGGAATTTAAAGAAATCAAGGCCAAATTAGCTTGTTTACCTAGTCTTGTAAAAGATATAAAATCTATGAAAGAAGACATAACCGAATTAAAAAAGTCATTGGAATTCTCGGCTTCCTCCATTGATGAACTGAAAATTAAGTCTACTAACAACGACAAGAAGGTAACTGATCTGGAGAATAAATTACTGGCTGCAGAAGACACAATATCCACCTTGAAATCTCAGGTAAATAACATGGAACAAAGATCGCGGTTGAATAATGTTGAGATCAAAGGTGTACCATTGAAAAAAGATGAAAATCTCTTCCAAATCACTGAAGCTATATGTAAGAAAATAGGATACATTTTTCCGAAAACACAAATCAATTATATCTCAAGAGTGCCTACATATAACTCAAAAGATAAGGCAATAGTAGTTGGATTCATCAATCGTTATATAAAGGAGGACTTCGTGTCTTCGGCGCGTGCTCATAAAATATTAAAAGCGGAGGACATAGGGTATGATGGATCGCAACAACGCATTTTCGTAAATGATCACCTGAACTCGGAGTCAAAAAGTCTGCTGAACAAAGTTAAACAACATGCTAAGGAGAAGAAATACAGCTACGTCTGGGTAAAGTTTGGAAAAATACATGTAAGAAAGAACGATACATCGGGTGTATTTATTATCAACTCATTAAGTGATTTAAACAAGTTTACTTAGTCTGTGATTTTGTAGCTGCTACATTATTAATGTTAAAATTATGTATCCAAACCAGATCATTTTCTATTGATTATTTTAGTTGTCATCATGTTTTACCTTCAAATTACCATAATTGTATTGAAAGGCTTAATATTATCAATTCTTGCTTAATGTTTATCACACCTGGCCTACCACCTCCATCGAAACCGTCTTGCTATTGTTTCGCTATTATACCTATTCAACTACGAGTGGCATGCATTGAACATACGACGCTCTCGCTTGCTCTGCTGCAATTAGCGTTATGCGCACCGGCTTCCCACTTACTCGCTACTCCTTGCACCCGTTTAACTAATGGTCATTATTGTTCGAATGCGCGGCTGAGCGTATTAGTCGCTCACTGGCTGTTCTATGCGCATAGTACTTTGTCCCCATCGCTATTCATTACTGATTATCTAAATGTTTATATTTCTAGCCCTGATGTTCATTCTATACAAATGAAAATGTACTTAACCGTTATGTTTAATAATTGCTCGCATTTTAATGTGTTTATCGCCGTGTGTATATTGTTTTTTTCGTTACTATTTTTTTTATTAATTCGGTTTATTTGTGAAGTTAAGTGCAACTCCGCTGTGACTGCGATAGGTTCACGCGTTCATTATTTAAGCAGTGCTTACGTTGATTACTACCTTCATCGGACCACGTTCATAATAATTCGAATACGTTTATTTTTATTATTTTTCTATTGTGTTGCATTTTATTCTAATCCTAATGGCTAATACAGACAACAATACTATAAGCTTATATTACCAAAATGTGCGTGGACTTCGATCGAAAACCAGCACATTTTATCGTAATTTATGCTTGTCGAGTCATAGCATAATTTTACTTACGGAAACGTGGTTAGTTGAAGGCGTTAATGACACCGAGTTATTTGATGATAGATACGTCGTTTGGCGGCGGGACCGTGATTATGATTTAACAAAGCAATCTCTAGGTGGCGGAGTAGTAATTGCGACACAACGCCATTTAAATATTAATCCGCGACCTAACTTCCATTCCACTGCCGAAGATTTGTGGTTAACTATCACCTTAGAGAATACCACTTTACATATCTGTGTTTTATATTTATGTAAGCAAAATATGGGTAACAATTTTTCTACGCAGCTTAGTAATTTTGTTAATAAACTGGAACAAGTTATAACTTTCAATCCTAATGATAAAATTCTAGTTGTGGGTGATTTTAACCTTAGTGGAATTAATTGGATTCCTACTTATAATCACTTTTTGCCTACTAACATTCACTCGGCCGACGAACACCTACTTATTGACGAATTGTACCTATTGGGTTTAAAACAATATAATGGAATCTTGAATGCTTTCGGCAGAACACTCGACTTAGTGCTTTGCAGCGACGACGTGACTGTATCGGAGTGCGGGGACCCGCTGGTACCCGTCGATAAGCACCACGGCGCTCTGCTAATAACTACTTCTTTTGCGACTACCGCCCCCCTCAACTCAATACCGTGTACAAAATACCTATATAACAAAGGTGATTATCCTGCTATAAATCTCGCTCTGCAGGAAATTAACTGGGCCCTGGAATTTTCTAGTAGGACGCTCGAGGAAAGCGTTGAGTTTTTCTATAAAGTTTTCTACTCGTTGCGTGACAAATACATCCCATCCAAGCGTCCTAATAATAAAAATTATAGCTACCCTATATGGTACTCTGCTGCACTTAAGAAAATCCTTAAAGAACAATATAAGTACCATTGTAAATATAAGAGATACGGTAATCTCGGTGACTTACATTCTAATAGAAGGTTGCGTCTAAGGGCGAGATCTGTCGAACATAAATGCTATTTTGATTACATTCGGTCTGTTGAAGGCGCAATTGTTGATAATCCGAAACAATTTTGGAATTTTGTTAAAAATAAGCTGAAATCGAATGTTATGCCGGCTATTATGAACTATAATGACAATAATATTACTACGGGCGAGGATATTAGCAATGCGTTTTCGGATTATTTTCAGTCGAGCTTTGTAGATACCCCGCAACCGCATTCCTTCGCTAATCTGCAAGCTCCGTCACCTGTTTCTGATATCTCGTCAATAGATGTTACTGAGGATCTTGTACTTAAACTTCTAAAAAATTTGGATACTCGCAAATCAGCTGGGCCGGATAACTTACCCGCTTTATTTCTGAAAATGTGCTCTGAATCCGTGGCAATGCCAGTAACTTTGTTGATCAAGAGGTCCTTTGGTGAGTGTTACGTTCCAGACGTTTGGAAATCGGCTTTTATAACACCTGTGCATAAAAAAGGCCCGAAAAATCTTGTTGTAAACTACCGACCCATTTCCAAACTCTGCATAATAGCAAAAATTCTGGAAAAAATTGCACACAGACAGATTTACGATGCAATTAAACATTCACTAAATGACTTTCAGCATGGATTTCTACCAGGAAGATCCACAGTTTCAAACCTTGCATTGTTGAATGATTTTACTACCGCCACTATGGATAATGGATCCCAAGTTGACGTAGTTTATACTGATTACAGTAAAGCTTTCGATCGAATTCAGCATGATCGACTCTTATTCAAACTAAAACTGATTGGTATTAGTGGTGATCTACTTAGGTGGTTTGAATCGTACATCCGCAACAGAACGCAAGCTGTAGTTGTTAATAATTACATTTCTAGTTGGATCAAGGTCCCTAGTGGGGTACCGCAAGGATCCCTGTTGGGGCCCCTCTTATTCGTCATTTACATTAATGATATCAGCTGCTGCTTGCGATCTTCTAAATTATTATGCTTTGCTGACGATATGAAGATTTTCTCGGCAGTAAGATCCGTTCACGATGCGCGTGCGCTGCAAGATGACTTGAACCGCCTGGAATCTTACTGTCAAGTTAATTTTCTTGATTTGAATCCCCTTAAATGCTCCGTTGTTACGTACTCTAGGAAGACCAATACCATACATCATGTTTATCGGATAGGCTGCACTGCTCTTTCTAGGGATGTTACAGTAAGGGATCTAGGAATTGTACACGATTTCAAACTGACGTTCGAAGGTCACATTGATAGCATTGTGCGAAGAGCATCCAAGGCTTTAGGTTTTGTTTTGCGTAGTTCCAAAGACTTTAAGCAAATTAAAACGCTGAAAATATTGTACTGTATGTTTGTCCGGACTATTCTTGAGTATGCATCACAAATTTGGAACCCCAGATATAAAATTTACAGAATGCGAATTGAACGCATACAGGAAAAGTTCGTAAAACACCTATGCTATCGCGCAGGCCTGTCATATGACTCATCTAAATACGAAGACCTATGTAAAAAATTCCACCTGCTTCCTTTACACATGCGGCGTGATATTGCTGATATGGTCTACCTTATGAAGATCTCATCTGGTGTGATTGATTGTCCTGAGCTTCTTTATAAACTCTCTTTTAACGTACCCCGTAGTTCCCGGCGAGCTGCACCGTTTAACTTGCCTTTTTGTAGCACTAATTATAGAAAGAATAATTTTATCTACCGTTCAATGAAACAATATAATATTTTATCAAGTAATTTTGATTTGGATGTATTTAACACCAGTATTCGTGCGGCGAAGACACTCATTAGTAGGCATTTCTTCAATGGCGAATAATTCTGTTATTTCTTGTCAATTCTTGTACTATTGTTTTTTGATTCATTTATGCTAACTTAGACTTAAGCTCACATTAGATTTAGCTATACTTACTCTAACCGTGTGAATCTATTATTAGCTTTTTAAGTTTATACTTTGTAATTTAAAGATATTGTTGTGTAAGCTGATGATTCACCGAATAATAAATAAATAAATAAATAAAGTAAATAGCATCACTACGGAGAGACCTAGCCACTTGGTAGTAGGCTTGGTGAGAGGGAGTGATATCGGCCATGAGATCGGCAAAACTATCGTTCCTAAACTCTGCGAGTTTGGTGGTGTAAGTTTTTTGGAGTTGGTTGGCTTTACGCCTAAACTCAGGGGTGGGGTACTTTGCCGCTCTCCGGAGAGCGGCGTTTTTGGCCCTTCTCAGGTTGCGCAGAGCCGGAGAGATGGCACTGTGGTTTTTCACAGGTACCTCTCTCGCGTTCTCAGCAACGGCTGATTGGACCAAAGTAGTGAGGGAGCTCACCGCACAGTCTATTTTATCCGTACTATCAAAATAGTCGGCTCCAATAGCGTACGGTGAGTTGTCAGCGTCCATAGCCGACGAAAGGGTGGATTTGACACCGTCCCAATTGGTGATAAATTTAGTGGGAGGGCGGGAGGGGTTTGGGCTTCCCATGATAAGGGAGACAGGGCGGTGGTCTGAACCGAGATCGTCGAGCGAGTCAATCGAGTTCAGAAGGAGGGAGACACCTTTCACTATGGCAAAGTCAAGTATGTCGGGGTCGTGGTCAGCATTAAAGGGATAATGGGTAGGGGCGTAAGGAGAGATGACATCTACGTCAAGAGCTTTGACTATTTCGAGAAGGCGGCGGCCGCCATTATTGGTTTTAAAGCACGTCCAATCCGTGTGCTTACTATTGAAATCTCCAAAGAGAATAACAGAGTCGCCTAAAGAAAAGAGCGATTCGAAATCACTTTTGACGGGGAGCGTGCATGACTGTATGTAGACGGAGGCTATGATAAGAGTGCGGTGACCCGTCATAGACAGTCTACATATAGTGGCCTCCATATTCGCGAGTGGTGGAGTAGGAATGCTAGAGCAATGAATTGATCTCTTGAAGTAGATGGCAGTACCTCCTGAGGCGTCCTTAGTGGACGAATGGTTGGGGAGATCGGCACGGTCATTACGTACCATTGAGTATTTAGGAATCGTGAACCCTTTCCGGTCAGCGGGTTTGAGCCACGTTTCCTGAATAAGAAGGAGGTCAACATCTCTGTCGCGGACAAATTCCCTTAGTTCGGGTACTTTGTTGCGCAGAGAGTGGGCATTGAATGAAACAAGCGAGATACCCTTTGGTTTAATACGACCGGTGGTGAGAGCCACGTTCGTATTAGTGGGACCCGTTTGGGTAGTGGGAATAGAGGGCGTACTCATAATGAGCGAAGAAGTGATTCGTGCTCGCAGATAGCCACCAGTTTTTCCTGGGGAGTGCGAGCTTTACGGAGCTTACCCGCTAAAATGGAAATCTCCCCTAGGTTGATGCCACGAATTGCGTTTATTACAACGCTCATGTCATCGGCCAGGGAGGTCCCATTTTGCGGGAAGGGTGAAGGGACTGGGTTTGAGGCAGGAGCCTTTTTGGAAGATTGCGCCTTGGGCGGCGGAGTGGGAGGGCCCCAAGCCGGCTTGGGAGCCGGGGGAGCGGGAGCTTCTCTCGACTTGGGAGCGAGAGGGAAGTGATCGTTTGTACGGGGCGGAGGGCCTTTCGGTGTCTTCTTCTTATGAGAAGAGGACTTCTTATGAGAAGAAGACCCCTGGGCCTTCTTTTTAGAAGATTGGGGTCGCGGGGCGCGCGGGCAGCCCTTGTAATTGGCAGTATGACCGACCTGGCTACACAGCACACAAGCGGGAGGGTCAGGGGAGTCGCGAGTGCGGGAGCACTCTTTGGTGGAATGAGGAATAAGGCACTTTACGCACCTAGGGGGAGCTGAGCAGTTGGCTGCCGCATGCCCATAAAGTTGGCAGCGGTGGCACTGTCCCGGAGTGCCGCGCCTATGAGGAGGCTCTACTTTAATCTCGGAGAGACCGCAGACCTTGAGGTCCTTGGCCCGGAAGAGATCGCGCGCAGAGGGTTGATTAGTCAATATGACTAAAGCGAGAGGGAAGGCTTTCCCCTTTCGGCTGTACATTTTGTGTACAGACTCCGCGGGAAAGCCTTGGGAAACGAGATCCTTGTGGATGTCGTCGTTGGAAATGTCGTGGGGCATGTTGCGGAGGACCGCACGTACCTTACGCTCTTCAGGGAGGGCGTAGGTGTGATAAGCCACTTTGCGAGTGGTGAGAAGGCGCGTGAGATTTCTAAAATCGTCACGCGTGGGGGTTTGGACCTTAATGGCTACACCCACGTTTTTGGCGTGGGTGTAGTGCACCTTTTCGTTGGTGCAAAGGGTCGAGATTTCCGTCCACTTGCTCACGTCACGGACGAAAACAGGCGGAGGGAGAGTGACCTTTACAGGCTTAGGGTCGCACCTAGTGTGCGGACGGGAGGGTGGAGGGGTGGCCTTACGGGCCGGGGCCGTATCGGCGGAAACGTTAGTGGCTAGTGTAGCCGGGTCGATGTCTATTGACATAAGTGGGACAGGTGGGATGGGTGACGCGGGGGCCACTGAGGGCTTGGGAGAACGCAGCTTAGAAAGGCGCTTGCGTTTGTGGGTCACCGTTTGGAAATCGGTGAGAGTTTTGGAGGAGGAGGTCGAATCCGTATCGGATTCGGTTTCGGTTTCGGTATTACGAGCCTGCGAGGAGGACTCGGAAGAAGAGGATTGGGAGGGTGAGGGAGAACGCTGAGAAGCGGTTCTCTTAGTAGGGACATTGGGGCCATTAGTATCGCAGTCCATTGCGAAAGAAAGGGTCGGGGTTGGAGGGCGGGACGTGGGTTTGGGAGGTACGGGGACCTTTTGGGAGGTTTGGGATTGGGAGGGACGATACGCCGCCTTTTTCTCCGACAGCAGCTGGAGTATGGACTCCATGCTGCTTTCGGGGATTAAGGGACGTATGTCGTCGAGGGACAAGGGGAAAAAGGTCTGTGAGTCAATCGACTCCATGACCTAGAGTGAAGCTACGTTAAAATAGACTAGTTGCAATCGCGCAACACAAACTAGTTGCAACCGTGCAACGCAAAGTAAGACACACCCCTCGCCAGGAGGCGAGGGGGGAAGGGGGAGCGCGGGTTTTCCCTACTCCTATCAATCTCGCCTGGGCACACTACCGAGGGGAGCCCAAGTGAGGATGGAAGGTGAAGCAGGAAAGGAAGGGAAGGAACTACCCAGCAGAGGGGAAGTGTCACTCAGAGGTGCTCGGCCACCGGGAGGAACGCCCGGCAGCGTCAGCAGTGCCTACAGTCCGGCCCTCTTTGCAACAAAACCCGTACCGGCGTAGTCGGACAAATTCAGCTGCCTTGAAAAAGGCGGCTGGCAGCCGCGTCCGTTCGACTGCACCGCCTTGATCGGCGTTACTCAGACTAACCACAGTTTGGCACCGTTAGGTTGTGGCAGAATGAGCCGCGGTCCACCCGCGTTGAAACTAGGATACCGAAGAATCCGAATCGTGAGATGAGAGCGCAACGGAACGAGCGACACAGAACGTGACCGCTCGCAACGAAGGCAAAAATGGAAGTGAACATTTCCTACGACGTAATAGCTCACGCGCGCCCTCGGGCGTGCGGGTAGGTAGGTTTGGTTAATGAACCATTTCTACTGTATCCTTTTCGCACCCTACCGAAGTAGAGTGGTCGATTGGGGTCGTCCCCCCCCCTCCCTAAGTTTCTTCACCGACCGTCCTCAGCGCGGTCAAGCCCGCCGGGTGAGACCCTTTCGGGAGGCCCAACGAGCGACCTGCGAGCAGACGGTGGACTTATCGTGAGGGGGGAGCGCCTTTAGCGGGTGGGTGGAATCGGATCAGTGGTGAAATTTCTGTGTTGAAATTAATTTGAAGCGATGCGTGGTTAGAAAGCGTTTGTCATCTTTGTTAGTGTGGTGGCGGCGGTTCGTCGTCGCGCGGAGTCCGCACGAGGGCGCCACTAGGTGTAGCTGCGGGCGGTGGAGGGGCATCGTCCGGGGTGGGGGGGGCGAGCTCTCTGGGGAGAGCGCGACTGCCACGCCCCTGGCGGCGTTCATAGGCCGGCGCAATGTCGCGTAGATGTGCGTGGGTGGATGCGTCGGCGCGGGCAAACATGTTTCGCGCCAATCGGGAAACGAAATCGTCCAATGATTCCATTTTGAGGTCTCTTTGAATGGTGCTGTTGCGGACAAACCTCTCAGCGTCGGTAATGCGGCGGAGCACGAAGTTCTGTTGGGTGCGGAGGCGTTTTCGCTGCGTTTCCGCTGCGAGCGCGTACCAAGCTGGGGCGGCGTAGGTGAGTATGGAGCGCACATAGGTTTTGTAGATACCCAGCTTGGTTTTTAGCGGGAGGCGGCTTGCGAGAGCGGGATAGAGAAGCGTTCGTGCTGTTTTTACCTTCACTATTGTGTTATTGATGTGAGGGCGCATCGTCAGACGTCGGTCCAATGTAACGCCGAGGTAGGTTGCGGTCGGCGCCCAGGTGACGGGTGCGCCGGCGATGGTGAGCGGTGGGGGGAGGCGTAGGTTGCCTCCGAAACAAATGGCTTGAGTTTTGGTTACGTTGACGGACAGTCGCCATCTGTCCAACCATTGCGGCAGCGCGTCGAGTGTCGCTTGGAGTTTATTGGCGGCGTGGTGTTGGCGGATCGATGTTGCGATGTACGCCGTGTCGTCGGCATACAGTGCTAGCTTTACGTCCCCCACCACGGGGACGTCGTTAGTGTACGCCGCGTACAGCGCTGGCGACAGACAGCTGCCCTGTGGTACGCCTGCGCGGACGGGGCGGGGGGCGGATGTAGAGCCCTCTACGGCGACTTGGATGACTCGGTCGCGGAGGAAGGCGGCTACCACCCGCAGCAGTCGCAGCGGGATGGTGGACATGGAGAGTTTGTAGAGAAGGCCTTCGTGCCAGACTCTATCGAAGGCTTTCTCCATGTCCAACATGACCGCTACGGGGAGCTCGCGCTTGTTGACGCAGGTCGCTAGGTGATGCAGCACACGGGTCAGCTGTAGAGTTGTAGAGTGGTCCGCGCGAAAGCCAAATTGCTCTGGGCGCGGCTCGATGTGGGGCAGCAGATGTGGCAAGAGCAACTTTTCCAGTATTTTGGAGAGAGTGGCGAGTAGAGTGATGGGCCGGTAACTTTCGGGGCGGGCATGATTTTTGCCCGGTTTGGGAATCATTATAACTCTACCTCTCTTCCATTCCTCCGGAAAGTGCCCTGTGCGGCAAATCCCATTGTAGAGCCGCGCGATCGCGGCGACGGTCTTCAGCGGTAGGTGGCGCAAGTGATCATTGGTGATGCCGTCAGGGCCCGGAGCCTTCCGAGGTTGAGTCCTGGCAATCTCTCTCAGCACCTGACGGGGAGTGAAAACTATGGGGTCATCTTGCGGCGCGATCGGACTCGATAGGCAGCTGGTAACGCGGGACTCTACCACCGCGACGTGCTCGCTGTTAGTCGTGGGGTTTGGCGTGAATTGGTGCTCGAGATGGGCTGCGAGCAGCTCCGCTCTGTCTTCGGCGCGGTATCTGGGTTGCCCATCAGGATGTAGCAGCGGGCGGGGTGAAGAAGGGGTGGTGCGGTACAAACTTTTACATAGGCGGTGTACAGACGGTGCTTCGTCGCCCACTTCAATTATGTGTCGCTCCCACGAGTGAGCGGCGGCGTCGTCCAGGGCGGTTTTCACTCTGGACACGATGTTATTGAGCTTCCTCTTTGTGGTGGGGCAGCGAGTGTGGTGCCACAGCCGCTGCAGGCTGCGTTTTTCGGCAATGAGTTCTAACACCCGGGGCGGCAGTGTAGAAGTTTTTACCGTACCCGGGCGAGTGTGCGTGGCTGTAGTAAGCGCAGACTGGATGGCGGCTGTGAGCTCCGCCGCGGCCTCCTCGACGTCGTCTGGGGTGTTAATGGGCCGTGTCGGCGTGTGGGCGGTGAGCGCGGATTGATAGAGCGCCCAATCGACGCGCCTCCGCGGGGCCGGCAGAGAGGTGCGGGTTGGCAATGCGTCCAGCGTGCAGAGTACGGGCCTGTGGTCGGACGGCAGGTCCATCATTACCTCCTGATTTATGGTGGCTGGGACATTTTTGACCACTAAAATATCCAAGACGTCTTCAGTGTCGGTGGCTGCGTCGTAGTGAGTGGGCTCGTCGGGGCCCAGGACGTCGTAGGCGTGTTGGGCTGCGTCTTTGATTAAAACTCTACCTGCGGGGTTAGTGGCAGTAGAGTTCCACGCCGGGTGTTTGGAATTTAGATCCCCAGCGATGATGGTGGGGGAGGAGCTCAGCAGGCTTCTAAGCTCACTCATATCGAAGCGCCGAAGTGGTGGTTTGTACGCTGCGTACAGCCGGATATCCGAGTTACCAATATGGATATCCACGCCAAGTGCCCGGAAACTGACCAGTTGGGCTGCGGGAGCGGGCTGGTGGACGATGCGTCGGTGGACTAAAACCATGAGTCCTCGGTGCGGGCGGCCGTCGATATCTGAGACCTCGTCCTGTCGGTAGACAAGGTAGTTGGGAAAGCGCACTGAGGTTGTGGCGGCGAGTCGCGTTTCGCTCACGAGGGCAACGTCGATTTTGTATTCTTGCAGGAAGTGTAGCAGCATACGACGTTTCCCTGTGAGCGTTTGGGCGTTCCAGTGGATGAACCTCAGCGGCTGGAATGTGCCGACAGGATCTGGTGGAAGCAGGTCTGGAGCTGTTCAGCCATGTTCATTGAGAACGCGGCGAGCATTTGTCGGACGTGCGACGGCATGTCACCGGCGCTCGTGGGCATTTGATTTACCGTCTGTGGTGGGTGGCCGGCGAAATGTTGGTTTGCGAATGTGCTGCCCCCTAGATGCGGTGGTGGGGGGCCGGCATTTTTTTGTGGCGGGTATCCGTAGAAAGCGGCGTCGGTGGAGGGGCGATCGTCCCTCTTTGTCGCACCTCGCCCTCTCTTTCCACGTTTGTTTTTCTTTGCATGCGTGGGTGGAGCGGCGGCGGGTCCGCGGGTGGTTGCGGGGTTGGCGGCGGCCATAAGGGTGGCAGGGGCCGACTCGCTTACCTCAGGTTGGTCGATAGCGGCCGAGGTGAAAGGGCCGGTTTTAGCTAACGGGCCCGCTCGTTTGTTGCGCGTTTCTCTGCGTATGACCGGGCAGCAGCTGTGGTTGGCGGGATGTGGGCCGTGACAGTTTGCGCAGGTCGCTGGTTCGGCCCTCGGGCGCGGGCAATCGGCCGCGGCGTGCGGGGCTCCGCAGCGCACACAGGCAATGGGGCGGTGGCACCCTTTGGACGAGTGCCGAAAGCCTTGGCATCGGTGGCACTGCGCTGGGCCCTTCTTCCCGCGCCATGCCTCGATAGTGATGCCGGTCATATAGAGCATCTCGCTCACCTGGTAGATGGCCGGTATGATGCTTGGAGTGTGGGTGAGTGACGCGAAAAAGATGCATCCGGGGCGTCCTTACGTAATTACTTTGAAGTTTATTAATATGTAACGTTCTATTTGGTTTTAAATTGTTGCATATAAAAAGTTCTGTAAAATGAGATATTTAGCGTAGCTGTAAGTTTTATAGTTTGTGAAATATTTAAGTTTTAGTAATTCAAATAGGTATTGTTTAGGCATTTAGGTATCCTATGGATTAAATGATATGAATGCTTGTGTTTTTACTTATACTACCTGGTAAAGGTTTTGAGGTAATGGGCTAGGTAATATAGGTCTAGGAGGTGGTAGTTTCGACCTGAAATGTGTCTAGGTCATACGCCAACCTTTGTCCTATAAGCCCTAAAGGTTTTGATATGGTACTAAGAGGTAAGATTATATAAATAAAGGCCTCTTGTATAGGTCTCTGATAAAGGTAATGAGAAACCTAAATACCTAAACCTCGTATTGAAAGGTAGCCAAATAATAAATTAGGTAGGTAATCTCGTAAAGAGCCAGGAGTGGGGGTTTGCTATCCCCACCACCGCTAACAATTTATGGTAACGTAGGGTAGTAATGATTTGAGTTTTGTAAACTACCTAAGTTAAGTAGAAAATGTAAGTTTTTGTATTAGTGGATATTTGCTATCGTACAAAATGTTACCTTAGGGACGTGTGATCGTAGGAAATGTTGTAAGCTCGCACGGCCCAATTCGTTATAACCACAATATATGGGCATATAAGAAGAAAGTGTTTCATTCTGTTCCTGCTTGGCGAATCATCCTATGGTGCAGTGTTGAGGTTACCGACATCGGTAACACGGAGTGAATGTACCCTCTAAAGGTATAGATTTATAGTTTTAGAATGTTTTGTTTAAGTATCTTATAATATCATAACGGGTGTACCAAGACCCTCAACGAAGCCAAAGTGCACACATTTCGCCCATCATCATAGTAGGTATGAACCTCTATACTAAAAAAAGTTGGGAGTTACAAGTCGTGATAAAGTTTCGCCACATGATAGAAACTGATCTGTAGGCTGTTTCTAACTAATATTGAGCTGGGCCAAACTATCCTTACATACAGTTCCATACGGCGGCGGGTTGAACAGCGCACTTTTCCCGGCTTCATTCTAAAAACTATAACAATTCAGGTTTAGCTAATAGGTCAAATGTGGTATCATTTTCGGATAAATCAATAACGTAGAACTTATTTCTGATATAAAAAAAAATCAATTTATTAAGCAGTTTCTGAAAAATTACACAATAACCAACATTTTTAAACTTCATTTTTTTAGTTTAGGTATTGGCACTTGTTCCAGTATTTTCAAAAAAACTACTTTAAAGAAGCGTTTTTCAGGTTAATTTGTTATATGCTTTTGTTATGCTAACTATATTTTATACAATTTGAGCCTAACCCAAGTAGTTTAAGTCTATTGTTTGCGGTCATACAGCTAGTCAAAAATATGCATTTTTTCACGAAATAAAAAAGGTTTCCGTTTCGTTCAGAAACACTTTATAGGTTTTTTGTTTATATTTCTGTAAATTTAATTAAATTTTCTACAATTTGAGCTTAATTTGAGTAGTCTAGGTTTATTGGTTGCAGAGACATAGCTGGTTAAAAATGTGCTTTTTATTGAAATTAATTGAAAAAATCAGATCTTTGACTAGCTGTGTCTTTGCAACTAGTAAACCTAGACTACTCATATTAGGCTCAAATTGTAGAAAATTTAATTAACTTTACAGAAATATAAACAAAAAAAGTGAGAAATGCTTCCGAATGAAACGGAAACCCCTTTTATTTCGTGAAAAAATGCATATTTTTGACTAGCTGTGTCTCCGCAAACAATGGACCCCAACTACTTGTTTTAGGCGCAAATTGTATAAAATATAGTTAACATAACAAAAGCATATAACAAATTAACCTGAAAAACGCTTCTTTAAAGTAGTTTTTTTGAAAATACTGAAACAAGTGCCAATACCTAAACTAAAAAAATGAAGTTTAAAAATGTTGGTTATTGTGTAATTTTTCAGAAACTGCTCAATAAATTGCATTTTTTTATACCAGAAATAAATTCTACGTTATTGATTTATCCGAAAATGATACCATATTTGACCTATTAGTTAAACCTGAATTGTTATAGTTTTTAGAATGGAGCCGGGAAAAGTGCGCTATTCAACCCGCCGCCGTATGGAACTGTATGTAAGGATAGTTTGGCCCAGCTCAATATTAGTTAGAAACAGCCTACAGATCAGTTTTTATCATGTGGCCAAACTTTATCACGACTTGTAACTCCCAACTTTTTTTTGTATAGAGGTTCATACCTACTATCAGGATCATTTTTGTCTTTTAGACTATACCTGGGAAACCAATAGCTACGAAGTTATTGAAGTTCAAAGTCAATTTTTTTTTATGAAATCTTATTTTATTCTTCTATTATTTTATTCGTTAATTCCTACTTTTTGTCCAATAAAACATTATCAAAATTTTAAGTATTTCATAACAAACAATGGTTTCAAAACGTCAACACTCAATGTATCTCATGAGCACAATCATAAAGCCCCGCCGCACATGCCCACAATCGCACGCGTCCACGACACTGCGCCAATGTCGCATTGACATTGACATTGGTGGACACGTGTGTATCCGCAATTATTTTCACGAGTCGTACATAAGTCAGTGTCTCAAGTATGTACAATTCGTAGACGGGAACAAAACAAGATGGACGCGATTGATTTAAGTTCTGAATCCGACAATGATAACGTTTTAAATAGATTATTGTTATTAAGATCATCACCGACAAAAAAATATATGGCAGAGCTCTTACAAGTCAAATATAAAAATACACGCGAATTTATTTAGTGCTCTGCGATTCGTTTCCAAATAGAATCCTTTAATTTTGTATTCAATTTTATGTAATCTGGGTGTTTTAAGTCGAATAAACATTTTTCGCTTCGAACAGCTTCCATTAATAAAAGCCAGCTTCTCACACTTCAGGTCTACATGTATTTCACTGAATTAATGTTCTAGTCTTAAGAAACCTACTGTGTGATGAGGAAATAAATGATTTATTTATTTATTTATTTATTTATTTATTTATTTATTAATTTATTTATTTATTTATTAATTTCTCCATTTTCGGAACACTCACGACACTGCCACTCGAAATTAGTGTGGGCATGTGCGGCGGGGCTAACGCTGCCTTTCAACTCGGCCGCACGCAGCTGCGTAGCACACACTCGCAGGCGCGGTCTGTTGTACCTATGCGTTACATTGCGTGGTAATGAATGCAATGCTTTTTTAACACCGAAAATTAAAATCGTTTCCCAGCAATAATTTTGAACAGAAATGGTACTGATGATGGGCAGAATACGTAGACCTCGGCTTCGTTGAGGGTCTTGTTACACCCGGTATATTGTAGTAAGTAAAAGCGATGAAAAAAAAATATCCTTACTAATATTATAAATGCGAAAGTCCGTTTGTTTGTTTGTTTGTTTGTTTGTTACGCCTTCACGTCCTAACTACTGAACCGATCATCATAAAATTTTGCATACACGTTGTCAGGGGTACAGAGAGGGACATAGGGTACCTTTCATCCCGAAAAAATGTATTGTTCCCGAGGGAAAGCAAAAAACCTTTCCACGCAGACGAAGTCGCGGGCGGCAGCTAGTACCATATAAAAATAAGAGGATTAGTTTCTAGAAAACGTAGGTACCTACAGTGAAATAGGATTATTTAATAAGAAAAGCAGATACACTAAATAAGAATCGTCGATATAACTATATTATACTCCAATAGGGGATTCAGTACCCGCTTAGAAAATAACTAGGTATTTCAAATTATGTTGCATGACGCAAACTAGCAGACTTTATATTACACTTACATCAAATTTTACTGACTTCTTCTCCTACTCCTGCTAATTAGGTCAGAAATGTTTGGATTGACATAATAAGTATTATGAAAAGGAGGTAAACAAACTATTGTAGAAACTTCATTAGATCCTCTGAATATCAAAATGTCCAGTTGAATTCCACATCCATTTTCACGCATTAGTGGATTCGATTTAGATTATCTACTGGATGTTGGAAAACCTTGGATGGAAAACAATTTATATTTCTCTTTCTGAGAATGTTCTATTGTCTACGACAACTGTACCGTCTACGACAACTGATAGTTTTTTTTTATTTTAATTTTTTTTTATTCATAAGTCATGAAAAAAGGTTCAACTATAGCCTTAATTTAAAGTTTATAGACTAGGAGGCTATAACAAATTTGGTAACGATCGCGTAAGTGGCTGACTCTTGGTTCACATCACAGGATGGAGAGGCTCTCTCTGATGCTAAATATGTCAGTCTGTTTGCGTGTGGTTTGCGTGAAGTGGTTGCGTTCTTTTTATATGCAGGCTGAATAAAGGCTATAATTTATTTGAAAATAAATTATAGCTCATGTTACTCGTTTATAATGTAGCTTTCTATAAATGAAAAAATTTTCAAAATCGGATCAGTACTTTTTGAGTTTATACATTACAAACAAACAAAAAGTTAATCGCTTATACCTACGAAACGCAACCGAATTTTGGTCAGTCCTTACACATTTCACGTGAATACAACTAGTACTCACTTGCTGTACTATTGTCAGCCATTTACCTTCTTCGTTTTTTTTTTGGTAACGATGACACATTTTTCAACCTGCATATAAAAAGAACGCAACCACTTCAGGCAAACAGACTGACAAATTTAGCATCAGAGAGTGCCTCTCCATCCTGTGAACCCAGAGTCAGCCACTTACGCGATCGTTACCAAATTTGTTATGACCTCCTAATATATTATAGGGTTAGTTGACAACTCCGAAGTTCTTTTAACGAACACAACGAAGCTAAGGATATGGAATATACCTATTAATGTATACTATAATTTACTTAGTACACTGTTGACTTTACGACGACAATACAAAACAAAATAAGTATTAGGTTAGGTATATAAATGTGAAAGTTTGTAATGATTTTGATGTTTGACACACAAGTAAATAGTTCATAGCTTAGCTTAGATTAACATTAGATTAACATATTGTTTATCCCAGCTCTACGTCCCAAAGTCTGCGCGGACAAAGTCGTGGGTAAAATCTAGTCTAGCAATTAATTGCAGTGTCCCTTATACCGTTACTCATGCAAGCGAGAAATAATCTCCTAAGGTGATTACGTTTTCGGATTAGCCGGACAAAGATCCAGTACGCTCGACTTCGCTGCAGTTCACCCCTTTTACTCGGGACTAACTATTAATAATGGATCTTAATTGGATTCATTAGTTGTGAAATGAAAATCCGATTAAGCAGCGGTCAGAGATAGAAAACCAAATTGGTTCTCATCTGGTATCTTTTTAAGAATGTGAGTCCAGTCCATCAGCCATTTTAATATCCCCACTGCTAGGGCACATGCCTTCCTTATAGGTGGATTAGGGACGAGCCATAACCCACCACGTGGGCCCAATGCGGATTGGTGGGTGTTAACGACTGCAAATGCAGCCGGGACCAACGGCTTAACGTGCCTTCCGAAGCACGGAGGAGCTCGAGATTATAAATTTTTGGTCACCCATCCCATGACCGACCCTTGCGAAAGTTGCTTAACCTCCGCAATCGTTGGGCCAGGCGCTAAACCACTGCGCCACCGAGCTAATATAGTGAGTGCCACATAGTTATTTTGTTTTATAAGAGTCTTATGTAGACTTTAATAAATAAAAAAAAATATACCTACATAATAACATTAATTGGTTTTGTATCTAGGTATTATTAAACTTATATAAGTTCAAAGAAATGTTAGATACATTCACGCTGACTATACTTTTAGTTTGGAAATAACCTTATGACGCCGAATATGGCTTAATATCAGGCTTTATAAGAATTTTCCAGGGTCCGGGGTTTCCAATGCATGGTACACAATCTACCATTATGCGGCTTTATAAAGCTATTTACAAACACCCTGTATAATGCTGTTTAACGCATTGGTTACATTTAGTAAGTGGTCGTTTAAACTAGAGGAACTAATTCTTTGGCTAAAACAGGATTAGTAGGATAAACCATTCTTAAACACGACTTCAAATCCGTTTATAGTTACTGATCTTTTAAGGCGAAGGCAGTGGTGGTTAATTGAGCATTTACGGGTTTAAGGGTAATGCGGTCTTTGTTTGAAGTGCTTACAATTACACCACAAGACCCAAATGCAATGTGATGGGTGTTAACGATCGCCGTTTTATTGCAATAGCGGGGACAAAGGGGTTTCAGTGCCCCTTAAGGTGATTCTGAAGGGTTTACTTTAAGTTTATGACGTGGATAGGACATGGTATTCAGAAGTATAATCTTGTTATTGCAAAAATAGAAAATCAAGCTTACAATTTTGATACGTATATATTTTTCAATGCAGTTGCTTGAAATGTGTGCTTTTGTTGATAGTACTTATAGAGCAGAGGTGCCCAAGCGGTCGATCGCGAGAGGTTTTATGCTAAGTTTATATGACCGCGCGGTGCGGCGAGGCAGTGCCAACCGCGCGGTACAAGATCATACTAAACTGTGTTAAACCCACCGGTAACGATCAATTGCGATTGTCAATTTTTCCGCAATTGACGCCCATTGACGGAAAAATTGATCGTTTACACGTGCAATTGAAACGATTGTCAATTGCTCCAACAATGGCATTGACGGAAAAATTAACAATCGCAATTGATCGTTACCGGCGGGCTTTATATCGTTTACATTACGGCGCGATGCCGCGCAGCACCGCGCGCAAGATCTTGTGCCACGCCACAGCCGCACGGTGGCTCGCGGTTCAAAATCTACATGCCTGCATTGACTCGTTCAGTCGAGCCGCGCGGTTTAAGACGAACGGATCTAGTTAGTTAGAAAAATAAGTATAAGTACTTATGAAGTATAATTAAGTATAATACTTAGAAGACGAAATTTCTATATAATAATGATTCTGAAAACAAAAGAATATCTTGGGTAAGTTTAATGTACAAATTAGTTTTATTTATTTGTTAAATTAATCAAACATAAAATATTAAACATGCTTTGTTGAAATAACTTTTTATAAATAAACAAATCGATGACCAAATTGCTTCAGCCACGTCCATTCTCAGTGATGTTGATGCCAGACTGCCGCGCGTGCAAGCTATCATGTGAATGCTCCTACCGCGCGACGGCGCGCGGCACCGCGCGCCATATGAACTTAGCCTTAAGGTCGATCGCCAAGGATAACAAATTTGACACTTTGCACCCAATGTAGTTTTACTTATGCAATTTTTGTTCTTGATAGTTATTTGGTGGGTTAAACGGTCAAAATGTCGATCTCTTTGTCATAAATTTTTGCTAGGTCCATATTATCTCCTTAAAAGTATGGACACCCCTGGTATAGAGCATGGGTCGCCAAAATTTTTAGCCGAAATGTCAGACTAACTCCTCTACGAAGTCCGAAAGGACCTAGCTAGCTCATCGTACCAACATACTGTAAATGACATTGAAACATACTGAGTAAATACTCTCTAGGCTGTGTTATGTTGGTACAACCCAGTCCGCTTTCGCGGGTCGGATTGATGGTGCTTGTGGGCCGGAGTTGGCCCGCGGGCCGTAGTTTGGAGACCCCTGGATAGAGCGTGCGTAATAGTACATTATGATATAAGTGCGGTACGTTAAAAATTACAGCCGAGGCGATATTGCTAGCCCGAGCCGTAGGCGAGGGCTACAAGGAAGCAGAGGCTGTAATTATCAAAGCGCACGTATGTCATACGACGTTTTATAACATATTTGCGAGGAAATAAATAAAACTCGGAATTTTCACCTTTGCTTGTTTTCCATATGATTAAATTTTGATACGCTTGTAAGTATCTTATCGGTCAATTTTTCGGGCAAGAGGCTTAGAGTAGCCTTTTTCGCTGCCTCTGAGACTTCTGGCGGTGTTGAATTAATAAATTCATCAGTACTTGGCGACATTTTCAAATAAAAACAATACAGCAAAAAAAAATTAAATTAGCAATGCGCGCGCATCAGCGCTTTTTTTAAGGCAAAGGCATAAAAACAGCCAGTATTACTAATAAAGTAAATTAATATTTTTGTGTTTTGTTACAGATAAATGGTTGTAATTTATTGTCAACATTAATTAAATTGAATAATTAAATGTTTATTTATTATATTTTATCTCCCAAAGTTAATTTTATCCATAAAATGTTGACCTCTTTTCTGACATAAAAACTCTTTGCTAAGATTTAAAAAAGTACCGTTCGTTTTAGACGAAGTAAGATAAACCGTGCGGTAATGTAAAGTAAAACGCACGGTTTATCAAGGAAACCGTGCGTTTTACTTTACATTACCGCACAAGTCCGTAATGAGATACAATACGATATTGAAATTGATGTAATAAGAGACCCTTTACGAGCAAATATGTTATAAAGTTGATTTTACCGCACGCTGTATTAACGCGCGTTTTTGTTTACGGATTTTTATATTTTTATATCAATAGGTACCTATTATGTATTGAAAAACTACGTAGTTCATGGTCTCGTAACGATAATAGCTAAGCCCTCGCCCTCGTATAATAAATATTTTCGATCGAATTGGAAATTGGAACCAAAAGGGAAGAAATCTTTTAGTCAACCTAATTGTATATGTTGCTTAGTAGAGTGCTGGGGCTCCAACTGCCCGGCTGCGTACGATCATTATAAGGACGACGTGTTTCATATGCTAATACATAATAATTTGCGCAAGCTAAAGAAAACTAAATATTTTGTACATTATTTTGTTTCTACTGCAAGCCTGATAAACGCACGCCTGTAACATAATTATGGATGAAACGTACCTGTAAACTTAGCAGGTGCAGGGGTTCAGCGACGTCGGGTAGAAGAATTAAAACTCCAGCTTTTTTTTTACTATTTGTATTTTCAAACCATAGTAGGTATATATTGAACTGAACTGAACTGAACAATTTTCATACTTTAAGTTAGTTTTATTTAAGTTATAATTTTCATACAAAACAGCCTTATTTAAGTACAAAATGTTTACTCGCACTTAGTGGCTAGTTAGTTTTCTACAATATAGCTATTAGCCAATTACAACGCATACAGTTTGCACACGGCACTAATTTTTGCACACGGCACCAATCTTTCCTGTCTCTTTCCAACATTATAGTGCTATCTCTTTCTAACGGTGCAAACAAAATCGCTAATAGTATCTATACAAGAAAGATAAATAACAAATCAAAGGTCTTAATTCCTATCTTAATTTCTACATGTAAAATATACTAGATAAACATAATTTAGTGTTCAAATAAGAGAAAATAATGTAATAAAACAAAGTAATTCTACAAAATATCAAAATTTAAACTATCTTAACTATATTTACATATTTTACAATCGTTCTGCCGTCAACATTCCACCCCCTGGTTGCGGATTTACTCCCAACCATCATGCCTCTGTAGGCAGAACTACCACTTTAACTGCAGGGCGGCGTAATGTCCCACGGCAAGTCCTTATGTCTACTATCCTAACTTGGCCATCCGCTCCAGGGTAAACCTTTACTATCACACCTCGGGGCCAGACGTTTCTGGGCAGAGTGGGGTCGACGATTAACACTAAGTCCCCAACTTTCAACGGTGCCACATCCTTCGTCCACTTCGATCGCTTTTGAAGTGTCGGCAGATACTCTGACACCCAGCGGCGCCAAAATATGTCGGCCAATGCTTGCGCAGCTTTCCATTGTTTCTTCGTTGTCAGGTCTTCTTCCGAAAAATGTCCAAGTCTGGTGGTCGTTGACGCGGTACCCAAGAGTAGATGGTTCGGAGTTAACGTTACTGGGTCGTTCGGATCCACAGAGACGTGGGTCAGCGGTCTACTATTGATCGTAGCTTCCACCTCAGCCAGCAGCGTTAGTAACACTTCTTCTTTCGGCGCTCTCGCATTCAGGGTTACTCTCAATGCGGTCTTCGTGGAGCGTACTAAACGCTCCCAACATCCTCCCATGTGTGGCGAGGCGGGCGAGATGAATTTCCATTTGATTCCAAGTGTGGTAGCTGCATCTTCCAGCTGATGGATTTCCAGGTTCTTCCACGCGTTCCTTAGTTCTTTATCAGCTCCTATGAAATTCGTGCCCTGGTCGCTGTAAAGTGTTTCAGGCTGACCGCGGCGCGCAATGAAACGTCGGAGGGCCATGATGGCCGAATCAGCGCTAAGAGAGGAAGCGACTTCCAGGTGGATTGCTCTTGACGTCAAACAGGTCAAGACGATTCCCCAGCGTTTCTCATGACGACGTCCAATGGTCACTTCCATGGGTCCAAAATAATCAATTCCACAGTGAGTGAATGCACGACGATGATGGGCTAATCTGGCGGAGGGCAAGTCCCCCATCTTCGGTGGTTTCGGAAGTGTTTTTCTTATCACACACATGGGACAGCTTCTCGCGACTTTCTTGACAGCTGGTCTTATCTTCAGTATCCAGTACTTTTCGCGGAGCATGTTCACAACTGCTTCATTATTAGCGTGATGAGCTAATCGGTGGTAATGCAGAATTATCAACTCAGTCAGTCGTTCCTTTGCATCCAGGATAATAGGATGTCGTTCCTCAAAGGGTACATCGGCTGTCTGGATCCTTCCTCTCACTCTCAAAAGTCCATCCTCCATTATCATTGGATCGAGAGCTTTCAGACGACTTTGTTTCGGTAAATCCTTGCCTGCTTTCATATTTTCTATGTCTACTTCAAACGCAGTTTTCTGAGACTGAAGGATCAATATCTTCTCAGCTTCTCGGATCAAGTCTCCAGTGACCTCGGGCCGTTCTTTCAGCCTTAGGCGCTTGATGTAGGCCAGCACACGAGCCATTGTTCTCACCGCCCGAATCCAGGACGAAAAACGCTGGACTTCCAATATAGTGGGCGGGGCTTCCGTGATGGTGTGAACTCGATTCGGGCGTAGTTCACTGGTCTCTTCATCGGTGGCATTCGATAAGCCTTCTTTCGGCCACTCATCCTCATTTTCCTTAAGAAAGTCTGGGCCTGAGAACCATATCGACTTTTCTGGCGTCCAACCCTTTCTTGTTGCTTCGTCAGCTGGGTTTTGTGCTGTCGGAACCCATCTCCATTCATCGCTTCTGGATCTCTCATCTATTTCAGCTAAGCGATGTGCCACGAACGGCTTGAAATCCCTCGGGTCCGATCTAATCCAGTGCAAAACTGTTTTGGAGTCTGTCCAAAATACTCTTCTTTTTATCATGAAGCTATGTTCTTTCTCCACCATGTTTGCCAGGCGGCAGGCTAGCACGGCTGCTTGCAGTTCAAGCCGTGGCATCGAGACCATCTTCATGGGTGTCACTTTGGCTTTTCCTGAGACGAGCGCCACTTCCCTTTTCTGGTCAACGAAGTACGCGACGGTGGCATAAGCTTGCTCGCTCGCATCGCCGAAGATATGAAGTTCAACTTCTTCTTCCTCGATCCCATAATGTCTCGGTATTTTCAGTTCTCTAAGCACATGAAGACTTCTTATCCATTCTTTCCATTCTTCATGACATTCTTCGTTTATTTTCTCGTCCCATTTGACGCCGGTCTTCCATATCCGTTGCATTAAGATCCTTGAGCTGATTGTCACTGGGCATATCAAGCCTAGTGGATCAAACAGACTCATTATGAGTTTGAGGAACTCTCTCTTTGTGGGCACTTCCTCGCCACTCGCAACTTCTTTCTTGATTTTCTTGAATGACACGTCGAAACTCAGGGTGTCACCACTCGTTTGCCATACCAGACCCAACGTTCGTTCTGTTTCTCCACCAAGCTTTGACAAATTCACGCTTTGCGGTGCCACGTACGGGAGCTTTTCACGCAACTCAGGATGGTTGGTCGTCCACCCCCTGATGTTGAAGTTCCCTTGAGCGTGAATGTCACTTATTTCTTTAATCATCTTGATGGCATCTTCCACATTTTCTACACTATCTATGTAATCGTCCATATAGTGTCGTTTCTTAATAGCCTCGACCGCTTCTGGGAACTCTTCTTTAAACCTCTCAGCGTTTCTGTTTAGCACGAAGATTGCCGATGTTGGAGAAGATGTTGCTCCAAATATCATCGATTCCATTACATATATCTCAGGGTCTTCATGTTTGTTCGCACCTCTCCACAGAAACAGCTGTGCTCCTTGGTCTTCTTTCCTTATCTTTACTCTAAGGAACATATCCTCGATGTCCGCGGTGATTGCGATCGGCTTCTGGCGAAACTTAAATAGTATTCCTAAAAGGGAGTTCAGTAAATCTGGGCCGCTCAATAGCTGGTCATTCAATGACGTCCCTTTATATGTCGCAGCTGCATCGAACACCAAGCGCAACTTTCCTGGTTTATTGACGTTTGTCACGCCAAAATGCGGGAGAAACCAAGTGTGTTCGGAAGGTATCGGTTCTTCCACACGTTTCGCGTATCCTTTTTCAATTAACCTGCTTATCTGGGCGCAGTAGGCAATCGCGAAGTCCGGGTTTCTGTCCATTTTGCGCTCGATTCCTCTTAGGCGTTTCTCAGCGTCGTTAAAATTATCTGGCAGCTGGACGTTATCTTTTCTCCAGAGTAGTCCCACCTCCCAACCTTCATTGGTAAGGCGCGCAGTCTCATTGAGTATGGTCTCAGCTCTCTGTTCTTCAAAGTTCACTCTCTTTTTGGCGACGATCCCCATATTTTCAATGTCAAACTGCTGTTTGACGAGATCGTTCAGCTCCGCCATGCAGTTTACGGTGTCGGGCTCGTCGCTCTTTGTACTTACCGGGCCATGAATTACCCAACCTAGCTTGGTCAGGGAGGCCACCGGTCTTCCCGATTTCCCTCGCCTTATGTCGCCGCCCACTATTGTTTCCCAATTGTCTTGTCCTATGAGGACTAGTGGGACAGCGTCTCTCATTTCTTCAATTCCCAATCCTTTCAAATGATCACTATTTTCGATCACACTCTTTGGCACAGTCTGCGGCGGCAGGTTCATCTCCCTGATGGTCCTCATCTTCAGAATGCGGGGTTCTTCATTTGGTCCCCATAAAGTCACACTTACTAACCTTGATGAGTCATCTTCAATCGAGTGTCCGCCGGCACTGAGGATCTGGATCGGTGATCTCGGACCTCGCAATTCCGTGGCAAGAGTCTCGTCTATCAACGAAATAGTGGCACCGTCGTCAAGCAGAGCGTAAGCGTCAATCAGACGACCCCCGTTTTTCACTTGTACAGGCACTACCTTCAGGAGTGACTTCACACAACGTCTGTCCCCGAGGTTAGTGACACGCTCAGTCTGAGTAGAAATATCAAAAGGTTGGTTACCTGGTTTATCCACGTGCAGGAGCGTGTGATGGCCATAATTACACTTAGCACATTTCCTATATTTACACCTTAATCGACTATGATTGCCACTTAGACACTTAAAACATAACTTATTGTCTTTAACAAAGTCCCAACGTTCATTTACACTTTTGTCACGAAAACTGTCACACGAAGCTAACCGATGATCACTTTCACATAGCACGCACTTTATTTCACTGTTGTTATGCACGTTTACTTTATGCACATTTTTCACACTGGCACGGTTACTCACAGTTTGATTCCGTGGTGTCACCTGCCTTTGCGCAGCCGCAGGTCTGCTCCCGATGATGTCGGCAGGAAGCACGAAAGCTGCGGTGTCGGCGAGCTCCTCCAAGAAGTCCACGAATATGATGAGGGTTGGTGACACACGCAGATCGACTCCACCGGCGATGGCTTGACTCCGTGCAAACTTGGAGTACTCGTGGCGCTGGGTCGGTGTTAGTTTCTCCAGCAGCTCACTCACAAGTTGTGGGTTGTTAATGAAGCCGTCCGCCTTGATGTTTCTGAGTGTGGAGATGCAGGAGCGGACGGTGGCACTGAAGACACGAAGGCCATCGCTGTCATTGTCGGCGGTCTTGGGTAGTGCTCGAATCTTCCTGATAGCGCTCTTCAATAGGAGGGTTGGATCCCCGTAGGTGCGCTCTAAGCATCTCAAGATCTCGCCAGGATCGGAGCTGGTGCGGAGAAGGTCTTCAACCAGTTGCTTCGCCTTGCCATGTATCGCTGATTGTAGTCTCGCAAGGTTTTCTGATGGCCGGAACTCGTACTGGGCAGTGGAATCTTCATACTTCTTCTTAAAGGCAAGCCAGTCAGCTGGATCCCCACTGAAGTTAGGCAACTCGTAGAAAGCTCGTGGCATAGGGCGTTGTTTGGCCATGTCACGAAGGGCTTCGGCCAACTCTTCAATCGCCTTCCCAGGTTGTCGACGTCCCCTTGATGAATCACGTCCATCTCGGCCAGAGTGCGGGGTCTTCTCACGAACGGGCTCAAAAGGTGACTTCTGGATCCACTCCTGGATGCGATCTTCTTTAGGTGGTTCTATTCTCGCTAAGGCCTCTTCCTCTTCTTCCTCCTCTGCGTCTAGTTCCGCCAGTTGCATTGCCTTCTTTTTCTCGGCGAGACGCTGTTGTGCTGCGCACATTTCAAGTTCTGCTTCGTATTCGATTCTCTTTCGTGTCGCTTCTCTGTGTGCGCGACTGGAACGGGACGACGTGACACTTGGAGCTTTTCGGGGCGCTCGTACGGTGCTCACGGTCGGCGTTGCTTCATGATCTGGATCTCTGGTCGTGAAATCCACCACTCTTCCACCAATGCCGGAAGACGGAATCTCTGGGATGTATATTTCACCAGGTATCCCTTGGTTAACCGTCGACGGCGATCGGAGTGGGCGGACGAACGTAGCTACCCCGGAGTCTGCGGGTTCCGTATGTGCAGGATCGCTCTGGGCCGTTGACGTTCCGCCTCTCTCCTTTGCCTTGCTCCTCGTCGGGTACGACATGGTTGCTTCTTCAAGTATCCCAGGAATTCTTCAAGTCCCAGACTGAATGATCCAAAAATATTCTAAGTCTTGGGAATTTTTCTTCAAATTTTCTAAGTCCTGGGTGCTGGCAGCGAAATCTTCTAAGTCCCCGGCGTATCCGGCTCGAAGGACCACTTGTAAACTTAGCAGGTGCAGGGGTTCAGCGACGTCGGGTAGAAGAATTAAAACTCCAGCTTTTTTTTTACTATTTGTATTTTCAAACCATAGTAGGTATATATTGAACTGAACTGAACTGAACAATTTTCATACAAAACAGCCTTATTTAAGTACAAAATGTTTACTCGCACTTAGTGGCTAGTTAGTTTTCTACAATATAGCTATTAGCCAATTACAACGCATACAGTTTGCACACGGCACTAATTTTTGCACACGGCACCAATCTTTCCTGTCTCTTTCCAACATTATAGTGCTATCTCTTTCTAACGGTGCAAACAAAATCGCTAATAGTATCTATACAAGAAAGATAAATAACAAATCAAAGGTCTTAATTCCTATCTTAATTTCTACATGTAAAATATACTAGATAAACATAATTTAGTGTTCAAATAAGAGAAAATAATGTAATAAAACAAAGTAATTCTACAAAATATCAAAATTTAAACTATCTTAACTATATTTACATATTTTACAATCGTTCTGCCGTCAACAGTACCTACTAAAAATGCTATCTATCTTATCTCATGAATTGGCGTTTTAGACGCGTAGCTATATTAATGTATGAGTAGGTAATTTAACATTAATGATAATTTTGACCGCTATAAATTTCATTCGTTTGCGTTTTCCCTTTGGTCAGCAATGATACTGCCTAATTATCAAATAGGTCACTTAATTTAGGCCTTTCGCCCAGGTACCTAATCATTAAAATTGGACTTAATTCCTTTGGGACTCAGGCCAAAATTTAATCACAAAATATTTAACACACTAGGAATTCTCGCAGCTTTTAAGCTAAGCCACATAATATATAATAGTGTGCTAAGCTATCTTATAATAAAAGCTATTCCAGGCGAGTTAGTTTTATACCATCAAAGTTAGATATTTTGAAACTTCTAATGCTAAAGTTTTGATAATAGGTAGGTACTCATCTTATTATTTTAAGCGAATTTGGTCGAGATAAATAAATGCATCACACCTACATACAATATTGTTCAGAATTAAAAATATTTACATTTGAATAGGTTTAACACCATAAGGATTTTTAATGTACCTACCCTAAGAATACCAGGACCACACGATGGTGCGTGATATCAAAGTTCCGTGGGTCCTGCGTGTTAGAGCGGGAAGCAGTAGGGTGTTTAGTAGGAAGGGCCTGGCGAATCTCAGGCTTGCCCCGGTCATCCCCTAGCTGCCGGGCTCTGTGAGCAAAACACCAGGGCTGCACGGTGCTTGACACCCCGGTCCCGAAAGCCTTGTGTGTTACAGCGGGGCATTAGGAGGTTTTTAACTGATATGCCATTGGGTGTCACTCCGACTTGAGCGACTCTGCTCGTCGAAGTGACACGCAATGGAGAGCTCAGAACTCGCCGGCCCGCTCCTGTCGGATCGGGGAACGATTTTGATAGGGTGGGCCGGAAGGCAATAATACCGCGTTTTCTCCTACGAGAAAAAAAATGTGTTCTTTAGGATGTATAAACGCATTACCCCTAGTATTAAAAATAAAAATATAAAACATAAAAAAGCCTACCATTCAATCAATTAATTAATCAATCATTTCTTTATTTGCGAAGACATGGTGAATACAGGTTTTAGACAATTGTTTTAAGTACAGCATGGCCTGTCGAGTTTTTCGACGTGAAAATATTTTGTCATTTTGTTAATAAACTTAATAATATCAAATAATGTTATTCCTTAGTTACTATAATTACAGCAAATATTAATTAATAAGATAATGTCAAAGTAGTGCAATTGTTCAGTTATTATTAAAATAATACCTATTTATTAACTATTTAGTCAGCAATTCCATTTAACAATTTATTAGGGATGGCAATCAATAGTAATTAGTCAAATTATCCGTCGAAAATTCATTAACAGAGTAATATGCTTTATCCATAAAAAAATTATATGAAATTGTTTTAAATTTGTTAAACGCCATTTCAGTCAATTTATTTGGCAATTTATTTTAAATAGAAATAGCCATACAATAGGCATTTTAAAAAAATAGTGTTAGTCTTTTATTAGGTATTTGTTACTTATTTCCTTGTCTACCTCTTTATTGAAAATGCTAATTAGTGCTAAATAAATTTAAATATTTTTTTACAAATAGACACATTTCAAAGGTGTATAGACAGGGCAAAGATAATATTTGTAAAGATTTAAATAAGGGCTTACAGCTATCTAAATAATCTGCACCACAAATACATCTAATACACTTCTTTTGAATCTTAAAAGCTCTATGCATATCGACAGAATTTTCCCAAAGTATGAGCCCATACCATGTAGCATACTTGACACATATCCATGGTACACTAGGAGGGCTGATTCTCTAGAAGCTACTTGGCTAATTCTCTTTAAAACGTAAACATACCTGTCAATTTTCTTATCTAGCATTTCTATATGAACTTTCCAGTTACAGTTTTCATCAATGTGCATGCCTATTACATTGACTATTTACATTGTCTATTTTATTGCCATTATAATTTGATGTCATGATTTATGTTTAATCTGTAATGTGTGTTAAAATGTATATAATTTGTTTTATTTAAATTTATATGTAAAATATTGTACTCCAGCCATTTTATAAAATATTAAAAAAATTATTCAACACTGTGCCAACGAACTCCATGTCTCATTAGAGTGAATTACAAGCTTTTAATAAAATAGAAGTACTGTAAGCACCTAATTAATGTTGGCTTTAATAACGGCAGTGAAAACACTGCAGACGACATGTCAAAGTGTAGTTAACCCGCTGTATTAAAGCTGTCTTCCCCTCGGGGTATCTCGCTGGTTGAATGATTCAACAGTAGCGCAATGAAACTTTATAGACAGACAGTGCATTGGACATTAAACTTTATGCATACTTATCAGGCAAACACTTTGGGGTATGCATATTAACTACGAACAACTTTTTGTAATATATCTACGAGAGATATGTGAGAATAGAACAGGCAGAGTGGCTTTCTTGATAATAGTAAACGATGTTTCTGAGTGACCAAAGGGATAAAAGCAACTTAAAAACGCAGTGCCAGATAAAAACAAAGAGCTCAACAATTTCTTAAATAAAATAAATCAATAGATGAAGTGTAATTACGTAGCGCAGCGGAAGGTCAAAAAAAATAATTTTATTTAATAAAAATATAATATTTACAATCAAAAGTAATGAAACTCGTCCGAAGTGTGAACAAGAATGTCATATGAAATAGCCACGATGAGGTGAATCGGTGTCGTCGGCGCGGTCACGTTGTGCTGCGTCGGCGACTCGTGCGTTTGGCGTGGTAGATAGGGACCATTAAACTGGACAACTTTTACTATGGGACCAACTCTGAAATCGCGAAAAAAATATCAGCTGTATGAAACAGCTGATATTTTTTTGCTACTTCAGCCTGCCTAGCATGACCGTTCTATATCGCGTGATATTGGGAGGGTGCGAAGGTATAATAATCGATCGCAGCGCTCAATGTGGCAAAAAGTAGAAATAATGAAGGATCTCTAATCTGTTTGAAAACGATATTTAATTGATTACTAGCGATACATGAATAATTATATATGTTTATTATCACTTACTAAAATTATTAAAGAATCTTTATCCTCTTGTTTTACAAAATCTACAACTAAAAAAGAAGTAAACAAACCCTGATATAACCAAAATAAAACACTCTTTTTGAATAGATCTTACTTGCCATATTTAATTTAAATGACCAAAAATGATTTCACAACACTTTGTCCACCCAAATCACAGTAATTTTGAATTTTACATTAATTACACAATATGTATAGTATTTTTTAATATTTTGTCACAATGCCGTCATTACATATCAAAATGTCAAAACGGTCAGGTCAGAGCCAACAAAGTTGCAACACGCTAGGTGACGCTAAAAGCGTGCACGGAGCCAATAGCGTTTTATCACGTTTGACTGTCAAAAAGACAAAGGAATTTGGCAGTTGCGTGTCGATAAAATGCTATATCACGCGATATAAATCGGTCATGCTAGGCAGGCAGAGTTGGTCCCATAGTAAAAGTTGTTCAGTTTTATGGTCTCTAATATCTACCATGTTCGGCATTATAAGGCTTTCACTAAGCACTTTGTTTATGAAAAATACTGTGTCATTAGTCAGCAAGCTTTTACAACACAGCACAAAATATATTGTAGTCGATTGATAAAAGCCACAGAATTTGTTTTTCTGTGATAAAAGCGTACTTATCGCGCACAATCCGCTTACTGTTTTCTAATTTGAACCTGCTACGTCCATTTACGTGACCCCGTTTGTAAGATGGATTTTATGTCAATACGTGTTGAAATAAAACACTTTTTACTGTTACTTTTTTGTGTTCTCCTATTCAAACGGCCAACTTTATATTCGTTTGATTGTAAACGCTAAAGACTAAATAGATATTTCATAAATCATTATTCATTATTGTACGTCACGTAATTTTCGTGATAAAGTCTGATTTTACGTATTTTAAAAGTTTTAAGCTCAAACCCATGATTAATTTTATTTTTTCTAAATATTTTTATTAAAAGAAAAGCACCCGAATTTCACGTGGATTATTTTTGTGAAAAGGAGCTTTGTGTGTTAAACCGCGACAAATCGGATTTGGACTGGATTAGATTGTCGCCATAAATCTTATTATGGAACAATGTACCTACACTTATTTCCAAAGTTTATAAAGAACTTGTAGGTGTGTATACTCAAACATTTCAAAGAAGAGGGCAATTTGTTAATACATTTTATTATCTTCTATATAATCTATTATTTATTACGACGACCTTCGTGGTCAGGTGGTTCGCATGGCAGTTTTCAAGGTGTCGCCATCTCTGAGGTCAGGTCGCCGGCTGGGTCAATTTAGAAAACGAACTTTTCTGTATTGGCTCACGTCTGGGTGTTTGTAGTTCCACCGTTGTCTCTGATTTCCATAACATAAGTGCTTTAGTTACTTACTTTGGAATCGGAGAAATGTTTGTCTAATATTTATTTTGCACTTATATTTCATTTATATACAAAACATTATTTAGTTGGGTATAAGTCCTCATCCTTCAAATCACCTAATATTATAGGTAGGATAATAAATAAATACGTAATGAAGAACCATTTTGATGGATTTGAAGTATAGCTCCATACTTAGTTCACATATTTTTTACAGGGCTGGTTGAGAGTTCGCTGAAGCCTTAGAGCAACACGGCTTCCGTCAAGCTGCATTGCTCTAAGGCTGAAGTTATTTCTTAACCCGCCTTCGGTTGCGTTAACTTTTGTTACATCGTCGGTCGCATGGGCTCTGGCTCCGGCTCTTTGAAAGCCCATTACTTCAATCACCAACATTTTGTAGATTTATCAAAGTATGTGTATAACTTTTTAATTTTGTAACATGGGAAAGTAATTAAAGATAATAAATCAAAAGCATATTATATAAAATTATTAAAATTATAAACCCAAAAGCTAAATGCAATTCATTAAATTGCGCAGAAATCCGTTAAAGTCCCAACTAACAATTTTCCGTCGTACAATGGTCGTACAAACGTTATCTTATTACCAATGGTCGCAAAAGATAGGTCACACTAACGTTATAATAACGTTTGCTCAACGCGAAAAGGGCCCCATTTATACGACCTACATTGTCGTTTAATGGTCATACAAAAGTCACAAGATTACCTCTTTCATCGTACAGTAGTCGCATCAAAACCTTACAACGACTCTTTCGTCATATTGTGGTCATACAGATGTTTTTTAATGACGAAAACGTCGTATATGAGTCAAGTAACAACACTTGTACGACTGATTTTTAATGTTTGTCAGTGACTCGTGTTTGTGGTTATGTTTCGAGATCTGAGTGCAAAATAAATCTATAACAAGGAAATAAAAGGTGAGTATTACATAACTTTCATATCTTGCTAACTGTGTCTGTCTCTTATACCGTTTAGTTCGTCTGGGAATCAAAGTTTTATGATAATATACCTATGTAAATACAATTCATATTTTCATGCCCCTTCGTAGTTTTGCGTTTGAAATATAATTTTATTATTAATAAAATTTTGTTTTTTTCTTTAAATGTCAGCCATGTTAATTTTGTCGCACACTAATCTCTATATGACGTTTTAAAGACATAAAGTCATTTTAAGGTTATTTGAAGACCAAGTTAAGCCGCCATTTTGTTAAACGTCGTTTAAAAGTCGAAACTTGACTCCAATGCGACTACAAGTCGTACAGACATTTTGGCTAAAACTTTAATATAACGTCGTATAGTTTAAGTCGTGCCGACGTTACTATGACCAGTTTATTATGACATATTTGTCGCACGACTAAAAAGTTAGATTTAAGACGTCTATATGACCTAGCAGTCATCTCATTACTATTGTAAGACTGCTATCCGACTTAAAGTCGTACAAGTCAGAACTTATATGACGTTTTTGCTTGTTGGGGTGTCATTTCAACACATAAATAATGTCAACTTTTATGGATTCTATAATGTACGAAAAGTCTGTAGAGTACATTTATGTTTAGATAATACTAATAAAAAAATAGTTAGTTTTTAGAATTATGTTTTCTAGATAAGAATGTTCTTAGTATCATTTGAGAACCAGCGACATTCAATAGAGTAGAAAAATATCTTTAAGAGCCAGCTGCCAGCTGCGTCAGGTTTTTGCAACGTAATAAAAGTTATTGCAGAAACCGGATCATCTACACTACAGGGTCATAATCATCAAACCCTGCTTCTAGCTAGATAGCTATAAGCAGGGTTTGATGATTATGTGAAATCATATTTAACTGCAATCTGGATAAGTAGACACAGATATTATCTAATAATTGTGTCTACTTATCCAGATTGCAGTTAAATATGATTTTACACTTACGATCTCAAGTTAAAAAAATACGAAATCGGTCGCGTGGGGTCTTTGGAAGCCCTTGCGAAAAATAAGTTAAACTATATCTTTATTAATAAGATTATGCAGATAATGAAAAAATAAGTAGAAAATAATTTAAAGCCCAGATTTATTTCAATAAATATTTATTCTTGCGTCGTTTCTTGCTCGTCGTGGGTACATATTGTTCCGTGTGTTTCACATCACAGCAATTTTTACAGCATTTTATGCTGTTTCCGCCACTGTAAATATAAAATACTGATAATTGATTGTATCGTTTTATTACTGATTGTTATGAAAAAATGTTATGGAAAATTGTTATGGAGAGAACCATGCTCGGCGTTTCCCTGCGTGATCGAATCAGAAACGAGGAGATCCGCAGGAGAACTAAAGTAACCGACATCACTCGAAGGATTGCTCAGCTGAAGTGGCAATGGGCAGGACACACTGCGATAAGAACTGATGGCCGTTGGGGCGGAAAGGTTCTGGAATGGCGACCGCGCACCGGACGACGCTCTGTGGGTAGGCCCCCGACAAGGTGGACCGACGATCTGGTGAAGGTCGCGGGAAGCCACTGGATGCGGGCAGCGCAGGACCGATCGTCGCGGAGATCCTTAGGGGAGGTCAATACCCAGCAGTGGGTGTCGTGCGGCTGATATGATGATGATGATGATGAAAACATAAGTTAAGGCAGAGGTTCCCAATCTTTTTTAGGCCGCGGCGCACTTAAAAGTTTAGTATTTTGTCAGGACGCCCTGCCCTAGCTAACTATTTGAAATAGATCGGTCGAAAGAAATAGAGGGCTGACTCACGGGGCGCCCCCTTCGGCGCACCAGGGCACCGCGGCGAACACTTTGGGAATCTCTGAGTTAAGAGGACTTTCTCTCAGTGATCAGATGACTCTGATGGTATCCACTGAACGAAAAAAGGGGGAATTATGGTATCTTCTGCCAAAAATATAAATCAGTTATTCGTTTGAACATATCCTAAGATTAGAGACTTTTATCCAAAATTTTTTTTTATTCTGCAGTCAATACAGATTGCAAAAACAACTGAAATACAAATCACGTAGAAGGGAAACTGAAAAGCTTGATGCTACTGTAACCGACGACCTAACTACAATGGATCTAGATGATCACGGCCTATGCAAGAGACTAAAACCTAAGTGGAAACCTAATAACCTACAGGACAGGAGGACAATCAAAATCCGCTTACTACTTACCGTTGATTATAACTAAACTATTGAACCTAATTTTACTGGATTAAATAACCTCCAAAATACAATTTACTAAGTTTACTTTATCCAACCTTAACTAACCTACAAAGAACCTTACTAACAAGCTTTGTGTGATCTGAGAGGGCCTGTGAAAGTCTAATGGAGGAACCCTGGATGTGATAATTAGTGAACCCAAATTCTTTTAAAAGTGTGATTAGTATTGATTTTCATTTTCCAATAGAAGTATTCGCTTTCATTACTAGGTCTTAATTATTCCTGCTATTACATTTATTTCTAAAAGAAAATACCACTAAATGAAAGATATTGCTCTATTGATATAACCAGAGAAATAGAAATTAAGTCTGTATTTTTCTTAAGTGAGTTTACTTTACTTTCATATTAATTCTTAATATTTGTCATACTACCAAAGGAAATCCCATAGTTCTTTAGTGTCAAAAAATGGGAATACTATAAATAGAGAGGAAAGCGTTCCCAATTACGTTCCGTAGATGAAGTAAGTATGAGCGAAATAAACCTACGTTGATAGGAAATGATCAAAGTGAATTTATGAGTTAAATGGAGTATTGTTATAAGGTAAAAGAGGGTATGTTCAACCATAATAGACTGCAAGGTAAAAAGAGGTAAGTCGGGTTATAGAGAAAGGTTAAATTTGAGCAATTCTCTTCCGCTGCCAAGTGTCAAATTATATGCCATGTATGACGTTATTCCAAATAATGTAAATTATCTATTGTCAACTTAGTTCATTAAAATAAGAGAGATTATTTCAGGTAAGTTAAGAAGTTTTAGTCGCCTGAGATCAAAGTATAATAAAATTTTCAGCGCTATTAAATAAGAATTCTTTTACTTTCTGAAGTTATTGTACAAGTAATGAATATGCAATTGTGGTTTTTGCCAGCTAAGGTATGGGCCCGCTCCCCGCCCGATACAATGAGTCTCGTCTCCGTACTTGGTCAACTCCCTTCTGGCCAGCCATATTCTTTCATGACAAATTTAATTAATGAATATTTTTAAGTTATAGTACTTAGTCTTTGTCAGTCAGTTTTAATAAAAGAGGGCAAGCAGAGTGCTTTCAAGCGAACTACCAGTTACTCACAATGAAGAATTCTCCTTCAATTGCGATGGCTGAATTACGAATTTAAATTTAGAATAATTAAATAATTAGTTCTAGTATGACTGTTTAACATTATAACAGATGGACACAACATTACTATCCATATACTTGGGACACTGATAGTTCTCAAATTCTGAAGGAAAGACAATTCTAAACAAGGTAAAATTCTATGACGGGATTTCCATACTTCAATCTCAACTAAATTATAAATATACAACCATAAACTGAATTGACTTCAGGTCATTTACTAAAGGTTAAAGCAGTATTTCGATTTAATATTGAGTAGACTTAGCAATATTTGTTCTCAATTGTAAACTAGATTCTATTTCTAACATCTTTCAATTGAGTTGGCTGGTGGAACATAGTTTAAATATTTGAACTCAGATAAAAGATATGTTGTCATTATTATTTGTGAATTTTATATATTCACTAAATAATATGATACTTTCATAGTTGGTAGATACTTTTCAAAGTATTATTTCTCGGTTAATCATAAACATCATTCTGTTAATTTGAAAGGTTTACTCAAAGCATTGATCTAGTGACCTAGAAGTTGTGAATCGACCTTAACTTACTAGAGACACGAGCTTATTCCATACACTCAGATCTTGTTTCAGCACTCCTCTCAAAATTACCAAAATAGTTTATTCTATCTATAAACAATCGGTTCAACCATAGCTCCCTTCGACCAATCCAATTCAAAGATAAATAATCTATTCTTTATTTATGATTCTACTCCATCTATTAAATCATTATTCAATATTAACTGTAAAGGATATCTAAATTAAATTAAGAGTAAATTAATTTGTGGGTACTTACTGAAGCTTGCAAAGTCTACACAATTTAGCACACTGTAGTAATCATTCACAACACTGATTCTATGGAAGATTGATACTATCCTATTGGATTATAACCAGTAATTCCACATAAACTTTCGTCCATTATATTGTACACTTCCGCATTCACCATGTTCCATTCCTAAGTCATCCTACCTCTTCACCGCCTATATAAATTCGAATGTTCCACTTGGTGACCCACGGCGGCCATTTTGTCGACCCGATTCTCAACACCGCCTACCTAAATTTCGAATCACTACCTATTGACCTCGGCGGCCATCTTGACGACGCCTACCTATTTGCGGCTTACCTAAATCCGATACACTACGAAGTGATCTACCTCTCCACCGCCTACCTAAAAGCTCCTAGATTGTCTACCGTTCCTGCTGTTACCTTGCTGACAACACGACCTTCTTGAGGATGTCTAACCTTTTACCAGCATCCAAGTTTCCCTCCCGCCTTGAGATGCTAACCTAAGCTACTGTTCCTACGCGCCTAACAATGAATTTATAAACCTAATGAATTTACCTGCCTACCAACGACTAAATTCCGATTTCCTATGCAATATTTGGGATGCTTACCATCATCCCCGACGCCCCGATCCTGTACAGCGTGAGCAAGCATGACTCCCCTAAACTCCCCTAACAGCTTGGACGTGCTCAGCGCTGGTGGGACGGGACAGCGCTGAGTCCTGACAGAAGAGGATTAACATTACCAAGCCATATCCTCCACGTTCAAACGGGATTACATCCACACACCGTTCGGACCGTTGGTTGATGAGCGAGTTGGCTAGCTTGGTAACCTTAAGTGACTAAACTAGGTATCTTTCAACAGAAACCCGCATTGCTCGCCACAGAGCAATGCTATTTTACCTACCCCTTTGAGGATTGACCGAACGCCCAATAAAGACACAAAACTAAAGAGAAATCTACCCCCCCTTTATTTCCCCCTGATTGCTTAAACAAATTTCGAACAACCTTAAACCATGAAAATTCTTGAAACTATTGGGAAATTTACTTTACTTCATGAAAATTCGCAAGCAAAATCTACATACTTTAATTTCAAGCTTACTTATACCATATAAGCCCTAATTAAAGCATATAAGCAAAAGACTCGCACCCGGTTGCGGACCTATACGTCAAAACCTCAATTAAAAACACTATCTTCCTGACTTCTTGATGTTTCTTGCGTTAAAATAAAATACTACTTGATTGAAGTTTCTTACAGAGAGGGTATCGACGGCTTCTTCTGAGTTCCACTTGATGCTTCGCTGAGATCGGAGAAAGTAAAGAGAGCGATTTCCCCCCAACTTCGCCTTTTATAATCCCCCAGAATCATTCACTCTCTGCAGGAAACTCACCCCACACGATCTATGCATCTTTTTTTTTCTACCTTCATTTCCCTACTTTACATAAATTATTCCTAAAATTTTCCCTTCTCCTTCAAAAATGGGGAGAATTCAGTTTTGTCTTACTCAACTTATAAATATAATATTTAAGTTACTAATCTTACAAAATGAACCCCTATACTAATCAATAATTTCAACGTACAATTCAACTAACCAATAACCTCCTATGTTCAAGATTCTCTATACTCAAGCGCACAATGCCACTCAATTTGTAACCAAATTAAAATTAATCTGTTTCCTAAATATTTCTCTATACTGACATTTCAGCTACATTTGATTTAAGTAATTCATACAATTGTATGAAACAACGTTTCAATCCTAAATAAATCAACAAGTTTTCCCCCTTACATCATTTCTAACAAAACTAACAACTTTGAATAATATTCAGCATATTTATCCAGAATCATATGAAATTATTGTACTATAATCATAGAACTCTGATTAATACGAATTTTATATTCACAACAAATTGAACCTCCCATATGCTACAATTTGAATCCAACTTTTTTCAATCTTTTTATCTCGCCTTCCCCAAAATATCATAACCTCTAGGATCAATTTGCTAAAATACGTATTACAACATTTTCCATTAAGTATTCGGTCCAATTAAACCTAAAATTTCCGATCAATTTAGCATCACAATGTTGGTACTTTAAAAACCCTAACTGGCAACACCCATCCGACTACTTTTACATTTTTTTAAATGCCTACCCTCATTTGAGTTATAAACCTGCAGCATAAAATCTCTCTTTCGAAGAAACTTCATATCAATCTTTCTTCGTACTTTAGCTAAAACACATCACGTGGTGTGACACTACTGACAACTTACAGAAATAATTAACACCGAATTCAATCCTTTTTTAAGTAATCTTCTAAAATAAATTGTTATAATAATATTCGAGAGGCTCTAATAAAATTTGATAAATAAACAATAATAAATATAAATAAATTTTAAGCCTATTAGCGTCGTTACCTACACAGAGACTAATATTTGAATTTTAGCGCCGTGAAAGATTAAAAGAACTTCCTACATTATTGCTAACTCAAAACCTGAACTACTCTTTATTATAATAACTTGTTCGATAGTTAAATAATATTATGCACAGTATGAAACAAAATTCGAAAAATATTTGAGATAAAATAGCATGTTCAGTTTTGAACCGTTACAGCTCGACCCCAAAATCCTGCACAGGTGACAAGACTACGTATTGGATCCGGAGTAGGATTTTCCTTCTCAATTCTCAAATATTTATTCCGCCTCTACTCTTAATCCTCAATTTTTACTCATACATCCCTTTTGTAAAATAAAAAAAAACCTTCCCCTTAATAACCCTAACCATTATTATTTCTCCAAGATCAAAGAATTGTTGGGTGAAACCTAATGTAAATGAGATTTAGATTGTAGAGTGTATTTAAACCAAGACAATATTGAAAAGTTATCAAGCGAGTTTTAAGTTTTATGTGACTTTTGCCAATTCCGTCTTATGCATATTCAACACCAGAGTCGTACAAGATCACAGTAAGGTGTGGGTTGTGAATCCACAACTTCTAGCAAGTCTACATGCGACAAATAAGTCTTTTTCTAACCTTATGAAAAAGTTTGCGTATGACGCTACATATTTGTGCATTGAACCCTTCCACAATCAAGTATTACTCCTTTCTTGCCAACAGGGCCTACTCCGTCGGTTCGAAGTGAGCCTATACAATGACCCTATATTTCCAAAAGCTTACTTAAGACTCTAGAACAACCCTAATATCGCCTTGGAGAGTGTGCAGTTGTCGAGTTCATATTCATAGCTCTTAGCTTCTTGTGTAGTATGAATTTCAGACAGTTGTTCACACCAGGACAATTTACAAACGTCAATAGTGTTTGTTTTCTCTCTTTTTTTTTTCTCTAACCTAACA
Source organism: Agriphila geniculea (assembly GCA_943789525.1). Classification (NCBI taxonomy): domain Eukaryota; kingdom Metazoa; phylum Arthropoda; class Insecta; order Lepidoptera; family Crambidae; genus Agriphila; species Agriphila geniculea. The sequence goes on from OX038880.1 coordinate 17,857,821, forward strand.
CCAAAAGTCCTACTGTACAAAATTCAAGTTTGTCAACCCTAAACGCCGGTCCGGCCGCAAGCACAAACCAAACGCTAGAGCAGTGTGGTGGTCCTATCTCTTGGAAAAATAATAAGTCTGCATTCAGGTTTCACATATGTTATAATCCAAAGCCCTCCATATAGAATCTATATTTTAATTCCAATTCCTAATCCACATTAACTCTCATTCTATGCAATCTTTTAAATTAACATCCCATTCATACTCATAAACTAGATTAGATTCTCATTCTATTCATCTGTTCTCTTCATGCAGCATTCACTGTCTTCATTCACTAGCCTACATTCACGCCACCTAAGATTATATCATAGCTACACCCTGAATGCAAATATAAATAACTAAATTGGGTAGAGATTAATCATACAATGTTAGGATTCAATACGCCGATTGTCACCAAACATAATTATATGCAAAATTTACAATAAAGTATTATCTCAAATTCGTTACGAAAAATTAATCTTATGTTACGCACTTTCTACACTACGCGACACACTATAATAATACACGCCTCACACGTTAAACGAGAGTGAATTTTACACGATATGTTAAAGTTAAACAACCCTTTTATATATGAAATTATTTCAAGTTAATTGACTCATTATCAATTTAAGTTAACGGTGTACTTAATTGTATATGCCTTTTCTATTTCATAAAGCTGCCTAAACACAGTCGGATATTCTACCGATTACCTAGATCTACATCAACTTAACGTCTACCTAGACCTATATCTAAACAGAAAAATTTCCCCCCCGGAAAGAAAAGCCACCGACACACCCCTCTATCTGACCTTACAATTTCAACCAACTCGAACAACGAAATATGTTTTAATTAACTTGGACAATTAACTAATTTTTTGTCCAACCCGTAACGTACCAAGTGAATAACACTCCATCAGAGAATTATAATTTTTTTTTTAATTAGACTTTGACCTTTCTCTTTTTTTTTCATCAGACTAACAATCTAGTTGTTAAAATTTTGTAAGCTCAGACAGGCTTTTCCCTTGCCCAACAGACTCTATACAAAGTTACCCTTTTTACCATTTATTAGTCAACTTAAGAAAAAAAACAATTGATATTTGATACTTATACAAGATACTATCTATTATTTACAAAGCTTATTTATAATACCTAGACAAATGTATAGTGTTAAACCTTCCTCGTTCCTTGCCAGACTTAGGGTCTACAAGTAAATACACATTCTTAAACGGATTAGCGCCAACCACATACGGACCCTCATACAATGGTTCGAACTTTTTCGTAATTTTTAATTTAGCATCAGACTTATTTAATTTCCTTATCTTAACCAAATCACCTATTTGATATTGAATGATACGATATTTCTCATTAAATTTGTTCTGTCGTAATTGCCCTGCCTTCCTTAAATTCTCACGAGCTTTCTCCCTAATTTCGTCTACAGGTAGAGATACCACACCATTCGGCAAATTGTCATCAAAAGATAGTCTCGTAGGTTCACTATATAAAATCTCGCAAGGAGTAAAACCCGTACTTTCATGGTAAGTGTTATTATATAGAACTTCTAATTTGGGCAATATATCAACCCAACCTTTATGATTTGTCCTACAATAAGTTCGGAATAATCGTCCTAACTCCTTATTTACTCTTTCCGTAGTATTAGGCCTAGGATTTCTAACTGTGGTATAAATAACTCTCACCCCTTCTTCTTTCATAACTTCCTTCCACATCCTACTAGCAAATTGCGACCCATTATCCGTCATTATAGCTCTGGGTTTGATTATGCGAAAGAATTTTCTCACCTTAGTTAGTACCGAAATTGCAGTTGCTTTTCTAAGATCATAAAATTTCACAAACTTACTAAAAGAGTCTTGCACAACCAAAATATAATTCATACCGAACTTCCCCGACGGAAGTGGACCATACAAATCTGCCATAACGATATCTCCTACATTCTCAGTTATGATTGAGCGACAAGGACCTACATACTTAGCTGTATCGCTCTTAGTTATCTGACAATCGTGACACCCCTTTAATAGACGTTTGACCTGTTTAGTTAATCCTTTCCAAAAAAATCTATCCCTAATGTATTTAATGATTTTGTAAGCCCCTTGATGTCCCATTTCGAAATGTACCTGCCAAATAACTTCCTCTCTAATTGATTCCGGTAAGAATAACACCTTTCTACTTCCCTCGCCAGGTAAATAATATAATATTCCATCACCTAATACACACCTTTTAGAAATTTGACTTACTCTACCATTTATTCCAACCCCACTGATTAGAATTCTAATTATTTCTCCTATCTCCACATCTTCCCGTTGTAGTCTAGCTAAATCCTTTAATTTTTCAAGTAACTCTTTATTAATTCCTCTCTCAGTGTAAAATATTCTAGGTGTATTAGTTTTATCCTCCTGTAATAAATCCCCTTCTGGTTGATATCTTGATAACACATCAGCTACTACATTATCTCTACCTTTTACATGTTGAACTACATATTGAAACTGTTCTAAATAATTTATCCATCTAGTTACTCGCGCATTGTATAATTTACTATTCTTTACAAATGTTAATGCTTTATGGTCCGTTCGTATTATTACTTTAGCCCCTCTTAAATAAGTCTCAAATTTTTCCAAACAACAAATTATCGAATAGAGTTCTTGTTCTGTAACTGTCCAATTTAGTTGTGCTCCTCTTAGTAATTTACTATGAAACCCTAAAATTTTTATCTCTTCACTCTTTTGTCCTACAGCAGTTTTAATTAGAAATGATTTAATAGGCATAACGGGTATCGATGGTCGTCTTTCTACTAAACTATTCCAAAACTCCTCCGAAATACATGTTATATCACTACCTGTATCCAATAAAGCTACAATATTTTCGTCAAAAATCTGTACTAATAATTCTGATTTGAATACCTGTGTATCTGTTTTATTCGTGGATTCTTCATCAAAGACCGCATTTAGTTCATTATTAGAGTCGATCAAAAGTTGTTCTACCTTTAACTTTAACAACTCTACTATTTGGCTAGGAATATCTTGAACTATCCCCTCTATTTCGCTATACCCTAACCCTATTCTAGTATAATTATCCTTAAGATCTAAACCTATTGGTATCCTAACACCGGTTTTATTTCTTCCTAAAGATTCACCTGGACACCAATTCATCCTAACCATCATATTATAATTTGGGTCCCCTGTGGCTGAAGCTGATCCGAGGACTAAAGACTCAACTTCCACTAGTTTAACATTTCACTACCTACTACATTTGACTTATCATTTAAATTAATTGCTTGTACTTCAGCCTCCTTCGGTCTCTGCCACTGCCTATAATTCTGTTGGTATCCCCTTTTCTTCTTCTCCCATTCAGAACATTTACTCTTCTAGTAAGCACCCCTATGGTACGACTCAACATACGCTGTATGGTCACCAATTCCCGTGAACGTGTCGACTTCGGTCGCCTTATAGTTCTAACTATCGGATGGGGTTCATCAAGCACTCTAGAATCTCTAACTTCCACCTCTTCCGGTTGAACAGGCCGATTAGAGTCACTATTGATTTCTTCTATGTTTCCTAATTCGTCATCTGGCTCATATCGTTTGGGCACTCGTCGAACACGAGATGGTTTTCCCATTTTGATATTTAATCTCTACAATAGCTTTTGAAACTCTCCTTGTTTTTTTTTTTTGTAAGGTCAGATCTTCAAATAATTAAAATATAGTACCCGTACTAATTTGGTTTTAAAAAATCCACCGCTTTGGATTCCACAAAACCACGCTCCCTAATATTCGACTAATGTAAATGTTGAAACTAATCATTTCGAATTAAATATCTAATTCTCAGAAAAACGTCAATCACATTCTTTGCTACCATTACTATTCTACATGATTTAAATATTTTAAACTTTCCTTTTATCATTAAATCCCAACACATTATACCTCCCTAGCCAACTTCCTCAACGTTGTTTCCACAACTAAAACGTCTTAGTAACTAGTTCTACAACGACCCCCAGTTAGATAATTTTCGAAAGTCTCGACGATTAGTTACAAAATTAATTCACCTCGGATAAATATTTCAAAATGATAATCTATAAATGACTAACTCAAATCTTAAACGATCATGATCCCTTCAATAGCACAATCTCAAAGGTAGGTTACTAAGTTAAACTAAAATCTAATCACCACATACTAAGTTTTCTAGTTTCAATTTAAAAGTTTATTAAAATATTTCACGACCCCATCATTTTATGCTGCTAATATCCCTCTAACTTCACTATTACTATTCAGAAATTAGCGATAACACACAAACTCTAAAACTATTTATTACATTATACGCTAATATTATTTTTTTTTTTTTTTTTGTAAGTTGAATCTAGAATTATCTTACAACACTCACTAACCCTAAATTCATCCACGACTTCAGTATTACTAAACGTTACTGCCATTCCTATTATCTAACGCATCAATCGTATAATATTAAGTTAACCACAAACGTGATAAAGGCAACGACAGAATTCATCTCTCAACCTGCCAATGACAAAACGTCAATCCTTCTTAAATGATTAGAGTTAATCGTTTATCGTATACCTATAAAGTAATTATGGACAAAACTTTCTGCATGTCCTTATCATTTTCACTGTTAATTAACGCTGAAAACTTACAAAATATAATTTAACCTTATTGGCATAAACAAAAACTTATTATATATGTAATTAAAATAAAGGAATAGGAATCTGTCAAGTTGACGTTTCGTTCGGAAATCGATAACATGTAATTTCTTTGGCCGCGTTCCTGACCTTATTCACATTCAGCCATTTACGTAACAACACACTATTACTAAAAGTTACACAGACAATGTTACGCACACGTGCGTATACATTTAATAAAATTACTACAAATCTCGTGTCCTATCAACCACAATTTCGAACAATTAATTCGATTTTACGAATGATAAAAAATAAATAAAAGAGTGCACACGTGTGACCATACATTTTTTTTTCTTTAAGAATCATAGCTTTGACACAACAAAGCACCTATGATTTCGCTATAGCCGTAAATTCAATTGACAGTCTACCTATCACCGTCATCCTACTTCGCAATCATCAAATTAACAAGACTAGAATTTTATAATCGTACATATCCTATGATCTGCTTTATTTCTTAGGTATAAACAAAAGAAGAACAAAAGTTTTTTTTTTTTTATTTTATAACGTGTCTTTAAAAATAACGTTGAAGTTTCTTATTTTACTTTCCCTCAAGGTCAATAGTTGGGAAGTATTGATCCCAAAGTGACTTATGCTATTATTTTGTCAAATCTCTTTGACACCGCACGACAATATTAATGCGTATTGACATATGATTGATAAAAAAAACACCAGGCACTCGTTGTCCTTAGTTATACATTTAAAATCGTATATGTGGTTACCTATAAAAATGTCCTTTTTTTTCTAACTTAATCATATCAGTGAATAAAATCCAAGTCAGAATTCAATTTTTAAATCGGTCTCGGTCCATGGCCGAAAAGTGGATTCGGTCGGACCTTGATGCGGACCTTTGAACAGAGTAAAATAAATTTGACTTGACTAGATAAACCGGAACTGGGAAAATAATTATATCGATTATCGATAGTGTATATCAATAAAAAACTATCGCGATACGATTTGCTTAACTATGCAATTTACCTTAAACGAGACTATACTGTATGAACAAGTAATAATTTAACTGCATAATTGTATCATTGTAACCAAACGTAGTGTGTAAAATGACTATAGAACCAAATGCAATACAGTTAACCTAAGTGTCGATAATTTACGTAAATATCGATAAAGTATCAGAGACGTCGATAGTCTTGGCAGCACTATAATGACAATGAAAACATTAAATGTATCGAAAATATTTTACAAGATTTGTCCTAAAACAGTGGTTATTTGTATATTTGTTTTCAGAGATATTTAACTAAGATCTTACAAATGATTCGCAAAACAAAAGTTTCAAGGACCAGCCAAAGTGACAAGTTAAACGCCATAACTCGTACCAGAATGACAACTTAACAACCATTGGAAAAGAAAATCAGTGTTTCAACATATCAAACCTTTATACCCACTTCACCGCAACAAAATGTGACTGTCACAATCTCACTTGTTAACAGTCACTCACTCCCAAACCACACAAAACCTGAAGATTCGCAATAATAATATGAAATCCTGGTCACGGTATCAACGAAAATGTAACCGACGACCTAACTACAATGGATCTAGATGATCACGGCCTATGCAAGAGACTAAAACCTAAGTGGAAACCTAATAACCTACAGGACAGGAGGACAATCAAAATCCGCTTACTACTTACCGTTGATTATAACTAAACTATTGAACCTAATTTTACTGGATTAAATAACCTCCAAAATACAATTTACTAAGTTTACTTTATCCAACCTTAACTAACCTACAAAGAACCTTACTAACAAGCTTTGTGTGATCTGAGAGGGCCTGTGAAAGTCTAATGGAGGAACCCTGGATGTGATAATTAGTGAACCCAAATTCTTTTAAAAGTGTGATTAGTATTGATTTTCATTTTCCAATAGAAGTATTCGCTTTCATTACTAGGTCTTAATTATTCCTGCTATTACATTTATTTCTAAAAGAAAATACCACTAAATGAAAGATATTGCTCTATTGATATAACCAGAGAAATAGAAATTAAGTCTGTATTTTTCTTAAGTGAGTTTACTTTACTTTCATATTAATTCTTAATATTTGTCATACTACCAAAGGAAATCCCATAGTTCTTTAGTGTCAAAAAATGGGAATACTATAAATAGAGAGGAAAGCGTTCCCAATTACGTTCCGTAGATGAAGTAAGTATGAGCGAAATAAACCTACGTTGATAGGAAATGATCAAAGTGAATTTATGAGTTAAATGGAGTATTGTTATAAGGTAAAAGAGGGTATGTTCAACCATAATAGACTGCAAGGTAAAAAGAGGTAAGTCGGGTTATAGAGAAAGGTTAAATTTGAGCAATTCTCTTCCGCTGCCAAGTGTCAAATTATATGCCATGTATGACGTTATTCCAAATAATGTAAATTATCTATTGTCAACTTAGTTCATTAAAATAAGAGAGATTATTTCAGGTAAGTTAAGAAGTTTTAGTCGCCTGAGATCAAAGTATAATAAAATTTTCAGCGCTATTAAATAAGAATTCTTTTACTTTCTGAAGTTATTGTACAAGTAATGAATATGCAATTGTGGTTTTTGCCAGCTAAGGTATGGGCCCGCTCCCCGCCCGATACAATGAGTCTCGTCTCCGTACTTGGTCAACTCCCTTCTGGCCAGCCATATTCTTTCATGACAAATTTAATTAATGAATATTTTTAAGTTATAGTACTTAGTCTTTGTCAGTCAGTTTTAATAAAAGAGGGCAAGCAGAGTGCTTTCAAGCGAACTACCAGTTACTCACAATGAAGAATTCTCCTTCAATTGCGATGGCTGAATTACGAATTTAAATTTAGAATAATTAAATAATTAGTTCTAGTATGACTGTTTAACATTATAACAGATGGACACAACATTACTATCCATATACTTGGGACACTGATAGTTCTCAAATTCTGAAGGAAAGACAATTCTAAACAAGGTAAAATTCTATGACGGGATTTCCATACTTCAATCTCAACTAAATTATAAATATACAACCATAAACTGAATTGACTTCAGGTCATTTACTAAAGGTTAAAGCAGTATTACGATTTAATATTGAGTAGACTTAGCAATATTTGTTCTCAATTGTAAACTAGATTCTATTTCTAACATCTTTCAATTGAGTTGGCTGGTGGAACATAGTTTAAATATTTGAACTCAGATAAAAGATATGTTGTCATTATTATTTGTGAATTTTATATATTCACTAAATAATATGATACTTTCATAGTTGGTAGATACTTTTCAAAGTATTATTTCTCGGTTAATCATAAACATCATTCTGTTAATTTGAAAGGTTTACTCAAAGCATTGATCTAGTGACCTAGAAGTTGTGAATCGACCTTAACTTACTAGAGACACGAGCTTATTCCATACACTCAGATCTTGTTTCAGCACTCCTCTCAAAATTACCAAAATAGTTTATTCTATCTATAAACAATCGGTTCAACCATAGCTCCCTTCGACCAATCCAATTCAAAGATAAATAATCTATTCTTTATTTATGATTCTACTCCATCTATTAAATCATTATTCAATATTAACTGTAAAGGATATCTAAATTAAATTAAGAGTAAATTAATTTGTGGGTACTTACTGAAGCTTGCAAAGTCTACACAATTTAGCACACTGTAGTAATCATTCACAACACTGATTCTATGGAAGATTGATACTATCCTATTGGATTATAACCAGTAATTCCACATAAACTTTCGTCCATTATATTGTACACTTCCGCATTCACCATGTTCCATTCCTAAGTCATCCTACCTCTTCACCGCCTATATAAATTCGAATGTTCCACTTGGTGACCCACGGCGGCCATTTTGTCGACCCGATTCTCAACACCGCCTACCTAAATTTCGAATCACTACCTATTGACCTCGGCGGCCATCTTGACGACGCCTACCTATTTGCGGCTTACCTAAATCCGATACACTACGAAGTGATCTACCTCTCCACCGCCTACCTAAAAGCTCCTAGATTGTCTACCGTTCCTGCTGTTACCTTGCTGACAACACGACCTTCTTGAGGATGTCTAACCTTTTACCAGCATCCAAGTTTCCCTCCCGCCTTGAGATGCTAACCTAAGCTACTGTTCCTACGCGCCTAACAATGAATTTATAAACCTAATGAATTTACCTGCCTACCAACGACTAAATTCCGATTTCCTATGCAATATTTGGGATGCTTACCATCATCCCCGACGCCCCGATCCTGTACAGCGTGAGCAAGCATGACTCCCCTAAACTCCCCTAACAGCTTGGACGTGCTCAGCGCTGGTGGGACGGGACAGCGCTGAGTCCTGACAGAAGAGGATTAACATTACCAAGCCATATCCTCCACGTTCAAACGGGATTACATCCACACACCGTTCGGACCGTTGGTTGATGAGCGAGTTGGCTAGCTTGGTAACCTTAAGTGACTAAACTAGGTATCTTTCAACAGAAACCCGCATTGCACGCCACAGAGCAATGCTATTTTACCTACCCCTTTGAGGATTGACCGAACGCCCAATAAAGACACAAAACTAAAGAGAAATCTACCCCCCCTTTATTTCCCCCTGATTGCTTAAACAAATTTCGAACAACCTTAAACCATGAAAATTCTTGAAACTATTGGGAAATTTACTTTACTTCATGAAAATTCGCAAGCAAAATCTACATACTTTAATTTCAAGCTTACTTATACCATATAAGCCCTAATTAAAGCATATAAGCAAAAGACTCGCACCCGGTTGCGGACCTATACGTCAAAACCTCAATTAAAAACACTATCTTCCTGACTTCTTGATGTTTCTTGCGTTAAAATAAAATACTACTTGATTGAAGTTTCTTACAGAGAGGGTATCGACGGCTTCTTCTGAGTTCCACTTGATGCTTCGCTGAGATCGGAGAAAGTAAAGAGAGCGATTTCCCCCCAACTTCGCCTTTTATAATCCCCCAGAATCATTCACTCTCTGCAGGAAACTCACCCCACACGATCTATGCATCTTTTTTTTTCTACCTTCATTTCCCTACTTTACATAAATTATTCCTAAAATTTTCCCTTCTCCTTCAAAAATGGGGAGAATTCAGTTTTGTCTTACTCAACTTATAAATATAATATTTAAGTTACTAATCTTACAAAATGAACCCCTATACTAATCAATAATTTCAACGTACAATTCAACTAACCAATAACCTCCTATGTTCAAGATTCTCTATACTCAAGCGCACAATGCCACTCAATTTGTAACCAAATTAAAATTAATCTGTTTCCTAAATATTTCTCTATACTGACATTTCAGCTACATTTGATTTAAGTAATTCATACAATTGTATGAAACAACGTTTCAATCCTAAATAAATCAACAAGTTTTCCCCCTTACATCATTTCTAACAAAACTAACAACTTTGAATAATATTCAGCATATTTATCCAGAATCATATGAAATTATTGTACTATAATCATAGAACTCTGATTAATACGAATTTTATATTCACAACAAATTGAACCTCCCATATGCTACAATTTGAATCCAACTTTTTTCAATCTTTTTATCTCGCCTTCCCCAAAATATCATAACCTCTAGGATCAATTTGCTAAAATACGTATTACAACATTTTCCATTAAGTATTCGGTCCAATTAAACCTAAAATTTCCGATCAATTTAGCATCACAATGTTGGTACTTTAAAAACCCTAACTGGCAACACCCATCCGACTACTTTTACATTTTTTTAAATGCCTACCCTCATTTGAGTTATAAACCTGCAGCATAAAATCTCTCTTTCGAAGAAACTTCATATCAATCTTTCTTCGTACTTTAGCTAAAACACATCACGTGGTGTGACACTACTGACAACTTACAGAAATAATTAACACCGAATTCAATCCTTTTTTAAGTAATCTTCTAAAATAAATTATTATAATAATATTCGAGAGGCTCTAATAAAATTTGATAAATAAACAATAATAAATATAAATAAATTTTAAGCCTATTAGCGTCGTTACCTACACAGAGACTAATATTTGAATTTTAGCGCCGTGAAAGATTAAAAGAACTTCCTACATTATTGCTAACTCAAAACCTGAACTACTCTTTATTATAATAACTTGTTCGATAGTTAAATAATATTATGCACAGTATGAAACAAAATTCGAAAAATATTTGAGATAAAATAGCATGTTCAGTTTTGAACCGTTACACTACGAGCCACCATTGTATCACAATTATTCACTGTCCGTGTCCGTCAACGTTGAAGGAAAGTGTTTTTAAATAATATTTAAAAATACATGAATAAAAACGTAAAACACAGTTGAATGCACGCTGTTGAACGTAATTGTAATTGACGCCGTCACAGCAATAAGGGGGGCTATTGCGACTCGATCGACTTTATGAAGGCTTTAGTTAAAGCATTTAAATAATCCATTAAAAAGTAATACTTGAATTTAAAATATTAATTTCACAAGGGATTACCCCAGTGATGATAATAATAATGATGACTGAGCGAAACTAAAAAAAAAACAAGTAAAGGGAAATAAGGGAAAATGAAAACTTTATGCAAAATTCGACCATTGTTTCACAATAGTAAATAACGTAAACACCGTATAATGCATGGCGGTGAACAAAACTGTAATTTACACCATCACATCAATAAGCCGGAAGACTATAACGACTCGATCGACTTACGAACGGCTTTTATTTTTCTTAAGAGTAATCCTGTAAGGCGTGGGCACGCGTGGGTAAAGTAATTGAATCGATGTCTCACATCAGTAAGACGGTACTTGGGATGAAGCCAAATTTTCCCGACCGCTAAGGTTTTATTTTGAAAAAAAAAAAAAAACTAATATTCTTTATTTTTCATCCTTCATTTCATTAGAAAAGCCGTACTTAGGTACCTACTTGCATCAACTGACAACTGACAAACTGTACAGTCAGCGATGAGAAATTGATAAGCAAGCTGCTTTTGTAGATGAAATAGCACTAAGTATAATAAAATTATTATGGTGCTCATTCAGCACAATTTTGTTAGGTCTCTGATCTGTGTAACGTACTTACATAGAAACAATACCGTCAGATTTTTTTGGAAATAAACAAATGTAGTGAAGCAGTGAAGTTCATCCGAAATAACAACACTTAATGATTTCACATTTCACTGCTATTTCAGCCAAGCCGAAAATAAGTCGTCGCATTTCAAACTCGCGCTAAAGACAGATCTGGTTTAAAACTGATACTGTCACTTTAATTTGCTGAAAGAAAGACAGCGATAACAATAGTTTTAAACCAGCCCCCTTATTACGTATCTCTATTGCAAGCTCGTTTAAAATCGATTGAAAAACAGTTTCAGTTGATAACAGAGTGCTATGCTATTAGCCATTAGCACTCTGCTAATAAATGAAACTGACTTTCATTAATTTCGATTTCAAAAGAGAATTTAACCAATAGAATTACGTAATCAGGGGATAGACCTAACTTTAGTCCACGTTTTAGGATAAGGAGAGATAGAATGGTTTTATAACCATTTTGCAATGGTTTTATAACCAGCACTTGACAGAAATCCTTACGGGATGTTATCTGCTATCCATTGGCAATAGCAGCTGATCCTCAAGCCAACTCCGACATGGTCACCGTCAGACTCGGCACCTCCTATGGTCATGGCAACCAGCCTGGAGCGACGCACTACTGGGGCGCCGGAGTCTTCCTGCGTAGTATATAGGTTGATTATAATAGAAAATTTGCTTTCTTTGTGATTGACAGCTCAGCAAACCTTACTAAAAAATAAATAAATTAAAAAAATATCAAAAACACGTCTGCCCTGCCAAAAACGAGTAAAAAGTTAAATAACAAGTGTCATTGCAGTCGGGGGATGGTTTTATATGGTATATAGGTATATGGTATGGTATTTATTTTATGTGGTTTATGGTCCCTAGACTGCAATGACACTTGTTTATTTAACTTTTTAGTTCGTTTTTAGGGTTCCGTAGCCTAAATGGAAAAAAACGGAACCCTTATAGATTCGTCATGTCTGTCTGTCTGTGTGTCCGTATGTCACAGCCACTTTATTCCGAAAGTATTAGGAGTACACAGTTGAAACTTGGTAGCTAGGTGTATTTTGTTAACCGCTTAACGATTTTAACACAAAAATAAAAAAAAAAATAGAAGGCCAAGGGGGGCTCCCCATACATGGAACTGATACTGAAAAAAATGTTTTTCTTCAAACAAATACGTGCGGAGTGTCTATAAATAGCTCTTTAAAAATGACATTGAAGTTTTTAAGACGATTTTTTCTCAAAGTCAACCGTTTGAAAGATATACACCGCCAAAGTGATAAAATGTGTGTCCCCCCTTTAACTTTTGAAATAAGAGAGTAAAAAATCAAAAAAAATGTGTTGTAGATCTTTATAAACACTTTAAACGAAAATTGGTTTGAACGACATACATTTTGTAGTTTTTGAGAAATAGCACATTTTCCAAAACCGCAAATATAACTTTGTCATTCTTACCAAAACTGTGAAAAACAAAGTTATATTTGCAGACGAAAAATTATAGTGGTATTAAATATGGTATGGTATACCTAATAATTTTTCGTACCTTATAAGGTAACTACTGAACCCTGCGGCGCGAGGCCCGACATGCACTTGGCCGGTTTTTTTGGCAGGGGAGTCGTGTTTTTAATATTTTTTTATTTATTATTTGTTTTTATTTCACACATTTTAGTGAGAAATTATATAGTTTTGGAATGTGCTCATCAAAGCCTTTCATTTGATGCTCATATTGTAATAGAAGAATTTTTTTTTTCACATTTGAAAGTGGCGTCGTACAGTCGCTATATTGATTTAAAAAAAATTGCCAGTGTATCTCGGGACGATGTAAGGATACAAACAATCAAATACAAATCTCTTAAGGCATTTAGAAATTACGGTGGAATAAAGAAACATACCCACAAACATACATGAACCCTAAACACATATACACTCCTTTTTGGGCAGTCGTGTAAACATATAAACTCCTTTTTGGGCAGTCGTGTAAAAATGGGGATATTTGTGATGTTCTTAGGACGATGGTTGAGTATAAGTTAGTTGAGTTATTTCCAAAATCATTGGTTACCACCAAGAAAACTTTAGTAATTAAATGGACCGAGGGGGCTAATTGTCTAATTCAAAAAATCTATCGCAATTGCTTTCATTTGACAGATAGATGTGTCACATTGCCGCATCGCTTTGGTAAGTTTTTATTTGTGCCAAAAAGAAGCTTCAATGTGTTACATCCTGAAAGCGACTGCGATAGATTTTTAAATTAGACAATAGAAAGGCAGGTTGTCTCACAACGGAACCAGTATGACCGACAACGGACCAGTTTTTTCGACACTAATATTAGTAGCATTCCAATCTGGAAATAGCTCGACTAACATTATACTCAACTCTCTTTAGTTACCAGCATGCAAACTTTTGTGACAAAATGTATCATATTGTCTGATAATGGGACCAGTTTTTTTAACCCAAAAATACCAGTTAATTTCGCAAGGTACTTCCTGTTCAGAGCTCTGATGGGTAGTGATCGAACGGTATTCCTAATTATGCGAATAAATGCAATTTTAAATTGTTCTAAACCAGAAACTGACGACGTTCGTTTAATTTACATACGTAAGTCGTACCATTCGAGCAACAAAGGCTTCGTTTCGTCACGAAGGGAGAAGCCTTAGCGATTATTACTCTATTCAAATTATTCTGGCATTTTTTGCGGGAGAGGGGGGGGGGAATGCACACAAGTGCAGTTCCGCATACCCACATACAAAAACAACACTGTAATGACGACACTCACATATAAAAAATAAAACAAAACAGCAAAAATTTGTGTACAATACTAAGTATAAAGTACTGCTAGGTACCTATTTGTTTTCTCGCAGTCAATGGTAAAAAGTAGAATACACAAATCGTAAAAAAAATAAATTCATCTCGGTTCTTTGTATCTCTCGAACTAAATTCCCTTTTTATTCACTTGTTGTATAATCTACTATTTCGACATTTATTTCGCGATATCTGTCGCGTCGCGCTCACATCAGTGCAGAGCAAATCATGCAAACATCTCGCAAATGAATTTGACGCATAATCAGGGCCAGATTGACCAACACTTTATCGACAAACATTATTTAACCGTAACATCACTAAGTTGCCCATCGGCGAGAACTCGGATTTATTTAGCGACAGATCTGAAATTTGTACGGACGAGCCATGGTTTTACTAATGCGTATGCCCATTTGGGCTTGTACTTCGGCAGAGGGGAAGGCTTCGTATGGCTTCTCTTTCTGTAGAAGCCCGTCATTTAATTAGAGTAAGCTCTAAGGTCGTACCTATTAAACACATTTATCCTACTAAGCATAGCGTGCTCATAACAAACTACTTTGTATCAGCAACTATCTTTCCATTGTTTATATTTTTCCTATTGTTTCGGCGAACGAAGCACTTTCATCATTACTTACATCTGTTAGGATGTTCTCTTCACTGGTGTAGCAAGCAGCTTCCCCGTTGTCTGCAGCGGAACAAAACATTTTACAAACAATGAAATTGGCAAGTTTCACCCGCAATTTCCACTCTTTCCTCTAAGAAAACTAAGTTTTAAATTTAAAAACTCTTTATTCTTTGTTTTACATGGTTTGCTTAATGAATTCAACATGCCTTTAAAAATGGATTGTTTGAGAACTATTAAAATATCGTGGTCTAGTATTATTTAGCACTCCTTACGTGGTGCCATAAACCTCTATATTTTTTTGAGCTTCCAGATCAGATACTCGGTTTTGAGGTAGAATATTTTTATGACTAATCATAACGCAAGTAATTTAACTACTTAGCTTCGAATTGGATATTCATATCAAAGCAGACAGATCCCATAAAAATATGCGCCAAGAATTCCCCAGATGAGCGCCAAGCGTATAACACAAAATATTAAGCCGTGTACGAGGCAAATGTGAGAGTGCTAAGAGTGACATATTTAGTAATTTAGTATATTTATATGAAAATCAAAAACTTACGGAAGATAAAACGAGGAGCTAATGCGTTTTCAAGTATTCTTTTGCAATTGGAAGAACTCACTAAAGTGTAGCGTTCAACGTTCAATTGATTATCCTGAAAATTAAGATAAAAAAGCTTTTTATTATTGTTTTTTTTTTCAGATAAAAAAATATAGTTAACATATAACATACCTATGAATTCATTTTGATATCGTTTTTAAATAAAATTGTACTTGAGTCATCAAAACATTTGAATATACCTACTACCAGTCTAAAGAGACAGCTATAGTTTTCGATTACGAAATTACCTCTACTTGGCTTAATGCATACTAGGGGTGCAGATATAATTATGTGTAAATCCAAAGGTATCAATCGAAAGGTATCCCCAACAATGGTTGAGAAATTGGCTTAACCCGCTTAAGCCACCATTGCACTCTACAAAGATATAAAATTTTAAATATCTTATGTTTACTCTGAAAATAATCCGAAATCTAATTTCAGTATAAAAAAAACCGGTCAAGAGCGAGTCGGACTCGCGCACCGAGGGTTCCGTACCATCATAATTGCACCATTAAACCACACTGCAGAAAAGAATAATAAAATTAGTATTGTAGTTTCAGATCAGCGCCATCTCTTGACCGATAGTGGAACTAATGTAAACTTTTTTAGAAATTTGATAATTTCTAAAAAAGTGTGCTATATTGAGACATCGTTTTATTTTTCCTGTAATCTTTATATAAACTGCTATCACACAGAATTATTTCAGATTTTTCTTTTTGCAAACTTCGGAGATAAGGGGGGGGAACGGTATTTTTTTTACATTTTTCATTATAAATCAAAAACTATGTGGCCTAAAACAAAAATAAAAAACCGGCCAAGTGCGTGTCGGGCCACGCGCAGTAGGGTTCCGTAGGTACATTATACCATACCATATTTTAATACCGCTATCATTTTTCGTCTGAAAAAATAACTTTGTTTTTCACAGTGTTTGTATGAATGACAAAGTTATATTTGCGGTTTTGGAAAATGTACTATATCTCGAAAACTAATTACTGTATCTCGTTCAAAACAATTTTCGTTGAAAGTGTTTATTAAGATCTATACTTTATATTTTTTTAGATTTTTCACCCTCTTACTTTAAAAGTTAAAGGGGGGGGGGACACACATTTTACCACTTTGGCGGCATATATTTTTCAAACGGTTGACTTTAAAAAAAATAGTCTTAGGAACCTCAACGTCATTTTTAAAGACCTATCTATAGATACCCCACAAGTATTGGTTTGATGAAAAAAAATATTTTCAGTTTCAGTTTCATGTATGGGGAGCCCCCCCTTAATATTTTTTTTTTTATTTTTGTATAAAAATCGTAAAGCGGTTCACAGAATACACCTGCCTACCAAATTTCAACTATGTAGTCCTAATACTTTTGGAATAAAGTGGCTGTGACATACGGACGGACAGACAGACAGACAGACAGACAGACAGACAGACAGACAGACAGACAGACAGACAGACAGACATGACGAATCTATAAGGGTTCCGTTTTTTGCCATTTTGGCTACGGAACCCTAAAAATGATTAAAAACGTGCAAACGACGTTCTTTCATATGATACCCCACATGCCCTAGTAACTCCACTTCAAATTTTTAAGACCCCTTTTCAGTCCCTGTGGTAAAAAAGATATTTATTTTTTTATTTATTTCTTATTTGCAAAATAGTTGGGCAAATATCCTCTCAAACTATTCTAAATTTCAAGTTGATACCATTAGTAGTTCTCGAGATATCCAGCTGTGACAGACAGACAGACAGACTGAGTCACACCTAAAGGGTTCCTTTTTTACCATTTTGGTACGGAACCTTAAAAACATAAGTAAGGCACGTTAGTACTATTATAATAGTATATTCTGTGGTAAGGCCATTTTTGTTTCTAATTTAATTTTTAGGTCGTTCAATTGACAATTAATTTATATCTCCATTGGTAGTTTATTTTGTATGAATAGAAATAAAATAAAAAGAATGGATATCAAGTTACCTGGAGAAGCGGATGGTGCAGTGGTTTAGTGCCTGGCCCAGCGATTGCGGATGTTAAGCAACTTTCGCAAGGGTCGGTCATGGGATGGGTGACCAACAATTTATTATCTGCAGCTCCTCCGTGCTTCGGAAGGCACGTTAAACCGTTGGTCCCGTGTGCGTTTGCAGTCGTTAACACCCACCGGCCCGCGTGGTGGGTTATGGCCAGGGTTGCCAGGTGTTCGGTATTTTACCGAACCGTTCGGTATTTTAGAACTGTGTTCGGTGTTCGGTATGACAAAAATACCGAAGTATGGGCGGTTCGGTATTTTTTCAGATTACGATTGAACTGTCAGATTTAACGCAAACGGCAATCGATGTTGCCGCTTTGGGCACGCGCTCACTGTTCTCCAGCCATTTGTGGATAGCGAATCGTGTATTAGGGGCTCTACCGCGGAACTATCTATATTAATATAAAGTTCATTTAAATGTTTACACTAAAAGAACAAATAATACATAAAATTAGGGAATTAAATGTCAATATTTACATGAATTTCATATGCGTAGGCAATATTTTTTTTTGCTCACTGTTCGGTATTTGTTTGAAAAAGACCTGGCAACCCTGGTTATGGCCCATCCTGATTATTCACCCATAAGGAAGGCCTGTGCCCTAGCAGTGGGGACATTAAAAATGGCTGATGGTCAAGTTACCAGCGTGGTAATAACCCGTCGCCAACCCTTGAACCTCTGCTGGCGACGTCTAGCTGTACTTATCGGCTGCAAAGGATATCGTGGCCCCGTTGTTCCAATACCCTTTTTAATAACAAGACATAAAATAATTAATATATCGGGTCATTTTGAACTTACCATCCAAATTTCTAAACAAGTTTCTGTAAAAAACATGTGTCGAATTTCGCCACAAAATTTTGGTCATCCCATACTAAATTGATCACGCGATCTCATTGATTTGTATGGATAGTCGATTTTTTTAAGTTATTTGGCCATGTGTCTCTTAAAGAAAGTTGTTCAGTTTCATGAACTGAACACATCCTCAAAATTTGGATGGTGAATACAAAATGACCCTATTATAACGTATAACAGAATTAATGGCTTTACGAGAATATATGGTAGATAGGGACCATCAAACTGATCAAATTTTACTATGGGACCAACTCTGAAAGTGCGAAAAAAAATCTGATAATTCATACATTTTCATATTTTCGTTATTAATTTTTGTTTGAAACAGCTGAATTTTTGTCATGATTTCAGAGTTGGTCACATAGTAAAAGTTGTTCAGTTTGATATGTACCATTATTGTGGTTGAGCCATTAATTCTATTACATGTTCTGTACTATATTATGAAATTATGATATAGACAAAAATGTCGAGTAAGTAGGTACTTTTATGGCTAAACTATGTTTTTAGAAAAAAAAAATTATTTTTTAGTATAAACCGATTTTATCGGCTATTTTTCACTCCTTGCTTTCTTTATTTATTTTAATGTCAATTGAAACTGCACTAAGTTTAAAAAAGTTTCTTTGAATGTAATAATGCAATGCATTATGGGTGACTTGCACAATTTCATATACGAAATTGTGTTTAAGTGGTACTTATTCAATATTCAATTTATGGTACAAGTCCCCTAAAAACAGTAAGTATTTTATTATAAAATACTTTTATCTATACCCATGCTTTAAATTCTCTATAAAACGTTCTGAAACAGTTTACTGCCAAAAATAAAAAATAAAATGTAAAACAAATAAAAATAAAATAAAAACATTATAACAACCAGTGTCATCTCTCTCTCAATCGTTCCCTCATAACTGAGGATCGTGATCACCGGCTGCTTTTACGATTTGTCTCCATCGGTCTCGGTCCATGGTTGCTCTCACTGCTTGATGGAATTTGCTTGAGGAGGTTGCTACTCTTACTGTGTGTCATAAGTGACCACAATATCCGAGCGAGAACATGTCGAGCTCCTCCCCGCGCCAATGTCCGACGAGTTTTAATACAACATTATAACACTCATACGGATGATATGATGACGAGGAGGAGAAGGAGTGCGACTAAGCTCTCGCTCGGACATTACGGCTACTATGACACTGGTCGTTTCAATGTTGCCAATAAGCCACCGTTTCAAAACCCTTTATATAGAGGATACATATCATGGGAAGAGATAAAGCCTTGTATGCAACTGTACACAATTAGGTATTAAAACACTCATGTAATACTTTATCACACGAGGTGAAAACTCCACATTCGTGTTTTAATACCCCTCATTATAGTACAGTTGCATAAATAACTAATTAGCTATATTAATAAATTCACCAAATTAACATACTGCGCTTGGTGGACCAATCGTTAAATTTACAAGCTGTTGTTTGTTCGAGTCTGGTGACATCAAAATTACAGCAATACCATCATCATCTTCTTGTTGCTAGAAATTAATGTAAACTTAGATTAATCTACGATTATTTTTTTGTTATTTACGCGCTAGGCTAGCTACCACCATCTCTAAAATATAAGTAGGCTGTCAAAACAGTTATTAGTGGATTTCAGCAGCTAGAAGCAACATAGCTCTTTCTAAGAAGATGGGTTTCGCCATTATTTAATAACACTTAGCATCATGTGAGGCAAGCAACGCTTCCCCCCGTAAGTACACAAAGCAACAGTCATGTAAAATTATCGTCGTCATCATAATATTATAAATATGACATTAAATAATTGTACTATTAGAAAATTATCAATGCGCATAATTATGCAACGCTGTCTTTTTGTTACGTTTTCACACCTAAGGCAGGCCACATACAGACGTAAACCCGATTCAGAATTCCGAACGGAATTTCGACAATGTATGAAGATTCCGTACGGAAAAATGGCGCATGTGTGTGGCAGGCCCATAGATTTTGTATGCAGTGGCTGCGTTCGGAATAATGTATGTACGGAATTCCGTAACGGGATTCCGTCTGCGTGTGGCCGGCCTAAATTATTGAATATACAACGTGTTACAAAAAAACCCCTGTCGGCCCGGCCACAGCCAGCCACGGCGGGCGGCGCGGCGAGGCAAGCGAATTCAATAATCACTACGCGCTATCTCGATGGCAGCCTCACGTCATGGGCGTCAAAGGAGCTCGTCGTCACGACCGCTCAGTGATTACCGAATTTGCTTGCCGCGCCGCCCAAAATTGTGTTTTGCGTTTACCTATTAATGGGATTGATTATCGAAAACAAATATATTTGAGTCTAGGGTTGTCACTGCAGTTTTCCATACAAATAAAAAACACAAATTTACGAATTATCATGAAACACTCTGTATACAGGGTAAAATCGCAGTCTTTGGTAATATTTTCAACTAAGAATCTAACCGAAATATTAATAACTGTCAACAGCATTTACACTGATTGATTTTCCGGGCGACTTATTGTGCGATTTTAGTCGAATAGAGCTTTTTATCGACAATCGCTTGTAAAATCGAATCACAAACCTAATTTCAATGAAGTGGCGATTAAATTCTACAAGCGATTGTCGATAATAAGACCTATTCTACTAAAGTCGCATAGCAAGACACCCGGAAAATCGACCCGTGTACAAAAGTTATCAATATCGCGGATAGATTCTTAGTTTTAAAGATTGCCAATGACTTTGATTTCACTCTATGTATGAAGGATTTTAATAATAATAATAATAAAATACATTTTATTGCACACATAAAAAGAATTACAGAGAGAAGGACAGTTACAGAGAAAAAGCATACAAGAGGCGGCCTTATTGCTAAGCAGCAATTTCTTCCAGGCAAACCTTGGGTGAAAAATAAATAAATAAAGATATGACTAAAAGGGGAGTTGGGTGCAATTATTAAGAAAGGAATAGTGTGTTTGAAAGTAAATATATCTTAAGGTAAATACAAATAAACTAAAGGAGAGTTAAATAAATAGTCAGATAGAATAAGAAGAAAGGAAATAACTTCTAACTCTATCTCGGATGGAAAGCTCAGGCAGCTTTCCTGATATCCTCTGGAAGAGAGTTCCATAAGCGGACAGCATGGATAGTAAAGGAATAGGAATAGAAACCGGTAGAGTGTAGTGGAATACTAAGGGTAAGATTTGAAGAAGATCGTAGTCTACACTGCGAAGAAGAAGAGAGATAGGAGAAACAGGCTTTAAGATAAGGTGGTGAGGTTGGAAGGAAAAGTATGGAGTAAAGGAGCGTAAGAGTGTGAGTGTGTGTGAGTTGAATTTTGGGAGATGACACTGGAGAAGAAAATTACCTATTCCTGAAATTCCCTGAAAGCCGCGGACAAGCTATTATAGTAACAATAAAACTGACCTCACTCTCTTCGTTGGAAGTCAAGTATCGGCTCAACTTCTTGTTGTCTCCTAGCGACTTCCACTGCAGCGGATGATTCTCTGATGGTTGCATTTTTTGTTGCAAAACTGGGTACTTGTAAAATAGGCCTCCGGGAAAAAGTTCCTTTCTTTTTTTAGTGCTAACTGTAGCCGCTGTGTGGCCTCTCGCGTAAAAGTTTACCATTTGGGTGATGCCCTGTGTTAAATTTTATAACGGGTGTAAAAAAGACCCTCAACGAAGCCGAAGCCCATGCATTCCGCCCATCATCAGGATCATTTTTGACTTTTAGACTATACCTCCCCAGTAGCTATGAAGTTATTGTAGGTCAAAGTAAAAAATAATCTAAAATTTTTATGAAACCCTATTTTATTCGTTATTTCCTATTTTTTGTCCAAAGAAGCATTATCAAAATTTTAAGTATTTCTTAACAAACAATAGCTTCAAAACATCATATGTATCTCATAAGCACGCACATAAACGCTACTTTTCAACTCGGCCGCACACAGCTGTGTAGCATACTCTCACAGTCGCGGTCTATTGTACGCGTTACATTGCGTGGTAATGTATGCAATGGTTTTTAACATCAAAAATAAAATCGTTTCCCAGCAATAACTATGAACAGAAATGGTCCTGATGATGGGCAGAATACGTAGACCTCGGCTTCGTTGAGAATCTTGTTACACCCGGTATTTATTCGACACTTTTCATGAAGTCAAATTATTTAGTTAAATGTCAACATTGACAGATGCTTAACTAGAATGTCCTGACTGATGATTCATCATCGTACAGCTCAAACCATTCAATGAATTGGCCTGTTTAATACTATAAAGGTGTGCTGTATACGGAACGTGTTTTTTCCCGGACGGAACAGCCCCTCAATTCTCTAAAACGTCCTGTCTATACAGAAATGACGTTTCTGTAGCGTCGAGATGCGATATGCTGCGGAAACGTCATTTCTGTAAGAAAATTAGTTTCGATTATCGGCGAGCTAGTCGTTCAAGCGCTAGCGTCTATGTGACAGCGCAGCGGTGCCGCTTCGTAGAGCTATTTTTAAAGAATCGACACGCAGGACGGAGACGGAACTTAGCGATTTCTTGTCATCGATGCATATAAAAATATATAGTACAAAAAATACGGGACTAGAACACGGACGGGACGGGGAAAATGGATGGTGCACAGATGTCCCCGTCCCGTCCACGATATTTTTTCGTTACGTATGTATACAGCTTTTGTTTCGAGTTAACGAGGAGATCCGCAGGAGAACAAAAGTAACCGACATCGCTTGAAGGATTGCTTAGCTGAAGTGGCAATGGGCAGGACACATAGCGAAAAGAACTGATGGCCGTTGGGGCGGAAAGGTTCTAGAATGGCGACCGTGCACCGGACGACGCTCCGTGGGTAGGCCCCCGACAAGGTGGACCGACGATCTGGTGAAGGTTGCCGGAAGCCACTGGATGTGGGAAGCGCAGGACCGATCGTCGTGGAGATACTTAGGGGAGGCCTATACCCAGCAGTGGGTGTCGTGCGGCTGATATGATGATGATGATGTATACAGAGACCTTTAGATAGTTATTATGATATAGGCATTCGCAGACAAAGGATTTCTAAAAAAATATTTCTAAAATTTATAGTTTAGAACTTATTTCAGGTAGAAATTGAATTGCACGCAGATGAAATTACAGTCGAAAGCTGGTTCTTTTGTTATTTAGCTTGAAAGTATTTGCCTAATAAAATAAACAATAGACTATCATACTTAATTACATTAGAAACAAAACGGCAAAAAGCATCGGTAGGTCGCCTTTTCAGATTTCTAATAGCTTAAATACTAAAGCTATTTAGTTTTACTTAAGAGTAGGATAGTCGTAAAACAGGTGTTGTTTTTATAGTTGATAAAAATAAATAAGTCCTTACTTCAGGATTTTCATTTTTAAAGCTAAATAAATACTTAATTTGAGTTTGCCTTGACCTGAACGTTGGGATTCTTCAGATTCACGCGTTACCTGAACAATATTTAATTGTTATTTTATATTTTGTTGCAGCAAAAGTAGTTCTTTGATTTTAATCTTAAGACAAAAATCCCCCTTATTTTTATCAATATCCTTCTTATTAATTGTTATCAAGATTTAACTAAATTTGTTTTAACAAAATTTTTGTCAAGTTTTGTTAGTCTGAAGAGATCTATCTTCAAAATCTATTCTAGTTTGTAACTATAACATCTAATGGGTTATGTGCATACATGATGCTAATTGAGTTCAAATCAACAGGTTTACATACATAAAATAGTATAAGTTTGCTTTTTAACCTTTCAAGCAGCGTAAGTAGGTAAACAATCCATCCTACCGCTTATCCTACTAATGCAATTTAAAGTTTGGATGTTTTTTACTCAATCACGCAAAAACGCCTGGACAGATTTGGATGAAATTTGGCATACAGATAGTTTAAAGCCTGGATCAATACATCAAATATTTTTACCCCGTTCCCTATGTCCACGAGAATGAAGTCGCGGGCGGAAGTTAGTTCAAAATAAATAAACTCTAAGTTAAAAGCTATTTTAATTGTCACCGTCTTTACAGGTTTCTCCTCTGATGAGTCATCACACGACGCTAGTGTTGATTTAGTGGGACGGATTTCTTCAATGGTCTGAAAATCACGAGAAAGAGTTAAACATTTATTTATAAAAAAAAAATACGCATAAGCTAAATTCACACTTATCGTCTCTCTTTAAAAATATGATATTCTAAAAATAAATGTTATGTATGTGGGAATTTTGTACCATGGAAGGCCATCAACGTCTAAACCGGTTTAATTGGTTTATTTTATGGACCACCAAAACATACTTACTAAGTGTAGGATAAAAGCTTTGTTTCATCGTTTATTATAAACATTTGGAGTATGTTTGATATTTGTAATAAATCATTATTAAAATTTGAGTTTCCCACAGTGCTTACAAACGGTCTTGCAAGGAACAGTGTTCCAAGTAAGACCAATTTCATAAATCCGTCATAGTGCTTAAAATTTACATTGTATCAATCTCGATACTGTGGTTTTATATCAACAATATCATAAACTCTTGAAAACACCAAATGACTGGCCTTACAAGGCACAATTGGCCTTCCTAGGAACACAGTCGTTTTTACAACTAAAATAAAATAAAACTACCGAATTTAAATATCAGGAGTATAGAGCAACTAGTATATGTCAACTCAGGATAAAAATCCGAAACAAAATCCCAGTAATATTAATCGAAAACTTACATTTTGTTCCTGGCGAAAATTAGAACAACGAGGTCTCACAATACACCTCTACGAAGTGACGCACTTTACTGGCGTAAGGGTGGGTACCCACTTAGGTTCGCGACACTCCGCGCTCCGCGAACCTGCACCAAAAACTTTGTTTATGCTGTGCTGCAACAGTGCGCCATAGTGTGTACGTGTGCGAACACGTATGTGAACCTGGTTCACACACGTACACTCTATAGCCAAAGTGAAAATAAAATGTTTGCTATGGCGCACTGTTGCAGGTTCGCGGAGCGCGGAGGTTCACGAACCTAAGTGGGTACCCACCCTAATGGTGGCGCGACCAGTACAGCGCTGCGTTTGTAGCTTTGGGTTGGTTGGATCTTTGTGTTGATTGAGTAAGTTTTGAGATTATATGATATTAACTGCCATTTAACGATGATTGGCCTTACAAGGAGCGTGGCCTTCCATGGTACACCCACCTTATTGTAAAGATAATACTTAATTTGTATCAAACATTGAATTTAACTACACGAAAAACAAGAAATTAATAAAGTTGCACTAAATATCATACATAAATTATGCTAATCGTGCAAAAGATGTGTTTACGCTTTGAACAGAGGCATGCATTGCATTCAATAGCGCACGTCCTTATCTTTTCGAAAAACGTAAAAATTATATGGTAGAAAGTGGAAAGGAAAGGCGCACGGTTTGGAGTTTGGAGGAAATATTGAAAACGTCCTTATATGGCAGAAAGTTGAAAGGCAATAATGCATGCGTCTGGCGCAAGTTGAATTGAAAGTTGAAGCGATTTGGTGAAGACAGACTAACAAACACATAGAAAGTAATAAAGGTAAAATTACATTTCCCCGGTACCTATGCCTTTATCTCTTTCCGAAAGAAAATAACTGCGCCGCTACCCATGCTTTTCGGAAAGCAGAGCCGACGTGTTTACAAAGTTATAAAAGTATACAAAATGTTTCATTTATTATCGTAATGAAGGATGTAAAATACAAAACTATTTTTTCACCTCTTCATCTTTAGGACGTCTCCAAGTTAACACTGTGACATTAGATTCTGCCGAATTCAAAGTCTTCTCTCCAGACAGTTTGATTATTCTACCAGGCTTGTCAGATGTCATACCAGCAAAGGTGTACACCAAACAAATATCAGCCGACCAGCCGTCGTACTTCGGGTGCGTCAAGATTCTTTCAATAGGAAGATATTGTTCGTATCCAGACTCGAACATTTTTTTGGTTCCGATTATAACGAACGATGCTGTGATTTCTGGTTGTACGTTTTCATCCACCTCGTGTACACTGTAGAATGTTTTTTTTTATAATATAAAATTAGTTAAACATAAAGTAATGAAATGAGAGACAAAAGTAGTAACACACAAAGATACGATATAGGAAAATTCGTTTTCTTTTTGGATCGCCGAGATGGCGACACAATGAAACCAATTTCATAAACCGGTGTGCAAACCACTCGACCAATAGAGGTTGACAAATTAATTTTCATTATTATATATTTCGATAAAAGAAATAAAATTACTAACAAACAATGGGCCGCGGTGACAATAACGTGGTCATGAATTATAGCTCCAGTACAAGTTCTCTTCGATGCATCTTGGAAGACTACACTGAAACCAAAAGAAATCATAATGAAAATCAAAACACCTATCTATTACGGAGGGCATGAAATAAAGGTTGTGTTTTCTATTAAAATTTCATACAATAAACTCTGGAACGTAATTACATACAGGGTGGAAATAAAAGATGGTAGTTGGAGGGACACGACGACCCTAAATACGTTTTTTACTCATGTGCCTAAATATTAATAATAATGTTGGTGGCAAATTTAACTGAAAAGAAACATTCCTTTATTTTTAAAAATAAGTAAAACTGTATTCAGTGATTTTTGATAAATTGCTTCAGCCGGGAATCGAACGAGCACAAACTGAAAAAAATACATTCTATATTTTTATAATACTAATCGATAGAGTCAATGATAAATGTCATTTTTTTTCTAAATAACTAACGGAGACGTTTACACTAAACTTAAGAATCGTCTAAGTTTTTTCTTAAGTACAACTCGACCAAGATAATTAGGCGCATGATAGCTGCATAACAGCTAAGTTTATGACACCGTTTTGATTTGGTCGAGTTGTAGTTAGGAAAAGACAGGCGATTCTTACGTTTAGTGCAAACGGCCGATAGTATCTTTAATTAAAGGCAGATTTAAGAAAGATAATAAAATACTAACTTTTGAACTAAACTATATTTTGTTATCTTTCTTGGGTATACCTTTAATTTAAGCTACTATAAGTATGTTATTTAGAAGAAATTGACCCTTATCATTGATTTGGTATTATAAAAACACAGAAAGTTATTATTTCGGATTTCTGATTCCTAGGCGAGACAAGCTATTATCAAAAATGTTTGAATGCAGTACCTATTAATTTGCCATCATCAATATATACACATCAACTTTGTCTAGGGATACAAGTGCTATTTTCATACAAACGAGGTAACTTTGAAGCCTTGGTTTCCTGCCAGGGATGTACTGTGCTGTGATTTGATGACGGCTATCCAGGGAGTGAATGGAGTAGATTCAGATCGCTATACACACCCAACTGATCTGATCAGCATTCTAAAAGATTAATGGGTCAGAGTTCTCAGTTTGAGGATTTCCATACATTTTCATGCTAGTTTCGCGGTTTTTTTAAACATTACGTTTTTAGAATGCTGGTCAGATCAGTTGGGTGTGTATAGCGATCTGAATCTCCTCCATTCACTCCCTGGATAGCCGTCATCAAATCACAGCACAGTACATCCCTGGCAGGAAACCAAGGCTTCAAAGTTACCTCGTTTGTATGAAAATAGCACTTGTATCCCTAGACAAAGTTGATGTGTGTACTTTTTTCCCCCAACTACCGTCTTTATTTCCACCCTGTATATTAATCTTGCATTTATCTACGAGTCTCAAATAATCTCCAATAAAGTGTTCCTATTCCAAAAACAAGCGGCTGTTACCATACTCATATTTGTTTGTAATAGGCAATAATTTTTGGAGGCAGCGTGTGATGGATGAGGTCACAGGCGCTTTTGACAGTTGATTTATTCTTTGACCTATGTAAGCGTTGGGTAACCCAAAAAGAACAAAATATACATCTCGAAAGCGATGGTTGATGGGAAGAAGCTTTCTGTGAGTCAAATTTCTCCTTGAAAGAGAATCGGACAACATCAGAGTTCAATAAAATTCTAAATTGGTTAAAGGTAATATTGGTGTTTTTTTTAGGGAAGAATTTCATGATTTAATTTTGTCGGAAACTTCAATAGATACTAAGGTGCAAAAGCACTAAACTTAAGAATCGCCTAAGTCTTTTCTTATCTACAACTCGACCAAGATAACTAAGCGAATGACAGCTACATGACGGCTAAGTTTATGACATCGTTTTAATTTGGTCGTGTTGTAGTTAGGAAAAGACTTAGGCGATCCTTAAGTTTAGTGCAATCGGACGTACGTCTCCCAAAATATAATAGCAGCACGTTAAAAATAATAATAATTATAATCATTAATTTTTTTTCAACAAATACAACTCCTGACTATTAAAAAACCCTGTCAGATCCGGAAACAAGTGATAGTGTTGTTTAAACTGAACAACTTTCTCCGTGGAATATAGGTCGAAAAACGAAAAAAAATTTTTTACTTCTCTAAAAAATGTATTGGTAAGCTGTAGCCCTACTATGAGTTATTGCAAACTGTTTACGTTACAGTAAACTATCGTTTTCTCTCTTTCACTCGTATTGACTGCAGTATATCCGACAGTTTACTGTAACGTAAACAGTTTGCATCAACTCATGGTAGGGCCACTGATCGACTTACCATAGTAAGTAAGTAGTAATGTAAAGTAGTAGTAAGTAAGTAAAGTAGTAGTCCATAGAAAGACGAAAAAAAAATTGGTTTTTCGACCTTTGTTCCTTGGAGTAAGTTGTTTAATAGGGTATTTGACTGATTTTTTTTTACTGACCAAACATGTTTATTGAAATATTAGCAACACAACATAAGTATTTATTTTCAAATACTTTGCATATTTTTTGGGATATAGAGCATCTTTCTAATTAGACAAAGAGAGCGCTATAAGCAAGTGACGTCACATTCTTGTACCGCCAACTCTCGCCATAGAAAATTTCGTTTTAGAAAGAGATAGCTAAAGTCACAATTAAGTAGCTCATAATTCGCTTATTATAAAACAGATTGAATTTCTTTTTTCACATTTGTTATTCAATAACGTTTTATTTCTGAATGTCATAATTAAATATCTACATTTCAACAATAGTCAAATACCCTATTTAATCAACACTATCTGACTGGTTTAGGATCTGACAGGGTTTTTTAATACATGATGTACATTTTGGTATTTTTTAATGCACAACGGTATAGTGCTTGGTGATTACTTGATGTTTAGTGACGATGAGGCCTGATGGAAGCGCACTACGCTCGGAATCCTCACCATTGAGGAACTGGGTATCTTACCTCTAACTACCGGAACACAACTATTTTTAAATTGTTTTCATGGCGTCAGACTTAAGTAAGATGGTGGTAGCTAGCCAGGTGGACTTGAAATAAGCCCTACCATCAACCAAACCCAGTACAAATTGTACCCGCACTGGGAATCGAACCCGGGACCCCTGTGTCTTACACGGGTAGGCAAATCACTAGACCACAGAGGCAGTTAATATATAATTTTTGTTTAATAGAATCTAGCTAGACGAATTTGAAAATATATGAATAAATTTTTTATAAGATATTACCTGTGAAATAATGTTTTTATTTTCTTATTTTTTATTAAGATTCACTTACTCTATTAACGCAACAAATAAATGCCCCTCCCGTATGATCTCATCTTCGTTTGGCGAGTCATCAAATTCTTCAGGACCTTAAATAAAACAGTGAAAATAATATTACTTATGTGTATTTAATTTCATTAAACACTTATAAAATGCTTATTGTTCCACAACGCATAACTATTAATTAAACATAAATGCACTGAAAAAAAAACTAAAATTGAATAAGTCCAACATTAAGATATACAGTAAAGAAAAAAAAGTGTCGAATTAAGTTACTAAGTTAACTTTTTTTCAGCCAGTCATAAGTTTTTAATGATATTAATGTGACATTACTGTTTTGGGTAGCATATGGTGTTCCATCCTCTGATTTTAATAAATTTAAGTTTATAAAGAAAACACACGCAACAGAGGCCACAGTGTGCATAAAATGCATTGTTGTATTAATTCCATTTCAATGCCGCGTAATAAAATGAACGAAGTTAATTATTTTTTAATTAATTTGATAAGTCAAGCCGCAACATCCAGCTTGTTTGGAATATAAAATGGTTTTCAATTTGATTTCGGTTTATACGTAGGTATAGATTTTTTATGCACTACGGGGATAACGCTAAAAGTGGAATCGCACTACACCCGGAATCCTCATCACTGATGAACTGGCTATCTTACATCTCACTGCCGGAACAAAACAATTTTTGAATTGTTGTTATGGCGTCAGACTTAGGTAAGATGGTGGTAGCTAGCCTGGCGGACTTGTAATAAGCCCTACCACCAAACCGAGTATAAATTGTACCCCCTCCTGAAAATCGAACCCAGGGCGCCTGCGTCTTACACGGGTGGGCAAACCACTAGACCACAGAGGCAGTTTTTAGGGTTCCGTACCCAAAGGGTAAAAACGGGACCCTATTACTAAGACTCCGCTGTCCTTCTGTCTGTCTGTCACCAGGCTGAATCTCATGAACAATGATAGCTAGACAGTTGAAATTTTCACAGATGATGTATTTCTGTTGCCGCTATAACAACAAATACTAACCCCCTTACTAATAAAGATTGTATAGCAGCTGCATAGTTACACAGTGTTTTGTCACTTTCTTTTTAATGTCAAATTCAAATAGTTTGACAGAGAGTAACCATTGTGTAACTATACATCTGCTATTCAATCTTTATTAGTAAGGGGGTAAAAATATAATAAAAGAAATATTTAAACGGGGCTCCCATACAACAAACGTGTTTTTTTTTACCGTTTTTTGGTACAGAACCCTTCTTGGAAAAAACTTGGCCGGTTTTTATTGTATAATTCTCTGTACGATAATATCGTACAAAACAATATTATTGATTTTATTTTTTGTTTTCAGCTGTATTATATACACACATCAACTTTGTCTAGGGATACCAGGTGTTATTTTCATACAAACGAGGTAACTTTGAAGCCTTGGATTTCTGCCAAGGATGTACTGTGCTGTGATCTGATGACGGTTATACAGGGAGTGAATGGAGGAGATTCAGATCTCTATACACACCCAACTGATCTGACCAGCATTCTAAAAACGTAATGGACATGTTTAAAAAAACCGCGAAAATAGCATGAAAATGTATGGAAATCCTCAAATTGAGAACTCTAACCCGTTAATCTTTTAGAATGCTGAACAGATCAGTTGGGTGTGTATAGCGATCTGAATCTACTCCATTCAGTCCTTGGATAGCCATCATCAGATTACAGCACGATACATCCCTGGCAGAAAACCAAGGCTTCAAAGTTATCTCGTTTGTATGAAAATAACACCTGTATCCCTAGACAAAGTTGATGTGTATAGTAGGGAAAGGCCGGGAAAACGAACAGCCCAGCCAAGAAGTTTATCTGATTTTACTATAACTATACAACATGAAGAGTATAGCTGGGCATATTCATATCGGTAAAGTATTGCACCAGCAATGCCATGACAGCTAAATACAAACAATATTGGCCGGACTTGTAGTGGAGATAAAAACAAAAGATTTTGGTCGTCTTCTTACGATTTTTGAAAATATAAATCGTATAACGAATCTAGTGTTTTGCGAATAAGTTATGTTCGATCGAATGCATCATAAATTAAGTTTTTACTTGTGACTAAAACTTTTCAATAACCATTTGAAACTTTTATTAACATAGTTATTAAAACAGTACTCAGATTGAAAGTGGCGCCGCGGTGAATTTTATTTAACATTGTAATTTTAATATATACATTAATTCTAATAAAACTTTACATGGATTTTTAATATCCATAGTCTAGTATATTTAAGGTATCATTACATTCCCTCGTAATTATTTCTAGAAGTAGATAGCAAAACTGCTAAAAGTGTCCTTTTTTCTGACACATTCTCAAAAATTCCACGGAAAGTTTTATTAAAATCTATAACTTATTAAAAAAAACCACTGAGGGTGCCACTTTTGATGGGGTGTCCACCTAAATAGGAAAACATAAATAACTGAGTTGGTGTGCCTTAGATGAACTAAAATGAGAAGAGCCACTGTGAATTTTTAAAAGAATAAAATTGTTAAAACAAGATTTTTCTGCTAAAGAATTATACTGAAGCGTACGAGTTCTAAAAAAATCTGGTAGCAAAAGGTAAATAACCGTCTGATGGACGTTTTTCTGACAATTGCCAGGATTAGAACGAGCAGCGGCGGCGGCGTTTGTATGGTTTTAAAAAGTACATATTTGAATATCGACGAAACATTTTTGAATAAAGTATACACGGGTAATGGGTATACTCACAAAAGTGATGCAGTTCTATTTGAGTTGGTACGATATACCTACGTGTTAAAAATTACTGCGGTGAAATATTGTGAATAAGTTTCATTCGTTTTATTTTTCAAGCCATTATTAATTGCAGTGTTGATTATTACGTATTTTAGTGTGATTGATTCAGATATTTTATCAGAATTTTATCTAAATCTTAAAAAAAACAAAATAATGTTTATATTTGGTCATCCATGCTTTCATTATAATGAAACTAAATAAGTGAGATTTTCTGCGTTTACATTCGATTAGCCATAAAAAAATTCTGTATAGTATTTAGATACAGTATTGCAATGCATGTCTGGGTAGTGCTAGTTTTTTTATTTAGAAGAAAACAATATATTGGCTGTAATAAACTTTACTGATCTGACAGAAATATTTAATATTATTAATTTTATTATGAAGCTTTCATTCGCTAAAAAGTAGAAAAACTAGCTTAAAAGCACTATTGCATGGAAACTCGGTGCTTAACAGAAATAATTTGTAGAAAATAAGCGCGAAATTTACTGCGCCGGGGCTCTCAGGAGTGGAATTTATTGTACGCAGCGCAATCCGGGAATTTTAAACAGGCTCCCGCACTGCAGAGCCCGGGAACAAACTATAAAGTCTGGACAGAAGCGCCTCTCTGTACCTTTTTTATTTAATTTTGGGATAACTTCACCTCTCCTGATGTTATGTGACGTTTGAAGGTGGAGGCGCACTACACCCAGAATCCTCATCTCATCACTGAGGAACTGGCTGTCTTACTTCTAACTGCCGGAACGCAACAATTTTTAAATTGTAGGTACGGTGTCAGACTTATGTAAGATGGTGGTAGCTAGCCTGGCGGAAACGTAATAAGCCCTACCACCAACCAAACCGAGTACAAATTGTACCCCCCTGGGGATCGAACTCGGGACCCCCGTGGGCGAACCACTTGACCACAGAGATATTTGTCACTGTTATGTTTACTATACTTGATAGCGACTGTAGTCTTTCTTCTTTCTTATAGAATGAGGATTAGTGGCCACCTCTGGTGTTAGAGCTTATCAAGCCGCCTGATACAGGCGGCTTGATAAGCCTCTAACTTGGCTTAACGACTGTTATCAGATGACAACAGCCGGGACCGACGGTTTAACGTGCCCTCCGAAGTACGGAAGCGCTCAGTTGTAATGCCACTTTAATGGTCACCCATCCGACACCTGACCAGACCGAGCGTTGCTTAACAAACGTGATCGAGTACGATCAGTCTGTCAAGTTCCGCCATGAGCGACTGTAGTAAGCAATTTTTTATGCAATTTGGCCCAAAGCTTCTGGAGGTAATAGTTACCGGGTAACTAAACTAAACGTTTTCATACAAGTGGCAACTACAATCGATAAGTAAGCGTAAACTTATTGTATTTGAAAACGCTTCCGTCTTTTCTTTTCACTTGATTGTTGCGCTTCTACAGTACTGGTAATAATTCGCTTTCGTCTGAGATTGTCTTTAGGTAATTGTATGTGTGCGTGCACGAATAGCCGCGATTTGCTTCGAGTGTTTCTTCTTTCTACTTAATATTTCGTGGTCTGGATACAAAGTAACATGAAGCCTCGCAACGCTGTTCATTTGGCCTTCTTCGAGAAATAAAGTTAGATTGCATACAGACAGTAAAATAAAAATCAGTGGATTGGAAACGTAGATAATTTGAAATAGTACAATATCCCATCCCAAGGGGCGCTATTTTTGGCCCCAGAACCCTAGACGTTATAGGTACTTATTTTCTCACAAACAACAATAACCCTGTGAGACACCAGTGTTTCATTTCAACATAATAATAACGACTATTAATTAAGTGATTTTCTACGCCAAACATTTTAAAACAAAAACCTTTCAAATATAATTTTGGAGGCCAAATCTCATTACTGGAATACCTCGATTAATTAATTACTTTGTTAAACACTAAAGTATTTATAAGATAAACATTCGAGCCCATATTAAAATTTGTTTGTTGGTTCTGTCATTCACGTGAATCCCTTTCAACCGTAATGACGATCAATTTACAACATTATTTTCGTCCAATCAAGTATCGGTTCTTGTTAATTTGTGTGTAAATTGACTTTTAAATAGATTGAACCTCCACAACTGCGGTCGCTTTATGCAGACAACTCACAGAGGGCAAAGTATATTGCGGTAAAGCTCTTAATATAACGTAACGCAATTATATCTTACTTCATAATCAGCTGCATGACATCCACTGGTGATGTATTTTAGTTATTATTAAGTACTGTATTGCACTGTCATTTATTATTATAAAATAATTCAAATTCATCCTAATTTAGTTTTCTGATTGATCTTACAATCATGGGCTTTATATTTATAGAAATTATTAATTCTGATTAAGTTTTTTTTACATTTAGCAACACACAACACGTTAAATGTAACTATTGCAAGAATTTTTATAACACCTATCTTTCAGTTTCCTTAAAATGACTTCCAAGGCCATCTTACCTTAATAATAAACTTAAAGAAATGGTCGAAAACACATTTGAGTGACCGTAAAACTAACCAGTATTCGGTTTTATCACAACAATTTGCAGTTCTCGTTTGTATATACGATCGACACGATGTTAAGGGTGCAAAGAGGATACGCAAATTTATTTTTAAGTTCCGTATAGTAAAAAAAACTCTACAATCCCACGTGGTAAAAAAACTATCAATGTTTTCCATTTATTCTAGTTTGTTTTGATAATGATGATAATAAAAATCATTGCCAATAGCTAAAAAACAGATACACGATTGTATATTTTTTGCTACTTGTAGTTAGAATTACAAATTATAAAAAAAAGATGATAAATCTCACTCAAAAAATATCACCATTTTGGATGCTAAAAAATACCTCTATTATGTAATTTTTTTGGGTATGTGTTACAATGCCGAAGTAGAAAAGACCGAATTTTACAAGACCTAATGGACGAAAGACCGAAAATCAAAAGGTCGAATGGTTGTTTGGCCGTACGTTTAAAATCACGAAAGGACTTTAGTCCTTTCGGAATTTATTCCGAAACTTAAAAAACCGAAGGTAATACCTAATTGGCTGTGGAGGTGTCTTTGGGCATCGCGTAAAATGCTTTATAGCAAATTTAGCTGCCGGAAATGAGTCTAAACTAGTCTACTGGGACTTAGAAACCGTAGACCGTAGGTTACGAGATAGGTGCGAGGAGCGTAGCGAAGAGCATGTTAGGCGTGAAATCCACAGAAGTGACGCGGCTTGGATACGGCGGCGATACGGCGCAGATGTAAGACGATTGACAAAGGAAATACACATATCGCCCATCGAAATGTATGGTATTGCCGCCGTATCTGCGCCTTATCTCCGCAGCCTCTTTTCTGTGTATTTCACGCCTT
The DNA here is from genome assembly GCA_943789525.1 of Agriphila geniculea. NCBI lineage: Eukaryota > Metazoa > Arthropoda > Insecta > Lepidoptera > Crambidae > Agriphila > Agriphila geniculea. The sequence continues at coordinate 17,894,105 of OX038880.1, forward strand.
AGGTTGACATGAATACATGAACAAAAAGAACTATTTCAAACTCAATTGGTGGATTTTGTCAAAATAATTACTATTTTACAAGCATTTTTGAGTAAAACAAATTAACCGCAACGCCTACTTTCATAAATGTATGTATTTGTGTAGGTAGAATAAGTTATAAGTATCGACATTTCAACTTTCGAGGTTTTAAACTTTCGGGATTTCGAACTTCCGGTCATTTGATAATCGGTCTTTCAAGTTTCGGTCTATCGGATTTCGACATTTAGTATGTTCGGTATTTTAAAAATAAGTGTTTTATGCATCGATATTTCGGTCGTATGTATTATAAATTTTCGGCATTGTAATGCATACCCAATTTTTTAACATGTTAAAGAAAGAAATAAATGAAGTTGCCAAATATAAATAATTAAGTGTTACGTACCCCATGCAAAAGCAATATAAAAGTTTTTAGTATTCATAACATTATTTTGTTTTTATGATCACGTTGTAATCATGATAATAGTTACATAAAACATGTCAAGGTATTCATAAAAAACTACTGTCATTTATTCTTACTTACCCAGTTCATTTTTTTGCGGAAATCAGATTCTAAATTAGGAGTTAAATAAAATAAGTAAAAGTATCTAATAATTGTTAGTTATTAATTTATCATTATAATTAACTTGCATAGAGAATACGATAATTTTGCACTTTACTTTAAAAACATTGATTTTAACTCCTAACACTGCTTTTTGACGAAGCATCTCTGCTTGGGCAAAAATGCTTTCGTATGTCTGGCTGTCTGTTTACCTCTATAGGTCGCATTTGCTCAACAGATTCTTATGAAATTTTGTGAGCAGGTTTGATAATTATAAAGAATTTTTAGTCAAGCCAGTTTTTCCAAATTTTGCGAAAAAAAACACCCATTGGGAAATGCTCAAAGCGCCATCTAGCTTAAAATAGATATTTAAGAATATACCTGGGGGCCTATTACGAAAATAACGTACGCAATTGCGTAACGCAGTCACTTGGCCACGATAATCGTCCGCAATTCGCTGGTTGTAGTTATTAACAAACATTTTGAATTTGGCTACCGTAGTTCATAGACTACTAAACGAACAATGTCGGATACACTAGAGAAAAACTGTCAAACTCACGCAACTACTTCGCAATATCGCATACGAAAGTGATTTGTAATAGGAAACAGTCAAAACGAAGCACGGACGCAGCTGCGTGTATCGCATTAAACTTTTCGTAATAGACCCCCTGACCTACCAAACAGCACATAGTACCTATTGGCTCCGTGCACGCTTTTAGCGCCACCTAGCGTTTTGCAACTTTGTTGTCTCTGACCTGATCGTTTTGACGTTTTGATATGTAATGGCGGCATTGTGACAAAATGTTAAAAAATACTATACATATTGTGTTATTAATGTAAATTTCAAAATTACTATGATTTAGGTGGACAAAGTGTTGTGAAAACTTATTTTTGGTCATTTAAATTAAATATGGCAAGTAAGATCTATTCAAAAAGAGTGTTTTATTTTGGTTATATCAGGGTTTGTTTGCTTCTTTTTTAGTTGTAGATTTGGTAAAACAAAGGGATAAAGCTACTTTAATAATTTTACTAAGTGATTATCAACATATATAATTATTCCTGTATCGCTAATAATAAATTAAATATCGTTTTCAAACAGATTACAGAGCCTTCATTATTTCTACTTTTTGCCACCATGAACGCTGCAATCGATTATTATACCTTCGCACCCTCCCAATACAACTTTTCAAAAGCAGCGTTAATCTCATAGCGACATCTGTTAGATAAATTTTTAAACAACATACAATTTGAGCGAGGTCTACAGCTCACTGAGCCACTAGTTTTAATTTTAACACCTTACATGTCTGGGCTTATTACTTATTCCATTTTATTCACACATATTAAGAATGTCTAAAACTGTACGGAAAAGAAAACACATTGTTGACAGTAAAAATCTCACAAGCGGTAAAGCTCACTCCGACATTCTGTGCTTACTGTAAACGGTTCCGCTAACAAGATTACTACTAAGCCTATACGAAATGAAGAGGAACCCTAAAAATTTATTTTTATTCACCTGTAAGGCTCGGTTTATTACGGTGAGGCTATATAACTGGTGGATTTTATTTTATCGGAGGCCTACTTCATCCCAAATAAACTCGCGCCATAGTACAAACACTGAGGTAAGTTGTTTATGATAAAAACGACGACTGTCGTTTGTTTACGCTTTTAAAAGTGTTTGTTTTTTACTTTTATTACCTATTACTTGTGTTTTTTTTTTAATTAATGATTGTGGAGGATTTTTTTCATAATCCATCAGCAACTCGTATGTACCTGAAGCTACTCTAAAACTGCGGAATAGTACAAAAACAAGAAAAAATAGATAGGTAATTACATTCAAAATCTGAGAGAAAATTCTAGTTAAAAAATTGATCTCTTTCCACAATTTCTCAACGAGTTGCGGATTGCAAACTTGTACCAAACTAACGAGTTCTAGTTGGGAACTAACAAAAATTAACTATCCTGTGAAGTATCGGTATCGCCACAGAATAAATAATAGTACTAGCGTACAGAAGTTGCACTCCGCAAAATAGTTTAAATAAATTGTGACTCTTGCTCCGACGCAACAAAGTGCAATTCAGGTCGTACAGCGCCCCCTTCGCTCCAAAACATTCAATTAGTAGTTGCCTCTCTTTCTATTGCGTAGGTCTTATCTTTTCTGATGTATAAAATTTGTCCTCTCAGAGGACGCCGACCGGTTCAGACTCGCACGCGGAGTGACAGAGCCCTGGTATCGCGCACATCGTTATCTTGTTAGTTGAATTTACTTCACAAAAATAATGTAAGTACTTATACAAAATTAGACCAGTTCGAACATGACCAGCCCCTCTACTTAAATAGCCATTTTACTAAAATTAAAGCTAGTAGAATAAAACAACAATATGGGAATGACATAAAAGCTAACGCTTAGCTTTCATTCTACTCTACTAGCGTTAATTTTAGTAGAATGGCCATTTGAGCAGGCCCTCTGAACACCAAATGAGTGTCGCGTATTTTATGTATTAAATAAATCAACATTAATTTATTTACCCAAATACATATCTATATCTAATCTTGCAGTTAATTTTGTTTCGTTGGGACTTTTTTGTACATTATGTAAGAGGCGCTATAATATTCCAGCTTCATTAGTATAACCTTGAGAGTAAACAATCAAGTTTAAATAACTAACAAATAATAACATACCATACCAAACTAGCCTTAACACATAAAGTACCCAACACATGTACCCAAAAAACCCATCAAGGCCCCGAAGCCGAGACGGCTGGTAAATTCGGGGCGAGGCGAACTAATACCTACGTGGGCCCGCAAATTGGGCTCATTTCCGTGGGCCGACGGAGGATGCCTTGTTTTCCTTGGATATTACAGTAAATACAGTGACGTTTACACGGAGCGATCAGATTTTTAAGAGGCTTTAGACGCTGGTGCCAATTATTTGAGATTGTTAATGTATGTCACCAATTTCATTGACTTACATACAAATTGTTAGGTCTGAAAAAAAAGTTTTACTTGTTTCTTTATTTATGGGTGTGTCTCCAAATATTTGACGTTGACTGTACATGCCTAACTATAGTTATTTATATTTTTTGTGTCTCGGTTTTCTGTTACATATTCGATACCCAATATTTGATAAACCTTTAAGTATAAATAAATCGTATTTTAATCGTGTATTATAAAGGTACCTAAGATGACATTGTCAATTTCCTTAGCTCATGTCCGGTGAACACCTTGCGGTGCACGCAATATCTGACCCCTACACCCACTGTCTCAGGATCGGTATTTATGAGTGTCACCCTACCATTAATGACTGTTAATTAAGATCAGTGATGAATCTGGAACCCAAATTTTACTAACATGTTCTAACTTAGGGATTCCCAAACTATATTGGGCAAGAGACCCCTTTTCCAAAATGAGCTGATACCTCAAACCTCCATATTTAAATTAAAATCCTATCTCTAGTTTTTCCCCTATTAATACAAAATACCAATTTAATTCATCAATGCCCGCGCGGACGCCGCCGGCGTGGCGTACAATAGAAAATCTATTATGACTCATTTTCCGGGTTTTGATGGGTTAAAACGACTAAAATATTTGTCATTCTTATAACAAGTTAGTATACGTAACACAACTTATACAGTATCTTGGAAGTTTCAACTAAGAACCTTGTGGTCAGTTTTTAGACCTCATCGACTACCAAAATCAGTTTTCGTTTATGTCGACCCCTGGGAAACCGATTTCGACCCCAAGAGGTCGATATTGACCACTTTGAGAATGCCTGTTCTAACTGAACTTAAATGAAAATGAAATCTAAATGAAACGAAATGTCAACTAAATTATTAAGGGTGCCTTTCACGAAAGAATTGAGTCTTTCTCCTTTTAACTCTTGACTTTTAATAAAAGTCACTCGTCTCTTTTATCTATGAGGTTTTTCTAAAAATAAACATAACCACCTTAAACATAAAACAATAACAGGAGCGTTATGAAACAACAATATAAAAGATTCCATTTACGTAAAAACGTCGACTTAAGAAACAAAGATTGCGTAAATGAACGCACAATAAGCCATTATTCCATAAAGTAGCGAACGTCTTTGTTCGGCAAAAACAAAATGACGCCCTCAAAGAGCCTTAAATGAGGTAAAATGGTATAAAGATACATATTACCGTGATTATTGCATAAAAAATGGATACTTAAGCGAAATTGAAACGTCTCATTTTGATGAGTTTTAGGGATTTACCTGAAAGGTAGCGCCTAACCTTTCGCAAATGGAGTTGCTTTGTTTAATGTTTAATTTTGTTCATAATTGAAAACTTTTGCAATATCTTCAGCTTTCAACGCCATAATATTAACAATCAAATGTTTGTTATTAGTTATTTCGGAACAATAGATGATTTTGTGTTTATAACAGTTCTAGGTACGTACCAAGTTGTTTAATTTTTTATTTTAATTACAATAGAAGATCATGTTTTTCTACAGTTTCATATTTGGAACCAAAATAATACGTAACGGTTATAAATGACGCGCTCGAAATGAGAGATGAGACTTTATTCACTTAGGTTTTTTAATAAGAGGGTCAAATGACTCTTTGAAGTGGGGCTGTAAATTTAATATAATTGCTTGAAGAAGAAAAATGTCTTAATACCTTTGGGGCCATTTAGGAACCTCGGTGGTAGTTAAGTTGGGCCCATGTCACTCACTTGTCTGCGCCAAACTGTATTAGCATACAAATTGATAGCCCACGATTTATGGACTTTGGACTTTATTTGAGAGTCAATATATTTTTTCTGGCATTCGGCGAGGAAGTGGTCTTAATGTCTTTTGTGTTGCCACTTTGAATTGATAAATTTTCTTCGGTGACTGTTTTGAATTTATCATGAAAAAGGTGATATATAGATTTTATCTCAGAGGACAACAATTGTTTAGATTCAAACTAAGCAGTGCATGTAAATATGAATATATTTATTTAACAACGTAGACAAAATCATAAACTAAATAATAGTAGTATAAATAAGTGTATGGAAGATACTTAAATAGGTATGAAAACAGCTGATGGCTTATTACCGTTCAAATTAGTTATTCTCATGCGGTCCCCTGCAACCGAACCATCGACAATTTTGAATCCCAACTGATCCCCCTATACTTTGCAACTCTCAACGGTTCCCCTCATTGTATTTCTAATGCATTTTTATTGTTACCACTGTACAAAATAAGCTAGTAAGATTAGGGTTGATACCCCAATTTCCAACTAAATTGCACCTGATGGTAGAAATAAAATATTAATATTAATTTTTGATCCTCTATACAGGGGATCTGATAGGAATAGATAATTTAATAAATAACCAGTGGATTGGTTGCAGGGGATCGAATGGGATTAACTCGTTCAAATCAAATCGAAAGCTACCTATTTATTCTTCTTCTTATCGTATGAGGATTAGTGGCCACCTCTGGTGTTAGAGTTTATCAAGCCGCCTGTAAAGCCTCTAACTTGGCTTAACGACTGTTATCAGATGACAACGGCCGCGACCGACGGTTTAACGTGCCTTCCGAAGCACGGAGCGCTCAGTTGTATTGCCACTGTTAGGTGGATGGGTGACCGTTAGGTCACCCATCCGACACCTGACCGGACAGAGCGTTGCTTAACAAACGTGATAGAGTACGATCAGTCTGTCAAGTTCCACCATGAGCGCTTCAGATATTTATTGCAGTCATGTTAACAATGATGATATACCTACACAGATTAGAATACCAGTACCAATACATAAACTCCACTAGTGTGTGGCTTACATTATTAATAATCTTCGTAGAATTGAAAAGAAAAATAAAACATTAAATTATTCAGTGAAATCAATAAACAAAGTTCTACCTTTTCTCATTGTTATCTTAATATTGAGCAACACCAATACTGTAGGCGTCAGTTGAACTTGTATTAATAACAAAGCGTTGTAAAATTCTGGGAATTAAAATCAAGTATAAAATATTAAAATATTGTTAATAAAGTATTGAATTCTGTTCCATTTGGTCTACTCTTTCGCAAAAGGACAATACCCTCTGATTTTGCATTAAAACTCCAAAGTTTTGGGTAGCCAAAACGTAGATAATTTATTATGGAATATCGTACAATGCGATGAAATATAAATGGACGAAATTGTAAAGTTTTGTAGAAATCTACTAGATAGATAGGTACTGAACATAATAAGGTATCTAGACATTATTCCTATATCAAAACAAAATGTTCACACTTTAATTCATTTAAAAACTTTGGTATTTAATTAGGCTGGCCTAAATTGTCTACGTGCTTCGAAAGGCACTCTGAGCCATTGGTTCCAACTGCACTTGCAGTTGTTAACACCCACCAATCCGTATTGAGCCCGCGTGGTAGGTAAAACCTAATCAATCCATAAGGAAGGCCTGTGCCCCAATGCTAACCAACCAAATAAAAAAGCTGGGAAGGATTAGGATCAAAGTAGTTAACTAGGTACTCTAATAGAAAAAAAATATTAATCACAACACAAAATACAAGTTATATACAGGAAGTTACAAAAAACTCGTAATGCCGAATATGGTAGATAGGGACCATCAAACTAAAAAACTTGTACTATGGAAGCAACTCTGAAATCGCAAAAAAACTAGCTGTTTCATACAAAAAATAGTAACGAAAATATCAAAATGTATGAAACAGCTGATTTCTTTTTCGCGATTTCAGAGTTGGTCCCATTGTAAAATTTGTTTAGTTTGATAATAATAATAATAATAAATGCTTGGACAATTTCACACAGCGCCATCTAGCCCCAAACTAAGCAAAGCTTATGGGTAAAGCAAATATGGGTGATATATACCTAGATGACCAATATGATGGTCCCTAATATATCATATTCGGCATTAAGGGATTTCTGTAATACGTTGTATAGTTACTTTTCACTTACTGATTAGTTTTTCATCGTTACATAATCCAGGGAATACGTTTATGTAAACGATTTAAAGTGTTTCTTCTGTAGAGAACCGTTTCAAGACCCCATGTCTATACATATAATGGGGAATTAATTTTCATAGAGTGTAATTTCGAACAAGTTTAAAAAACAAGTTTGTTTTATCATTTATGTTAGACAAGGCATCAAATTCCTTCAGTACTCAGAATTTTCTCTGAGAACATGTTCCAGGAAATTAAGTAGAGCGTTTAACAAGACGCAGGGTTATTCATTAGGACTAAAGTCGTAGTCTAGAACATTCTTCAGGCATGCTCCTCCTTCGTTAATGAGACCTCGACTTAGTCACTGCATTCTCAAGAATAATCTCTTGCATTTTCACTTAATTTGTTTCGTGTTTCTTGGAGTGGTGCGCGCCTTGTTTTGTAAACCCGATATGAAATATCTTTTACATCCGAAAATACTCCTGCTTTTCGAGATGAAACAGAAACGGATATACAGAGCGCTGATTACACCATTTTCTAGATTAATTTCGAGTTGCTTTTTTTTAGTTTCCATTACGCTTTTGCTTCTTTTCAGACTTTTTAAAGACAACGTTAGTCGTATCGTGAAATGGTCACTGTGAGATATAGACTAAACGCTTATCTGACATGACGTTTAGGCTTAACGCGACTTAGGCACACTGCGTTATAGGTAGTCAGCGAGCAAAGGGTACAGACTTGGTACTTACTTAGTCTTTTGGCGAAGTTCGGGTCGTTGGTTGGTCGAAATGACGTGATACTGACAAAAAGCCTCATCTTTTGTCGATGCTAATTTGCAATACACACCTTTTTTGTGTGTAGATAGTGGACAAGACCATCCTATTATCACAAAATAGTTAGTCTGTTTCTTAATTTGTGCTATTTAATAAGGACATGCTCATCTCATCTTATATTTTAAACTTGTTTCTTACATATAATCAATATCGATTAATTTTTAAAAATATGTGAATTATTCTAAAATTGTGAAAGTCAAAGAGAATAGTTGACCTTAGAATAGCACCAAAAGCTATGGACGGCTGAACGTGCTTTCGAAACTTAATAGAAGCTTTGAGATAATAATAGCTTAGTAATTGTTATTGTCCGAAGCCTTTGCGAATATTACTCCAGGTCGAAAGTTAGCCTCTTCGCTATGATATTCGACCTCAATAATGATTATAACAGAATATCCCCGATTTCAGGTACGTCATTAGTGAACAGTGAACGAGCTAAGAATCTCAAACAATTAACGTAGATTTTGTATCTGAAATTATTTTTAACTAGCGGCCGCCCGCGACTGCGTCTGCGTTCCTCGGGAACAATACTTTTTTTCAAGATGAAAGGTACCCTATATCCTTATATGTTCCCCTAACCACGTGTATGTAAAATTTATGATTATCGGTTTAGTAGTTAAGACGTAAAGGCGTAAAAAACAAAAGGACTTTCACATTTATAATATTAATAAGGATACAAGCTGCAAAAAGTAATATTGGATGCGGAATAAGGCCATTAAAACAGTTTTATCAAAAACAAAGTATTCATTATTAAAAAATATAAATTAAGCGCTTTTAATTTAAACTTAAAACATTGACCTGCATATATTTACACTGGACAGGCTTATGTCAAACTGTTTTTGTGCCTATTTGATTACCGCGATGTTGGCGCTGTAGGACGTAGCGTGAGCATAGCGTGCGTACATGGTACTAAAGTTTGAAGTCTGGAGAGACCATCACGTCAACCATTTTCATATTGTACGTCAAAATTAGTTCTTTAGACGCACGCTAGTGGCGTTTCAAATAGGCACAAGAACTTTGCTGTCAAATCATACAGACAGCCTGTCCAGTTAAATAAATTTTTTTTTTCATGTCAGTGACTTAAAATCAATAAGTACCTTTTTTAAATATACTTAGATAACCCTGCATTGCATGCCCTTCTACCACGAACCGCTCATTTTATTATGTTTTTTAACGAGTATGTATGCGGTAAAAATTAGCAGCTCATCCATAAAACCGACTAAGCATATTTTTGGACTTTTAATTATGTGACTTTGTTACGGCGTACTTAATGCCGATGTCCTACGTATGTGTTTAAACAGGAAACCGTAAAAGAGGCTGTTAGCGCTTTATTGGCGTATAAAATAAAAAATAATTGCCGGCCGGCTTACGCGTGGGTTTAGGTTGAAAATTAGGGGCACGAAATTTTTATTGGATCTGTCGTCAAATCAATTATGTAGACTTAACTGTGACACCGAAATGGCTTCCTGGAGCTTTCGATATCTTCATATAAGTCATTTGCTATTTCAGTCTTATTTATCCCTGGAATAATTTTGGATTTTTATTTGACCAAGCGGGAATAAATGTTATTCTTAGATTACCAGTTATTCGAGAGTATATCACGTTTTACCACGCACTATTCTCAGAGTATTATGATGATCGGGAATAGTCCCATTTCGCGGGAAATAACAGAGTTAATTCGCGAGTACTTTAATGGCGGCTGCGTGCCGTATGTCAGTGACATTTGTTTGACATTTGACTTTGACCGCTACAGATAAGCACAAGGCGACAAAATAGAGTTGACAAGACTTTGCCTTTTAAATAGTTCGTTTATAGAACAATGAAAATTGGCCGGATAATACGTTCATTCACATATTCGCTCTTTAATGAAGGAATAAGAATCCCAAGAGTTACTTTTCTTTGGATTGCATGGAAAAATGACCATTTCTTTACTCGAGAAAAATATTGTGGAATACATGTATTCTTGGTATAGTTATTCCCGTTCATATTGAAGATTGGTCAAATCCATTCTGTATGAGGTTATATTCATTCAAGCTAAGTGTACTTAAAAAATATTTACAAAAAGTAATTATTAAAATCTTTTAGCCATCTTAAGATATTTCGTAGTAAGTCTGAATTTTCTAAGCTTACTTACATTACAAATATATTTTCAGAAATCCTTTTGATCATTCAAGTGGTTGGATTTCATCTGCAATTCAGAATTTATTTAAAATAAAATATACATGTATTTGCCTAATTTCTAAAACAATAATGACCACGTTTTTAATATTCAACACACAAAGTACATACATTTAATTAATTAGTTTTATCTTAATGTATATGAATAAAACATTTTGTTTTTTAATGGATAATCATTTATTTATTTACAACCACAAGTACGTGTCTAGATTAAAAGCCCTCACATCAGCTAGTAAATTTTTCAATAAAAGCTGAGTTCACACTGAACCGAACAACGCCGAACGCTGGTTTCGAAAGTATGTTAGTGACTGTATGTTATATGTATCTATTATAAATGTATATTATATGTATTATCCGGTATTGTATACAAATACAGTACCTAGGTAATGTATAAAATACCTAAAAGTTATGAAATATTATTCATTTTATACCCTACCTAGGTATTTTATAAAATACCGAATGCACAGCCGGTAACGTGTGTAAAAGATGAGAGCAGGTAAATTGTGATTTTACTGTAGTTATAGAAAGAGTCTATTTATGGATGCGCACGAATACTTTTTTCTGAAGACCTCTATTGATAGTAAATTTTCAAAAACGTCGTTATCCCTAGGTATTGTATTCAATACCTAAATTTCTCACATTGCTGGTAACATATACATTATCGACAATACTTCAATGTATCAATTCTTATTAAATAAAAAAAAAATACAAATTCAGAAGCGCAATGCAAAAACACCATTTTATTGAATTAGGTAGGTACCTATTCAACAAAAATCACTGCAATATGAGAAAAAGAGCAATGTTTTTTTTATCTCTTGGCCACTTAACCTTCAAATAATAAATTAGAAACGATACAATTGTTACCTACCTATTAATTTACGTCAAAAGTTCAAAACTTTAAAACATTAATTTTACTAACCCTTTTAAAACACACAAAATCATTTAGCAAACTTAAGTATTAACTTAAAGTATGCCTAACTCTTCACTGAACAAATAGTTTATAAATTATTTTAACGTTTGTAACAAAGACATTGTAATAAATTGTTTTAACGTTTGCAACAAATTGTTTTAAGGTTCCGTTTAACCGTTAACAGTGTGGACTCGTAATATAAGCACTCGAGTCGGGTCACGAACCCGGGCATTATGCAAAAATGTGCAGGGGTTAAGAATGCGAAATTCTTCTACTACGTGACTGCGCCTCTCAGCTGAGGGGTTAAACATTGTTACTTAAATAATTTTATCTAGCGCAGTTATATTTTAATATTGAATTTGTTTTCTGAGAGTAAAAGTTTTTTAACTCTTTAAAATGAATGAGAAAATTAATAATTAGGTAACTTATTTCAAATTATCTTTACTTAATCTTTATTTTCTATGGTGTATTGTTTAATCTACCTATATTATTCCCTATACGCCACTGAGCACGATCCGGCCAGCCACCTTGCGAAGGTCGTGCTCCACCTTGTTTGAGGGCGTCCCACTCTACGTTTGCCCATACGCGGTCTCCACTCAAGAACTCATCTGCCCCAGCGGCCATCGGTTCTACAGCTAATATGACCGGCCCACTGCCACTACAGCCTCCTAATCCGGTGGGCTATGTCGACGACTTTAGTTCTCTGTCGGATCACCTCGTTCCGGACCCGATCTCTCAGAGAAACTCCGAGCATCTTTCCATAGCTACTGCGCGACTTTAATTTTGTGAACCATCCCTACGGTGAGTGTCCACGTTTCGGCTCCGTATGTCATGACAGGCAGTACGCACTGGTTGAAGACTTTCGTCTTTAGACTCTGTGGAATAGGTGACTCAAAGACTCGACGAAGTTACCCATATGCTGCCCAGCCCAGCTGTATCCTTCTGTTGGCCTCTCCCTCGAAATTGTTTCTACCCAATGCAATGTACATATTTCGTAACAACTTCGAGAGGACTACCTTATACTGCAATCGGTCCTGGAAGTACATGTTCGTTGAACATAATCTTGGTTTTGTCCAAGTTCATCCGAAGACCGATGCGTAGAGAGGAATCAGCTAGGCTGTTCAGCATGCATTGTAGATCCTGCAATGTTTCGGCCACAATGACGATGTCGTCCGAAAATCGCAAGTGTCATTCGCTTCTCTCGAATCTATGGTAATAATTATCGATAACTAATTAGTCACGGCTACAAAAGCGCCGTCATATATTTTTAACCCCAAGTTGATGCGTTTTTATCCATTATAATAACTTAAGTATCATCGAATACATCTTAGATTGTACATAAGTAATCTTAATTCACTCCATAATAGCCTAACCTTCCGCACCGCCAGACAAGTTGGAAGACGATGCACACGCCGAGCTAGTTTTCTTGTTCTACCCAAGACTAGGACTAACTACGGTAAAAAAATTGTTACTTTTGAAGGCGCAGCTTTATAATAAAATACCTTCGATCATAAAAAATGTTAACCCATTTAGTGCATTCAAATCACAACTAGGAAAACATGTTTTAGAACAAATTTAATTAAAGTGCACTAATTGAGGAGATAGGTATGCCTAGTTGGACGACGGAATGTTTTATAATTATTACTTTTATCATCGTTCTCCTGTAAGTGACATTATTGTCTTTTGTGAGAGACACCAGCTTTCAGAGGCTTACTCCAAACTAGTTTTATACCAACGGTTCGTTCGGATCGTGTGATACCGTATGCAGGTTTTGCTAAACTCCAAGTAATATAAATGTAAATTCAGTAAAACAAAGCAACCTCGGCTCTGAAGCTGAAACTTCCCCTGTTATTACAAGCTGCCATGAACCTTATATTTTCATTTTATATATAAATTGTATGTAACTTTTTATTTCTTTTGAGTAAAAAATACAATTATACAGAGCGGGCTACTTACCCTATCGAAAAAAAATTATCCAAAAATATACTTCCAAGAAATAAAAGGTTATTGATGCAAGCATAATAATAGCTAAAATAAGTTTATTTTGTTTACAATGTAGTTTATATTAAAACAATTTTATATCGTAAATTAAGTAAGTAAATATTTTACTTATCGAAAAAAAAAACATATCAGCATTAGAGTGCTTTTCTGTATTATGCTAGCCGAAAGTTTTACTGATAACTTCTTTATCTTGGCTTGAAAAACCTTTTCTTTCTTATTTTTGAGATATAAAATTATTTATCTACACTCACAACGTAAAGTTCCAAATATGAATTCAAAAAAGATAGCTGTAGTATAAACACGTTATTTTCGTAGATAGGTAAAAAAAAAACATAAAATAACTTTGTAAATTTAATATAGCACTCTTTTACTTTTTAATTTATTGGTTCGTGTAGTATCTATGGTCTGTGGAGCAGGGCAAAGAGAATGTAAAAAGCTAGGTGCGTGGCGCGTCATTATTAACGCAATACAAAAAAGTTATGATATTTAATTTTCACTTTTTGTTGTTCTGAATTTCGTATATTTTATTATTCTTGCTTAAAAATGTCTGATAGCAGTGAATGTGAAAAAAAATTTTACTCCGATAGATATTTTAGATGCAGCGACAGAACAGAGGTAATAACTGTTCGGACGAAGTAAATAGTGCCCTCTCTAAAGTTTCACACTGGTTTAATAGCAATAATTTAGCACTTAACCCCAAAAAAACTAAATGTGTAAAATTTTCATTACCTAATGTTGAGCAGACAAAATTAAATATTAATTTAAATAACGATGAAGTCGAGTTTATTGAGAGTACAACATTTCTAGGTATTACACTAGATTCTCGACTGCAATGGGATCCACATATTGAAGCCTTATCAAGTAGACTTAGTTCAGCGGCATTCGCTGTTAAGAAAATAAGGCTTTTAACTGATATTGAAACGGCAAGGTTAGTATATTTTAGTTATTTTCATAGTGTAATGTCCTATGGACTGCTTTTGTGGGGCTCAGCTGCCAGTATTGAAAATATTTTTGTACTCCAAAAAAGAGCTGTTTGCGCCATATACAATCTTCGGCGAAGAGATAGCTTGAGAGAATTGTTTAAAGAAATAAATATCTTAACTTTGGCAGGCCAATACATATATGAAAATTTAGTTTATGTAAGGAAACACTATGATTCATTTGCTAAAAACAGAAATATTCACCAGTTTAATACAAGAAATAAAGATAAACTTGCCGTTCCAAGATTTAGGCTTGCAAAAACTAGAGGTTCATTTATGGGGAAAAGCATAGCCTTTATTAATAAAGTTCCGCAACAAGTGATTGATCTTCCTTTGCATGAATTTAAAAACCATGTTAAAAAAACGCTCATGAGTAAAGGTTATTATAAAGTAGATGATTATCTTAAAGATCAAAATGCGTGGAAATGATGTAACACATAACTTGCTACTATAAGTACTTTGTTGAAGTAATATAATGTAATAAGTCTATGTTGTTGCCAATAATCTTGTCACCCTGTTGTAATTATTTGGTAACGATATATTCAAGTTTGTAAATATCGTTACTTATGGCTTTTACAGCTGATAAGTTTCTTGCGCCCGTTCTTCTTGTCAGCTAAAAAAGTCTGGAACGGGTGGTAGGAAAATATAGACGATTCAAAAGTACTTAATTATTAAGTTTATTTGAATAAAGCTTATTTGACTTTGACTTTGACTTTGAATGACTGGTAATACGGGCTTACCAGCAAAGACTCTCTTTTTTAACTTTGATCTTTTATTTAGTAGGTCAATCCCAAATTGTATGAGTGTAGATAAAGTAGTGTATGAAATTGCACATAACTAGGTATTAAAACACGAGTGTGATATTTTAATACCCCTCATTATGCATTAGTTCCATAAACTACTATTATTTATGAGTTATTATTTAACAAAAATTGTGCATTACCTAGTCTAGTCATGTTTATTTCAATTCATTCTTATTTTCAAAAGTCATCCGACGATGACGTTCTTTGTAATCTAGACTTCATAAGACAAAAAAACTATCTGACACAAATAGAATAGTAAAGGTTCTCAATTTGTCCTATATTTGCACAACAGTTGGGCGGAATGTTCGCGGATTGGCTTCTTTCTTTGGCC
Source organism: Agriphila geniculea (assembly GCA_943789525.1). Taxonomy (NCBI): domain Eukaryota; kingdom Metazoa; phylum Arthropoda; class Insecta; order Lepidoptera; family Crambidae; genus Agriphila; species Agriphila geniculea. The sequence continues at coordinate 17,909,613 of OX038880.1, forward strand.
TTGACACTATTTCTTTGGAAGTTGTCTCTTGATACCAATAAAATACGGAATCCGAAACTAAAACTGTGATTTAATCGCGTTCATTTGTTTTATTTCAGTAAAATTTTCTTTTTTCTTTGGTATTTATACAACGTGTTACAAAATAACCCTTAGTGTCCCCGCTGACGGGCGATTAATCGCTGAGTGATTTTTGTCGCTGAGAATAGAACATACGGAGTTCTATACGTAAACGCCCACGAGCTACTTTCTGTAGCTGCGATAAACGCGGCGTTAATCGCGGCGATAATCGCGGCGCATTTTTGTCGCTGGCTAAGTAAAACCTTTGTCGTGTCATTTCGCGGGCGATTATATGGTGTATTATGTTATCGCAGCTACAAAAAGTCGCCCGTGAGCGGTTACGCTTAATGCCGAATATGGTAGATAGGCACTATCAAACTGAACAACTTTTACTATGGGACCAACTAAGAAATCGCGAAATAAAATCAGCTGGTTGATACATATTTTTGTTATACATTTTTGTATGAAACAGTAGATTTTTTTTGTGATTCCAGAGTTGGTCTCAAAGTTGTTCAGTTTGGTGGTCCCTATCTACCATATTCGGCATTAGGTGTTATTTTGTAACACTTTGTATAAAATTATGTTTTTTATCAGTTAAAACAACGGGAGTTTTACGAGACAGTTATTTATTAATACAGCTTTTGATAGAGTAATAAAAATCTATGATAATATTTGCAATAACTTAATAGTTAATTATGCAACTGTGATATAATAAGGGGTATTAAAACACGAATGTGTGATATGATAACTGATAATAGTATCACATGAGTGTTTTAATACCTATAATTATGTGCAGTTGCATGTAAGACTATCAGCACCCATGATATGAATTCTTATTAATATTATAAATGTGCAAGTCAGTTTGTTTGTTTGATAAGCCTTCACGTCTTAACTCCTGACTCGATCATCTTGAAATTTTGCATACACGTTATCAGGAGTACCTACAGAGAAGGACATAGGATACCTTTCATCCAGAAAAAACAGTGTTCCTGAGGGAAAGCGAAAAAACCTTCCACGCAGACGAAGTCGCGGGCGGCTGCTAGTCTTCTAAAACTCTCTGTAAATTTTAAATAGAGATAGTTAAATTTTATAAACATTGCAATAAAAAGTCTTTTGGTTTCTAATATTACTTCATATACAGAGTTAATTGTGTAAAAGAATAGAGTGATAATATTGCTAAGAAAAATAAAAACTATTCCGAGTCCAAGAATAGAGTGGGATTTGCACCTGAAAGGCGAGACTAATTAAGGTTCTGAGAAGGGACGTACCGTGAGGCAGTCCATCATTCCAGTATCTTGTTTAGGATGTTAGGGCCTCCCAACGGGTGTTGGGTTCATGTGACCAGTATAACTAGACCCCGTTAAAACACCACAACGCCCACACCTTCCCTTTCAAAGTATGTACCTCTGGCTGGCAGTGTAGGTCTTCGTATTATGGGCGTTTCGATAGTCCAATAGTTCTTATAAGCCGCATCGCCGAACCTTTCATTCCCGCGGGGAGATGCCGACGTCAACATAAACAAAATGGTGTTATTGCTTGTATCTTATCTGGAGGAAAAATATTGGACATTGCTTTCGAGGGTTTTCGTTTGTAATAGACTGGCACGCGAAGGGTTGACCGCGATCAATAGGGATGGGTTATTTTGAAATTATTTATTTGTGATGTTGGATGAATCCGCTGCAAAGTTCTTCAACCCTACAATCATTACTCAGAACGTACACTTCTTTTATTGTAGCATGTGTACTCTTTAATATTGTGAAAGTTTTCAGATTTGACTACGCGTTTTATTACTTTTTAACCTTCGAAGTTCCAAACTTGCGACGGCTGCCCTGCTCTGGTAACATTTTTGTGAATAATTTAATATCGAATAGGATACAGAACCTACGTCTTACTGTTGAAATAAAAACCTCTATAGAATTTATAAAAAAGAAGGCAAATGCACAAATCTAAAAAAAAAATTAAAAAATATTAAAAACACGACTGCCCTGCCAAAAACGAACTATAAAGTGTCATTGCAGTCGAGGGACTGTTTTATGGAACAATTTTTAATCAAAGGGGTCTCCCGAGTGCAATGACACTTGTTATTTAACTTTTTAGTTCGTTTTTGGCAGGGCAGTCGTGTTTTTAATATTTTTTAATTTTTATTTATTTTTATTTCACACATTTTAGTGACAAATTATATAGTTTTCAAATGTGCTCATTAGGGCCATTCATTTGATGTCCATATTGCAATAATTAAAGAAAAAAAAATTTTTTTTGCATTTGAAAATGGCGTCGTACAGTTGCCATATTGACTTTTTTTTTAAATATAGCCAGTGTCACTCGGAATGATGTAAGAATTCTAACGATACCTCATACATCTAAATCCGTTGAGCTATTTAGAAGTTATGGTGGAATAAAGAAACTCACATACCCACAAACATACATGAACCCTGAACACATAATACACTCCTTTTTGGGCAGTCGTGTAATTTAAAAAAATACCTCTCTCATTTTGAAACATTAGTCAAAAAAATTACTATGACAAAGCTGACTAAACTATTTGTTAAAAATAGTTTATTTCTCGATGTTTTGGCACTTTGTTTGACTGTTGAGATTTACGTTATAATCCCGTTAGTACAGTAGCCCGTAGAACATTTAAATCACCAATAAGGTTACCGTTAGCCGTTGTGATATAGTTAATTATTAAGAAATTATAGATAACTTTAACCCAAGTTTTATAGATCGCAACCCGCCGTAACCTATATTTGTATATCTCCAAAATTGTTATTTTTTTTTATTTTTCAAGATTTACCACATAGTTTAGCTATTGTCGTGTTTCTACAGCTTGGTTTGATTGTCACAGATAAAAGTAAGTCTATAAAAAGTAGCCATACACAGATTTAGGACCTGATGAAAATGGTTGGATTTTATCTGGTCTTAAATCTGTGTATGATCACTTTCCATAGTCTTACTATTATTAGTGGCAATCAAACAAAGCTGTAGAACAGGACAATAGCTAAACCATGTGGTAAACCTTGAAAAATTAAAAAAATAAAATTTTTGGAGATATACAAATATTGGTTACGGCGGGTTGTGATCTGTAAAACTTGGGTTAAAGTATCTATAATTTCGTAATAAATAACTATATCACAACGGCAAACGGTAACCTTTTTGGTGATTTAAATGTTCTACGGGCTACTGTACTACTTGGACGAGTGGTTAATTCGACAAGTATAATCCCCGTGTAATAATGACGCGCAACGTTGTGCACATTATTGATGCCTTGTTCGTTAGTCGCTGTTTCATGTCATGTTGCGCGTCAAATCTAGCTTTAAAAATAAAGCTTTTTGCAGCTGCTGTTACATTGACTGTACCGGAGGCGTATTTCCTTAACCGTATTGAATTTGTCCCCTTCTCGATATAACGAGTTTAATACGTTTTTGGAAATCAAAATATGCCGCGTAAGTGTATCAATTTCAGCCCCATCAGTAGACAAAATAAACACGGTTTTGTGCATTAATTTGTATGAACGGACATCTCCCAAAAACGTATCGATTATGTCTACAGTTGGCGCTGTGATTATCAGAATACGTTTTGGTAATAGTTATCAATATGAAATTGACAAAAAAAGTATTGAATTCGTCCTCTAAGCTTAAGAGTTTAAAGTGAAAGAAATAAAACGAAGTAGATAAGTATGGTAAATAAATCAACATCACTATATTAAAGTTCTGAAATTATATATTAGGGGTTTAAGTATGAAATTGACGTTTTGTATGGAAAATTTTAAAATGAGGATGAGAGAATATGATAGAACCTGCGAGTTAGAAAAAAAATAACCATTTCATACAATAATCAAAATCATTTAAGGTGCTGGTGACCTTAAAAAGCCGCGATAAGATCCGATTTTTCTACAAGGAGCCTAATCAAACCAGGAGGCGACGAAATCGATACCTTTTTGGAATAGTAAAATTGTATGATTAACCTATACATAAGCGTATTGTTTTCCCCTCCAGTTGACAAAGCCGATACGGTTTTGGGGAATATTATACAACAAAATTTACAGCAAAACCGTGTTGATTTTGTGTACTAATGGGACTGAAATCGATATGCTTACGCGGCATATTTTGATTTCCAAAAACATATTGAATTCGTCGCGAGGAGGGAACGAATTCAATACGGTTAAGAAAATACGCGTACCGGAGCCACCTCGAGAAATCTTATAATTTCGAAGAATTCTAAAATTGTGATACAAACAATAATCAGAAATCGATAGATGAATCAGACCAATCTCTTTCAATCAAAACGGCGACTGTGTATTCTCAGAACTTTCTAGATCTGAAGAGATTTTTATTTGAATGAATAAATAAAGTTTTATTCCTTTAGAGCTGTAGAAATGCTTCGAAGGTGAGTTATTTTTAATTATCAGTTCTAAAGCAGACTTTCGCCCTTAATAGATAGAAGGTTCTCAGTATCTAGAAATGTATCGCAAAATTAATTTGAGAAATGGCATACATATCTCATTTTGTATGTTTTTACACGTGATTAAAAAATAAATCAGGTAAGTACCTAGAATGTTATAAATTGTTTTGCTAAAAAGGTCTAGATAATATTATGATTCCTTTCACCTCCAATGTTTTAAGGGTAGGAGGGTAACAATTCAAGCGAGATTCATTAGTTGCTGAATTTGCTGACTAACCTTATATAAAAAATAACGAAAACTCATATTTGTTATATTAAATTACTTATTATTACGCCTTAGCACAGAATATATAATAGTACTATGCCTTAGTTTTTATTCACAATCAAAGAGATCAAAGAAACACTGCTTACTACGAATTTACTACGAGCTTCGTAGCAGTGCTACATTAGTCTACGAAAGCATGTGCTACGAGATAACCCACCAAACTTAGCGAGCTTGAATAGATTGCAAAACAGAAACAAGCAAGAAAATTGAACGTAATTAACTTTGTGGTAGTTAAAAGTAGGTAGGTACTTTTGAGCATTTTTTCAGCTGAAATATTTTTGCTGATTTCCACGGTGAATTGCTATAAAAAGATATTATTTGTAAATTATGAATATCGTCCTAACTTAACTATGCGTCTGTTTCAGTGACTTAACCGTTTTTCTAATGTTTTATTTATATAGAGGAAATAGTCGAACGCTTGGGCGAAGGAAGTATGTAAAGAAATAAAAGAACTCGAACTCCACTCAGCGTGTAGGTACTGTATAATAAGAGCGAATAAATGACAATTTGAAATTCAAAACTAGGTGTATAAGTTAAGCGGCTCGTGACTTGCGCATTTCACACAGTTCTGTCGACTCGTATGTGTTGATGGCAATCAGTATTCTGTCGAACGCCACGAAGAGTGGTTGTGTCGCGCGCGGTCTTGAACACGACGTGTTATATCGCGATCCGCATTATATAACGGTCAGTGGTGTTTATTTGTGACTTTTTCTGGCGAGGATTTTGATGCGCCTATGGTCCCAAAGGTATTTATATAATTCTTTTATGATCAGATACTTTATTTTTATTTTTTTTGACTGTCTTTTTAATATTGACCACGAAGTTAGCTCAGTTTGAGGTCGGAGTTTCGTTAATAATTCACGAACCTCCATGCTCGCACAGAGGGGTTGTCTTAGTGGTCTCAAGTTTCCTTAAGCGTTAATACCCTCAGGAAAATTAGCCAGATTACACACGCTACTAACCCTGTGGGAGTTTTTGGAAACTCCTCGGGGAGAGGGTAGTTACGTTTTAGGGGAAAGACAAATTACGGTAATGCTTGAAACTGAGACCTCTTTGCAATACCATTATGCTATCCGCAGATTGGATTAACGTATTCTTTGTAGGTTTTGTGAGATCAAAAGGTTCCTTTTAAGGTTGAATTATTCTGTATTTGAAGACGGCTCGGGTTTTTTTAGGCGTAGGTAACCATTAGAAGCCAGATAATTAATGTGGTAGAGTATTGTCGATTATAAAAAAAAACTGTTCTATAATGTATATAGGGGCGCAATATTTTTTTATAGTAGAGGTATTATAAAGGAAATCAGCATGAACATATAATTCAGATACTTATATTTAGGAAGATTTATATCAGTCGCAAACTCTTTGAAGTAGGTAAAGCTTATTAAACACAATATGGAGCTTACGGTACAGTATTTAAAAGTATTCGTTGACATTATGTTTGAATGACAAAATCTACCATCTAAATTCAGATAACTACTGTTTAAAAATATTGGAATCGCGTAAGTTTCGCTTAATGTATATCTTTATGTTTTTATTTTTCCAATAAATAGAGTGGATTGGTTATTATAATTGGATCTTTTAATAATTCATTGTAGAAACCAGTACAGGAATAAATGTAATTATAAAATTACGAGTTTGTGTAGGTATAAACTTTCTTTTATAAAAATATTATGAAATATTTTTGTTGTGATGCCCACGTGGTTAAACAGTTTACTATAAAACCTATAATCATAGATTCATCAACTCTATCATACATAATCGTCATCATAAGACATTTTAACATCCCTTTACAATATTTGCAGTATTGTAAAACTGCAAATATTGTACACAAAGCTTAATCACTTTATTAGCATAAGGATATCATAACATCAAAGTCGATGGCGCAGTGGTTTAGCGCCTGGCCCAGTGATTTCGGTCATAAGATGGGTGACCAAAAATTTGTTATCTCGAGCTCCTCCGTGCTTTGGAAGGCACGTTAGTCGTTGGTCCCGGATGTTTTTGCATTCGTTAACACCCACTAATCCGCATTGGGCCCGCGTCATCCTCCTTATCCACCTATAAGGAAGGCCTGTGTCTGCCCCAGCAGTGGGGACATTACAAATGGCTGATGGTCAACATCAAAGTCATAAATGTTAGTACTACTTAGGTTCAAATAAAAAGAAATCTTGTAAACATGAATTATATTTATAATGTATTTTTTTATTAAAATAAATAAAATTTAGTTTGAAATTTAGTTTAATTTTATAAAAACATTTATCATTTATCATACCTGCACGACACTAAAGTTTAACAGAAACAATATTTGTGATGAAAAAATCAGGCCTACAAAACATATAAGAAACGCTTAAAATACTAATAAAATTCAAGTGTTTATTATTATGTTTTGTTTTACCGAAATAAAAGCGATACATCATATTATTCTAACAGTTGAAATATTTCGTGACTCCACTTTCTTGAGTATACACCTAAACAATATCAAATTGGTAAGAAATATGAAACGTATGTACTTAAATTCAGATATTTTCTTCGTGTATTATTGAAATAAAATACGGTTTTATAGACCTGAATTTTTGTTTATAAACAAATAGATTATTTGCTTAGGAATATGTAGACAAAGTTTTGGATGCTGAGTTTTGTTATTTAGTTCCTAAATTTTAGAAACTGATTTAATTTGAACTATGTAATGAGAGCTTTTCAAAGTGATATTTGAAAAATAAAAATTGTAACTATTTGTCTTACTAGATGGCGTTGATGGAAAGAGAAGTGTCAAAATTGGCTTTTAAAAATAAATGACCTGCACCAAAGAAGCAAGAAAGCGCTCGCTGGCTGACATCTGCTCAAAGAGAAACATTTTAGAGTTGCATCTTCCTGCCTATATACCATAGTACTCACAGAGGAAATAATCACTACAGCCGCGATTACATATCCCGATCTAGCATCCTAGTTAGAAACTTAGAGTTGCCACCTGAAACAATAAGTTCAATTTTAACAGTAGATTTGCACAAATAACGGAAAGGTCAACATTGTTTTTTTTTTATTTTCGATTCTCATCTACAATCTTAAACAATGTTTACCTTTCCGTTATAGTGTAAATTCACTTTTAAAATCTAACTTATTATTCAATTTTTTATTGTCAAGTACGGGTGGTAACCCGAAAATGGTTCCTAAATAGGATGCTAGATTGGGATATGTAATCGCGGCCAAAGAGAATGTAAAAAACTAGCGTTTTAATCGCGGCTTACATTTTATTAGTACTCTTCGAATCTTAGTAAAAAAAGCACATTGACACAACACATACATTTTTATCAACGTCATCCATCGAGTCTACAGTTTTTTGTCATTTTGAAAAGCCCTCATTGTTATAACGCTATAGCCACAAGACCATAGAGTAATACATAAATTGAGGTTCTATATGGATGGATAAGAAGGTCATCAACGAAATAAAAAAAACGGTTCAAATAATAATATTTCATGCATTTTGCTTTTACTAAATTGTTCAATACTTAACGAACCCTTTTCACTGCCGATCTGATGATATTTCATTTTATTTTAGTACTATTTTAAACCACTTACACCTCCCAACCTCAATTTATTTTATCATGAATGTAAAAAAGAGATAAAAGCTCCACAAAGGTTTTATTTAAAAATAAATATTTTCCATTTACTGGCGATTACTGATGGCGGTCTATCAGGCCATTGTTTCTGATATTTCATTCAACGAAATTAGTGCGGTAGCTAAAAAAAGTATTGGTTCCGTAAGGTTCCGTTATTCAATTGATTTTATAGTGTATGGTCTTTTATTATTATATCAAGTTTCATGTAACATTTAAATGAAAGTGGATTTTATTTGATATCGAATTTTTAATCTTAACGCTTGATCTTAGTGTACAAATTAAAAAATAATGGACTTTGACTAAACTTTTTGATATAAACTAAACATTTCTGCGGTGATGTCGTGTGAGGCGGGTTGTTACGTTCCCTCAAATATGGTTGAGCGAAACGATGGCTGGTTCATGTGTCATGCCCGTGAACGGGTGCTGCCAGCGGGAATGGGTCTGCTTCTGTCTACTTGTATTAAGGGCGTTGTATATGTTAAGCTCAAAGACCGATTTCAGTTTCGGTCGGTCAAAAAAAAACGCTCACAACGCTTTCTGGTTACTGCCAAATTGCCACAACGCAAAATTCGTGTCGTGGCTCTTATAAAAAAGCCCAGAACGCGTTGTGGTAATCATGGAAATACCACAAAGCAAAATTCGCATTGTGTCAACATACCAAACGACCACAACGCGTTGTGGAAATGAAGAAAAGCCATGACGCGTATAGAACCATGATAAAGATAGTATACGACGCACACTGACTTGTAATACCACTGCGTGGGTCTCAAAATAAAAAAGTATCAAAATATTTGATAGATTTCCTTAAGAAATATTTTTGTACTTTATTAAATAGGTACTAGGTAGGTAGGTTGACGAAAAATTTAAATAAATCGTATCATTCAAAGAAAAGGACATAATTTATCGTATAAAAGAAAGGATTACTTTATTAAAAAACAAATTGTCGACTACAAATATCATAATTAGGAAATTTTAGAACTATTTTGGCAAACACTTTATTAAAAAAGAATATCTTATAATTGTAACAAATATTATTCAAGTTTAGTTTTAGGAAATTTAAGATTTTTATTAAAAATAAGGCTACTAATCGTTAAACACAAAGTATTAGTCATCAGATACTCTTACTTTCTTAAAATAAGTGTTTTTATAATTATAACTCTTTTCGAAATTAGCAAGAAATGAATAAACCAGTTTAACCGATGCTTTAATGCATCATTGTCATGCGTTCCGACAATTTACGAACTGTCCGTCGTGTTATGGTTGCACCAACTAGTGCTCAGAAGGCCGTTTGGTATGTTGACCACGCCGCGAATTTCGCTTTGTGGTATTTCTATGATTACCACAACGCGTTCTGGGCGTTTTTATAAGAGCCATGACACGAATTTCGCATTGTGGCATTTTGGCAGTCACCAAAACGCGTCGTGAGCGTTTTTTTCGCTCAAAGACCGAAATCGGTCTTTGAGCCTAACATATGCATTGTTGTACGCGTAACGACAATTTACGACCTGTCTGTCGTGTTATAGTTGCACCAACTAGTGTTCAGAACGCGTCATGGCTTTTCTTCATCATTTGCATGGCATTCATCGTTTGGTATGTTGACCACGACGCGAATTTTACTTTGTGGAATTTCTATGATTACTACAATGCGTTTTGGGCGTTTTTATAAGAGCCATGACACGAATTTTGCGTTGTGGCGCGTTGTGAGCGTTTTTTTCGTTTAAAGACCGATGTCGGTCTTTGAGCCTAACATAATATAAAAAAATATTTTTACTTTTGTCCGTATGTATGGCAGACCTTACTTAAAACATAACATTCATAACTTAGAGGTATACCTTGTTTTGATTTCTTTAACGCAATATTTTTACTTTCTATTGACAGTAGTTTTGAAAAAGGCATATGAAAAGCTTTTGGGTATTTCCTTTCAATTCGATGCCTTAACATGGGTAGCCTAAGTATGTCATGCTCTCTTCAATCATTTCTGCGGTGGTGTCGTGTGAGGCGGGTCGTTACGTTCCCTCAAATATGGTTATGCGAAGCGATGGCTGGTTCACGCGTCATGCTCGTGAACGGGTGCTGCCAGTGGGAATAGGTCTGCTTCTGACTACCTATCTAAATGCATACTGAATTGTATAAATTGATTTTTTTGTAACAGCCTTGACTTAATAATGACTTTAAATTTTGAACTTAGCTTGAACCCTGTAAGTTGAAATTAGATAATATGTCATAATGTAACAGAATTGAAGATTTAATAAAACCGGTCAAGAGCGAGTCGGACTCGCGCACCGAGGGTTCGGTACCATCATATTTGCACCATTAAACCACACTGCAGAGTAGAATAATAAAATTAGTATTGCAGTTTTAGGTCAACGCCATCTCTTGACCGATAGTAGAACTAATGTTAACTTTTTTAGAAATTTGATGATTTCTAACTTAATATTGAGACATCGTTTTATTTTTCCTGTAATTTTTATATAAACTGCTATCACATGGAATTATTTCAGATTTTTCTCTTTGCAAAATCTTATCGACTAATTGATGAAGGGCTGATTCAGTGGATTTTCCAGCGCTGTAAGCATCCTGATGTTTATGTAGTGGGAGTTTCGCCAAAGCTCCACTTCGTAGATACCACTTACAGACTCTTTCCATAGTTTTCAACAGGAAGGTTGTGAGGCTGATCGGTCTAAAAGCCTTCGGATTAGTGTAGTCGGGTTTACCTGGTTTGGGTATAAACACTACCTTGACTTCCCTCCATAGGTGCGGGGTGTAGCGATGCGCCAGACAGGCTTGTAGTAGATGGGTGAGCACTGGAACTATTTGCTCCTCTCCCCATTGTAGTAGTGCGGGAAAGATGTTGTCCGTTCCGGCCGCCTTGAAAGGGGAGAAGCTCTTAATTGCACTTCTTACCTTTTCAGGTGTTATTACCTGTTCGGCATAACGCCAACAGTCTTCAGTGGGTTGCACAGGTTTGTCTTGCCAGCTTACCTGTTGTACGAGTTGGCAGTCTGAAAAATGGGTCTGTATTAGAATAGCATTTGTCTCCTTCGGGCAGCGGGACATTGTGCCGTCGGGTTTCTTCAGGTTACCTAGTGGACCAGGACCCTGATTAGACAATACTTTCCTTACCCGATTTGCCTGTTTGGTGGAGCTTATCTCATTACTGAACCTTCTCCAGGATGAGGTCCTCCAGTACCTTATTTAACGTTTATATTCAGCCTTAGCATCTTTGTATCGGTCCCAGTCGTAGTCATCGCAGGTGTTCATTGCTCTGTTTAGCCTTTTCCTGACAATCTCACGTTGCCTTTCAAGCTCCGGCCCCCACCATTGGTGCTTGCCGGAGCCCTCCGAGCCGGGAGCCTTCAGGAGACAGGCTTCTTCAAAGCATTGTCTTACAGTATTGGTAAATTTTACTACCTGTTCCTCTAGCTGTACAGCGGTCGAGAAGTCCCTCCTGTCGCAGCTTGTGTCAAGTTTCTCTGCTAAGAGTTGTCTGTATTGTTGTTTGTTTGTTTTCCTTGGATACCTTCTAGGTTCAATGGTGACGGTAGGTACCTGTATGTTGAAACGTAGCCATCTATGATCTGAGCATGAGGCCTCGTCTGAGACGTGCCAGTCCGCTATCATAGATGCCGCTAGTGGTGTTGCAAGTGTTAGTTCGACAATCGTCCCTCTACACCTCCTCGCGACGAAAGTCGGTTTATTACCTATGTTAATTATTTCTAGATTGGTTGTTAGCAGAAATTCTACAAGTTCATTACCTCTAGTGTTGCTTTTCTCCTCTCCCCACAGCGGATGGTGGGCATTGGAGTCTGTTGAGATGATTAGCTCAATGTTGTTCTCCCTGCAGTATCGAGCAAGCGACGCTACCTCCTCAGGTGGCGCTTGCTCCCCTTCAGGCATGTATGCCGATGCCAGGACCAACTCCTGACTGTTGTTTTCATTGTTAATTGTCAGTTTAATAATGCTTAAATCTCTGAAACAGAAATTTAGTAAAAACTGTGTCTCGATATCTTTTGATGTGTATATGCACGATCTTACATCGCCAACGGCGGCATGTATGAGCTTACCTCCAATATTGGAGAGTCCTTGCACAGTGCCGCTCCTGATCCACGGCTCCTGGATCAGAGCGACCGTCGTTGTATTGGTCTCCAGCCAGCGTCGGAGTTGAGCCGTTGCGGTTGTGCTGTGCTGGAGGTTAATTTGTATGAGTTGGGCCTTAGAGAGGGACGCCATCTTCGCAGACAACGTCCTCCAAGGCCAACTCGTCGAGCCCCAGCAGGAGTTCCTCGCTCCTCGGCGAAGCCTCACTGCCGGAGGGACCAGCGGCAGCAGCGTCGATGGTCATCTCCGCTGTGGCCGGCTCAGCGGTGTCAGTAGTAGCCGCTGGTGCGGCTGGTGTGGTCGTCGTGTCGCCGCCGGGGGACTCGCGAGGGTTGTCGGTGGGTGGAGTGTCGACAAACTTACCCTTGGCGTTCCTGAACTTCAGGTACACCGATCCGGTCAAGAAACTGACTCGGCGACCCTTCGCCAGGATCACCGGCACGATGTCCGTCGGCACCGACACGACGATAAATATCCGGTTGGTAGACTCCTGGGTCTGGAACCCGTTCACGAGCCACCGTTCCACCTGGAGCTCTGGATTCGAGAAATGCAGGACCTTACCCACCATTCCTTGCTCCCGGTTCCAGAGCTTGGGCAGGACGAAACCACATTGGACCTTCTTCGGGACCTGCTCAGTTCTCAATACACTGAGCTTTCCCACGTCCTTTATGTGGTGTCCTCCCGCCCGCTCTGTCGCCCACTCCAGGGTTGTGTTGTTGGTGCTCGCCAGATGTAAGCACCCGTCCTTATATACTGGCTTCCCACAGAAGGCGACTTTACCTGCTTCGTAGGTGCCCAGGAGTATTTGCTGCACCATAGCCTCCTCCAAGTCAGCCTCGATCTGCTCAGCCACCGCCCTTGAGATGTAACCCGAAGGCGATGTGATGACAAACCTGACTTCATTGGATGTGGCTGCGACTGCAGCGTAGGTTCGCGCACCAGTCGAGGAACCGCTCGGCAGCTCTGCCTTCAGCTTTTTGGACTCGCCTCGAGGAGAGATCGTCTCATCCAGGCGGGGCCTTTAGGCTTTGGGTTTAGGCCGCGCAGCAGCTCCTGCGACCGAGGTGTTGAGGGGGGCCATGGTGGCCCTGCGCCCTTGCGGGGGATTGGGAGCACGTCAGGCTGACTTGGATGGGCGCGAGTTTCCCCGCCTCCCACCTTCCATCCGCCCTGGCGCTCCCAATCCTGTAGTGGGGTTCGGGTCTGTACTGGCAGAAGGCGGCATAGGACCAGCCGGGTTTCCCCGTCCTTTCCCAGCCTCGTCCTGCGGTCCTGACCCTCCCCCCGAGTGTGCGTCGGTACTAGCCGGGAGCGGCAGAGGTCTGGTCAGGTTTCCCCGACCGTCCTGAGCCGCAGCCTGCGGTCCCGACGACTTGTCGGTGTTCGAGTTGCCGGGGTCGGCGCCGATTGGCGTGAGAGGTTAATTGGAGATGATGAGAGCTTATTTGAATAAAGATTTTTTCTATTTATATAAAATGAGCCTTCTTAAGTAAATTAGTTAAATATTAGAATCACTAAAATTGTGTAAGTTTAAGTTGCTTTATTTATTTACTTACACTAATAGTCACATTTTTTAATCAATCCAGACAATACAAACTAAGTGAAGCTTTTACGACTGAACGACATTAAAAGAAAAAAAACGTCCCTGATTCGATAACGAATGCTTGTTTAGTCAGCACACAGTAATCAAGACCACTACCGATATTCGAAGCGATTGTTACAGACAAATCTGACTTTCAAATCTTAGGGCCCTATCTCTCTAGGACACTTTGGTTACGCTACCTGCAGCGGGTGATTTGCTTGATGCCCCAAAATTGGTTGCGCAACCAAGTGGACACCATTTTATCATTGAAAATGGTTATCAGATGCAAATCGTCTGAGACGTTTTTTGGCCGTTTTGGTCGGATTTTGGGAGAATCGAGATGGGAATAGTACTAAAAGTTGAGAATTTATCGAGACACGTGTGAAATTTTGAATTTTAAAAATCTACTGGTAACTTTTTTTTTTGGAATTTTGCTAAATTCGAGGTTTTTGTGGTGGAACACCCCCACAAAAAACTCGAACTGTTTACTAAATTGTAAATATTTCGGAAACACAACAGACTTAAAAAAAAATGAAATAAAGTCCTAGGGCATAAGTTTAGCTACAAAATGGCAAAAAAATATGAAAATCGTTTAAATTTTATCCTGTAGGTTGGTCCCTTTAGATTTGGAAATATAGAAAAACGGGTGCTTCCGTGCATAAAAAGTGATGTAACTTCTATGATTATTGACCAATCATCATGGCAATAGTGTTATAAGATGCAAAATAAACGAAAAGTGCATTCGTCAGAATTTTGAAAATCGGTTAATAATATTTCGGCCCCGTAGAGGCAGTCAGCGGGCGCTTTCACAATTGAAAAAATAAATAGGTATTGCATAGGTAACTTTAAAAATATAATAGGATTTTGAATTTAATGTGATTTTGGCTTTTCGTAAATTTTTGTATTCATTTTCAATGCTCCGATCCTTGCGGGAACTGCAAAATCTGTGAATTTATGTTTTATGTCCGCTAGACACGCTGTCAGATTCTCATACAAGGTGTTTGTGCTCTCCTTTGCGTCGTGACTAGTATCTTAGTGAGATATTGCCCTATTTTGTTTTACTTTCCTGTCACGAAACCACATTGCCGCCTCTGTTTCCATTTATGAAGTGTGATGAACTGTAAGCTCACAAACAATGAGGCACCTAATAAATAAAAGCAATTGTTCTACATAACAAAGTAATGAACACACAATACCTAACGGCCTGCGTGCGCCATTAACGCGTTGTGTGAACATTGTAAAAAAATTTCACAAAACATTGAACAATCTTTTTTTCAACTCATGTTTTGCCTCCGTACCAAACAATGAAGTTTGTAATTTAATTATAAAGATCTGATTTCGCTTCTCATTGTTAGTATTCTGAATAATTGTGTTCTCAAAGAGCTAGACTTCGGTTCCCTAGAACCTAATTTCTTAGATTGAACTTACCTCTCTGTCTGACTATCAATTATAAGTAACTAGTCTACAAGCGTATGTGCTCTAATGCAACACTTTAATGTTTATTTAAGAAGCCGGTACCTTTTTCAGGTTTCTCATGAAAAACACAATATTATATTTTGCTTATTATTGAACTTTTATAATAATTAAGGCATTTATTTTTTCCTTTTTCAACCTTAAACACTTGAGTGACCGACAGGTGTATTGGTATATATTATAAAATTATAAAAGAAAAATTGGGATGTACCTCCGCAGATATGATACAAATGTAATTTATTCCCTTTATTCAATCATCGTGTTGGGATAGCCTAAATCCCGAAAATGTACCTGCGCATAAAATATACTGAGAGTGTGTACTGAATCGTAAATGAGATAAAATTGGTTAGTGAAAATGTCACTTTGAAAGCTAGAAGAAATTCCTGAATAAAATTATGTAAAGCACAATCCAAACTGAATCACTTAGAGTGAAATTGAAATTAAATATTCAGTGAAATCAGTGAGAAAAAGGTTTTTTTGGGCGGACTACACTCGATAGTAGCTTGTAATATGTGGTTGCATTCCAATGCCGAAAGAAGGTGGGACATGAAAATGTTCTGTTTTGCATATTTTAATATTTATATGGCAAGTTAGGACTGTCTGCATAACACATTTCAGAGTCCGGAATTTACGAAAAACCTTTTTGCGTGACTTTGGGGCATTTTAACATATGTGGGGATATTGCCGAAATTTAAATATGTACCTTTACAATTTTACTTATTGAGAAATTGATAAATATGTGAAAACCTTTTTTAGGAATCAATGGCTTTAATAACTTCAAACAAATTATTACCACACCCAGCGAACTAAAATCTATGGAAATGTAATTGCAAACAAATACATATTGCTTAAAAAATAGCACCACGCGGGGCTAAAAAATTACAACCCGCACAGCATTTAGTCAGGCCGGTGACAGACGTTAGTCTTCTTTACCTCTTTTTCTTTATTGCAGTTTGTATTTTAAAGAAAAGAGTTTATTATAAACGACGTCATGTATAGTCAAAAGACGCAAACACGGCAGTACAGAAAATATCTATAAGTAAACAGACTATGGTCGCTGTTATGCAACCAGTGTTCAGTCGCTTTGTGCTGCATAAAACTAAAAGGTCTGCATTTTTAGCCCCGCCGACTTGGTTGTAATTTTTGAGTGGCGCTATTATGTGAGTGGAATGCTTGTTCTATAGATTTTAGTTCGCAGACATCACTACATAAATATCCATATTGATACTATGATATCCTTAAACAAAGTGATAACTGTAAAATTATAATTGAATTATAATACAGTTCCATAAGCGTTCATTATTTAAGTTCCTATTAGAAATTAAAAACCTGGGGCCTATTGCATAACAAATTACAAGCTAATATTATTAGTGAATTTGTATGGAACATCGCTAATAATATTAGCTTGTAATTTGTTTTGCAATAGCCCCCTTATTTGGATTTTATGCTGTATCAAAATAATGGAAATTCAACTCTTTCCAATCATTTTATGGCTAGTACGATTTGTTTTTGTTCTTCACAAAATCATTCTACACTCTAGAATGATTTTGTGAAAACAAAAACAAAATCATTCTAGAATGTAGAATGATTTTGTGTCTCGGTTTGTGTTTGTGTCTAGTCTAGTCTAGAATCTAGATTATTTTGAGAAGCTTTTATTTGACCTAGAACTAAGAGTAAAATATAATTTTAATAACATACAAAAAAATGCTTTATTTTTCTTTTTGTTTGGAGGGCGCCTATTCGAGACATTCGAGTTCATTGGATGTGTTATATTCTAAAAAAAGATTATAACTCTAAATCAATATTTGGCACACTTATTTTGTATACCTACTTAATGAATATACATATACTTATCATCATGTGTTTTTTTTTCATTCTATCTCTCATAATCCCCGCAAACTACAGACCAAACTGTCGGCCGATAGTTAGTTGGGTCGGGTCTTTAATCAGTATGAAAAAGTATGCAAGTGCGCACACTACAACAATTTGGTATCGGTCGATTGTTCATATAAAAAACCCTCCTGCATAAAAAGACAAGTCAACTGAAAAGATGGAAACAAGATTAAATATTAAAGGCAACATTATAACATGCAGTCGGAGGCATGCATAAAGAAAGTGACATTATGAATGATTTGAGTTATATGCCTCCAACTGCATGTTATAATGTTGCCTTTAATATTTAATCTTGTTTCCATCTTTTCAGTTGACTTGTCTTTTTATGCAGGAGGGTTTTTAATATTTTTAAATTTATTTTTTTATTAATTTCTTTTTAGTTATTATTTATTACAATCATGAATACTTTTTTGAAATCCTTTTAATGAGACCTTTAATCTGACACCCATATTGCAGTATTCTAAAAATATTTTTTTTTCCACTACGTATAATAGCACCGTGGAGCCGCCATGTCGGTTTTTTTATAACGCCTCTTTCTTAAGAACACTTGGGCTGGCAAGACAAATCTAACGTTATGTTAACCATGGAAATCCGTTCAGCCATTTAAAAGATATGAGGTAATAAAGAATTTAACATACAAACAAACATACTTACTTACTTATTTACAAGATACGCGCGAAAAACATAACCCTCTTGCAGTCGGGTAAAAACCAACTATCAGCTGATAGAAAGTAGGCACGTCAAAGGATCATTGCCAAAAACATCAGCGATCATCCCCTGTATCGTATTGGCAAATCGTTGCCGGTCCACGTCCCGTCAACATCCCAATCAGTGCGCTTGCCAGATGAAGGTTTAACGAACTCGAAATGTAATTTGATTTATATAGGTAGGTACAGCTTTATTTTGCAACGACCAAGAGGAAATTGTAGAGCGCAATATTTTTTCGCTTTGATAAATCTCTGAAGTGAGATACGGTTGTCTGGTCCTTTATCTGTTGTATTCGTTCGAATGCTTTTGGCGAGTTCGAAAATGAAACGTTATCTCGAATATCAGGGAAAAAATTGTTATTCCTTTCCTTCTTGATGTAAAGTTTCCCTTTCGCGATTTCTGTCGTTCTTTTGGAATTCATTTGTATTATTGCTAAGTTCGTGTTGTTCTCTGAACATAAATTTTAATCATCGAAAAAAATGTATGTAGTTAATAAAAAGATGATCACTACCATCATAAAAAATATTTGTGCTACACCAATTTCACGACATCTTCGCCGCCTAATCGAGTAACGATCGTACAAAGTAACGACACACATTTTTAGAGTGTCCTGATTCTGAAACATTCCCCAATGTCTGAAAAAAAAAAATTTTTTATAGGTAGGAATAATATTATTATGCTCCCTTAGTATTTCAGAAAAAATCAGAATTTTCGGTTGCGTGAAAAATTAAAAAAAGTTACTTCGAATTCATAAAAATGTACAAAAGTAACAGCAGAATGAAGATTTTACCTTAGCCACCACCTGCCACAACGAAATCACGTATTACAAAAAAGTTTTGACATCTTGTATCGAAACTTTTTTTTAACCGACTTCACAAAAAGGAGGAGGTTCTCAATTCGATTGTATACTTTTTTTTTATCGTTGTTCGCGCATATCTTCGACATTTATGGACCGATTTTGATGATTCTTTTTTTGTTCGATTGAGTTTTCTTGCGAGATGGTCCCATTTAATTTTTATTTCAATCGGTTTAGTAGTTTTCAAGAAATCCTGAAAATACTATGATTTTTCATCAACTACCTTGACGACTTTGTTATTAATAAATCGAATTAGATGTTTCTTTTTGTTGGGAAAGGGTACTTTTAGTGTAGTATTTTTAACCGACTTCAAAAAAAAGAGGGTTCTCTCTCAGTTTGACCTGTATGAATGTATGTTTCTCCGCGAATATCTCACGTTTGACTGAGCCAATTTTTCTACGAAATAATATACCTACACTACCTAATAGAGAAGGTACTTACACTAAAAATGAAAAAATAAAAAAATGTTTTAAAAAACAAAAAACCGACTTCAAAAAACCTGCCTCGAAAAAGCAAGAAATAATATTCAAATCATTAGATACGCATATCATTGTTATAATAACAAGACGTGTATTGAAGTCGGGTAGGGCTTTTATAGAATAAAAAAACCGGACAAGTGCGAGTCGCGCTCGCCCACCGAGGGTTCCGTACAGACCTACATCTATACATAAAATAAAGCTATAGAAAAGTTGTGTCGGTACAAAGGAAATATTTTGAAAAAAAGTGGTTGGTAGTTATTAGTTTTTTATATGAAAACTGTACTACGGAGAGTTCAAGCTTTATCCCAGGTTCTACCTACCGGAATTATGTGAAAAATTGCTTAGTTTATACGTTGGACTCCAAGCTACCAAACTGTAAAAAAATACCATCAAAATCTGTTCAGCAGACTGCTATATATAGATAACCATTTGAAATCCTTTGTCGCCACGTAGAAAATAACCCTTCCAGGGATTACGACAAAGAATTGACCACGGGCGAAGTTTGAAATGGAATAGTACATTACTGCAGCGGCACTCAAGACAGGCATTGAAGAACATACGTTAGTCCATCAATGCCTAGTTGCGGCTAGAGTTGTTCATAACGCCTATAAAGCAACAGCACGCTACAGACTATATGCTATTGATTTCTAGCGCGCTATTAAATACGCTATGTTATAACGCGCTATTTATCAGGTAGCGTGCGAGCTGCTGGCTGGCGCGTTAGATGCAGCACGTTAGATTTCGTAACACGTTACTTCACACGTCGTTCGTTAGACAGATCGCGCGCTTTACAAAAACGTTATTTATTAATACGTTACATTTTAGTCTTAAATAAAATAAAGCAGAAATGTAAACTAATGAACTTTATCTTATACTTTTCGGGCTTAGAACTGTCTAAAGTTCGAAAATAAGTTTCGTAATAAGGTCGAAAATCGCTTGCACTCATTTTTCTAACTTGTGATCACTAGACAATGTTTCCTAGTTAAAAAAACAGGTGCAAGCAATTTTAGACCTTATTGACGTTTGCAATTCGGTTGTTTTTTAGCCGTATTCTCGTTTACTTATTTTGTCGTTTCATTAAAAACCATGATTTTAATAAATGTCAATAAGGTCGAAAATCGCTTGCACTTATTTTTCTAACTTCTGATTACTAGACAATGTTTTCTAGTTAAAAAAACAGGTGCAAGCGATTTTCGACCTTATTGACCTTTGAAATTCGGTTGTTTTTACCATATTTCTCGTTCAACTAACTTTGCTTAGCTAAATAGCTTTTACATAATACTAACTAATTGACTAGTTGTGTCAAAAAAGTCCTAATCGAACTAACACAATATAAGGTCGCGCGCGACATTATACTCGTACCTCGCGTGTTGCTAGAAAAACACGCGTAACGCGTCCGGTAGCAAAAGCGCGCACGCGATGTTTTTTAACTATAACGAATGCCCGCGCCCCCGTCCGGCCAACGACGACGCTACTTGTTGCCACGCGCGATATTCATAGCGCCATAGCGTCTACTTACATAGCGCGCTATGTGCGCTATGTACAAATAGCGCGCTATAATATGGCGCTAGATGCTATATTAACCACCTCTAGTTGCGGCCAAGGCTTGTGTAGTACTTTTAAACTTTTAACTTTTTAGTTTTAAAAGTTTTAAGCTTTTTATTTTAATTTTAAATTACTTACAGTAATTGAAAAAAGAAAATGGAAAGTGGAATGTACACATAAAGGCCTTTCATTTGATACACATATTGAAAAAAAAAAACCGGTTTTTTTCATTTATTTCCAGTTTTTCATTTTTTTTTCCAGTTTTTTGGAAAGTGCTCATCAAGGCCTTTCATTTGATATCCATATTGCAAAAAAAAATTTTTTTTTTTTTTTCAGTTTTTTTGGAATGTGCTCATCAAGGCCTTTCATTTCATACCCATATTGCAAAAAAAAATTACCTTTCTTTTTTAATTTTTTTTTTAGTTTTTTGGAATATGCTCCTTGATGAGCATATTCCAAAAAACTTTTCAAAAAACTTTCATTTGATACCCATTGGTATTGAAAAAAAAATTTTTTTCGTTTTTATTTTTTTTATCTTTTTGGAATGCGCTCATCAAGGCCTTTCATTTGATACCCATATTGCACCAAAACAGTTTTTTTCGTTTTTATTTTTTTTCAATTTTTTGGAATGTGCTCATCAAGGCCTTTCACGTGAAACCAGTATACCGAATATTAAAAAAAAAATTTTGGAATGTGCTCGCTCATCAAGGCGACATTTGATACCTATATTTGTGTTTCATTGAAAAGTTCGCTCCATTTCTGAATTACACGTGTGTAATGAGTTTTAATAGAAACATTGCTGGACAGACGCCGGCAATTTTGTATGAAAATCCATTGTAACACGTTTGTAATGGATTTTCATACAAATATTGATGGCGCGGTTTAGGTCAGTCCGTAAAATAAGGTTGTCAAAATAATGTTCGAATTTCCAAGCATTTTTGAGAAAAAATAAAATAATTACAAGCCCACCGCACCTGTATAAAATACAAGTACTGTTGATTGTCAACAGATGGCGCTGTATATCGATAGTACACTGTATAATGTTCTGTGAAATGGTTTTATCTATCGCAATGTTATTAGAGAAAATGGGTGTATTCCAACAGGACCCTTTGGTTGTGTGAAGCCGAGACTTTTATTGTAGTGGTGGCTACCTCGGCTGACCTTACCGAGTAAACTGTCTTGATTATACTTGGTGCCAAATGCTCCAAGCAACATTGGAATGCGATGCACCCGCATTTTAATGTAAACTGAAACAATCTACCACTGAACTATTCAACACTTGACACTGGCAAAAATTACTTCCAAGAAGAAAGTAGATTGCCAAAACAAAAATAAGAAGAAGAAGACCCCCTGTCATAAGGCGTGACACACCGCCATGTTGCGAAAATATTTAGAGCCAAATTTATTACTTTTTTATTTTATTTTTAAAAGTAATTAACTATAACAATATTTGAAAGGATCTGAATAATTAATAATAATAAATATTGATATTTTTAAAAGAATTAGTGGCGCGATTAATCCAAAAGTAATTAGAAGTTAAACTATGACCGCGCAATGCCGCGCATACCGTTGTTTCACCAAGATGATTAATAATTACGTATTTTAATGACCATATTTTATTATGATTTAATTACAAATATACAGTTTTCAGATTTATTCCTGTAAGTGTAGTATAAGACGCTATTACCTGCCAAATTTCATAGTTCTAGGTCAACGGGAAGTACCCTATGAATTTTGATTCCTTTGAGAGTATCGAAAATGCGTTTTTTGCGCCCTAAACGGCAGTATCTTTTTTTTACGTTAATTTAGAATTTTTAAATTTGAGATTTTTGCATTTACAATGCTATTTTTAAACAATACTAAATAATATACTAGAAAAAATACGACTCGCACCAGATCCCCGTCTGAGTATTGATCTGGTGCGAGTCGTATTTTTTCTAGTATATTATTTAGTATTGTTAATTTAGAAGTTTGATTTTTTTACAGCTTCAAGGGCCCGTAGACCTTAGTATATGGTTTAAATTTCAATTCGATACCTCCACGCGTTTCCGAGATAAAGGGTCTTGACAGACAGACGGACGGACAGACAGACAGACGGACAACAAAGTGATCCTATAAGGGTTCCGTTTTTTCCTTTTGAGGTACGGAACCCTAAAAAGGAAGTTGTACTCCAGCCCCACCCGACTTCAATAGACGTCTTGTTATTTTAACAATGATATGCGTATCTAATGATTTGAATATTATTTCTTGCTTTTTCGAGGCAGGTTTTTTCAAGTCGGTTTTTAAATACCATGTTGTGGTTGTGGCAGGTGATGGCTAAGGTATAATTTCCATTTTGCTGTTACTTTTGTACATTTGAGAAGACGAAGTGACATTTTTTCACGCAACCAAAAACTGATTTTTTTTCTATTAATAAAGGAGCTTATTCCTTACCTATAACAATATTCAGCCAATTTTATTTTTTCAGACATTTGACCCAATTTAAGCTTGAAAGTCATCGCACGACGCTTTAGAAATGTGTCAATGTGCGACAAAATAGCATCGTTTGCACGTACGATCACAGCCAATAAGACAACGTCTGAAATATCTTGAAAGCTTTTCTTAGAATACCTAACTTTTTATTTATAATATAAATGACTTCTTTTAAATTAGTTTTATACGTTTTTTACTATAATGGATACCATCTCATTATCGTTCTACGTTTTTGATAATCTGTCTGCACCGTCCTTTATTTTTTATTCAAACTCGACGGCAAAATTATCTCATTAAAATGCTCTTTTGCTACACTTCCGTGAACGCAAAGCATGACCTGTATTTATTTACAAAATTTTCCTTCAAATATCACGTCATACCTGTAGCAAAAATTGTCACAGGAACAGCATGAATAAAGAGGAAAATTTATGAGACAAAGTGGCCCTCGGCTTTAATGATTCTAATTTAATGCAAACGGGACACCGTGTACCCGAATTGTGTCTGTTGACATGACAACAGCTGACGGGGGTTGGCTCAAACCGCAACAGCGTATTCTTATACTATCTGAGGTGTACCGGGATTTGATAATAGGTTGCGTCACAGAACGATCCTGGTATTTTATATTTATGGCATCAAAATTATTAGGAAAAGATAGTCTTTAAAAGAATTAGGTAGTTGTCATTATATCAGCCATAACATGCTTTACGATCATCATCGATCCTCCTTGTCGAGGGAATACCCATGGAGCATCGTCCGGTTCCAGCTTGCCATTGCAGAACCTTTCCGCTCTAACGGCCATCGGTTCTTTTCGCTACATGTCCCACCCACTGCCACTTCAGCTGACCAAATATAAGAACCATGGTGGTTTTTAGTTCTCCTTTTTCTTCTTCAGTCTTCATTTAATAGTGGTTTACAACTAGACGACTAATTGCACCTATTTTTCATAAAAATATTAAACTATTAGAAAACTACAGGATGAAATAGAAAACAGTCGACAAATTTTGTGGTGTGGCTTAGACAGTCAAACTGAACAAATTTGTCTATAGGACCCACAGCACAGATCATACAACAAGTACTTAAGGCTCGGTTATGCGAAATCATTTGTCTCTGTCTTTTTCTTTACGTGTAAAGAATATGGAAAATAACCTCACTCCTGCACTTTTTCGACGTTTTTCGTTGTTTTTTCATCATTATCTTTAGCACAATTATCTTTCTTGAAAAAAAGTTATTGGAGCAACTGCACAGTACGTTAAAGTTTATTTTGATGTAGAATTCAATACGTTTTCGCTATTATTTACGCCAAAAATATGGCCCGCGATAAGCGCTTTTGATGATAATCCGTTTTTTTTACAATCATCTGTGAGGTTTATACGCAATTTAATACTTGTACCTACTAGATAATCTCTTTAACTTGTCATATGTTTTTTTTGTGGCTACAACTTTACGTTTACTATATAAAAATATGGCCCGCGCAAACCATATTTTCCTATTATGGCCCCTTAAGGTCTGTGATGGCACCAATTTAATCAGAGCAAAAATATAGTCAGCTGTTCCATAGAAAACGTCAATATCTATCGGCAAAAATGAATGGAACAGCTGATTATTTTTTTGCTCTGATGAAGTTAGTCCCACAGACAAAGTTGTTCAGTTTGACGATCTAAGCCACACCACAAAGTTTTTCGAGTGTTCAAAATATCACGCTGTAGATAATCTTTAGGAATGTTCGAGGCAGGTTCTGCCTCGAATTGGAATAATTTCCACAGTATTATCTTGACGTTTTTATACAGAGATTCGTAGAGAACATAATTTCTAAAGACACGCTTTAAAAATCTTGGTATAGTTCATACTACTGAAGAAGACGCTTGTGCTACCATTTAATACTCGTTATCTATCTTCTTAATAATCGGTAATTTATTACATACGATTTCTAATTATTATCAGCAATAATATTTTACTCGCCTGGAAAAAAAACTCGTTATAATAAAAATATTTAATTACTCATACAAAAATAATTTGATTATTGAAACTAAGAAAAAATGCGTTACATCATAAAAAGAGGAAAACAAGACACCTTTTAATAAGGCAACTAATGAGAGCCTGTATCAAGTGTGTCTCGTGTAGGTAAAGACTCTTCACTTTAATGAATAATGTAATACAGAAAATAGGTGCGCCGTTCGGCCCCAGAGACTTCAATAAATATAGTACAGGAAAAAGGTTGGTGGTAGGGCTTATTTCATGTCCGCCTGGCCGGAAAACAACAATTTAAAAATTGTTGTGTTCCGGCAGTTAAAGGTAAGATAGCCAGTTCCTAAGTGATGAGGATTCCGAGTGTGGTGCGCTTCTACCTTCGGCCTTATCATCACTTAACATCAGGTGAGGTGAAGGCCAAACAATCCCGTTGTGAATTAAAAAAGGTGCACCATTTGGCCCTAGAGACACAATGATACAATACATAAATAAAGTTGTATAATTATTTTGCTCCAATGCATAAAGCCGTATGATTACAAGAGCTTTAAGTTCCTTCCCAAAAGCCAGCGTCGCGCAGAACATTGTTTTGTTGCCCTACTCACGCGATTATCTGGCTTGATTTATTATTAAATGGCCCTTTGTTCTGACCTTTAGCACCAAATGTTTACGGTAGCTTAAAACCAGCATTGCCCTATTTCTTTAATAAAAAATCAATATTTTCACGCGTTACTTGGGCTAATGTACGAGAGTGGTTATACCTCTTATACGCTAAACAAAAATATTGTTCGTTTATTTGATAAAAAAAAAAATCAACAATAAAGTAGAGAGTATGACGTGTTAAAAGTGGTCATTAAGTTAATATTATTAAATATACACATCAACTTTGTCTAGGGATACAGGTGTTATTTTCATACAAACGAGGTAACTTTGAAGCCTTGGTTTTCTGCCAGGGATGTACCGTGCTGTAATCTGATGATGGCCATCCAGGGAGTGAATGGAGTAGATTCAGATCGCTATACGCACCCAACTGATCTGATCAGCATTCTAAAAGATTAATGGGTCAGAGTTCTCAGTTTGATGATTTCCATACATTTTCATGCTATTTTCGCGGTTTTTTTAAACATGTCCATTACGTTTTTAGAATGCTAGTCAGATCAGTTGGGTGTGTATAGCGATCTGAATCTCCTCCATTCACTCCCTGGATAGCCATCATCAGATCACAGCACGGTACATCCCTGGCAGAAAACCAAGGCTTCAAAGTTACCTCGTTTGTATTAATATAATACCTGTATCCCTAGACAAAGTTGATGTGTGTATTGACAGAAGGTCCTGCAACCTCACACTGATAATTGAAAGTGCCTGTGCGTGTAATTGTCATTTTTTTTATTCGTACTTTGACAACATCACACCCATTACCCTGATTCCAAAGTTTGTGTTAACAACGGTGGCACTACAAACACCCAAACCCGAGCCAATATAGAAAAGTTAGTTTTCTATTAGATTGACCCAGTCGGGTATCGAAACCGGGACCTCAGAGATGGCAACACCTTGAAAACTGGTCTGCGAACTACTCGACCATAGCAGTCGTCTAAAAGTGTCATTAAGAATGTTTTTTTTTAGTTTTCCTTATAATTAGGTATGCTTAGGTATATAATGATTAATAATTATTCTTGCAGTATGAGAGAAAACTTATCTTGAAAAATAATATGTTGACTTAACAAATTTAATTATAACATCAATCAAAGCGTCATAACTTTTCATTTATGATATTAGCAAGGATACATCAATAAGTTAGGGTCAACTTTACAAACTCATAACGCAAAGTTTTGTACCAACCCTCTAGGGAAATTAACGCCAAACCTTGGTAATTTTGTAGTCTAGATTAGCCTCGGAATCCCTTTTAAATATTGAATTTACATTTGGGGAAAGTTGTCGTAACAAATACAAAGTATGAAAACCACGCTGCTTACGTAAATCCTACAATATTAAAACCAAATTATACCACTTAGAACGAGGCCCCATTAGTGTAGGTAGGAATAAGCTCCCTTAGTAATAGAAAAAAGTTTCAGAATTTTCGGTTGCGTGAAAATTAAAAAAAAAAGTCTCTTCGACTGCACAAATGTACGAAAGTAACAGCAGAATGGAAATTATACCTTTGACACCACCTGCCACAACCACAACAAGTATTAAAAAAAGTTTTGACACTTTGTATTGAAACTTTTTTTCAATACTTGTTGTGAGTTTTGACACTTTGTATTGAAACTTTTTTTCAATACTTGTTGTGGTTGTGGCAGGTGGTGTCAAAGGTATAATTTCCATTCTGCTGTTACTTTCGTATATTTGTGCAGTCGAAGAGACTTTTTTTTTTAATTTTCACGCAACCGAAAATTTTTAAACTTTTTTCTATTACTAAAGTAGGGCCACTTTAATAGGTCACATTTGACATTTTGTCAATTTTAGATTCATAGTGAGGTAAACGTAGGTGTTCATAGCTTCAAAACATCGATTAAAGTGAATGAATCGAAACAGACTTCAAACATGGGATTTGAATTCAGTTATTATGAAAAAGTACTTATGAGCATACTGTTTAATTTTAACTAAGATGCATTGAAAATCAAATCAAAAAATCATCAGTCAAATCCCTGTCCCATTATTATTTTATATTGTAAAAGGAAACATAATAAAACAAACAAGTAGGTACATACACACATCAACTTTATCTAGGGATACCAGGTGTTATTTTCATACAAACGAGGTAACTTTGAAGCCTTGGTTTTCTGCCAGGGATGTACCGTGCTGTGATCTGATGACGGCTATACAGGGAGTGAATGTAGGAGATTTAGATCGCTATACATACTCAACTGATCAGACCAGCATTCTAAAAACGTAATGGACATGTTTAAAAAAACCGCGAAAATAGCATGAAAATGTATGGAAATCCTCAAACTAAGAACTCTAACCCATTAATCTTTTAGAATGCTGATCAGATCAGTTGGGTGTGTATAGCGATCTGAATCTACTCCATTCAGTCCTTGGATGGCCATCATCAGATAACAGCACGGTACATCCCACGCAGAAAACCAAGGCTTCAAAATTACCTCGATTGTATGAAAATAACACTTGTATCCCTAGACAAAGTTGATGTGTATATTTTATAACAAAAAAATCGCGCTCTAAAAAGTTTGAAAGAAGAAGAATTCGAGTCCAAAATTCAATAAAAAGGATAACTGTTGTTGGTATTCCGAACAAAATAAAATAAAATAAATTTTGAAGTCCAACACGGTGGACAAGATTCAACCCCAGGGAACGGGAACGGGAACGGCAACGGAGACGGGGACGGAAAAATGTCATTTTTTATTTTTGGTGAACAACACAAGTAATCACTGCATTCAACTTTCGACTTTTCGATTTTTGGGTAACATCCCTAGTGTTTAAAAAGAAAAAGTTTTCACTGATGTAACATTGTAACGACGTTAAGTTTTATTAAAACAAAAATTGTTTATTATGTCTGGAATGGTTTTTCAGTGAAAATAAATCGTTAAGTTTAATTTTTCCGTAATTTTACAGTGAAAGAATATTCGTAATAAAAAAAATGAAGCAATTGTGGTTCTAACATCGAAAAAATATATAATATTTTATGCCCGCCGTTACAAGGTTACGTTGAAAAATTTTGATGAAGTGTCAAAAGTGGCCTTTTAAAGTGGCCCTACATTAAGGGAGCTTATGCCTACATATAGAAAAATATTCAGCCAATTTAATTTTTTTCGGACATTCCCCATTAAGGCCAATAGTTTGGTAATAATATCGCCATCACGTGATGCAATACCTATCGAATTCTTATAACGTGGTAACGTCGTAACGACTTATAACGAACTACGGTGGAGCTTTCATAGAGTAAAATACAAACAAATATTCACTTGTCTTCATAACACGACGGCTCCGTAATGAAAATTGTTCTATCTGTCTGCTTTCATAACATGATACGGAAATTCCTCTGGGAAGAAGAAATGTTTACAATTGTGCCTATGTTTTTTTGTAAATGTTGCCACATTAATATACGTTTATAATTTTAACATAAACGTGCATTGTTTGCTAGAAATAAATATTTGGTTAATTCATATTTACGGAATCCACATTTTTGAGGTCACACGGAAATATAGCTTTGAGCTCTGAATTTACAGTTCACTAAATGTATACAACAATATGTTATACACACGTACCAGTACGTTTTAACTGTAATTATGTTTAACTTTTTAACCGACTTCAAAAAAAGTAAGAGGTTATCAAGTCGACTTTTATAAATAATAATTATTTTAAATAATGTAGATATACACGCTAAAATTTTAATCATTTGGTTCCCGCCGTGGGGTGGTTCCACTCATGATTACAAGCAACTTTTACTATGGGGCCAACTTTCCTGCTCGCAAAAAAAAACTGTTGCATACATTAAGGTCGAGTAGGTAACACTTTTGTATGGAACAGCTGTTTTTTTTTTGCGAGCGGGAAAGTTGGCCCCATAGTAAAAGTTGCTTGTAATCATGCGTGGAACCACCCCACGGCGGGAACCAAATGATTAAAATTTCAGCGTGTATAATAGATGATCAAGTATAAACTTCCATGGTAATCTAAAATTAAAGAAAAACAATATGTAGAGTTTCCTGGGTAAGTTGTGAATAAAGTTTTTTTTTTTTGTTTTATGATGGACGTAAATCATTGGTTCCTAACCTGGGGGTAATTACCCCCGCAGGGGTAAAACAGCTATTCTATGGGGGTAACAGAGGTGTTACTTAAACACTATTTGCTCTTTAATATGGGTAACAATATTAAAAAGGTTAGGACCCACTGACATAAATAGTAGCTTTGCTATTAAATACTATTTTACTGAAAAGCAATTTTACAAAAAGAGTGATTCAACGTATTAATTTGATTCTTGTTTTTCTTAAAATGTTTGCTTTTAGTACCATAATATTGCTCCAAATCACAGTAATAAAAACATCGTTAAATCTAATATTACACGAACTCCAATGGGGTAAAGGGATCAAAGCATGTTAACGAATTGCAGGTCATCTTTATAGACCCTTAAGATATTAATTATACCGTTTAAGAAGAGTACTCACCGTATGAAGAGAGTGACACCATGGCCCTATTTAATAACGTGTCAATTTTTGAATTGTCATGACAATTTGGTTTACTTTGCGGTGTAGCTAATGAATAGACAACTATTTACTACTAGAACAAATTCTATTTTTGAATGTTTTTTGATATAAAATTGTCATAACAGGTGACAAAATGTCACATTTATTAAATACGGCCCAAAGTTATTAAATATGGGAAAATCGAGGAAAATAGGCATAAATCTAAATCTAGAACGTGTTATTCGACAATGCACAATAGCGGATTTGGGACTGATAATTTTGATGTTAATAATGTTCCTGGCTGTAATATTTTTAACATTTTAGTACAAAAAGGCCCCGAACTTTACTGACCTATCATTATAATGATGTGGGAATATTTCACACAACGCTTGATGCGTTTGTGTGAAAATCTCACGTTTGATATAATAGTTGACTTTGATTAGGGGCTTATAGAACAAATAAATTATAAAGATAATGTAAAAAAATGGGAGAAAGAATTATACTCGGAAAAAAATAATCACAATTTAATAGCTATTTCCTATTTGTGTAGATAACGATGCAAAAAAACCTTGTTTTGTTTTGATTTTAACATGGTAAGTAATGAGCCAAAATTCTCAGTGAGTACACCGCCTAACATTCGATATCGTTAAATATAACGACTCTTTTGTAACTGATTATAATTGAGTCGTGGACATCAATTTTCTGTTGGATTTCTAATGAAATATGATGAATATTAATGATCATTAACGACACTTGTAAATTGATGTAGGCAATGTTGGTAGCATACGAAATAAGCCCACCTGATAATGATCAATCATTTTATGCTTTAAGTTAGAAAGCTGTAAGATTTCCTAAAAATATATATTTGCAGTAACTTATTCCATCGTGATAAATTGCATTACTTGCTCTACAATGTTTTTGAAGTAACACGTCACATTGAAGAATTATACAATAAACATACCTACAGACAAACAGAGAACCTCTACCTTTTTTGAATCGATTATAAAGTTTAGTTTTCTTGCTAAAGGAGCAGCTTCTTCTTTAAAAGCTTTCATCGTCATCATCTTCATCATGTCAGCCGCGCGAAACCCACTGATGAGCAAGGAGCCTGTCATGACTAATCGTAGATCTATTTAGAGATGCTAATTACTTTTTAAGTTTCTTTATTCAGATTTTTATTCGCTACTTTATGCCTTCATTAGGCCATCAGCCCATCCAAATCTTAATATAAACAAAATCACCTAAGACTAATGTCTTAATTTGGTCGCATACGCTGTATCAGATTGGCGAATTCTCACAGCATTGCTTCGTAAACGTTTTCAATTAGGCGTACGTAATAGCATTCAATATTCGACAGTTTAATTGCATCATTCCTCAATGTGTACTAAGCAATTACCCTTAGGTTCTGTTCCATCAACCCTAACCGGAGATACATTTGCATATAGAACAGTTATCTGTAAGTTAAATGGTTTTGTGTTAATCTAAATCCACCCAGAGCTTATATCGATTCTGGTAATTTGAATTTTGATGCTACAAGCATTACAAAGTGAATCTCATAATCAGATTTGAAGATAGAATTTTGTCGGCAAAATCTTCAGCGCCGAAAAGTATTTAATTTTCAATTTTATTATAAATGAAAATGGTAACGAAATTATGCCTTTGTTCACGAAATATTACTAAAAATAACAAGTTAAAACAAAGAACCCGGAAATGTTGTATTGAAATCAAAGCATTAAATTAATTCGGGCGGAAATGTTTCTGTCGTTTTGCTGTTTAGAACAATTGCGATTCCTTTTCAACCCTACAGTTATTAAACTTTGAAATTCGCATTCGCAAATCGATATTCAGGTAGGGTTGTCGCCTACGACTTTTGTTATAATATTTAATTTTAGCGAGCATTTGGGATATCCTCAAGCAATACTATTGTTAATTCTGTGCCTCAGGGATATCCTTACTAATATTATAAATGCGAAAGTCCGTTTGTTTGTTTGTTTGTTTGTTTGTTACGCCTTCACGTCTTAACTACTGAACCGATCATCATGAAATTTTGCATACACGTTGTCAGGGGTACAGAGAAGGACATAGGGTACTTTTCATCCCGAAAAAAAGTATTGTTCCCGAGGGATAGCAAAAAAACCTTTCCACGCGGACGAAGTCGCGGGCGGCAGCTAGTTGGTTATACATGGCGTTATTTCACAAAATAATTAGATTTTTTCGAAGCGGGACGATATCTCTTTGTGAAAAAATATAATTAGACTCTTTGTTTTATAAATATTGTAATGTATTGTATTCAGATCTCAAGATAATAGGTAGATGAACTCTAACAGTAGAAAAATTACCTTTAACGCTTTTAACAGGGTTGTTTGTTGCCATTAAAATAAGAAAGTAGACTTATGGCAACCCTAAAGCAGGCGAAAGTTCATCAACTTCGGAGGTCAATTTACACAGGCACCACTCTGCGTGATGGTAACAAATTGTGTCTATTTATTATGTAGCAAGTTCCCTATCAGCAATTTGCTAAAACCATTACAGGATAATAGTCTTCTGTGTATCCTATTAGAATAGACCTCTCATTTTAGGATGCCGATATTTCACCGTCAAAGAACGTTTAAGTGATACCGAGTACTACAATTTAATCCGAGCTTTTAGTGATTTATAGTGCTGTTCTTCAAATAACCAGGCATTTCTTACCAACCCAGATGAAGATGAGACGTTTACTCAAGCTAAAATAATGATTTATCCTACCTTAGAAGACTTCTGAGTACTACTAAAGCCATGAAAACAAATGGTTGAATTACAATTTGATATTTTAAGTACCGTAAATAAGTCGCCACGAAAAAAAAAACTGACTAACGAAGAGTTGTACTAGGCCTTACAAAAATTAAATTGAGACAAAGTCTTATTGTAAATGAAAAATCGTGCAAAAACTACCTTTAGATAAATTTGAAATTTGAGTTTTTTCACATTAATAAATTTCAGTCAATTGTATGGACAACAAAAAACACAACACAACAAGAACCTACTGAATGTTTGCCGTTTTCTACGGTTTTGTGTAAAAAAATGCAATTTTCCACCCAAAATATAAAAATTTAAAATAATCAGCATGTTTGCGAATTTTTTACGCAGAACAAAAGTATGATTATGAAAAACAGAATTAATAGTCAACTTTTTTAGTTGTAGTATATATAAATAAATTGAATATAATATGACAGTGATTTTTGCACTTTTTCCATTTTTTACCTTCATATACAAGATTTATCTTCATTGTATTTGTCGACTAGTCAAATTCTTTAGCTAGCGAGACAATATTTTTTTTTCGTTACGTTTACGTTTCGTTTTAAATTATAAAGTTACTAGCGGCCGCCCGCGGTTTCACCCGCGTGGTTCCCGTTCCCGTGGGAATATCGGGATAATAAGTATTTCTTGTTTTAATCCAGGATATCTACTATCTATGTGCCAAATTCCAACCAAATCGGTTCAGTAGTTTTTGCGTGATTGAGGAACAAACATCCAAACATCTAAACATCCAAACCCACAAACTTTCACATTTATAATATTAGTAGGATTGTCATTGCCAGAAGTTTGCTTACTACCTAAGTCTGCTATGCATCCTAAATAGAAAAGGTAGAGTAAAAAGTTATAAAAAGATTATACTTAAGATCATTAGTAAAAAAAATATAGTTACAACAATGAGTCAAGAAGAAAGAAAACACAAAACTATTTGCGCCTACTGGGATTCGTACCCAGATGCACGAAAGTTCACAATCGTGAATTAAACGGTAGAATCTCATCTATAAAACTTAAATTGCAAGTATGCAACTTATTCTTAGAGCATTATTACTCAAATCAAGTTTATTTTTTAAACAATGACAAAATTTATTACTGAAATAAAAAAGACATGACGTCATCTCTATTATGCTTTATAAAACTGTGGTAGCACGCTTCCACGGCTAGTTTGTTTGCTGCTCTCGCTTTCATATTGCCATCTTAGAGGCTTTTGTACTTACAAAGCGGTTCGTCCTCTCATTACGTCTCACTTATCTGGCTAATACTGTCGTAAAGCCTTGGGACGCAATTTTAACGACAAGCTAGATATTCGGTGTCGACAGAATGTTGTTGAACTCGTTTGTGGTACATAGTATTTATGATTATATCAGTCGAGTATATAGTACAGTAGCCCGTAGAATATTGAAATCACCAAAAAGGTTACCGTTTGCCGTTGTGATATAGTTATTTATTACGAAATTAGAGATACTTTAACCTAAGTTTTACACATCGCAACCCGCCGTAACCTATATTTGTATATCTCCAAAATTGATATTTTTTTTATTTTTCGAGGTTTACCACATAGTTTAGCTATTGTCGTGTTCTACAGCTTGGTTTGATTGCCACAGTTAGAAGTAAGAATATAAAAAGTAGCCATACACAGATTTAAGACCTGATAAAAATGGTTGGACTTTATCTGGTCTTAAATCTGTGTATAATCACTTTCCATAGTCTTACTATTATCAGTGGCAATCAAACAAAGCTGTAGAACACGACAATAGCTAAACCATGTGGTAAACCTTGAAAAATAAAAATATATACTTTTGGAGACATACAAATATAGGTTACGGCGGGTTGCGATCTGTAAAACTTAGGTTAGAGTATCTATATTTCGTAATAAATATGTAACTACATCACAACGGCAAACAGTTACATTTTTGGTGATTTAAATATTCTACGGGCTACTGTACTAATATATAGAGTTACATAATTTAGAACAGACATTTTAGTATATTTATTATGATATATGGATGAGAAACATGCCGGAAAAGATTTATGGTGGGTTTTCTAGTTTTAACAATACGATTATTGAAAGAAGAAAATAGGAAAATTATCAGTCCCTTAAAAATAAATTAGTTGCGTTAGCTGTGTAACTTTAATTCCAGTCAACCATAGATAAACTGAAAGTTGTAGGTACTGCAAAGTTTCGTCAAAGGGTGTATAATGCCTGCAGTGCAACGGTATTAATTTTCATGTGTAATTAATGTTGATACTATCTCCTTATTATATAGATTTTGCTTTAACGACATTATATCTACGGCAGATGTATTCAGTAGAGCAATAATTGTTTACTTAAGCGTCCACATATTTCGCAATTGCAGACATAGTATTGCTTGCAAGCTTTTGGCACAATCCGAACTATTCAAATGCATTGCCTAATCCGAACTTTGGACAGCTTTTAAGCAGGTGTGCGCTGGGAAACGGGAGATATGGTGGAACTTTGAACTGTCTTTAAGTTTACAAGAGCTTCTGTTTGCAAACTGATTAGTTAGATTGTTATACGTATTGTAGTAGCATTACAGATTAGGATAAAGACTATAATCTAAACTACCTACTCTTCACTTCAATCAGTGTAGCCACATAATTATAAAGTTGTTGGTAAATATATAAATATAAACTTCCTGCATTTGTAATGTCACGATAGGAGGCTACGTACCTACATACTGACTGACTACTAGTTATACCCGATCCCGAAGATGAATCTATGTCTATGTGCATGCATGGAGCATGGAAGCGTGATTAATTCAGAGTGGGTTTTCTGTCTACTTTATATTTTGTGGTAAATAACTAATGGAAATGCTATGTTGGTTCTTCCGGCAATGCATTTTGCCATAGCTCACTTTCAAGTCACACCACACAGGAACATGGTGACCTCTGGGCCAAGACATCACCGCGCGCGCGTCCTGCGTCTTGTCTTACGGTTTGGCAACCACTGCGCGCTGTCTTTATGTCGGCCTCTTAGCTCAGCGTCGCAACCACGCAGTGGATGAAGAACTGCAAGACGCAGGACGCACATGCGGATGTCGTGGTCAAGGCCTGACGTGAAGCGGAAAAACCGCTTGACGACTGGACCGATACCAAAGACTACTAAACGGCCGAATGGTTTTTTCGCTCTAGTGAACAATATTCCTGTAAGACTAAGAACCCCGCAAACTACCGATTTTCTATTGGCCGATAGTTTGGTCCGGCCGGGTTTTTAATCGGTATGAAGAAGTATGCAAGTGCGCACATTACAACGATTTGGTATCGGCCGATTCTTCATATTAAAAAAAATCCGACCCAACTATTGGCCGATAGAAAGTCTGTAGTTTGCGGGGCCTTTTAAAGATATACCTACTACAAAAAATGCAGTGCTGAGCGGGCAAAACAGCTTAACCCTTAAATCGCTACAAGTGTGATTGATTGACTTCTAAGGAAATGAGGTTGCGTGAACTAGAAACACAGTTTACCTCCGAGATACGTATGTTAACCTGGTGCTCAACGTTCCGTGTAATGTTTACACGTGCTCGTTAATCGAATTATCAAAGTCAAGTGGAATATTCAATCCGTGTACTTAAATTGTACTTATTTCAATTATGTTTGGTACATACTTGAAAATAGTTCATGTAATTTTGGACATTAATAAAAAGTGATCAAATCATACTTGTAACTAAATAATAATATTTTACATTGACTCTGATATTTTATATAGGTAATAAAAATAATAACATATTTTATTCCGAGATGACTGGGGAAAAATAAAGACAGGCTTTTTGTGTCGAAAACACGCCGACTAATTATTGATAAATGATGTCATTTTATTGCTAAACGGCAAATACAAATATTCGTACCCCAAAGTTGTTTTATCGAAACTTAGTGAACCGTTTTTAGGGTTCCGTACCAAAATGGTAAAAAAGGAACCCTTATAGTGTGACTCAGTCTGTCTGTCTGTGTGTCACAGCTGGATATCTCGAGAACTACCAATGATATGAACTTGAAATTTGGAATAGTTTAAGATGACATTTGTCCAACTATATTGCAAATAAGAAAGAAATAAAAAAGTTAATATCTCTTTTTTACAATAGGGACTGAAAAGGGGTCTTAAAATTTTGAAGTGGGAAAGAGCGCCGTTTGCACGTTTTCAAACATTTTTCTTTTTTTTAAGCCGCATAGTTTTCGACTTATGATGAAAAGTGTAAAAAAAGACTGTTCCCCCCCCCCCTTATCTCCGAAGTTTGCAAAGAGAAAAATCTGAAATAATTCTATGTGATAGCAGTTAATATAAAGATTACGAAAAAATAAAGCGATGACTCAATAAAGCATACTTTTTAGAAAATCAAATTTCTAAAAAAGTTAATATTAGTTCCACTATCGGGCAAAAGATGGCGCTGACCTAAATCTGCAGTAATAATTTTATTATTCTACTCTGCAGTGTATTTATTATGATAGTACGGAAGCCTCGGTGTGCAAGTCCGACTCGCTTTTGACCGGTTTTATTTGAAATGTCAGTCTTCCAGGAAGCGAATAATCAGATCAACAGGTAATATCGGGGGCCCTATTTTGGATAGGCGGCGAGCGCTCTTTGCTACTCATTTTCATGCACTTGAACAGCAGACTCGGTAACAGGTGTGACGGCGGCGTTGTTGTCGTCTACGTTGTCAATGGCGTAACATAATAAATCACTACTTACATATAATAAAACAAAGTCCCTAGCCGCGTCTGTCTGTCTGTTCCCGATAAACTCAAAAACTACTGAACAGATTTTTATGCGGTTTCATTAAATGATAGAATGATTCCTGAGGAATTGAGGTTTTATATAACAGTTCCGTATAACACACCGGGTCAGATAAGTTTGTGTCACTGTACTACACTGCCAACTTCTGACTAACGAGCTATTAAAAAATGCGGATGGACAGCCATGACTATCAAGTGAAAATTTGTAGTAAAGAGTTGTGCTCGACGCCTTCCTAAAATAATGCCCCAAGGTCAAGAATTACTCTTAACCAATATCTAATTGATTTACACAATACATAATGTAAATTCAACCAACCAGATTCAAGTTCTCTGGCACGTGTGGTGTGTGTAAGTTTATTAGAGCACAATGTTCATTGAGACTAACCCGATTTCAACAGGTTAGATCAGTATTGATTGTTCTAGTTTATTGGTATGCAAATATGAGCTTTAAATGCTTCATAACTCAAAAAGCTTTTTTAAGGAAATCAAAAATAAGGATGTGTGATTTGTTACAATACTTTTCATACAAAAAATATAATAGGTCTTTATACAAATGAAATTGCCGATTTGTATAGAAAATTTTCAAGAAGTTGCATTTTTCATTAGTATGCTAGTGCATTTTCTTTGTTCATTTAACAACCGTGAACACTCATGTCACAAAACTTGTATGCACTAATGTTTGAATACTATGCTAACTTATTCCATTTACGATAAGCGAAAAAAACAGTTTTGGCTAAGTTACTCGTACAACACCCCCAGTTATTTTTTTTTGCTCACCAAAAAAAGAGCCACTTTCAAGATTTTTTTTAATGATAAGAAATCTTAAATAAGGACTATTTTTAGTGATAAATAATTGACTATCATGGTCATTATCCGGTCTAATATAATATAAGATATTGTTAAATTTTTTAAATCATAGAAGTTATTATTTTCTCTGTATGTGACAAAATATCGGCAATTTCATATATACAAAGTCAAAGTCAAAGTCAAAATAATCTTATTCAAATAAACTTAATTATTAAGTACTTTTGAAACGTCAATATTTTCCTACCACCCATTCCAGACTTTTTTAGCTGACAAGAAGAACGGGCGCAAGAAACTTATCAGCTGTAACAGCCATAAATAACGATATTTACAAACTTTAATATATCATTACCAGATAATTACAACAGGGTGACAGGATTATTGGCAACAACATAGACTTATTGTTATATTACTTCAACAAAGTACTTATAGTAGCAAGTTATGTGTTACATCATTTCCACGCATTTTGATCTTTAAGATAATCGTCTACTTTATAATAACCTTTACCCATGAGCGTTTTCTTAACATGTTTTTTAAATTCATGCAAAGGAAGATCAATTACTTGTTGTGGAACTTTATTAATAAAGGCTATGCCTTTCTCCATAAATGAACCTCTAGTTTTTGCCAGCCTAAATCTTGGAACGGCAAGTTTATCTTTATTTCTTGTATTAAACTGGTGAATATTGCTGTTCTTAGCAAATGAATTTTACCTAATATTACCTCGTCTGAAATCCCTTCCTTTAGAAATTACAGCCACAGAATAGTCATTAATTGACATTAGTAAAATAGTTTTAAAGGTAATTCAGTCAAAATGAGAATTTCGAACTTCCTTATTATTTCATCAATTCGAAAATAATAACATCTTATTGGGTTATTTGTTTATATGCTTTAACCCATTCATCAAATTACTGAGTTTAAACTCGGCTCGAGCAAAAATTCATAAGCCTGAGTGCCACTGGCATCATTTGCGCATTGCGGTTTTGATCATATCAAGTTATCAACCCCCACCCCATAATAATATACTAATCGAAATAATGAAAATCAGGATATTATAGTCCATATATTTTATTGGAGCTTGTGACACATATTTTCTGTCTGTTATTTTAATGTGACCTACTTTTCTGCTAAAAGCATGCGATACCGATTTTTAAGTAATGAAGTATTATTTGAGAGAGAAGTTTGTTCTCTTATATTTTGAAATTGAATTCGGGATTTTTAGTGTTTAACATGATTTTTTAGTAAATCCATAAAATTGACGACTAATTTTCAGTTGAGCAGCAAAATATAATAAAAAAACCGGCCATTACGAGTCGGACTCGCGCACGAAGGGTTCCGTACCAAAAAACCGAAAAAAAAAATACGTTTGTTAAATGGGAGCCGCCCTTAAATATTAATTCTATTCTGTTTTTAGTATTTGTTGTTAGAGCGGCAACAAAAATACATCATCTGTGAAAATTTCAACTGTCTACCTGTTGTCGTTATTAATATCGAGCAAAAAACGGCAAAAAAATCACGTCTGTTGTATAGGAGCCCCCCTTAAATATTAGTTTTATTCTGCTTTTAGTATTTGTTATTATAGCGGCAACAGAAATACATCATCAGTTCTGTGAAAATTTCAACTTTCTAGCTATCATGGTTTATGAGATACAGCCTGGTGACAGACAGACAGACAGACAGACAGACAGACGGACAGCGGATTCTTAGTAATAGGGTTCCATTTTTACCCTTTGGGTACGGAACCCTTATCCATAACATGATATTGCTACTTATATTCCCATTTCAAAGAAATTAACGTTTTTCCAAAGAAGTTATCTAAAGAACGAAAGCATTGCTATAGATGTAAAATTTAGTTTTAGGCAGCAACATTCTTGAATTAGTGCCGTACAGAGAGAAAAAAATATATATTATTATATTACAAAACAGTCTCGCCTTCGCCACACAAATCCTTGTGACGGACCATAGTGAGTACATCAAAGATTTTCACATTTGGCTATTGACAGGACAATCAGGAGAAAACTTTGAAGACTCACTCGAAAACTTACATCGTAAACTAGATATATTGTATTCTAATTACTTTATCATTTATCACATGTAAAAGGCATCGCAAAAACAACTACAGTCTCGCCTCCGCC
This sequence comes from Agriphila geniculea, assembly GCA_943789525.1. NCBI lineage: Eukaryota > Metazoa > Arthropoda > Insecta > Lepidoptera > Crambidae > Agriphila > Agriphila geniculea. The sequence goes on from OX038880.1 coordinate 17,950,694, forward strand.
ATATCAATCCTTGTTCCACAGACAGATCAAAGTGAGCGAGTACATCAAAGATTCTCACGTTGACTATTGACTGGTTAATCAGGACAAAACTTTAAAGACTCACTCGAAAAATCCCTCACATTGTGAACTACATACACCTATTGAATTCAACTAGCGGTTATCAATTATATTACTAACTAGCGGCCGCCCGCGACTTCGTCTGCGTGGACATTTGTTTTGCTATCCCTCGGGAACTATACCTATTTTCTGGATAAAAGTTACCCTATGTCCTTTTCTGTACCCTTGACAACGTGTATACAAAATTTCATAATGATCGGTTCAGTAGTTAGGACGTGAAGGCGTAACAAACAAACGAACAAATAAACAAACAAACGGACTTTCGCATATAATATAAGTAAGGATTAGCGGCCGCCCGCAGTTTTACCGGCGTGGTTCTTGTTCCCGTGGGAATATCGGAATAAAAAGTATTCTACGTTTTAATCTAGGCTATTTACTATCTGTGTGCCAAAATTCAACCAAATCCGTTCAGTAGTTTTTGCGTGATTGAGGAACAAACATCCAAACATCCAATTATCCAAACATCCAAACCCACAAACTTTCACATTTATAACATTAGTAGGATAGTAGGATTTATCACAAGCGACAGGCATCGCAAACACAGCTATAGCACAGTTTAACAAATGGAGTTAAACTGTGGCTATAGTCTCGCCTCCACCACATCAATCCTTGTTACACGAGTACATCAAAGATTCTCACTTTTGACTGTTGACAGGTCAATCAAGTCAAAACTTTCAAGACTTACTCGAAAAATTACATTGTAAACTAGATACATATAATTCTAATCACATTACTAATTTATCACAAGCGACAGGCATCGCAAACACAGCTAGTCTCGCCTCCGCCACATCAATCCTTGTTCCACAGTCAGTTACCTTGTTAAACCCATCAAAGATTCTAACGTTTGACAATTGACAGGTCAATTAATGGGATAGTGGAATATCAGGCTGGCATTTATGAAAACCGATTATAATAGGTGAAACGCGTCAAGTCTTGAACTTTAACATTAATGCCGAAAATCGAATCTAAAATTATGAACTTGCTTATGGGAACGAAAATAGAACGGTGTTCATCAAATTTTAACGCTATTTAATCGTCTTTAACGGTTATATTTCAATTACCGATAGAATATAATTTGGCTTGGTGTTATTTCGGAAAACTTATCAATGAAATGGAATGTAATGAAATGAAAATATCTTTATTTAAATGAGCTCACATAATTAGCTTTTTAAATCGTCAAATCTTTTACCCTACCAATCATTATGACGTCTTTTAACTGACAAGAAAAATGAGTGCAAAAAACTTGTCAGCGTTATCAGATGGAACGATAATTAAAATTATGTATATCGTTTCCAGACTTTATATTGGCAAAGATTAACAAATAAATAACATTATTTAATTAGCTCATTTCTTAATTAATTTCAAATTACTTAATCAAATTACAGGGTTTAATCTAAATTCAAAGTTTACAATCAATATGCGTTAAGATAGGTAGTCAGAAGCAGACCCATTCCCACTGGCAGCACTCGTTCACGAGCATGACGCATGCCAACCATCGCTTCGCTCAACCATATTTGAGGGAACGTAATGACCCACCTCACACGACACCATCGCAGACATGATTAAAAAAATGTTAGTAATATTGAAACTGTAGATAAATAGACATCGTTAGTCAAATAATGATAAATACTTTTGTAAACTTGTGGAATCACCAGCATTGTTGCAATGTTTTTTTTTTGTAAAATAAAATAAATTATTCATACATTTAGTTTAATGTAAGCTGCTTTAACGATCTTAATGTAATAAATATATTCTAATTAGGAATTTAATGTATAAAAACACAACTTTACAATAATCTATTAAGTAATGAGAAACCGTGTACAACGCAATCTTTTGACCCCTTCACAAAATACCTACGTATAAATTTCGAAGCAAAAAAAGAAGGAAATTGGGAACCGTCCATTGCTTAGATAAATGGCTCAATTCTACAGGATCGCGGTTCTATCGATAATGACGACCGATGCCAAAGTGGAGCCGCAATAGAAATCAAGATTTCATGAGAAGAGGTTTGCAAACAGAAGCCTTCGCAATGTGTACTTTTATCGACACAACGCGAGCACTTATCTCTTTTCCCTCATAACAAGCTACATACCGGATTCGAAAATGGTTTTTCGATTTCACAAAATAGAAATGACATTTAAGTTCGTAATTTTTGAAGTATTTGAGTTAAAAATATTTGAGACTTGTTTGCGTAAAAGTATTACGCAAAAGGTGTAAAAAGGAAATTTGGTTATTACGAATTTTAAGACGACCTAAGTTTTGACTACTAGCTTGGCTAATTACTTTACCAAATTATTTTACACATTTGTACCCTTAAAGTAAGACGCGCTTCTGTACCAGAAAGAGTAGCCATACGAAGCGTTCCCCTCTGCCGAAGTACAAGCCCAAATGGGCATACATTACAGTGTTGGTTTTGTATGTGAGTATGCGGAACTGCACGTTTCTATAACCAAGGGGTTTTATCACCTTATCACCAAACAGTGATAGTGATAGTATAGTATAGTAGGCCTTAAATAGTAACCGTTGTGACTGCTTGTGCTATAAAGATTTTCCACAGAGCATTTTGGTTCTATAATATTAAAGAGCATTTAAGTTCTATGGTGCAGCTCTTAGAACACTTACAGTACATACAAAAGAATCTTAAAAGTGTCGCACTGTAATAGATACGAAAAAAGCTATTATAGTACTATTTAGCACTATAGACGGACTTTACTGTCACTTTTATGTATCTATTTTGCACTAATATTGCGTCAAAATAACTTTTACAGCACTAGTATTGTAGCAGTATCGAAAACACTATTACAGAATCAATATGCACTATAAAAGTACCTTGCAGAACCATTATGTCACGGTTTAGCTTCTTAAATGCTCCCTCAACATCGCTATGGGACTAGTTCTGTAAAAGTCATGAACATGTAACAAATGAACATGAATCAGTTGCTAAATAACTTAAACTTTTTGTGTTACTGCTACCTGACTAAAACGTGAGATAAAAGCACTAAAATGAATAATTAATGGACTAATCCGTTTTCAGTGAAAATATGGCTGCTGTTTATGCCATGATAGCACATTAGTAGCACGGCTGGAGGCAATGTGTACTATAGCAGCCATAGCCGGGATGAGTCCTTATTTTATTAATTTAAATTTAATTAAATCATCATAATTATGAGGGCGTATTGTAAAATTTGAAATCAGCATAGTGATTTTATCGATACAATTATTTTCGCAAGTGCAAGTTACGGTGGAGTTACGGTCAATGGTCGATCAAAGGTGATGTTTTGTAGAATGTCCTTTGTATTACAAATTGTAATAGCGAATGACATTTTGTTTTCTTGGGGAACACTCACTATGACATGAGCACAGCACGAACAAAATGGCGAACAATAATGTGATAAAAAGATCAAAATAGCACTATAAACATGTTTTGGTTTTCAAGTATAGAGCTGATTTATTACCGTGAGAGGCTTTATGTAATGTTTATAGAATTAATGAATGATAAAACTAGGGCCTATTTGGGGTTCTGTAAAGGTTTACAATACCATTATAGTGCTATCATGAAACTAATTAGCACGTCCTAAAGCGTTCTCAGGACTTTTATAGTACCAAATTTTATTACTTGGGTAATAATCGCTAAGGCTGCCCCTTCGGGACGAAGCCGCGATGCTCTAAGTTTGTACTTACAGATCATTATACATGACAATCATTAAAATTCGATTCTCTTTTGTTACAGAACGCGCACCTTCAAAAATCAGTGATCATCCAGTGAAATGTGCAAAAATGTGTTCCGGACAATCTGAACTGGTGCGGTTCAGTTGTTGGGTGATGTGAGAGACAGTATGTCTAGGAGTAGACGTTGGCTGGCGATGGTGGTGGTGGTGGCGTTGGCGGGGGCGGTGCGGGGGTGGGACTGCGTGTGTGACCCGAGGGAGTGTGAGGTGCTGGAGCCGAGCGGCTGCCCAGGCCTGGGCATTGTAGTGTGGGACCCGTGCAGGTAATTTAAGTAATATTGCTAAGAAAGTAGAGTAAGTACAGTCATGTCTATATGTATACTATAGTTTTGAACTTTGTCTCTCTATAAGATAATACTTTTTTGAACAGAAATCAATGACAACCACAACATAGTGACAAAGTTCTAAAGTGTATAATGTTTAGACGTGTCTACACCAAAACGATAAGTTACCATGATGGAAATGTGAGTTCACATGGGTTGAAATGGGCTGATGTATGGTGGAACCCACTACCTTTGGATTCAGCATCGTTTTGTTAAAATTACGCAATGAAGAGTGAATGTTTCACTATTAGGGTGGAGCGTGGTGGTATCGTTATTAGGATTAGAGAATTGCTTTCAAAATATTTTCTATCTTACAGAGTGTACCACACGATGCTAGTGTCAAAGACAACCCTTAATTGAGTTTTGGTTTGTGTTGTTAAAAAGCCAACTTTTAATGAACAGGCAATACCACATTCAACGTAGTTAGTACGCAATAAACATTGACAAACATGATAGGTACAGGGTTTAAACTGTACGAATGAACGTAAGGGGTGTTAAGTACTAGTATTGATTGGAGCTCGTAAAATGGGACTCGTTGATTTGCATGAATAACTTAGTCCACCCAGCAATCTAAAACAGTCTTCGCCGCGACCCTTTAAGTGGTTTCTCGGCAACTTACTTTAAATGCGATCCCGGTACAATTAGTCAGGGAGAAGCTGTGAGGTTTAAGATCTACCTACATAAACGACTAAAAATAATTGTGCGAATATATTGCTCTATGCTCTTCTAGGCCGGCATCAAGCTGTTGGTCCCAGCTGCAAAAACAGTGGTCATGACGCCTTTCGTAGTCTTTACTTTTGATGAGAGGAGTTCGGTGGCGCAGTGGTATAGAGCCTGGCCCAGCGATTACGGATGTTAAGCAACTTTCGTAAGGGTCGGTCATGGGATGGGTGACCAAAAATTATTATCTCAAGCTTCTCCGTGCTTCGGAAAGCACGTTAAACCGTTGGTCCCGGCTACATTTGCAGTCGTTAACACCAAACCGCATTGTGCCCGCGTGGTGGGTTATGGCCCGTCCTCCTTATCCATCCATAAGGAAAGCCTGTGCCCCAGCAGTGGGGACATTAAAAATGGCTGTTGGCCTTTTGATGAAGTCTCTAAGAGAGATTTACAAGCCTCGGCATGTAACTTTAGCGCTGCCATTTTGTGCGCAGAAGTAATTTTGTGGTCTCATTGGCAAGAGACGTGGTGCGGGGCTACTGTAATCCCCTCCAATTTCGTTCACCGCTAAACTTACGTGCCTCGGCCTATACCGAACCTCCGATGGTGAGATTTTTTTAAAGTGGAGATTCAAATATGGATTTTCTCAGTTTTAGACATTATGCACAGTAAACATTATTTTTTCAGATGCTGTAAAGTATGCGCGAGGACGCTAGGAGAAGACTGTGGAGGCTTCAGAGGGACGTGCGAGCCCGGCCTAAAGTGTTTCGAAGGCTCATGTTCTCCAATCACGTGAACACGAAGTGTGGACGCCCTGTAATATATGTGTATAGTGTTGATTAGAAACAAAACATATCCCGGACAATGTAGCAATCGAGAGGACCAGTTACGGCATCATTAGAAATAACAGTGGCATTGGCGACAATAATTTATACCGGTAATGGATTGAATTAGGGGTTCGCAATGTTGTTGTCATCTTTGTTAGCTTTGTTATTATAAGAAACTCTTGATTTGGAAATGTCACTTTTTTTAATAATACTGGAAATATGGATACTGGATCAATTATTTAACTAATCAATGTTAAAGATTTCAACAAATGTAGCGATAAAAGTTTTTTAAGAAATGAAATAAATGCTACTTTAAGTTTTTTATTAGAAAAATAAGTGTTTTCGTTTCTTAAAAAAAATATTCTGCATTGATTCAAAACTTATTAAAAAACTATTACCTATTATGTAAACAGGAATTGATTACCATTATACCTATATATTGACTATTATCGTTTTTATAAGAAGCTTAAGTTACAACGAATTCATTTAAATGCCCACTTGTAAAGAACTGATCATTTTAAAAATGTTTACAAAACAAAATATTTACAAGACCATCAGTATTAACGTTAAATTAATGTACCATACAACTTCAAAACTATACTTTCGTTTTGGCTAAAAATCTTTTGCAAAAAAATTGTAATTTACAAATTAAGTTAATTTGCAGAAATCTGCTTTAAATGAGACATTTTATGATGGATATTAAGCAAAGTTAAAGCTACTAAATTGACATTGTAACATTTGTAACCGTGCTGCCACACCAAAATAAACACTTTGTAATATAAAATGTAATTAAACTGTATCTATCTACATTTCAGTGTGCTTCCAGGTTAAATGTAGGTAATAAGATAAAAATATAACGTCTATTAATTTTGTATTTAATAGAAAATAAAAGCAATTTCGTAGAAATTTGTAAATACAATCTGGTTAGCATTTTTATCTTGTGCGTATAAAATAGTAATATAGAACTGAGTACGCTTTGTAATAAACAAATGTATCAATATTTTCTCGCAGTTTAGAAATAAACTCCTATGTACCGTCAAGTCCTGAAGGGGTGTATACTTTCAATGTTATAATGATATTGATATCTTAATATTGTCATGATCCAGGCTATAAAAATACAGTTGCTGTATATAGTGTAAAAATATGTGTGATTTATTAGCGTAACCGCTCACGGGCTACTTTTTGTAGCTGCGATAATCGCGGAGTTAATCGCGGCGATAATCGCACGCGTAATGACACGTCAAAGGTTTACTTAGCCAGCTACAAAAAAGTGCCGGGATTATCGCCGTGATTAACGCCGCGTTTATCGCAGCTACAAAAAGTAGCTCTTGGGCGTTTACATATAGAACTCCGTATGTTCTATTGTCAGTGACAAAAAATCGTTCAGCGTTTACCAACAAAAATCAAACTCAGACATGCTTACAGTGGTAATAAACCAATCTTTGAGTAAGGTTTCCTTTTGCCGCGTTTAGATTTTTCCAGTCTCTTTCTATCGCTCAGAAAAAATACTGAAAATACAGTAAAAATACCGCTTTTCGAATATGAAATTACCGATACTGAAGAACCACGCGGGTTGTTTTCTCGTTCAAATTAACGAGATTTTTGTTTGAGGAATAGATATTGAGCTATAGAAAATTGCGGTACAAGGCGGGCCCATGTACGAAAATGACCCGTGGTCACACTGGTGTAGCAACATGGTGTGATCACGGGTCGGTCATGGATCAACCTTAACACTAAAATTGGAACCTGGGAAAGTGTAACGACCTACACCAACCTTTACCCCTATAATTAAGACACCTAAAACCGTATACTACATGTATGTATTTCCAAACGAATCTTCATAATGATTAGCGAAGACATTGTATTTATACGTATAAAGGGGAAATAAAGGGCAATTTTCTGACAGATAAAATTAAAAAATAAAACGTAAAAAAATATCGATCGATGGCGTTTTATTTAAGCCGAGCCGTAAAGTTAAACCCCCTTCATACAAAGCAGTTTTACTCATATTTTTTTTTTTTTAATTTGTTAACATATATTGTACAAGTACGGTAAAAGAGGCGGGGTGTTAAAACGGCGATAGATATATAAGCAACTATACGAGACGGCTAGGCTTTCATAAAACATCATCAATCGAGATTTGTTTTAATTAATTTCTTTTTTATTTTGGTCTCGGGAAATTGCACATTATTAAATTAATTTCTATAGCGATGCTAAGAAGTATACCAATTTTGTTTTCTAAAAATAACCCCTATTCGTTTTTCAAAATCCTATTCCATCTACAAAGTAGTAAAATATTTCCGAGCTTTATTCTCAAACTTAAAGTCCTTAAAATCGAATCCCTATTGGCAGTAATTAAGATTGTGAAGTTATTAGAATAAATTACTATCTCTAAAGTTCTCTCCAATGAAGATTCGCAGCGTTAAGACCAGTTTTAAATTTATGATATCTATAAGCAATGCAAACTTTATTTTAACTACCTTGATCCCAAAGGGCATACTGGTTAGTCTCGCCTCGAAAATCTTCAGACATGTAATTACCAAACTGTAATTTAAGAAAATATAATCTGTATTGTGTATTTATATTGTAAGTTGTACAAATGAGTAAAATATTTCAAAGCTACTTGTTAATTGTGCACATATTGAATAAATGTAAGTTTAAAGAAGCTTCTGTATAATTATTTCTATCCCATCTAATGAAAAAAAAACAGATAAGATTGCAAGTTTAATGCAATGTTAAATCCAACTTGTTTTTTATTGCGATAGGTTGCTTTGATAATTAATTATTAATTAATGAACGTTGAAACGAATCCAAGCTTAATTTGCCTTTGATGTAGAGCACAGAATAATTATTATCATTAAGTAATAACTAAATTGAAATTATTCATCTCTATTAAACAGAAGTGCTGATAATTACAGATAGCAAACTGTTTGAATCAAAGGTTAATTCTTACTAATATTTTAAATGCGATAGTCCGTTTGTTTGTTTGTTATGCCTACTGAACCGATTAACATGAAATTTTACATACACGTTGTCAGGAGTACAGAGAAGGACATAGGGTATCTTTCATCCCGAAAAAAGTACTGTTCCCGAAGGATAGCAAAAAAACTTTCCATGCAGACGAAGTCGCGGGCGGTAAATATTTAATTATAAACAATAGATAATTAGCGGTTAAGCCTTGTCTAGTAACCGCATAAACGTATTTCATATAAATTTATGATACTGACCCCCTTACTAATAAAGATTGAATAGCAGATATATAGTTACACAATGGTTACTCTCTGTCAAACTATTTGAATTTGACATTAAAAAGAAAGTGACAAAACACTGTGTAACTATGCAGCTGCTATACAATCTTTATTAGTAAGGGCAAAAGGATATAAATTTATGATTCTGTGGTTCCTAGCATAACTTTTTTTTACTTACAACATGTCAAAATACATTTACCCTTCCATCCAGATCCCGATCGTGCAAATTTTGAACAAAAACTTGATAATTTTCGTTGGAAAAATAAAACATTTCTTTTACTTTGGAACTATTGTTGAACTTAAGGCGTAGAGAGGATGGATGACCAAAAATTAACTATCTCGAGTTCCTTTGTGCTTCGAAAGGCAAGTTAAGCCGTCGGTTCCGGCTGCATTTATAGTCGTTAACACCCACCAATCCGCATTGGGCCCGCATGGTGGGTTATGGCCCATCCTCCTTATCCACCTATAAGGAAGGCCTGTGTCCCAGCAGTGGGGACATCTAAAATTGGTGATGTCATCGTCATCACATAGGTAATCTAAATAAAATTATAATTCTTAAACAAAATACGTATTCAATTTAAGTATGACAACGATGGTAAACATTTGATTAAACCGTTCTTATTACATTATTAAATTATGTAACAACATTATAATAATTACTACATTAGTCAACAAAGTTGCCAAATACAAACATCCCAAGGGTACAGAATCATTAAGTGATTCTTACTTTTTGATGTTAGACTGTTTGCACAAAAAGTAAAGATCGAAAAAAGGTAAAATGTTAATATTCTTCAGACTTCTTTCAAAAGAGTTTGATAAAAATAGATGTTAATTTAAGAAGTGAAGTCTAAAAGAAAAAAAAAACACCCCAGGGGCATCTTCAATTGGAGCTTTCTCTAAAGAAATTAAAGGGACTTATTATGAGAATCCTATAAAATCTGTTTCAACACAATTCTATAGGGTTATCTGGCAAATCGTTATTTGGCTTGTTGAGGACCTACAAAATGAGCTAATTTAAATTTTATTTAGAATTCCAGTAAAGAGGCAACTTGTTTTTAGAACGCTGAATTGCGGGCTAATTTCGTATTTGCTTTGTTACTGACTGATTTTATGGCAAATGTCTGAATAAATAAATAGATGCTGGTCACATGTTGAATTACAAATTTTCAATATTGCTTTTACGATGTGTTGTATTTTCAAACTGTATTTATTTGTACAATACTCATACTTTAGTACTTTTAAGTTCAAAAGATAAACCAATACTTAAAATATATTTTAAGTGCAAAACAACACTTCACTAGGTTATAGTTTGAAGTTTTTATTTTTATTGTGAAAAACATTGTAGGTACAATCTTACTTTTATATTCAAAAATATTCCTTTTAATTTCATGCTAGGATGCACTGAACATTAGTAGGTATAAATATTATTAATAACGAGGCAATTAATAAGTAGTAATCGCAAATAAAAATACTTACACATAAGTATACGAACAGAAATTAATATTGATAAAGGTATTTTAATAATGAACGATGATATTGTACAGTTGTCGACAAATTAAATGTCTTTTTATAACAATTTCCTTAAAGAAACGAATGAAAATACTTTAATCTCATTTGATTTCAACACCCACGCAATCCTACCACTAAGTTTATTTACAGTATTTCTCAGTTCATTTAATTGTGTTTGACCTCGACTTCTCAAATCTTTTGTACGCTTTGCGTTGCGGTCACACGAAGGTGGGTTGTGTAATTTGTTTCAAATGTAATTAAATGTCAAATATATCCTTCTTAATTAGCCTTACATGTGAGAAAAGTTTCTCGAATAAGCTGAAGTTTGTATTTTTAAGAGAGTGAAAAAAAAAATCAGAATGTTATTCTGAAACACTTTTTAAGCTGTTTTTTAATAAACCAAATTCTGTTTGAGTTTTCACGTAGAAAAACGTAAGAAAACAAATTCATTTTGAATTTGAGTTATTTATTTTTACATAGGCGAGACTTGTATTAAATAACAGAAAAATAAAAACGCTAGATTAAAAAAAAAATGCTGTTGAACTGCTTTAATTTTTGTCTATCTAGGTTTTCATAAAAATAAAATTCATCTGACAATTAAGGCTACAATACTTCTTCCTTATTCACCCTTAAGGAAGACCTGTGCCCCAGCAGTGGGGACACTAAAAATGCCCGATGTAGATATACAATACAATAATTTAATTCCTCAAAAATCTATTGAATTGTTTTTCTTGCCATGAAAATAAATAGAAAAACAAATACATTGGGTTAATTTGTATTAATACAGGGTTATATTTTATTCACTCTCCAAATTTTAAGGATGTGTTCAGTTCCTAAAATTAAACAACTTAATCTAAGAAACATAGGGCCAGGTACGAAAAAACGTTTTTGCCTATTCATACAAATCAAAGAGATCACGTGATACACCGTTTACTAAGGGATGCCCAAAATTTTGAGGTGAATTACGACATAATATGTTTCTTGGAGACGGATGTTAAGTTTCATAGAGTGAACACATCGTTAAAATTTGGTAGGTGTCTAAGAAATAACCTTATGTACTTCAACCATATTAAATCATATCACGTTTGATGGTCTGATCAACCCCACGAAAGGTTTTCAATGAACTAAAAATAACCTTGTATAACACATTACACGTCTTGTTTCTACGCAGGAATCCCGATGTATGAGTGAAACAATATACTAAATTCTCATACAAAACCAACGACCTGAAAGATACTTTGATTGGATCAAGACATTGCCCTCACGGAATCGTTACTCATATATCCGACCATATTATTTGTATTTCATTACAAAAGGTCGATCCTGATTCCAATCAGTCAGCATTTTTATGCTTCTTATTCGGTTTTATTCCAATAAAGGTTCGGAAAAAGATGATTCTGTTCTACTTATTCCATTTGCAGTGAAACGGGTAAAAGTAGTCCTTTGTAATCACTGTTTTACTGTTTTTAAACGATTTATTTCTGGAAAAACCTCAAATATAAGATGATTAGCACAAAATTGAAGTACAATAGAACTAAGTCCGAAATTGATCGAATTGAAAAATACACTCTGTTGGTATTAACATTGGAATAGTAAAAAAAACCAGTCAAGAGCGAATCGGACTCGCGCACCGAGGGTTCCGTACCATCATAATTGCACCATAAACCATACTGCAGAGTAGAATAATAAAATTAGAATTGCAGGTTTAGGCCAGCGCCATCTCTTGAAATTTGATAATTTCTAAAAAAGTGTGCTATATTGAGACATTGTTTTATTTTTCCTGTAATCTTTATATAAACTGCTATCACATTGAAATATTTCAGATTTTTCTCTTTGCAAACTTTGGAGATAAGGAGGGGGGGGGGGGAACGGTATTTTTTACATTATTCATCATCATAAGTCGATAACTATGCGGCCTAAAATAAAAAATAAAAATGATTGAAAACGTGCAAACGGCGCTCTTTTATATGATACCCCACATACCCTAGTAGCCCCACTTCAAATTTTTAAGACCCCCTTTTCAGTCCCTGTTGTAAAAAAGGTATTTTTATTTATTTCTTATTTGCAAAATAGTTGGGCAAATATCATCTTAAACTATTCCAAATTTCAAGTTGATATCATTAGTAGTTCTCGAGATATCCATCTGTGACAGATAGATAGACAGACAGAGTCACACCATAAGGGTTCCTTTTTTACCATTTTGGTACGGAACCCTAAAAAAAGATATAAATACCAACTACAAACACATATTATTAACACAAATAGTTTGTAGTAACAAAAAACTTCAAATATTGATGTTACGCATCGAAATAGATCTTTACAATAGCATTTTCATATTTATTTTACTTTAACTTAACCCTCTAGCACAACAGCTCTAGTCCTCTCTAGCATTTGATAAAAAAACCGACCGCTAAATAAAAATAGACCAGAAAAACCTCGCTAGCACGTTCGCTTAGTTAGACACGCCGCTATTCCAAGGGAAAATTCCTGAACATTATCGACGGGAAGCAATTTCGTGGGCATCCATTTACGTCTTCTTATCTCTTCGCTGTGCCATCTTGCGATATCTTTTAGTTAAGCATTTTATTCCTAAAGAGCACTACTTTTTTCATATTTTTATTTATCATTATGAAAATATTAATCTTAGTAGATTTATTAAAGTAAATATTTACCTGATCAAAGCATCATTTATATATTTTCCATAAATATTGTTATTCCGTGTGAAGATCATTAAAACCCGTCCTATTCTTACTTGATATCTAGATACTCCGTGATTAAGTACCTACGATCACACGATCACCTTGTATTATAGGTATTCGGATTTCATTAATGATATAGGTGTTCAAATAACCAAGTTTACCATAATCATCATGATACTAGATCGGATCTCCATTTCTGTTTGATCGTTATAGACAAAAGTAATATCAGTGTTACGATTACGACTCTATAAATTAATTCGCTCATCTCTCTTTTCTCATCTATCTTTCTCTCTTTTCATATTCCTAATATATTTTTTTCATATAAAATAACATAAAAGATTTCTCTTTGAACAGTAAATGTACTTACTCACAGTTGCGGTTTATTTAGTTTGCAGATGGGTTCGAAGGCGCGCCTCGGGCGATAAACACAGCACACCACTTAGTGTCTACATCGGAGTAGATTAGAATATTGATTGAAGCTGAGCTTTATAGTTACGTACCTGCTAAGCTTTGATTACATGTAGACCTTGGATCTTGTGGTCGGGGCCTTACTTAGACTTCATGCAAGTCTAACCCTGTTATCTATAAACGAGTAAGTAATGACTTGAGTAAAACTTGCAGTTTTCAAATGCTTCTAATACTATATTCACTTTATTTATCGTATAATTAATGTTAAATGCAGTTTTAGTACAATTTTGATGCATTTAAGATTAACTATTATATATTCTGTACTATAAATTGCATGTGAATATATTACAAGCATTTGAAAATTTAAAATTTTACTTAAGTAATTAGTATAGATACGGTGGTTGTATAAATATTTAGTTATATACATGTTAAAGGTACTGTATTAAAAAAAACTTCTAATAGTATGCTACTATACTACTGGGTTAAAGAGGAGCTCGGTGGCGCAGTGGTTTAGCGCCTGGCCTAGCGATTGCGGAGGTTAAGCAACTTTCGTAAGGGTCGGTCATGGGATGGGTGACCAAAAATTTATTATCTCGAGCTCCTCCATGCTTCGGAAGGTACGTTAAGCCATTAGTCCCAGCTGCATTTGCAGACGTTAACACCCACCAATCCGCATTCGCGTGGTGGGTTATGGCCCGTCCTCCTTATCCACCCATAAGGAAGGCCTGTGCCCCAGCAGTGGGGACTTGAAAAATGGCTGAAGGACATTGGGTTAAATAAAATATACTTCAAACTAATTTAAATATTAATTTTGCAGATCTATAACCAACTTTATTATTTATAGGAAGTTCTTCAATACGTTGGTACGGACAAAATGCAATGTGTAACATTGTATACAATTACTCAGCTATTACAAGTCTTGAAGTCTTAGGTTAGGTTGAAGGTTAGGTTGAAGGTTAGGTTGGTATTGCGACCAAAAATGCGCGAGCCGAGCGAGCAGAGCGAGCGTGCCGTGGCAGCGGCGGGCGAAGGGCCAGAAAAGACATTTTTGTACATTACGAGGATCTTGAAATTTTTGCGATAGAGTAGGGATAAGTTCGCGCATGTGCTCTTATGAGCGACCAATAGCACGCGCCGGTCTCCCGCCGCCCGTGCCCCTCACCGCTACGCATGCCCAAAACACGCATTCCGCGCAATCCCCATCCGATTTCAAAATATATGCCTCGTAATGTACGTTAATTTCCCTGCTCTTGTCTTTTACACACATTTCCGGTTACATATTATATAATACTTTATTAGATATTAATATCAAGGCTGCATGTTTTATAAAGTAATAAATATATACAAAACACAATGGATAAAAAACCATAATCTTAATACTACCCTTTACCGTTGTAGTTGAAACATAACAAAGAAATCATTTTACTCGGGACATGTTTTCTATGAAAAACGCGGACCCTTATCAAACTGACAAGTATTAAAATGCCCCAGTTAGCTGGTTTGTATAAATAAAGGTCAGAAAATCAGATCCAGTTAGCAACATGAATCTACAAAAACCCATACTACAAAATATAACATAATTGCTTTTACAAGATGGTTAGAAAAATCTGTATACAGAGGAACCAAATGATATGATGATACTGAAACAGGTAATAGGTGATAGTGTTGCTAAAACAGAACAACATTCTACAAGGACAAGGAGTCGAAAATCATTTTTTTTTTGCCTTTTCATAGTAAGTCGGTCAACTGACCAATACATTTTGAATGGGATGGGAGTATTTTTTTTAGTTTTTCGACCTATGTTTCTTGGAAAAGTTGTTTAGTTTAAGCAACACTATGACCTGTTTCAGTATCATCAAATCATTTGGCTCCACCTTATTAGAACTGAAATGTTTAACTGATCAACCTGCACACGCAATACTGACCCCCTCACATTCAACTATCAAACTATACATTTGGATGCTAGCTTGAACGCTTACTTTATAGTTAAAATACAAGTAATATAAATTCAAGTAGAAACTATGTTGTTAATTGCACGCGAACACAATACATCACTAAGCGTCCCCGCTGACGGGCGATTAATCGCTGAGCGATTTTTTTGTCGCTGAGAATAGAACATACGGAGTTCTATACGTAAACACCCACGAGCTACTTTTTGTAGCTGCGATAAACGCGGCGTTAATCGCGGCGATAATCGCAGCGCTTTTTTGTCGCTGGCTAAGTAAAACCTTTGTCGTGTCATTTCGCGGGTGATTATCACTGCGATTAACGCCGCGATTATCGTAGCTGTAAAAAGTCGCTTGTGAGCGGTTACGCTTACACACAATCTCTAGCTTAAAATCAAAAATTTATCGATGTTAAATTATCAAAAACATTTCTATCACTAAAGTAACTCTGTTTAACTGTGTCCTAAAAACGATTTTAAATATGGACCCCGTCATATCCATCTTCAAGTTCTGAAGGCAATGATTACAGTCGTAACATTAGCGGCGAGAAGCACGGTTTGCGACAATTTGCTGGCGATATGGAAAGCAAATATCATTTTAATGACCCCCGGCCGGGGACTGCGCGTGATAACATCTACGCTCGATTTACTCAGAATAGGGCTGTGCTTTTGTTGTACAAAGCTATTTCTGAAGTAGCTCACTACAAGTTTGATGTCTTTTGGTTGACAGAAATAAATAGCTCTTGCTAAGTTCTTTACGAGTTTTGAATAACGACCTATTTTTGGCTGCAATAGACATCTTAGGTTGTAGGTAACTGCAAGTAAATGTCTATTCCTATCATTTATTAAAAGTAACTTTAATAATTCTACAAAATGTGTTATAAAAATTGAAAAAAGTCTTTAGTGAGTTGTCTTGTTCATTGTGTGTCAAAAATACCTACATATTAAAATTTTTAATGAAAATAACTGAAAATACTGCCTAATTTTCGTTTAAGATAATCTTGACATCAGTATTAAATGTCTCAAGGGGCACCCCTGCCCCAAAGCTTCGCTTCGCAACCGCAATGAATAGCTTTTGTGTGTATGGAACACTTACCTATTGTTGTTGCGACATAATCATGACAGAAGGGCCGTGTCACGCGATTGTACCGATTAAGGGGGGGTACAATGCTGGAAGAAATGTTCACAGACAAAATTGTTAAAATTATTGGAAACATTCTCGTTTTTCATTGATTATTAATAAATTATTTCTTGTTTTGGAAAACTATCAATCACAAAGTTTTTTTATTATAGATTCAAAGTTATAGCTTTATTAATGGTTGGCACAGCAATTATAAATGATACATTATTGGACGTAAATTTACGATTTTTTTCTATAGAGAAAAGTTTTAACTATTATGTTTCTGTCAATCACATAACTGAGTACCTACTATGAGATCTAATCTAAATTATTAATTTCGGACCGATAGATCAATACTAGGTATTCTATATGAAATCGTTGCTTGATTATGGACGTTGTAACGCCCCTTTATAGGCAAAACATTTACAAATAGATCTCAACAACGCTTCTGAAAATAGTATTTGTATCTTGTTTGTAGGCTTGTCTTCATATACACATGACTGTCGTACAATTTATTGTAAATGAATATTAGTTTGAAGGAAATTCTGTCTTCTAGTAGGCCCGCCACATACTAAAGGAATCTAATTCGAAATTCCAAAACGGAATAGATATCGATAATGCAAGAAAATTCCAAACGGAAACTACCTCCGCATGTATATGGTAGGTCCATAGATTTATATAGATTTGCTGCGTTTGGAATGAGGGCTTTTTAGAATGACAGTAGGGTCGATAGATGGCGTTGATGAAAATATATGTGTCAGTGTATTTTTTTTACTAAGCTTCGAAGAGTACTTAAATAGGCAGGCAGAATGTTACCCTAAATTGTTTCTCTTTGGGCAGATGTCAGCCAGCGAGCGCTTACTTTCCTCTTTGATACAGGCCGTTTATTTTTAAAAGCCAATTTTGACACTTCTTTTTCCAGCAACCCCGTCTAGTGAGGCAAAAAGTTACTATTTTTATTTTATAAATGTCACTTTGAAAACCCCTCATTATTCGGTTTCGGGATTCCAAATCAAAATTTCATCTATAATATGTGGCGGGCCTATTCGTTGGGTGCGAAGGTATAATAACCGATCGCATGGTTGGATCGGATGCTCATGGTGGCAAAAAGTAGAAATGCTCTGTAATCTGTTAACTTGCCATATTTAATTTCAATGACCAAAAATGACTTCACTTTGTTCACCCAAATCACAGTAATTTTGAAATTTACATAAATGCTTGAATTGTAAAGTGATTTGAAAATGGAACGTTCTATCTAAACAGTGCACTGTGTTGCACATGCCAACTAACACAGCCTCATACTATATTAGTAAATCCTAATTACCGAGCAGTATGATGTAAATAACACAATATGTATAGTATTTTTTAATATTTTGTCACAATGCCGCCATTACATATCAAAACGTCAAAACGGTCAGGTCAGAGCCAATAAAGTTGCAACACGCTAGGTGGCGCTAAAATCGTGCACGGAGCCAATACATACACAGCAAGCGACACGGTCTAGCACAAATAATACACAAAAAAATGTTTGTTAATTTTAAATTTTCTAATTTTGGCAAAAGGAACGCGTCTGATTGTATTGGTCAGGCTGTTACTGAGCGCCCACTCCCGGCCGCTATCCCACTACTGCCCGATGCGGGGACTTTTGGCTGCTGGGTTTCCCCCCTGGCCCGGTTCGCCCCTCCTTAGTTAACCTGCATTCCCCAGCCTCCGCCGGGGAATCCATATTAACACCGGGCTTAGTGCGGACGTCCGGTCACACGCTAGCTAGACAGGTGCCTACGGAGGAAAAATAGGTAGGTACCTCAATTTTTTAAAATAGAAAATTTTACTAAAAAAACTTTCATTTTGATTTTAAAAATAATTTAAACTGCGTTCAAAGATCTAATTTAAATTCATGGATGAAATTATTATTTAATAAATTTTCATGGTCTTCCTTTTTAAGGATGCTATGTTATTTCGAAAAAATATCTTAATGATAAACTTTTGATTGCTATCGTCAAAATACAGGGTAATTTTTAGGGTTCTTTACCAAAATGGTTAAAAAGGAACCCTTATGTCCCGTCTGTCTGTCACAGCTGGATATCTCGAGAACTACTAATGGTATCAACTTGAAATTTGGAATAGTTTAAGATGACATTTGCCAAACTATTTTGAGACTAAGAAATAAATAAAAAAATATATGTTTTTTACAACAGGGACTGAAAAGGGGTCTTAAAAATTTGAAGTGGGGCTACTAGGGCATGTGGGGTATCATATGAAAGAACACTATTTGCACGTTTTCAATCATTTTTTGTTTTTGTTTTAGGCTGCATAGTTTTCGACTTATGATGAAAAATGTAAAAAAATACCGTCCCCCCCCCTTATCTCCAAAGTTTGCAAAGAGAAAAATCTGAAATAATTCTATGTGATAGCAGTTTATATAAAGATTACAGGAAAAATAAAACGATGTCTCAATATAGCACACTTTTTTAGAAATCATCAAATTTCTAAAAAAGTTAACATTAGTTCCACTATCGGTCAAGAGATGGCGCAAACCTAAAACTGCAATACTAATTTTATTATTCTACTCTACAGCGTGGTTTGATGGTGCAATTATGATGGTACAAAACCCTCGGTGCGCGAGTCCGACTCGCTCTTGACCGGTTATTTTTACATTAATGGTGGTGGCAGGCAATCGTTTAAAATCCTTAAAATGTATTATCTTTAAATGATGTCTTTTTCACTCTTAGGAAAATCTATTTTCTAGTGAAATGAATATCTCAAAATAGCAGCTAAGATGCGGCAAGGTTTTTAGGTCGCAGACAGACAATTCCAAATAGCTCCTAATATTATTTTGGATACGAGGCAGAAAATATTTAGTACAAAAGTTAGCTTTTATACTAAATGCATGTGGTTGTTGTTTTTACATTATGCGAAAAAAATACACAATATATATCTACAGATTAATTAAACACAGGGTGAGAAGTCAATGTCATTTTTTTATGTTTTTAGCCCTGCAAGTTAACTACGTCAGATGTAAATTCAGTTTAAGGAGGCGTTTAAAACACTTGTTTTTTATAGATATATTTTTTTATAAATTACATCGTTTTGATATTTTGATATAAGTGATGATAGTTGATAACGTGACATTATGTGCCAAAAGGGTTAGACATTACTTAGGTAAAGGAGCACTACAAAATGTTTAATTATACCCAAAGCTTAATAATATACCATACATAAGTATTCCTCATTATTATTATTTAAACGTAACTAATGATTGTTTGAAACAATGATCGACTTTAAATCAAAAAGTGTTCATCACCAACTTAAAACAAAGGAACCTGAAGTTGGTATATCCTTACCAATATTATAAATGCGAAAGTCCGTTTGTGTGTTTGTTTGTTTGTTACGCTTTCACGTCTTAACTACTGAACCGATCATCGTGAAATTTTACACACACGTTGTCAGGGGTACAGAGAAGGACATAGAGTACCTTTCATCCCGAAAAAAAGAACTTTTACCGAGGGATAGAACAAATAATATCCAATCCACGCAGACGAAGTCGCAGGAGGAAGCTAGTCCTAAATAAAACTCAATAAAAAATCCGGCAAAAGGGAAACTTCGCAATAAGTAGCTTTATCTTTTGAAGCCAATAATAATGTTCCCGAATACCTCACATGTCAACTTGGAAGCCAGATCGAAGCCACATTCCGATCTTCGGTTTAATCCACCTAAATTCAGTAAGTACGGAAACTTTTCGTTTTTCGTACTTCGGAACATCGAATGGGTGGGGCTAAGAGTACACGTGAACCTTCGTAATTAATGCGAAACAAGGAGAAATAAAACGTATTCTGCGAGATATGTAACCGGCGGGGCGTATAATTAAAACATCACAGGGGTTAGGTTAGGCAAAAGGCTGGCTTGCCGATTTTGCGTTCGGGATTTTCCTTTTCTAAACGGTTGGGTTTTAGATTCTAATTTGCTATATGTATTAATGATATTGATGAGTTTGAAAAACTTTATTCAAACTTTGATTGGTAATACCTACATGTAGATACTTAAAGTTCATCTTTGTTTAAGTATATTAAGTTTTGAAAATATTTGTCATATTCTTGTCTCTGAAACTATTTAGGTAACTTATTAAATACTCGTAAACCAACTAGATAAATTTAATTCACATTTTAAAAAAGTGATTGTTTTTATGAAAATGAAGTCTTAAATGTTCTTATTAAAATGTATTATTTTCTGTTTAAGCTACACACAGAAAAGATGTTATTAACTTTAACCACACCTAATTTGTTTAAAAGATACAAAAAATACAAAAGTGCAAATTTTCTGAGCACATGGTTGGTAGATGAATTAACAATGTGTTGGTATATTAAGGCTGTAGACGCGCATCATGTCACGTTCTATTTTTAAATTTTCTATACAAATGATCAAAACAACTCTGCGCCAGCTGTAATGAGGGCGAACTTTGAAAATTTCTATTAAATTATTAAAAAGATATAAGTATATTCAAAATACTCAATACATTAGACAAATACATCATTATTCCTAAGAAAAATATAAAATTACATTAGATTCTGTAAATACCAGTAAAAAATCATGTCAAAGTATTCCAATTTGAGCATTTTTTTATATTTAATTTCTCTGTGATTAAAACATTTTTAAAATTTTCTCTCTATAGGGAACTTCTTGACAATACAAACAATAAGTTAAAAAATAAATATGAGTCGTATTCTTATTTGTTACAGCTGAAACGTTTTTGAAAAATACCTCTGACAAGCAAATTTTAAATTCCATTTGAACAGATTGTCATCGTTTTAAAATACCTGACAATTTATTATGTTTTTCTCTCTATACGGCACTAATTTAAGAATTTTGTTTCCTAAAACTAAAGTTTACATCAATAGTAATGCTTTCATTCTTTAGATAACTTCATTGGAAAAACACCATTTTTGTTGAAATGCAAATATACAGCCTTAAAGTATAAAATTTAGTTGTGAACGTAATAAATATCGAAATATAATTAGAGTTGAAAGTGACGAATGAAATTATTAAAACTGACGAGTTTATATTATTACACTAGGTACCAGTTTGGAAGAGGAGTTAAAAAATATACAAACCTTTTCGTATTGTCTCCGTGAATTTTGCTGAGTAAGGTATTCTAGTATCCTGGTGTGGCGTTTCTGATAAGGCCCCCATTTTCTTTTGTGGAAATCAAACTAATAGTTTCCCGGAGGGCTTATAGAACGTAATAAATTTTATTTCATCTTGACATATCTGCCTTTTTCTATTAGCTGCGCATTGGGATCCAACCTATTGGAATCGATTTCGTATTTCCACAGTAATAAATATGTGTTAGCAAGTAATTTTTGCTGACAAAGTTACATTACTAACGAAGTTTAATATAAAATATGAAACCTATTTATATTTACTTCATTCCTTCAAAGTTATAATTATAATTAGCGGAGGGCGTCAAAAAATCCTTTTTAGGGCATTTTGTATGTCCTTCTACACGAGCAGTTTGTGGATAGACTACACAAAGAAACCCCTTGTTCCTCGGAGATAACCAGAGTACAGCGCCTTGAGCGTGCAATATAATAATGCTTTTAGGGTGCTGTTAGGGTTGCCGCGATTTTGTAGTGCATCGGGGATGTTTGCTGAATACGGCGTGGATTGTTTTTATGCCACCATGCGTAAGCGGTATACATCTCTTGTGCGCAGGGTTCGTGCCAGCACTAACGGCATCCTCAAAGCATTTTCGAATCGTTTTGACTGTACTGGTTCATGTAGTGACTACATAAACATAAAATGAATTGGAAATAATAATTAATTTAATGAATTCATGATAATTAATAAATTTAATGAATTGAATTGAATTTAATAATTTTGTACTAACCTAGCTTTAAATCACATTGTTACGATAACCATAATGAGACTCTGTTTCTTGAGTAAATAAATTAAATTAAATTAAATATTATGTATGCATATTAATGCAAGCGCAGTAAATGCATTATTGGCGCTTAGTCATTTTGTGCATATGCAGAGGTTCCACGAAAAATTATTATAAATACATGCTTTAATCGTATAAGTACATTGTGTTCGTGCGCTAAGAAAAGTTCAAAAATACTAACAATAATAAAACCTTAATCCTGTGTTTCATTAAGTCACTATCTAATTAAATATTGTCGCTTAGTCGGCTACAACCATAAGAGAAGCTGACCCATAGTCCTTTAAAATTATAAAACTACCATTTTCCAAAGAGCCGTATCATTCCTCTTTGGCCACCTTCTGAACAAAGTGTACCAGTGGGACGAAAGGTCAAAGAAACTGGTAAAGTGAATAGGGTTGTGTAAAATTGTAATTCTGAAATGTGGTCATTATCCATGCAGCATTGGGAAGGGACGAGACACGGGTCCCTTGACATCAGACAAGATTAGTCCCTCATACAAAGTTTTAAATTAAACGCGAGCTTGGATAAGGGATGAATAGTGCGTGATGTGTACTTACAAACACATCAACCATTGTTTTATAAGGTATTTTAATTATAAAAGGCTTTGTACCCAAATGCCTTTGAAGTAAGCTTAAAAGGAGTTTGTTGTTTCGTTGGAGATTTTATCTAAGCTGTATGGTTTTCTTATGAGAAGTCCTCAGTCAAACACAGTGTATAACGAGCATGGAATGGGCTGTGGTTAGTAGAAATTGGTAAGTACCTAATTATGTTGCATATTTCCGCAACTGAATAAATTGAACCCAAAGGAAATATATTACCTTCAATTTTCCGGTTATTTATTAAATAAAAAAAAAAAGTATATACTTAGGTAACATTTTTGTAAGTTACACTTCGGATCCCATCATTGATATAAGTACTTGAAAACTGAGTACAAATTCAATGACAAACTTCAAAAAAAATAAAATATCGCTGTACTTTAGGTAAGTATAGCGATTATTTTCGCTTTTGATTTGAAGTCTACGAATACGAATTGCACCAAAAAAAAAGTTCGCTGTTCTGTAAAGTGTGTGTGTGTGTGTGTGTATGTGTGTGTGTATATGTGTGCGTGTGTGTGTGTGTGTGTATGTGTGTGCGTGTGGTGTGTGTGTGTGTATTACTACTATTTATTTACTTTGTGACCACACTGTTGCAACATTTTGTGTGACCACACACAAAATGTTGTAACAGTCGTATTATCTTTCTTAACACGCCATAAAAGCAATCCAGTAACGTATCATTTATACACAAGTGATATAGAGCGACCCATTTTAGAAATGACTTCCATTATTCATTGACGCAACTCACGAGTGGTTAATTCTAGCGTTATTTCATATGATACGCCGCGGATTATTACTGCTAGAGCTAATGCACTGGTGACAGTAATTGGACAAACAAATTATTGAAGAAATGAAATAATACGAAAAACCCTATATTCAAATGAACGTGGATATTAAGTGCTTTTGAATTGTCTATATTTTCCTACCACCCATTCCAGACTTTTTTAACTGACAAGAGGAATGGGTGCAAGAAACTTATTTATCAGCTTTGTCAGAAATCAGTAGTTACGACAAAGAAGTTATACTTACCTACCCAGACAGCATATTTTTTAGGCAGTGCCTTGGCTGCCGGTACCGGTTGCTAAAATAATTAAGGACGGGAACCGGAACGAAACAAAAATTGTCAATAGTTGATAAAAAAAAAATTTTGATGGGTGGGACCACAGAGGAAATAATCACTACGTTTAAGGTGGGACTTACATTCTGAACAACTTTTATTAAGATTTTTCCTGGGTGTTATAATTTAACTTTGTTTTTTTATAATTAACAAAATCTGGAAAACTATGAGACAGGGGTGTATCATGCTTGTACGGTGTACAAATACCTATATTCAATTTATTACTCATAATTAGGTCACGTATCAGCACTTTTGTAATTCATTCAATTTATTATATTTTGTCATAAAATCAGTACGCAATTAACATTCATTAAACAATCACGCGATTTTTATTCGATATAACTCGGGAAATACGCAGTTTATGAAAACAAAATGTGTCCTAAATTTATTGTTCCTACGAGTTCTTTAAAACTAATAAGAGCAAAAAAGAGTGGTGCTCGATTTTTAGCAAAAAAAATTCAAAATTATTTTGTGTGGGTTCTATTGACTGCTCATAAAGTCCCGAAGACGATACCCCAACTGAACCAAACCACCCAGAACCTGACTCCCCGTCCCTATCATTATATAATGAGGTACCTGTCCTGTATGTATGTAAATACCATAGACATAGAAAAATTTCGCTACGCTCAAGTAGACGGACAATGGTGCGAGTGAGAAACCGATTCTTACGGCTTATGCGATGTACGAGAAAGAGTTAAAAGAAAATGACAGCAGAACCTAGTTTGACTTCATTTATCGTCTGTTATCATCTTGGTGAAAAGCGTCCACACGATTATTTTGTAATTTTGACCACGATCTGATCGGTTTGGCTCATAAAGCTATATAAATCAATAATGGTGTCGTGTTCTGTACTGAATTGTAATGTTATTTACGACAAAAACCCAAATAAACACTCATTTCACAGGTAAATAAGATTGTACAAGTACCATTTTCATATTTCATATTTTAGTTGAATATATTCCCAAACACACTAAGTAATACACTAATATCATGCTATTAACCGCCTATTTTCTAAATAAAGGCTGATTTCTAAACATTATGTGTTAGATAAAAAGATATTATGTCCGTGAACTTGAGAAAATAAGGCGTAGAGATTGATCAAATATTATTATATTATCGATACTCATGTCGATGATTTCCAGTATAGCCTTGTTTGTCTTTGTGAACACTGATAGTTTTATCTAAAGCTGCTTTTAACCGACAGTTTTCAAATGGTAAATTATGCCTACTTAAGTACTAATTTAACAATATTTCCAGGTTTCCTGTAAATCCAGTGATTAAGTTACTGGATAAATGTCATATATAGAATAGGCTGGGAGCCTCAAGGAGACTTTAAGAAATTATTTAAATAAAATTGTTCAAAATCTTGTTTGTGTTTTATTTATTAGAGCAATAATACATTATGGTTATCGACAATCTAAAATGGACTAAGGGCATCTCTAAAGTTCACGCACACGTTTACAAATTTTCACACACTGGCTCATGTCACTTTTGGTGTCGAAGCCAAGCGAACTCTGTTCCTCTATTCCAGTGGAATATTAACTTTATGGTAAATACTTAAAAAGGTTTTGTTAAACATAATAAAATAGGTATATAAAGATGGATGGATGATCCATGATATACCTACGATAAAATATATCTTAGATATAGGTTCTGGCAGCCGTCTTTGCAACCTATTCCGGCAGCCGTCCTCGCCACCGGTTCCGGCAGCCGTCCTTGCAACCGGTATCGGTGACTGTTCTAAATACCGGTACCGGTAGCCAAGGCACTGCCTATTTTTTAAGTTTTCTTTAAAGGACAAAGGGCTATGAACATTTAGGCATAGTGGTAACCATTCTTTAGTTTGTTAATAATAACTATAATTTTTGATTTTGACGGGGATTGAATCTGTGAGTTCGTAAAATGGTTTTCAAAATCGTGTTCGGGACTCGATTTCGGAAATATAGCGGCGCACGATGAAATCTGTGCATATCGATAGAGGATCTATAGATGATTGCATCGTTTCCATGTTAAAGATCCTGATGTATAGATAAAAATCCAAACTTTTCTCGAAAACGTTGCTTTCGTATATAGATCCCTTTTCAGTATACACAGGTTTCATCATGCGACGCTATATTTCCGAAATCGAAATCTCTCTTATTGGCAACGAAACAATTTTGCAATTATACAAGATATTTACTTGAGGGTTGTTGTAATTCTTAATTTGGGAAACATACCAAACTTTCAGCATTATATTTCTATTCATTATCCAAACATCGATACTTATACCAGTGTTTTTCAAAGGGATAAACGCGCAACAGTTCTTTTGGGCCACTTTCGACGGAAGTAGTAAGCTCGCCTATTTATTCCCATGAGTACCTGTAAATCCACCGGTGCAAATATGTTAGATTCAGTGCGGTTTGTAGTGCAAGTGAAGAACAAATAGCCGTTTTTATCTTACTTGAATACCATGGCGTTAAAGAACAATAGCCGTTTTACAACTTACTTAGGTGTTTTCACGGTTAATATTGAAATAGCAATGCTTGCAATAAATGTTTGGATAATTTCACACAGCGCCATCTAGCTCCAAACTGAGCAAAGCTTGTTATACGAGTGCTAGACCACATTAACTTATTAATATACTACCAGCTAGACTTTGTGCTTTTTAAAGATATACTTATTTTATTAAACTTACTTACTAAGTAACACCCAGAAATTAAAATTCATCATTTTAATTTCTGTCCGGCCCGGAATACCTTTTGCGTGGTTGACCGGCATGTTGACCACTGCACCACTCAGGTCGTCAATTTTTCATTTTTTTATTTATTTATAGTACAAACAACTTAAAAAAATAATTTATTTTTATCAACAATGATTAAGCAGAAAAAAAATTCTCAAAACAGTGTTTCTGTATGATCTGATTTCTCAAACAGATTATTATTTTCATGAAAAACGATTTTGCAATAACACTATTTTCGGTGTTTGTGATTCTTAGTAATTACTATTTCGTTTTTTTCGATCACAAGTCTAATAAACAACAAAAAACTGAAATATATTTTAAAATGTCTGTAATCTTATATTGCGAAAAGTGGCCGAGACACATTTTTCAATTACGCACTTAGTTTTAAGAAATCTTGAGAAAACATGAAGTGTGCGAGCGAGAGAGCTGCAGTCAGTGGCAAAATCGCTACGGGCTCTTAAACAAAACCCCTTTAAAATGTTAGTCATTTTAAAAACAAATAATAAAGCTAGTCTAAGAATTTACAACGCCTATGACTTGGACCACAGCCCAGTAGCCCAAGTACAAACCCCTGTTTGGTTCAGACCAATAAACTCTTGACGAAGGATTTCTGTCGGAGGAAGGAGAAATACCGATTCCTTACTTAATATTCGCCACAACATTAGACAGATAGTTCATTGACTGATATTGATTGACGGGAACAGAACAATTCCATAACTCAGTAGTTCAGTACCAGCGAACTAAAATTCGCTGCTCAGTAGTTGCTTAGTATATGTTTACTGGATTTATTGAGACAAGGAATTGAATAGTTTTTATTGTTGCCAGATTTATTTGAATTCGTTTTTCATTTGTTACACCTTAGGCTCCATAAAATGTAGGTACTTTAAATTAAAGTTACATTTACGAGAATCACAACAAATTGTTAATTTTAATCGTAAGACGAATTTAAATAAAAAAATAATTAAATATGTATTGATCACTTATGCTAAGAAAATTTGCCATTTTTAATGTCCCTGCTGCTGGGGCACAGGCCGTCCTTATGGGTAGATAAGGAGAATAGGCCACCACGCGGGCCTAATGCGGATTGGTGGGTCTTAAAGACTACAAATGCAGCCGGGACCATTTTTTTTTTTTTATACACAACGGGGTAGTCCTTGGCCTTCATCTCACCTGATGTTAAATGCCGATAAGGGCGAAGGTGGAAGCGCACTACACCTGGAATACTGGCAATCTTACCTCTAACTGCCGGAACACAACAATTTTTAAATTGTTGTTATGGCGTCAGACTTAGGTAAGATGGTGGTAGCTAGCCAGGCGGACTTGAAATAAGCCCTACCACCAACCAAACCGAGTACAAATTGTACCCCCCCTGGGAATCGAACCCGGGACCTCTGCGTCTTACACAGGTGGGCGAACCACTAGACCACAGAGGCGGTTAGGCTTAAAGTGCCTTCCGAAGCACGGAGGAGCTCGAGTTAATACATTTTTGTTCACCTAATCTCATGACCATTCAGGGCCCGTGGACTTACCGATGGATATGGACGGGTGAGTCGATTTTTAGGGTTCCGTACCCAAAGGGTAAAAACGGGACCCTATTACTAAGACTCCGCTGTCCGTCTGTCTGTCTGTCTGTCACCAGGCTGTATCTCATGAACCGTGATAGCTAGAAAGTTGAAATTTTCACAGATGATGTATTTCTGTTGCCGCTATAACAACAACAAAAAACAAAATAAAATTAATATTTACGGGCGGCTCCCATACAACAAACGTGATTTTTTTGCTGTTTTTTGCTCGATAGTAATAACAACAACAGGTAGACAGTTGAAATTTTCACAGATGATGTATTTTTGTTGCTGTTATAACAACAAATACTTAAAACAGAATAAAATTAATATTTAAGGGGGGCTCCCATACAACAACCGTATTTTTTTGCCGTTTTTAGGTACGGAACCCTTCGTGCGCGAATCCGATTCGCACTTGGCCGGTTTTTTTTAATATTTTTCAATTATACTTATTAATAATCTTACTATAAAAATAGCATTGTGGATGCATAAAATCTAAAAAGTTTAAATAAAAATTATATGGCTATTTCATCTTAATTGATTGTCTAGCATCTGTAAAGGTGTTGCTTTCGAATGTCAAAGTTAATTAATTCACTTTACATTGATGAGATGGCGCTGGCCTACAGCGGAAACGTGAAAAGTATTAAAAAATTTCGCCAATCCTGCTAGCGACTCGGTAGCATAATTGGTTAGTGCATTGGGCCGGAATCCAAAGGGTGCGGGTTCGAGTCCCGTCTGAGCTGCTACGGGTGAGTCGATTTTTCTAATATTTTTCAATTATATTAATAATATTAATATAAAAATAGCATTGTGAATGCATAAAATCTAAAAAGTTTGAAAATATTTACTCATGTACAAAAATTGTTAGCCTCCACGAAGCTATGAGGAATTTAGAAAAATAATATTTATAATAAAACTTGCTTTATTAAAATGAGTCAAAAGAAACTCAGTCTGTAGCCGTTAACCACAGATATGAAATGAGTCCAACCTGAAACAGACCATAAAATACGCAATTAAAAACTCTTTGGTAAAAACTCAATACTTTAAAAATTAAAAAGAGGGACGCCTTTGATCAGCGATTCGTAAATAGTCAAAGATCGGTGCGAAGAGTGTCTCTGGGAAAGATTTTAATTTATCTTTAAAACAGGGATGTTTTGGATATTCTGAAATTTTAGATCTGGATACGGTTACCGAAACAGAAATAATATTATACCGTTTTCGGATACGGTTACGGATATGAAATTATTTCGAATTATCCGTTAGTTTCGGATAGTTTCGGTTACGGATATTAGATTTTGATGGAATTCTAAAAGTTAAACTAGTGTGTCGGCTTCGGCCGGGCAAAAAAACCTATTACAACGTGTCCCATAGACTCAACCTCTATCTAAGATTTGCGCACTTTTTTGCAAATTTGTGCGCCTCAAAATGGGTACGCTACGAGGAATACCTCTCTGAAATTACCCGAAACTTACATGGGATTCGGATATGGTTACAGAAAGATTTTGATTTCAGATATACGATAGTTTCGATTACGGTTACAGAGCTTTATAACATCCCTACTTTAAAAGAATATTTAGAGAGGCCTCTTCATTATTTTCTATTGACTCAGCTCCTTAAAAGCCGATTTTCGCGAAGACGTTTCGTGTAATCTTTGCGGTTTCGTTTATTTAGCGAAATAGGTATAATATTATTTTAATATCAATAAACAAAATGGCTGTAAGGCAAAATTTTACTTAGTATAAGTTCTATGAGAGAAATTGATAAAAAAATATGTATGTTTTTAATAAATTTAACTAAGAAGGCGTGTTAGTTAAATTTCTAATTTGGTTACTTAGAACAGATTTTCAATTTCTGTAATAGAACTTTTATGTTAATAAAAATTAATTATTGTGAAAAACTTACTTAAGCCAATAAGCAGCAAAACCCCCATCCATATCAAGACTATTGTGCTTGGGTACTTTCCGTTGATCATTAAAAGCACCGGTATTGCTACAGATAACACTAACTGAACGCTTAGATAAGCTATTGCCAACCATTTGTACTGCGACATAAGGTCGGGATCTTCCTGAAACATCCACACACTATAGTGAAGTATATTTTAACACACTTATTAATATAATCAATAATTGTAAACATCGTCTCTGATCTGGCAATAGGACGCTGAAAAAAATGCTTTTAGCTTTTTCAGGATCAAAATATCCTATCAGGTGCCAAGAATATACTACGTGTTATTGAATTAACGCAAAATGAGAAAACCGTTTCTTTGGACCATCAAACTGAATAACTTTTACTATGGGACCAACTCTGAAATCGCGAAAAAAAACAGCTGTTGCGTACAAAAATAAATACTTATTTTTTTTCGTGATTTTAGAGTTGGTCCCATAGTAAAAGTTGTTCAGTTTGATGGTCCGAAGAAACGGTTTTCTCATTTTGCGTTAATTCATTAACACGTTGTATAAAGTAACCGCAACGACGCATCATTTGCATATTGGTGCCAATATTTGACTCTTTCATGATTTTTTATTCACTAAATAAACACACACACACACACACACACACACACACACACACACACACACACACACACACACACATACACAGACATTCTTTCAACTGCCACTCGATATCAGCTGACGAAGACAAGGCCGCTGCCGGCCACAACACCGCGCGTGGCGACCAGTCCCGGGCCCGCCAAGGAGGGGCGTGGGGAATACACGGCGTAGACGGACGACGATCGACGAGCGATTACGACATTCTTCCTCCCGCGCGCAATTTACGTATGTAGGTGTCAGGCGCGATTTGTACATATTTCCAAAATCTGATTTTACTAGTACAGAGTTTTACAGTCCGCTCATCTTTTATTCATCACCAAGGACAGGATTTCCTTTTATACTGCATCAACATAGGAAAGTCACAGCCCCATCATATGGTCCTTCGAGCCGGATGTTGATAGCAGCCGTTGACATATAGTAAATCGAGTTTAGGAAGTCTCACGAATTGTTATGCATCACGAGAGCTTACCTCAGATGCCTCATGGTCTTGTTGACCTTCAAGAAGGGCGCGAGCCGAAGAAACAAGCGAGAAGTAATGCTTTTCGAGCGTATCCCTGACGTCGAGCTCGGGTCACAGAATAACTAATAGTACAAGTACAGAAGCAGCACTCCGCAAAGTCACTTAAATAAATAGTGACTTTTGCTGTGACACAATAAAGTGCAATTCAGGTCGCACAGTGCTAATGGCCTTCAGTTATATATTCACCTAGTAGTTGCTTCTCTTTTTATCGCGTGCTCTTACCTTTTCTGACGAAGCAACGTTAGGGTTATTTTAAATGAACTGCGTAGCATACATCTTAATGTGAAAAACGACAATTGTTTATTGGTTTTTTGATTTAGACATCCGTACACGGCATAGTAATGTCGATTCGATATTGTTACTATTATAAGGAGACAGTACCTACGCAGGCAGTAAGATGCCGCGCGATGACACAGGCGGGCGTGTGGCGGCCCTCTGCTCACTTGTGCCATCGAAGGCACGGCTAGCGGTAGGTGGTTATCACGCGAACTTGAGCGAGTGAAGGAGGTCTGCTCGGGCTCATCCAACAAACTGTCCATTTCATCCTGTAAGTATCGAATAATATTGCGCGCAGGAGGGAGAATGTCGTAGTCGCTCGTCGTTCGTCTACACCGTGTATTGCCCACGCCCCTCCTTGGCGGGCCCGGAACCGATCGCCGCGGTGCTGTGGCTGGCAGCGGCCTCGTCTTCACCACAACTCTTAGAAAGGACATTTAAGTCTTTGCCGTTTAAAAATAAATAGTGTATGCTAGAAATTGAAAAAAAAATGTTAAGCAACTTTCGAGAAGATTTGGATTTAGATGGGTGACCAGCATTGGCGAAGGATCCTTACAAGTTACAAGCCGATTCTCATCTGCTTAGAAATCGCACCCCACCGATCAACTATGCAGATCATAACATTTTTTAGAGCGGCTTACCTTCGCCATAATTTCACCCCTCGCCACTCGCCACCAAGAGTATTATTAGAGCGTAACTCCGACTATTTGAGTGTTTTATCTTTAAGATAAGCTCAGCAATGGGATTTTTATATGTAATGCCTCATATGCCAAGTAGTGTCTCGTACTACACAACACGTTCATCGATGACCAGGGGTCTGTTTTTACAACGGTGTAGGTAGATGATAGTCATTTGATGATAATTGAATAACATTCATAAGTTGTAGGTCAAATTTTTGCAACATACAAAACATTTTATTGGTTTTGGTTGTAGAGATAGTTGAATAATTGATTTATGGTAAGACTTAACTACTTAGTATAACAAAGAAACATCACTTATTTACTTCACAAGAGGGGTAACGCAACATAAAAAAAGATGCGACCATGTACATTATAGTAGACACTATGAACAGTGATAACGTCACGGTGAGAAATACAGCTGTTATCGTAAGATTATCTCGTTCTCTTACGAGCACCACGGTAGCACATACGAGACCTGTAAACTATTGAATTAATTAATATTGGACATCATCACATATGGATGTTGCTCCTAAATCCAATGTCAGTAGCTAAAGTACTCGTATTTGTGGAACGGAAATCAGAGACAACGGTTGTAAGTAAAACAAACCCTTTGTTCTCTGTATGCCTAAAACGTAATAACACAGACCTGAAAAATAAAATTGTTCGTTATGAAGCCAAACTGACACAGCCGGGGATCGAACCCGAAACAGAAATGGTGTAAAGTCCACTTAACCATAGAGGTCGTCATACTATAGGTGGATGAACTATTTTGCGATAAAAAGTGCATACAAGCAACGAAGTCGGAAATAGAGGATGGTTGGGCCATGATCCAAAAAAACTAGGTCTGGTATTCCGGGAGTGACACTTGCTTATGGCAGTATCTTTGCCACTTTATAGTATAATACAAAGAATGAAGGATTTTTTCTGTACTCAAAATATTATGGGAGTCAGGGAGTTTGATTTCACATGACTGGTAACACAGAAACATGCAAGTGTCGCCCACGTGATCCTTTTGTCTCTCGAAATAGTACAGTAGCCCGTAGAACATTTAAATCACCAAAAAGGTTACCGTTTGCCGTTGTGATATAGTTATTTATTACGAAATTATAGGTACTTTAACCCATGTTTTACAGATTGCAACCCACCGTAACCTATATTTGTATATCTCCAAAAATGATATTTTTTTTATTTTTCAAGGTTTACCACATGGTTTAGCTGTTGTAGTGTTCTACAGCGTTGTTTGATTGCCACTAATAATAGTAAGACTTTGGAAAATGATCATACAGAGATTTAAGACCAGATAAAGTCCAACCATTTTCATCAGGTCTTAAATCTGTGTATGGCTACTTTTTAAAGTCTTACTTTTATCTGTGGCAATCAAACCAAGCTGTAGAACACGACAATAGCTAAACTATGTGGTAAACCTCGAAAAATAAAAAAAATATCAATTTCGGAGATATACAAATATAGGTTACGGCGGGTTGCGATCTGTAAAACTTGGGTTAAAGTATCTATAATTTCGTAATAAATAACTATATCACAACGGCAAACGGTAACCTTTTTGGTGATTTAAATGTTTACGGGCTACTGTACTAGAATCACAGACCTCGGAATGCTATACCTGGTGCAGTATTTGTATAATGTTTACAATGAAGGCCACAACACACAATAATAATATGTATTATTATTGTGAGTTGTGGCTTCATTGTGGCCATTAGACTGTACAGTGACGCGCTACGAGGCGTATAGTATAATACAAAGAATGAAGGATTTTTTCTCTGTAATCATAATATTATGGGAGTCAGGGAGTTTGATTTCACATGACAGAAACATGCAAGTATCGCCCACGTGGTCCTTGTCTCTCAGAATGCTATACCGTGCAATATATGTATGTAT
The DNA here is from genome assembly GCA_943789525.1 of Agriphila geniculea. Lineage (NCBI taxonomy): Eukaryota > Metazoa > Arthropoda > Insecta > Lepidoptera > Crambidae > Agriphila > Agriphila geniculea. Next base: position 17,985,134 of record OX038880.1, read on the forward strand.
ATGTATACAATGAAGGCCACAATACACAATAATAATATGTATTATTACTTCATTGTTGCCATTAGACTGTACAGTGACGCGCTTCGAAGCGTGTAGTGTGCTTTGTCCGGAGATAAATCCATTAGTTCTCATAATAAATGTGATTTAAATCATGATCTTGTGTTTCCATCTCTATCACAACATTAATATTGTTAATACTTACAACTACAAAGAAGCAACACTTTCTGATAGTTGGTAGTTTATTGATTAGATCAATGGATTCACTTCCTCTGCTCCCCATACTTAAAAATAATAAATATTACAAAATAAAACTTAAAAAAGCAATAAGAGTTAAAAGTCAACAAAAGTTGGAAAGTGTCAGAAATTTCCACAGAGTACGATTGCTGGTAGAAGAAAAAGTAGTGAATACATGCTCTTTGGAATGCATATTTTTACTCTATGATTCCATTTGCATTTTTCTTAGAGCATTTAAATGCTCTAAGGTGTTGTTTCCACAGACTATAAAGATGTTCTTATTTCTGAATGAGAAACCTGAGGAGTGGTTTGTTTTTATGATATTATGCTATTAAGTCTAACAAATTAAAAAATGAAACTACATTTACGCCTATTTCATAAAATATTAAATGTTCTTAATGTTTTTTTCATAATATTCTGATCAAAACGTAGTGATTACATTCCCTTTGTTTTTTTTATTTCGTTAAAATCAAAAGATAGGTGATATCGAAAACGTCCTTAACTCACACATCGCATCAGGTAGGCATTAAATCAAGTAATAAATGTTTTAGATTATTCAAGTTTTTTTTATTGTGAAGTAATATAATTTTTAATTTTGAAACGCATTTCAAACGACCAAACTTCTACTGCAACAGTTTAAAACAGAAAACACTCGTAATATTCCTAACGAACAATTAGGAACTATTATGACAGTCACTGAGAAGCAACTTGGCTAGACTCACAACAGAACAAAACTTTCCGGACGCCAGCCGCCAACAAACTTATAAACACTTATATAAGTTACTTATACAAGTTTAATAAGCCTTCAGTTACATGCACTGCAGTTAAATGGAAACAGTGATTCATGACATGAATCTTAACAAATAGTTTTAAAAGTAAAACACATTCATACTCGTATTTATAGCTTGGATATACATACTAACTAAAGCTTTCTTATTAAAAGTTTTGATTTTCAGAGACGATCTATTATAAAAGCGGGCATAGGCCATATACGAGCAACTTGATGCAGTCATGTCACGTGACCGACCGCTTCAAGCTGCTGTTGCATAGCAAACTACAGTCTTCTCCTCATTGGAATACCGAAATTGGAAAACTCACGAAACCGCAGGCTTGAGCAGTCGCCACTGCTCCGGGCAGTCAGCGGCGGCGCGCGTGGCGAAATGAAAATGCTCAGCAGTTGACAATGCCGTGTACGTACGTGTGTTGTTCAATAACACACTACTTGAGCTGCCCATGTATGGCGGAACTTACCTAAAAAATACGTTCGCGAAACGACTATAGGTAATATGAAAAAAGCGAAGCGATGTTAGTGGTGAGACTCGTAGTCCTCGTAGCAAAGCCGTAGAACGCTCGTAGTCTACTCGTAGTCGAGGACCGCTTACTATCAAAGGTTTAAAAAAAATCGATTGTACAATGGTCTGTCTAGCTAAATTAACACTGTATTGAATTTTTGTTTCAGTGGTTCTGTTTAATCGCGTTAGTATCCTTGAATAAATATGTTTTATTTCATATCTGCAGAAATCTAAGTAATTATGGTAAACTAATCAACCCTTTTTACAACAAAAATACATAGTTTTTGTGAAATGTTCAAGTAAACGAGAAAATTACAAGACACTTCAGTTTTCAGTTTATAAGTCGCTAATTACTACGATAACTTATTGTACCCCTTTAAGCTGTACCCCTGCTAAAGCATCTTGCACATTCTCAAGTTAACTAAATCACTGTAATTTACGCGACATTCAGTTTATCGCGCTATTAAGATACCGCCACGAGCACCGAGTTATCATGCGATATATCACTTTAAACTACTTAGGAACTTCTTTTTCATTTCTATTAGTTATTCCCTTTTTATGTAACTTTCCTCGGCCACAGCTTTTACAGTTTTAAATTTGACGTATAGTTGGTGAGTTTATTATTTTTGTAATATTTGCACATCGATTGTATAACGATAGAATATGTTGGAAATAATTTAACTTAAGAACACTTTTGTAACCGTATTCTTTCAAATAAGTTACTGACGCGTAAGTAGGTATATAAGATTTTTTTACGGTCCATATAGAATATAACTCACTTATCCACTAGTTTAATTTATGAAAAAGTTTTAAAATCACTTACTGAGTTTGAAATATTCTTCTAAAAAGTGACTTGAAAATGAATTAAATTTAATTACAGAAAGGACTAAAACGTTTCCTATTAAATCCCCTTAATGAATCAGGAAAATACAAAATAAACAATTAATCATTCTAATCCCCAGGTAAAATCTTTTAAGTAATAAAGATGTTTTGTAGAAAGATACAGCCGTTTTACTCTGTAAAATACAGTGGGCCTATTACGAAAATAACGTACGCAATTGCGTAACGCAGTCACTTGGCCACGATAGTCGTCCGCAGTTCGTTGGTTGTAGTCTTATCAAACATTTTGAATTTTTCTATCGTAGCCCATAGACTACTAAACGAACGATGTCGGATACGCAAGAGAGAAACTGCCAAACTCACGCAATCACTTCGCAATATCACATACGAAAGTGATTTGTAATAGGAAACAATCAAAACGAAGCACGGACGCAGCTGCGTGTATCGCATTAAACTTTTCGTAATAGACCCCCTGAAACCAAACTTTGATAATTTAAACGTCATACTTTCGTTATTCTCATGGCCGTAGTTTCACATTAATCTAGAAACATTTTAAGTGGATTTCCCTGTTAAAGATACGGTGAATTTAAATACTATAATTTTATTTGAATAAACGTTAGCCAGAATGTAATCGAGTTAACAGAATTTCTACCTGTTAAACTGAATTATAAGATTTACGTTAATTCATAAATCAAATTTGAAGACAACTACGTATCCATCAAACAAGACATCCAGTTCAATTAGGTGTGGGTAAATCTGACATTTATAATTCGATCAAAAAGGATCTTGGTCCTCTCGCAAAGGGAGTCTTTGAAGACATACATTATATTTTGTGCTTGTGCGCGAAAATAGAAGTACACTTTCTCTGAGAATTTTTAAAAAACCTACAAAGTGCAGTTTTATGTTTTTAAATTCAATACATTTAGGCCTGATGATGATATACGAATATCAGACAAACAGTCGGTTTCTCTTTTTATTATACTTGTTTATACATTAACCCCCTTACTAATAAAGATTGTATAGCAGCTGCATAGTAACACAGTGTTTTGTCACTTTCTTTTTAATGTCAAATTCAAATAGTTTGACAGAGAGTAACCATTGTGTAACTAAACATCTGCTATTCAATCTTTATTAGTAAGGGGATAGGGTTTATGCTAATAAATTATAAAAAAATTTGAAAACCACAATTTTTTGTGAAAATAGAAAAACTTTTTATGATAAATACTGCATATAGTGGCAAAATGAAATCGTGTTTTGTTTTTTCCCATCAATTGAAATTGATTATCGAAAACAATTATGTACGATTCAAACAGACCGACCAGAGTCGGCCCGCACCGAAACGCATTTTACAAACTGTTAAAGGAAATGTAACTTTCAATATATAGGTAGGTAGTTAAGTTCTATATTTCTTTGAAATTTACGCAGCTTGAAACTCGATCGGCTCCGTCGGCACGCGTCGGCATGCGTCCGCATCCGTGCGAATCCGTACGGATGCGTAGGCAGCCGTTCGGCTCCGTCCTCACGCGTCGAAGCCGACCGGCTCCGCATGTACGTCGCGGCAGCCGACCCATTTGTCGTACCATATACTTCGGGCGTATTCACTTATGAAGATTGGTAACTGGCGCTCAGTTATACACGCTGAAATTTTAATCATTTGGTTCCCGCCGTGGGGTGGTTCCACTCATGATTACAAGCAACTTTTACTATGAGGCCAACTCTCCTGCTCGCAAAAAAAAATCAGCTGTTTCATACAAAAGTGCAGTACCTACTCGACCTTAATGTATGGAACAGCAGATTTTTTTTTGCGAGCAGGAAAGTTGGCCCCATAGTAAAAGTTGTTTGTAATCATGAGTGGAACCACCACACGGCGGGAACCAAATGATTAAAATTTCAACGTGTATAGTAATAATTAATATTTATATTTTATATTATAGCTTAAATCTATTCTGTGGCTCAGTCGCATGATAACAGAATCTCCAACACTAAAATTTAAACCAGCGTACCAGCGCTGATAAGCGCCGATCAGCTAAGATCAGAGCTAGGCCGCCACTTTTTAACCGTCTTCAAAAAAGGAGGAGGTTATCAATTAGTCGCGTACCTGTATATTTTTTATATTTGTAGCTGATTTTTTAAGGGACAAACATAGAGGTATTTAAATTACTTAACGTATTTAATTTTTATTTGTGCAACACATTAACAAAGTTATTTCATTTACTCTCATGCGAAACATACAACTTCTCACTTGTTACCAGCGAGAAAAGTGTAAGGCAAAAATAGTTATTTTCTCGTGACTTTCCTTGTAACTTTTCTTAGAAGCTTGTTATGTCAACTCTTAAACACATATTACTTACTTATATCTATTCTGAGGTTAGACTAAATCGTTTCGCTTGATGTAGGTACTAATTTTTTCGTAACAGGGTAAGCTTTACTTATATTGGAACCCTCACAGTGATTGGAACTTTGACATTTAAACGCAGATATAGAGTACAGCATCTAACAACGAATCTTATTTTTTGTCAAATACACCTTTAATGCCCAACAACAACACAACGTGATTTATAATACATGTCACGCCATCTATTGAAATGTCATCATCATCAGTTCAGTATGTCTCATTTTAGCAGCTGTTAGTCCGACGGTCCGCCCTCTCGTTCGTACGTTCGTATGTCACTCGCAATACCATACCAATGCCATCCATAAAGCTATGGTAAACTCTTCTTTTAAACTTAAAATTCCTATATCTTTTGTTGGAGTAAACTGATTGCGATTAAATAAAGACTAAATGTTACTCCAAATTACAATTTTTTTATGTAATAAATTTTTATGTAAACGTCAACACAATTGAGTATTTTTGACGTTATTAGCGTATAAGCATACAAACAAACAGATAAACAGAAAGAAAATGTTAAAAATGAATTCGATTTGTTAACATACCACTTTTTGCAAAATATTTCCTTTCTAAAGACACAACTATTCTTCAGATTTATTATATGTATATGTTACCGGCAATGTGTATAATCCGGCATTGTATACAATGCCTAGGCATTGTATACAATGCCTAAAACGATCAGGCAATGTATGAAATATAATTCATTTTATACTTTGCCTAGGCATTGTATACAATGCCTGCTGATCCACCGGCAATGTGTAAAATAAGTATATTTCTGTTGTCTGTTATAAAAAAATAACCTCGAAATTTAAGGCTCACGCTCCGCTGCGCTCCGCGCTCGCCTTAAATTTCTAACCTATACGCGGGACCTACAGGAGTAAAACAGGTTCGATTCCAAAGAGCCCCCCTCAAGCCCCCCTCGAGCCCCCCTCGAGCCCCCTCGAGCCCCCTCGAGCCCCCCTCGAGCCCCCTCGAGCCCCCCTCGAGCCCCCTCGAGCCCCCCTCGAGCCCCCATCGAGCCCCCTCGAGCCCCCCTCGAGCCCCCCTCGAGCCCCCTCGAGCCCCCCTCGAGCCCCCTCGAGCCCCCCTCGAGCCCCCTCGAGCCCCCCTCGAGCCCCCCTCGACCCCCCCTCGAGCCCCCCTCGAGCCCCCTCGAGCCCCCTCGAGCCCCCCCGAGCCCCCTCGAGCCCCCTCGAGCCCCCCTCGAGCCCCCTCGAGCCCCCCTCGAGCCCCCCTCGAGCCCCCTCGAGCCCCCCCCCCCCCCCCCCGAGCCCCCTCGAGCCCCCCCTCGAGCCCCCCTCGAGCCCCCCTCGAGCCCCCCATCGAACCCTCCTCGAGCTTTCCCCGAGCCCCCCCCCTCGAGCTTTCCTCAAGCCCCCCCCCCCTCGAGCTTTCCCCAAGCCCCCCTCGATCCCCCCTCGAATCTATTCTCGAAAATCTTTTTATTATACACATTGCCGGTGGACCAGCAGGCATTCTATACAATGCCTAGTCATTGTATACACTGCCTAGGTAATGTGTGAAATAGATATCAATATTCATTATATTTCATACATTGCCTAAAAGGGCCAGGCATTGTATACAATGCCTAGGCATTGTATACAATGCCTGCATTTCATACATTGCCGGTAACATATAGATATAGATTGTCATGGCAAAATCGTACAACTCTGTTACTTTTTTAAATTTGGCATTACGACACTTTAAAAAAGGTATCGAACCTTCATCAACCCAATTTCTCATTTTTCTTTTTTTTTCTTTAATTATATTATTTTATCTACAATTTTACTCGTATAATATTAAAATTACGTCAACGCGGGCAAGCAGACACTGACTTACAGACTGCAATGTGCTCCTTCTATAAGAACGTACTGACGAATGCGAACGCGTGCCGACGGATGCGGACGGATCCGTACGCATGCCGACGGCTGCGTTCGGCTGCCGACGCATCCGTACGCATCCGTTCCGATGCGGGCCGATTCCGGCCGGTCTGTTTGAATCGTACATTAGTCTATTTGCGTCTAGGGTTGTTGCAATTTTCCATACAATAAAAACAAAATTCCTCAGCTATATGTTTTCAGATTCAGAGTTAATTTTCCAGTGTTGTATGCATTATATCCTATCTACAACACTCGGCTTTCTAAAGATATTTCCAAATATCCTGTATTGGCTCCGTGCACGCTTTTAGCGCCACCTAGCGTTTTGCAACTTTGTTGGCTCTGACCTGACCATTTTGACGTTTTGATATGTAATAATGGCGGCATTGTGACAAAATGTTAAAAAATACTATACATATTGTGTTATTAATGTGAATTTCAAAATTACTATGATTTAGGTGGACAAAGTGTTGTGAAATCATTTTTGGTCATTTAAATTAAATATGGCAAGTAAGATCTATTCAAAAAGAGTGTTTTATTTTGGTTATATCAGGGATTGTTTACTTCTTTTTTAGTTGTGGATTTGCTAAAACAAAGGGATAAAGCTACTTTAATAATTTTACTAAGTGAAAATCAACAAATATAATTATTCCTGTATCGTTAGTAATAAATTAAATATCGTTTTCAAGCAGATTACAGAGCCTTCTTTATTTCTACTTTTTGCCACCATGAGCGCTGCGATCGATTATTATACCTTCGCAACCTCCCAATAGATAAACAATAGAAAAGTATCATTAACCTCAGTTCTGTTGTTGGTTCTGTTCTTAGAGCAACGCTGGCTTGAAGCCGGCGTTGCTCGAAGGTTCAGCTCACCAAACGCTTTCACCACAAAATAGAGAGACTACAGAAGTTAAACTTAGTACTACGCGCGCTCGACAACGCTCACATAGACAATCTCTCACCGACACGGAATAACCGGAAACTCAGTTTTTGTGCGGTCGGTCCATGCACAATATAGAGAGACTACAGTAATTGAGCTTAGCACTTGCGCGCTCGAGCAACGCATACATAGACATCTCTCACCGACACTGTATAACTGTAATCTCATACCACTCTCAAAACAGTTCGAGTACGTGACGCAGCGGCGAGAGCTGTCTTTGTGTGTGTGCGATGCTCGAGCGCCCGTAGTACTAAGCTAAACTTCTGTTAGTCTCTCTATTTTGTGGTCCATGTGTGTACGTCCAGCGTCCGTTGCTCGAGCGCGCGTAGTACAGGAGCACTGACGTCCATTATACAAAGTACTTGTATAATGGACGTCAGTGTACAGAAGGCAAACATCTTGACACTTTTTCGACGGAGTGGGAATAAGTTCCCGCATGTGTACTTGTGAACGACCAATAGCGCACACCCCACTCCCGCTACCCGCGTACCTCACCGCTACGCATACGCAAAATACGCGTTCGGCGCAATCACAACCCGATTTCAAGATGTTTACCTCGTACTGTACTAAGCTGAGCTTTCTGTAGTCTCTATATTTTGTGCTTTCACCCTGGGAACGTTTAAGGAGCTTGTGTGTTGCCATTATCTGCGTTGCGTCTCTCGGGATGTGTGCCTTCCCGACGCTCTACATTATGTAACTCCTTATAAATTATTTCAGATTTTCGTCTTAACTACCGGTGTTTGTTTGAGGTATATTACTCATAGAAACAAAGTTACTTGGCGTAATAAGCTTTGTAAATAGAAATCTTTCGATTTTGTCGTTTGCTAAGCTGACGGGTTTGAAAACGAGGCATCCTACTATAATATTGTAAATGGAAAGTGTGTCTGTTACCTCTTCACGTATAAATTGACTGACTGACTGTACTGATGATGTAGATGAGCACTAAGAAAGGATTTTAGAAAATTCCCGTTATACAGGATGCTACAGGTTGTTCAAGTTTGTATTAGAATTTGTATAGGGTTGAAGGTAGAGACACCATTTTTAGAGGGTAGATACATTTCATGGTGTAGGTGAGCACTAAGAAAGGGTTTTGGAAAATTCCCGTTATACAGGGTGCTACAGAGTGTTCCAGTTTGTGCATATTTTTTATGGGAAAATTAAAATGTGTGAAATTAGGTCTACTGATAAATACCTAGGTCTATTGATAATCCGTGACTTTCAAAATAAATGCACATCTACCTTAATCACGCGAACGAAGTTGCGGGCAAAAGCTAGTTAAATATAAAGAAAAAACTGTACCTCCAAGAAACGTTACAAATATTGATAATGGCAGTACACTGTCCGCCATTGCCTGCTTTATCTTAGAAGCAAAATTTGCCGCAAGATAAATTTCTTCCTTCATTCCCTTATATATATTTTTATAGATATATTTTTTAGATAAAGGATGTCCGGTTGATTTATAACCCTCTTTATAAAAAATGAGTTCGATACACAAAGGCTAAAAAACTTCGGCTCAATTTCGTAGGTATAAGCTTGTTGAGTAACTGACTATTTCATTTGAGTTGTAGTTTAGTATTCGCTCATTTTTATGTCTTGAAATTTTCATGTAGGTACATAAAACGAAACGTTAAAACATAACAGATTTATTTTTGCTTCATTACTTATATTAAAATTTATAAATGGCAACCGTTAAATTAACCTCATTAAGGGTACATTATAAGAAAATATAGTTTGCGGGGTCATATTTTTATATAGAAAACGTAAAGTTATAGCCACAAAAAAACATACGACAAGTATTAAATTGCGTATATAAACCCCACTGACTGTAAAAAAAATCAGAATATCATCAAAAGCGCTTGCGTAGGTTCTATTTTTGACTTAAATAATAGCGAAAACATAATGAATTTTACATCAAAATACATTTTAACCTTCTGTGAAGTAGCTCCATTAACTTTTATTTAAGAAAGATAATTGTGATAAAGATAATGATGAAAAACAACGAAAAACATTGAAAAAGTGCAGAAGTGAGGTTATTTTCCATACTGTCTACAAGTAAAGAAAAAGACAGAGACTAATGTTTCCGCATAACCGAGCCTTAATACTAAATCTGTGTATTATTTTCAAAATATAAAGTCAAGTAATATAATAATTCTATGATAAAAGTGGTCTTAGTACTGCTTTGAAAACCTCGTGGCGACATCTATTAGATTAATTTTTAAACAACATACAATATGAGCTACTTTTTAACGCACAAACGCGAAGTCTGCAGCTCACGGAGCCACTAGTTTTAAATTTTTGAATAAGGGTAATAGCATAGTGTAATACAATAATAATTATATTTCACAAGCGTACTAGAATAGTTTATTTAATATTATTACTTATCATTAGTTATTAAGAAAATATCTCGTTTATAAATTCACTGTATTTTTTTGTATAAATCAACATACCTATTTGTAAAGGTCCTAGTTGCCGTTCATCAAATTGGGTAGTTTTACACCAGATAATTTCCCAAGGGAATAGACTAAGATAATAAAATGCTTCATTCGTTTTTACAAAAAAGGTTTTGATGGGCTCGGTTAGTGTTGCGGAAAAACCTTTATTTGAAGACTAAAGTAATAGCTTCAAATAAATAGAGAACAATATTCCAAATCATTAGGGTACTTATATTTTTTTTAAGAAATAGTGAAATGCAGGCAGATGTGATACGTTTATAATAGCCATAAAGATTTGTTGTTCACATATTGTACAATTACTTTACTGTGAGTTCGTAATCAAAAAAATTATAGCGTAAGTAATGTATTCCACTCAGCATTTTTAATAAAATAAATGGACAACATTAACTGTGTTAACGACTTTATTATGTTAGAGGCACTCAAATTCATAAAAACATATGTCATAAAAGATTAGGGTCTAAAAGTATTTCGGGATTATGTGTCTTATACAGGTTCCCCAAATTATGCAAACCTCTTAGCTCAATGATCTGTACGGTATTACGCAAGAGATTTTTGCAAAGACTCAACTGCCATAATTTTAGGTGCGCGGTGAACTGGAGACCATTATCTGAAGAGCAGCTAAAATTAGCATAATATAATTAGTTAGGAAAAACAAGGGTCCCAGAAAAAAAAAACACTCGGAGTGAATTTGGCCGACAAAACAAAGCTAACCGCTACTAATGAGGGCTCGTTAAGATAATAATTTTCCTGTAGAAGGAAATTTACTTCGATAAATCTGTAGTCAAAATCTAGGCAACTTTACTGTTCCGGTAGGAATTAATAGAATTATTGATGCTCGGGATAAGGGCCTGTAAGGTGGGTAGGGTTTCATAATCCGATGTATTTAATTCAATTAAGTGGCAGCCTCTTGGGATCGCAGTTCAACTGTTTGTACTGAAACTTAAGTGAATTCCGTTCTCAAAATAACTTATTTGGAGGAGTAAATGAAATCTGGTACGGTATAATTCTCAAAAAGATTTCTGGTATTAGCATTCACGATTTGTGAATATATTCTTTACTTGTGAAGTTAGTTAAATAATTAATTCCTAATTACTTTTGCTTTATCAATTAGGTTAGAGAATCACCCTATAAATAAAACAACACTATTGATTGTTTATTGTGAGATTTACACGGATGACTTTTGCGGCACGGCGAAAATTGACTGTGTAAATGGCAAATTCAAGTGACCTAACAAACTTAACAAAACTAGAATAAGTGTTACACATTGTTACCTTGGTTATACCATCGACTACAAAGGAGACAGCGACTCCATCACCGATTCAATTTTACAAGCAACTTGCTATAGAGGTGACTAAAATCGACCCATGTAAAAGAACAATAGTAAATGTAAATGTAATAATAACCAATTGTTATTACACTTTGAAGTATTTAAGTCTTGGCTGGTTCTTCGTGTAAGACATTACTGTTTCCCCCCTTTTTATCAAAACTTGATGAGTCAAAGAAAGAAATCTTTTCAAGTTTAATGTAAAAAATATGTTTGCACTTTCGAAGGGGGAAAAGAAATTTCAAGTAGGTAGGTACTCAACTTTTCACTTTTTTATTCTTTAGAAAGGTGCAACTTTTAATGCTTTGCTTATTTGTAAGTTTTAGTACCTGAGCTCAGCGGAAGTATTGTTCAGTGTAGTAAGAAGTTTTCAAACAATTAGGTACTGTTTGCTTTTCTTTTATTAGTTTCGTAGTTGTGCAAGACTAGCGACTATTATAGAAATAATGTTTTACAGAAAATATATTTAAAAATTCATTCACGCTGTTCCTATTAATCGACAAAAAATAAAAATTGTGATCCAAAGTGTTCAACAGCAAAACACTTCTTAACAACACATTAACACTATAATTTTTTAAATATCTGACAATCGAGTTTAGCATTAAATAACTTTGTAATAATTCTAGTGTACCAATTTACATAGGTAGTTTGACACAAGGTAATTTATTATATAGCCACAAAATACCCTTTGCTTTCCTCTACCTTTCAGAACATATAAGGCCCAAAATTTGTGATAAGTCGTAGCAACAAAGCGTTGTATCTCCTTAAAGGCCCTCGCAACCGTTATGTCACCCAGGTTATCAATCTCTCGCCCAGTTTCGACATAATACGTGCCAAGGTTAATTCCTTACAGCGCTAGTCTAGTGAAGACACCAATAGTAAAACAACTTAAAAGTGGAACATCACACAGTGGTGTGGCGCGGCGCGGCGTGGCTAAATACGTTTTTTACTTTATGCATTACTAGCTTCCACTCGCGACTCCGTCAAAGTCAAAGTAAAAATAGCTTTATTTAAATAAACTGAATTATTACTTTCGAATCGTCTATATTTTCCTACCACCCGTTCAAGACTTTTTTAACTGACAAGAAGAACGGGCGCAAGAAACTTATCAGCTTTAATAGCAATAAGTAACGATATTTACAAACTTAAATATATCGTTACCAGATAATTACAACAGGGTGACAGGATTATTGGCAACAAACATAGACGTATTATATTACTATCATTGGCAACAGAGTACTTATAGTAGTTATGTGTTACAGCATTTCCACGTATTTTTATCTTTGAGATAATCGTCTACTTTATAACCTTTACCCATGAGTGTTTTTTAACATGGTTTTTAAATTCATGCAAAGGAAGATCAATCACTTGTTGTGGAACTTTATTAATAAAGGCTATGCCTTTTCCCATAAATGAACCTCTAGTTTTTGCAAGCCTAAAACTTGGAACGGCAAGTTTATCTTTATTTCTTGTATTAAACTAGTGATTATTGCTGTTCTTTGCAAATGAAACATAGTGTTTTCTTACATAAACTAAATTTTCATATATGTATTGGCCTGCCAAAGTTAAAATATTTATTTCTTTAAACAGTTCTCTCAAGGTATCGTCTGCGTGCACATTCGAAAAATCCCTAGGGATTCTTTGACCGGAATAAAAAGTATCCTATGTTTTAATCCAAAGTCAAAGTCAAGTAACAGTCAAAGTGTCTTTATTCAAATAAACTTAATAATTAAGTACTTTTTAATCGTTTATAAGTACTTTCTGGGTTATACACTATCGGAGTGTCAAATTTCATCCAAATCTGATTAGCCGTTTTTTCGTGATTGAGGAACACACATCTAAACATCCAAACCCACAAACTTTCACATTTGTAATAATTAGTAGGATCTCATAAAAACACTTACATACAAAATTGAACTTTATTCGAGTGCCACCCACACGAAAGAGTGTGTATGAGAATACATACTGCTTTTGTAAGTAAAACTTAATTCTTCTTAAAAAATAAGATTTTTCACTTGATTCCACACTGAAGACCGAAGTTGAAAGCTTATTCCACCTGGAAGCCTCTATCCTCCCTCACTGTCAAATGGTTCATTATTTGTATATCAATTTCAATATGCATTTATACAGGTATTATACAACCTTAATGTTGAAAAAATACAATAATTTTTATCACGATCAACATTTTCAATATACAAAGTATTGTGGTAGATATACACGGTTAATTTTTAAGTATATCTAAAAATTAAATGGGGTGTTCGGACCACGTAAATAAACAACTTTTACTATGGGGCCAACCAGAAATCGTGAAAAAAGATCTGTTGTTCCATACATTATAGTCGAGTCGATATTGTACTTTTCTATGGAACAGCTAATTTTTTTTCGCGATTTCGTGATTGGCCCCATAGTAAAAGTTGTTCATTTTCGTGGTCTGAACACCCCATTTCATTTATGATATACTTAAAAATTAACCATGTATTGTTAGTTTAACTCCGTATCATTTGACTATGCCACTAACTTTATAAACCTCGGATCCAATCCATCAATCATAGCCTAGGTGAAACCACCTTATTTATTATAACATAAATTGGATGCAATAGGATACAGCCAGTCGTTAATCATGAGTGAATACCTTTTATGTTTCAAACTATTTTTCAACTTTTGAATAAATACAGGCTGTTACGAAATAACCCACAATACCGAATGGTAGATAGGGACCACCAAACTGAACAACTTTACTAAGGGACAAACTCTGAAATCACAAAAAAAATTTTGTTATTTCATACAAAAAAATAATTAGGAAAATTCTAAATGTATGAAACAGCTGTGATTTTTTTTTTCGAGATTTCAGAATTGGCCCCATAGTAAAAAAAAGTCTAGTTTGATGGTCCTTATCTACCATATTTGATATCGCGTTGTTTTGTAACAACTTGTAGTCCGTGAGCCCGCGACAGTATTGCCCGTAGGCAATACTGTCGCGGGCTCACGGCAATCGTAGAGAGAGTAAACATAAGTCTGTCAGTTCTGAAATGACTAAAAAACAAAATTTTAAGTTTAAGGTATTCCGGCCATTTCAGAACTGACAGACTTATGTTTACTCTCTCTACGATTGAAAACTAAATGATGACACGAGTCTCTTACTGATGTCACATGACGTAAATATAATCTTAAAATTTTGACCGGAAGTGGAAGATTTTTATAAGCTTCCGGCCAATTTTATTTGCGATAATCTTCTGATCCTCGGTTAGCACAACTTTTCCGACCGTGTGCCATGCATTTCATCGTGATGTCATATGACGTAGGCAATACTGTCGCGGGCTCACGGACTATTGTATAAATAAAATATCCAAACATATACAAGCAACAACGACGGCATGTAACATGATATAAATAAAATGTATCATGAAAAACCACTAATATAATTTTAAATTGTAAGCCCTCAATAGCTATTGGAAATTCTTATGGTGTAATTCATTCTTCTGACTTTCTTTAGTTTCCAGATCTCTCTGCAAAAACTGAAATAGTACAATATTGGTTTCATTAATAAATAAAATAAACCACCCATTTATCATAGCTAATGTAAAGAAACGTAAAATACAACTGCATTAAAAAGCTATTATTATAAAAAAAAACATCAAACTATCTTGTTAATCGAATAATATAATTTATCGCCTAACGACAATAAAAGCAATTTGAAGTAATTTGTAAATGAAAGATTCTTATCACATTATTGGTAGTTAGTAGAAGCTCCAATTTCGTTCTCATTTCACTTTTATTCCTGTAACAAAAGAGGCGTTTAAAATGAAAATCAACGAAAAAGGTATAAAGACAATATCGAAAACCGTGTCTATACAAGTTGCTCCGGCCAAAAAGAAAGAAAATGCGAGAAATATGATTGCGAACCAGCTGAAATTTGTGATACTGCTCGCAGCGGGACTCGGTGTAAATCGCACTTACTTATTGAAGTATCGCAGAATTCTGAACTGGTTCTTTTATGTTTATTGCATCATTATGAATTGTATAACAGTGTACGCCTTGATAGTTTCTGATGGAGGCACCGCTTCATATAAAGTTTTGAGGGACACAGGTTGTGTTGAATACGTCTTGATAGTAATAATAGCAATGTTCTCAAAATCTGGTTTCCGAAACATACTGGATGATTTATGCACGTTCGACGGTTTGTTAAACATCAAAGATAATTTGGACCTGACTTTTCCGATCAAGAGAGAATTGTTTTGGACGACCATCAGCATATTGTACACTTCGATTGAGTTATTTTATCTCATCTTTTATTTGTTTGATGAAACGATGAGCGAAATATTAATGACACTTGTGTCATACATCACTTTGATGACCCATGACATGGAACACGTACTTTACTGTTCATTGCTTCGTACGATTTTAATGAGGGTCCGAATATTGAAGGCCCACGTTGTGGTAGCACTTGCTGATAATAAAGAAACTAAACTAAAGTTGGACCAAGTTGAAGCGTTGTCAAGGAAAGCACGACTCGATATAAATTCTTTGCACAGGTGCTATGAATTATTGCATAAGTGCGCGGAACAATTAAACTCGATAATGAGTTTGCCGGTAAAATTATTATGCTATTGGAAACTTTAACAATAGAAGTGTTAGAGCTTTTTTAATTGATAAGTACTTTTTTACAGATGATGATAATGCTACTTTCTTCAGGATTGTCAAGTATAATGCTGCTTAAGAATTTATTTGCTGCTATACAAATGACTACAGCGGATCAACTAGTAAGTTAGCTTAAATGTAGATTAAAATATTTTTTAACAGCTAGCCTCACAAAAATAAAGCTTGTTTAGGAAAATGTAACCCTATTGACTACATGATGACCTCCGTGATGGAGTAGTTGGTCCTAGGGATGCATCGATGTGCCTTTAGTTGCCGATACGATACCAATAGCGATACTCATATAAAAATACCGGTGATACCGATACGAATACGCTTGGTGAATTTAAAAGATGGTAAAAAAACGTACTAAACAGTAAAAAACCGGCCAAGTGCGAGTCGGACTCGCGCACGAAGGGTTCCGTACCAAAAAACGGCAAAAAAAAACATGTTGTATGGGATATGTATGGGAGCCCCCTTAAATATTTATTTTATTATTTTTTTTGTAAAAAAAAATTGTCTAGCTATCACGGTTCGTGAGATACAGCCTGCCGACAGACAGACAGACAGACGGACAGCGGAGTCTTAGTAATAGGGTCCCGTTTTTACCCTTTGGGTACGGAACTCTAAAAACAAGTGTCATTGCCCTCGGAGGACACTGTTCTGTGGAACACTTTAGAGTTTTTAGGTAGGGCAGTCGTGGTTTTTGATATTTTTTTTTGATATTTATTTTTGTTTTATTCATTTTAATAAAAATTTGTTTAGTTTTGAAATGTGTTTATCAAGTTTTTCCCTTTTTTACCCATATTTTAATAAATTAGTTTTTTTTAATATTACAAAATATTTATTACAGCCGCCACATTATTTTATGTCCAAAAAATTCTATAGTCTGTGTCACTCGGGTTGATGTAAGTCACATCCAAATGTGTTCAGGCATTTGGAAGTTACGGTGGATTAACGAATAACACTCCTTTTTTGGGTAGTCGTGTAAAAAATAAATCACAAGTTATTTTCTTTTAATGAATATAGAAAAATAACAGACTTTTGTTGAAATAAAAAAAAGTTTTGCGGAGAAAAGCAATTTCGCAAGTGTAGAGTAAATGGGATATGCAAGGCTAAAACTAAGACAATACACTGAAAAGTGCGGGGTTCCACCAGCATTTCGTGCCTCGTTTGAAGCTGGTTTGCAATATATAAAAAACCGCGCGCTTTCACATTACCTTTTTGAAGCTCTAAAGAATCATGCCGCATTCTGGGCCATGATGCGCATTAACCATACATATTTGTGACAGACTCATGTCATGTCAAAAAGAGTTAGATAACAAAATGTCATATAATAGGAAAATATAACCCCAAACGGCTCCTTGAGATTGAGATTTCTCTTTTTTCCCGCATTATATTTTAATGATATTCTTCCCACGCAATCACTATAAAATTACTATAGTATTTTATAGTGAGTTAGGTAATTTCATCAAAGCGCATCATGGCCTAGCTTGTATAGTAAAATCGGCATAATCCTTTGAAAAGAATCCTTGTATCGACACTAAAAATATAGCTGATGCCGATATATCGGAAAACCCGAAGTATCGTCGATATATCGGTATCGGATGCACCCCTAGTTGGTACCATCATCGGTGTACACCGATGTTCATGTTGTTTTGTTACCTTCACTAGGGTCCCGTTCTGATTTCAAGTTGGGCCACTTGTAAACGAAATTTTCTATATTTTCTTAGGTCCGTATTTATAAACCGCTCTTGAGATATTCTTCTTTTAAGAACAGCATCTCAGGTGTGATCTCAAGTAGCTCTCAACGTTGAGAGTGATTTATAAATGCGGGCCTAAGTTGGTCGTCGGTGTTGCTCAATTGTCCAATATTTACACCTTCTTTGTTGCCATCAGGTGGTCAAAACAACGATCGCGTATAGCGTTATCCGTTGTATGAGATACACTATATTGGTGATAATACCCTGCTACTATTCCAGTGTAACAAACTCGCAAGTATCACAAATACGCATAATGCTTCATGACGCTACTCACTCGCCCAATATTGGTAAGTACAAGACACCTTCATGTCCCCCGCCTCCTCAAATAATCGCCGATAATTGTTGACGATGTCACCATCTACAGGGCTATTTGTAAAATACCAACAACCTAGCAAGAGAATCTTGACGTCTCTTGTTAGGAGTTTTAAGAACAAACAAATGTTGTTGTTTGTGATGTTAATAAGATAACTACTTACTGTTAGTAAGATCTACGACTTCTCCGAAAAGAAACAAAAAAAACCGGCCAAGTGCGAGTCGGACACGCGCACCAAAAAACGGAAAAAAAATACGTTTGTTGTATGGGAGCCCCCCTTAAATATTAATTTTATTCTGTTTTTAGTATTTGTTGTTATAGCAGCTACAGAAATTCATCATCTGTGAAAATTTCAACATTCTAGCTATCACGGTTCATGAGATTTTTTGATTTTTTTTGGTGACAGACAGACAGACAGACAGACATACAGACAGCGGAGTCTTAGTAATAGGGTCCCGTTTTTACCCTTTGGGTACGGAACCCTAAAAATTAGACTTTCCATACAAATGTCCGAACAGCAGGCTGATTGAGTTTTGTATGAAAATCTGATTTTTTTTGTCTGTTTTTGGAAAAGTTGTAGAACAAAATGTCGTTGTTTATGATGTAAGTAATCTACTCCTGCGAGGTTGTTGGTGTTTTACAAATAACTCCTGTATAGATAGTTGTCTCAACCATGGTAAAGGCAATTTTTATGGAAATAGGGTTTTCACAATTGAAACAGAATAAAAAATAAATAAATGTGCTGGATATTTCCTATGTATCTAATTAACTTTAAGTTAACTCTTTCTGGTGTCAAAAAATAACTAGTTTTTTTTTACACCAAAAAAAACGAATTATTTGTTATTTTGACTGCTAACCTAGCATTAGTCATCATAGGAGTGTGTCAAAACTTCTTCTGATGATAATACGAGTATATTATCATCAGTAGCGTCTGTTACCAATTCAGTATTGCGAATATCAGCAAAACTTTTATTTGTAAGTAGTTTTATTATTGTAGTAGTTTAGTCTCGTGTATTGTAGCTGAATAAAAGTTTAATTCATTCATTCAATTCAATCTAAAGCGAATGCACAAGTTTCTTAAGAAAATATCAAAATCGCTATAGGTCAGTATAGGTGTGCCTATAATATTTGGAGGTTCCCATCATCAGATCCTAACCTTATGACAATGGGAGTATAATACTTTCAAACAAAAAAAGAATTTTTCAAATCGGTCCAGGCGTCTTCGAGTAATCAAGTAACATACATATAAAAAAATCCGATGAACTGTGAACCGCCTCCTTTTTTTGAAGTCGGTTAAAAAGCGTGGTAGTTAAGACACGATTAGGCATAGAATAATGCTTCAGAAATAGTAAGAGGAATAGGAAACAATAATAATTGAAGAAGCCAATTTGATTCCAAGCAAAATTGCTCCTTTGTTTTTATAAAAGGCACCTTTAGTTGACAACCCTAAACTAAAACTTTAAAAGTGAATATCTCCGAGTTCTTGTGTTCGTTGCTTCTAATTTTTTTTGTGGTAATACTTACTATTGTACTAAATATTCACATATAAAAATAAAATGCGACCATGTAAAGAATGACCATAAAAAAAAATATTACGAAATCATAGAAAAAATAAAATTGACGCCTAGGAGAACGATTTTTTTTAAGTTTAAATAGTATGCATTGAGTTAATGGCTAGCGTGCCATGATACATTCATTGTAAAATGTCCACCACAAAAGCAATAAACACGTTTCTATGGTTTCTATGGATTTTTCTCGATATTTGAAATATTTCAAAAAGTATGATACATAAAGCCATGGGAGTTTTATTAGAAGTATTGTTTGGTTATTGTCTTTCCAATAGCCTCAAAAAATGAGGATGGCCGCGACTAAGGCAAAATAACAGACTGTGAACCACGATCATCGTGCGTTATCGTCTGCGCTTCCTTACAATCATTACTGATAGTGATATAAATAGAGATGATCATTATTTTATTTTTATAATTGGCGATTGTGTGGACGCAGCATCATACTAGCAAATAGCAATGCCTTTTATAATTTTATTATTTGTACGAGTAGGTAAAATCAGGTCAATTACTCCAATAAAGATCCATTTGAAATAATTGGAAAAAAAAATACTTTGCCTTTCACAAGACTTATTGTATAGTCCGTTGAATTTAATTTAAAATGTAAATAAAACTAAATTGTAAAGTTAGTTTTATAAAGTTTGAAAACTACTAATTTTGAAAACTTTTACGATTATACGCCATTTTACCTTTGATAAGTTTGTATTATTATTAGTTAAATAAAATCGTTAAACATTCTATTACAAATTCAAAACCAATTGCCCCTAATGATTAATTATTATTCTTGCCAAAAAACATCGTAACATAATTTTGATTTCTAAAAAAGGATTTTTCAGTTGACTTCAGAATAATTAATCAAAAGTCATCCAATAATAAGACACAGAATACTAATGTTGCAACTTTTTTAATGTGACATAGTATTATACAACGTGTTACAAAAATACCCCTAATGCCGAATATGGTAGATAGGGACCATTAAACTGAACAACTTTTACAATGGAAAAAGAAATCAGCTGTTTCATACAAAAATTAATAACGAAAATATCAAAATGTATGAAACAACAGTTTTTATTACAATTTCAGAGATGGTCCCAAAGTAAAAGTTGTTCAGTTTGATGGTCCCTATCTACCATATTCGGCATTAGGGGTATTTTTGTAACACGCTGTATAACAACTTCCGAAGTGCACAATACCGACATTATTGCCAATCGCCATAACTCAAGTGTTTAACTACTTATCTCTGGATCAGAGGAATGGGAACCAATAAATATTTATTAATCTTTACAGACAAATTGGAGCGGCGGCGAATTAAGGCCTTCTTCCAGTTGACTCGAGACAGCGAATTCGCTTACGCTCTTTGGGGAGTTATAAGGCTTAACATGTCCCTGCCTTTGAGCTATTTGAGCCTATGTACGACGTATCTCGTGATAATTATACAGTTCTCTAAGTTTATTGACTAGTCACGATTGTCATAAATTGTGAAGATTTTAAAAGCTTTAGTTTTAAAACTCTACTTTATGTAGAGTTTTCAAGTATAGTATTAATGTTTTAATAGGATTTTATACTTCATTTTGTTATTACACAGAAAAAGGACACTAGAGTCCGTCTAAAAAGTCAGTTTACATGAGAAATTATTAAATTATTTATAAAAACTTATACTGGTAACCCTGCTGGTGCTGTCAAAATTCTAATTGTAAATATAGCTTTACTTAATTTTATTTAGATGGGTATTGGTGGGGTGGTTGGGGATTTAGGTGGGTATTAAAATTATTTTTGAAATTACCAATGTAAACTGACTTTATGAAAATTTATCCTAAAAACGAGTGAACTAAAATATTTGTCGAACAGAAAATTATTGATAATGCTGGTTTCATTTTGTTAACTACTTAAATGTAACATAGATTTAACGATAGAAAAAAAAAAATTTTTGTTGTTATTATTTAGAAAATAAATAAATACACTGTAAAAATTTCTTTCCTTCCCAAATTCTTACAGAAATTTCATTACACGTTCCCAAATAACCGTCAGATAAAAGTTTGCAAGTAACAAAAACGACAAATCTGAGTTTCTATTGGATTGATCAAAAGGTGTATTTTCCCGGACCGGGCAGTATCCAGTGACTTTGAAGTAGTCCGTCAAAGAACTAAAAGGTCAGGAATGTGAAAAACGCTGCTTCGTCCCCTTTGAGGAGTCAGTAAGCAGGTTCATTTGAGAAAAATTCTTAAGGCGCTTTTCTGACCGAGAGTGGTGCCGCGGTATATTTTATTTAATATTGAAATACACAATTTTAATAAAACTTCTCGTGTATTTTTTTAAGTTATGCTGTTAGAATTAGATAGCATAAAAAGAGGCAGTTTTTGCCATTTTTCTATCTACTTCTACGAATGACGACAATGATGGAATGTAGCTTCTAAAAATACTAGACTATGGACCTTAACCACGAAAAGTTTAATTAAAATCCTATTCTATGAACAACTTATTAAATTAAAACCTCTGATGGCGCCACTTTCGGTCAGGGAATCGCCTTAAAAGAATCACTTATGTTTACATCAGCATCTCAGTCGTTTTGAAATGGAACCTTTAAGACAAGTAAATTGGGTGAATAGAAACCAATTGTACGTTATTGTAATTGTAGAAAATCTTTATCTGATAGTCACATAACTTATTGCAAAATCATTTAGAAGATTTTTATTTTTTACAGAATAATTTATAGTAATATTCAGTTTTTTGATATAAAACCTGATGAAACATGAAGGGAGGAAATAATAGGGTATATATATGCTTAAAAATGCTACAAATTGTGGTCATCCTAAAGAGGGCTCCACACTCGCGCCGCGAAAGCCCGCGAAGGCCGCGAACCGCGAGTGTGGAAGATTTCGCGGCTTCGCGTATGGGCTTCGCGTTCGCGCTTCGCGGCGTTCCCCGTCCGGTGGCGGTTTTTTGGTCCGCGTCAAAGAACTTGTGTGCCGAACTAATGTTGCCGTGATTCGCGGCCGCGGTTCACGCGCGAGTCTGGAGGGCTATATTTTTCGCACCGTTTTCATGCGCAAACCGCGCCCGTGATTCGCGGCTGCGGTTCGCGGCGCGAGTGTAGAGCCCACTTTACAGATATTGGCGTAAAAAAACATATTTAACTATTATATAGACTAAATTAAGTCTATTAATTGATTAATTTCACCTAGAAAAATGCAATAATCTTTTTTTCTGTGGCGAAAACGCTCTGAGATGATTGATGACGTCACTAGCCTGTAAATAAATATGGCTTCAGGCGTTTGACACAACCATAGACTAAGGATCCGCGGTTGATGGCTGTCAAATGGCTAAGGATATTACCAATTACAATGTTTACAGACTAGTGACGTCAACAAGTCACGTGTAACGCCATAGCGTTTCTGGCGCGGTTTTAAAATTTTAAAATTAACACTGTATTTTTTTATGTAATACATTGTTTTTTCCTGAAATATCAATTTGGTGAGCTTATTATAATAAGGAATTAGGATAAGGCGTAATAAGGAATAATTTAAAATGGTTTTCCATAATTAGTCAAATAGCCTATTAGTTGTAAGTTTATAAAGAAAAAGTAAAATGATCTTAATTAAAATATTACCCACACGTTGCGTTTAATAAAGCACGTTTGTTGAATTTTATACGTCTGGTAACTGTGTTAACAAGGGTGAGTATCTTTGGGCATGTGAATATTGGCAACGGAAGCCATGAAAGCAATCCGTACGCTAATTGCCAATTATGACAGCAATCGAGAGCAAGCCCTCTACCAGAGCCATTGGATCGAACCGTCAAATGGTTTATGATTAGCCGTTTATTTAGAACAATAGAAATCGTATGAGGATTGTAAAAAAGTCGTAAAGAAAAATATAATCTATTAATTTGAAATCAACTTTACTGTGCCTTAGTTTTACTGTAAAATAAACTGCATTTATGCTGCATTATAACTGTTATTTGTTGTATGGTCTGTCTTATTTATGGCTACAATGGGCCTCAAACACGCCTCCAATAATTTTCGCGTTAAATGGAAATTTCAAAGTATTCGAACACGTTGCGACAATTATTGGCGTGTAGCCCCAGAATTCTTGAGACATGTCAGATGCATGGGTGGAAATTTATAGGGTAGATACTGTGCCTAGCAAGTAAAACACAGACACACACAAACTTTCACATATTACTGTATAATATTGTAGGATACCCACAACTAACAAACTGAAAAAAATAATACCTCAACCTATATAGGGTTATTTGTAAAACACCAACAACCTCGCAGGAGTAGATTACTATGATCATAAACAACAACATTTTTGTTCGACGACTTTTACGAAAATCGACAAAAAAATTCGACTCTTCATACAAATGCCCGAACAGCTGATCGAGTTTTGTATGAAAAGTCGGTTTTTTTGTCTGTTTTTGGAAAAGTCGTAGTACAAATGTTGTTGTATATGATGTTACTAATCTACCTCCTACGAGGTTGTTGGTGTTTTACATAACCCTGTACCTATAGGTTAAAGGTCTATGATATCATAGAGAAACCTCAATATGTTTCTGACGACTGGGGTTGTCTTGCCTGTTTTCATGGAGGAAGTTTCACTAAATTGTTCATAGTCTAGTATATAAAGCACAAGAGAAACTTATTTACCCTACGAACAAAGATACTAAGGAAGTGTAATTCTGCTCAAAAAATAGCACCACGCAAACTACAACCGAGTGGGCGGGGCTAAAAAAGTACAACCGAAGCACTGTTTAGTCATGTCTATCACGCGCTCGGTGACAGTCGTTAGCGCAACGACAAAAAAATCATTAAAAAGTGGTAAAAAACGACGTCATGTGTGGTCAAGTGGTGTAAAAGACCAATAGAAGGCATCAAAACAAATACGGTCATATCATATCATTGGTAAGTAAAATATTTTTCGTTATTTAGAAATATCTATGAGCGTATACATGCAATCTATGGTAGCTATTATGCAACAAGTGTTCAGTCACTTTGTGGGGCAGAGTCAAATCTTCACGTTCACTGCTATCACAGATTTTTAAACAAGAATAAAACTCTCTCATGAAATTCAGTACAACAGAAAAAAAGTAAAATTAAAATCAAAATTTTGTAATGCTATAAAAATGGCGCGTCCTGCAATATACAATCCATAGAAAACGAGTAATCTGATGTAAACTCCTGTCTTTTTATCATTATACAGGGTGTAACAAAAACTCTGTCCAATCCGTGAAGGGATGATTAGGTAGGTACCTATAAAGTTTCGATTCTATTCACACAATCCTCTTTGAGTAACAAGTAAAAAAAATCCCTGGTTAAAATAGAATAAACGAAAAATAGGGAACTCACATGGCAACACCGAAGGCAGCGGCACCACAAGTAGTGACGTCATAAGGTCAAGACTAGGGCTTGCAATTCGAATATTCGAATATTCGAATATTCGAATTATTCGAATATTCGCCTTATTTTGCTATTCGAATACTCAAGTTGGTGATATTCGAATATTCGAATATTTTCCACTTTTTTGGATTTAGGCAAAAGTCATTCATTAAATACCCGAATAGCTTTTGTGAGCATACAATGAAGCTATCGTTAACGTTCACTTTGTCCTTTATTTATTTGTTTACCTATGTTGTTTGTTTTTCCACAAATTGTAAACGATTTTAATATCTAGTTTCCCAATGAGTCAAAGACTTGAAACTTAAAACATAGGTCAGAACAGGAAGACAATGACATCTTATAGTGTCATTGAGCTAATCTTATGATGGAACCAAAAGACCTCAGGAAATCTGTAATAAAACCATACAATCCCATCGAGTTTGTGCTCGTTTGATTCGTCTTGACAAGTACAAATGTGTGATTGTCTCAAATAAATATTTTTTCTTTCTTTTGTTCATTTTATTCTTTTTTGGCTTTAGTGATCGGCGTGTCTTGCGACACGTAGGCCTTTTTCAGCTGTTCCCATTCTGCTCTATCTCTTGCTTTTCGCGATCAAATTGTTCCTCCAGTTTTCATAATATCATCTGCCCATCTATTGGTTTGTCTTCCTCTTTTCCTTTTTCTGTCCCATGGTTGCCACTTTGTAATAATTTTGGTACATTTTTTCTTGTTGTCTTTTGCCATTTAACTCGTCCATTGCCATTTTAACAGTCTTATTTTCCTTATTATGTCTTCTACTTTCGTTTTTTTTTCTTATTTCCTCTGATTTTTGAAGGTCTTTCAGCGTAACACCTATTAGGCTTCTTTTCGTTTTCTTTGGCATATTCTTAGCTTCTAATAGTGCTTTTGAGTCAGGGCCTATGTTTGACACTCTGTACTAAAACCATGAAAAATCATTGAGTTTTGGCTCGTTTGATTCGTCTTGACTAGTACTCTGTTAGCAAATATTCTCCAGGGTCTGATGATGGAGACGGAAGAAAACTACGGGAACTCTGTAATAAAACAATACAAATCCATCGAGTTTGGGCTCGTTTGATTCGTCTCGACAAATACTCTGTTGGGAATATAAATAGTGTCCAGGGTCCGATTATGAAGCTGGAAGAAAACCACAAAACAATGTAATAAAACCATGCAACTCCATTTAGTTTGTGCTCGTTTGATTCGTCTTGACTAGTACTCTGTTGGGAAATAGTGTTCAGAGTCTGATGATGGAGCCGGACGAAAACCACAAGAACTGTAATGAAACCATACAAATCCATCGAGTTTGAGCTTGTTTGATTCGTCTTGGCAATCACTCTGTTGAGAAATAGTGTCCAAAGTCTGATGATGGAGCCGGAAGAAAATCACAGGAACTCTGTAATAAAAACATACATATTCATCGAGGGCTCGTTATTCGTCTTGACTAGTTCTCTGTTGGGAAATAGTGTCCAGAGTCTGATGATGGAGTCGGAAGAAAACCACAGAAACTCTGTAATGAAATCATACAAATCCATCGAGGGCTCGTTTGATTCGTCTCGACAAGTATTCTGGTGGGAAAATAGTGTCCAGTGTCTGATAATAAAGCCGGAAGAAAACCACAAAAAATATGTAATAAAACCATACAAATCCATTTACCTAGTTTGATTTGTCTTAACTAGTACTCTGTTGGGAAATAGTGTCCAGACTCTGATGATGGGGCCGGAAGAAAACCATAGGAACTCTGTAATGAAACCATACAAATCCATCGAGTTTGGGCTCGTTTGATTTGTCTTGACAAGTAATCTGTTAGGAAATAGTGTCCAGGATCTGGTGATGGAGCCGAAAGAAGGGTACAGGATCTCTATAATAATACCATACAACCCCATCATGTTTGAACTAGTTTGATTCGTTTTGACATGTATTCTGATGAGAGCTAGTACCCTGGTCTAATAATGAAGCCGGAAAACAGCCCAAAAAACACAGATAAGACTAAAAAACTAAAAATAAACATATACTGACAATCAAACCAAAAACATACGTTTTAAAAATGAACTAAAAAGTATAAAAATCGGACTCAAAACATGCTTTTAAAATAAACTAGAAAAACGGACTAATAAATATAAAATAATTTCCCCTTTAAAGATTTATAAAGTTTTTAAACTAAAAACGTGGGGCGATGGCAAAAAAAGTCAATTGAGGATAATTTTTACACAATGCGTCCCATTAAACAAAGCATTTAACTTTGGTTTAACTTGAAAAAATAAGCAATATTTAAAATTTACGACCATCTGTCTTATTTTACAAAATTATTCGAGTAATATTCGAGTACCTCCTTAAAAATTTTCGAATATTCGAATACTGGATTTCATCGAATATTTGCAAGCCCTAGTCAAGACCGTCAGAACACAAAGTAATGACAATTTCCATAAACTATGATTTTTATGCAGCTCTGAAAACAGCTTTTTAATAATGGAGTTTGATTCGCGGATCGTTCTGCTGGAACCCCAATATGAGATCTGCTGCGAAGATGCTACTCCATATTTCCACCACCAATAGCAATTACATGCCCAGCAACTGTGCACTAGATTGTCTCGAACACTTTGCAGCACACCTGCATTCAACTTAATAAGTACAAAAGTGCCTATTATTCGCAAACGCATTACGGCTTCACTCTCACAAATGTTTTTAAACATCAACTGTTAACATGACCTCACAAATAAAACTCAAGAGGTGTCAAATCTGGCGATCGCGCTAGCTACGGAGTTGATCCATCTCTTCCAATCCACCGTCTCACATATTGCTAGCTTAGGTATTCGCGCACCGGTCAATAAGCATATTAAAATAGTCTGCATTTGAAAAAGATTTTTGGCAAGAATAAATTTTGACTTGATGGAATACGCTGCTATAAAAAAATATATTCCGACGAACTGAGAACCTCCTCCTTTTTTGAAGTCGGTTAAAAAGATGTCGCTATACTAATTTTGTACTGCCAATTAAAGCATGCTTTTTTATGTGAAAAATAAAAATAAAGCAACGTATGAATACGCAGTCACACCTCTAAAAGACATATTGAGGCGTTGCTTTCGCCAATGTGATAATTATCCACATTATGTACTTACATGTTATGAAAAAGAAATTTCTACATAATACATTCTCTTTTATTAAGCATACCTATTTTATTTCAATACCTTACCTGATTTTAGTCTTTCTTGAAATCAAGTGTCTTACCAATTAATATGATCATCATTCATCAACATCATCATTTTATATTTTTCATAAAATAAAATAACAATAAAATCATCACAGCCGAAAGACGTCCACTCCTGACATTATGTCTCTTTTAGTTTTCCAGAGCGACTAGTTGCAGACGACTTACATTCAGCGTATTCGAGCGATCTTCACCAAGTCGTCTGTCTACATAATAAAACAAACATTATATCTAACAAATAATAATGTACTAATTTCATAAAACAATTTTATGATGCCGCCCACCGCGCCGGGCCGTAGTGATCTTAGCAGGTTAGGTGTACTGACTGCATTCTACATTACACCGTCCTCGCTTCAATGACAAAGGCACGACAACGGCCCAATGAGTGACACGGCGCGAGCCAAATATCCAATCATGTTTGATCTGCGTTCAAACCCCAGCCAATAGAAAACGTGATATGCGTTAGAATACAACCTAATACCGATTATGCGTACATTGTAATAAGGTATGTTTTTACTAGTTCATTGTTGAGTTTGCGACCTTTTTGTGTTACAGAATATGCGAAGGTGCCATTTTTTAAGCAATATTTGTTAGGAGTTAGGCTTCCTTAGTTCTTATTTCGTTGTATTTACCTAATTTCCAGTTTGTGTGTATTTAAGCTTCATAACTTGAGGCATACTGAGAGAAGTTGAGAGAGAAATTTGTTGATAAAATTATTTTTTAATTTTTCTCATTTTTTTACAGGAGAGCCTTTCGCATTCATTAATCGGGCGTTGTACTACGCTCATAGAATCAAATCCGTCGCTATTCTAGACTAAGGCATTTAATACCTTTTTTAGGGTTCCGTAGCCTAAATGGCAAAAAACGGAACCCTTATAGATTCGTCATGTCTGTCTGTCTGTCTGTCTGTCTGTCTGTCTGTCTGTCCGTATGTCACAGCCACTTTATTCCGAAAGTATTAAGACTACACAGTTGAAACTTGGTAGGTAGATGTATTCTGTTAACCGCTTAACGAATTTAATACAAAAATAAGAAAAATAAAAGATTAAGGGGGGGCTCCCCATACATGGAACTGAAACTGAAAAAAATTTTTTTCTTCAAACCAACACGTGTTGGGTGTTTATAGATAGGTCTTTAAAAATGACATTAAGGTTTCTAAGACAACTTTTTCTCAAAGTCAACCGTTTGAAAGATATTCAGCGCCAAAGTGGAAAAATGTGTGTCCCCCCCCCTTTAACTTTTGAAATAAGAGAGTGAAAAATCTAAAAATAATATATACTGTAGATCTTAATAAATACTTTCAACCAAAATTGGTTTGAACGAGATATAGTAATTAGTTTTTGAGATATAGCACATTTTCCAAAACCGCAAATATAACTTTGTCATTCATACCAACACTGTGAAAAACAAAGTTATTTTTACAGACGAAAAATTATAGGTGGTATTAAATATGGTATGGTATAAGGTAACTACGGAACCCTATGGCGCGTGGCCCGACACGCACTTGGCCGGTTTTTTCAAAAAAGTGTCTTCAATCGACAAAACACATAATTATATGTTGATTTATGCAATAAACAAAAATGTAAAAAAATCATAACCGTCTCTGTTCTACGACTGCAACGATTTCATCTATTCCATTTTTACTTAGTGAACAATAATATAGACGGATACTTATCATTGTTTAAGAAAAAACTGTTTTAAAAGTAATCTTGTCATGAAATAAAACAGTTTTTTATAAATTAACCCGCATTGTATAGGTAAGAATCTTTATAATAAAATTTAATTTCAAAAATGTTTAGAATGAACGAGTAAGCAAAACTGCATTCTTCAAACTTGATGTACTATAGTTTTTTATTTCTGCGAGATCGTTCGAAATAAAATCCTTGTGTTTTTTTAATATCTCGCAACGGGACGCTGTTTTCTTATGATTTTACAAAAGAAACTTTGAGAACAATTAACGATAAAAAGTTGTATGCCACAATAAAATACCTATCTTTCTTAGTGTTTTCCCACACTTCGGAATTATATGTCTTATCCATAAATCCAAAAAAAAATCCACGACATGTCTAAAAGATTGCCCGCCATTTGGAAGATGAAAACGGTTCCAATCTAATGATATTTCCTATAACAGCGTCGCTGCCATTATAGCACAAAGGATCGTATAAAAGATAAGATGTAACTCACAAGGATCGTCATCTGCACCTAATGATAATAGCTCACATAATTCCGGACAAAGCCAGTGCCGAAAACAGACGAGAAACGCTCCGTTGAAAGTTTCTCACCAATTCACTAGGAGACAGATTTCTCAGTTGAGGGTCCCCTGTTTTTATGTATGCCCCTTCGGGACGGACAATGCGAGAAGAATGGGAAAATTAACGGACCTTTTCCACGGTGTAATTTCTATTAAACGTCCTTTTTAAGAAACCGAGAAGTCTTTACATTTTTTTGTCACTACACAAACGATAAGATTGTTTGAATTTACAGTTTCAAATCAAATATCTGAGTGAAATGGCGGTTTAAACACTATCATTTTGAATCAAAAAGACGATTTTCAGAGCTTTAATTGAAACCTTTGAAAGCTGTAGTAGTTTACAAAGCTATTTTCTAGGAAAACAGAAAATTAAATTATTAATCTATAAAAATCTGGCTATTTAGTCACTAAACTTTTTTCAGTTCAAAATATAAATAATCACGCAAAATGAGTAGGTATCAAAATAAACTCATAAATGTTAATCGTATAAACTTTATTTACTATTTCAATTCGTTTACCTAATTTCATTCAGGAAGTTTAAGTTTATCTTGCTCTATCACAGATGGGCTTGAACTTATAGTTTTTTTAAGAATAGTGATGCAAATAATTTTTCGTAAATAATGTTTTCTTTAGGAATACGCATCGAGAACTTAATCTTTAGGACGTCTGTCGCGGATGACTGAGCACCAATATGGATCTGATTGCGGTATTGACCTTCAGTGTATCGAAGCGAAATACTATCCGAAAACAGAGATCTATAGATGTAAATATTTGTGGTTAAGGTTTTGAGAAGTAGATGAGTTTTCGGTCTCATGATCAGGGGCTGGTGATGTGAAACAATAGATTATCCTTGATATTAAAAGATAAGATATCTTAGAGTGGCTGCTAAATAACAAGGAAGTATTCGAATTTCGAAACGGAACAGCGTAAGTGTATATTTCATTTTACGTAACGAGGGGTCTGTAACTCATTTCTTCAAAGGACTCCTTTGATGTTTTATATGACAGTAAAAATGTAATAACTCCTTAATTTGAAATGAAATGTTTTGTGTAGCATCCTGGGAAGACATTAAGCCCATCCCTTCCAGTTATAAAACCGTAACCAACAGTATAGGCGTACGGTTCGTGTAAAATTGCTGTCATATTCGAATACAATTTTGTTTGTAAACCACAGTAATTTTATGTTTCACGGGTAGATGTTTGTATGTAAATTTGCGGTGCAATGTTTCATTTTATATGGTTCCGGAGGAAAACAAAAATCAGTCTGTTTTATTGAATGTATTTCGTGAAATGTTGACGAATACAACGGACGGATACAAACGATTCGAATCGAATTACATTCAGTATAATAATTTTGTTGCGGCCACAGATTATAACTACAGTTTTTATGCAGTTTTGTATAAATCCTGTCTATCCCATCCTAGAGCTTAATGCATTAATGCTTTTAGATCATGAAAACAAGTATCTGATTAGAATTACTTTCATTTGAAATATAAGAAAGACTTAATTAATATTTCATTTAAATGCTTTAGCGTAACCGTTCACGAGCGACTTTTTGTAGCTGCGATAATTGCGGCGTTAATCGCGGCGCTAATCGCCCGCGAAATGACACGACAATGGTTTTACTTAGACAGCGACATAAAAGTGCCGCAATTATCGCCGAGATTAACGCCGCGTTTATCGCAGCTACAAAAAGTAGCTCGTGGGCGTTTACGTATAGAACTCCGTATGTTCTATTCTCAGTGACAAAAATTGCTCAGCGATTAATCGCCCGTCAGAGCGGGGACGCTAATTATAATCAAAAGCTTTAATTAAGTTACATAAAATTAATTGATTCCTGTGAAATAATAATTCATAATTATACAGGTACGTCAAAATAATAACGTAAACTAGAAGCCATAATAACGACTAAATTACTGAAATGGATATAGCGATTCCTAGGAGGGTCTCAGAAACTTATTATGTCAGTAACAGTAAGACTGTAATTCACATTGCGCCGGCCGTAAGGGTAAAGGTTTACATCGAGCCCGCAAGGTTTATTTAACCCAACACAGAGTTTATTTACGGCATCAAAATGTTCACGGTTAAGGCTAACCGGTATTTGTTGTTTCCGAAAAACCCTCCGGCTGCGACCCCCTTGATAAAAAGGGCCCGTCGCTATGCCATTTGCGTCACCCCAGAATTTTGCCCGAGACGGACGACTGGCAATAAAAGTGAATGTTATCTTGCTAATTTTTTCCCTAGCGCCGACACGCCGCCATAATCCGAATCTTTGGAGAACGGAACGATTACGACACGAGTTACCGTAACTTCGCTACGAATCGAAATTCGGCAGTAAAAACTTTACTCACGGGATTCTTGATAGATATTTCCACAGGGTATTTTTTATTGGTCCGCGGCGTTCTTAGATTTGGTTTCATCTTATTATCATTATTTTAGTTGGTGATTAGGTTATTAAATTTAACGAACTTTTCGTAAGTTGATAAAATTTTAATGAAATAAAGTGATTATTTCAATTAAACAAATTATTTCAGTCACACCTTATAGAACTTGCTCAGACGTACACGTGGAAAACAGCAGTCAGCTTATTTGTATGTTAATAGTAACTATCTAATCACTGAAATGTGGTATTAGTAATGTATTTTGTCTGATTTCATAGATACTGTGACGATAGGATACAAAGGTTGGTGTTCTATTTTATTATTCTTGGAGTTTATTTACTTTTATTTTTCCAAAATTAATTATGTAAACAATCCAAAAACCAATTTTGTTCACACAAAAACCCTAAAATGAAAACTGTGAGAGTTACGGGACACATTTTATGCAATT
The DNA here is from genome assembly GCA_943789525.1 of Agriphila geniculea. Taxonomy (NCBI): domain Eukaryota; kingdom Metazoa; phylum Arthropoda; class Insecta; order Lepidoptera; family Crambidae; genus Agriphila; species Agriphila geniculea. The sequence goes on from OX038880.1 coordinate 18,018,438, forward strand.
TGTAGGCCTATTTGACCCTTCAGAGGCAGCGGCAGGGTCCTAATGACGTTACCCGAACAAAAATAGTCTTCGACACGGCGGCGCTGGGACATGCGTTGTTGTTAATTAGGTTATTGCGTGTTCCGTAACATCCCTTTTTAACATTAACATCGTTTGGTTTGAAGAGCACTTACTAACGATTTTTGAACGTTTAATTTCGTCTGCCAGTTAGAGAAAGACTAGCTTTTGATGACTTGGCTAACAAAAACAAAACATTTTCAGTCGAACTTAAAAGTTATAAGTATAAACAAAATTAAGGTTTCGACAGTTGCCAACATGCAACAACATAATTTTTTTAGACAAAATGTAGGTACCACTTTTTCGGATTCATCTATCTATACAATCTAAATATTTTTACTTAAACGCGAACTTCTATTATTGTTATAAATTGCCGACTCATGGGCTCTTATAGTAGTATCATTGGAAAAATGAGCGGAACAGTCCAAAACGAATGATTTATAATGGTATCATCAGTCAACTCTTTGCGATTGCTTTTAAAGGAAATTCTTTGTCATTCAGATGATTTGGGCACGGTTTTCAATGATATAAAGACTCACTGTATATTATTTTATAATACTAGGTACAATCGTGCATTCATAATTATTATTCACTAAATAGTACAATTGTATTCAAAGTATTTGACGATAACGCCGAAGGTGGAAGCGCACTACAACCGGAATCCTCATCACTGAGGATCTGGCTATTTTAGACTTAGATAAGATGGTTATAGCTACCCAGGTGGACTTGGAATAAGCCCTACCATCAACCAAACCGAGTACAAATTGTACCCCCCCTCGGAATCAAACGGGACCCCTGCGTTTTACACGGGGGGCAAACCACTAGACCACAGAGGCGGTTTAATATAAGATAAATAGTAATAAGTAAAGAAGTAAAGTAACAAAATGACCTTCACTATCTCTTTTCGTATTGTAAGCAAACGAATTCACCACAAGAAGGCAACTACATAAAGGAATATACGTCGGGACCACAATCACGACATGTCCACGCCATGCACGCTTCGACATGCCTCATGAATAATAAACTAGGAACCGAACCGCCCTACACCAATGACACCAACGTGACCCTCGCTTTATTAAGAATACTCCCACTCACAAAAAACTATGACCAAATAATATATAACTATGTGTTTATAATATAAAATCATTTTTAATGGATACTAGCGTGGTATTGAAATATTTGTTTATGATTTGATTGGTTTTGATTTATTGATTTTTATTTTCATTTGGATTTCAATCATAATCATAATCATTTATTCCACCTTGTTATATGGTTACAGCTGTTTGAAATATTGAATGATCACAACATATTACAGTAAAACTATGTAGTATGTGGAAATTATAAGAATTTTTGAAATACCATTTTAAATGACATACTTAATTGAATAAAATATGATAATATTTTCAGATAATTTAAATTCCAACATACTAAAGTAAACGACATCGCTCGAAGGATTGCTCAGCTGAAGTGGCAATGGGCAGGACACATAGCGAGAAGAACTGATGGCCGTTGGAGCGGAAAGGTTCTGGAATGGCGACCGCGCAACGGACGACGCTCCGTGGGTAGGTTCCCCGACAAGTTGGACCGACGATCTGGTGAAGGTCGCGGGAAGCCACTGGATGCGGGCAGCGCAGGACCGATCGTCGTGGAGATCCTTAGGGGAGGCCTATACCCAGCAGTGGGTGTCGTGCGGCTGATATGATGATGATGATGATAAATTCCAAAGATAATTCAAACGAATAACATGAAGTACTAGACGTGGACAATCGGAAAATAAAATAAAATAATTTCTTAAAGTATCCACTTTATATTGGTGTCCAAAATCGCAATCGTTAACTAACACAGCAAAATCAAAGTTTTGCAACCTACGTTAATAAAAAAACATGTTTTTGCTAACCTTTAAATGTAACAAAGGGATGAAAAACTTTTTCTAACGAAAAGGGAAATGAAATGATAATATTTATAAATAAAGGGTAAAGATCCAGGCAAAGCCAACATCAGTATATTTGAGTTATTAATAATGTCCTGTTACAATAATAGAAAATTATCATTGAATTATTTCTTATGTAATGTTTTTTTTTTCAGAGACGGGGAGTGTACTCGTATAGTCAGGTCAACCACCTTGTTCGGTAGTGAATAAGATATTGTAAAACTACATATATTTAGAAGCTATAATGTAACTGCTCGAGGGCAGCGCAGGACAGATTGTCGTTGAGATCGTTGTGGGAAGCCTTTACCCAGCAGTTGGCGTCTCGTGTAGCTCATAATAAACAACCTTCAGAGAGGACAAACTAATAATTAACGACAATTTTATTCCATATAAGTGACTATTAGATAAGCAACGAAGTTATCAGTCAACAACCTGGAGTCACCATCTCTGAGGTCATGATTTAGATCTAGCTGGGTCAATTTATAGAAAACGAACTTCCCTATATTGTATGTATTTAGGTGTTTGTTTCATAATAGAAAAAGGCATTTTTTTAAATATCTCAAGAAAACATGGTATTCAAAAGACCAACACTACCTTTCTCCACGATCTCTCTCAATTAGTTTTAAAAAGCTGGCAGTTGAAAATTTATCTTATTTCATTACACGACACCTGTTTCACGCTCAAAAGAACGTAACTAGATTAAGGTTGTGTGTTTATAATGCAACGAATGCTGAGGTAGCCTAAATCCAATAACAAGCCCGCCTTGGTTCTTTTACTAAGCGGGGACCGGGCGGCGGCGACACGTGAGTCGCACAAGGGCCTTTGTTAATACTGGGCTGGAATTCGGGGTAACATACTTACAACCTACCTTTTTGTTTTTTATGCCGATGAAAAATGCATTTACGTACGATCTGTTACCTCAATGGTCACCTGCCCTGACCCCGTTAACCCTTAATCAAACAGAATACTTTTTTATGAGATAAATGAAAACTAAGAATGGTTTTTAGGTAAGTTGGGTGCGTAGATTCAGAAAAAAAATATAAAAATTAGATAGGGGGTGGGGAAAGGGTGTTTTTGCGGTGGGAAATAATTTCCCATTATCCGTTACTGCATAGCAAAATTTTATGGAAGTGGGAAATTGTTTCCCATTGTCCGATACGGTTACGGACTTTTATTTTTACTAGTACTTGCAACTTGCAGAAGGAGAACAAATGCTATTAGCAAAGCAATTATCGTCTTCAGAATCATAATCGGATAAATCAGATAAGTCAGCCAAGTTTTCTACTGCTTCTTCTAGTTTTTTTTAGTAAGTGGTTGTGGTTTTCGTATTTTTTTCTTATTCATTTTTCTTTTGCTGGAAATAAATAATAAAAATCTGAAGAAAAACAATATCGGATACGGATATTTTTTTTGTGCACGAGACAGACGGCCAGAAGTTGTATATATATATTACGGGAACAAAGAAAATTTTAAGTGCAGGAACGAACAATGGGAAATAATTTCCCACTTACTAAAACCTAAAAATTTCTAGTAAATCGTACTGTTTCCGCAGGTCTTTTCAAGCCAAATATGCAGAAAATAAGTCTAGTTTATAATAGTGTTCACTATATGCACTTACCAGATTTTTTTTTCAATTTAACCTCAAAACACTGACGAGAACTGGTTTTTTGGCAAAAAAATCGTGACCTCTGACTTTCTCTTTGAAATTTGGTGACATATGGCGGCCATTAAAAAAATGTTGCCATTTTTCAAATTTTAAATATTATCAAGATTTTAAATTTCCATAGATGACATTCCTGGGTGTTCCCATTAAAAAAATAAAAAATATTTTGTGAATTAGGAGGAAGTGGGAAATAATTTCCCAATGTTTGATTAAGGGTGTTAAATTTTTGCAAACTATCACATGGCGGAACAGCAAAAAGCTACTCCAATAGTCACCAAAATCGGAAAACATATCTATAAAGTTCAGTTCAAAATAAAAGTCCCAGATTTTGTGGAAAACAAAAAGCTCGGTTGTTTTAAAACCTCAGTAAAAAAAGGCGAACTTATAATCCTTTGTTTTCTTTTTCACTGTTGGTACTCGATACGACCCGCTAGTGTATGCTTTTTGCATATTTCATATCAGATTTCATGAGAAAATAAATAACATTGAAATATTTGGTCCATTTTTGTTGGTTACACGTATGTTTAACTACGGCTTTCAGCCTTTGTTATCAACATCAAAGTGATCTTGAATGGTTTGTGACCACAGTCTGGTTTGTGACAATGATTTGTATTTTCAATCATTCAGTTTTTCATTCTTTCCAAACTTAACAAAAAATATAAAAAGAAGTTTATAAATTGCTATTCAAATACCGAAGAGAATACAAAGTTTTTTGTGACAGCGTATCCGTCAATGTAGATAATAGGGGTCGACTGGCATTATTTAGGTCGCATAGATTATTTACAAATAAATTTTGGTGGAATAACGCGAATATAGCTTATTATAGATACGCTTATAACGATTGTAGTGACACACATAATTATATACAAGAACATTTAAGTTCAAAAGTTGAGTAGTTAAGAGTGAAAGCGTTAAAAGCAAACAAATTTACTTTCGAATTTATAATATAAGTTAGGATTATGCTTGAATCGTTACTACTGTGTGTAACATTATTATTTTTCTAGTGACATGAGGTTTTGCTTTCTAATATTCAAACACTAGCCTCCTATGTCCTTAAATCCCATTACTTTTTAACAAATTTTTATTAGGTAGCTTTCTTGTTTATTTATTTGTTCACAAAATTTGGAACCGATTTTATACCTAGCTTCTCGATAAGCTAAAGACTTGAAACTTGAACATGGTTCAGAACTATAAGACAATGCAATATTACGGTGTCATTGAGCTGATCTGATGATTTATTTATTCATTTATTTATTACTTAGGGAAACATACAGCTTTAAATAGCACATAGTAATAGTAAAACTTAATTTTAGTACATTATCCAAAAGACATTATCCACTACTAAATAGTTCATTACGTTGAACAGACAAATTATGTAAGTAAAGATGGACCCGGAAGAAAGCCACAAGAACTCCGTAACCCTACAAACTAATCCAGGTTGGTCTCGTTTGATTCGTCTTGACCAGTACTCTGATGGGAGACGCTTTCCATGGCTTAGTGATGGAGCTGGTAGAAGGTGACAGGGACTCTGTAATAAAACCATATAACTCCAAATGGAGTTGAAAGAAGACCACAGGAACTCAAAACGACACAACCTCATCTAGTTTGGGCTCATTTGATTCGTCTTGTCAAGTACTCTAATGGGATATGGTGTCCAGGGTCTGATGATAGAGCCGGAAGGTGGTCACAGGAACTTTGTAATAAAACCATGCAACTCCATCTAGTTTGGGCTTGTTTATTCGTCTTAAAAAGTTGATGGGAGATGGTTATAAACGTGACTATTCGTCACCCGACATGACAATTTCATATTAATTGCGTCAACCAATAAAAAAATTTAACAAGCTCATCATAGCTACACCGCAATGTAAACCAAATTGTCACGACACTTGAGAAATTGTCACCTTATGAAATATGGCCCAGGATCTGATGATGAAGCTGGAAAAAGCCACAAGAAAAACAACACAGATATTACTAAAAAGCAGAAAACAATTTTTAATTATATTATACTGAAAAAAAAAACACTTTTTTAAAACGAACGAATGTATAAATTTTTATGTTTGGATCCTTCCGTTTTTCACAGAAATTCCACCAAGTAATAAAAGATAACTCACACGGTGATTTGAATGAATGCTCGGTAATATTGATGTTTTCATTTCACATTTTCATTTCATTAGGTGTATTAGAACGGTGTCATTTGCCAACTTTCCTATTAGAACAGTGCCATTTTCCAGCTATCCTATTAGAACAGTGCCATTTGCCAACTTTGCTATTAGAACAGTCTCATTTGCCAACTTTCCTTTTCTCTCCTTTCATGAATTGCCCTATTGCAATTGTTGGAATAGCTTAAGAATTTTTGTTTTCAGCATCCTTAATATGTTAGTGGATATTGCCGCTGATGGTTTGTTATCGTAAAATAAAAACATTATAGGTACCATGGGCAACAGCGTCGCTTAACTACTGCTAAGGTTAAAATCGCTTGCACGCCGAGCCCGCTGTCACATACGTTTAGTTCGTGCAGGGGCGATACGCGCGCACACGAATTTTGTTGCAAACTGGTTAAGCGACGCTGTTGCCTATAGTAGGTACCTAAGCAAATTGTGCAATGTTAAATTATTAAGAATTAACAATTGTGCGGAAAATATGGTTACTTACTTCATTCGAGATACTAAAAGCACTGGCTAAAAGTTTAATATGTAGAGATGGCGACTAAGCTCAATACGAGACTCTTGCACACGAGTGCATCTTCCATTAAAGAAAAATATTATTGAATTTAAATTCAAAATTTTCAGGTGAAAAACGGCGCACTAGGAAATTTGCCTATAAAACGAACGATTTCTGAAAGCCATTCCATTTACGCGAGCGCGGTCGGAACGACAAACTAAAGGACGTGACAACCGTTCACTTTGCAAAATATGTATGGCTAAACGTGAGCAATTTAGAATGCACTATTGTTAAATAAAATGTTACACTGTGTGACACTGTTGTCACTGAAGTACTATAAAAATGTTACGTAAATGTTTAGCTGAATGAATTTATCTTCTCTGTATTTATGAAAGCTTGGCATGTTTTCATAACTTTTCAAACAAACAATATGTACTTATAGGTGTGTCTTTATATGATCGCTTTCCAGTTTCCTTTCACTTTTATCTGACGAATGCATCAAGGCATTTAATAGCGCACGCTGATCGTGCGCTTCCATTTTCCTCTTGCACTTTTAATAGAAGCATGCCCGCGCATGCCCTATCTTCTCAAAAAAAGTCAAATTTGTATGGAGGAATGAAATGTGAAATCACGGTTTGGCGGTAGTCAATATTACAAGTGTTTGACGCAAGTTGACTTGAAAGTTGATGCAACTTGGTGAAGACAGACCAATATGTATGCACATGCTCAATGTTTTACGCTTCAATCAAGCAAAATTAAGTGTGCAGACCAAACAGAATTTAAATTGAACTTGTAAGATCACCCGTTTTTATTACTGTAAATAGAACAAAAAACCGACGACATTTGAAATCTTTTATTTGGCTGATTCATAAGAATTTTTTTCTTATGAAGCAGTAAAATAATCTATCGAAGGCCTAGCCTAAGCATCGCTACGGAGATTTTGAAAACGTATTTCAGACGTCATAATTGAGTAGGTATTTTATTAGATAGCGGGTGGATAGCGGTTAGGGCGGTTAGGTAAAATATAATTGACATGACAAATATGGAACTGTCATAAGATGTTTACGCCGAGGAAAAGCAGCCTTCGTCGTAATGTTGGTAATGTAGGTGACAGTTCAATTTCACGAAATCAAAGCCACTGTATTGGAAGTCATACATGAATATCATTAAGGACTTAGAGATATGGAGAATTTGAGGATTTTGGCGATAAAATACTAGATATTGCCGCGGGGCATACACAATGTAGGTAGTTTAATAAGTATTAAAATACAAAAGCAAAATGTAGCGTTCACACAGGTAACCTACAGCGCTCAATTCCTATTTCTCGTGTTTGTGTAAAATAAAATGGTTATTTTAATAAATGTTTAGTCTTGGTTTTTAGTCGCCACCTACATTACAAAGTAAAGGTAACAAAAGGTTGTTACCTTAACTTTGTTACGTAACAATTTCTTAATTAAAGATGTTATTTGTTCCCGATATAAACTCGATGTATTTCCGCCCCGCCCCACAATCAATTACCTCACCCCACCGGCGCCCACCGCGCGAGTTCGTGTGGGCGATTTCAAATTTCTGTACACCTTAGATTTTTTTTATTTATTTTTTTTATGTAAAGTTTAGAACTATTTTACAATCGCACTATGAATAGCACATTCTAGATTTTAATATAATTAGAAATTAATCACATAATACCGTGTATTTTTGCTTTTATTGTACAAAATAGTAAGAGGTGTCGAGATTTGACGTCAGTTTTGTTACTACATAAAAAGGTAATAAATAAATTAAAACTGCGAGCATTGAACAATATTTATTAAATTTTATGAAAAAACAGCAAAATATCAAAGGAATGGCAGCATGAAGTTGTGTGCAATTTAAAAACGACTACCACTTTTTCAAAATATTAACTAAGTTTTGTTACCATGGAGCCAAAAAAACATTCATTTTTGAGTTTTTTAATTATTGAGAGATCACAAGAGCTCTAAACAACCAAAATATTGAAGAATCATAAATTCTTTAGGTATTTTTGTATTAATAATACCTGATATTTTTTTATAAATAGATAAAATATTAAAATAATCGTCCAAGTTTTATGGGACAGTAACAAAAGTGACTCTTGAAATATTATTAGGCTGAGTGCACATAATTCTTCTTAAAATTTAAAATTACAAATAAAATATTTAGCCAACTACGTCACACACATATCACGAGCGTGCTTTCTTTGTACTTATTACCATTAATATAATCTTCTATGAACTATGAATTCTTAATCTCTACTAATTTCAGTCTTTGCGTTTATAATCAACATTCTTCATTAACTAGGCACTTAACTTTTTAGTTTAATATGTTATTGTACGTATTATCACATAATATTTGAGCATAATCAGCATATCACAATGCTTACCTAACTTATATTTAACAAAACTACTACGGCTCCTCACTATCTTACTTGTTTTTACCCGGGATAAACGTATATAATATTATCTTACTTTACATAAAAATGTAATATGTTTTTATATTATAATATTTCTTGCAAAATAAAAATATTCAAAACCAATTGACAAATGTACTAAACCTAATTTTCAATTTTTTTTTAATTTTTTTTTATTTCATAGGAAAACATACTGTGTCTTAATAGCTTTGATAATAATGCGTGTAGGAGTCTATGCACCATTATAAGTTTTCGCATATAACCAAGAAAAGGGCATAACGAATTCCAACATCAATCTTCTACAAAGATTATATAAAATTAAGTAATACTTAATAGAAATACAATTAACAAAAAAAAACAGTTAACAGCTAGCTATATTCCATATGAACTCGGCTTAAGATGTCAGTTTTGTTACTTTTTTGGTCAGGCCTATATGTTACCGCATTTCAAGTAACAAAATTGACGTAACATTTTACAGTTATAATATTGAAAAAATAAACTATAAAATACTCGCTTTATTTAGCGACCTATGAAACTGTTGTTTTGTTTCAAATAATTATGCTCTACGTTTCTTGTAAAAAAATATGTATTATATAGATAAATAGAATTAAATAATGGTAACTTACCTTGACTAAATAATATGGATCTCCTGCGCCCAGCACAGAACAACCGTCCGCTTTCACAGTTTTTTTGACACTGCTACTTTTTTTATGGCGGCTTTAAAAATGGTTGCCTTGTGTATTGCCATATTAAAATTTAGAAGTCCCCACGTGTTATTTAAGGACTTGAAAAATGGGTAACAAACCTTGACATGTCAGGGTGACTCAAATATCGACTTTTGTTATATATTTGTTTTTTAATAAAAAATATTAATTTATGAGGGCAATAGCATCGGTTTTTCAATCGTTTAAAAAGATATATTTAAAATTCTTAAAATACCACTGTACCCTGTTATGTTACGAAACATGAGTTTTATTAAATTTCGTTACCGTTGAATGAGATGGGACATGTGAAATTAAGTGGTACTTTATGTTTTTAAATTTATTTTAAAAATAAGTGTTAATTATTTAGTCATACAAATTACATATTTTAAAAGTTTACAAATATATTTATTTACAGGAAAATGTTTTTTAGTCAAACTTTTTGAAATATTTACGTAAAAAAATAAAATATTTATGGGACACGCTAAATTGGGGTGGTGTTAAGAATTTTGAAATCGCCCGTGTGCCGATCCGTGTGCTCATTCAATAGCTCTAGACTTCACGCACACAGCTGTGCGTGTGCAAAAATGTCACTGTGTGTGTAGCGTCTGTGTAATAGGTAGTTTAAAAGTGACGCTTGTATGGAGTGCCCGGGGTGTGGTAATGCAAAAAAAATTGACGCACTAAAATATACTTAGGTATCAATTACATAGAATTAATTCCCCATCTTTCCGCAGCTGTTTGTTTTCATCACTCAGAATTGCCAAACAGGGTATCGCAAGACCTTACAAGCAAAGTTTACGCACTCATTTATTATTTTATGAACAAGAAAAGCAAAGTTTTAAATTAATTTGATTTGATATGTATTCTCTAAAGTTTTGTTTTCCGGACGTAATTTAAAGACCTACGTTGATGAATGATGAGATACCTACTGAGTTGTGTTGTAAGGTCAATTTTAGAATGTTTCTCGCATTTCTAGGGTTCCGTACCTCAAAAGGAAAAAACGGAACTCTTATAGGATCACTTTGTAGTCCGTATGTCTGTCCAGACCCTTTATCTCAGGAACGCGTGGAAGTATAGAGTTGAAATTAAAACCATTTACTCAGGGTTACGGTTCCTTGAAGCTGTGAAAAAATCAAATCTCTAAGTTTAAGTAAAAAAAAATACCCGTTTATGTCGCAAAAAACGCATATTTCGATACTCTCAAGAACTTCCCGTTGTTGACCTAATTTGGCAAATAATATTGTCTTATACTACAAATACAGGTAAAAATCTGAATTATTAAATTAAATCATAAACTGTCTGTATCGTTTATGCCGCAAAAACGCATATTTCGACACTTTTAAGGGAATCAAAATTATAGGCTACTTTCCGTTGATCTAGAACTATGTAATTTGGCAAGTAATATCGTCCTATACTACAAATACAGGGAAAAATCTGAAAACTATAATATTTGTAATTACATCATAAAAAATAAATAGTCTTTATTTAAGTATGTACCAACAAATTTGTATGGAACGCTCGGTGGGCGAGTCCAACTTGCACTTGTCCAGTTTTTTTTTTAATCTAAAGGGTAAATTCGAAAAACGAACTTTTCTATATTGGCTCGGTTGGAGTGGTTGTAGTTCCACCGTTATCTCTGATTTCCATAACGCAAGTGCTTTAGTTACTTACTCTGGAATCGAGTTTGTGATGTCTAAGATTTATTTATCTATATATGTCACCGGCAATGTATGAAATAGGCATTGTATACAATTGCTGGCCCTTTTAGGCAATGTATGAAATATAATGAATATTGATATCTGTTTCACACATTACCTAGGCAGTGTCTACAATGACTAGGCATTGTATAGAATGCCTGTTGGTCCCCGGCAATGTGTATAGTCCATTCATTTAGATAGTGTCGGTACACCCGCAAGCACTTGTGTTCAGAGACATGAATACCGGAAAGGTTTTGGTAACGTTATACAAATAACGTTACAGATAACGGTAAAAAATAGCGATGATTCTAGCAATAGTTTTAGCTTATTAAGTGTTTTATACTAAAATCCAAGTTTTAGAAATGTATTGACATTTCGCAGTCGTACGTTTATACGGAAAGTCCGTATTATTAGCTTGTAAATTTTCCAGAATCGTGTCTAGTGTCGGAAGTTTTTTATTAGCATAAAATCTGTATACTGTTCGGACGTACTACATCACATTCAAAGTCGTCAGTTTTCGATAGTTTTATTTCTTCCGTTTTTACGTTTTTTGGTGTTAATGGGCCTATATTTAATATTATACCGACGCTAGTTATTGGTATTCCCACTATTTTTGAAGTATCTGTGATAGGTGCTGACACACTGATTTCAACGCAATGCCGATGGACATTGATTATAAGTTGTTTACATGTTTTACAAAACACCCGTATTTTTTGTTGGTTCACTTAAAGTTTCATCTTGACGCACTTAACTGTCCTTCCAAGGATGAAAAAATATTTTCAGTATACGTAGCAGAGTCAACAAACACAAGCTTTCACTACGGCAACGCTTCGATGTAAACTGCCAAAATCCAAATTGACTTGCGGGTGTACGCCGCACGCGGTATCCTTTGTTTATGCGGCGGCATCCTTTGACAAGAAGCGGCACGTGCAAAGGCGGCGCGATAAAAGGGCGCCACTATCTAAGTGAATGCGCTTTAAAATAAAAAGATTTTCGAGAATAGGTTCGAGGGAGGCTTGAGGGGGGCCCGGGGAAAGCTCGAGGGGGGATCGGGAGAAGAGCTTGAGGGGGGCTCGAGGGGGACTCCCTAAGGGGAAGAAATAAGGGATGAAAGTTTGTATGAAAGTCCCTCAGTTTTAAAGCTAGGATCTTTAAATTTTGTGTTTAGGCTGATGATTGAAAATTAATAAATACGTGTCTTTCCAAAATTCAACTCCCGAAGGGGTGAAAAAGGGGATGAATTTGTGTTTAGAAGAAAATCCTTCATTTTCGAAGTAAAAATCGCTAAATTTGTAATTTAGGCTTAAGAATGGAAATCTAACGCAACGTATATTGTTATTGGTAGAATTTCAAATCCCCTATGGGGATGAAATAGGGGTGAAATGGGGTAAATAAACCTAAAAATAGATATGGATATCGTTATTGGGGTTTTCTGGGATGACGATTGCGAAAATGACATTTATTTTGAAGTCCAACACGGTGGACATGATTTAACCACTTAAGGGGTAAAAATGGGGTTAAAATTTTGTATGGAAAAAAAAATAAAATAGACATTACAACTCTAAAATTCGTAGGAACATGTCTAAAAATACATAGGCAAACAATATGTTGTTATTTTGAATATCACGCCTTAGGGGGTAAATGGGTAAGTTAACATGAAAATCGATGTGGATGTCGTTTTTGAGGTTTTGTGGGATGGTGATTGCGAAAATGACATTTATTTTGAAGTACGACACGGTGAACATGATTCAGCCCCAGGAGACAGGGACGGAAACGGAGACGGGACGGGAACGGGAACGAGATAACTACTAATATCTCTGGACCCAATTCTGATTATTGTAAAAAACTAGCTTCCGCTCGCGACTTCGTCCGCGTGGATATTAGAGAAAACCCTTAGGGAACCTTCAACCAGGATCCGACCAGCCGTTTTTACGCGATTAAGCGGGTCACCACCAAGCGTCCTGGTAGAAGGTTCCCTAAAGATTTTCTCTAATAACCACGCGGACAAAGTCGCGGGCGGAAGCTAGTTATTTATATTTTAAAACGTAAAGAAATACACGTCAGTAATACAAACATTAACACAGTTGTTTGGAATGCAAACCAAAATCAAAATTCCATCATGATAGTTAAGTTTTATTGAAGCTTGAAATTGGAATGTAAATGGCAAACGAATATTTCGTTAGCGGATTACAGTTCGATAGGCGCATGCTTAGAGCATCGCGGAAGGGAGCAGCCTTAGCGATTATTACTCTATTCAAATTATTCTGGCATTTTTTGCGGGGGGGGGAAAGTGCACACAAGTGCAGTTCCGCATACTCACATACAAAAAGAACACTGTAAAGACGACACCAACACATAAAAAATAAAACAAAACAGCAAAAATTTGTGTACGGATGAGTCACACATCAAAATATGACACGTTTTTGACATAAAGGGCTGGGCTCAACTGTCGTTGCAGCTATATCGATACGGAAAAAGGAATAAAGGTAACAAACTCAAATATTTTACATGGGGTGAATAACAACAAAGACCCAACAAGCAAAAAAGTCTCAGGATGCGCACGTTTTTAGAGTGGTAGGCTTACAGGGGCCCTATTTTTGATCCATCGGCTGGCATCGAGCGCTCTTTTTGACTGATTTTCGTTCGACATATGACTCAAAACAATGAGATGTCGAACGAAAATCAGTAGAAACGAGCGCTTGACGCCAGCCGAGCGATTCAAAAATAGGGCCCCAGGGCTCTTATAATTATTTTGTACCTTGTCATTGTTCTTAAATTAGTCTTAAACAAGTTAATACGGACTCAAGAACACTCAGTCTTATTGTCTAGTCTCATATACTCTTGCGTGCTCTTGTGTTTACAAGGGCTGATCGAACAGATGTTTCATTTTGATGTGATGTAATGTAAGGGGACAGTAGGTAGAGCTGTCTATGTTCGCCAGATCAGCTAGTACCATCTGGAAGGAGCCTGTCGCGAAGAACCGCAAACAGATCAGAAGCTAGATAAGACCACAAATGGCCTTACTCCTCAGAGTTTGTGGCTCCAGATTGAGGCGGTCTCGAAGCAGGAGCGCTGCCTCCTTTGAAAAACAGTAGTGCACCCGGGATTTTTCTTCGTCATGTTTTTCAAATAAATTTATTCTGTCTGGTATATGGTGGCGACAAGGAACATCTTTTGGATCCGACAATGACGATAGGCTGGTCAGTCAACGACATATTCAGCGAAAATACAAAGTAAACATGATGTGAAATTGCTTTAATGGCCCGTCATCGCCCCATTAAAAATTCTACCTCTAAAGCATGTTCCAGACGGATTAAATCACGCCTCCCAACAGGGGTGACCTTGCTTGATGCAAACTCGTGTAGCCGCAACACAATCCGTGGATAGAAACCACGCCCCAATCAAGCTTCCACCAGGGTGACCTCTGTTGGGGGGCGTGATTTAATCCGTCTGGAACGTGCTTTAAATGTAATTTAATGAGCTCTGATGCGCTAAAGTTGCTTCGTGCAATACAAAATACCGGTAAATGGGCGGTTTGACACTTCATTAGATAAATTTGACATTTCCATATTTAAATTTTAAAGGAGCTTTAAAATGCATCTAATTTTCCTTCCTACAATACTTTAATGAAACATTAGGGTTTAAAGTGGCATTAAAAAGATAAAAATCTTTCTTGCAATTGAGTGTGAGTCTGTCAGAAGTTAAAAAGAATTAATAAATATTTAAGGAATATTTCAGGTATATCACATGTATGAGACTGCTGAGCAGGACCAGGCCATGTCCTTTATCGACAAACATTGTGATACGGTAACATCACTAAGTTGCTCATCGGCGAGAACTCGGATTTATCTAGCGACAGATCTGAAATTTGTACGGACGAGCCATGGACGAGCAGACCCGATGTCACTGAACAAATTTGACAACTAATCAAGAATAAAATATACGAATTTAATGTTTGAATGTAAACAAATAGCAATAATACGACAAAAAATTACTTTCATGTGAAATGTAACACCGTCTTTTTGTAAACTTGATGTTCCAGACCTCTTTTAACGGCAAAAAACTCATCAATTCGGCATTTTAAACACTGCAGCGTTCACTTGCGCGACTGGATTCGGTCTAGAAAGAAATCCGGGCGCAACTGGTTTTATTAACCGCGTATGCCCATTTGGGCTTGTACTTCGGCAGAGGGGAACGCTTCGTATGGCTTCTCTTTCTGGGACAGAAGCGCGTCTTACTCTAAGGGCGCATGCAATAAAATGCGCTTGTTGGTGCTTAACAAAGTTTAAATAAATAAAAAATATTTATTCAGGCGTAGAGTTAATTAAACTTTAATTATTATTTGCAGGTGTCACCCTGTTCAAGACACTGAGAAAAAATTAGGTTCCAATCACAGCGAACTTATAATACCGGGTCCATAGCGCGTGTTTTGCTCTGCCTACACGATCAATAAAAACATCTCAACATTCAACAAAAAAATGAGGATTTTGTTTCGCAAAACAATGTTTTGTTGATTGTGTATGGCAAAACACGCGCTATGGACCCGGCCTAAGAACTACTTCATGCATAATATTTCCTTTATATGTTTTCAGTCATTTATTCTTAAAAAGGAAGAGAAAATATATAATAATTTTGATGATTTTTTTGCATTTTAAACGTGAAATCTCTATAGGTACAATGTATGTGTCATCGTAAAATTGTAAATACTGTTAGATTATAATCTATCTCGTGAGATTGTACACTGTCGAAAAAATGTGATCCATAAACAATTAAACGCAGCGCATTATTTTTCGATAGATTAAAATTTATCGAAGTGAAACCATTGAACCACAATCTGTAGCCCGTTAAATTGTCAACTGTCCGAAAGTTATCCCAGATTGCTCAATCTCGCGGTAGGTTATTCTGTGTGGAAAATATTACTTAGGTTATACTGCCCGGCACGTAAGTTGGCAAGATAAAAACGAGACAAAAGATGCGCAGTAGCCACAAACTTTAGTGTTTCTGTATGTTCGGTGATCAGAGATTCGTTTTATTTCCACAATAATTGTACATTATAAGTAATTCTAAAGCTTTGAGTTATTATCAACAAAAAATCAATTTAAAAAAACTATTTGTTAACATTCACAACCAACGAAATGACAACCAATGGCAGTGCGGGGCACATGACGTAAACCAGTCAGCGCTCGAGGTGCGATCTGTCACATGCCATTTCATAATTTAACGGTTCGACTTCGATAGATTATAATCTATCGAAAAATAATGCGTTAAATTCTAAGCAGTAGGTGGGTTAATCTACGTTGTTCCTTACTTCCTGCGTCATTGTCTGAACTCGAAAATCTTTAAAAATCCAATGCATCACAAGGAATAAATCAAAAATATGCCATCATTTACATTAGAGTACATTGTATTTATTTGCATATTTTTAATTTATATATTGCGATGCATTGGATTTTCGAGTTCAGACAATGACGCAGGAAGTAATAGACAACGTAGATTCACCCAGGTATGTTACGGATCACAATTTTTCAACAGTTTACATTTTCACGGGATAAATTATAATCTAACGGTATTCACAATTTTACGGTGACATAATATGCATCCAAGTGGAAGAGTATTATTATAGTTAAAACAAACAATAATTTTTCATCAGACCTATACGTGCGGGGTGTCCATAGATAGGTCCTTAAACTTAACTTTGAGGTTCCTAGAACTATTTTTTCTCGAAGCCAAACACTTCCAAATTGATAAAATGTGTCCTCCCTCTAACTTTTAAAATAAGAGAGTGAAAAATCTGAAAAATATATGCTGTAGATTTTAAATAAACCCTTTCAAAGAAAATTGGTTTGAACAAGATATAGTTAGCAGTTTCAGAGAATAGCGCATTTTCCAAAACTGCAAATATAACATTGTCATTTATATTAACACTATGAAAAACAAAGTTATTTTTGCAGAAAATGATACTGTACGGTTACCTACAATGTAACAAACATGTAGTAAATAATTCACATATCATATTCCCTACTTCGTATTATGATTAAATCGCATAATGACAGTAGCAAATTGCCTACTTTTTGAAAATTGCAGGCGAGAATAAAACCACTTGGAGTAGTATTAAAATGGTACCTATGGTATAAGGTAACAACGGAACCTTATTGTGCATGGCCTGACTCGCACTTAGCCGGTTTTTTAATTTTCCGATGCAAAGCGAACTCTCGTGGCACTCAATATCAAAGCATTTTTGAGATCAAAAAAATCAAGTTAGTTTTCTGCAAATATTGTAAAAATAAAGGTACCATTTCATCACCCGAAGTGATGCTTCATGGCGACACAAAGGTTTGCTCTACAATCTTTTTAAGGGTTCTGTACCCAAAATGGTAAAAAAGGAACCCTTATGGTGTGACTCAGTCTGTCTGTCTGTCTGTCTGTCACAGCTGGATATCTCGAGAACTACTAGTGATATCAACTACAAATTTGGAACAGTTTAAGATGACATTTGCCCAACTATTTTGCAAATAAGAAAGAAATAAAAAAAAATTATCTTTTTTACAACAGGGTCTGAAAAGGGGACTTAAAAATTTGAAGTGGGGCTACTAGGGCATGTGGCGTATTATATGAAAGAGCGCCGTTTGCACGTTTTCATTCATTTTTCTTTGTTTTAGGCCGCATAGTTTTCGATTTATAATGAAAAATGCAAAAAAAATACCCCCCCCCCCCCCCCCCCCCCCTTATCTCCGAAGTTTGCAGAGAGAAAAATCTGAAATAATTCTATTTGATAGCAGTTTATATAAAGATTATAGGAAAAATAAAACGATGTCTAAATATAGCACACTTTCTTCGAAATTATCAAATTACTAAAAAAGTTAACAATAGTTCCACTATCGGTCAAGAGATGGCGCTCACCTAAAAGTAAAATAATAATTTTATTATTCTACTCTGCAGTGTATTTATTATGATGGTACAGAACCCTCGGTGCGCGAGTCCACCTCGCTCTTGACCGGTTTTATTTTATATTCAGATACGACCCGAACTCAGCCACTTCAATTTCTAGCCCATCAAATCATGCTGTTGCATTTTCATTGAGTCCAACCAATAGGGTAAGTGGAGTAGTGTGAAATTTTTCTGTTATAAAAATACCGAAACATCACGAAGTCAATAAAACCCCGTCTGGGTAAATTCAGAAAAACGAACTTTTCTATATTGGCTCAGTTCTGGATGTTTGTAGTTTCACCGTTGCCTCTGATTTTTATAACGCAAGTGTTTTAGATACTTTGACATCGGATCAACGTTTGTGATGTCTAAATTTTATTTATTCTTTATATTTTGTGAAGAAATATATGCCATTATAGTAATTTACTAGCTGTTATAAAAATACTAAAACGTTACGAAGTAGTAGTCAATAAAAGGAAACTTAATGGTAGAGTTACAACTCTATTAAAACTTATTAAATTCTTTTCATACTATACATAAAAGCATTTAATACAGAATAATTATCAGCCAGAATAGGTAAAATTTGAATTTATATTAACAAACGAAAAACAAAAGACGGTAGGTTAGAATTGTCATAAAGTCTCAATGAGCGTAAGCGTAACCGCTCACGGGCGACTTTTTGTAGCTGCAATAATCGCGGCGTTAATCGCGGCGATAATCGCCCGCAAAATAACACAACAAAAGTTTAACTGAGCCAGCGACAAAAAAGCACCGCGATTCACGCCGCGTTTATCGCAGCTACAAAAAATAGCTTGTGGGCGTTTACGTATTAGAACTCCGTATGTTCTATTTTCAGCGAAAAAAAAAATCGCTCAGCGATTAATCGCCCGTCAGTGGGGACGCTAACCGCTCACGGGTGACTTTTTGTAGCTGCGATAATCGCGGCGCTAATCGCCTACGAAATGACACGACAAAGGACTTACTAAGCCAGCGACAAAAAATCGCCGCGTTAAAGCCGCGTTTATCGCAGCTACAAAAAGTAGCTCGTGGGCGTATACGTAAAGAACTCCGTATGTTCTATTCTCAACGACAAAAAATCGCTCAGCGATTAATCGCCCGTCAGCGGAGACGCTAAGTTAACAAATGAAAAAACTAAGTATCAAATTATGAATCTATTAATAAGTTTTCTCTGTAAGCAGTTTCTGTGCTAGCCAAGGCTTAAAAAGTGGCAAGTCGTGAAAGAGGTTAAGTGTCGCCACAGCCAGCCAGAGTGGTGCTCCGGGGCGACACAAAGGGCCACGCCTTTTAAGAGCCTCGCTCAAGAACGCGGTGTAAGCTACAAGCTAATTATTTAATGCTTAGAGTGCTAAAGCTACGTTCTTACTAGTTATAAATAGGTAACATAACGAGTACTTTAATAAAACCCATCAAACCTTTGTGTTTGATATTGATAAATGCTACACATCCTTATTATCGACTGTGGATGTGTGACGTCACACAATGGCGGATTTCGACAATTTGAGTAAAAGCTAACATCTGAAGCAAGCGTTTCTCTTTGAAACATGGAATTATACCCAGGAGCAAAATAATACGGCATAATAATTAATCCTAACACCAAAATAACTCAATAATTTGATAACAAAGCAAAAGTTCCAACGTTATCGTCTTTGTTTTTACCCAAATTTACGTCAGGCTTCCACGGTCTATTATTTTAGCTGTCATTATGTTAGTTATCATGTCGTGGTCACCAGTGTATTTATCAATGGTAATGTCAGAAGTCAGGCGCCACTCGCCCTGCAAACTTACAAAAAATAATTCCCCACCACTGTGAGTCATAATTATGTATCGAAATCCGCTGTAACGCATAGTGGCCAAATTCGAGTTAGTAGCATCGTTAGAAAGCTCTTAAAAAAGTTTTAAAATGGTCCGCTAGTTTTGTAGCAAAATCAACTAAAGTATAGATAAAGAAATCCGCCAATAAAAGTCTAGCATTCTAGTTAGGAACCAATTTAGAGTTAAAACATTGTAATTCTAAACTGTTAAAGCAGTGAATTTGCACAAATAACGAAAAGGTCAACATTGTTTAGGATTTTTTATTTACTATAGGCTATTTGACTCAATTTGGAAAACCAATTTAAATTATTCCTTATTACGTAATAAGTGCACCACATTGATATTTCAGGAAAAATCAATGTATTTTATTAAAAAATCTATGTTAAAGTTTAAAATTTTAAAACCGCGCCGAAAACGACGCTGGAAACGTCACGTCACACGTTGTTGACGTCACAAGCCTATAAACATTGTAATATCTTTAGCCATTTGACAGCCATCAATCGCGGATCCTAAGTCTATGGTCGTGTCAAACGCCTGAAGCCATATTTTATTTACAGGCAAGTGACGTCATCAGTAATCTTAGAGCGTTTTCGCCACAGAAAAAAAATCAAAAGTTATTGCATTTTTCTAGGTGAAATTAATCAATCAATAGACTTAATTAGTCTATATGATAGTTGAATATGTTTTTTTACGCCATTATCTGTTAGGATGCAGTATATTTTCATTGTTGTCAAATACCCTATTCTCATCTCCAATCGAACAATGTTTACCTTTCCGTTGCAATTAATATGTTACCGGCAATGTATGAAATGCAGGCATTGTATACAATGCCTAGGCATTGTATACAATGCCTGGCCCTTTTAGGCAATGTATGAAATATAATGAATATTGATATCTATTTCACACATTACCTAGGCAGTGTATACAATGACTAGGCATTGTATAGAATGCCTGCTGGTCCACCGGCAATGTGTATAATAAAAAGATTTTCGAGAATAGATTCGAGGGGGGATCGAGGGGGGCTTGGGGAAAGCTCGTGGGGGGGGGGGCTTGAGGAAAGCTCGAGGGGGGGGCTCGGGGAAAGCTCGAGGAGGGTTCGATGGGGGGCTCGAGGGGGGCTCGAGGAGGGCTCGAGGGGTCTCGAGGGGGCTCGAGGGGGGCTCGGGGGGTCTCGAGGGGGGCTTGAGAGGGGCTCTTTGGAATCGAACCTGTTTTACTCCTGTAGGTCCCGCGTATAGGTTAGAAATTTAAGGCGAGCGCGGAGCGCAGCGGAGCGTGAGCCTTAAATTTCGAGGTTATTTTTTTATAACAGACAACAGAAATTTGAGTTTGGAATCGAACCTGCTTCACTCCTGTAGGTCCCGCGTATAGGTTAGAAATTTAAGGCGAGCGCGAAGCGCAGCGGAGCGTGAGCCTTAAATTTCGAGGTTATTTTTTTATAACAGACAACAGAAATATACTTATTTTACACATTGCCGGTGGACCAGCAGGCATTGTATACAATGCCTAGGTAAAGTATAAAATGAATTATATTTCATACATTGCCTGATCGTTTTAGGTATTGTATACAATGCCTAGGCATTGTATACAATGCCGGATTATACACATTGCCGGTAACAAATACACTTTTAAAATTGAACTTAATATTGCATATTTTATTGTCAAGTACGGGTGGCAATCCGAAATTGGTTCCTAAAACTAGGATGCTAGATTATCGGGATATGTAATTGGTGGCGCTTATATCTGTTGGTCCAGCTAAAATTTGTGTTGCCATATCATAAACTAATTGGTTAGACTGAAAATTTTCTAGTAAGTTAATATTAGTTTTTGACAAAGTTATCTTAGCGGATTTTATACGTTTTTATTAATAAAGCGAACGCTATTAACGATTTAGTTCTTCAAATTTTGCGTTACTCAAATACCAATCAATGGATCTGAAACTGGATCCTTTGCGAATTTTAATTAATTTTTGAGATCGCTTACTCAACAGATAATGAAGTAAACATTAATGAGGGTAAAAGTAGACGTTTCTAGTTTATCTTGTTTAAAAGTTAATTAATTCCAATACAATTAGGTTTAAGTAAATATTTTTCATTAAAATATTTAAATTAGGTGATTACGGTTGACAACACGAGTTTCTGCTTGTGACAGTTTTGATTTGTTAGAAAGTTGATATTTTTTTTATATATATATAAACCTTGAAGCTTATTCTGGTGAATGTTGGATTTTGAAAATAAATTCTCTAAACTCTAATGTCTATTATAAAAATGATTTAATAACGATTAATAAATAATATTATAATTTAAACTATTTTGAGATCTAACTTATAATAAAAGTTTGCCACCATAAATCTGATAGCATTCTACTTCAGACACCATAAATTACAGCACCTATCTGTACTCGAAACTGTCGTCATATATTACACCCAGTTTTCAAGTTTTAAGTTGAACAATAAAATAATGAAGTAAGAAGGGCTTGTCTGATATTTTATAATAAATCAGGTTACAATCACATGACTCGGATACCTACTATTGGCATCAGAACTAAGTGAACAACTAATGTACGTACCTACTTTGTGATACTAACTCTCGTTTGTATAAAAAGTTGCAACAAGAACCAGCGACTAGATATGGGTTTCCTGAAAAACAGGTCTAACTATTCAGCCCTCAACATATCAGGGGGTCAAGTCTGCTAATGTTTTCGTCAATATCGTAGTTCAATAGTGTTCTAATGGTAATGCTTTTTGACACAGTTCTTGTTTCTTAAACCCAAAATCAAGACACAATATATTTGCGTTATGGGTTTAAGAAACACAATGTGTTTCAGTTTTGGGCTTAAGTAACTAGAACTGTCTCAAAAAGCATTACCATTCAAACACCATTGAACTACGATTTTGACGAAAACATTAGCAAACTTGACCTCCAGGTAAAACGCCCTGTTAAACTCTGGTGAACACTGGAAATAAAATGTGTTCATAAAAATGAAACGACCTCTGAAACTTTAATTTCACGATTATGAAACATCATACTAAAGCAGTGCACCCATAAAACCTTCACGGTTGTCAACTGGAGCGCTTCCAATAACTTCCGATGAGCATCTTATTGAAAATGGCAGTAAGTCCGCTATAGAGACCCGACTCCCGCCCGTTTGAAGATCGGACAAAGACCGCCAGTATTCTTACAGAGCTCTTGAAACTTTTACAGATGACATTTTGCGGTGCTCCTTCTTATATTGGCATTGTTATAACGTGCTCTTGGGAAAGACGTTTTCAGAAAATCTCCATTGCTTTAATAAAATTATGATAGTACTAGCGACCCGACTTGTCTGCGTGGACAGTTTTGTTTTTTATCCTGCGGGAACAGTACTTTTTCGGAATGAAAGGTACCGTAAATCTTTTTCTGCACTCCTGACAACGTGTATGCGAAATTTCATGATGATCAGTTGAGTAGTCAAGACGTAAAGGCGACAAACAAACAAACTTACATTCGCATTCATAATATTAGTAAGGATAATCGCAGTTGTAAACGAAGTAATTTAAAACTTTAAGTATTACAAAAGCTTAAAAGACAATAACTGAAAATTGCATTTACTTAAGTTATCTAACAATATTCGATCGGCGAAACGGAAATATTTATACATGACTTTTCTGCATTTAGAATGTTGCGCAAAAAAAAAGTAACTGCACCATTTGGATTATCAGACTCGACGGCTGTCACAAAGCAAAACACCGTAAGTCACATTTGGAAATAAATACAGGACAAACAGAAATGTGTTTTCGATCTAGCATAATAAACGTAGTGTAATAAAGTGTTATACATCAATCGAAGCGTTATTTCTCGCCAGATTTTTAAGTATTTTTATTTTTTCATTGTCTTGTTGAACGCTTCAGCAGTAAAAAGATAATGAAATTTGTAAATTTTTGACCTACTAAGGAACAAGTCCTTGCTGTGCTGAGTAGCACCGAATTTGAAACAAAACGGGAAAAAAGTTAATAATCATTTACTCTTAAAAATGATGTGATGTTACATTCTATTTCCACTCCTAGAGATCTACGATTTGTACATTTTCAACTCATCAGCTTCACTACATACATTACGGTTCCCATTCACTACTAAAAGCTTTTCCCCTAAGGTAAGGGTTCAAAGGACATCAATTTCCCGTGACAATAATTCATAGAGCAGATTTGCAAATCTATCACTGTCATAAATAACAGATACACGTGAAAAATATACCACTCCAAAAGCCATAAGTTCCGTGCTATTCATATAAAAACATTATCCGAACGTAAAAGGTTGTTCAGTTGCAAACCATTAGGCTCAATAAAAACGTACACAGTACAAAAGAGTATGAATGATGGCGAAGCATAGCTCAGACATTCATAACCATGTTTCAGACAGTATCATAATAAACGGTTGCTTATCATTCTGGATCTAAATAAAATACAGCCATTTTCTCCGCGTCTAGAGGTTTTTACGATTTGGATGCCGCTCACGAAAACATTGCCGACACTTTGCCGGATCGTATATTTCCATTCATATTTCCCTATGAATATTTTAGTGAAATTAAAGTTGGGGCACGCCGCTGGAATGCTCTATACATAGTTTGGGGTTGGGTCGGGATAATTGGTGTTAGATCGGAACTAAACGTTTTTTAACTTGTCACATTCAAATTGTAAATCGGATAATAACTTTAAATTTCATACGGGACTTGGGATAAGTTTTATATATTTATATAACTGTATTAAAGTGAATCCGTTGCTTCACTTTTTTCATATCACGCTAGTAGCTGATAATCACTGTATACTTGTATAGTGACTGCTCACTTGGTGTATTTATGTACCTAACCTACCTATTTAATCACAACTAAGTGAATCAGCCTATCTATCAATAACCGCTTTGTAATTAAATTACACGTTTACACAAAAATACTTAAAGCAAAAGCGGTCTACTTCTACTTGGTCGTACATTTTTTAGCCTGAAATATTTTTCAAGACCAACCGGCGGGCCGGCGCGGCGGCGGCACGGCAGACCAAGAAAAAAGAAAAAAAGAAATGAACATCAATAGATACATCACTACACAAAAATGCTTTTTCCGAAAGGCTCGCTCGTAAATACGTTGAGATTAGATAAAGAAATTCCAATGTTTCTTGATAAAGTTTTTCGGCTCCCGAAGATTCTCGCGTAAGGGTTCCAACTTTTTACGTTAGGCCGATCTTGACAAATTGATTTTGAATCTGAGGGAATGCCGTGTGACTTTTCGTATTACGTCGTGTAGATTCGTTAGCGACCTTGTTTTTGAACGTGCAAGTCATTACTCATTAGCAGCCAAAACGCATCTCTAGGATTATATGTCACCAAACAATATTTTGTGGTCTTCAAACCCAGTTATAGTTGAATAGCTATTCATCTCTGTCTATTAATAGGGACAGGTGGAAAGGATATTACTATAGTTTTTTTTTTACAATGCGTTTGTTTTAGTAAAGTTACTAAGCCATATAGGTGCTTTGGCTGAAATTTAATAATAGTCTACACGAAGCAACAAAACCGAAGAACTACTTTACTAGCCTTTGAAAACAAATATGGATAAAAAAAAGTTTAGCAGACATTACTAGAGTAGAAACACTATACAACTAAACTAAAATGGCGTCAATAAGGTACCTACTGTCAATACAACGATGAGTACCAACGCAATCGACCTATCACCAGTATGACGTCAATTACTGCTGATATAATCACAGTAATTGTACTAACTCAGTTATTACGATTTGCAACCATAATACAATTAGCCATAAATTAGCATAGATAAGGTCTATACTCACATAACATTACGTTCGACCTGCTAATTGATAAATAATTAGAGTAGGTAATTGGGCAGGTGACAAATGGGGAATAGAGAATATTCCAACTTTTAAATTAATAGTCATCACATTTCCAATTTTATTATTAAAAAGTGATAATGTAAGGTCATAAATACGCGTAATGTAAATTGTAAGTCAGCCCCCCTAGCATGACGAGCGAAACGCGATATGATATAGCGATTACAGCGTTTAACTGTCAAAAAATAATGAATTTTGACAGTTGAGTGTCGATAAAACTCTATATCACGCAATATATATCGTGTTTCGTGGTCATGCTAGGGGGGCAGGATTACAAGCTCGTCAATATTTTTTTTATTTAAAAACTTTAAAATGATATTGTGATATTTAAATTATCTTGAACTACAACAACTAATATGTATAAGCTTTTTTTCACTGAAAACTGTTTAATAAGGGATGAAATTTAATGACCACCAAAAAAAAACAATCGTTACCCTAAACAGCCTCATCAAAAAAAAATATACAAATAAATGAAACCTGTACCAAAATCTTTCAGGCTATTTAAGTCATGCCTGCACTACAAAAACTTTTCATAACCCAAAAAGGCCACGCGTGCACCAAATTTTTTTTAAATAATTTTATGACCATACAAATGACTGTTTTAATGTTGGTTGTTTGAAGACTCATTTATCACTAAGATTAAGTTTTTTGAAGATCCACTCTTCATTAAAATTTTAAAATTACACCAAGGACTGCCTTATTAAGTTTTAAGTTTATTTGTATGTAAAAATGAAAGCAAACCAATTTTTTTTTTGGGGCCGTTATTTTATTGAAAGCTCTAAGAAGCTCAGCCTTTAGTAAACATTTTACGGTAGTATTTACCAATACTTTAGAACTTCATTTATATTTTTTGGGTTAACAATGATTTTTGAATATTAATTTACTTTATTAGGATAAAATTGTGTAACATATTTGGATGTGTTATTTCGGGGATCGGGGCGAGCAGCAAAACACAGGTTCACTATATAACAATCTAATAATGACTGACTCTTACATCGGCTCAGTGCCGTATAACCGGCGCCAGTTATAAAACTACCCACTTATAATAACATCCCTCCACCAATAATTTGACAAATTCACATCATGAGACTAATTATTCCTTCGGTTTACGCGGTCGCAAGGTCGGCGGCTCATAGCGCCCTTCCGAAGATGTAAGTTGTCCTCCTAACGCCTCGGGTTGACTTGTTATAAGCGAGCCCGTTGATATGGACGGCTCAAGGCTTGCTGACTCCGATACAGGCGAGGTTGTAGGATCAACCACTGGATGCATACTCAATCCTGTGTCTAGCGGGGACAAAAGCAGGCCATCAGTTATGAGTATGCATCCAGTGGTTGATCCTACAACCTCTAATTTTTAAATAAAATGCGAGTACATATTTGGTGCATGCGTGGCCTTTTTGGGTAACTCAGCAATTATTCTGAAGATACTTTCCTTTTTTAGGTTAGCAGACTTTACGTTTATTGGTGATAATTTCATATTAAAATGGGGATTAAATTCTGGTAAGTACTTACCATTTTGTGGGCGTTATATTTCATTATATCTGGTGTTTGCTCAAACCTAAGCCGTTTAATAACGTAATAAAATCCACCAGCACTTTATTTACCTTTACGTTATCCTTAGGTATCTCTCCCTTAATGCAGACTTAACAAGAAACCAAATACACGAATTACTTCCACCATCCGGAATCCCCAGACAATCCACTAATTCGGTCCATGAAATGGTCTAAGCCTTTTTAAACACTTTTAGCGCGTGAAAATAAAAATGTTCCCTCCAATTACTGTCGAGGCGATGCTTTGTTTACATCGATTCCACTCAATTATAGAGCTGACTGTAATCCGATTGTGCTGGTCTCGAGGCACATTATATAAATTATACAGAAGACCTGTTCAGAACAAATCACGATTTACCGTACACGCACAGACATTCACCATTATCATCATCATCATATCAGCCGCACGATACCCACTGCTGGGTTTAGACCTTCCCCAAAGTTCTCAACAATTATCGTTTCTGCGCTGCCCGCATCCAACGGCCTCCCGCGACCTGCAGCAAATCGGACCGTGAACCGAATCCACCTTGTCGAAGGCCTACCCAAGGACAGACATTACGTATGTACAATCTACAATTCTACAGTGGCCACATGATTTAGGACGCCAGTTGATTTTCATGCAAACGAGATAACTTTGAAGCCTTGTTTCTTTGCCAAGGATTGACCGAGCCATGATCTGATAATGGCCATTAAGGGAGTGAATAGAAGAGATCCAGATCCTGTTACATACCCAACTGATCTGATGAACATTCTGAGAGATGTAAAGCTATGTTAAGAAAATGCTAAAAAATGCTATTTTTTTAAATGTATGGAAATCCATGTTTATATGAAAATTGACAGGTGTTCTTAATATGGCTACCACCTTAGAGCAACGCTGCTTCCGTGCCGAAAACGGAAGGCGCGTTGCTCTAAGCCTTAGAGTCTAAAGGCTACCACTAATATGTACCCACGGTTGGCCGAGCGTAACAACACAAATGACGAAAATGTAGAACGGCGCTTCTGTATAGAAAACACTGACTTTATTTGTGAACGAGGTGCCCGCGGCGCTCCATAAAATGAAATGGAAGTCCAAAGCTACTGCTAGATGTTAATTCTTCTGAAGGATAAGATCTAGCCAGATGTTTATTTAACTCAGATTTCAAGGGAATCCAGTTAAAAGCACTCAACTAAGAATATATGATATTGGCTTCGCTGTTGCCTTCAAATTGGTATTTTTTAAGGATAATCGACAACATTTCAAAATTTTTAGGTCACTGACATGAAAAAAAAAGGTCAATGTTTTGGGTACATATTTTTATTGATATTATAATGAAAATTTTTCGTTTTTTAGGCAACACGTATTTATTCTTTTCCATTTATTTCAATATATTACCGGAGGTATTAATTAATAGAAAACGGTTTATTCTAAAAGGAAGTAGGTACTTTTATAAGTACAAGATATATATACTAAAACCTCGAAATGGTTTTCTAATTTTAGTACTTTCTCAAAATGAAGTGTTGTCAATTGTAACTGATCAATCATCGTATAATATTGTCCTGAATGTTTTTAAGCTTTCATATGTTGATTTTTTTAATCCTCAATTTTTTCAGTTTATAAAAGAATTCTTTAAGAATTTCTCGAATTCAGAAACACTACGTTACCTGAAATTAAAAGTAGTCATACCCATAATGATACAGAAAAATAAATAGTTATTCTGTTTTTATTCGACCGTTAAAGAAACCAACATTTGTTAGGGTTAATTCTTTTCCTTAAACTAGTAACCTTTTTTAACTATTTTCTAATAATGGCAACTTTGTAGTTTGGCGGTCAATTCAGCTTAACTGTGATTGGTCGGTAGGGTTTCCCGCCAAATATTCGAGTTAGTATTTCTTTTAATTTTTCTATAATGGCAACTCTGTGGTTTCGCGGCTAAGCTAGCAGCAACGTGATTGGTCGCTAGAGTTTCCCGCCAAATTGTAAAAACAAATGATTGGTTGACGCTTGAAAAGAGCGGCGACCAATCAGAACTCGAGAATTTCGCGCTAAAAATTTAGGAGTATAAATGCGGGGAGATGACCATTTTGCACATTCTTTGTTACGCTGTCGAAAGTGTAAGTTCTCTTATGTCGAAACGTAATTAAATAGTAGTAAAGAAAAGTGTTAGATTTGTGTTATATTTGTTTAAAGTACAAAGTGAATAAATTGATTTATATGTCCAAGTGGTTTAGTCTCATTTTAAAATAATAGATCCTGTTTTATTATAATTCAGAAGTGTGCAGAACAACGTTTTAAAACGTAAGTAAACGCCCAACAACTTATTATCTTCATCTTGACTTGCAATTTATGTTAATCGTGTCCATGGTGTCTTTATGGTGTTTTATAGGACCTCAATGGGAAGTCGGCATTGCGTTTATGGGATTCTAAAAGGGGGTAAAATTTCGTTATTTTTCGTCTACGACTTACCGTTTTCGAGATATTTAACCTTTTAGTTAACCATTATGTGTTCAAGTTTATCTAACGTTTTAGTGAACTATTTAAATGAATAATTGCGATAATTTTTTCTTATTAATCATCATTTTCATTTGCCATCTTTTTAACATCAAGACTTTTAGATTACCGAGATTTTATAAAATAGGTACATTATTTAATCGTGACTACTAGAAAATTTATGATCATTTCTGTTCAATAACTACCCTCAAAATATACTCTCTAAGTTTATAATGCGCTGTTTTTATAATCATTCTAATATTAGAATTTTATTTTGCGAGGTATCGAACCATGGATACTCCACCTGACCACCATCGGAGGCTAGAAACACCGAGACGCAGTTCAAGACACAACACGGCCTCCCATAGTCGGAGCTGTCTGCGGAGTCCCCTGAGGAATAAGAGCCGAAGCCCACTGCGGACGCGTAGCCCGGCCACGTGCGATCGAGACCTCGAGCGAGATCGTGAGCGCGTCAAAGCCTTGGAAGCCCAGCTGCTGCAAGAACGCGAGTGACTTTTTCATGCTGAGGAGCGTCGGTGCTCGTCCTCCACACGACGCAGATGCCCAACAAAAAGCCCCAGCCGCCACAGCGTGCACCGTGCTGCTTCAAACCAGCGTGGCGGTGGCCAGCATGAATCGACGGGTGCAGCAGCTGAGCAACGAATCGACGCGGGATATATAACAAGGTCACGTAGTCCTTCTATTTCTAGGAAAGATTTTATTGATATTGTTAAGAGTTTAAAGGATAGTCTGACATCCCAACCATGCGCTAAGGACGTGCAATCTACACCTAAAATTGATCATATGAATATTCTTCCGAGCTTTGATCCCTCAAAAAAAACCAACGCATTGATGTGTGGTTAAAAAAAGTTAACGAGTGCGCCTCGGTGTATGGATGGGATGACCGAACGACAACACACTTTGCCATGCAAAAACTCCAAGGCCTTGCCAAGACCTGGTACGAAGGGCTAAATTCGGTTTTATTTAGTTGGCAAGAATGGCAAGACAAGCTTATTAATGCATTCCCCTTCGAACAGAACTACGGCCAGGCTTTGGAGGATATGCTCAAACGGAAAAGCAAATTTAATGAAAATATTGAGATATACTTTTACGAAAAACTGACTTTACTCAATCAGTGTGATATAGTGGGTAAACGAGCAGTAGATTGTTTGATACACGGAATTAGCGATAGGACCCTTCGGTCCGGAGCCCTAGCATTGCAATGTACTCATCCTGAACAATTGTTGCAATATTTAATGAGCAGTAGAGACACTAATAATTTTGTTGATCGAAATCAATCCAAGAGCAGGACCGACAGTACCAACAATAACAATTCTTTAAACAATAGATTTAATACCAAGCCGGGCCAAAATTCAAGCTGTTACAATTGCAAAGAAAAAGGCCATAGTTTTCTCTATTGCCCGAAACCAATCATAAAGTGTACTAAGTGTAACTTACTTGGCCATTTATCAGAAAGTTGTACGGTGAACAACAGAACTGATAAAACTCAAAAAAATAGTAATTTAAAAAAAACAATGTGTATTGATGGTACTGTCGTCCAACAAACTGAGATTAGTCGTGGTTCCAAATTTTTAAAGAATGTGGTGATCAATGACATGTCGTTTGAAGCTTTCGTTGATTTTGGGAGCGATGTGACTCTTTTGAAGGAATCAGTAGTTCGTTCTTTAGGTTTGTCTTACAATAACGTACAAACAAACTTAAAGGGTTTCGGTAATAGTGTTGTTCAGACGATCGGAGAGTTGCCGCTTGTTCTCAGTATTGATGGTGTTGAGGCGACGGTACTGTGCATAGTGGTAAATGACAGTTTTCTTGAAAAATCAGTTTTGGTGGGTCAGTCTTATACGGAGCAGCCTCATATAATTGTTTATAAGGATTCAAGTAAACTCCAGTTTTTTGATATAGGTATAGAATTACCTACCTCAGATCTTATATCAAGTGTCGAGCCTACTTTGACAATTAGAACGACGGGTGCAGTTACGTTGTTCGGGCCAGCGTCGGTCAGGGCTGTGACTAATTCTAATTTCAGTGGTACTGTTCTTCTTAGGAGTGTCGTAGCAGGAGAACCTGACAAGAAATACCTTGTTTGTGGAGAATTGTGTTCTTCTAGAGATGGTCGTTTAGTGGTAACGATTTTCCCATACGCTAGTTTCTGCGTTATTTCCCGTAACACTGTATTGTGTAGAGCTGAGAAAGTCTATATTGTCAATAGGGTAGTTGAAGAGTCTGCTGAGATCCCTACAATTGCGAATAAGGCACTTGGCGAAAGCCAAATCCACGTGAACGATCACGTATCGGACGTAGTCAAGCAAAGCCTATTTGCGATACTCAGAAGGTATGCTCATTGTTTTGCCAATTCACTCAAGGATCTGGGTGGCACAAATGCAGCTGAAATGAACATAGAGCTCAGTAGTGAACGGCCCATAGTCTATCGTCCATATAGATTATCTTACCACGAACGAGAAAAGGTACGTTCTATGATTAAGGAAAAGCTGGATGCAGGGATCGTTAGGGAATCAGTATCTCAATACGCTAGTCCAATCCTGCTTGTCCGGAAAAAGGATGGTTCGCTCAGACTTTGTATAGATTATCGCATGTTGAATTCAGTTACGATCAAAGAGCGGTATCCAATGCCGATAATTGAAGATGAGATAGCACGTCTTAGTGGCCAGGCTTGTTTCATTACTCTTGACCTCGCTTCGGGGTATTATCAGGTGCCAATTAGTGAGCAAAGCAAACACTTAACATCTTTTGTTACGCCGGACGGTCAATACGAGTTCAATCGTATGCCGTTCGGCCTCGCAAATGCTCCTGCTGTGTTCCAGCGAATGATGAATTCGATACTGGGGCCAGCTCGTTTTAGCAAAGCCACGGCCTATATAGATGATATCCTTATTTTCGGAAAAGATACTACTGAGTGCCTGCAACGGTTAGAGGAAATTCTTCAGGTGATTGAAAATGCAAACCTCACTTTAAATCTGTCTAAATGCGAGTTTCTATGTGATAAGATTGATTACCTAGGTTACGAAATCAGCGCGTCTGGTGTCCGCCCGGGAGAAAAGAAAATACTATGTGTCATAAACTTTCCACAGCCTCAGAATGTCCACAACGTTCGACAATTTCTTGGATTAGCAAGCTACTTTCGAAAATTCATTCAAGGTTTTGCTGGTATTGCCTATCCGCTTAGTAAACTACTGAAAAAGGACGTTGCTTGGCAGTGGGGAGTCGAACAAGAAGAAGCCTTCCAAACTCTTAAGAATCATCTGATAGACAGGCCGATTTTAGCAATATACGATCCCGATGCTGAGACCGAGCTTCACACAGATGCTAGTCGGTTAGGCATTGGTGGTATTTTGTTGCAGCGCCGTACAAAGGGTGATGACTTCCAGCCGGTGGCATACTACAGTCGTCAAACTTCTCCAGAAGAGAAAAATTTTCACTCTTATGAGTTGGAAACTCTGGCCGTAGTATGTTCACTGCGTAAATTTAGAGTTTACTTGCTGGGGAAACAATTTAAGATTGTAACCGACTGTAGCGCTCTTCGTTCTACCTTTTCTAAAAGGGATCTGATTCCCCGCATAGCACGTTGGTGGTTATCACTTCAAGAATTCAATTGCTCTGTTGAATATAGGCCAGGCGTAAAAATGAGTCACGTCGATGCATTGTCTCGTAACGCCATCAATGACGACGAAACTCTTAACAATCAGTTTCCAGCTGTGATGACAATTACAGGTGATGATTGGCTGCATACGCTCCAGCTTGGTGACAGCGAGCTACGCCGTATTAGCGATATATTGAGTTCTGACTTGGATGACAAGGGGCTTCAATACATAAAGAAAAATTACTTGTTGAAGGATAATAAGCTGTACCGGTATATAGACGGTGACAAAAACAACTTGCGCTGGGTAGTTCCTAAGGGTGCAAGATGGCAGCTGTGCCGCCTCAACCACGATGATATTGGGCATTTTGGTGTGGAGAAGACCCTTGAAAGAATTAAAAAGAATTATTGGTTTGCTAAGATGTCGAAATTTGTAAAGAAATATGTAAACTCTTGTATTGAATGCGCGTTTGCCAAAAATAACTCTAAAAATCGCGAGGGTCTGCTCCATCCCATCACAAAGGTCGAAAAACCATTTCACACGGTACACGTTGATCACCTCGGACCCTTCGTTAAGTCAAAGAGAGATTTTACTCACCTGCTGGTCCTCGTAGACGGTTTTACTAAGTTCTGTCTAATTAAACCTGTTCGGAACACGAACAGCCATAACACCATTAGGGCTTTAGATGATATTTTCTGTACCTTTAAGAATCCTGACCGTCTAATTAGCGACCGAGGTAGCTGCTTCACATCACACAGTTTTAAGACTTTCTGTTCATAAAAAGGCATCAAACATATTTTAAATGCTGTAGCGAGTCCAAGGTCGAACGGTCAAGTTGAAAGGTACAATCGTACCATTCTAGACTCCATGCGCGCTATGGCCATCAAGCACGGAGAGAAAAATTGGGATAGTCATATCGGCACTATTCAGTGGGGACTAAATAACACCGTTCATAAAACTATTGGAAAAACTCCATCTGAAGTGTTATTTGGTTCTTGCATGAATGGCGATAGGAATCCTATCTTAAGTGAAGTAACAGAAGTAACGCACAATGAATATGATATTTCTGAAATGCGGAAGGCAGTTAAAGAGAGAATTGATAGTGAACAGATTAAACAGAAACTGGCTTATGACAAAGGTAGGAAACCGGCGCATACATATAGCGTAGGGGATCTCGTAAAAATAACTAAGACATTTTTCAGTAATGATGGACAAAGTAAAAAACTTATGCCGACGTATATCGGCCCTTACCGTGTAGCCCAAGTGTTAGGTAAAGATAGGTATAAGCTAGTTCCCATTCATGGCATGAGTGACTCTCGAAATAAACGTCCGACTACAGTTGCAGCGGACCGCATGATGCCATGGATTCACGTTTCCGCTTTAGAGCTTAATGATCAGGATTCTGATCATGAATGTTACACTGATAATGATAATTTAACTGATGATAGCAATGAATAATAGTATCGCTGAAATAACTATTAAATAATGCATGAATTAGTGGTTCCTTACAGAGGCAAATATCTACAAATAGATGCTTTGTTTTGTTTCAGATCAGGCACGAGAATCGATCGGTTCGTGTTTGATACAAGTTACACTTCTGCTGTCCTAAGTAATCGAGTTCTTAGAGACGAGCATCTACAATCTATCCATAATCGAGTCTGGATAGCTGCTTATATTCCCATAATCGAGTCTGGGGTTAAATATGAGCTGTGTTCCCCATAATCGAGTCTGGGGTTATAAATAAGATGTGCCCCCCATAATTGAGTCTGGGGTTAAGATAAGTTATATTAGACCATCCCACTTAATCGATCGGTGGTATTGGTTTACATATTATCCAAGGAATCGAGTACCTTGGAATACAAAACCGATTATCGAATCGAGCTTAGATTTTTTGTTACTATTCATGATATTATTTTGAGCATTATTTTTGGTTTTCCTTTTGAGCATTGTAGTAAATAAGATTTTCTATTTTAATTTCACTTATTTTTAGATAGCTCTTATTGTATAAATATGGCAATTTGTATAGTCCCACATAATTTGATGATTCACATTTTATCATATTATTCATGATTTGATTATTATAAATATTAAAATCTGATTTTTCTTTTGAATACCCATTGTGATAAATAAGTTATTTTTCTTTACTTATTGTACCTAGTTTTGTATATTTGTAATTTGTAGTTCCAAATAATCTGATGTATGTACACCCTTAAGCCTCCTTCACATAATTGTAAACAATTTTTTATACCTAATTACCTATTTTTATTTAAAACATTGCAATAACATCTCAAAATGTTTAATCATGCTGTAGGCATATTATTATGTTATATTAGGCTAGTTTAGTAATGAAGGTCGTGCAATTGGTCATAACTCCGATTGTTAGGGTTCCACCTGGGGTCGTGTGCGGGACGCTCACGATGTCAGGACGGTCGATTGTTAGGGTTAATTCTTTTCCTTAAACTAGTAACCTTTTTTTAACTATTTTCTAATAATGGCAACTTTGTAGTTTGGCGGTCAATTCAGCTTAACTGTGATTGGTCGGTAGGGTTTCCCGCCAAATATTCGAGTTAGTATTTCTTTTAATTTTTCTATAATGGCAACTCTGTGGTTTCGCGGCTAAGCTAGCAGCAACGTGATTGGTCGCTAGAGTTTCCCGCCAAATTGTAAAAACAAATGATTGGTTGACGCTTGAAAAGAGCGGCGACCAATCAGAACTCGAGAATTTCGCGCTAAAAATTTAGGAGTATAAATGCGGGGAGATGACCATTTTGCACATTCTTTGTTACGCTGTCGAAAGTGTAAGTTCTCTTATGTCGAAACGTAATTAAATAGTAGTAAAGAAAAGTGTTAGATTTGTGTTATATTTGTTTAAAGTACAAAGTGAATAAATTGATTTATATGTCCAAGTGGTTTAGTCTCATTTTAAAATAATAGATCCTGTTTTATTGAAGAAAGCAAACTAATAAGCAGAGAACAGAAAAAATCTTAGGAAATAACTTATTGCACATACATTTATCCATACTAATAAAGAGCGTAACTAAACTATTTACCGAAAATTTATGGCCTATATAGAAGCTCTCGTTTCAAGTCTTAACCGCAGCTCATATCACTCTAAACACCTGCCGAAACTCAATCAAAATTTCAAGCGAATTGAAATTCCTTTGCAACAGTTCCATCACTAGAACATTTAACGCAGTCATAGAACCTTCTCCCAAGACGTCGGGATGAGCGTTAATCCCCATGATATTGCTCATAATTTTCACCTACGTTTTATTAACATTCCCCTTTCGTAATTTGAATGGAACGTAGAAATACGTGAGAGTATGAAGATGTCTCCACGTCAAATGAAAATTTACAGTTAGATTACTTAGTGTTTAATAAAAGACTTAAGGTTATTATTTTTATAAGGTCACTAAATCCTGTATATTATTGTAAGTATATTTTGCTATGACTGATTTTGTATACTTAACGTTTCTGAGGGCCTATTACAAAAAAGCATCGCGTTAAGCATACGATCTTAGTCCCACTTGATGGCACTATTGACTCACAAATAAGGTTATCAAGTAAATTTTACGAAGAATTGCGTCCGACTATCGTGATCATTTTTTGTAATAGGCCCCTGATATCAAATCTGACAGATAATTTTGTACAAATTCTATTATGTGAGAAGATAGGTGTTATTTTGACTCTGCGTAACAGGGCCTTAATAATTTTAAAATAGGGTTAAATTTAAAAAAGCGATTAGTCAATATCATCAATCGAATAAACACTTTCATTTTTGAAGTGAAAACTTCTTTAGCGGCGATGTACGCTTTTTGTAATATGAGAAAAATTCTAAACTCGCATCAGTAAGAATCACGTGACCCTGATCGAAAATTTGTAAGACGGATGTGATGGATGGGGAGTAGACAGCCGGCGGCGGAAGTATCCCCTCTTTTTCTACGGGGCGCGGTGAAAATGGCGGCGCGTCATTTCAAGACTCACGTCTTGTTTACACACTTGTGTCACCATAGCAACGCGCTAATTTTTTAATTCAATGTCAAATCTCTAGATTTTCTGTCAAGCTATGGATAAGACTTTCATACAATACTGTTCTGTATTCGTAAATTCAAATGCAGAGTAAATTCGTAAGACGGAAATTCGTGCAAAATTATTCCCTAACCATTCCAAAATATCAAAAATGCACAACGTTAATATTCAAGTTTTCACTTCTGCCACAGAATACATAATAGTACAAAGTCTTCTGCCGGCACTCCCGGAGTGCAACCCGATTTTATTTTCGAGCATTAAGTATTTATTTTCCCACTGAAAATAAGAATTACTAAATTCAAAGGGCCATTTTAATTCCATAGTAACTTTCTCATAAAGAAACAACCACAAAATATTCCACGGTCTCTTCAGAAAAACTTATTTTATTCCATAATATATGTTTGTAAGTGGTTAGTCTTGTTACATCGCTTCGAACATATTTTCTCAGAAAGCAAAAGTCTGTGCTGGCGTACTAGCAATGAAGATTTGTTTGCCCATCAACATTACTATTTACTTTTGAAATAAGAAGATAATACCTACCTATTTCTATTTTTTTACAATTAAAATATTATACTGGTTCGAAAAAAAACACTATCGTACATGTAAAAGATTTAGGTACAATGGACTATGAAAATAAATAATAAGTTTTGAATTAGATTAAACTACATTGATTACTACATTAAGAATTCGTCAAAAACTACCTAAGTACACCTAAAAGTATTGAATCTTAGGCCCATTTTCATACAAACGAGGTAATTTGGTTGCCCAGGTTTAATTAAACAGTATGTGCTTTGATGATGTCAAGTTAAAGAATGAATGGCGGAGACCTATAATACCTAACTGATTAGATGAGCGATGATTACATTAAAAGTATGGAAAATGTAACACTAAAAACTCCATATGGTTTCTGGTTTAAACAACTTTTCTGATCTGTTGGGTTTCTTTAGCGATCTCGGCCTCCTTCATTCACTCTTTGGATGACCATTATCAGATTACACCCGTTTCAATCCCGGAGACGGACGGAGAACAAAATCTTCAAATTTACCTCCTCGTTCTTATGAAAATAGGTCTGTGATGTGATTCCATTTTTTTGCTCCCGAGTGGAACTTTATCTGTTGCTTAATTTTATTATTACAGATAAAAATATGTTTTAATATTCTTATGAGAGATTTCATAATGTAAGTAAAGTTGAAAACAGTTATAAAGCTACCCAAAACAATGACAGGACACCTGACTTATTTGCCGTAAACTAAAGGAAACACACACCATACAACAATGATGGTGAACAAAGTAAACAAGTGACAATCTCAGACATTTATTTCAATAGATTTCTACGGATGCGTAAACAATGGGGCCGTCAATACTGTTTCAATTTCGTTAACAGAAAAATACTCGCTTTAGTGTTGTTAAAAGCTATACCTAGGGGGCCGAGGATGCCAATATTGTGACAATTTAAATGTGAATTTTAAAGGTAAACCAAAGATTTTTAGGTAAATAACTTAAATGACAACTTAACAGCTACGCGTCATACACAGACAATGTTCTCACAGTGTAGTATCAAGTGTTCTGTAGGAAGTTGACTTCTACCTAATTAAACTTTACTCAAATAACTACTAATGGGGAGGTCACACTAAGGCCAAGACCATACAATATTGTGATCATTTAAAGCATGTAGCCCTAATAAGATATTATTTATTATCATGTATAATGAATCACCTTATTTAACTTTTTCAAAACGTTAAATATTTTTAAATTTGAGATTTTTGCATTTACAATGCTATTTTTAAACAATACTAAATAATATACTAGAAAAAATACGACTCGCACCAGATCAATACTCAGACGGGAATCGAACCCGCGACCTTTGGATATCCGGTCCAATGCTCTGACCGCTGAGCTACCGAGTCACTAGTGACATCGTCGAATTTTTCCTAGTATATCCTAAACTCTTACGCTGTAAGCCAGCGTTATTTCACCAATGTGAGGAATTACCTCAACATTCAATTGAAATATCTTTCCAGATATTTTAACAATTGATTAAGATGAAATAGCTATATAACTTTTAAATTTGAGATTTTTGCATTTACAATGCTATTTTTAAACAATACTAAATAATATACTAGAAAAAATACGACTCGCACCAGATCAATACTCAGACGGGAATCGAACCCGCGACCTTTGGATATCCGGTCCAATGCTCTGACCGCTGAGCTACCGAGTCACTAGTGACATCGTCGAATTTTTCCTAGTATATCCTAAACTCTTACGCTGTAAGCCAGCGTTATTTCACCAATGTGAGGAATTACCTCGACATTCAATTGAAATATCTTTCCAGATATTTTAACAATTGATTAAGATGAAATAGCTATATAATTTTTAAATTTGAGATTTTTGCATTTACAATGCTATTTTTAAACAATACTAAATAATATACTAGAAAAAATACGACTCGCACCAGATCAATACTCAGACGGGAATCGAACCCGCGACGTTTGGATATCCGGTCCAATGCTCTGACCGCTGAGCTACCGAGTCACTAGTGACATCGTCGAATTTTTCCTAGTATATCCTAAACTCTTATGCTGTAAGCCAGCGTTATTTCACCAATGTGAGGAATTACCTCGACATTCAATTGAAATATCTTTCCAGATATTTTAACAATTGATTAAGATGAAATAGCTATATAATTTTTAAATTTGAGATTTTTGCATTTACAATGCTATTTTTAAACAATACTAAATAATATACTAGAAAAAATACGACTCGCACCAGATCAATACTCAGACGGGAATCGAACCCGCGACCTTTGGATATCCGGTCCAATGCTCTGACCGCTGAGCTACCGAGTAACTAGTGACATCGTCGAATTTTTCCTAGTATATCCTAAACTCTTACGCTGTAAGCCAGCGTTATTTCACCAATGTGAGGAATTACCTCGACATTCAATTGAAATATCTTTCCAGATATTTTAACAATTGATTAAGATGAAATAGCTATATAATTTTTAAATTTGAGATTTTTGCATTTACAATGCTATTTTTAAACAATACTAAATATTAGTGCGAGTCGTATTTTTTCTAGTATATTATTTAGTAACGTTAAATATTTACCAATAAGTACCTACGTACGACAGTACGCTAAGAAATCAGTCAACGCCCGAGCGGCCCGATCGGTCCGCACAATAATGGAAAATCTATTATCTCATTTTCCGGGGCTTGAAGGATTTAAACAGTTGAACTGCGAAAACAGCTTTTATTACCTACTTACGGCATAAAGACGGTTTCAATGTCATCATGTATAGTCTGACGTGCCCTTGGCTGTACGAACTGCGACTGATGTTATTCTAACTCGAACACTAAGAAATATTGAAAATGAGTTAAGTATAAAGGAACAGTAAAAGAGTATACAATAGTATATTAATTCTAGATTTTTAGCGGCAAAATTAATAAGTAAGTAGTTAAATTTTAATGGGACTGTGTTATATCCAGTGATCGGAATAGGTAGTGCAATTTTGCGGGATTTAGTGACGTTCTCTTAATATGGATAAGACCTGTGGGATTCGGGATTTTATAATATCACTAGCGGCCGCCCGCGGTTTCACCCGCGTGGTTCCCGTTCCCGTGAGAATATCGAGATAAAAGGTATTTTATGTTTTAATCTAAGCTATCTACTATCTGTGTGGAAAATTTCAAGCAAATCGGTTCAGTAGTTTTTGCGTGATTGAGGAACAAACATCCAAACACCTAAACATCCAAATCCACAAACTTTCACATTTATAATTATAGTGGGATACAAAGGTTACAAGTATTAAGAAATGTTAGACTGCATTTTAAACACTTATTTTCAACAATATTATTTAGAGAAACAATATCAATTAATTATCAATCGTAACTATCAATTAATTTCTACCAAGCGGGATTTAAAGGCATATATCCAAACTAAGAATACGTCACTAAATTCCGCAAAATTGGACTACCTATTCCGATCAGTGGTTATATCACCTACACCTTTAAGTAAGTAATATCTATCTATCATTATTTGACATATATTTTCCAGCACTTTCAGAATTTAATAAAATTTATATGTATCATAATAAATTGTAGTACTTATTTGTAGGTAATGTAATAATAATTAATTTAGTCTTTGACCATTTTGTCCTAAATTGTAAGGTTTGCTTGAAATTTGAAACGGGACACTTTTCAGGGGAGGAAGGGGTGACGTGATTGCGAGAGGCGGCGGGAGAGTTGTGTATTATAATGTACTCACTTATACATATAACACAACAGCATTAAAACTTAACTATTAATTTTACCGTCTTTCCCATACATTGAAATCTAGAATTTATATACTAACTATGGGGCTCACAAAAACAATGAATAGATTCAAAATTTGAATTTAATTTTCTCTATATTCCACTTAAAGTACTCCAAGAGTTAGCAAACAAGGATATCTGTGCCGTTGCAGTGGTCACATTACAACCCGCCCGTCGGGCGCAGCAGCGCGCACTCGCATTCGACCAAGTTGACCGATACACTTGAATACGGTCACGCAGGGCTGCCAGCAATCCTACCTTGGAATATACAGGGTGAAATCGAAGTCATTGGCAATCTTTTAAACTAAGAACCTAACCTTTTTGTCCTAATGTTATATCTATCGATATAACATTAGGACAAAAATAATCTTAAATGAAAGTGATCAAAATTCGAAGTGGAATAAACATAAAGATAGATAGATAGATAGATCGTTTATTTCCATCACATACGTACACAGATGATAAATGACAACATAGCTTATAAAGAAAAAAAACTAAACTGTTTGCCGCATGACCGCATCATTGGAAAAAGGCAAAAAACTCAGTGATTTCTTTGTTTTCATTAAAGCAAAGCACTGATTTTCAGTTTTTGCCCAGAAGTAAGCGTGTGGTCGCCTGTGACGACAAAGTAAAGAAATCACAATTAAGTCATAAGTAATAGTTTACTGATGCTAAAAAACAAGTAAAAAGACACATGAAGTATAATAAAAAGTAAAAAAATCGTTACTTTCACGCTTTTAGCATCATTTATATTTACTAAAAGACCTCTTGTGTATTTTTATGTTTAAATCAACTTAAATTTTGATCAAATATAAATAACAACAGAAACTAATTGTTTTGTTATGTATATGTTACGGCTAATTCCCGAAGTGCAGCTACACCTAGTTTTAGCAAACTAGGTGTAGCCGGTAGCTGTTGGTTAAACCTAGGTGTAGTCGATCTGCTTTATGTAAGACCTAGTAGCCCTAGTTTTAACTGGCTACACCCAATTTTAGCCGGCTAAGTCGTAACATATATACTTTAATAAAATGTAATTTTCTCAAAATACTTTCATCCTCTCTAAGAAAGAAAACTGTTTAACTACTATTAGAAAAAACTTGTTAAGAAAGTTTTCTTACCTTTATGATTATGAATATTGGCAGCCCTAACCTACTATAGCTGTTTACTAATACACACATTGCACCATTATGAACCCTATATCGAGGACACACGGTCCACTTATGTTACTTAACCGTAACCTCGACCGAAGCAAATCGACTGAGACGCATTATTTTGTACCTATCTATCGATAGTACTTTTACAAGACGACGCTGATGTCTGTGAAGCTTGGATTTTTTTAAAGAAAATGTTTTAGATGAAAATCTTTTTACGAGTATAAAATAGCCACTTAAAGCCAGTTTCACAGCTCCGCGAAGCACCAGTAACTTTTCTTTTTATTTAAAAATGGAAAAGATTTTTTGTAAAAAAGTAAGGTGTAAAAATTCACACAAATAGGCTATTTGACTAATTTTGAAAAACCATTTTAAATTATTCCTTATTACGTAATAAGCGCACCACATTGTCAATGTATTTCATTAAAAAA
Organism: Agriphila geniculea; assembly: GCA_943789525.1. NCBI lineage: Eukaryota > Metazoa > Arthropoda > Insecta > Lepidoptera > Crambidae > Agriphila > Agriphila geniculea. The sequence continues at coordinate 18,061,767 of OX038880.1, forward strand.
AACAGTGTTAAAGTTTGAAATTTTAAAATGGCGCCAAAAACGCTATGGCGCGGGACATGTGACTTGTTGACGTCACTAGCCTGTAAACATTGTAATATCCTTAGCCATTTGACAGCCATCAATCACGGATCCTTAGTCTATATGGTCGTGTCAAACGCCTAAAGCCATTTTTATTTACAGGCAAGTGACGTCATCAGTAATCTTAGAGCGTTTACGCCACAGAAAAAAATTCAAAAATTATTGCATTTTTCTAGGTGAAATTAATCAATCAATAGACTTAATTTAGTCAATATAATAGTTAAATATGTTTTTTACCCCATTATCTGTTAGGATGACCACAATTTGCAGTATATTTCAGTGTTGTCAAATACCCTATTATCCGGGACCAGACAACTAGCCCTTAAAATCGTAAAGCTCATCAATGGTAACTCACTCCATCAACTTCAAGTTTACATACTTTTAGATTTTTAAATCGCAGTAACAAAACCAACACATTCTAACGTCGTCAGACCAATAATCCAATTCCCTCGACAGCGGTTCCATACTCCAAACATATTTCCAAGTCAATGGGATGTCCAAAACGCGATATTTCCATCAATCTTATCGAAGTCCCATCAGCTTAAAAGGCACAAACATCGCGATCGACAGTTTGACACTGTAAATCTCTTAGCGATGGAAAAAAAGGACGCTCATAGTAAATCCTGGTTTAAAACGAGGATTTACGTGTTAAAGAATAGCCTAGATTAGTGGGTGTTAGACGCCCTGACCAGGCGAAGTAACCTTGCATAGTATGCTACAACCACAGTATAAATAAATACCAGTATTCTAGCTTCATACAAAACGGCTGGAAGTGTGCCGAAATTACGAGTTAAGGAATTTTGGTGAACTTCGGTACACAACAGTCGTAGCGATTCCGCCACCACCGTCACGTATAGTATGCCCCCCTAGCATGACCACCGAAACATAATATTATATCGCGTGTTATAGCGTTTTATCGACACTCAACTGTCAAATTCCTGTCTTTTGTTAAACGCGATAAATCGCTATAATATCATATCGCGTTTCAGTGGTCATACTGGTCAGTGGGGCTGGAGGAAGCGCGAGTCTCCGTATCGTAAGTCGAACTCATCCCATAGACTTATATATTACTAGACTCATCCGCAATTTTGTATTTTTTATCGTCCAGTTCTTTGCAAATCTGGCTAGGTGAGAGTGACGTTAAAAAATACTAAATGTACCTCAATAGGTACAATTAATAGAAACTACGATTTTATAATTCATTGGTACCTAACTTCAGGACAAAGCTATGACTAGAAAAATGAAGTCAAAATATTGCCCAAGTTATTGGGTGAATTGCCGCCTATGTGAGAAAATTTATCAACGAAAATTATAGCATGGAGTACCTAAGACTGCATCGTTCTGTATAGATGTTACGATATTATTTCAGTGTACAGAGTGGCCACAAATAGTTATTATTTCTAGGATACTGGATGAGTTACAATACTGGTTTTATATTTATTCTGTGCTTTAACTGAGATTAAAATTAAGCCCGGGTTAAGAGCAACGTTCGCTGTGCCGTTGGTACTTTGTTCATATGTTAATGCTCCTTTGCGAGTAGTTTATGGTACGTTAAGTGCGTGTATTTAACCTGCGCAATGGGCTAGTGTCGACACTTAATTGTATGGAAATTAAAAACAGCTAAAATATCTCACTTTTGTATAAAAGTATGTACGTACATTCTGCATTAAAAGGTGTGAATTGTGATGTTGAAAAACTTTACATAAACTATGAATGTATAATACTGATTCATTTCAATTTTAGGATTAAAATACAACGGGAAATGTCTAAAAAATCAAATTGCCTATATATATATTTTTTATATGAAGGATTATTTCTACATCCCTTAGCTCCCTTATTAATAGGAAAAAAAAACAAAATAATGTCAAAGTCAACTGACAACTGCTTGCCAGTTGACTTTTTTAAATTAAGTAGTGATTAGGGAATACTCTCCATTCTACTGTTACTTCTGTACATCTGCTACAAAGTTATTTTTTTCAAGCAAACAAAATGATTTCAAATTATTTTTTTATTAATAAGGGAGGTTATTCCTACCTATAAAAATATTCAGCCAGTTTGATTTTTAGGGTTCCGTACCAAAATGGTAAAAAGGAGCCCTTAAGGCACAACTCAGTCTGTCTGTCTGTCTGTCACAGCTGGATATCTCGAGAACTACTAATGGTATCAACTTGAAATTTGGAATAGTTTAAGATGACATTTGCCCAACTATTTTGCAAATAAGAAATAAATAAAAAAAAAACTATTGTACAACAGGGACTGAAAAGGGGTCTTAAAAATTTTAAGTGGGGCTGCTAGGGCATGTGGGGTATCATATGAAAGAGCGCCGTTTGCACGTTTTCAATCATTTTTTTTTCTTAGGCCGCACAGTTTTCGACTTATGATGAAAAATGTAAAAAAAATACCGTTCCCCTTATCTCCGAAGTTTGCAAAGAAAAAATCTGAAATAATTCTATGTGATAGCAGTTTATATAAAGATTACAGGAAAAATAAAACGATCTCTCAAAATAGCACAATTTTTTAGAAATGATCAAATTTCTAAAAAAGTTAACATAAGTTCCACTATCGGTCAAGAGATGGCGCTGACCTAAAACTGCAATACTAATTTTATTATTTTACTCTGCAGTGTGGTTTGATGGTGCAATTATGATGGTACGGAACCCTCAGTGCGCGAGTCCGACTCGCTCTAGACTGGTTTTATTTTAAAGTCATTCTTCATTGTAATAAGTATATGAGAAGTTAAAGAATAACATCATATAATATATGTTGAGAATGTTATTTACTTAAATTAAACAAAATAATGGATAACCTACACAGGTAACTTATCTCTATAGGAATTCTTTGTACCAACAGGTGCCGTATAAATTAAATTAGATGCAAAAGTTACACCAAATTAAAAATGTAAAGAAAATAGCTAATTAATTTCTTCGTCAACAGAAACTCATCAGCACGAACGAGGACAACTAATTTGCAGGAAGATAATTGATTTGGAAAATATGCAGATGACAAGCGTAAAATTGTATACAGACGACGCGACGTTTCTGGAATATTCTACTTTTTTTGGAGCATAATTAAGTAAGCTAAGAAAAGAGCGGACTTAATTAAATGCATTGAAAAGAAAACGTGATATATTTTTTATAGGTCAACCTTGTCTTCCCTTGTATGAACGAAAGTGGCGCCCTCAGAGGTTTGTATCTAATAAGTTATTATTAGAAAAAGGTTTTAATAATGTTTTACGTGGAGTTTTTAGGGCCCATGGTCTAGTATGTTTAGAAGGTATTACTACATGTCCTCGTAGTCATTCGTAGAAGTAGATAGCAAATGTGTCAAAAACGGCCACTTTTAGCAGTTTTGCTATCTACGTCTAGCCGTGACTACGAGGGAATGTAACAATACCGTCTTAAAATACTAGTCTGTGGACCCTACAAATTCCACGTAAAACATTATTAAAATTGTGTATTAGAATATTAAACATAAAATTCACCGTGGCGCCACTTTCACTCAGGGTGCCACCTTAATGTACTTTTGCCTAAAAGACTGAATAATGTAAAGCTCATAGGTTTTAAAGATCTAACACGTCTCATGTCTAGTTCTGTACCACTGGCATGAACATAATTATATCGAGAAAAAAAAAACGCTCGTAAAAATACTCGAGAAAATTCATTTCGTTTTTCGGCGGTAGATGGCGCCGTACAATCTTTCCATACAAAATTACTCTATCTAATGTTTTTACGCGCTTTTTTTTCGATAGCTGTACCCCTAGCACAAACACCTATCAAGAAAAAAAGCGTGTAAAAGTACTCGTTAGAGTTTATTATATAAGGGCAAATTCATTTCGCTTTTCGGCTATAGATGGCGCTGTACAAATTTCCCATACAAAATTATTCTATCGATTTTTTTAAGCATGTTTTTTTCTCTATTGATGTTCGTGCTACGGGTACTGATGTTCGCTAGTTATCTGCCAATAGTATCTTATAAAAAAAACCGGCCAAGTGCGAGTCGGACTCGCGCAGGATGAGTTCCGTACCAAAAAACGGCAAAAAAATCACGTTTGTTGAATGGGACCCCCCTTAAGTATTTATTTTATATTGTTTTTAGTATTTGTTGTTATAGCGGCAACAGAAATACATCATCTCTGAAAATTTCGACTGTCTACCTGTTGTGGTTATTAATATCGAGCAAAAAACGGCAAAAAAAATCACGTTTGTTGTATGGGAGCCCCCCTTATATATTAATTTAATTCTGTTTTCAGTATTTGTTGTTATAGCGGCAACAGAAATACATCATCTGTGAAAATTTCAACTTTCTAGCTATCACGGTTCATGAGATACAGCCTGGTGACAGACAGACAGACAGACAGACAGACAGACGGACCGCGGAGTCTTAGTAATAGGGTCCCGTTTTTACCCTTTGGGTACGGAACCCTAAAAACTAGTGGCTCCGTGAGCTGTAAACCTCGCGTTAAAAAGTAGCTCAAATGGTATGTTTATTAAAAACAAATAACACAGTATGTATAGATATTAGTTTTGCAACTAATAAGTATCTATACTGAAAACTTAATATTTTTTTAGTAGATTGAAAACTTAGTTTTACTTAATTGTTAAGTATTTGAAGACTATACGCTGTGTGACTCAGACTGACTTGGGACAGAAATGAAAGATGTGCATTGTCTCAAGGCCTATGTTTTATTTGCTTTTTAACACGTGTTGATGATACAAAGTACACAAGGATTTCCCTCTATCCGATTATGATGGTAGGTACTTAATTAGTTTTACAACATCCTTTCTTTTTTAAATTTAAGGTACTAACCAAATACAAATCAAGTGCTATGAGATGTAGGTATTTAAGAAAGAAAACCCTAGTGGAGAATATATCACTATTTCAATCTAAGCATTGCAGACGTATAAGACCGGCTGGGTCGCTTTAATGTTGGTTCGCGATCATGATTAAAATCATCCCAATTCACAAAAGGTAAATTACTTAATAAATGACTCTAAATTTAGAAAACGACTGTCAGCCTACCAAGAGCTCCCAGGCGGCAGCGGCTGGGAGAGAATCATTCTATAAGACGGTCCCAGCGTCTGTCGACTGGATGAAGTGGTGAACTGACCTTCAGGAATCCTTGGTGGAACTTCGGTAACGGCTTCATACCAAAGATCTTTCAACACGGGTACCTTCCTTCTTTTGGTAACCCATTATAGTTTTACTTGCGTTATCATCTCAGCATGTGATCCATCGCAGAAGGTTAGTAGGTAAAGAAACTAACCTGAAGTCAAACTATATCCCAACTATATAATCATCGAGAAAGCAAAAATGATGACCCAATCTGAAAAGAATATTGCCTTGGTTAGAATCAAGAACATTGTGTCTATACCAAATTTCGACAAATTTAAATATCAAAGTACATACCACGGAAACGGCATCTTCTTTATTAATATTTCTTATAAAGTGAAGAATGCCAGCATGACTGTCTCCGGGACATTCCCTCCACCCTGAAAAAGCACATGTCGAAACCACGATCAGTATTTTGGTTTTCTCAAAAATACATCGTGTGGGCAGATGGTTTACTTACCAAAATTAAATTATAAAACGGATTACTACATAATTCCCCGAGCGATCAGCTGATGCTCCTTGATTTAAAATACTTTTAGCTTCCTCATCTCTCACAATTAATTTCCACCTCCTCTCAACCTTCCAAAGCCAAAATCTGAAGTCAAAATCACATTTCTCTTGTCCGCACTGACAGCCGTCAACGTCAGTCGACATTTTACTTTTTAAAACAAAATGATTGTAACCAGAGAGAAATCTGTGTTTTATTGCAATTTCAAATACAGCTAGCGCCATCTCTTGCAAGATCTTAGCACTAACTCATTTCAACTAACGAGTCTGTAGAAAAATGAATAACTATTTTTAAAGAACTGTAACGTTAAAAAAAAATGCAACGTTACAATACACCCCCTCCAATGAAAGTTTCGAACGTAGTGAGAAACTAAGCTGCCCTCAGCGTCAGTAATTAAAATCCTACCGGAGGAGAGTGCAACCATTTACTGGAAACATGCAAAATACAAAACCTGTGGCGATGAGACAAAAAAACTTAACCTAAAAATCTGCCTTGGCATCGCCAGGACTCCAAAGAGACACCGACACACGGAAGTGGCCTACGGCACGGCGGGTAAACGAACAACTTACCAGCTAAAATCACCATAGCCATAAACCAAAAAAAACAATCACCACACTAGTGGCCTTAAGCGAAACCTCCACCTAAGAAACAAACCTATCAACAGATCCCTACATCACTAGCGAGTGTTACGATACGTCGCTGTCTAAAAACACAAATGCAAAATTTTATTTGAAAAAACACATGCAATAAAAGCTTGATCAATAATATCAAGAACATTTGTTTACACCAGGAGTGTAAGATCGCTGGCTAAACACAAGCATGCAAAAAAGTTTTTAAAGTTTGAGACAAAATATGAAAAAACTTAACCTAGGGGTTTGCCTTGGCATCGTCGGAGCTCATGCGAGAGACCGACACACATTCCGTGGCCTACGGCAATGGTTGATACGACTTAGGTACCATTTAGACACCATCACTACAAAAGGAGACCACATAAACCAAAGCAAAACTACCTTGACTTACAAAACAACAAAATATTTCCAACAGCTTTGACGTTAGTCCAATCTTTGATAATCAAAACCCCCTCCCTGCCAACTTCAGGACCATAGTATAACACCTTCTGTCCGGAACACAACATTGATTCACTCACATACTCCTTTCATTCATCTAACTTTCTTCCATCACCTACCGAGCTCCTATCAAATCTTATCTAATATCCATCATCTAACCTAACGTAGCAACAAGTTTGTTTACTTTCGCCACCCCTTGCAATAACCCCAAAGTTTTTATATAGGAAATACTCGTAACTCCATACTTTCTGAAAAATGTAGGACAAAACAAAAAGTTTTTTTTTTTTGCCCTAAAAAAATTTATTGGATTACCAATATTAATTAAACTCATCAACCGTCTTCGGAGTAAACCCTCGAGTTGTGAAAAAAAAATGTTTTTACGCAACCGTCAACGCAATGTCAGCTCGAGTTGGTAAATAAAAGCAACCGTCTTCGCGGAGTAATCCGCTCGAGTTGTAAAAACAATTACTCGACCGTCAACGCAATGTCAGCTCAGGTCGGTAACAAAGGCAACCGCCTTCAGGAGAACCTTCGGGTTGTTAAACACAGACTTACAAATAAACTTACTCAAAGTTTTATTTATCTAAGTACCCATTTAAATACAAAAAAACTAAAACTAGAGGTTAAACGCTCTAGTGCGCTTGAGCACGCATAAAAACCTAAAACTAACCTAAACCTAGGGTTCGCCTTGGCATCGCCGGGTCCCGTGCGAGACACCGACACACTAAAAGTGGCCTACGGCATGGTAGGTTAGTAACGCACCTTTATCTTCGAAATATGCCAAGCACCTAGTGGTTTTCCATCTAGTGACACCAACTCATAAACAAGAGGAGAAAGGACTTTGGCCACTATGCACTTTTCAAACTTCGGCGCGAGTTTGGAGGCTTTGTATTTCACAGCATCGCTTTGGACAAATGTCTGCTTCCACACTTCCTGACCAACCCTCAAGGTCAAAGGTCGTCTGCGGGTGTTATAATACTTCGCATTTGTCTGATGCGCTTTAAGGATCCTTTCTCTGACCTTCTCAAAGACCTCTTTTAAAATACCGAACTCGCCCGCATATTCCTCTCTAGGCATTGTTACTTCATAGTCGCCCTCTTGCGACTTTTTATAAAATGAGCCATTTATAATCGGCTCCCTACCATGCACTAAAAAGAATGGCGAAAACCCTGTGCATTCATTTACAGCGCTATTTAGCGCGAACTGTATCTTGTACAGATTCACGTCCCAAGTCCTATGATCATCCTTGACATAAGACGAAACTGCTGTCATAACCGTTTTATTGTAGCGTTCGACTAGGTTGACTTGTGGCGTGTATCTTGGGCCATAATGGACCCTGGGGATGTTATAACGTTCTAGTAACCCACGAAATTCCGATCCCGTAAATTGAACCCCATTATCGGTAATTACGGTTTCAGGAACCCCATGAGTTAAAAGGACAAAATGTTCAAACGCCTTAGCCACTAAAGCGCTAGTCGCACGACGCAAAGGAAAAAGCATAGTATACTTGGAGAAACAGCAGGTTACCACTAAAAGGTGTACAAAACCCGAGCGTGACTTTGGCAAGGGACCCACCAAATCGCACGAGAGGACTTGCCACGGCCTATAGCACTGTTTCGGTTGACCCATGAGACCTGGAGTTAGTCGGGTGGAGTGCTTATATGCGGCGCAAGTATTGCAGTTTTTCACGAATTCCACCACGTCACGGTACATTCCTGGCCAGTAAAACTGCAGGGAAAGTTTCCTGTGAGTTTTAAACACGCCGAAATGTCCGAACGTGGGTGGTTCGTGGTGATCAGCAATCACTTTTGCTCGCTGTCCTTTGGGCACAACCACCTTCCAATCGAACTCCTGAGTCAAACTGTACTTAGATTTACTAAACCGATACAGCGTGCCATTATCCACTCGATAGTTCGGAAAGTTTTGCGGATTATTTTGACAACCTTTAAAAATTCGGTCGTACCAGTCGTCACTACTGTCAACGCCATCAACCGCTTCGACTGGTAGGAGACGTGATAACGCGTCTGGAACGACGTTGTCCTTACCCTTCCTATGCACGACCTTAAAGTTGTATTGTGATAACCGGCATCCCCATCGTGCCAAACGACCAGTAGGGTTTTCGAGACGAAGGAACCACTGCAACGACGCATGATCCGTTACGACAGTGAACTCGCGAGTCCCCAAATAGGGTTCAAACTTTTCGACCGCGTAAATCACTGCCAACGCTTCGCGTTCCGTCGCACCGTAGTTTCGCTCGTTTTTATTAAGAGACCTACTGATATATGCAATTGGGTGCTCCTCCCCGTTCTGTACCTGTGTTAACATAGCGCCTATTCCATAACTTGAAGCGTCACAGTGTACAGTAAAAGGTTGGTCAAAATCGGGACAGGCCAAAACTGGAGCAGAAACAAGAGCGTTTTTGAGTTCGTTGAAAGCGGAGTCTGCCTCCGAGCTCCAATTAAACTTGACCTTGGCGCTCGTTAACGCATTTAAAGGAGCAGCGATAGTTGAAAAATTCCTAATAAATCTACGGTACCACGAACACGTCCCTAAAAACATTTTTACCTCTTTAGGGTTCGATGGTACTGGAAAATTCAGTATCGCGCTCACTTTATCCGGATCCGTTCTTAAACCGCACTCATCCACGACATAGCCCAGATATTTGAGAGAGCTCCTAAAAAACTTACTCTTCTCAAAATTGATGGTTAAAGACGTACTTTTAATCCGATCATGTAACCTATTTAGCAACAGAAGATGCGTCTCGTAATCCTCACTCACAACGATTATGTCATCAACATAACAGAAAATCATGCCCTTTGTGACGTCGCTACAAAATGGATGACCGAAGAGCATATCCATCAGTCTCTGCTGTCTAGCGGGAGCGCCACAAAGTCCAAAAGGCATAACTTTAAATTTGAATAGACCTCGTCCGGGAACAGTGAAACTAGTTTTTTCCTGTGCCGTTTCTTCCAAAGGAATTTGCCAGAAACTAGCTTTAAAATCAACGCTGCTGATAAACTTAGCGTTTTTCAGGCTGTCCAGGATCTGCGGAATGTATGGAATGGCGTAAGCGTCACCTTTGGTAATAGCGTTCAGCTTACGGCAGTCCAGACAAAAACGCCAGGAACCGTCGGATTTCGGAACCATCAGCACAGGATTGTTCCACGGGCTCTCACTTTTGGTGACCACATCCAATTCCAACATCTTGTCTAACTCCTTGTGGAGTTGACCTAACTTTTCCTGGGACATTGGATATGGTCGACACTTTATGGGAGGAGAATCACCGGTGTCAATCGTGTGCTGAATCAAATTAGTCCGACCCAACCCCTTACGTTCGAAAGAGATGTCCTTAAAACTTTCTATCATGGAATCCGCCAATTCCCTCTGGTGTAAGGACAGATCCTGAAAAGATTGGACAGAAGTTACCGGACCATTCAAATTTGAAAGATTCACTAAAAAATCAGGAGGTGAGTTAACGTACGCAATGCTCTTAAATATTTCCGGCATTAAATTAAAAGCTTTCCAGAAATCTACGCCTAATATTATATTTGAGACGATAGATGGTATTACATGAAACTTAATTATCTTTGTAACGTTATTAAAGGTAATGGGCAATGTCATGAAACCGATAGTATTACACTCTGATCCATCAGCGACGGTTACTCTGGAGTCCGTGGAAGATTCCACCGGATAACCCGCATTCACCAATCGTGTGTGAGCTCCGTTACCAATAATGGAAACAGCTGCGCCCGAATCTAACAGACCACAAATTGTCAAATCCAATAAATTTACATTTAAATATGGCCGTACATCACTTGAATGTGGTTCAAACAAAACCGGGGCGACGTTATGTGATTTAAAATAATTCACCACTAACTCTTGCCAGTATTTCCAATCTTCAGGGTCGGCCTTCCCTGAAGTGGTTCCGCCGCGGTTTAAGCGGTTTAGTTTTTTGGCTTGGCATTACACTTCGGACACGACCTCACGGTGTAACCGAGCTCACCACAAATAAAACACTTAACCCTTTTATCCTCAGCCGGACACTGTGCTCTGGTATGAGTGTTTACCTTGCATCGGCAACCCCAAACCTTTTTGTTTGAATCATAAGTCCTAGGTTTATTTTCCGGAGGCTTCACAAAGTTGTTCTTGTTCAGTTGTCTATTATTCTGTGTAGGTTTATTCCCTACGACACTGACCGGAGTCTTACCTTTACCCTTATAAACTAACTCGGGATTCAAACTTGAGGCCTTGGGTGGCTCAGTAAACAAACTTGTTTTTTGCCGTGCTGCCTCTAACCTACGGCATACCGTTTTTAAATCAGTCACTGTTTCAAAGTTGTGTAACGCCAGCTGTTCTGTAAAAGTCGGCCTAACATTGTGTAACAAAATTTCCACTTTCTCTTCCTCGGACAAAGGTTTCTTGAGTCGCGAAAATAAGCAACTCATAACTGAGAAATAAATATGAATCAGTTCATCTTGACCTTGGGTCCTAGACCGAATCTCCCCCATCAGTCGATAATCGTAGTCGACGATGTCAAATTCCTCCAAAAGCAAAGAACTGAGGTCTTGCCAAGAGGAGATTTGGTCTTTGACGCCTCGGTACCAGATTAGACCCTGATTTGAAAATAGCGAGAAAGCAGACCTAAATAATTTTTCTTGCGAAACATTGTACGCAATTGCATGTTCAGCAACAGACTCTAAAAAGCTACGGGGATTTCCCGTGCCGTCGAACTGTATTTTCCACTTGGCGACGTTGGAGTCCGCCGAGCAAGTGGTTGGAGATGACACAGGCACCTGAGGATCGATCGCCTTGTCATTTGCTGGTGGTGATAAAGATGAGGACGATGAACCAGATTCATGCGAATCCAGACGCTGACGCAATTGTTTGAGGGCATCCTTGATACTGGATTTCACCGTGCTGTCAGCTTCTGCTTCCGCATTCACCCTATCCAACCTAAACCACAAATGACAGAACAAAGCCTTAGCCCTAGCCAGCAGACTTCGTTCACCTGAGGACTCAAAATCGCCGATGCGTTTCCGAAGGTCTTTTAATTTGTCGCAGATGATCGGCAACTCTTTCGCTGGAAGCGCATCGTCGTCACCTAAAATATCTTCAGGCTTAAAGTCTTTTATTAAATCTTTCAACTGTTTTCTTAATTTGTGGACTGTGTCCTCAGGTGTTTCGCCACGAATAGAAACCTCGTAAATCAGCTCGTCGCGATGCAGAGAATAAAGGTGCACTGTGTTCAATTCCATTTCGAAGAAAAAAAATTTTTTTTTTTTTAAATTACCAAAAAAAAACCTTAGTTTAAAACAAATATAGTTTAGTTATATTATTTTAAAATTATTAATCGTTATTAAATTCTCCACTAAAGTTGAACAAAACAAAAAAAATTGTCCTAAAAATTTTTTATAAACTGATGGTCACCCTACTTCATGAACAAAAAATTATTTTTACCAGTCTTTGTGACCAATAAAGAAAATATCCTTAAACTGTTATGTTAACACTAAATACTTAATTATTGTTAAAATGTATGCATTAACATGTTAAATTCCTTACTTAAAGTTAACATTCAATACTTTTTTAACAAAACTTTTAACAAAATGCGTTACTGCCAGTACAATGTTAGTCGACGTTGTTACTAAGAACCGTAAAATTTATCCATATAAAAGGTACAGAAACAATCACCTTTTAGATTCTAAAAATAGAATGGTTAATTCTATTAATCAAAAATAACACAACATTTTGTTGACTTGAAATTACTACACACTGTTATAGTTTGTGAACAAATAAGACAAAACCTACAAAAAAAATGGTTTTAGGTTTGTCGCATTACAAATTTTACAAAATTAAGTTTTTGTTATTAGGTCGGTACCAATTTAATAAAACAAAACAAATGATAGGTACCAACCAAAACCAATAACAAATGTCCACAAACCATGCCTTGCTGAGTTTACTTCACAAAAAAAATAATACAAATTTCAAGTTTACGTTCAAAATTGACTATTGTAATACCAAATTATTCACTAAAATTAATTGAATTGGGATTTATTTAATCACAATAAGGGGCGCCATTGAAAACTTAATATTTTTTTAGTAGATTGAAAACTTAGTTTTACTTAATTGTTAAGTATTTGAAGACTATACGCTGTGTGACTCAGACTGACTTGGGACAGAAATGAAAGATGTGCATTGTCTCAAGGCCTATGTTTTATTTGCTTTTTAACACGTGTTGATGATACAAAGTACACAAGGATTTCCCTCTATCCGATTATGATGGTAGGTACTTAATTAGTTTTACAACATCCTTTCTTTTTTAAATTTAAGGTACTAACCAAATACAAATCAAGTGCTATGAGATGTAGGTATTTAAGAAAGAAAACCCTAGTGGAGAATATATCACTATTTCAATCTAAGCATTGCAGACGTATAAGACCGGCTGGGTCGCTTTAATGTTGGTTCGCGATCATGATTAAAATCATCCCAATTCACAAAAGGTAAATTACTTAATAAATGACTCTAAATTTAGAAAACGACTGTCAGCCTACCAAGAGCTCCCAGGCGGCAGCGGCTGGGAGAGAATCATTCTATAAGACGGTCCCAGCGTCTGTCGACTGGATGAAGTGGTGAACTGACCTTCAGGAATCCTTGGTGGAACTTCGGTAACGGCTTCATACCAAAGATCTTTCAACACGGGTACCTTCCTTCTTTTGGTAACCCATTATAGTTTTACTTGCGTTATCATCTCAGCATGTGATCCATCGCAGAAGGTTAGTAGGTAAAGAAACTAACCTGAAGTCAAACTATATCCCAACTATATAATCATCGAAAAAGAGTAAAAAAGAAAGCAAAAATGATGACCCAATCTGAAAAGAATATTGCCTTGGTTAGAATCAAGAACATTGTGTCTATACCAAATTTCGACAAATTTAAATATCAAAGTACATACCACGGAAACGGCATCTTCTTTATTAATATTTCTTATAAAGTGAAGAATGCCAGCATGACTGTCTCCGGGACATTCCCTCCACCCTGAAAAAGCACATGTCGAAACCACGATCAGTATTTTGGTTTTCTCAAAAATACATCGTGTGGGCAGATGGTTTACTTACCAAAATTAAATTATAAAACGGATTACTACATAATTCCCCGAGCGATCAGCTGATGCTCCTTGATTTAAAATACTTTTAGCTTCCTCGTCTCTCACAATTAATTTCCACCTCCTCTCAACCTTCCAAAGCCAAAATCTGAAGTCAAAATCACATTTCTCTTGTCCGCACTGACAGCCGTCAACGTCAGTCGACATTTTACTTTTTAAAACAAAATGATTGTAACCAGAGAGAAATCTGTGTTTTATTGCAATTTCAAATACAGCTAGCGCCATCTCTTGCAAGATCTTAGCACTAACTCATTTCAACTAACGAGTCTGTAGAAAAATGAATAACTATTTTTAAAGAACTGTAACGTTAAAAAAAAATGCAACGTTACAATACTGTGCAAATAATATACACATTCCTAGGTTCTGTCCTAGAATATGAATATAAGATTCTTGGTTCTGTCACAAAGTCACAACCTTATTTATTTTCAAATTTTGAATCTATTAAAAATAAAAACAAAATTTACTTTGCACCGCTAGCAAAAAAAATATGTTATACTTTTGATCATTTTTCGAAATTGTTGGAATATGTCTTTTTTTACATATCTCCGTCATTACGAAAAATTTCGAAAAACTGGCCCGACTAAAAAATTCTATATAATTATCAAACCTGCCTTTCTATTGTCTAACTTCAAAATCTATCGCAATCGCTTTCAGGATGTAATCCATTGAAGTTTCTTTTTGGCACAAATAAAAACTTACCAAAGAAATGCAGCAATGTGTCACATCGATCTGTCAAACGAAAGCGATTGCGATAGATTTTTAAAATTAGACAATAAGCCCCCTGCTCAGAAAATTTCACGAGAATCGGTTGAGAAATGCGACCTGTAGAGGAAAACAGCCAGCGCCGGAAAACCGGACTGAAATATGTTTTTTTACATATCTCCCCCATTTTGAAAAATTTCGAAAAATTGGCTTGATAAAAAAATCTATATAGTTTTGGAAGCTGCTGCTGCTGTATTATGACCTCTTATTTCCAGTCAGTTTTCTGACTGGCTATCAATCTATCTCTTTTATCAGCTATACAACGAGAAAGAGATGTCACTACAGCAATTTATAAACCTGGCAGGATTTAAGAGCTCGTAATACGGCCTCTGTAAAAAAACAGCGCCGGAAAGTCGGACTGAAACAGAAAACTGGCTCGACAATTTTTTTTTATATAATTTTCAAACCCGTTCACAAATTTTCTAGAGAATCGGTTGAGAAATTCGACCTGTAGAGGAGAACAAACGGACAGCCGCCGGAAGGACATACGAAATAATTTTTACCCAAGCTGAAGCAGAGACGCTTCGCTCGCACTTCGTGCTCGCTCGGTCAAAAAATCTTCCGTTTCGATCTTCCGTCTTCGAAATTTCCGGTTTGTTGTGTGAATTCCGATGTTAAAGATAAACATTTTTATAAATAAGTTGTACGTTATTGTGTAGAATCTCGAATAGGTAGAAAAGAGATTGTCAAGAACGTCGATTAATTCGTTTCACCATACAAAGATTGAGGTCTGATACTCAGTCCAGTCGAGACTTTCCAACTGAATAAATGCACGCACAAACGACAGCTTTACTTCTTAAATCCTTTTTTTACTATGTAACTGACCGTCAGCCATTTTTAATGTCCCCACTGCTGGGGCACAGGCCTTCCTTATGGGTGGATAAGAGGATGGGCCATAGCCTACAATGCGGATTGGTGGGTGTTAACGACTACAAATGGCCCCGGGACCGTGCCTCCCGAAGCACGGAGGAGCTCGATATAGTAAATTTTTGGTCACCCATCCCATGACCGACCCTTGCCAAAGTTGTTTAACATCCGCAATCGCTGGGCCAGGCGCTAAACCACTGCGATACCAAGCGAGTCTACCTTTTATGGCAGAACTTTTTATGTCATAATTTTATTATGCATAACAACTAATGGCATAAACTTCATGTCGCAGAAAATCGTTTGGCATACACTCATTTATCATACACTTAAAACGCATAATTTTGTAAGCCAGAATCATCTTTTGGCATACATTTCATATCCATAATAATTAAACAGTAGAACCATCATATCGCAGAAAGTTCACAGTCAGAACCATCATATCGCAGACAGTTTATAGTCAGAATCATCTTTTGGCATACATTTAATAGAAAATTCATATCTAGAATAATTTTGTATTGCTTACACGCATGTTTCATGCTGCATGCATCCTTACATGCAGACAAATAAACATGCATGCAAGCAAGCATGCAGCAAGCAAGCAAGCATGCAGAATGCAAGCAAGCATGCAGCATGCAAGCAAGCATGCAGCATGCAAGCAAGCATGCAGCATGCAACATGCATGCAAGCATTGTGGAGCTCCGCTCGCTTCGCTCGCTCCGCTGCGAATGGTCAAAACACTAACCTAACCTAACCTACTGGTAGGTGCATTAAAAGTTTATCTTTATAGCGGGGGGCCTCCGGCCCCCCGACCCCCCCGAGCAGGGGGGCCAGCCCCCCTGCACCCCCCGGCAAGCATGCAAGCAGCATAAATAAGCATTCAAGCATGCATGCATGCAAGCAAGCAGCATGCATGCAAGCAAGCAGCATGCATATCGGTTTTGCAGCGATTCGTTCTGTTGTTGACTTTTGTAGCACAACATTTACAAAATTCAACATATTGAATTTTTAAGACAAATTTTTAATTCAATTTAACGTTATGCAATTTTTTAGTGATTACAATATGCTTGATGACATTATTCTTAATGAAATTCTGCCATATTCGTAGTATACCATGTGAAAATTATACCAAATAATTGTCTACTAAACAAACGTTATGCCAAACGAAATTCTGCTAATAAAAATTTTACCAAAGGTTTTTATGCCTTATGAAATTCTGCCATCTGAATAGTATGCCATTGTAAATTCGGGCATGTAAACATTCTGCCAAACAATAATTATATTAAACAATTTTTATGCCTTAAAAATATTCGTTTAAAGAAGATTCTGCCAAGTGTGTTCTGCCAAATAAATTTCGGAGCATCAAGTTTCTGCCAGATAGAGGTAACCCATACCAAGCTCCTATCTAGTACTATGCAACTACTAGATAGTAAAAACATGTAGGTTAAAAAATTGCTAAAAATATAAGTTTCTCGAATAAAACTAGCTGGTTTGCTGATTACGAATTCCTGTCGGACAGATTCACGATATTTTTGTAAAAAAATAGCCTCACTGCACTAATTCAGGCGAATAATTAACTGAGGTAAGACGAGACAGAGGTACGGTTGTTTATTTCTAGGGCTGCCAAACACTTAAATAAATAATACTATACATTAAATTGGGTGACTTCGTAATTGATTCATTTCAATCAATAGCATATAGTTGAAAAAACAGTTTTAAATTAAGTCAGATTAATCTATGAGAATTACAAAGATCGTAGTTTCATTAAAATTACGATTTTTAGCAATTTATTTTACAAAACTTGAGTACCTATACTGTTTGCGTGGACCCATATCAAGGTAAACATACGTATTTGCTGTCAACTGCGTTCCTTTCTGTCCGGTTTGCGTTACCTGGCTATAAAACATTTGAACATCAGCTCTAAGGTCCTACTCTGAAACAAGAACTTCGAAAATCGGAGGACGTCCGTTTCGCATTTTGGCATTATTAGCTCAGGAACAAGGTTAAAATTTAGGAATACTTACGACAAAATTTTCGTAGTACTCCCTCTAGAAACCGCAATCCCCATCCCTGTATTCTACCCTGTCGTTGATTCCCTGGAATGTTTACATTCCGCTGTCCACGTCCCCTCTCATTACCCTTGGGAGTACCTGCTCTCGGGCAAAAGAAACTCATTAAAAGTTTTTTTTTTTACAGCGAGATATATCCATGCAAATCCTGCGGTCGCGTCTTCACAACATAAATAAAACTTTATTCATTTTGAACTTGATGGATAATTGGCGTCTTTATCGAACTCATGATAAATATTTATTCCGAAATTCTCCTAAGGGCATTGCGCTGTATAAAGTGGAAAATCAATAACCGGCCTGATGGAATGGTCTACGTTGTTTTGAAGCTGCAGTAAATTTTTCGAAGTTATCAATATCGGTGTATGCTTTTTGCTTGATTAAGGCGGTTGTATGACTGAAAGTGGCGCCATCAGAGGTTTTTATTTAATAAGTTATTAATAGATAAAGATTTTAATAATGTTTATCGTGGAGATTTTAGGGCCCATGGTCTAGTATTTTTAGAAGGTATCACTACATGCCCTCGTAGTCATTTGTAGAAGTAGATAGCAAATGTATCAAAAACGGCCACTTTTAGCAGTTTTTCTATCTACAGCAGTAACTACTAGAGAATGTAACGATACCGTCTAAAAATACTAGACTGTGGGCCCTAAAATCTCCACGATAAATATATTAAAATTGTGTATTAGAATTATAATATCAAATAAAATTCACCGCGGTGCCACTTTCGCTCAGGGTACCACCTTAAACCTGAATTGCCACAACTCAGTATCAAACCATCCGTGACCACTACATAATTTAATTACAACAACTGATAGGTAAATGATGAAAATTAAAACGTTCAATTAACATTAAATTCGAAGTGAGTTCACCAGATATGTGCCAACAGGAAATGTCTATTTACAAAACTAAGTCAAAGCAACCGACTTTATAACTATTGCCAGAAGTGTTTTGAAGTTATTAGGTATCGGTCCAGTAAATATGAATAATTTATCGTTTAATTTAGTGTTTATATCTATACTTTTACACGTGGAATGCCACCTTTTTGATAGATATAGCGGAGAAAGAGTAGAAAATGTGAAATACTTTCATAAAAATAAAGTTAATAAGTGAGTATGACTTGAGCTAATGTTTAGTTCAACAGATCAGAATATAACATAGCCCATTCCTTTATCACAATTATTTTTTTATTTTCCTGTAAGATTTTCCATAAGTCTTCCTAAAAAAAAAGTATATACAAATTTGTTTGTCCGCAGGGAATGCTCTATTGAAGTGAAGCCTTGCACCCCCAATGAGGGCAGCAGGATAGATGGCACGTGTAACAACTACAGGCGCCCCACTAGGGGGTCCGCTAGGGGACCTTACCTACGTCTACTCAGCTCCAACTATGGCGCCAGTTTGTTGAAAATCATCTATTTGTTTTGTATTGCGTAATTTATAAATACAGCATAGAATTTTGTCACGATGCATTATTGTGAACTCTGTGTAGGTACACATTTCTACACAGTATTGACAGATTTCGATCTAATGTGACAAGGTTCTATTGTATTGCTTGTTCCAATAAATTAAGGTTTAAGAGTAACTAAGAAACAGATTTGGATAGCATCATGCTGCAAATGATTCTACCGCCGTGACCTATCATCTAACATAATTGGTGACGGCACACCAAGAAATGTATGTTGTGCATAATGTGAGTTGAGTAGCAAGTGTGACTTTTCCGATTCATATTAAGATTAATTTTATACTCGTACATACCGATATTTTTATAATACAAACGTGCATGATGTTTTCTTGGAGGAAGTGAAAATATTTTGCATGATAAGGCACTGTGAAAAATGACGACCGAGGCTTTCAGTCCCACTCAGACGTAATAGCGCTTCATCATTGCCACATTATCTCTGTGCGCGATGCAGCGTGGAAGAAAAACTGAGTTTGCGAAGTATAAAAATAAAAAAATAAAAAATTGTTTAAAAAAACAAAAAACCGACTTCAAAAAACCTACCTCTAAAAAGCAAGAAATAATATTCGTAATAATAAAACACGTCTATTGAAGTCGGGTGGGGCTGGAGTACAAATCCCTTTTTTTTATTCTAAAAGCCCCACCCGACTTCAATAGACGTGTTTTATTATTACGAATATTATTTCTTGCTTTTTAGAGGTAGGTTTTTTGAAGTCGGTTTTTTGTTTTTTTAAACAATTTTTTATTTTTTTATTTTTAGTGTAGGTAGCTTTTGTATTAGGTAGTGTAGTTATATTATTTAGGTAGAAATTAAAATCGGCTCAGCCAAACATGAGTTAATCGCGGAGAAACATACATACATGCGGGTCAAACTGAGAACCTCCTTTTTTAAGTCGGTTAAAGAACTACACTTAAGATATCCCTTTTCCAACAAAAAAATAATTATCTTATTCAGTTCATAAACAAAGAAGTTATACGACTGATCATCGAGGTAGTTCACACAAAAAATCATACTATTTTCGTGTGTTTTTCAAGATTACTTGAAAAGTACTGAACCGATTTCAAAATTTTTAAAAATGGGACCAACTTGGGAGTTTACCTAATGTAATAACGTTTGAATCATTTCAATCGGTCCAGCCGTCTTTGAGTAATCGGTGTACATACAAAAAACAAAAAACAAAAAAAAAAAAAAAAAAAAAAACGGGCCGAATTGAGTACCTCCCTCCTTTTGAAGTCGGTAAAAAGTAACCAAATGTACGACGAGTACGTGCTTCCTTTTAGTGTTGATATAGGTAGGTACCTACCTACTGAATATAGGTATCTGCCCTTATTAGATTCCTTATAACCATCTCAGCAATCTGCATGTCCTTATTTATAGGCAGTAAACTCAATTCAACGGGACGACGCTCCGTAGGAAGGCCCCCGACAAGGTGGACCGACGATCTGGTGAAGGCAGCGGGTAGCCACTGGATGCGGGCAGCGCAGGACCGATCGTCGTGGAGATCCTTAGGGGAAGCCTATACCCAGCAGTGGGTGTCGTGCGGCTGATATGATGAAACTCAATTGTACCTTCGATCTAACCTTATGTTATGAATGCAGTTTCATTATCAGTTCACGATTACTAATTTTCGTTATCTCAATTCTACTCACGCGTTCTTTATGCAATAGATAGTGTACTGAAATTTACATTTAAATTTCCCTCAAATATAGGAGAATCACTGCATCCTAGTTCTTTAATAGCGTCCATATGTTTTTCCTCCGTTGTTCCTCAATATCTACAATATTTTTCATAAAAACTTTTTGTTATCAGATGGCTCTATTCGAAAGAACAGAGACGGCAAACCACTTCCATCTGCTCGGAAGGTCAGGACGGTACTGCAGTCTACAGGCAGGGTGGTAGATAAAGAACATTTTACTACTGCAGCTGTAACGTTCCTGGACTTCATTAACAGGGACATTAGTGCGCTGAATGGACCATGTAAGAATGTTTTCTCACTTATGTTGTCATTCCATTTGAAAAAGGAATGCGGGGTGTTCCACATTTCCATGAGGGTCCGGTTCATCAGAAATTAAGGCGTTAACATACGTCAATCCAAGCGGAGTGAAATCGAACGTAACTCTACGCTTTGGGTTCAAATCAGTGCGCGTTCCAACGCGGCGGTTGCGTAGAGGTCGAGCGCCGAATCCTCGATTTTTACATGTTTTTATTACTGTTCTTCGCTTTTAAATTAGTTAAAAAAAACTGTTCAATTAAGATTGAAGGTATTAACATCGCTGATTTTTATGCGTTGGTTTTGACATAAACAAATGTTCTGTTTCCAGAAAATTTTGCAAATAAGACCAAAAACAGGGTCCACGGCATATTTTTTTACATCAAAGGTGTGCTTTCAATTAAATCTATGTGTATTATTTCAAGTGCATTATATATTTTTTCTATGATAACTTCACGCGCGTAGTCTTTCAATATTTTGAATTAAATATTGGGATTTGACGCATGTTAACGCCTTAAGTGCGGAAATGAATTTGAAAAGGTAGAAATCACCAGCTAGCATTATTTTTATAAAACTTTATTTACCATGACTTTATGGTTGCATGACTGGTCATTTAGCATGGCCACATGAACCAATTTAAAAATCACATTTTTACTAGGAAAATTTTATTACCTCTCATTTCTTGAGAAAAGCATTATTGTTTCTTGGGTCTTACTATACGTTCTTAAGGCAACATTACAATAGTTGCAAAAGTGAGTTGCCACTATACTGCATGTTGCATCATCACACTTACTGACTTACGCCAACGCTCGAATAATAATATACTAGCGAAAACAAATATCGTCCCAATCTTAGAGCGACGCGGCTTCCCAGCACAGAAGCCGCCTTGCTCTAAGGTCCGAATATTTGGTTTTTAGTGGAAGGCTCTCTTAAGAGTCCGGCGAACAGTGAGCTTCCCATACAAACGTAATACCAAAATAATTTGCATATTGAGCATAATTAACTCTTCTTGTGATGTTATTCGGATTAAGACAGTGTTTGTCTAGAGTTATATTAAATAAAAAATCCAAAACACCAAACCAAATAAAAATTAATGTGATTTACAGTTGTGTATGAAAAAAAATAAATGGATTTTTTTATATTGGGTTAGTATTTTATTCTTTTATATAACGTGTTATAAAAAATACCCCTTATTCCGAATATGGTAGATAGGGTCCATCAAACTGAACAACTTTTACTAAGGGATCAACTCTGAAAACGCGAAAAAAAAATAGCTGTTTCATACAAAAATTAAAAACGAAATAAATATCAAAATGTATGTAACAGCTGTTTTTTTCACGATTTTAGAGTTGATGCCATAGTAAACATTTTTCAGTTTGATGGTCATTTACCATATTTGGCATTAGGGGTATTTTTGTAACACGTTGTATAATAGAACCTTAGACAAAAATAACATCACAAGAAGAGTTAATTATGCTCAATTTGCAAATCATTTTGGTATTATACGTTTGCAAGGGAAGCTCACTGTTCACCGGCAAATGTCAAAAAACTAATACAAAACATAAGCAAATAACAAAAATTTTTTGAGACTTTAATCTACAAAATCGTCTTTATTGCAGTGGATTATTTAAGAAAAAGACAATATTGTTGCGAAGAGAAAGGTAGAGCTGACTATCGCTGTGAGCCGATATATGTGCCTGAAGATGACCCCTACCTTCGAGTGACGGATATACGTTGTCTCAACTTCTCACGTGCAGAAACTTTCTTTAATGTTGGCTGTACTCCAAAGGAAATGGACCCTGAACAGGTTAGCCGTCTGCATTTTAATGCACCGCTTATTTTCAGCCTGCCCCAGCATGATACCAGCATGGCCACCAAAACACGATAGACAAGGTTTTTGGTCAAAGCCTTATAAAGCCGAATATGGTAGATAGGGACCATCAAACTGAACAACTTTTACTATGGGACCAACTCTGAAATGCGAAAAAATCTGCTGTTTCATACATTTTTATATTCTCGTTATTAATTTTTGTATATTATCTACCATATTCGGCTTTAGAAGGCTATTACCAACACCCTGTACATCCCGTGGTAGTTATAGCATTTTATCTATAATCAACTGTCAAAATCCATTGTCTTTTGACAGTTTAACGTGATAAACGTTCCGGCGGTCATGGTAGAGGGGCTGGATGATAATATTTCTGTGATTATGGTAACATTTAAGTTCATACTAATCTTGTTACTCGTAATAATAATAAATGACGTAAACGTTACCTAGATTCTTTGATGAAATTCCTATCCAACTAATTATACTGTATTAAAAAAAAATTAAGGACCTCCTTATCATCATTTAACATCTATTTAAGTGATATCATTTATCAGTATCATGATGTAATTGATTATTGTCTAAAATCTTTGCAATAATCATTTTATATTATTTTATTCCCTCTATAAGGGATTCTTAACCATTTCACTAGGTACTAAATACTTCTTAACACGGATATGGGGCCACACAATAACGCCTTCAGTACACTAGCAAACTACTTACACGAAGTAAAGTAAACGAGTCAAGTAAGTTTCACGTTCATTCGTACAAGTTTGCCGAAAAGTATCCTCAGGACGCATTTTAACTTGGCCTTTTCGCAAGCCTTGTTATAACAAGTACCGCACTTATAAGTGCGGAACTAAAAATTGAACGACACACGCGTCGACAAAATACTCGAAACTTTGAATTGTTGTCAAAATGATACTTTATACTTTAAATGCCGTACAAATAAACGAAGAATAAGTTTATACCTAGTTTAACCAAAAATATTGCATAGCAATATTTTCCTCCTTACGTTTAACTTCCATAAACAAACTTTTTGGTTATTCTAAGTATAAACTTATTCCTCGTTTATATGCAAGGCATTACTGTATTTTTTTAAAGTAATTTTAAGATTCGAGGTGCTCGATAGCGCAGTGGCGCCTGGCCCGGCGATTGTGGAGGTTATGCAACTTTTGCAAGGGTCGGTCATGGGATTGGTGACCAAAAATTTACTATCTCGAGCTTCACCGTGCTTCGAATCGAAAGGCACGTTAAGCCGTTGGTCCTGGGTGCATTTGCAGTCGTTAACACCACAAATCCGCATTGGGCCCGCGTGGTAGATCATGGCCCATCCTCCTTATCCATCCATAAGGAAGGCCTGTGCTCCAGCAGTGGGGTTATAAAATAAAAACATCTATATGGGAGAATTTCATAAAGACAACGTCAGTGAGTTAGTACGAGCACAGAGTAAACAAAAGTCTTCTGTGAAGACTATTAATTTTAATACGTAACCTGCAGTATATCGGATATCTGAAAACGGTCGCTGCCAGTAATGTATTTACACGGGTTAACTTGGCCAGTCAATTTTAGTAAATTTTTTCGACAATATTCCTACGTATATAGCATTAGCTTGTAAAACTGAAGAGCCACCTCATTGAAATTAGGTTTGCGCTAATTTACTACTACTTGACCAGCAAGTCGTCTATCAAGTCGACCCGTGTAAATAGCACAAAGAGAGGGAGTTCTAATTTTCGATGACTATACTAGGGGTATTCAACTATTCTGTATGTACTTAGGGCTTTAATATTGGTTTCATTCCTTTTTCAGATAAATTTCCAAACTCCTCTACTTGATCTTTCAACTGTATACGGAGTAGATGAAGAGGCTCTTAATAAAGTGAGAGAGTATAAACACGGTTTCCTGAAAGAAGAGAGAAGAATTGATCGGTATCTGCCTCTCAACGAGACCCGGGATGTTTGCTTTCAAAACAAAATGAACAACTCTGTTTGCTACCGATTTGGTAAGCTTCTTATTAGTGTTTTATTTACCTCAAGCCACAGAATAGATATAAGTACTACCGTACAGAAAGGAAACTCTCCGCCCCGCCCCACAATCAATTACCTCACCCCACCGGCGCCCACCGCGCGATTTCCGTGTGCCGATCCATGTGCTCATTTAATAGCTCACAGACAGTTGCGCGTGTGCAAAAACGTCACTGTGTAGCGTCTGTGTAATAGGTAGTTGAAACGCGACGCTTGTATGGAGTGCCCGGGGTGTGCTCAGGCCTGACATAAACTTTTTTGAGAGACATTGGAACTTTGTAATAGGTATATGAAAGAGGCTCCCCGCTATAACAAAAAAACTGAATGCGACCACCATTAGTAGGTATGTTCGGTTAGTGTTTTGACCACTCGCAGTGGAGCTCCATAATGCTTGAATGCATGTTGCATGCTGCAAGCTGCATATTGCATGCTTGCTTGCATGCATGGGTGCTTGCTTGCAAGCACGCTGCATGCTGGGTTTTTGCTTGCAGAATAGTTGCCGGGAGGTGCAGGACGCAGAATTTCTCATATTTTTAATGATTATTCATAAAATATGTCTTTAATCACTATGCGTAATAAATTGATGTCTTTTAGTGATTGTATTTTTAAGACAATATGCCAATTAGAATATATGCGTTTTAATATATATAAATGCTTCTTGCAAATATGTCATTCAATACAAAATTCGGCCTTATGATATTATGCGTTTTGAAATTGTGCTAAGTATAAAATATTATGGTAAATGATGATTACTTATGCCATTTAACAGTATGCGTTTTATGTTTAGGACAAAAAAGTTATGCGTTCCATTAGGTAACTGCTTGGTATTTTATCTACACTATTTGATTACAACGTAAAATAAGTATTAACATGTTATTTTACTCACTTATGCTCTGAAATGTTATCATTCCATTTGAAAAAGGAATGCGGGGCGTTCAACATTGCCGTGTGGGTCTGGTTCATCCACATTCTAAATTTGAAATTCAGTGCGGAAATGAAATTCAACACTTTCTCCCGCACAAGTGCGGGAAGTAAGTATTCCAAATTCAAATCGGTAGACCTCATCAGCTAGCATTATTTTTATAAAACTTATGGTTGCATGACTGTTCATTTTATATGGCCATACGAACCAATTTAAATATCACATTTTTACTAAGAAAATTTTATTTCCTCGCATTTCATGAGTAAAGTATTATACAAACCTTGTACTGGAAGCTACTTGCATTGCCTTGAATGATTAAAGCCCTCGCCTGTGGCTCAGGCTTCAAACCATCCTTGACAATGCAATCGCTAGCTTCCCGTTCTCGGCTGTAATGTACTATTACTTTACTATCGATAAAATCATTATTACCATACGTGTGTCATTCAAAATAGAATAAAAATTTGATTTTTTCAAGAAAGTTCCTGTTCATCTATTTCCAATGTATTAAAGGTTTTTCGGAAGTCGGCAACTTTGATTTGAGAACAACTACCCTCACAATATTCTTCGTAAACCATCACAACAGACTCGCGAGGATCTTAAACAAATTGAATCCTTGCTGGAATGATGAAAAGACCTTCAAAGTGGCTCGGCAAATCAACATCGCTACTGCCGCCAATATATTTTTGTACGAATTACTTCCACAGTTAATGGGTAAGATATTTTATCCAAATTCTTTTTTTTAAATAAATATTTATTTCAGAGGGCCTATTACAAAAAAGAATCACGACAGTCGGAGCATGTTCGTTGATCTTAATTTTGATAAAAAGTCACGGAGATGAAACGAACATCGTACGCTTCTCGCAATGCTTTTTTGTGTAGGCCCTCAATGCGCTCAAGTTACTAGGCCCATACAATAATACCTTACATTACAAACTAACATACATATTAAAAATACATTCTTTGAATCCTTATATATTTATAATTTCAACACAACAATTTTGCTTTCTACTTTACGTTCATGAACGATTGAAATCAATTGAATCAAGTCACCGCTTTAAAATCACTTTTGATTACTATATCTAACCACTACCCACGTAGAAACTCAATAGTTGAACTTGTAGTAGTAGTAGTTAAATTAAACTCAGTAGTAGTTGACCCTAAATCTCTAAATCTCTCTCTAAATATAATCATCATCATCATCATCATATCAGCCGCACGACACCCACTGCTGGGTATAGGCCTAGGTATAGGATCTCCACGACGATCGGTCCTGCGCTGCCCGAATCCAGTGGCTTCCCGCGACCTTCACCAGAATCATATAATATCATTTCCTAATCACAATGACTTATAACTTACTTACATTTAATAATTTAATATATTTTATTTATTTAATAATTTATTTATTTTTATTATTATTAACATAAAAGTTGTTCTCTGATAACTTGGGATACAAAGAAGTAAATATATAAGTATATAGGTACAAAACAATTATTGACGATCCATCAATTAGTGTCAAAACAAAAACTTTCTTTGGCGAATTAAAACAGAATCAAACAATAAGCTTCCGACATAAACAAGATAGATTGTTCTAATCATTATCGCTTGCATTTATACTGACAAGTCGTTGAAAAGATATACGGGGAGGGTTAAGCAGTGTTCAAATGGCCGCTACTAATAGGGTCGTAACCCTCGGGTGCGCGAGCCGAAAAACAAGTAATTATCAGCGCGATAACTTGATGTACTTACCCTAGTTTCGGATTAACGCTTTTAACGCCACGCCATGGTTACAGCTTTGTGTATTTATCCAAGGGGGTAAAATATTATTTACTGAATTGATTGATTATCTTAATAATTTTCAATAAGTTATCTTATAAAGGTCTAAATCGCTAAGATTTAGACGAGAATTTTATGAAATAATTGTTATCTTATGAAATAGAAAGAAACGACAAAATATTAATAAAGTAGAAAGCGAGCGTAAAATCGTATATAACTTATATTATTAATCATACGTAATCAAATAACTCTGCTTTAAGTTTAGAATTAGCGAAGCTTCTCCGTTGAATCGTTTTTTGCCCAAGCTGAAACTTGGGCAAAAATGCTTTCGTAAGTCTGTCCGGCTGTCCGTTTGGCCTCCTTTACTCTACAGGACGCATTTCTCAACCGATTCTCGTGAAATTTTTTGAGCAGGTTCTATAATTATATATATTTTTTGTCGATTCAGTTTTTTGGTTTTTTTTCAAAATGGTAGAGAGATGGGGAAAATAATATTTCAGCCATTTCAAAAAAAACTAAAATGTCACATACGCGAGGTCTGCTTTACAGAGCCACTTATTTTTAATGAGATTTTATATGCAGGTCGCAAACATATGGTGAAGTACGGCCTTATCTCTGAGCATGTGGACTTCGTGAATGTATACGATGAACAAGCAGAGCCTCTCGTCTTCGCGGAATATGAAATAGCGAGGAGATACTTCCGCACTTTCTTAGATGGTCGAATTAAGTAAGATTTTTTTTTCACTATAAGTAATATCTGAAACAAAAAGATGAATGGGCAATTTATGAACTGATTTACGTGTAATGTAAATATATGCCTTAACTATTTTATAATACACGGTTAATTTTTAAGTATATCTAAAATCTGTTCCATACATTATAGTCGAGTCGATGTTGTACTTTTCTATGGAACAGCTGTTTTTTTTTTGTCGCAATTTCGTGGTTGGCCTTATAGTAAAAGTTGTTCATTTACGTGGTCTGAAATACTCATTTCATTTTTAGATATATTTAAAAATTAACCGTGTATAAATAAAAAAAAAAGGTTTCATTATAATCGAAATGCCTATCTAAGTACACTACGTTTATATGCCTAACTTTTAATGGTTAAGTTATAATCGAAATAGCATCTCCGAAAAAATAACAATGAAAAATAATCTCTATTTAAAAAAAACAACATATTTTATTCAAGAGAAATAAACTTCACACTAACTCTTATTTTTGTTAACATCACGTTTGTCTAGAATATGAAAGATTGTGAAGCCACAGCCATGTTTGAGTTTTCATAAAATTTTAAATGTTGTTTTGTAAATAACAGGCAGCCGTTTCAGAGAATGCGAGCAATTTTTAATACAAGGGTTTTCTACCTTAGCGAGGTCAACGGACTAAGGCCTTTAAAGCTTTTTATTTTCCAGAAAATACAATGAAAAATATCACTATGTTGGCGAATTTTCATATAGCGATACATTATTTCAACAAGAACTAATCGAAATAGATACTAATTATGAAGATATTAATCGGGGAACTTTTTATCAAAAAGCTGCTAAGATAGATGACATTCAAGATCCGGATGTAAGTGTTTTTATATTGTTTTTTTTATTAACTCAGTTTTTTTTTAAACACAATCATATTAGCGCCATCGCACACGGGGGACTTTTGTCTCCGCAACTATTTTGTCTCTCACATGGTTTGTATGAAAAGTTGCAGACGACCGCGTCGCTTCGTGTGCGCGCTTCCATATAAACCCGTGGACTTGAGACAGAGACAAAACAGTTGCAAGGCGACTAAGTTGCCCGTGTGCGATAGCGCTAGCGCCATCGCACACGGGGGACTTTTGTCTCCGCAACTATTTTGTCTCTCACATGGTTTGTATGAAAAGTTGCAGACGACCGCGTCGCTTCGTGTGCGCGCTTCCATATAAACCCGTGGACTTGAGACAGAGACAAAACAGTTGCAAGGCGACTAAGTTGCCCGTGTGCGATAGCGCTTACTCTTTTTCACGTGTCAATTGTTTAACATTTTTAAAGCCTGCGCTACACGATAATGACTCAATAAAATTTCGTATTAAGTATTAATAGTAGTAATAATTTAAATATAATCTGATACTGATATTTAAAATACATACAATTTTAAAGCCTACTATTTGTCGTAGTCAACTAGTTGAAAAATACACTGGCCTTCAAAACATGTACCACACTTTAACCACACTTTTGAAATTGCAATACTTATTAAAGTAAGCAAGATATATTTTCTAAATAAAAAAGAATAAAAAGAAGTTTCGGGCGAGTTACCCTAACTTGTACTATTATGTATTCTGTACTCTATCTTTCTATTCCTATCATCCTTTACGAATCTGGCCTACTATGTATCTACTGAGAATATGATTTATTGATGTCTATATAGGCATGGCCAATGTCAATAGATAGGCATAGGCACAATAATTTATTAATTTTGATTCAAAAGCCAAGGTGTCTACAGCACGTAAACTCTTCTTATCATAAAACCTACTTATATTTTTTACACGACTGCCCAAAAAGGAGTGTATAGCAGTGGCGAGGGGTGAAATTATGATGAAGGTAAGCCGTTCTGCAAAAATGCTATGATCTGCGTAGTGGATCAGTGGGGTGG